>CM060975.1:264638162-265921495 GCA_030765065.1 Deroplatys truncata | reverse complement strand
GATTCTGATAAAAACTTTGATAAGGTGTCATTAAAGAAACCGTGGGAAATCATGCATAACAGAGGCTTTCCAGACCACTTGATAAGAGTAATACAGAGCCTCATACTGTGAAAAGAATGATATCGATATAAAACTAAATAGATTTAACAACATGTTTGGTACAATAAGGACATTGATAAAAAAAAACCTTGAAAACAACTCAGTTGAAATTTTATAAAACAGTAGCAGTACTCACACTAACATAAGCTTACAAAAACTGGACACTTAACAGATCGCATAAACAAAAAATAGAGTCTGCTGAAATGTTCTTACAAGGTCTGTTCAAAAAATTCCGGAGCTTTGTCCACAACATTTTTCTACGCTTATGTTTTACTTATTGTGCATGGTCTCCTTTGAAATACTCTCCTCCACAATTGATACACCACTCCCAATGCCGTTTTCACTTCTGGAAGTAGTCTTGGTACATCCCTTTTTGGATAGCGCAAAATGCCATCTGCAAATTTTCTTTTATCTCGTCTATCGTTGCAAATCTTTGTCCTTTCAACAGGGTTTTCAACTTTGGAAATAAAAAAAAGTCTACAGGGGCCAGGTCTAGAGAGTACAGAGGATGAGGCAGCACAGTGATATCATGTTTTGTGCAATAGTCACGCACCAACAGGGATGAATGTGCGGGTGCGTTATCGTGATGCAAGAGCCATGAATTGTCTCACCACATTTCAGACCGTTTCCTTCTCACATTTTCTCGCAGGCATCACAGCACGTCCCAATAGTCAGTCTTTGATTGGCATGCACAATTTTGTTGATGTTCCTGACATGAGTGTCGTCGATAGATGTCAAATGGCGTCCTGAACTAGGGTCATCTTTAACTTCCATCCGGCCATTTTTAAACCACGTGAACCATTCATAACACCAAGTACGGCTTAAGCACTCATCACTGCAGGCTTCCTGCATCATTTGCTTTTGATGCAAAATTATGAACGTTCCAGAATTTTTTAAACAGACCTTGTATGTTCAATAGCAGGTTACACTTTACTAGACAAAAGATACAATGAGGAAATAAGATGTGAATTAACCATTTACAACCTGTTAGAAAGAATCCAAAATCTCAGATCTAATTGGCTTCAGCATACAGAAAGAAAGTCATCCAACAGACTTTCACGGATTTTTACTTCAATACCAACCTAAAGGTAAAAGAAATGTTGGTCAACCAATAACAAGATGGAAAGACTCAATCTCTTGATGTAGAAACAGATCTAAGGCCTAATTCCATGAGGAAGAAGAAAAAAATGTTACATTAAATCACAAACTTTACAATGGTGTGTAGCACATGCTAAGTTATTGGAAATGATTGTAATGGTATGTAGGCTGTCATTAAACTTTGGGTCCCTGTTCCAAAGCTAACTATCTAGTATAGAAGTATTCTTTAGTTTAGTTAGTTCTGATTGACTTGTAGATGTAGAGTTAGTTTCTTCTGTATCTGTGTGCACTTCTGCTTCTTCAGCAACTATTTGACTCACTACTTACCATGGCTTCTGCATGCTTTCATGCGAAAAGACAAAGATAAGTGCACATTTTGTCCGTCCATAACACTGCAATCACTGCTTGGACTTAGTTTCTCCCCCCACCACTCTCTTAAACATTTGCATTTATATTGTTTCAACATGAAGAGATGGACTGAAGAATAATTAACCTTTCACGGTTGGAATGCAAGCAAAACCATAAGCATCCTCAGGTGAGGTAAACTTAATTACCAACTGAGCATTTATGGCCAGATCTACCTAATGCTTTACACAAGCATTGTCAGATGTCAGCAGTATGCAAGGATGCCATTCATAGCCAGTTAAAATATGTCTAAGGGGGATTCCCAGACTCAAGCTTATGATGATCTACACATGCATGTCTGAGAAGCTTCACTTGTTTAGAGTATTTGGAATGATATGCAAAGATTGCAGCAAAACAAAGACTGATATATAGTGAAATAATGCCCATGTTCAAGGAATACATTAACAATTCTTATTTACAGTTATTTGGCTCAAAGAAGAAGAAAGCAATATAAAAGCTGCTCCAAGCAAGTTGGATGCAATAACGGCTCAAGTGACTCGAATGATGACTGATGAGTGCCTGAATTTGCAGGTAACATAATGTGTTACCAATATTGGTACTTTAATTGACAAGCTCATTTCCATCCAGATAAATGCCCAAACTTCATCACACAAAGAAAACCTACATAGAGTAAACCAATGAACGTGCATTGTACACAACATCTTAGTGAATTTTTTTAAAAATCAGCATAAAATCAGGAATGATGACTTACATCTAGTTATAATGTGCATGAAAAAGTGAAAATAGTATAATATTTTCAATTTTAAAGCAAGTCATAAACTTTGTTAAATTTGTCCCAAACTAATTCCATAAGGGAAGAGCTAGTTTCTTTAAAATTGCCTTAAAATGTCCTTCTATGTGCTCCAAATGTACAGTGTAGTACTTTTTGACTTAAAATACTTGAGGCACTCAGTAATTTTGTCCCTTGCATTACATTAAAATGAGTTCAGTGGAAAAAATGTCAAAGAATGCTATTTCTTCAGTCACTGCTCAGTATGTCCAATGCAATCAATTTTACATGGCACAACAGCATGATGAATATTAGGCAGTAGAGAAAATAAGTACCATCATCATTGCATCATCAAATTCTTGGTAGGTCAATCAGCATATCTCAACTCAAAGAATTTCCAAAGCCAGAGAAAATATATAAAGACTGAACACAAACTATAAACAATGCTAGATCAACCAAATTACCTTACCTAATATTTTGGATATGTTGGAGTTATGCATGTCAGGGCAAGCTTTTAGAATTTTGCGTCGTTCATCCTTGGCCCACACCATGAATGCATTCATTGGTCGTTTTATGTGAGGTTTATTTTCATTTTCCCGTTTCTGCTGTCTCACAATTTTTGCTGGAATACAGAAATATCACATTATAATTATTATCTTTCAATATTTATCAAGAGTCAAAGTTCTATGCTATAAATGAAATTTTATTTCAAAGGTTATGACTACTGAGGATAAGATACGATATTTGTTCATCTTTAGGCGTTTTACAGGCAATTGATTTTGTCAACATTATCTATATTAATACATAAGAAATTTATAATCTATTTATAATCAGCATTTATAGCAATCATAATACTATTTATAGTCAGAATGTATCAATTTATACAGCACAAATACACACCACTAAATGTTTGCAAATCCTCTCATAACTGGAGCAACGGCTAATGTTTGTTTTAATCATGCTGCAAATTCAAGAGTATGAATGCAAGTTATATTTTTTTAAGGTATTGTTATTCTACTAATATTATTATCTCATAGAAGTTTCATTATGCTTGGAAAACAAAATGTAGAATATTCACAGAAACATTTCATAATTACAAATGCACACAGTGATGCTCTTGATAGTCGAGTTTTACATGAAAATGGTGGTATCAGAAAGAGCAACTGAAGAGAGTTAGTACTTGCTTCACAGATGCTGAATGTGTGCTGTATAATAGAGATATGGATGGTCCAAGATTTTTAGGCCTGGCCCAATCTTAACTGAATCTGAGGCCAAGAAGGGCTTATAATTCATCAATTGGTCCAACCTATTCATCAAAGATTTTATATAGAATCTAGGGAACTGATAATTTTGCTGTTCTGAGAATATTTGTATATTTGAAATGTCTTTCTTAAAATTAATAATAATTCATGAATGGAAAAATATAGGTACCATAAATGAATTTGTATGCCTTTTATCAAGAGTGGGTTGAGGTGCTATTTGAAATGCCAATCATCAACTAAGGGCATGAATAACGAATACTTAAACTTTAAAGTTACTGTATTGTGATTACAAAAAACAATAAATAAATAAATAAATAAATAAAGCTGATTTTTAGTATTTAGTTATATTTACATCTTTGTGTAACTGTTTAAACAGTGTGATATCCAGTTTGTAATTTATTTATTAAATAAAATGTGTCCCAAATATCAAAGCTGTACAAAATGAATTTACCTTTTTCTCCACTCTCTTCTGGTATTTTATACCCTGCATCAGGGCCCCATACTGTGAAAAAAAAATTAATAAATTAAACATCTGTTTAATCTGTAAACTGCATTGTAATTGTAAATCATATAAACTCTTATCTACACACAATCAAGATGCACATTGAGTAGCTAAAGACTTCAATTTTTGGCAAAGTCAATTAAGACAATGAAAAATTTGTTTGCTTATTTTTTATCTGAGATACATTTATCTTACTTTTACACTTTCAATCTGAAGAAACTTATTAATCCTAACCAGGACCATCCTCTCCATTGCCTCAATGAAAGAAAAACTTGAGAAAAACACTCAAATAGCTTTATTGCCACTAGCTCAATACCAGGTATTCAGAAAAAAAAAACAACAAACAAAAGAAGAAGAAGAGTAGGTAATATAACTTAATTTTTAAGCTATTTGTATGCATTCAACAACATTAATTGTTCTTTCACACAAGGATATGTATAGGACAAGGGTTGAAAGGTAGAATCAGACTGATGATTCAAAAATTCAGTGCCATAGATGGGATTTGAACCACGGATTTTCTGGTTTCTAACCAGTTGCTCTAACCAACTGAGCTACCATGGCAACATGCTGGTAGAACTTTAAATTCCCCAACTGACTTAAATCATACTTTAGATAACATACGCCACTGGCAACTTACAATGTCGTAGGTATGTACTTTAAGTCCCAGACTGTATAGATAACCTGTATTATGTTAATCAATGATAATTATTCTTTCACACAAGGCTGTGTATAGGACAAGGGTTGAAAGGTAGAATCAAGGGTTGAAAAGTTCAATGTCATAGCTGGGATTTGAGCCATGGTTTCTCTCCAATTGTTCCAACCAACTGAGTTACCATGGCAACATACCAGTAGGACCTTAAATTCCCCAACTGACTCACATTATTCCTGGCAAACCACAAGGAGATCTTAAATTTTATTTGAGATAACATACCCCAATGGCAGCTTATAATGCTATAAGCAGTTTAAGTCCCGGGCTTTATAATTAACCTGTATTAGGTCAATCAATGATAATTAATTGTTCTTTCACACAAGACTCTGTATAGGACAAGGGTTGAGAGGTAGAATCAGACCGAAAAATTCAATGCCATAGCCGGCAACATATTTAAAAGTCTGTGCCTGATAAACATGAAATGGGAAGTTTTATCAGTGATGGGAAAGGTTGCATGGAGCATGAGGCACACAATCATACATTCTAATCCAGTCTGTAGTTAAAGGTTTTACTTTATTTTGAAAAAATGGCTTTGGACATTGTAAAACAGGAAAATGGCTTACTTTGACAACTGGTCACAAAATCAGAAGCATCATCTTTTCCTGACACTGAGAGTGACGTGTCTTCCCGATGACTTTTGGAAGAACCAAGATGTGACCCAGGCAAGCCATACATGTGCAAAGGAAAATGGGGATGATGTTTCTCTGGAGACATCAGCCCTTCCTTACCCTGACCTAGAGAGGGGTTCATTTTACCTGCAACAAAGAAGTCATTCATTTAAATTATTTTAAGCTATATTCTCTTTATTGAATTCCTATGTGTATACTACTTATTCCTTCAGGGTTTGCCAACTCTGCATGTTCCTTTCTTTCTCATTTGCCTTTTGAATATCCTTCCTGTTTTTTGAGTAATGAAAATGTTTTAACTGTATTAAAACTTTTTTCCGCACTTACATAGTACAGGAATCAAGATTTGAAGTTTCAAAAAAATTCTGCGATACATTCACATGACTTTCTCTAACCTCTATCTTTATTAGATATTCTTACTAATGCTTATTTTTATATCTATTATGTTTTAATCCAAATAAACCTTTGCAGAAGTAACTACATTACACATTTTGTTGTAGATACAAAGAGAACAGCAATAGCCAGATGTTTTAGAACTGGGCACTATATGCTCACCTTAAAATTCCATACTGTTTCCATGCAATTGCGAGAAGCAACTGAATGTTGACAAACTTTAAGAGAAGTAATGAACCAAGTAATGAACAATTCAAACCATTAATAACAGATATCTCAGAAATGGCTTATGCCACAAAAATCTGGTGAAATCTCGATATCAAGTTTTTGGGTGAAATGCAATACCTTCTCTACCTACTATGTATGTGGTAGAGAAAATAAAAGTGAATATGTTTTCAAAGATTGTCAAAACATTTTGATTTCTTTTGTATGTATGTGTGGCGTCATATTTTGTTTAGTATCTATGAGGAGAGGTTGATGAGCAGGGTTTAATTACTCATCAGTACAGGTTTAAGGTAACTATTTATTTTGCTTCCATATATAGAGTAGAGAGCAGATTGACACAAAATGCCACATTGCTTAACGTAACTGTTTCTTCCTTCTTGGATTGCGTTTTCAAAGAGGTCACCTCCTTCGGTGGTCAGGCCCTGCTATTCGTGAAAGGAAGAGAAAGCTAGCTGGCTTTGGCTATGGTTACAGCTTTCACCCCTTAGCACAAAACAGCTGCGTTATGGTCTGGTCTACAACTTGAATTTGGAAGGAACTGCGTTCAGTTCCTCACACTTTGAAAATGTATGACACTATATAATTCACTGTCATTGTATACTTCAAAGTACAGGTCGATTTTTTTGTCGTGACACAGCAGAAATGCAGAGAAGAAGGTAGTCTAGGATGGGGAAGAACGGCTGGCATTATTCCCCTTATGTGGAGCAATGCTCACTCAGAACGCGTGGTGATGTCACTTTATCTCACATTGTACATGCGCCTGCTGCCCTGTTGCTACTGATCCAACATCCCTCCCAGAAGATAAATGGACTTGACCAGTTACTGTGCATACAGATAAGCACCTCACAATGAAAAAATTTACCTGACATTCACCTTCACATGCATAACTTCCCATTATGCTCTAACTGCTTTTCTATTCCCCTTAGACATTCTGCTTTATTTTGAAAACAAATTCTGTATTCAAACCTAAGTTGAAATTCCAAATATTGGATCACCCTAACTAAAAGTGAAAGTGAGAGAACGAAAGAGAGAGAGAGACAGATGAGGGAAAGGGGGAGGTAAGAGGAAGGGGGAGGGAGAAAGATCCTTCTAGGCTATCTAAAGCCTTGGGCCCCCTGACATTTGTCCATCCTACCTCCCCTTATGAGTGACAACATTCATTTTTACAAATTTTGACATGGATCTTCTCTCCGTTATTTTCAACATTCAACAGCAAAGTTGCTTGTTAATCTTATAATTAGTCTTATTCCAAATTGAGACAAAATAGCTTAAAACTCACACAACTTTTGATTAAATTAATTATTTGTTCTTGTGCCCGTCAGTATTTTTATAATTTTTTACATATTATTTTTTCAGTACATTCACTTTACTTCCTGTCTCACAACTTTGTTATTTGTATAGTATGCGCAATATAACAGTAGAGGAATGTGTGGGAATGGCAATCCAGCATTTCATTAGATTTCATTACGCCAAGCCTTTACATACTTGCTCATAACATATCTCTAATACATCTTCATTCCTTTAAATTATATCAGAATTTAAACAAACACTTAATAACATATAGGGTGGTTCATTTTAATTCATCGGTATTACAGTGCATGAATTTAAACAAATGTGATAGAAGGCTTACAAATCTAGAAATGTATTAATAAACTATAAAACATTAAAAAACTTATAACAACTTAATAACAAACATACAGCTATGGCTTACATGAGCTGAATAACTTAAATCTAGAAAAATTTTTAGAACAAAAATATATGAATATAATCAATGGCACAGCCAGGATTTCGTTCTACTACTCCAGTATACATATTAGCAGTGCCTTGTAAGGCAAACAACTCACAAATCATGAACTGCACAGAGAAGAAATTATTTAGGTATGAGTCTGAATAAAATTTGTTGTGATCTTTCAAAGTTGGTTAAAACTGATACTGAATTAAGGTTAGTTCATATGGCAAGCTTCATAAAAATGTATAATTTTTTGGTAAATCTCTCTCGCATCTTATATACTTGAGTTTGTGAAGCGTTTTTGATACATTGTGAAATTGGTTGATATCCAAACCAACTTAAAAGTATTCTCCTAAGTATATATGACTTTTGGGCCCAAAAGTCAGGTACAGAGTAGCAAATTTGTATGTATTAGTTCAAAGGACATATCTTTATTCATTTCAAAGTTGGTTTATTTGGTGTAAAACTAGTTATGTTATATAGAGAACTTCCTAAAAATGAATTATTTTTTTATGCAACATGCTACATGTATGATTTGAAATTTTATATTAGGGATTTAACATTCGTCCATAAATATACAATTTGTTTGAAATCAGCATGAAATTAAGAGAAATTTAAACAAAGGGCCTCCTAAACATACATGAATTTTAGCCTGTTTCCCAAAATATTACACTGTTGCTACTTTATTTCTGTCACAAAATGAATACATCTGAAATGTAATATTATGCATACATTTATGATCACATTTTAAACTTATTGAAATCACATATTTATAATAATGGGGCCAAGGTTGGAAGGCCTTCTCTTTTGCACCATAAATAACATGAAAACCAGAGCAACTTCAGTTATCAGAGTTTCCAAGGTTGGTAGCCCTGGTAGTAGCAGTCGAAAGTATGAAACTTAGTGCTGTTTCACAGCTGACCCATTGAATAATGATAGATGGCCACCAGGAGTAACACAAAGAAAAGATTAGCAGGGCTCAATAGTTGAAACTGGCATGCCAGCACAATAGTCAATCTCTCACACGTATGGCTATCAGAGGAGGGTACTATAGAACATTTAGGGCCTTGTTTGGATACATGGATATTATGGGGAATTGCTTGCCCTGCACTGTATTTTTACTGTAAGTAGGGGAAGTATTGTATTCCACCCAAAAATTCGATACCGAGGTTTCACCGGAAATATATGTTTTGAGACCCCCTGAATCCAAAAAAAGCATTTTTGGAAACATGTCCGTGTGTGCGTCTGTGTGTCTGTGAACAGCATAACTCAGAAACGAACAGTGGGATAAACACCAAACTTGGTATTTAGGTTCAGTATCTTCCAGAGATGTGACACAAAGGTTTTCAAGAAAATCCCCCCACCCCAGATTACCCTTTACATGGAACATTTTTCGAAAATTTTAAATTTTCTCAAAAATGGCTCTAACGATTTTGATTAAAATATCATATGTTTAAGATATTTTCATGACAAATAAAATGAATATCTTGAATTTTTTGGGAATGTCTCCAAAAGTATTCTTCATTGTGAACGAGTTTTGCATAACTGGTAAACCATAAGAGATAGACAAAAGTTTATTACACAAAAAATGTAGATCGTGTTAAAATACACAATTTATGTCATATACATTGTTTTTGTTGAGTGAACCATTTTCGAGATATTGCTTGTTATTCCCTTAAATTTTTCAAAACTTTTCTCAAATGGGAATTCGTTATTCATTTTTTTTGTCTTGGATATGCAAAGAGTATTAATCTGTGGCAAAGAGAATGATGCTGCACATAGCAACCAGCTATTAAGAGATATGTCTATGCTTAAAGGCTACTGTATTTCTATATTGCCCTGTAAATATATATTCCCCTTACATCTACAAGAAACTTAGCAATAAGATAGAGTCTGCAAATGTTTATCTCAATTAACATGAAGTAGATGGAGAATAAGCATTTGTAAAAATAGTTTGTACAAGAGTAGAGAAAGTCATGTGAGTTTAACACATCAGATTTTTTCTAACCTGCCTCCCCCCACTTTCCCTGCTTTCTGTGTGCCAGCTAATCTGTTAATGCAAAGTCTTTGTACAGAGGATGATACATTGTGAGACCGCAAGCTTCAATGTATTGCGTGTTAGTGTTGTTATATTGCCAAAAGTTCTGTATACTTTAGCATAAAGAATCTTCATATGTAATTCCTATGTGACAACAAACTCTTGTAGAGAAGTGAGACAGCGACTTATAGACAAATTCCCTGCTGTTCGTATACCTCAAAGAGAAACAGTTCATAATTTTGTGAATAGATTAAGGGGAACATTCTTGATAAGAAGCCAAAAGTAAATCACTTTGTTCTTACAGAGGAAAAACTCGATAACAGAGAAAAATTAGAATGAAGTTCCAAAGAAATCTTTAAAAAACTTGTACAGCAATCAGAAATTTTACAAACCTCAGCTTGAAATGCAATTAAACTTTTAGATTAAAACCCTATAAAATAACTGTAGTTCAGAAATTTTAATTATGTGAGGTGAGTAGAGTTAAATTTCTACAATTAGATGTTGAATAATGTTAATGATCACTCTATTTACCTGTGTTTAATTTTTTTTAATGGATGAAACATATCAATATAAACTAATCCTGAAAGTAGGTTAGTGTGTTCTTCCCTGAAAAATTTACATCCCTGCTTAGTACACATTTAAGAATATTACAAATGGTGAATATTACTGGCCTAAAATGCTGATAAGGTATCTGTTTTTTGTCATATTTGTAAAAATTCCTTTAAAAGCATGTAAATTCCCTGGATTTTAACTTTGAGAGCTGGTTCCTATGTACATATAAGAACTTTTGTCATGGCACTTAAGTGTTTGGATGCTCCAGTCTCTAAAACTATTTTCCAATCATTGATGATTGTAGGTCGTTACTCTGTTATAAATATTATCAAAGCAAAAACACATATCAGAAAACATGGTGACAGTACCCACCTGCTGCTGAAGGTAGTGGTCCCAGATGGGGTGGCAAGCCAGCATACGGCAGGAATGCTCGTGGCATGACCAAGCTTGGAGGTAATAATTTTGGAGTTGTGGCAGCAACTGGTTGTTCTCCAAGTCCGTGGAGACCCAGAGGTAGTGCTGGTCCTGCAGCTGATGGTGTTGTAGCTGCTGTTGTCTTGGGTTTGCAACTCAAGTTGAGTGGTGCATCGGGATCTGCCACTGTTGACATTGTTGGTGGTGCTGGTGGTGGTGGTTGAGGAGGTGGAGGTTGTTGTTGTTGTTGCTGTTGTTGCTGTTGCTGCTGTTGTGATGGTGCTGACTGTGATGGAGGGGATGCAGGTGGCTGCTGTACTGGATGATGAGGATTCTGGGATGGAGGTGGTGGTGGCGGTGGTGATGTCTTCTCTGGACTGGACATGTGTGCCAACTGTGCTGTGGCTGACACCCAACTTGAGACTTGATGTGGGGACATTAACTGTAACAGTAGAACAAAATATGCTCTTCCATTACACAATTACTGAAAATTGCTTAAAATAAAGTAACAACAAAATGTTACAATTTTATATTTTGTATTTAAATTTAAAAATGCAAAAAAGGAAATCAAGATAGAAAAGCTTTGATCAAATAATTGTTATTTGTTAGGGAGCAGAGAAAAACAGTCCAGTAAACTGTATGCACAGAATTGAGAAAAATTTATGGAAACATTTGAATATGTGATATTTAATATTATAAATGCAAAACCAACACCTTTCATATATTCAATTTTTGACAAAACTGTTAAAAATACATAAGTTGTAAAAATGTGAATGAATAACAACAACGGTGATGATGACGACCACAATGATAATGATGATGATGATGATGATGATGATGATGATAAAAACAACAATGGCAGGAATTATGCAAGAAGATATCCTAAAAAACAAAGTGCATAAGTGACAATTTGACCAAGAAGACAAATCAAAGAAAAAAACTGGAACAACATAGACAGACGAGAGGAAGAAAGCTTGCAGCTAAAGAATGAGAGAACTATGGATTCAAAGGAAAACAAAGAAACGTCTTTAAGTACTTTGTGCAGTCCTACATGTGCTCATTTGCAATAAAAAATAATAAACATAATTATAATAATATCAAACACTGGAAGAGCTAGTCTTACAACTTGTTTGTTTTGGTAATGATCTCCAAAGTTACACCCCAGTTGTGCAATATTAATACAATTCCATATAGAGCACCAAACTATACCATCAAGGTTTTTAGTATCTTTTGTAGAAGAAGTGAGGCATCTGTAGTAACTAAAAACAGAATGTACTTTTGATTCTTTAATTCCATTAAAACTTACAATGAATGACCTTGGGGAGCCATAAATACCTTGTGCAGTACACTTTCCTGTTATTGAGCAGATGTATAAAGACAATAAATGACTATTAATTTTTTTCTTTGAAGTTAACGCCCTTTAACCAGGTAGGTCATATTGGTCAATGAATGAAAATGGGTGAAATTATGCCTAAATGAGCCCGTGATCCATAGAGCTTAAAGTTATCAGACATTCGTCTTCTCAGGATAAGATAAAACCTTATTCAGGTAATTCACCCTAACCAAGATTTAAATTTGGGAGATCTTGAATGTGAGACAGATATGTTATCCATACAGCAGAGAGCTGGGCTTCAATAAATTTTGTTGAGTGGAATATTCAGAAAACATGCAAGTGTTTTGTGTTGTGTTTTGTTAGTAAATCAAATAACTTCAGAAATTCTCACAAATCATAGCAACAAAGATCTCAGAAGCTTTTGCAATTCATGCCATTACATCCAACATATTTGCTGTTTCAGGATGTACAAAAAAATGGTGCGGTGAATAAAAATGGAATATTTGGTTTGTTTACTTGTTTTTGTTTTTTACACCTTTGCTAGTAAATATTCTTTATTTCAGTGAATGAAGACAAGGTGAGTAAACTAAATACTACCATGAAAATATTCTTTCTACACAATCATATTTGGTTATCAAAATGAATAAGCTTTAATTGTATTTCAGAATTTCTTACATTAGAGTTTATAAAACCATATCTAATATTGCCAAAAGAATTGTGTAGAAAGCAAATGAATGGTTTTCTTCAAGATAATTCATAGGAAATGAATACAGTAAACTTTTAGGTTTGCTTGATTGACACATTGGACTGCATTCAAGAAGATTACAGATTCATTTCCGTTTACTGACACGGTTTTCTTTTTTGACAGGGCGTATCATAATGTTTAAAGTTTTTTAAAAATTGCTCAAGAGCCACAATATTTCCATTCACTTATATGGTCTCTTTTGAATATTTTTTTTTCCTGTGAGCATTTCTTTCTTCTGCTGTGACGAAATAAATTTGTTTAATATAAATACTTTGTGCAGTATGAGGTTCGAATTGGAACAATAATAGTAAAACTCATACAGCATTTGTTTGTGTAATATTGCATCTGCATTACTGTGCTCGGTTCCTTTGTGAATTTAATACCACAAGTATTTTTAATAACCTGGCAGCCTAATGTTAGAAATAAATACTTGGAGTGGTGACAAGTGAGTAAGACAAACTACTTTAGCAAACCAAAAAATACAGAAGTATTTGATAGCAAGCATTCTCTATTGTTATTCACCTAAAATATGTTCTAAGTAAATATCTAGCAAACAGTTTCTTGAGTAGGTTCACTACTTTTTTTACTTCACTCAATATTTTGATATTATGAAATGTGAAATATTTTCTGATATCACATATGTTAGTTCTTCCTGAACCCTGTTGTTGGTTCAGCTAATCTGTGCAAATAAGTATGGAATTAACACCATATTATTATTATTATTATTATTATTATTATTTATTACATCCACTTGTAGAATAATTTTATAGTTCAAATACATGCTTACGCTGCTAGCTTTGCTGACAGGCGGGTTGGAGTGCATGCTGACAGCGACACCTCCAGGAGGCATGCCCCTCAATTGTTCCAGGAATGGCAGAAACATGAGGGATTGAGGACTTGGAATACTTAATCCTTTTCCTGATGCATACTGGGATGAGATCTGTGACTGCAATTACAAAAGAAGAAATAATGAAAGTAAAATACCAAACATATTCTTTTATTACTTTCTCTACTATGTATAGTAAGTAGGGGAAGTATTGCATTCCACTAACAAATTTAATACCGAGATTTCACCGGAAATACATGTTTTGAGGCCACCTGAATCCAAAAATAGCATTTTTAGAGAAAGGTCTGTGTATGTGTGTGTCTGTGTGGATGTGAGCAGCATAATTCAAAAACGAAAAGTCGGATAAATACCAAACTTGGTATTTAGGTCCAGTATCTCTCAAAGATGCAACACGAAGATTTTCAAGAAAATCCTCCCCCCACCCAGACTACCCTTTACATGGAACATTTTTCGAAAAGTTTTATTTTCTCAAAAATGGCTTTAATGATTTTGATTAAAATATAATGTATTTAAGATATTTTTATGAAGAATAAAATGTATATCTTGAATTTTCTGGTAATGTCCCCAAAAGTCCTCTTCTTTCTGAATGGATTTTTCATAACTGGTAAATCGTAAGAGGTAGACAACGTTTTTCTACACAAAAAATTTAGATCTCATTAAAACACACAATTTATGTAATATACATTTTTTTTTTGTCAAGTGAACCATTTCCGAGATTGTTATTTGTTTGAATTTTCCAATACTTATACTTTTTCTCAAATGGGAATTTGTTATTTGTTTTTTTATATCCTGGACATGCAAAGAGAATGGAATACTCCACATATAGCAACCAGCTCTTAAAAGATTTGACAATTGCTTAAAGCCTGCCATATTCTCCTTACATCTACAAGAAAATTAGCATTAAGATTAACATCTCTATATCTTGATTAACATGAAGTAGATGGGGAATAAGCGTTTGTAAAAATAGCTTTACAAGAGTAGAGAAAGTCATGTGAGTGTAACACATCAGAATTGTTTTTTTAGTACAATAAACTCAGGAAATAAAAATGTCAAGCAGTATTTACCAATATTTGTATTAAGCTTTATCCTAAATGAATAAAGCTTTCTTTGCTATGTTTTGCTTTATGTTATCATTGAAATAATTTAATTATAGTACTGCTTAAAGTTTTATACTGCATTCTAATTCTAGAGATTTCCTTATTTTCCAACTTTTCTATGGCACAAAGTGATGCTGCAAGTACAATTTGTATTAGATATTGTACTTTGCATGTCAGCATAATGAAAATTATTTCATTTGTTTATTTTGATTACCATAGATATCACAGAATACAAGGTGTATAGACATTGTTGAAATAAATGTATGTCTGTATGTCAGTAGTACCATAACTCCAAAATTCATTAATATTATAAAATGTCTTCCTTAGTCAGCCAACTACCTGTCCAACTTAAATAGATTTGATAGAATCTTGTTAGTGACCTCGGCAGACAATCTCAAAATTGGATATAGTTAAGGTTCATCTGCTGGTAGATATGTTAAAATCATCCATATGCCTACACATAAAAAGAGTTTCAAGATATACAATGAGGTGACAGTCATAATATTTTTGACCAACAATCGGGGGATTATAATGTTATTTATTAGTAGAAGAACTTCATTAAAATGAGCATAACTTCATGTGAGAGAATGCAAAATATAAAATTCTAATACAATTCAGAGGAATCCCACTGAGTAACCTTCTTAAAATCATTTTTCTGATGAAGCTTCTTTAAAGTTAATAATATAAATTTGTGTTTGTTTCATTTATAAATGAATGAATCAAAGACTGCATTTAAATTCCAGCCATTCTTGTATACTTTAATTGGCACAAGGGATGAAAAATACCCATATCTGCCTATAGCATTATTTAAGATGATTTTATAAAGTAATGCACAGAGATTGATGTCGTTTCTAAAGATTAAACAAAATCTGGGCTGAAAGGAGATAAGAAGAGACATTATTTCAAGCATATTTGTGGATGCAGCAGCAATATCAATTCATTCATCATAATTTTCTCATTTAAGAAAGGGTTTTATTAACATTATTTTTTAATTACCAGGTGTATGCAGGAAAAAAAACTATTGGTTTTATTCTTTGGTGTAAGGGGAACTTTCACCAAGTATTTTGCTCCTTCTGTAGAGCTTTTTGCATCCCTATGAATATCATTAAAGAAACAATCATTGAATCACTGAAATCATTAATCCATTAGCTATAAAACCACTTGTGCTCAAAACATTAACCTTACTGAAAACCATTAATTTGTCCAATTTTGCTGTAAAACTCTGATGTGTTGCTTTCTAACTTTCTCTATTCATAGCACTCTGTTATGCATTATATTATTCATGTAAAAAGTGGTTCTTCTGTCAACTTTAAGTTATTCACAGTGTATTTTTATCTAGGAATGTTTTCAACATTCAGAAACAGCATTCAAAGTCTCTGTTGAGATGCTCTTGTGATGGAAAGCAGGGAGACACATCCGTCAGATAATGTGCTTGGAAAAGTGTAAACATGCAAGATACAATATTTCAAAAGTGGCTAATACTATGAAAAATTTGACAAAAATTGTGAATTTTAATAAGCTCTAAACTCTTCCTATAGTAAGCTTTTGTTCCATGTTATACAATTATACAATACTCTATCAGAGTATTCATAGCACATTCAAGTTATACATTAAAGCCATTTTAGAAAAAATTATGAAATTTTCCACGTAAAGGGCATTTTGGGGTGAAAATTTTCTTGAAAAATCCTTGTCTGGGCATGCTTAAACAGTGTCTGACTCAAGCGTAAAATTTGGTAGTTATCCAAAGTTTTGTTTTGAGTTCATTCTCTCTCTCTCTTTCTCTCACGCACGCACGCACGCGCGCGCGCGCGCGCGCGCGCACACGCACACGCACACGCACACGCATACTTTTGCTAACACTGCATTGAGTTCAGTGGACCTCAATACATGTATTTCTGGTGAACCCTCGATTTCACATTTTTGAGTGGAATGCAATATTTCCTCTATTAAAGGTTGACAGAAAAAGTAAAAAACGTTTTTTTTATATTAAAGTTTCACTATGTTGCTCTCTGTATTTAAAATGTCATTAGTGTAATTTAGAAACTTTTCTTTAAATTGTTTATTCTACACCATAAATTATCTCACCAGTGAGGAAAACTGCTAATAAAGAATGATATTTTCCTAATATACTATTTTCATTGATATTATAAATCACTTAAATTGCTGCAATAATATACCAAGTAGAACTCTTTTGTTGCATCCTAGGAAATGAGCATTTTGGAGGACTTTTCTTTCTAAAATGGCTGATTAATTCTGAAAATACATGTACAAGGAAAGCTCTTATAGAAACAGGTGCAAAACAGTAAGTGCTATATATGACTACTGTACTATTGTGTATAGCACATTTATTTAGTAAGTTGCTGGCTTAGGTCCATTTGTACTTTAGCCAAATACAATTACAAAGTAAGGCAACACACCTGCAAAGCTGAACATCAGTGTGATGAAAGAAGTAAAGCAGAACTTGTATACAACACTACTTAACCCATTCAAAGTCATTGTACATTCTTTGATAATGCCAAAAGTATGGCTTATAGAGGCAGGTTTTTATTAAAAATTACTTATGTAGTGCAAAACATTTCAACTGTATTTACTTAAAATACTTGTATTATAACTATACTGAATAGAAAATTGTTGTAGCAAAGCTTTATCTTTCATTTTTTGTGAACTGCCATGTTTATCACTAATATAAAACAGTATTTGAGTAATAAATAATATCAATTAAAATAACTTTATTATACAGTGCAGTGTTTATCATAATCTACAGAATTTAATTCCATTGCTCTTTAGCAGAGATAGTGAACCAATGACATGCATGTTCTTTCAAATGGCACTTCGACATTTCAGGTGACATATCATGAATGCATTAAGTTGTTGTTGTTATTATTATTATTATTATTATTATTAACATTATTATTTATTTATTTTTTATTTTTATAGGTCTTAGTTCACTTTAGAGAGGTCGCAGATTCAAATACTTGTTCCAGCCAATCTGACTGGATTTTTCTTGTTTTCCTCAGTCATTAGGCGAATGCCAGATATGTTAACATGGCACTAATTTCCCCAAGTTTGAGATGGATTAGGATTAGTTTCTTATTGTTTAGTTATTTATTATCAAAATTTTAAATCTTATAATGCTGGAATGCTTTATGAAATCGTTATTAAGATAAGTTGTAACAAAATAGGTGCATCAGAGTTTCATTCTTGCTTTAAATTGTTCATTTATGATTGGATTAGCAGGAGTGAAATTATTATTTGGATCTCCGAAAATATAAGGATCGAAAGAAATATACATAAAATATACATAGGAAAGCAACTACGCAATTAAGGCCGTGTCTCCATCATCACACTGACCACGAATGCGTAACGACATAACAGTACTCTCACGATTAAAAAAAGTCCCAATTTCCGATCTAAATTGATAGCAACAATATTAGCTGGCACAGAAAGGCTATCTGCCAGCAAATTACTCAAGCAGATGGTGCAGACAGGTGACTGTACAACTAAGGCCAACTGGTACACACAGTAATCATATGTATCAAAACACCTATAGGTAATCATCGTGTAAAGATTTAGATGTTAAAGCAAAGTCAAGATAAACTACCCCATCCAAAAAACCTAGTAATCCTGATCAAATTAGTTATCACCATAACCACACCAACAATTAAGACGAAGCGCGACCCTTGGGAGAACAAAACCGGATTTTGCATCGTTACTTCGACAGCTTTGTAATTTTTAGAAGAGAGCGGGAGGGAAGGGTGGGCTCTTGTTTCTCTCCATTCATATTTATTTTTACACATGGAACCGGCGGCATCACTCTACACGCTCTGCTTCACCTATACTCTTTATGCCAGAAAGTTTCACTTGTCCCACTTACGTATGTCATTTCACAAGAAGAAGAATAACAAAGGGAACAAATTTCCACGGTGCATGTGAGTAAATCCAAAGAGGGTCCAGTATAAACCAGTGCTCTCTTTTAACATTAGCAGAGCCCTGTGTTTTCCATAATTGTGGTAAAAACCAACTTCGAAACTATACCTTCAAATGACTGGTAAGCGGTTACTACACCTAACATAACACGGGGAGGCAAGGGCAAATCGGAAAATCCGGGAAAAGTAACACAATAACAATCTCTATCATAGTCATGTTCATTTTATAAGAGCAACGATAATGACCATTTTCCAGGCAGAAAATGCAGACCATTTTCTGACAGATGCACGTGGACATTTCTTTGTTGTAGACTTCGGTACAAACAGTTTGCTTCTATGGCGACATTTAATGATTAGTTATTTTAATCAGATAACCCCCTTCTCTCTCTCTTCCTGTTGTGAGAGAAAGAGAGGAGGGGCCAATGTGATGTTTTCAAAACCGAGGACAAATGTTCTCCTTCGAAAATCCTTTGACGTACATATTTGAGTTAATGTACTTATTTGCCATTATTAAATATTTTCTTTGCTAAAATCCAATAACATCTTCACTAATTAATCTACCTTCAATAATAACACTAGAATTCCAAAACATTTAAATATGTCGTGACAAAACTAAAAAATTAAACAGATATTTTAAAATAGGCACAAGTATTTTCAAGTAAAATATGGAAACTTTGGTCTTAAACACTTACCCTCTCAAGCACTATCTAAATTACAGCGAAAGAAAGACAGACAGAAAGAAGATATATTTACAAGTGCAATAAAGTTTATCGTGAAAGTTTATCTTTCAATAAATATAGGGTCAATGACTTTAGTTAAATAAGAATTGGCTATAGATATATAATCCCTTCCTCAGAATGAAACGGAAAGTGTGGACCTTATAATACTGTTCCACAGTAGCCAGTTTCTGCGATATGCACATACTTAAACACTACTGATAACGAATGTTTCTAGTTATTTACGCAACTGCATAGGAAAGTGAGTTTTTTCAGGACGAGTAAGATGTTTAAGGCCAAAGCGAAGCTGATAATAACGTCCTGAAAAAAACAAACAAACAATTTATTGTAGTTATGTACAATATTTTGTTTCAAGCTATGTAGAAATACTTTATATATTGGTTAAATGTTGTAATGTGTATTATGTTGGCATCGGCGCAGTCATGTTCAGTTAAGTTCTTGATTAAACAGTTGAAGGTAACAGTAAAAGGTTGGTGGAGTACGGAAAGTAACTGTACGGAAAAGTTCAATTTCCGTACTGGCTTGGAGATAAATTAAAATTGAATTGAGTTTTATTTATGGACGTTCTTTAACTGCTGTGGTCCTTAACTTCCCATTCTATATTGGGCATGGAAGACCGGAAATTTTGTTCAGAGGCCTCTTTATCAGGCTTGAGGTTCTTTAACGTGTCGTAAATCTACGACACGGGACCACCAGTTTTACTTTCCTTCCGAAGAATTTTTACGCCCCCCAAAAAAATCCATCGCCCCCCGCCGGGTTTGAACCCGGACATCGGGAAATAGAGACTAGCATGGTAACCACTACACCACGGAGGACGACGGTTTGGAGATGGAAAAACATGAAATTCCGGATAGTATGAAACAAATATCTTGTTATTTTTGCCCGTCTGGGTATTTGGATTTTTTTTCGGTTAGAGATGAGACGCGAAACCACACACGACTTTCATATAAGGTGTAAAAATATGAAGTAATATTTATATGAATTAAAATTATCAGTTATATGCCTCAAATCCTTTGAGACAACAGAAATGTTCTCCCTTTACGCATGACCATATATCTACCTACCTATCTACCTACCTACTTATACATATTCGAGCCTTTCTGACTTTCCCTTGTTGGATTCACGACGACAGACATCGTAAACACTTAACTAAGAGAATGCTAACCTGTAGTTCGTGGATCTTGTGATGTTGTTGTTGAATATATTCCTGCTGTCTCTTCAGATGCTCTTCTTGTAGCCTCTGAAGATTCAGCTGCTCCTGCTGATGCTGGCTGTACGACTGCTGAAACAAATATCATCATTACCAATGTATCCAAGGCAGCTCCTCTAATACAAATATCATAAGCTACTCAGTTTATAGGCATGATTTTTTTTAAACCTAAAAGTTGTCCACAATATTAATTATGGCTTTGAAATATAATGAATGCCGTAACATTTGAGAGAGGAGTAAAATAATGATTACGTCCCCCTCAGTTAATCAGCTGTAACGAGTTTTTACTTGTCGTGTGTTAAACTAACATCTCTGATGTTCTAGAATGGTTTTCAAACAGAAACTTGGGATTTGATAATTATATATTACCTATGTTACAATAATTTACATCACCAGGATTGGAGGCGAGGTTTTTTTGGCCGAGGGGAAGCCGAGACCAGAAATTCGAGACGTACCCACTAAAATATAAGAAACAGAGAAAACACTGAAATTCTTGTAACGATATTTTATTTCATACTATGTCAAATTTCATTACGTATATAATATGGAGGCTGGTAAACGCACTATGTTCATTGCGGGGCCATTTATGAAGGAACAGTTGATAGACTGAAAAGATGGCGAAATGCGATAACATAGCTTGCACGTAAATACAGCGGACATGTCCATATGATTTCCATCGAGTGACTCGCTTGTTTACAATAAAATGACTGGAGGTTAATGAGGAACATTTGTCCATATGATCTCTGTGGTTACATTATTTACTGATTAACTTTTCTCATAGTTTGTTCATATATTGATGAAAGAGGTGTCCTTTTTGTGAGTATTGCAGCATATATCTACAAGATAGCAAAGTATGGAAATGAGACAGTTTAAAGTACTTAAACCCCCAAAATTGTCCTGTGCTGTGGTAACAAGGAATTCTTTAGGCATGTCTTTTCAGGTTAACAATACCAGAATCTTATCCTATTGTTACTTAACTTAATGTAGTGCTGCTGTCTGACTGAATTTTGTTATTTGAATTAAATATTCACTGAGAAATAGCAATGACACAAAACTGAAAAATATAATTGAAACAAACCCCATTTAGTTAAATCTCTAGATGATACATTTAGAACACCATACACATATGTAGCCGTCGCCTGTGATAGGTGAATTTGTATTACCACAAGAGGTAAATGCCTTAGCTGAGATTATTTCTCCACGAACTGAAATTAGAATTGTTAATATTACCTGTATATTTAAAACATGAAACAAGCTCAAAATGTACTACATACTCTCTATTGCCCATTATAATCTGCTTCTATAAACGCTTAAGTCCAGCTCCCCAATAAAGAAATTGAAATTGAGTTTTATTTATGGACGTTCTGTAACTGCTGCGGTCCTTAGCGTACCATTCTATATTGGGCGTGAAAGACCTATAATTTTATTCACAGGCCTCTTTATCAGGCTTGAGGTTCTTTTACGTGCCGTAAATCTAAGACACGGGACTACCGGCTTTACTTCCCTTCCGAAGGAAGCCATGCTAAGGATTTTTACGCCTGAAAAAATCCATCGCCACTGCATTTGAACTGACAAAGTTTCTCAGTTTGTTTTAAAAATAAATAAACCAATAGAGAGAGCGAGAGAGAGAGAGGAGTATATTGCAATTTTTTCACAGCATCCTTGAAGGTGGAAGGAAGGTACAAACAAAACACTATCTTCGGCGATAGCTGAATTAAAGACGGTGGCGAAAGTAGATGGTAATAAAAATGTGGTTTTGTTTTTCAAATAGTTTTTTAATTTATTTATTTTAAGTAGCACAACTGCGCGATTATAATGCGACCATATTAAAGATACAAAGGCAATGCAATACAATATATACTTAAAACTTAACGTATAACAACATTCAAAATTAAGTATGCTCCGTTACACAATAATGGGGATAAATACCAATAATTAGAACCATGTAAAAGTTAGAGAAATTAAATTCACAAAGGCTGGCTATACAATGAAATGGTAGGTAGTTCTTAACTGCAGAAATATACTCGAGCGCCTCAAAATATGTATTTCCAGTACAATCTCGGTATCGAATTGTTGGGTGGATTGCAATACTTTCCTTACTTACTATACGTAGTAGAGAAGGTAAAAAGCATTTGTAGGAAAAAGTTCGCGCGTGCGCGCTTGTGAAAAGCATAACTCAAAAACAACACGTAGGATAAATACCAAACTTGGTATTTAAGTTCAGCATCTTCCAAAGATGTGACATGAACATTTTCAAGAAAATACCCCATCCTAAACTACCCTTTACATGGAAAACGTTTCCATTTTTTTTTATTTTCTTAAAAATAGCTCTAACGATTTTAATTAAAACATCCTACATTTAAGATATTTACAGAACAAACAAACTTATATCTTGAATTTTCTAGGAATAACTTGTGAAATCCTCCTCATTTTGAAGGAATTTTGTATAATGTTGTATATGGCTAAACTATAAGAGATAGATAAAAAAAAATACTTCATAAAATGTAGAGCTCTTTAAAACACACATTTTATTTTGAATAACTTTTTTGTAGCATTAGCCATTTAATCAGTTATTATTGGTTTGAATTTTTCAATACTTTTGTTATTTTTATGAGGTGCTGTTGCTTCAGTTGTTTCTCGCAATGTCATGAAAAAATATATAATTTTATGGTCTATATTTAGCGAACAGCTTGTAAACATGACTATTGTTTCGGTTTCCTCTATCCCCCTTGTACCTACAACCAGCAGTGCAGCCAGAGAAATATTAAAGGGGGCTTATGTATAGGGATCCACTTTTAAACAATTTTTATCAGACATGCGACTTAAATATAGCGTTATCAGTGATACGACTAAGAAGGATCTCGTTCCCACCAACCTAGAAAGATGCTATTATTCTAATCAGGCTACCTTTGCTATTAATTTTTACCATTTTAGCAAAGGGGGCTTCAAAGTCCCAAACCATCCCATAACTACGCCTTTGCTTACAATGAAATGTGTAATAGAATTATTTCTGCAAAAGTTTGCCTCGATCAACATGAAATCGATAGAAAAATAAGCTTTCTTAAGATTAGTTTGTAGAAGTTGTATAACAATAAACGATATTGGGTAGAGAAAGCCATGAGGATGTAACACATAATTTTTTACCTTAAAGTTGCGAATACTTTTATGCACAAATTAATTTATTTTAACAGTTTTCAGATAAGGATCTTATAAGTTAGAGGAAAGAGGGTATATTGTCGACACATGGAATAAATCACTTTAAGGCGGAGATAATATCGTTTACTCTGCAAACTATTTGTCCATAAACAAAAGCGCGATGTCTTTTTCTTCTGCGTTCTCAGAGATCCAGTTAATTTGCAGAAAGGCCTCTGTTTGCCTTCCTGAATTTCACAGTGGTCCAATAACGAATATGCAGTTATCTCTTTCTCTGGCTGTGTTTACCCCACGGACCATGTAAAACAGGCTGATGAAACCTGACAGCCTTTTCTCAGCCTTCTCTTTGCCTCACCAGAAGTTATCTCGTCATTCTACCTAGGACTTCTTTTTTTTTCTTTCTTCGCTCCTTTTTACATTCTTTCTCCTCCGGTTCTAAATGCCTCCTCTTCATGCAGATACGCTTAAGAGCTGGGCTATCCATTTGCCCCCACAAGTATTATATAGCCACTTGCCAAAACGCCCACTCTTACTAAATATACGTCGGCATCATTCCAATTTCATTCCCCATTCACAGCGGCAACGGTACCATAGCGGAGCTCCGGGAGTCGTACGCTGCGAACTGGTCACGTGGTACTGCATCAAAACTCTCTCCTGATAGTATATCACAACAAAAACTGCTCCAAAATCAACATGTTGCTGTCGATACTCCCAGAAAATATCTCAGTCGACAGAAACAAGCGGGTTCCAGTGGAGTCTTATTACTTTAACGTTTACGTACAGCAGAGCATCCGACCTAAAAATTCAATACCAAGAGTTCACTAGAAACATGCTTTGAGGCTCCTTCACCCTAAAGAAACAATTCTTAGGAAATGGTTTGCGCGCGCTGCGTGTGCATATCCTGTGAACAGCACGGTGCGTATGAGCAGCATTAACTTAAAAGATCTGATGAACTGCATTTTTTTAAGCATTTATTTCCACGTCAACCTTATGTTACATATAGAAGTATAAGTTTACAAAAGAATAAAAACTAAATAATGAACAACAATAACTATAGCATTACAATTTAGCATGAATGTGTCGGATAAAACATAAGAAACTGTTATAACAACACTGCTGTTTAAATAAATGATACAGAAGTATACAAAATTGATTATTACAGTAAGATAATGATTAATAAAGAAATATATTTTAATTTCAAATACTGCACAGTCAAATAATAAATGATTCACTGTCTATTCACTGCCACAAAGTCATTGATAAGTACTTCCAATACTGATGTGCAACCTTTGAAGTAATCTTGAAATTCTCCATGGTCTGTCATGAACTGTGTGCATACAACATGTGGATGGAAGTTTTTGCATTTAAAGAGAGTATTTAAATCCGGAAAATATCCTTTGGTGCTATTTATTCAGTATCTGTTCCAAGTGTCTGTCAATACGAAGGTCGTCCAATAAGTAAGTTTCCCTATTTTATAAAAAAAAAACATTACACACAATTGATCATGCTGAATTAATTTTATTTATATTGTACAATCTGTTACTTTTATACACAGTCAACATGTTTTGCCAAGCATTTTTGGGGACGTGACACAAGTTTCTCCAAGCCAGTGTTGTACCAGGTCGGGTCCTGTGCTCGCAACCAGCTGTTCACTTCTGATTGATCTTCGTCACGGTGTTAAAGTGCTTACCTCCATGATGACCTTTGAGTCAGGGGAACATGTGAATATCACTTGGGAAAAGATCTGGTGAATATGGAGGATGCGAGAAAACTTCCCAGTTGAATCTTCTGAGCTCCACCTGGATCAAGATTCAACTTGGAAGTTTTTTCGTATCCTCCATATTCACCGGAGCTTGCCCCAATTGCTTTTCACATGTTCCTTCAACTCAAAGGTAAGCACTTTTAACACCGATGAAGTCAAATCAGTGAACAGCTGGTTACGAGCACAAGACCCGACTTCTGGTTCACTTCTGATTCATCTTCGTCACGGTGTTAAAGTGCTTACCACCAAGATGACCTTTGAGTCAGGGAAACATGTGAAAATCACTTGGGAAAAGATCTGGTGAATATGGAGGATGCGAGGAAACTTCCCAGTTGAATCTTTTGAGCTCCGCCTTAGGTCAAGATTCAACTTAGAAGTTTTCTCGTATCCTCGTGCGACCACAGGACCCGACCTGGTACAACACTGGCTTGGAAAAAATTGTGTCACGTCCCCCAAAAATGCTTGGCAAAACATGTTGACTATGTAGAAAATTAACAGAAGGATTATACAATAGGGAGGAGAAAAATTGACCGATAAGCATTAGGAGTAGCCTTATCTTGCAAGTGGAGTTTGGGTATAATTTTAACAAAAGCAATCTTCCAACAATTAGGAAAAGTATTCAATTCCAAGCATTTATTACACATATCCAAAAGTAAGTCTGGATAACAAAGCTGCATATGCTTTACTATGTTTGCTGAAATTGCCTCTACACCGGGAGCTTTGTTATCATTGAGGTTCTTAATGATTCTATCTACTTCGTCCACGGTAAAAGGACAATCATTTGATGTGTTCGGTACTATTTCAGATTGTTTTCGTATTTTCTGATGGATGTTAGAATCTTGACTATCCGCAAGAAAGAACTTCTCCATAGAACTACCGCAGTATCATATGCATAATTGAATATATCTCTTGTCTGTTTTAATGGAGGCAAGGATTTTCTTGAATTTCTCTGGTTTTCTGCATATTGCATAAACTAGCGCCATGAATGTTGAGATGTTTGTGTAGAGCAGTATTCTTTCCATGCAAACGTTTATATTTTGTTTTAACTCTATTGTAACTTACAATGCAAACGCAGCAAGCCATTTTTAGACCTTTTCAGACGTCTGTAACACGCTAACACATGTTTTCTCTTGATTGCGAGTTCATCATTCCACCAAGTTTTACAGGGACTCTGTAATTTCTTTTGGTATGACACATTTATTAAGTGATTCCGGTGCTGAAATGTTCTAAACCTGCATCTCACGCGCGTTGAAAGTGTGAGCATTTAACACGATTTGTTTTGCAAACACGCGTAATACTAGATTGGTTTGTAGGCTGAGATTGAGTTCTTATACGATTTGTAATTAGATATGATCAGATAGTGTACATAAGTCAACTTGATAGCTACAGACACTTAACATCTACAAGCTTTCTAAATTGTGATAACTATGGGTGGGTTGGGAGCCGTTATCAAGTATAATTAAATTGTGCGAACAGCACAAATCATAAAATTAATTTCCTTATTGACGGGGCTATTCCAAGCACTATGTTTTGCATTTATATCACCCAAGATTAGCAAGGGTTGGCCTTGTAGGTCTTGATAGATTACTTGCGCATCACTTAAAACAGATTGAAAAATCACACCTGGGATCGCAGTATACATTACAGGCATAAATATTTTGGCCATTAGCACAAACGACCACACTATCCGGAGTACAATATTGTTCAAGTTAGGCACTGCATTAACATGCCTTTCTCTACTCACTCTTCTACAAACTATTCTTACAAAGCCTTATTCTTCAATATACTTTTTTACTTTCTCTACTATATATAGTACGTAGGGGAAGTATTGTATTCCACCCAAAAAATCGATACCGAGATTTCACCGGAAATACATGTTTTGAGGCGCACTGAATGCATATAAAGCATTTTTGGAAACATGTCCGTATGTGTGTCTGTGAACAGCATAACTCAGAAACGAACAATCGGATAAACACTAAACTTGGTTCAGCATCTTCCAGAGATGCGACACGAAGGTTTTCAAGAAAATCCCCCCACTCCAGATTACCCTTTACATGGAACATTTTTCGAAAATTTTAATTTTCTCAAAAATGGCTCTAATGATTTTGAATAAAATGCCATAAGTTTAAGACATTTTATGGCAAATGAATTTGTATCTCGAATTTCTGGGAATGTCTCCAAAAGTATTCTTCATTGTGAATGACTTTTGCATAACTGGTAAACCATAAGAGATAGACAAAATTTTACTACACAAAAAATGTAGATCGCGTTAAAATACACAATTTATGTCATATACATTTGTTTGTTGAGTGAACTATTTTCGAGATATTGCTTGTTATTCCATTAAATTTTCCAATATTTATACTTTTATTCAAATGGGAATTCGTTATTCATTTTTTGTCCTGGTAATGCAAAGAGAATGGAATACTCCACATAGCAACCGGCTTTTAAAATATTCGACTATCGCTTAAAGCCTACCAATTCCCCTTGCATCTACAAGAAAATCAGCAATAAGATTAACATCTCGATTAACATGAAGCATATGGAGAATAAGGGTTTCTAAAAATAGTTTGTACAAGAGTAGAGAAAGTCATGTGAGTGTAACACATCAGATATTTTTTTGTTTACTTTCTCCACCATGTACATAATAGGCAGAGAAGCTATTACATCTACCCAAAAATTCAATACCGAGATTTCAGCGAAAATACACGTTTTGAGACACCTCGAATCCCCCCCCCCAAATTTTTTTTTGGAAAAAAAGTCCGGTGTGTGTGTGAGCGCGCGCCTGTGTTTTTGAACAGCATAACTCAAAAATGAAAATTCGGATAAATACCAAACTTGGTATTTAGGTTTAGTATCTTTCAGAGATGTAATACAAAGTTTTTCAAAAAAAAATTCCCCATCACAAAATGCCCTTTACATGGAACATTTTTCGAAATTTTTGATTTTCTAAAAAATGACTAACGATCTTTAGAAGAACTTTCTATGAGCATAAATCTCTCTGCATAAAATTAAACTCGAATACCCAAACTACAACTAAAATTTTTTGAAAGTGTCTATTCAAAATTGAAGTCTCATTATCTGAAGCACTGCTTTCTTGAATTCCTTTTGAGTTTCTAACGACACATATTAAAGCATTCCGATTTTATTTCAGAGTTAAGAATTTCACTTTCAATGAAGAAAATGTTTACAATCAATAATAAAAGCAAAATCGTTTTCAGATTCCAATACCTTTTAGTCCATGCCTACAACTCATTGGGGAAGGGGGAGTTATGTATTTGGTAACTTTGAGAAAGAAGCTTGGCAATTTTTTTCCACAAATAACCAGTATTCTGTAGTTATCCTTTCAGGTAAGAAAAACAAATTGGAACAAATATACACTTTTCATTGTTGTTTGCTAATTTATTGTTATTTGCAGAAAACACCGCATTAAAATCTACTTGTTTGTGAACCATTAAGTTGTTAAAATGTTGATCACTTAATACAAATTATTCCGAATGGCATGAAAATATGTTGCTCCTGGATTTAATAATACAGTATTGATTACGTTTTTTAATTCTTATTATATTTTCAGACAAAAGCATGTGAGCAAATACTCATAATTCTGGATGTTTGGTAGAACAGGATGTCGCCAGGCATTTTAAATAAAACACTGCATATGTTATTCAGAAGCTTAAGCAAATTAATTAACTAAATAGCATGTTTAAGTGTGATATTGAAATTTATATTTGTATATGTATTAGAAATCTGACCTTTTTAAATGGAATTGAAATAAAAGAATGCTTGTATCTCAAAACCTATTTTTGGAAACATATTTCAACTAAAAATCGCAGAATTATTCTAGGGTAAGCATAAGAAATATTCAGTAAAATATAATTACAACTTATACTCCGTATAATTAAGACTCGAACATGTGGTCAAATTAAACAGTTATTTAAGAATACTAAACAATGCTACGTTCCATACTCCAGCGAAGAGCGCACGTTCAATTAATTGTAACAAATTTCTTAAAACACAAACAGCTGAACATTTTCGGCAGAAAACTTTTTACCGTAATAAAAACATATGCAGTAAGGGAAAATTTCTAACCATAGTTTTAAGAAAGATGTGTTACAACATTTATATTCGTCCATGGGAATTACCCGAGGGTTTATTCTTACCGTTAAACGCGAACCTCGGTGATGGTCACCGCCGTCCAGAAATAAAGAACAACAGCTTACTTTGATACTCGGTTTGTATTACACCAAGTTTGAAGAAACCTGGCAATTAACAGCGGCTCTTCAAGTTGTGACAATCTCTCGATCTTTTTCTAATCATGGCTCAGAAAAACCTCCCAATAGCTCTGACTCATTAATTTCTAAACATGCCAATTCCGTTCTCCAAAACCTCCGGTCTTACCAGCATCTAAGCTGTAGTATGCAACTTCAGTGATGTAACCTTGCACATTGGATCACGTTGAGGAAGTTCAAAGCCTCGTGCTACGAAACGAGCAAAATGAAGTAACATTTTTATGTCCGTACACGTGCACTTATAGAATTGACATTTTTGGAGTAAACCTTGTGTTGAAAATGTATATCCAAAAATCTGATGGGATACATTCACATGACTTTCTGTACCCTCTATGTTTATTAGGGGGTATAAACCTAGTCTTACTAAATCTTATTTTTATAATCTACTTCATTTTAATCCAAATAAACTTTTGCAGAAATATGAAGGCTGTCCCAGAAGTACCCGACCTAACAAAGAAAACAAAAGTTTTGGGGAAAAACATCTTTATTTCCCACATAGTCTCCTTTCAGCTCAATACACTTTTCCAGCGATGTTCAATAGCTTCGATACCCCGTTTATAGTGAGAACCGTCGAGTTCTGCAAAATAGTGATCAATTGCAGACTCCACCTCTTCATTGTCGGCAAATCTTTTACTACCAAGCAATTTCTTCAACTTTGGAAACAGAAAATAATCAGAGGAGGCTAGTCTGGCGAATAGGGTGCATGAGGAAGCAATTCGAACCTTAACTCATTGATTTTGGCCATGGCGATAATGGATGTGTGAACTGGTGCATTGTTTTGATGAAAAGAACTTTCTTTTTCGCTAAATGCGGCCGTTTTTGCTTGATTTCATCATTCAAACACTGCAATAAGTTTGCATAATACTTGCTATTGATTGCTTTTCCTTTTTGAGGATAATCAATGAAAATTATCCCACGCGCATCCCAAAAAAACTGACGTCATGACCTTGCCTGCAGATGGAACTGTCTTCGCCTTCTTTGGAGCCGATTCTCCCCTTTTAATCCACTGTTTTGACTGTTCCTTCGCCTCAGGTGTTAAGTGATGGACCCATGTTTCATCCTTGGTTATGAATCGACGCAAAAACTTGGCTTTATTGTAGCGAAACATCGCCAAACACTCGACTGAAACATTCTCACGACACTGCTTTTGTTCCATTGTGAGTAAACGCGGCACCCATCTTACGCACAGCTTTCTCATATATAAATTTCAGTTAGTGTGCGATGTACAGCACTTTTTGAAATGTCTAAAATGTCTGCTAGCTAGCGCACTTTCAGTCGACGATCATCCAATACCATTTTGTGGATTTTCTTCACAATTTCTGGCGTGGTCACTTCATTTGGTCGATCACTGTGATGTTCGTCTTGGCAGCTCCTACGGCCTCGCTTTAACTCTGCCACCCAATTTTTACTGTTGTAAACGAAGGAGCGGGCTCACCCAGAGTATAATCTAGCTCAGATTTAATATTAGTTGGACTAAGACCTTTCAAATGAAAGTATTGTATCACATAACGATGATCAGTTTTATCCATGTTTACAAATTCGCTGAGAGAGTTCACTATTAATGGCTGCCAAACAATTACTAAACAACGTAGCATCGTCAAACTTCAAACTTAAGCTTTACAAGGGTGGTACTTTCTATCACAGACATTTATTTGAAACAACAACCGCTATATATACGTCAGTGGGGTACTTCTGGGACTGCCATCGTAGATTACACGTTTCGTTATAGATACAAAGAGAACAGCGATAATCAAATGTTTAAGAATTGGATGCTATATGCTGGTCTTAAAATTCCATACTGTTTCCATGCAATTGCGAGAAACAACTGAATGTTGACTTTAAAAGAATGGCTAACTATTGAAAATTCGAACCATTAATAACAAACCATGCTACAAAAAATAAATTGAAATAAATTTTGTGTTTTAAAGAGATCTACATTTCTTGTGTAGTACGTTTTCGTCTATCGCTTAACGTTTATCAGTTAAACAAGGTTATACAAAATTCCTTACGAATGAAGACAACTTCAAAGGCTATTCCCAAAAAATTCAAGATATAAATTCTGTTTGACGTGTAAATATCTTTAATATATGGTATTTTAATCAAAATCGTTACAGCCATTTTTTAGAAAAAATTAAAAAGTTAAAAAATATGTTCCATGTAAAGGGCAATTTGGGGCAGGAGGATTTTCCTGAAAATCTTTGTATCGCATCTTTGGAAGGTACTGAACGTAAATCCCAAGCTTGGTGTTGATTCAACTTTTCATTTCTGAGTTATGCTCAACATAAAAAAACACACACACAGGCGGACCTTTTTCTAAAATGTTTTTTTTATTTAAGGACTGAGTTGTATTTTTGGTGATAACTCGGTATCAAATTTCTGGGTGCAATACAATACCTTCTCTACCTAAGCGTGGTAGAGAAAGTAAAAAGAGCTAGTAATCATTGAAGACAACATTACACCCGTCGAATAATAAACATTGACCCTAAAAGGTCTACATTTTAGAGTCACTATGGATAAGAATTAATTCCAAATTCATCGGTTGAAGGTAAGAAATTTTATTCCTTTGTATGCAAAGAAGTTTACATTTTACTCTGCTAAACTCCGATGAGCTAAAGAACAGCCCACATTTTTCCATGTGCACAACTACCATGTGAGCAGCGCAATGCTTTTCATCAGTGAACCCTCAAGTTCCACCAGTGGTCATAAATTGTTGTTCTCTGTGGTCTGGGCCATTTCCTTCGTCTTTTGTTTTTTATGGTTTAGCACAAGGGCTCCAGTATAGGAAAAAAGAAAGAGATTTGGGACCCTTCGCCGAAAGCGACATGTGGGACACATCTTTCGATGGTTTCTGCTCTCCCCTCTCTTCTACCCATTCTTCTTTGGTTCACTTTTGACTCTTAATACACCATCTTTCACTTCCTCAAGAGGAAGGCGTTCTTGCCGTCAGGAAAGCTGAACCAAAGGCATTTGAAAGTTCGCTGTCATGACAAACATTCATTTGTTTCAATCATCATGAAGTAAAAATGAAAAAAAAAACAAAAACTTAGACCTTTGTACAGAAGTCGCCGCTTTCTTAAATAAGGAGTGCACAAACACTTTGGTGGTTTTCCTAATAACTTCTACATATCTGAAAAGAGAAAGTAATACAGACTTACATATATATTAACCGAGCGGGATGGGCCAGGCTACAACTCTGTGACCCGCATTCGGAAGGTCATGGGTTCGATTCCAGTAGCCGACCTTCCTGACCCATGGGTTTCTTCGGGGGTTTCTCCGGATCTCCAGGCGAATGCTGGGAAGGATCATTACATCCCCGAATTTCCTATCCCTCCATTTTATTTCCATTTTCATTTCACTCCAGCTTTCATCTGCTTGGTTTCTTTCAGGGTTGCAAGTGTCGGCGGGAGGTCTCGGCGTGTGCATGACAGGGGAAAAGGATGCTCTGAGTAAACCTCCGTCAGCCGGTCTCCGAGTCCCGGGCCCTCCATGGAATGTGTAAGCCCACAGGGGGAGGGGAGCTGACTGCACGAGCCACCATCCAGAGAGTTCAAATCTGTAAATAGTAGGGAGCCTGCCTCTGCCTGTCATGCCTCCTAGTCCGGCCGCCCTCTGTCTCCTCTCACCTCATCCCTCGCTCTCAGGGGCGCCCCGTCAGGGCCCTAGGTACAAAATATTTGCATAGGCCGAGTACTAAGTACCCCTCCGCTTCTAGTCCTATCCTATACTACATACATACTAAGTGAAAAGTATTTAAAACCTTTCTTTAGCTTTAATATGCCAATACCATTGCTAGTAAGTCAATATTCTTAGTGGAATCTTCGAAGGACTTGCATCTAATTTTGTAATGAAAAAACATTAGACGTTGTTACTAACAGAAGGGTATCTTGTGTAGGTAATGTGCAAAACAAGTTATCTATTTCTACAAAACGTTAGAAAGATTCAAGGGCAATCATTGCAGCGCAGCTACATATAACTGCAATAACAGCTATATTATTGACTCAATACAATAAGCATGCGCTATATGCTTGAACCACATGCATGGTGTACAGCCAGCTAACTATAAACGGGCGTACTAAAATCCAAATCTGCTTAGCGCCCCCAGAAGGAACGGACGAGGCAAGGCGAGGAACCGCAGTAGGCTATAGGCAACAGGCAGGCCGGCCGGCCAATAGAGACGCGAAGAGGTCCCTAATTCTAAGTTTGATGACCCGGTCGCACCGATGGGCTGCTCATAGAAGGCTTCCCTCTGGCGGAAACGGGGAGAAGTCGACCCAGGCGGCTCAGAGAACTTTACAACGAGCAAGCCGGAGATCGGCCGACACTGCGCAGTCCTTAAACCTACCTGAAACATGACGAACAGGAAAGGGGAAGCGAAATTATAGGAAATAAGGAAAGGAAATTCATGGGAAACCACCCCAACATTTGCCTTGCCAACCAGGGAAAACCAGGAAAACCCCAGTCTGAGTGGCCGAACCCAGGATCTCCCGAGTGCGAGACATCTCCTCGGAGCTATCTCGTTCGGCAAACACTTCCTTTGTTAGAGCTGAAACGATGTTGAATTTTGCTCCCAGAACTGGTACTGACCAAGGACTAGGTTATCCCAAGACAAGGGCAGGGAAACTTTTGAGGGGTTGGCTGAAATCGGATATCCAGGGAGGATTTTCTTCTCTCCCTCACCTTTATCTGCCAATTCTTCATCCCTACTGTGTAACCGCCATGCCACACGAGTGTTCGGTCATTATACTCGGTGATGTATCGCTTCCTGTGGCAGGGTTAATTGCCAGTCGGGCCCGCTACAAGAACAAAGACACACAGATACAAGTGGAACCTCTCTGCAGCTGCTGTGGGGACTTCGGATTGAATTAACTTTGCACTGATTTTCCTTTAACTCTCCTTCCGCTGCATTTTGGCAGTTGTAAAACTCGTGCCCTCTTGTTTTTATTCCGGCTGTGACAGACCAGGATTTTTATGTCCAACAGAAGCCTCTTCATGTGGTCCAAGGTTAAAAGAAATGTGAAACAGATGAATGGGAAGAATTTGTGCTGCCGCTTATAGTGTCATTCAGCTAGTTTTTTCTCTCCACGCGTGGCCCTGATATATTTTCTTTTTGGCTTGTAACCCCAAACTGTATCACGGATGAAAGAAAAAAAATGGCAGTATTTACTTGCTTTTAATAAAATGACTTAAACGCAGCTTCTTTCTAATTAGGAGAAATATTACAAGTAATGTCATTTAAACCTTCCAGATGATCACCTCTCTGCCAAACTTTTCTCTGTTACGTGGTTTCTTAATAAAACAGAAACGTTCATAAAATGGAAGATATTAAAGGAAAATCTCAGCTAACTGGTTTGATATTTCACAGTGTGTTTAATTTATCTTCGATTGGCTGATCAAGTCAAGCTTAGTTTCCAACAATAACTTGTCACACGCGATCCACTTATGCTTGTTCGTATGGTAACTGATTTGCGATTGTTTCTTGTCACTTAAGGATACTACTACCATAGATAACATAGACCACCACCACTAGGTTTTATCAAAACATGATTGTCAACAACAATAAGGATTAGGCTTAAAATGACCTGTTTCAGCACCTGATCAGTTTACCTCTTTTTGGGCATCCTATACTCCTGTCCTGTAGAACTGTAAAAGTAATACTGCAGGACATCTGTTCCTTCCCATTTAGGTCTATTATCTGCTATTATTTCATTTCTGGAATCAGCTAAATTGCAAATCAAAATTTACCTAAAAAAAATTACTCAAATCAAAATTTCGAGTATTCTTTTTTTGCCTTATTTGATACTGCTTTCTGCACGAGAGTCATTTTTATACAGCAAAGCTCAGATATTTCGTAAGTATGTGTACGTATGGAATTTCTCTAAACATGCATTTTAACTTTAACCAAATGTTCCAAGTTTATTAAATGCCACCCAAAGCTTTGAAACCGGCCGTACACATTTCTAAATGAGCAAACTACTAAAAATACATAACATAAAAATAAATTACTCAGTCGATTAATATATATTAAAGTAATCCCACCTCCGTGTGTAGGATAGTGTGTGCCTCCTCATAATCCGGAGGACTCGATATCGAATCTTGATAGGGATAAGTTACTTGGATAAGATATTTTTCTCGCGTTCCCCTTATACCAAGAAGAAAAATAGCTGGTAGCTTGAAACTTTCTGCATCTAACCATATCGTAATTACACGATTCTGAAAATGTAAATACTCCAAAATGAGTAAATTAAGAAAGCTTTTAGGTTGAAGGAATGGAACATAGATTTGAATTAGATCAGTAAGGTGGATATGTAGAGAATTTTAAGGAAATAAGAAACTCTTAAAGGCAGTGCGATTAGTGAAGTTCTACATTTTAAAATATAATTGTTATTAATAGTAATAATTCTGAAAATATTTTATATTGAATTTTCTACACTAAATTTATTCATTCATTCAAGTCGAGGGTATCTACTCCTCCAGTGATCAAAGTGTAAAGGGAGGTATAACGTGCAGGGGTACATTTAAAACACAAATATTTGGAGAGAATGAAGCGAGGCGACAGTTTTATTTGGAGGTGTTTCTTAAGCATGGCCAATAAAAATATCGGCTATAATAGCCATTTGCTCTCCCATTTGCCCTAAAACGCACACTGTTTTAAAAGACACTCCACAGTGGCAAGAAAGAATGTACGCAATGAGGCTACCTTTAATGCTCTCGCCAGTTATTGCGGTACCCACCTGTACTTGTGAAGGGCGCACACATGTGTGAAGCATGTGTGATGTGGAAACACGGTCTGCTGCCTTCCAGTCGGCCACAAGGACGCCCCTTGTGTCCCGCGCGCCATCCCGTGAAAATGCGGAAAAATGACGTTAAGTTCTCACGAGCTCAAACAAGTTGTCTTTGTGTGCTTCTCATCATAATCACGCGATATGCCACACAGATAGCCCGAACACTTACAGCAGTATTCGCCACAAACGAGAATGCTACTGCAAATTATTACCTAAACTTTCTTTGAAGAAAAGGAGAACGAAAGAAAAAAATCTGATGTGTTACACTCACATGACTTTCTCTACTCTTGTACAAACTATTTATACAAACGCTTATTCTCCATCTAGTTCCTGTTAATCGAGATAAACATCTGCAGACCCTATCTTATTGCTAATTTTCTTGTAGATGTAAGGGGAATATATATTTACAAGGGCAATATAGAAAAACAGTAGCCTTTAAGCACATACATATCTCTTAACAGCTGGTTGCTAGGTGCAGCACCATTCCCTTTGCCACAGATTATAACTCTTTGCATATCCAAGACAAAAAAAATGAATAACGAATTTGAGAAAAAGTATAAGTATTGGAAAATTTAAGGAAATAACAAGCAATATCTCGAAAACGGTTCACTCAACAAAAGAAATGTATATGACATAAGTTGTGTATTTTACCGCGATCTACATTTTTTGTGTAGTAAAATTTTGTCTATCTCTTATGGTTTACCAGTTATGCAAAAGTCGTTCACAATGAAGAATACTTTTGGAGACATTCCCAGAAAATTCAAGATATACATTTCATTTCTCATGACATTATCTTAAACATATGATGTTTTCATCAAAATCGTTAGAGCCATTTTTGAGAAAATTAAAATTTTCGAAAAATCTTCCATGTAAAGGGTAGTCTGGGGTGGGGGGATTTTCTTGAAAACCTTCGTGTCGCATCTCTGGAAGATACTGAACTTAAATACCAAGTTTGGTGTTTATCCGACTGTTAGTTTTTGAGTTATGCTGTTCACAGACACACACACACACAGACACACACACACACAGACACACACACACAGACACACACACGGACATGTTTCCAAAAATGCTTTTTTTTGGATTCAGTGGGTCTCAAAACATATATTTCCGGTGAAATCTCGGTATCGAATTTTTGGGTGGAATGCAATACTTCCCCTACTTACTATACGTAGTAGAGAAAGTAAAAAGACTGATGCGTGGCAACTGGCAATCACACAACTTCTTCAACCCATTATCATTTATTTTCACACCTATCACAGAACTGTTTTCATATTAACACTTCCTATGAATAAAATTTCTTCGGAGCGTTTCAAAACACATTTTATTGTGGGTTAAACAGTAACACATGAATATGCTAAGATTACAGTCAACAGTTTAAAATCAGTCGATAAGTTTACTGACCTTATAATTACTGCATGTTCTCCCCCCCCAAAAAAACAACAAAATAACATTTTTGCATTTCAAAGTTCACTGCTTAGAATATTGTAACATTATAAATAACATCGACTATTTCGGAAAACAAAATTAAGATACCTATAGGTATTCTTTATTATGTCAAGTTCTTTGCTTAAAAGCGGTAGAACAATTTTTTTACGAAAATAAAACTCATGTACAACAATTTTCTATTTAAAAAGCTTCTATGATATTGTTTATTTTATTTTCAGCAACATCCCAATATCGATATTTTAATTTGTGAGTCGAACATAATACTTCCTCTTCCTTAGGTAAGCGGTAGAAAAAGTATTTATAGAAAAGAAGCCTTTATACAATTAATATGGACCTGGCGATACCAAATAATTTATAAATAACTACGAAATTCTTTCCTATTCAGTGAAGGATCCATAACGGTTTGAATTGATAACAACATCCCGACATTTTCAGATATGTAGTAAATAATAATAATAATAATAATAATAATAATAATAATAATAAATAATAGTAATCATTCACTCCTATATCCGGCTACAGTGTGGTACTGAATCGGCTGCGCCGATATTGTTCATTCTATGATGAGCGCTTTCCGCGTAATTTGAGACTGCATCCTTATATTACTTGTTAGTTGTCGATATTGACTTTCTGCGAGTGTACGTCCTCCGCCCTCACCAAAGTCAATAGGAGCGAAGTCACATTCAGCAGAATTAGCAGGCTTATCAGCACTTGAAACAAGACAATTAGTATCTGTATAAAGTGCATATAAACAGGGGTATTTTATTATGTAAATAGCCAACTCCGAAACCGTATCCATATCCAAAATAAAATCCAGCAGTCATAATACAGATCATTCAGAAGACAGACTGCACATTCAGAATATGTCCTTACAGATGGAAGAAACGGAACCACAGAAGACGACCATGAAAGAAGACGACCCTCTGAATGATATACACATTGTTAAAAGTTTAAGGGTTAATGATGATGATGATGATAATAATAATAATAATAATAATAATAACTGGACATTTTTGTGCCGCGTGCGAGAATAATAAATAATTATAAACAATAGTGAAGGAAAGTACCTTAGGGTCCCGAAACAAAAGTGTCCAATTATTACATAAGACAACCATTGCCGTTTTTCAGATAAAGATTTTTTGAAAATGTAATATTTTACGTAAATGGATTTTGGAAGCTATTTAATTCATAAAACAGTATTAATGTAATAAGCATAAAAACCCTTGTCGCTAGATGGTTAATGTTTTTATAAAATGTTTAATATGGACAAAACTCAATGAAATTAAATCACAAGATAACTGCTTTTGGTAAAATTCTAATTTCAATGTGCTCGTACTTCAGATGGTATTCGGTTTAAAATCCATGTTTATCTGAACTTTTTTTCAAGTGCACTGCCACCTTACTCAACATCACGTCTTGATGCTTTTAATACGAAGGTGAAACGTCATCTCAGCAGTATCGTAATTTTAATGAATTCTTTAATGATTTGCAATTCAATATTGACGAGTCAATCTGTACTATAGTATAGCCAATGACAAAATCTATCTATCTGCCTGTGTACCTCAAAACTCTGGTTGTCTGTTTAAGTATCCGGTAATGGTCCGGTCCGAAAATTGTCATCGGAATCAAAAGATTCGGAACTAGAAATAAAATCAGTATTATGCATCACTGTGTTAGTTTTCTGGACCATATAAAAGAATTTATAGAAGAAGTTTTCCCTTCAGAAACCTCATAAAGTAATAGGTTTGCATTAGCAAAAGCGACAGGTAGTGAAATTATAATATTCAATCAAAAACTGAAGGGAACAGAATCAACTATTCCATACAGCTGCTGTGAATTTGGGAAACATTTGTAAAATTTGAGTTGTTGGTTCATTAACCAAAATCTATCATGAAAACTTGAGGAGAAACACTTACATTTCTTGTGACGGTATTATGTTTATTTATTTATTGAGCCCCACCTTTGGGAGCCAATTTGTGACGTGATTCTTTGTTAAGTTTGAAAGAATGCTACTGTTTATTTGCCGCACGTATAAAAGACAATTTGTCGCGGTCACTTCGTGTTATCATTTACTGAGCGCCTGTTATTTTATTTAATTTTGGGTTCACTGTCCTCCGGCTAGCTATGATCTCTCGGTCAAGCACTTATCTTATACAAGGTGTGTAAACGGAAAGGAGTTTTTATCCAAAGATAACACTGATAAAAGAATTTGTTTTATACTTTTATTGTCGTAACACATTATGCACCTTCACATATTAATCTTGACACTCGCCAAACTGAAACTGTTATAATAACTTCTTTACTGCCCATTATTAATTCGCGTACTTCAACTTTTTGTGTAATTAACTTTACAACACGAGAGATTTTTTTATAACTTTGCTACGCGTACACTGCAAATCGATAAACTATGCGACTGTTTCTGTTGAACTCGGCGACGTGTAATGTACAAATGTTTCCGATGGACTGGGGCCGACGTGTAATGTACAAATGTTTCCGATGAACTGAGAGGGATCTACCTATGACTTAGCTCTTTTTATACTCCTACACCCCGATATACCTAAAGATTATAACCGAGCTGCTATTGGTTAATAAAACGCGCCAACATTAGCGTCTATATTTATATCCAATGAAAATTACGAAAACATATGCTCTAGGGAAAATGTTACAGCAAATTCCTAAGAAAAACGCGCCAATGTTACGTCATTTGCTCGTCTCTAATAATGATAAACAGCTCACCCCCTCGCTACATTATTGCACGCTATTATTGTCAGTTTCAGTAAGGCCGTATAAACCCACTTCTCAACAATGCTTACAATCATCAAACATCTCAAATCAATGTCACACAATAATGCATATTCACACTATAATCACTCTTGACTTTTACATAATTTGTGATACAAATTACTGCGTCATTCTTCGAAAACAAAAAAAGAACAAACCACAACACTACAATGAATGCTTTTCCGCTTCTTGAAACTGTAGTTCCCCGTGTTAGTACAGCAAATTCTTGGCATGTTTGTAATGCGGGAAATCTATGCAGAGAAGCGGCAGGCGAAAATGGTTTAACTGCTCCACACGCCATTTGAATATACCTATACTGCAATACGAAGTGTCTGAACCACATACACGCGCATCTTTTTACAAGCTTGCCTTGATTCAGTGAATCCTAAAACGTGCATTTTTTAAATTTCGATATCGAATTTTTGCTTCCTCTGCCATAAAGAAAGCAATAAGGATAGCATGGACGCTGTTATAAAACGAAAGAAATGACTCGATAATTATTCTAGGGATCGCATTCGGACGAATTAAGCTTAAAATACATCTTCCAACAAATCTGATGGGAATTTGTTGTGGGGTTCTCCAACCGGATAGTCGACTGCCGGTTTGATACGCATTTTACCAGACCCAAGTCCACTTGACAACACAGAAGCGATAAAACTACAAAAGAAACTTAAGGCTAGTTGCCATCAACAAAAATAATCAGGTGATACAGAGTGCAACTCTAAGCCCATCTGCCAGACAAAAGTGAACTACTTGCAATAAGCAACCGTGAAGAAATATCTAAAGATGCTGGGATATGACCTAGAAAGTGAAAGCGATAATAAATGTAAATAAAAATGCTTAAAAGCATTTGAAAGATGTTTTAAGTTATGGTTTGGTTTACAGCCATATGCATTTCAAATTACATGACTATCATTCCAAAGATTTACGTCAACTAAAAGAGGAGTAATGAAGTGTAATTTTGGAGGTTTTAGAGTTATTTTTGGTGTAAAAGGAAACACGAATATCAACCAATTTCTTTTCATGTGCGAGTGCAGTTTCACAGTTGTTTATTAATAAATAATTGGTAACTCCTTATTTTGGACCCAACAGTTCTCTACAACAGACATTCCTCACCTTTTGTACTAGCGAAGCCCCTTAGTCCTTACGGGGGAGGAGAAAGAGAGGAAATGTAAAATAGAGAGATTCTAAATTTTGTTTCTTATTCTTTAACTTCAATTATTTCTTTACCTGGAGTGACCGCGAGCCCCTGGGGAGTGGATACGGAGCCCTTAGGGATGCACGGAGTACAGGTTGGAAAATGCTGTACTACAGTAAGGAATAGTGCCGACTTTGAACAATCTACATATACCCTTTCAATTGCCAAGCGGGCCCTAACAACAGCAAAATGACAATAACTGCTGAAATGACGTATGCACATTCAGATTAGCTTTCTTTTGTGACAATTCAAGCAGCCCGCCACAGAAATCCAGTGTACTATTGGGGGCAATGAGAAGTAAGGTATTATTGCACTGTCATTGCCTCAGCATCTGCAATTTGGCTCCAAATTCCAAATAACCCAAACCGCTGAGAAGGCGGTCGATTGGTTTGCGTGACAACAACTGTTCTTACAGTACTCTTGCAGAAGTGAATTTAGGAAGCATGTTCTCTTGATGTTTGCTTGAGGAAAGAGCCCTTGCAAGGTTAAAGATTCCCAACAAAATAGAACATCTTAGCGTCAACAGAGCAATCCAGATGCTGCCTTCCAGCAGTATGAAAAATACTGTTTAGGGAAATAGGAAAGTGATCCTAACAATTGTTGTGTTCATCAATCATTGAAAAATAATTGGCATACTCTTTGTACATTAAGACAGAAATCTCATCACCATATTCTTGGCTTGGTAGGTTTTTACAGCCTGTTCCGTTCAAATAGCAATATTAAAAGCATCTTACCATCTTCCTCATGGCGTTCAACATATCTTTGTCTGTAGTTCATTATCTGTCGGGTCAGACTGTCATTACATTCTTAAAATATCTCATGTCACTGGGTTTTTGTCTTGATTTTTTTCATTGATATTGAATATATTTAGTTCATTCCTAATTTCATTATTCTGCGTTTCATCTCACAGAGTAAATCCAGCAAGTCGCCACAGAAATTTAATTTTTGCTACTTCTGTTATGTTTATCTTTCCTATGGAGGGCCCGTTTTCGAATCCGTAAATACCACGGTATAGCCATTACCTTATAAAATTTCATCTGTGTGTCCTTCCTTGTTTTATTTGTTAATGTTCTGCTAATTGTACCCCATATTAATTGGAATCTACTACAGAAAGAAAAGCGATGTTTTGAAACTTCATCAGAGAGTGTAGTCCACAATGAAGTGCACCAGCATGTATCTTTTATTACTTTATGCTTACCTTATAGGATCATTTTAATTATGAATACATAATGCTAATTATCCTTTGCATCTGCACTTCAGTAAGCTCCAGTTTACAAAGGCGAGGTTTATGCCACTGTTGCCCACGAACTCGTTCCAAAGATAGCATTACGATATTACAGGCGAGCGGGAGAAGGGGCACAACATTCAATACCTTCAAAGGTGTTCGCTGGTTGGCTGGCTGAAGAAACTTTGAACACTGGCTCCTACAAAAGACACTCCCTTTACAAGAGAAACTTTCCAACCAACTTTCATAATGAATCAAAGATAATGAAGTACATTAACAGAAGAATACTGACGGCACAAGACTTTATGCTATTATATCATAAAGAAGTAAAAAGGAGCCAGTGGAGAAGAAAGAGAGGGGAAGAGGAGATGATTAGACGGAAGAGAAAAGCAAGGAGAATGGAACTTTGGAGCTGATGAAAATGTTAGCACACACAAATGATAGGACGAGTCTTAAGTTGATTAAAATCAAACGCGTGTAGCAAGACGAGGGGTTCTTAGGGAGTGAGGGGGAGCACAGTCTTGTCATGCAAGCAAAGGGAAAGCTAAAGATGTATTTTCGCTTTTGTTGGCGACTTTCTCAGCGCTGAGGAAGAGAGCAACGGCAAAGCTTGTGCAAATATTGGTCAATGTAAACCGGTGTGTCAAAAAATACACAGGTACATTTTGATGCAAGTCTCAATTTTTATATTTTCCCTACCACTTATCTCCAGCAAATAGAGGAAGTATTGCATTCCACCCAAAAATTCGATACCTAGATTTCACTGGAAATACATGTTTCCAGTGACTTCCTGAATAAAAAAGAATTATAGAAAAAGGTCCGCGCGCGTGTCGATGAACAACATAATTCAAAATCGAAAATTTGGTTAAATACAAAAGTTAGTAATTAAATTCAGCGTCTTTCAATGATGCGACACGAAGATTTTCAAGAAAAACTTAAACCCCAAACTGCCCTTTACATGGACAATTTTTCTATATTTTTTTATTTTCTCAAAAATGGCTCTAAAGATTTTGAATAACATGCTATTTGTTTAAGAATTGGGTTGGCAAATAAAACTTATAATTGAATTCTGTGCGAATAGCCTGTGAACTTCACCGATTTGTTGCTTCTCATGAGGTCCTGCAAACAGTATCAAGGCCAGCAGATAATAAACTGATTTTTAAACATTTGATTATCCTCTCAGCCTCCTTTATACCTCCAGTAAACTGTTATTTAAATAATTCTTGCCAACAGATTTTAAAATCAATCGAAATTAAAAAAAATTGTATGAATAGTTTGTAAAATAATGTGAAAATATTCCACAGGGGTTAGAGAAAATTGTGTGATTTTAACACCTCAGATACTTTTTTGTTTAGTATGTTTATTGCTCCAATAAACTGCATGTGCTCAGTCATTTAAGATTTTAAAATACCCACTTTTTACTAAATGTATACTTTCAACGTCATTAGTAAAATGTAATACTAGCTAATTATAATACACTGCCGTTTGTGAAAATTGCAACACCAAGAAAGAATTTCCCGAATAACTCCAAACTTGATGGAAGTGTAGAAGAGCGTACAAGCAATAAGTGATTAGGTTTGCAGAGAGATGGGGTACACGTAGGCCGAGCAGAGCCCTCTCGTGTCGGTCCGACAAGGTCAATGTTGCGCCCAGGGTAGTCAGTGCAGAACTGTCAAACAAGATGGAAACAATAAAGTGAGTGCCAGTATGCCTCGTCGACGTCAAAGGGAGCCACATCGGCAGGTGAGCGAGTTAAAACGAGGGAGAATGATCGGTGGGCATGCTGTTACGACAGTGATACGTGTGTGGAAGTAGTGGATAGATGAAGGTCGTATACAACGAAAGGCGGGTACTGGACCACGGAACATGGCCACAGCACGGGATGACCGTCATCTAGTCTTCATGGCCACAACGGACCGTACAGCTTCACCCACAGTGTTGGCTCGACGCTGGAGCACTGCAACAGGTTCGTCGCATCAACGGTTCGTCGCCATCAGCTACAGGTTGGACTGGTTGCATGCATTCCATTACGTCGGCTTCCATTGTCCAGAAACCACAAGCTCCTCCGACTGCAATGGGCACGTGAACACTGTCACTACAGTGGCAAACTGTAGTCTTTTCGGACGAGTCCCGCTTCAACGAGTCCTACAGTGATGGCCGCATACGTGTTCGGCGGTACCTTGGTGAGCGCAACCTGGAGGGCTGCATTGTTGGGCGGCATAGCGGATGGTGTGATGGTTTGGGGCACCATTGGTTACAACAAATGATCTCGCCTCCTACGAATCGAGGGCACTTTGAACAGCAACCAGTACCTAACGGTGGTTGTAGAGCCTGAGGTACTCCCCCTGTTTCAGGCATCTCCACAGGCCACATTTGAACAGGACAATGCTCGGCCACATATTGCGAGGAATGTACAAGCCTTCTTCGAAGAGCGACGGGTACCATTGCGTCCCTGACCTGCACGTTCGCCTGACATGTCACCCATCGAACATGTCTGGGATATGGTTGGTCGGCACCTGGTGCGTCACGGTTCTCCAATAACCAGTGTCACGGATTTGTGGGCTCGAATACAAACTGCGTGGAGGGAAATCTCTCAGGAACTTATTCAGAACCTTTTTGATTCAATGTCACGGCGTATAGCAGCTCTAATTGCAGCGCATGGAGGCCACACCAAATACTGAATATTAGGACTCAAAGGTCATGTACAGATTTGAAAAGTTTCTCATTTGTTACTTGTTATGTACCTAACCTGTGGTATTAAATTCATTGAATTCATGCGTTTCCTTCTCGGTGTTGCAATTCTCACAAATGGCAGTGTATTATGTTTCATCGACTCATTAGCTGTTAGTATAAGCACTTATAAAACTAGCATAATTATGTAGTAATTTATTTATTTACGGATAATTTAACATCACTCATTGCAACTCGAGTCTACAGAGACGATAAAGTGAAGATGGTTAGCAGGTGTTTAAGCGAACACGGGGTTCAAATAGCTGGATTATTCCATTTGTGTTGCTTCCGGCATACATGCTACCACTATACCAAGGAGGTGGAGGTTTTTTAAGTTGTACACTTCAATCAGAACCAGCCCATCTCTGTGGTGTAGATGTATCGTATCTGGCTCTCATTCTCGAGTTCGAATCTCAGGTTAGTGTACGGTACGTGAGAACAAGCCTATACATCCCACCCGAGGCATTATGGGAGCTTTGCTTGTGTTGTGCTTTTGTTGTGAACATTAAGGGTCCTAAGCCACAAAGTGTAGCCGAGAGTATAGAGCCCCAAGACGTAAAGCGTCACCAGGGTTGTTTTTATAAGTAGAGGAGTGAAGAAGGACAGGACATTGCCGTAGGATCTGTGAGGCTAAACCCCATGATCTTAGATTTGCGTAAGGAATTACTTTAGTTAAATTTCACCTCGTTAAGTTGGCAACAACTACTTCAAAATGATGCATGACACTGAAATCGAAGCTCGGTTAGGGTGAGTTACCTGGATAAGGTTTTTTCGGGGATTTTCCTTTATCCCGAGACGACGAATGTCGGGTACCTCTAAGCTCTAGGGGCCTCAGGTCCATTTGGGCATCATATCAACCATTTCGTTCATTCACCATTCTTTATAACATACCCAGTTAAAGGACGTTAATCAATCATCAACCAAAACCATGAATGAATTAACACAAGAAAAGCACAAGTTCAATACGAAAAGGCGAGGAAACTGAAATTGAGTTTTATTTATGGGCGCTCTTTAACTCTGTGTCCTTAGCGTCCCATTCTATGTTGGGCGTGAAAGATCGGAAATTTTGCTCAGAGGCCTCTTTATCAGGCTTGAGGTTCTTTTACGTGCCGTAAATCCACCACACGGGACTACCCGCTTTACTTCCCCTCCGAAGGAAGCCATGCTAAGGGTTTTTACGCCCGAAAAAATCCATCGCCCTTCCGCGACCTCGGAAACTAGAGGCTAGCATGGTAACCACTACACCACGGAGGATGACGAATAGGTGCAGGACAGATATACATAGATCAATTTATTTTTATATTCATGAGAAGGTTTCGTAGCCTCACTGTACGATCAGTTACAATGAGTGGTAAATACAAGTGTGCACAAATTATTATAGGAATGTTAAGCTTATATTTTTCTCTGCGGTATACAATATACATTTTAATCGTAACTTAAACTGGAGAATTAACTGTGAAAGTTTGAATTCTGCTTGCGTAGATTTTAATTTGTTTGTTACCATGGTAACGAAAACAAAAAAACATGGCAACTCGCGCGCAAAAAGCCTTTCGTGTCTTGTAATTCGTGAAACTTAATTCAGCGATTACAGCTGAGGAGGCTAATAGGCTAAGAGTTGTTCCTTAACGCCCTTTCTGCTACTAAATTCACAGGAGGTACAATCAAATACAAATGACGTGAAGCAAAGAGCACCAGACGACCGCGTGTGTTGAGATGATAATTTGGAGGGAGTCATATTGGCTTCCGCGCACAATCCACATGTGTGTGACGGGCAAGTCGAGAACCAGCAATTCCAACAACAGCGTGGAAGGTGTTAAGAAAACCTGTCACCGTTACTTGAGTTGAGACGGAAGATAATTACAGCAGTAGGATCATTTACATCAAACATGCTAACGTAGGTATGTGTGGCAAAGCTTCGACTATCTGCTGCATGGTATGCCTTGTTAGAAATGGACTCTATTGAATGCTTGTAATTTGCATTTTCTTCAATATAAGTTATGATTCAAAATTATATTGTATACCACAAAGAAAATATGCACTTTTAAAACCACCATAATCATTATTGTACACTCTATATAAAATATTCCTTAACATATCCAGGGTTTTACACCAAAGGAAAACGAATTTAGTAATATCAACAAAATAGTGATTACTCGATCCTTGCAGCAGCAGATCATGATCGAGAGAAAGAGAAGAGCGAAGCAGTTTAATATGATATAAATTATAGTTCACGTGAAGCAAGCAATAAAACGAAGCTGGCAGGTGAAAACGGTTTTGTGGAAGGGACACCTCACCTTTGCAATACATAACCAGTGGTCAGGCAACTCGGCGGCAGAGCAGAAAGAGGCAAATATAGCTCCGGGTTTTGTTAGAGGTAGGGGGAAAAAAGTTAAATTGGAACGGTCAAGAGAGTGGAATCGTTCCAAAAAATAGCCATAGGTCCAGTTATACAGTTCCAAAATAGCAGTTCCACAACTTCGCACTAACGCGATCGTTCGAATTCCAAAAGTGAACGGTGATCGTAGAGAGTTCAATTACCTACATGTTTTGCGATACCTTGCTTTTAAGTTGCAATAACGGAAGATTGTGATACAATGGGTAAAAGTAGGGTATTTTTTGCGAGTAGGAATGTTTATGTGTGGCATATACTATTTTTAGACACGCTCGAATTTGTAAAATATTAATAATATTATAGTGATTCCTGAAACTAACAGAAATCACATTTATAACGCGGTTCTTTAAACAAGAGTAACGACGTTAAAAAGCGCAATGTCAGATGTTTTGATGTTTTATTGATAAATTATTTCCAACATGTTCTGCCATACACCAGGCAAAGAAGCGATTAAATGCTATATCATATTGCTTTCTGGACTTTTTGGGTAAGTACTTTTACTCTCACCCCTTCTGCTGCTTCTATAATTTCACCTGGGCCTTCCATTCAGTTTCTTCTGAATTCACAATTTCCGCCATTTAGTCTATATGTAGGTTATAGTAGATAAAAGAATAACGTTTTAGATCAAAGAAGGTAAAAAAGTGTCAATATAACGTATAGGTTAACTCTACAATGAATTGGGATAAATTGAAGTATGACGATTTGTACTGCAAACAGATAATGCGATCGCCATGAGAAATTAATAATTTATAAAGGCATAATCAAAAGTAAAACCGAATCAAACGAAGTCGAGTTATTAAACATGTTTAAATACACTAGTGCGATAATCTAAAGCTTTTAGCTCGTGTGCTCTGTGTTAGAAGTTCTACTTTTAGGCCATGCTGTCTAAAAAAACTTAAATCTTCTGGCCAATAATATTTCATTATGCTAATAACTCTTGTGATGTACGTGAGGTACGCAATTTACCCAGATGCTGTTTTGGTATAAATTAGCATCGTAGAAATTAATGTATGGTGGTTACTACGATACTACGACAATGATGATCGTGAAATCCTTTAGTGCGAGTTAAATGGAAATTAGGATGCGTTATTGTTAACAGTGCATTACGAATTCGCACGTGCGTAGAGGAAGGGGGAGAAGATAGGGGAGCAATGTCGATAACGGAACGAAGAATTGTAACTTCAGGCGAATCAGGCAAGTTTAGCAATGGACCAAGAGTAACTTCTGCTACGGTTATGCATAAATGCTCGTAGACCTACTTGACTATTATTTTGGAATGACTGTTTGGAACGTAGTATTATTTTCGACTGGAACGGTTGGAACTTCAAACTTTTTGCGTCCTCGTAAGTCAGAAGGAAGCTAATGTTGCCTCAAGGGTGATGGCGATGTTGTGGCGGTTTCTCAAGACGGATTGCATTGATCTAGTTTAAGGTCAACGCACATGCTTCGCCAACAGCAATATCTTAGTGGTCACTGAACTCTCACAGAAACGCACAACCATCTCTCATTTAAACATAATTTTTGCGAAATGTAAAACTGGTATATTAGTTTGTTTCAAATGCCATGCAGATATAATACACTTGATTTATCACAAATATATTCTTAGTGCCTATACCGCACGCTTTATTGTGTTTAAGCCGTCCTATCATTATAAACAGGTTGCTAGTGTATTCAATATCGTGCATAACTGACTCGCGTGCCAATAATAAAATCCCATATTTCCTATGACAATGAAGTAATACCGATACTCCAAGTTGCCGTGAGAAAAACTGAAAGCATGTTTTGATATACTTTTCTCTGAGCAACGAAGTTGCAAAAATCTCTTTGCATTATTAAATATCGAATAATTAAGATCTGAATTTATAATTATTTACCATGCTGTGATGACATAGGCTACATCACAGTCCGTAACACCTGCTCACTTCTCTCCCAGAGACTGTCGTGCTTATTGGTTCAACACGTCAGATGATAAATGAAAAGCAGGAAGAGAAGCTAACGTCTCATTTACGAACATATGAAGATGTGTATATCAGCTAAGGATGCTCAATTATTTCATGATTTATTTCCTACAAATTATAATGCTGTTCTGCGCCGTGGCGCTGTGGGCTAGAGCGTGGAATGCGCCCGGGTTCGATCAAACCCATGGGAGTGTGGATTTTAAGTCCCGGGTATAGGACCGGTGCCCACTTAGCATCGTGAGGAAAGTGAGGAGCTGCAATAGGCAGCGATCCGGGCCAGGGAGGCAACGTTCCTGCTGGGGGATGCGTGACGCTGGCTACTTCACCTTCTCGTGTCGGTTGGATCAAGAGTGGCGAAAATGCCTTTTTCTCTCGAGTCATCAAATATGCAACACGCACTACACCACTCAGCAGCACATAGAAAACAAATGAATAGACGGCTAGAAAAGGACTTGCGCCTGCGAGTCACAGGGCCTCGCGAGTCGCGCTTTCGCCGCCACTGGCTGGATGATCACCCACCTCTGCCATGCGTACGTGGGCGTGAGGCCGACAGTTGGGTTGGGAGGTCTAGGCCCTTTAGGGGCTGTAGCGCCACGGGAATTTGTAATGCTAAGTTTGCAGAAAACGTTGTATCCAACTCGTGGATAAATTACTATTTTAAAATCAGAGATGGTGTAAAAGAGGCAGAGTGTAAAATGCTAACCACAATCTTCCGAAACTGCGGATTACAAAGCGGAGCGAGATAAAGTTTACAAAACCACCAGAAATGCTGGATCGTTTTGTTTCATTTTTACAAACGAAATGGATGTGAGCGGGAGAGGTAGTTCTTTTTATCTGAACAGGAAGATTAAACCGTTGAGGTAGACCGAAAAGAGCGGGAGGGGAAACCTCTTGTGGAGCACAACAAATTATCAACATTCCGAAGCTGAAGACTAGGGACTGCAACAGAACATCTCATAAAGACAACGACGGAGAAGATAATAACTTTGCAGAACGTTCCCGAATGATAATAATTCTAACAACCCCATCCCTTCCCTTCTCTGACGTCATCTGTGTATTTACCGCCACACAGAGAGCTTCGCTACAAACAACGAAATCCTCTTGCAGGAGAAGTCTTTTCACTCGAATTATGGTATTACCACCACAATCAGCTTACACCGCCGTCATGCCCCTTACTAATTCCTTGCCCTTTTGCCCCATCCTCCCCAATACTCACGCAAACAAAACCACGGCCTGATGTCAATCAGATGGGGGAGTGCTAGAGATGGTACCGCGTCCTCTTTCGGCGGCGCTCCTCGTCGCGGAATTGAAACAGTTGAAAGGGCTTATCTGATTAATTAATCACCGTTCAATCAGTTAGGAGGACGAAGCTTTGGTTTGCTGGAGAAGGTATTCGTGGAGGGCGCAGTGTGCACAGGTTTTGTTTGCATCCCTCGCAACATCAAAGTGAACTTTTAGCATAAAAGAGTGGGGGGGCAGTCCCTAGGAAAAGCACCCAGCGCATAATACCCGACCTACACACACAGATATATATTTTTTAATTCGTACTAGTCCATGCTGGATTCTATAGCATCGCTGTAGTAAGCATAGATAAAAGGATACAACGCGGTCCCTCTTTTTTCGGTACTGGATTTGGGCAAATAGACACACAGACAATTCTTTTCCATCCCCTTGTTACGCAGTATCTCTTCATTATCATTCAATGGTGGGAGGGCGAAGAGCCGGGACGGACTTCTGCCGGACAAAAGCAACGCTCGGTCAAAAAACACAAAAAATCGGCGAAAACAAAAGACAACAAATAGCCGGCGTAATGGACTGAAAGGCTGAGTCCCTCCATTCTCCATTTTAAGCATCAGTACGAACGGTTTTGTGTTTCCCTCTGCATTCCGTTCCCGTCAGCTTTTCTTTCTCCGTTATTCAAAGTCTCCCTTCCTGTATTTTGCTATTAGAATCCCTATTTGCCTTTGATGATTGTTTGGAGTCTTTCAGCAAATGCAGACCCATTTTATGTTGAAGATGTTTCCTTTACAAAACCACGATCATTCGGTTCCCTTGCAGCAAACTTATTTCCTTCCATAGTTAGTAATTATATTTTCTTCCTGACCATGTCAAAATTTACTTACTTCCAAGCCCCCCCCCAAGTTTATATACCACAAAATATGGAACTTGACTCATCAGAGGTAACTTTCATACTGCATGCAAAAGAAGGAATATAATATTGCAACATTTAGGATTTAAACCGGATAACACTTAATAATACGTATGTCTAACTACTATTATTTATTCTCATACCTATACTACAAAATGTCTACTGGGTGGAAATCAAAACACTAGACGTAGGGACTTAACGTGGGAAATCAGTTTTTCTCTAATACTCTCGAAGACAAATCTTAAGTGTCTATTGTAACCTGAGTTAGTGAAAAAGAATACGATATTTTGTCATTTCTATGAGCAATGATTCATTAAAATGTTAACAGATTTAGTTACATTCTATGACTGATAATGTGAGTAATATAAGCTCTTATAATTGTTTTTCATATCATGATTCTCATTTGTTACAAACTTCTAGCGATTCATGGTCCACAATAATGAAACAAAATTAATTATGCAAATAATTAATAAAAGTCGCCATATTATCATTGATTCCAATGTAAACGAATAAACTTACTGCTTTTGGATTCTATTCATTCTTTAATGTTCTAAAATATTTTAGAAAATATAGCTACAGAGTGGACCATTTAAGTTGAGACTGTACAATATCTCCAAAGCGTTGTAGAAAGACATGTCTTGAATAAAAGTTCCTTGATATTATGGGGGAAAGTAAATGCTATTAGTTGTGTTTATTTGGAGGACGTCGATAGTCATTTCAGAGTCAATTTATTTTTTTAAATGGGAACCTACGTTTTTTATCTCGTTTTCTCACTCCTCATAAAAAACTAAACAACATTAGTATAAAGCACTTTGCAATTGTTCTTACACCAATGCAAATAACAACGAAAATTCTGAATGGATGTGTACAAGCAGCGCAATGAATGGTTGGACCATCCATGAATAGAGGGTCAAGTTACGTTTTGTAATTGGGAACCAACGTTTTTTATTTTGTTTCCTTATTCCTCTTCACAAAATAACCAGCTTTTTAAAATTATTTTCTAATGAGAAAACATGCAAAATGAATGTTCCCATTTTAAAGAAAATTAAATTGACCCTAAAAAGACCATCATAACATCCTCCAAACAAAACACATGCTGTACCCTTGACAGACGCAGAACTTAAATGCCAAGAGAGAGACCCAGAAATCTTTATAAACTTATTAATTTATTTTCATTTTACGAGGGGTGATCAGAACCTAAGGTTACAAGGCCATATTCCTGAAGTTTCGTCCGTTATAGCGAAATTAATAGCATCCGGTAATTCTAATACATACGGTTGGCAACTGTGCAGAGTTTCAGCCACCCGCCACCTACAGCGCTAGTTGTAGGTTAACACAAATGGCGACTCGTTTGGAAAACTGGTCTCGCGAAGAAATCCGCTCAGTTATTCGATTTCTGTGGGCGAAAGATGTAACCGCGGCTGAAATTCACCGGTAGAGGTTTACGGAGAGACCGTGATGTCTCGTCAGTATGTCGCAGAATGGTCTCGAAAGTTTGCGGCCGGTAGAGAAAACGTCACCGACGAGGATCGCAGTGTCGACCCAGCACAGCATCAACAGATTTGAACACAGCTCGCGTGGAGGAGTTGATTCAGGACAACAGGAGGATCACGGCATATGACTGTAGCATTGGGAATGTCGTTCGGAAGTGTTTGTCACATTGTTCACGATATTCTGCAGTACCGGAAAGTTTGTTCCCGATGGGTTCCACGAAATCTGTCCAACCAACACAAGGAGAAGCGTATGGAGGCAAGTCTGCAACGGTTCTCCACTGAAGCGAACAGTTTTCTTCACCACATTGTCACGGGTGACGAAACTGGTCCACTATTACACCTTCCAGCTGTAAGCGGTCGTCAATGGAATAGAAACACCCTCCTCTCCAAAGACAAAGAAGTTTAAGGTAACGGCTTCTGCTGGGAAGGTGATGGCCACAGTATTTTGGGATAGTGCGGGTGTCATACTCGTGGAGGTTTGGAAAGAGGGCACCCAGTGATCGCTAACCGATACTGCGAGACCTTAACATGATTATGTGCAGCAACCAGGAGGTTAACGGCCAGGACTTCTCACCGAGGACGACGTCTGCCTTCACGACAACGCGCGATCTCATACAGACTAGAAGACCACCACGGTGTTGAAGCAGTTTCGCTGGGACATCATCGATCACCCTCCTTACAGACAGGACCTGCACCGAGTGACTCATCTTTTTCCTCACTTAAAGGAGCACCTAGGAGGCCGACGATTCGCTTCAGACGAGGAGGTGAAACACTTCGCGACAACGTGGAGGGAATATTAAAACTCATCCCACGAAGAGACAAGTGCCTAAACCGATATGGAGACTATGTCGAAAAATAACTTAATGTATTACTATCAGTTGGCTGTATCAAATAAAATGTACACGTTTCACTGTAGGCTTTGCAACCTTAGTATCTGATCGCCCCTCATCATTATGGATTTTGGGAGCCTTAAAATGTACATTTCCGGTGAAATGTTGGTATAGAGTTTTTGTTTGGAATGCAGTACCTCCTCTGCTTAGATACTAAGTAAGTAGTGAGGAAAAGAAAAAGAAAAGAAAGAAAAACGCTTTCCACTACAAAAGCGCGATGTCCATCAACTCCATTTTTCCAAATAGAATGCCTTCAACAAATATTTTAGAAATGCGCTACCAGTTTTTGGTGTTCCCAACATATTGCATACCATAAAAACATCTTTAGATTTCTGTGACCATTCTATAATATGAACTTAAGTACTTTGCAGTTTTCGATAACTGTATGAAATGTATTATAGAAATTCTTGTTTAGTGGACCTAACCTCATACTTAAAGCCCTCCAAAACTAAAATCCCAACTGAATGTTTAACTATTAAGTGCTTCTCCGTTTCAGCCATGAGCAAAACTTGTTTTTAGCAATACGTTATTCTTCTGCCAATGTTTTCTTGTTTTTCAACCGACATTTCAAGTAAGGTCCACCTTTCAAACTCGCAAAAATATAGATACACCATTCTGAGCATGTTAAGTTTGTAAAATTTTCATCTATCTTTAAATATAATATTATATTCACAAAATCACGTGTATTCAGATAGGACAAAGAGATATCGGTCATACCGGAGTAACTTCGCTTGTGTTTACTTCCTTCCATCCTAAGGGAACGTGATTATCGGAGCCCATGTGCCTCACCAACTGGTGCACTAAAGAATCTCTCGCGAGTGACCAGAACGCTTCTATAGACCATTAAAATGCATAGTAGAAGTGCGTATGGTTCATATGATTTAAAACGTTTCAGAATGGAAGTAAACATTACGACATAGTTTTCTGAAACCAGTGAAATGGAAGAACGTTATTACAGATACTTTGTATTTAACGATATCAATTTTTAACCCTTACCTTGTGATATATTACTTGTTGTGTTTTAAATATAATAAATATATTACTATGTTAACACATGTATCATAGAAACTAGTTTCACTGTCGGTTTTGGAAACAGCACATGAGTAGCTGTTTTGCGGAGAGAGTACTTCGTCAGGTAATGGGGTAATGTAAGCGTAGCTACTATGCGACTACTAATACATAAATGTGCAAAATGTTGTTATAGGAATTTCGATATAAATAAGGGAATTGCACATTTAATTTCATACTACATCAAAAGTATATCTTTCTGATCAAATGCTTGCTCATGGCTGAAACGGAGAAGCACTTAATAGTTAAACACTGTATTTCGAATTTATTAAGCCCTCTTCAAATGAGAGAAATAGGTACGTTTCTTCTTCCTGCAAGGACCAACAAGGCCATCAAGGAAGTGAATTCTATCATAATAAGATGAGGAACACCAATGGACAGAGTTTTCTGTGTTATGATGTCCTGCACCATAGTAAATATCAACATAGGCATTGTGCCATTAACGAAAGAAGACTAAACTAAGTAGAATTTGATTATACCTCAAGAAAGAGTCAAGGAAGGCCCGGGAAAATGAGGATAAAACAAACATTGGAGTCGGAACAGAAGTAACATTAATAATAATAATAATAATAATAATAATAATAATAATAATAATAATAATAATAATAATAATAATAATAATAATAATAATATGGTGCTAGCAACCCCAAGGTTCACATCAGCATCACCGGTGTTACGGAATTTTCTCATCGAAGTTCCTCTACCTACAGGGTGGACCATTTAAGTTAAAACTGTACAATATCTCCAAAACTAAGCGTTGTAGAAAGAAATGACTTTCATAAAAGTTGCTGGATATTATGGAGTAAAGTAAATGCCATTAGTCGTGCTTTATTTGGAGGACGTTATGATAGTAATTTTAGGGTCAATTAATTTTTTTCAAAATGGGAACCTACATTTTGTATGTTGTTTTCTCATTAGAAAATGGTTTAAAACAAGCTGTTAATTTTGTTATGAGGAATAAGTAAACAAAATGAAAAATGTTGGTTCCCAATTACGAAACGAACTTTTGTTACTCTCAAATGACCATCCATCGATGGTCCAACCATTCATTGAGCTCTTCGTACACAAGCATTCAGAATTTTCGTCATTATTTACGTTGTCGTAAGAACAATTGCAAAGCGCTTTCTACAAATGTTGCTTAGTTTTTATGAGGAGTGAGAAAACAACATAAAAAAGGTAGGTTCCCATTTAAAAAAGTTAAATTGACCCTAAAATGACCATCACAACGTCCTCCGAACAAAACACAACTAATGTACTTTCCTCCATAATATCAAAGAACTTTTATTCAAGACATTTCTTTCTACAACGCTTAGTTTTGGAGATATTGTACAGTCTCAACCTAAATGGTACACTCTATATGTGTCGCACTGAAGCACACTTCAATATCGTCGTCTTGGACCAGCGCAATAAAACGAACCTATTTATTCCAACTCAGCATCTTGGGAATAGTTATGAATGACGCATATAGATTCGAAATTGAAACTGAAATGTTAAAGACGCCTTTAGGTTATCCCCAATAATCCTTTGCATTTACGAAAACTGTCATCGATAATGGGCTAGGCGCTAAAGTTATATTTTTTTTAGAAAAATAGCATAATGTACTTTTATCTCCTAGACTACTCCCGTGAACTTTAGAGGACTGCTTGGTCGTCGCCCTCTTTAGGTAGTTCCAACAGTGAGAGGGCCTTTGAGCCTGAAACTGTTAGGGACTTTCGCGCGTCTCTGTATCCACCTGTGGCTCCTTCACTTCATCCCTTCCTCCTGGGGATATTCACAATAGTTCTCTGTAGGTCGCAGAAATTGAAACCGAGTTTTATTTATGGATGTTCTTTAACTGTTGTGGTTCATAGCTTCCCATTCTATATTGGGTGTGAAAGACCGGTAATTTTGCTCAGAGGCCTCTTTATAAGGCTTGAGGTTCTTTTACGTGTCGTATATCTACGATACGGGACCACCGGCTTTACTTCCCTTCCGAAGGAAGCCATGCTAAGGGTTTTTACGCCTGAAAAAATCCATCGCCCTCCGCCGGGTTAAGGATTTGAATCCGCGAACTCGGAAACTAGAGGCTAGCATGGTAACCACTACGCCACTAGAGGTTATTACTCTCTAGGTCGCAGAGTGCGAGGTGTCCCTCTCCGTTGTGTAACCTATACTTATACACCTAATTACCTGTACTTGCATTTACTTATTATCATTATCGCAGCCGTTTCAAAGAAATGCGATGGTTTTATGTTAACCTTCAAATTGAAGATAACGCTTTAACTCAAGGTAATCAATATTTTCTCAAAACTATGCCATTGCTGATTTGAATATGCTAGAATATTTTATGTATTAAAATACAATAAGTGGATCTTTATGAACTATTAATAAGTTACAAAGACTGTAAGTAAAGTTTTGCGGATGAATTGAGTGTTTCAATTCATATAATGTACAATATTTTATTTCAAACTACGTCTAATTTCATTATTTTTAATAAATAAATATTAACGCATGTAATGTTAGAGTTGGTAAACACTACTCTCATTGCAGGGCCGTCTACGGGTGTATAGGAAGTTGATAAACGCAGAAGATGGAGGGAGATTTGGATAAATATGAACTACCAAAAGAAATATCAAATAAATGTAACAAAGAAGAATTAATAACAAACAAATCAAAGGATATTGTTTATTTGTAAACATGGTTTATAGATATGTTGATAAAAGTAGCGTCGTATATGTTGAATTTATTGATAATAGAGAAACTGTTCTGGATTGTATACGGAGGATTAAGTACTGAAGAAGTATTTACATGTTATAATCATGTATAGAAACATAAGTTACAGGAATGGGATATAAAAAGCATAAATTGAACAAAAGCCACACTTCCGATTTTATAAATCGAAACAACTTCTTGTATACCAAACTTGTTCAACTAAGTTTTCTCAAGATACTGCTATACAGCTTTATTTTGGGACCTAGAACTCATTCCTTGTTTATATCGTCTGGAGAGCCTATTCCTTGCATCCCGCCCTCAATGCGTTCATCTCAAAACATTGCGCGTTTGTGTAGAGCCCGCCACGTATCAGTCCGCACATAATTCAACGCGTGATATTTATCAACTCCATTTTTTAACTTAGTTGAAAGTGATGGAAGATGGGAGCCTTCTGAATGCTTCTAAAATAAATCATGACATACAAAAATACAAAGTGATACCAGTTTCTATAGGTCTAAAGATTTAACACGTAAACTGTCAGTTTGAGGATAAACATATGGAGCTCTCAAGACCGTATTCTCATGCTTTATTCTAAAGTGATATCGTGATGTTGAAATGAATAGAAAAGAACACCTGCCCATGGTGACAGAGACTCGTGGTCAAGTTTTGGCATCCTTGTGGTGATGTCCTGTGAAACTCACATCACTAAATAAAGTCCCGTAGCTCAATCGGTAGAGCACCTGCCTGCTGTACGAGGGGTCCCGAGTTAGATTCCCGGCTGGGAGGTGGGCATTTTTCTATAGCCAACGGAAAGAAAGTCGCTGACAGATATGTGCTAACCTTATCTGTTTGGAAAAAGTGCGACAAAGACAGTGAATGTGTGACAGAGAAAGCATTCAACTGAGCTGTCGTGTGTGTCATAAATAAGGGTAACATAAGCAAGTAGGCAGGGTTCGGACCGTGTCTAATCAGCAATTTCCCCTCTGCCCTTCATTCCCCGGGGACTTTCTTTGCTTTGGAAGACAGACAGTATCCTCCCCAGAGTCTGGAAGTACTCTGAATGAAAGTGTAAATATGTGTGTGTGTGTGTGTATGTGTGTGTGTGTGATCTAATGTATAAAACTCAAAGACAGAAATCCAATGATAATGATATACGAGTTAACACCATTGCCAATATCAATATGTTTCATAGGTAAAAGGCCTTCGATACGACCATTGGGGGTATAAATGGAACAATAAAAATAAAAAGTATCTTATGCCTGAAACCCTCCGAAAGGCAAAGTTTCAAGTCCACTCACTGCGATCATAACAGACGAGATTAATGTTTTAGATGCATTGCAAAGCATAGTGGAAAAGTCTAGAAATATGAACGAATATGATCAAAGGATATTCCGCTTTTAGAAAATAAAATAGGACATATGAATATTTTCATCAAAGCACTAAAATATCTGGGTATTAGAAAATTTAACAGTAATTACTTTTTACAAAGCAATGAATCAAAACTTACAGAATATACGCTGTAAAATTGTGGTTATTATTAAGAGCAATTAAATGTACAAAATTGAACATTTGAGAAAACAGGCACAGTTTTAAAACTACGTTTCTTTCTCTGTGCAAGGTGTGAACAGCATAACGCAAAGCGAAAATTCGGACGAAATTTTAAGTCCAGCATCTTGCCCGGATGCAACAATATTTACACGAAACTCTCTGAACACAAAACAATCTTAACATAAAAATCTGATGTGTTACACTCACATGACATTCTCTACTCTTGTACAATCTATTTTTACAAACGCCTATTCTCCATATGCTTTATGTTAATCGAGATATCGAGATGTCAATCTTATTGCTAATTTTCTTGTAGATGCAAGGGGAATATGGTAGCTTTTAAGCGATAGTCAAATATTTTAACGCTGGTTGCTATGCGGCGCATTCCATTCTCTTTGCAAGTCCAGGACATAAAAAAATGAATAACGAATTTGAGAAAAAGTATAAGTATTGGAAAATTTAAGGGAATAACAAGCAATATCTCGAAAACGGTTCACTCAACAAAAGAAATATATATGACATAAGTTGTGTATTTTAACGAGGTCTACATGTTTTGTGTAGTAAAATTTTGTCTATCTCTTATGGTTTACCAGTTATGCAAAAGTCGTTCACAATGAAGAATACTTTTGGAGACATTCCCAGAAAATTCGAGATATACATTTCATTTCTCATGACATTATCTTAAACATATGATATTTTAATCAAAATCGTTAGAGCCATTTTTGAGAAAATTAAAATTTTCGAAAAATGTTCCATGTAAAGGGTAGCCTGGGGTGGGGGCATTTTCTTGAAAACCTTCGTGTCGCATCTCTGGAAGATACTGAACCTAAATACCAAGTTTGGTGTTTATCCGACTGTTCGTTTTTGAGTTATGCTGTTCACAGACACACACACACACAGACACACACACAGACACACACACGGACATGTTTTCAAAAATGCTTTTTTTGGATTCAGGAGGTCTCAAAACATGTATTTCCGGTGAAATCTCGGTATCGAATTTTTGGGTGGAATGCAATACTTCCCCTACTTACTATACGTAGTGGAGAAAGTAAAAATATTAGATACTTTTATTTTCTTTTCAAAAATAGCTCCGATTTTGGTTAAAATGCCATATATTAGAAATATTGGTCCTGTGCTGTAGAGGGGTCTAGAGCGTGGAGCTCTGGTTTACCGGCCACGGTATGCGCCCGTGTTCCATCACACCCATGGGGATATTTCGGGTATAGGATCAGTGCCCATTTATGAGGAAATTGGGGACCTGTGAAGGCAGGGATTCCGGCCACGAAAGCCAGCATTTTGGCTGCGTGATGCTGATCACATCACAACTCCGTATCACCTCTGCTGTGCGTACGTGGACGTGAGGCCAGCAGTCGGGTTGGTCGCTCTAGGCCTCATTCGGGCTGTAGGGCCACGGTATTATTATCCTAGATATTGACATGAATAGAGAAAGTACCATTTGAATTTACTGTGAAGTTCTTCACTCTTACTGAAACTATAAGAAATAAACAAATTCACTATACAGTCCGTACAACTTGTTAAAATATGCAGTCTATATTAACTAAATCTTTTGTAGATTTACCAAATATTTATTTTGTTGGTTTAAGCTGTAGATACTTTCACTTTACTTTACTACGTATAGTAAGTAGGGGAATTATTGTATTCCACCCAAAAATTCGATACCGAGATTTCACCGGAAATATATGTTTTGAGACTCCCTGAATCCAAAAAAGCATTTTTGGAAACATGTCCGTGTGTGTGTGTGTGTGTCTGTAAACAGCATAACTCAGAAACGAACAGTCGGATAAACACCAAACTTGGTATTTAGGTTCAGTATCTTCCAGAGATGCGACAGGAAGGTTTTCAAGAAAATCCCCCCACCCCAGATTACCCTTTACATGGAACATTTTTCGAAAATTTTAATTTTCTCAAAATGGCTTTAACGATTTTGATTAATATATCATATGTTTAAGATATGTTCATGACAAATAAAATGTATATCTTGAATTTTCTGGGAATGTCTCCAAAAGTATTCTTCGTTGTGAACGACTTTTGCATAACTTGTAAACCATAAGAGATAGACAAAATTTTACTGCACAAAAATGTAAATTGCGTTAAAATACACAAATTATGTCATATACATGTTTTTTGTTGAGTGAACCATTTTCGAGATATTGCTTGTTATTCCCTTAAATTTTTCAATACTTATTTTCTCAAATGGGAATTCGTTAGTCATGTTTTTGTCTTGGATATGCAAAGAGTATTAATCTGTGACAAAAGGAAAGGTATTGCACCTAGCAATCAGCTATTAAGATATATATATATATATATATATATATATATGCTTAAAGGCTACTGTATTTCTATATTGCCCTTGCAAATATATACTCCCCTTACATCTACAAGAAAATTAGCAATTATATAGAGTCTGCAAATGTTTGTCTCGATTAACATGAAGTAGCTGGAGAATAAGCGTTTGTAAAAAATAGTTTGTAGAAGAGTAGAGAAAGTCATGTGAGTGTAACACATCAGATTTTTTGAAACGTTGTGTCCATTCTTTTGTTTCTCATCAGCTTAGTGTGCAATACCAGAACCAGCATACAGAGAGCTGTTTTTTTAAACATATGACTGCCTACTAGTTTCGTGTATTCTTCTTTGTAGCTACAACAAAATGTGTACTGAAGCCGTTTCAGAAAACTCTATAACAAGAAGTAGGTAGAAAAATTTTGTAATAATTTGCAGAATGTGTATAAAAGTAATAATAATAGTGGGTAGAGAAAGTCGTATAATTGTAACACATCAGATCCTTTTAAACACACTTCCACTTGGAGTACGTATGGCATGCAGTTTAAAAAACCTATATTTTAATGACTCCAAACTTAAAGTAATTAAAATACCTTCATTCATATGAATGAATAATAAACTACAATATGGCCTGTTAATTTCTTTTTCACTTTTTATGCTTGCTAAAATATTTATTGCATTTAAAGCACCTGCTGTTACAAACGCATGTAATCTCTAAACTTCAGTACTGTGAAATCAGCTCTGTAAATAGTGTCTGTGTCTCTTTTTGAAAAACGGATATGAAATACGAGCTGCGGACTGTAGGGTGGCTTTCCTTTGACGAACAGTCAAAACACACACATAGAGGCGGCAGAGGAAGGGGCCATGTGCACAGTTTTGCAGGCTTCTTCTGAACCGCTTCCCACGTACAAAACCATTTCCGTTTACTTCCATAATTCTATCAACGTGATTTTTAGGCAGTTCCAAACACCGAAGCGCAATAAAACGCTGCATCTCCTTTTCCTTGTTGTTGCTCCTTTTGCTCTTCTGAAGATGGAAGTTTTTGTTCCTGCTAAGGAGCTGTCATCACTCGGCTATTTACTCCCACGCGTCAAAAGAAATTGCTTGGAGTGATGGTAATGCAGACATTTATATTACACTGCGCTACCATCTGTCCAATCCTTTCTTACAGCGCGAGTTTTTAATCCAAAGAAGTTCATATTACACACATTGAAGTACCTACCAGTAAAAGCATTGTTGATTTTCCAGTGGCATTTCAAATACAGGAGCTGTATTTCACTGACTTCATACAGAAGATAATTCTTCGTAACTTTTAATTTACCTTGATAAAAATCTCTCATTACACCTTTTAGTGTCTTTAAGGGGACAAGGTACTCTGAAACGGTCAAAACCCAATTTTTACTTTCTCTACTACGTATAGTAAGTAGGGGAAGTATTGTATTCCACCCAAAAATTCAATACCGAGATTTCACCGGAAATATATGTTTTGAAATCCCCTGAATCCAAAAAAGCATTTTTGGAAACATGTCCGTGTGTGTGTCTGTGTACAGCATAACTCAGAAACGAACAGTCGGATAAACACCAAACTTGGTATTTAGGTTCAGTATCTCCCAGAGATGCGACACGTAAGGTTTTCAAGAAAATCCCCCCACCCCAGATTACCCTTTACATGGAACATTTTTCGAAAATTTTGACTATCTCAAAAATGGCTCTAACGATTTTGATTAAAGTATCATATGTTTAAGATATTTTCATGACAAATGAAATGTATATCTCGAATTGTTTGGGAATGTCTCCAAAAGTATTCTTCATTGTGAACGGCTTTTGCATAACTGGTGAACCATAAGAGATAGACAAAGTTTTACTACATAAAAAATGTAGATCGCGTTAAAATACACAATTTCTGTCATATACATTTGTTTTGTTTACGAACCATTTTCAAGATATTGCTTATTATTCTCTTAAATTTTCCAATACTTCTTCTAAAATGGGAATTCGTTATTCATTTTTTTATGTCCTGGACATACAAAGAGAATGGAATGCCCCACATAGCAACCAGCTCCTAAAAGATTTGACTATCGCTTAAATACTACCATATTCCCCTTGCACCTACAAGAAAATTAGCAATAAGATTAACATCTCGATTAACATGAAGCATCTGGGGAATAAGCGTTTGTAAAAATAGTTTGTACAAGAGTAGAGAAAGTCATGTGAGTGTAACACATAAGATTTTTTGTTTTAGGCACTAATAAAATCTCTATTATTTCCAGTTTCAGAAAATATATACTTTTTGGGGGTTAAGAGGTTTTTAAGACATTTAAATACCATTTAAATGCTAGTCTGTATTCCTTTAAAGCTGTCATGCAACGTCCCTCTTTGTAACATTTTTGTATCTTTCAACAACAAATGACTATATCATGCCCAGCGAGCAGTTCAGCAATTAACAAAACAGACCAATACCAAGAGAAGGCAATCAGAAAAGCTGAAGAAATCCAGAATGAAGGTGCAGATGATTATAACCCTGGAATGTACTGAAGCGTGTCAGAATTTTAATTTTCAAACTTTAAATTCAATTTTCTCAAAACAACATTTTTGGATACTTTATACGTTTTTCTCAGAAGGCATGAAGCTGAAATTTTCAGTACATGTACACAACGCATAGTTAAACTTTCTGAACCATCATAATTTTATAATGTATATTAGTGATATTAAAAAAGCAACAACATTGCAAATTTTTCCCATTTTTACCTTCTTGACTTTGCAAATAATTTTTTTTCAATTTATAGTGAACTGATAAACATAACTAAATAATTAAAGTTCAAAACATAGCTGATTAAACTAAGAACAGGCATGCAAAAGCGTGATTCCGTATTGCAAGTAGTATCAGAGAAAAAGGTACGCGAATTCACATGTTCTAAGAGTAAATTTTATTATTTTTCTGCTGAATGAAACAATTTTTACTGATTCAACTACGTAAGCTATCAATGCAAACAACCACTTGAAATAATTATCATGATTTATAGAATAATTTATAAAACTTTCGGAAAAAACCATTGTAAACTTTAAGAACAATGGTAATTTAACACACTTAAGGTATAATTTCCTTGTGTTCAGACTACCTTGTCCCCTTAAGAAGTAGCTTAGAAAATACCATAAAAGACACATACACAATGAGACAAATAAATAGTACAACAATTTTGCTAGGATGTACGAATAAGATTTAAAGATGCAGAGATACAAAAATTGCTCAGCGCACTGGCAGAGAAGAGGTCATACATAAATAAGAAGAGATTTCAACGAGTACATTTAAAAATGTAATGAGCATACATACTATATCATTTATAGCGTTTTAGAAAACAGCTTTGGAATAGCAACTACAGGCTTCCTGACAGGAGAGTGAGAAAACTCGCTCTAGATGGATATGATGACGGCTGCCCAGCAAGAATGCACGCGGAATTTTCGAAAATGGTCTCGATTATGTTACTGCCTTTATTTGACCTCCATGGTGATTGCTTTATGTATTTCCAGGAAATCCTTTAATGTTTAATTAAAACGAAAACCAAACCAGCTTGTTTTAAGAGGACTTAACGATGAAAATTAAGCAAGAATAGTTAAAAAAATTAATCATTCTTTAGGAACATCTTCTTGCAAACATTTTTTGTTATCCATTCAAACTGACCAGAGGTCGTGACAAAGAAAGCATATGCATCTTTTCTGAAATTTCTCACAATACTTTAAAAATGTATGTGTGTTGTTACAAAGTTTGTTTTATTTCCTAAATTGGGTATTTCATGTAAAGCTTAAATTATTTTATGAAAAGTATGCAAACAGAATTTCACATCGGTTAATCTATATGAATTTTTAAAGGTTTTTTTCGGCTGTACAGACTTTTACAACATTTAAAATGCCTGTTACGATGTAGCTTTTGTATTATTAGTTTCCTTAATGCTTGTCAATTAAAACTTGCTATGCAATTATTACTGAAACGATGTATAGGATAATACCCCCAATCTCTTCAAGTACATAAGCAAGTCTTTTGTTGTAAAAATGAAACCGCCAATTGAACAAAATCGTTTTTAAAAAACTTATTTGTTTTAAAAGTGTAGTTATTAGTAAACTTATTCTATAGTTTAAAAAGGAATATACATCTGAAATTTTGTTCAAAACTATGAAAATGCCATCTAAAGGGTAAGTAGCTTAAATTTGTGTTTAAAAATGCACAATTCAGAAACGGCTCAACATATATGCACAAAACACACACGAGGTATTTGTATACTTTATTAACACCATAGCCTTCGAATAGTTATAAGGATGTGAGCGAGTTCTAATACGAGGAACAAATATAAAAGAATCACAGCACATGGAAATTGCAACAAGTGAGTGAACATTGAAAGTAAAGTGAATAAAGTAATTGAAAGTTAAGCACTAAGAGAGTGAAACGAAGTACACGGAGGCTTAACATTATAATTAATTTTGTATATGTGTAAATATTAAAAACGCTCTAAAAACATAATTGTTAAAGAGGTTTTCAAAAATAATATAATATTACTATATATAATGGAGCGTGGTAATAAGTTAAAATAAAATAAATATACACACAATTTTGCAACAACATTTCTTATAAATGTTTATCACATTTGATATGGTAAACATCTCGAGTATTTAGGTTATGGAAATTTCACAGATTGATTTTCTTAACTTTGAATAAAATAAAGTACATGTTTTAACATGATTATTTATACATACTTAAAGAGAAAAATGTTACGTACACTAATTTTTAACTGTCAGATGAACAAAAAAAAAAATTAAATGCTAAACAAAGAAAAAAGCGTGTATGTGTTCTACGAAGAGGTAGCGTGTCACAGTGAGACAAAACATATTCCCAGTATGACCTTATATTCATCCTCCAAAAAGAGATATGAATAACTATTACTGTAGCTGAATGGAATTCCCTAAAAAATGATATCTAATTACAATCACCAATAGGATATATATATATATATATATATATATATATATATATAAAGAGCAAAGGATAAAGCTTTGGTGAGCAATACTTTTCAGATGAATTCCACTGAAAGTTCTACCGATATGAGAGAATATCACTGATGGCTCTGCGAATAACATAAATGCTAATTTCATTGCAGATGGGACCACATTCTGTTCTTAGAAACGCTCGTTTATTACGAGTCAAAGGCAAACAAGAGCGTTAACTTTCAGATGTGCTAAATTCAGCTGGTGTTCAGAATTTAATGCACCAGTTTCGCATCAAACACCTGTAAATGATTACTGTAAAACCTGTTTTAATTAGTGAATGTTTAGTTTCTCTGGGAAACAAAAGAAGGTTTCTGCGCGATCGTGCACTTTCTTGCATTATTGAGTACGGACGCAAATACTGGAAGCGGATTTTGCAATTTCTGTAGAAAATTCGAGTTGCCAGTTTACTTAACGATACCTGACTATGCTGCAAGTAAAATTGCCATCTTTTGCTCATTCAGTCCCTTATAGCATCAGTTTATGTTATTGTAGTCCTTATCGTCACTCAATTACTCTCCTAAGCCGAGTTAAGTTTATTCGTTTCTCAGTAGTTTATGTTTTCTAAACACATGAAGGCGCAAAAATATTATTTGCGTATTTTGCAGAATCTTGAAAATTAAAATAATGCTCTGCAGGTGTTTGACACAGTTTTACAGTATTCATTAACGGTGTAATTACCCGATTTAGCTTGAAAGGCCGACTGGGGGCAGCGAAACAGGTATCAAGTTGAACGACCTCGCTCTGTGGTAGCTATCTCATGCGCCTACGGAGGGTAGCGCTATTTGCAGTTCGGTCTTACGTAATTTGGTATGGTGTATTGTGGGAATAACGTTACGGGAAGCTGTTATAATCGCCGTATTATAACTTGTCCCTTAAGACAGCTCCGTCACCACGTGACGCGACGTTGCGACCTTTTGCACGGAGGGAAAAGGGATCGCGAAATGCCACCTCAGTTGACAATGTTAACAGTTGATTCATCATTGTACAAGACTAAATAACAAAAGAAGAAATAAGTTAACGTTATACTGCGAAACAGCTAATGTATAAGCACAAATCCAGTATAAATAAATTCAACAGTGGAAGTGTTATGTTATGCTGGAGGTAATAGGCGGGCGGGGGGATGAAAGGTGTTGGGCGGTGTCAGCGATAATTGGCTGCCACACACGTAGCTGCAGTGACCGTCACTGTCACTGAGCTGTCTCAAGGGAAAAGTTATAATGCGGCGATTATAATTATGTTTGCTGTGCGCAGATATATTGTATACTGCACAACGGCGTGTGTTTATTGTGTTAAGTTTTGCTGCAGTGGAGCCATTATATGTGGACTGTCGGCTGGAATTTATACAGAAATTCTCTGTTGTCATCGTACTCAATCTAATACAGATTATTAGAAAACTTTAGACAGCTTGGGTCTGGGTTAGACAAAAATAAACATTGACAGGCATGGAAAAATTAGTGAAAAGAAATCCAAGAAAATCGCTACCTCGTATTGCAGTGTTTTTGATGATAGAATAATTGGCTTGCTCGCTCTCCGGATCAAAATGCATTATCATTTTGAATTTTAATTAGGGCGAAATGCATCCAAAATGGATCCGGTGTGCGTCTTCCAAATATTCGGCTGCAGAAATTCGACGAATGTTGAATAATGTATACAACAGGTGTCAGATTTGTATAAAGGCAGACAGATACCGTTTAGAACACATTTTATAACGTAAGATAAGCTAACATTAATATTACTTCACATCGTTCGCATTATCTAGAGGAGATGCTAATGCACGAATGGATTTGTGTCTTCAGGAGACAAAAGCTTACTACACAAAAAAGTAGATCTTGTTAAAAGACACAGCTTATGTCAACTTTTTTATTTTTTGCATATCCCCATTTCCGAGGCATTCGTTTTCTGTTGATTTGCAATTTAGAATACTTTATTATACGTCTTCTTTATTATATGTCATTCTTTTTTTCTTGTAATGTTATGCAACAAATACTGAATTCCAAAGTTAGCATATAACAATTTTTAAAAATCTGATTATTGATTATCGCTTCATCCTCCTGTGTATCCCTCGTACCTACAACGAAATGTAATAAAACCATTTTGCAAATGTTTATCTCGACTAACCGAGGGAGGCAGAAAAATATGATGTGTTACATTCACATAACTTTCTCTACCCTCTATCGTTTATTAGTGGATATACAAATTTTTCTTACGAAAGTTACAAATCGAACCATTAATAGCGAATATCTCGGAAATGACTGACACCACAAAAAACTTTTTGAAGTAAAATGTGTGTTTTAAAGAGATCTGCATTTCTTCTTTGGTACGTTTTCATCTATCGCTTAACTTTTACCAGTGATATAAGATTATACAAAATTCCTTCCTAATATAGAGAACTTCACAGGCTGGGTATTCCAAGGGAATTCAAAATAGAAATTTTATTTGCCATGTAGGTAAATATCTTTAATGTATGGTATTTTAATCAAATCGTTAGAGCCATTTTCTAGAAAATAAAAGATTTTGAAAAAGTTCCATGTAAAGGGTAGACAAATGAAGGCTAGTTTCGAGCGGGGGGGATTTTCTTGAAATGCTTCGTATCGCATCTTTGGAAGGTACTGTACTTAAATACCAAGTTTGCTGTTGATCCGACTTTTCATTTTTGAGACACACATACACGGACCTTTTTCTAAAAAGGTTCTTTTTGTATTCAGGGGGCCTCAAAACATGTATTTCCGGTGAAATCTTGGTATAGAATTTTTGGGTGAAATGCAATACCTTCTCTACCTACTAGGTAGTGGTAAAAAAAAGTAAAAATACGACTTTGGCAAGATCAGTATGTAGAAGAAATAAATATAAATGTTAGTATGTAGAAAAAGTCATGTGAATGCTACTGATCATTTTTTTTCTTTTAATTAAGAAAACGATAGGTACCATACTCTTATATATTGAAGTCGTAATTTTGTTGTATTGTTAATTGCCCCACGCTTTGGGAGCCAATTTGAAGTAGGAGTTGTATTGTAGTTCAATTGTTGGGGAGCCGAGCTTGAAGTAGTTGCAACCGCACGTATGGTACCCGGTAGCTTTCGCCCAAAATTTAAAAATATTAACTTTGTAATTTAACTGTTTCTTTAAATATTATATATTTATGTTTGCCTCGGCTGCGTCAGTATTATTGTTAGAGCCATGGATTTATTTGCAGAGAATAGTGCGGCTAAGAGTATAGGCTTACACAGATTATAATTTTTACTTCACTACATTTATTAATCCTTGACACAATTTAAATAACACTTCACTGATATAGAGAACTGCGAGATTCTTTTATTAATTACTTGCACTTTTTAACACGTAAACTATTTTCGTCTCACACGAATACGTATTAAATTTCTCGCGTCCGGTTAGGAACACTGTCTACAACCAACTGACTTCTGAATTTGTAAATTTTGCTATATTTCAATTTCTGGTTGGCTAATCCTACTCCAATAGAATACCTTCATTTAACTAAAGCTATTTTTGGTTGTTGATTGGCTATTTATTGGCTATTTATAAACTGTCTAAAAAATTTACATTATTGTTGCTCCAATAATGACTAGAGCATTATTAAACTTTCTTACTCATTATTGCCTCAAGGTTACCTCATTGTTAGAAACTTTTAATCTATTATTCTCACAGCTCCTACATTATTTAATTACGTAATACGTTCAGATAACATTATTACACATGTATACAATAATATAAACATATACAATGACTGTAATATACGCTTTTTATATATTGTTGCATACACATATTGCTTTAAGGCGGGCTGTTATTGAATTTATATATTATATAATTTGATTGAAATCATTTAAGTGTTAAAAATACTGCCTCAATATAGTTGCGTTAATTTAATGTTTGTTAAGACTCGAGTCCCTTGAATGTTGTACTAGAGGTTCTGGTTGGCAGTTATTAATAAATATTCAAACTCTTGCATCAAGGACGATGTTCACAGAAAACCTTCCCTTGCTCAAAGTTATGCGTGAACATCTTTCTGCATCCAGTTTGCGCCGCAGTACGTACAAAGAGCCCCGTAGGTATAGTTTTGCATATTACAAGCAAGAACCTATACCTTTTACTTGCAGGAAAGAGGAAATGTGTTTCACGTGTGAGGGAGGTGGCCGTGTTCATCGTAGCGTAGCCCGGAGGGTCCGTAATCCCCACAAGAACTACACCAACATAACAAACACACATGGTAGCCGGAAGAACTCGTAATGCTGTAATCAAGAAGACTGTGGAAGAGATAGGGGTTCTTTTAGTTACCGCACACTTCAAGGAGGGAGCGAGGAAAGTGGTGAAGCCTAATGTCTAAGAAAAGGGATGTAAATAAACATTTAAAACGTTATTATCTGTATGATTCGCTAAAACACTAATTACTATGTGCCGGAGTTTCGAATGTTATTAAATCTTCACGCAAATGCACTCTCTCTTAACGTCTTTAGTCTTAAGGCATGGTTTATATGGTAAATTATGTAAAATTTGATATGAAATTAACACGCACTTCTTCCTTGTGGCTTTAAACTTTTGCCAAGTATAGTTTTTCACTAACATCATGCGGATAGAGTCTTAACATTTCTAATGTTACAACAAGAAACTTCAAATGTATAGTTTTATGTACGTTAATCAGAACTAGGTGGTAACAGTGCATTTTCACGGAGATAACTCATTCACTGCACAATGGTAGGCTCCCTGACCAGTATGGTAAAATGAAACGTCTGAAGTTGCTTTAGAAAACGATGATTTTTATTGGAAATCATGCTGTTTTACAACAGAGCTATTATTATTATTATTATTATTATTATTATTAAATATCTTATGTATATGTGCCACTACGATTTTATTAACAAAATTATTCTGTATTTTAATAAATTATTTTAATTTCCTGTTGCTGAAAGAAAAAAAAATCTACCTTCTGTGCAAGGTGTAATTGAAATAGAGTTCATCCCTTAAACGATGACAGTAAACACCATTCTAAGTAGGTAAATTTTGTTAATAAAATGTTGGTATATCTTTGAATGTAATGTTTGAGAGTGTTTTACTTATAATGCTTGTGTATTTGTGTTTACTTCACGCGTTGAAGCCATCTTGTGACGTCATTCATTTGTTAGGTTTGTTAGCTCCATCTGGTGTTAGCAATTTGCGGCAGTATTAGTTTTTTGTTTAAAAAAAATGCTAGTTATTTTATTTAATTTTGGTTCTTTGTCCTCCGGCTAGCTTTTGGGTCGAGCACTTCTCTTTATACAGGTTGTGTAAACGGAAAGGAATCTTTTATCCAAAGATAACACTGATGAAAGAATTTCTTTTATACTTTTATTGTCGAACACTTTCACTATCACATTTACACATTGATCTAGACACTCGCCAAACTGAAACTGTTATAATAACTTCATTACTGATAATTCTTAATTCGCGTACTTCAACTTTTTGTATAATTAACTTTATAACACTTGAGATTTTTCATAACTCTGTTACGCGTAACCTGCAAATTGATATCCGACGTGTGCCGTACAAATACTTTCGACGAACTGACTGACTGAAGGCGACGTGTACTTTACAAATATTTTCGATGAACTGAGGGCGATCTACCTCTGACTTGGCTTTTTATACTCCTACACCCAGATATGCCTAAAGATTATAACTGAACTGCAATTGGCTAATAAAACGCGCCAACATTAGCGTCTATTTTTATATCCAATGAAAATTATGAATACATATGCTCTAGGGAAATGTTCTAGAATATTCTAAAAGAAAAACGCGCCAATATTACGTAACTTCCTCGTTTCCAATAATGATAAACAGCTCACCCCCTCGCTGCATTATTGCACGCTATTATTGTCAGTTTCAGTAAGGCAGTATAAACTTACTTCCCAACAATAATTACAATCAATAAACATCTCAAATCAATGTCACATAAAAATGCATATTCATATTACAATCATTATTTACATTTAAGTAATTTGTGATACAAATTACTGCATCATGTTACACTAATAAAATCGCATGTTTTAGGTTGAATAGTAGGCCGACTAACTTATACCACAGTAGTAGTAGTCTCTGGCTTGTTACCTTCCGTTAGGTCTTTATGTAAATAATCGTGCACAGGCTTTTGGATTGTTTATGCCACAGTTAACATCTTCGACGCTACGAGGAGCTTACTGGTTTGTATAATTTAATTCAAGGTAACTAGCCGGAGACTATAGTTGCTTTCCGTGAACGACTTACCCCAATCTACTACTCCATCTGAAAACATGCAAATTTTATTAACTTAATATTATGTGTAAAGATAGACGAAAATATTAACACTTGCTTAGAATTGTTTCTAATATTGTGGTATAAAGGATGAACTATGTTTCAATTACACCTAGTACAAAGGCATGACCAAAACGTTCTCGTTCTTTAGTTCGTCGTTTGTTCAATAATTATTATTTATTATTATAATAACTATACTGTTTTCATGTTCAAAATTACTTTAAAACAAGTATACTTTATTACTCCGGTGAAAACTGAAAACTGCGCCTTAGAGCTTTTGCCATAAAACAAGATCTCATGCATCTATTTTCAAAACCGGACCTCGTGAGAAACAAAAGAATGGTCTGGGAATACTTTCTAAATTGGTTAATTTCAGAAAAATTATTTGATGTAAAGTCTACAACGTTTTAACGGGACCTACACCTTTCCTAAACCACATTTTTTTTCTTTTTCCATTGCGTCTCAAGTATACGACATTTCACAAGAGTGAAAAACATTAAAAACGCTTTATAGAATTCCTGATATACATATTATAATGATATTAGCTCAAACTTATAATTTAATTAAAATCGTTGCGACCATTATTAGGAAATAAAAAAGAGCGAAAACCACTCACAAAGGGATAGGGGGAACTCGCCTTGCATTCTAGGAAAGCTGCCTTACATAGTATCACGACTTGCTACTTTTTTATTTATAATGTTCAAATACACATGTATTTTAAATGCATTGTTTTTAATTATGCGGCCTTAAAAGTTGCATTTCTGGTAGTTTCAATACGTAGCTTTTGGGAAACAACAAAGACAGCTAAATAAAAAATTAAATTTTAATTACGTGCCAAACAAATCTTTTGAGATACATTTTAGATATTTATTCTTTTTATCTAAGGTGCCAAGCTGAAGTTATTCTTTTATCCTAATGCTATCCTTGAATTGTTTTCTTGTATCCCAGGGAAAAGAAACTACAAAGCTTTCTTCCCTTCAGTTTCTCTATCTGTAATTATTATCTGAAGCCCTGTGTATCCATTAAGGATGAGGCAAAAGGACTTAGCACTGCAGCCCTAGAGAAAAAGGCTTAACTCGTATGGTGTTCCCGCGAGGATTGCTGTCTAGCAGTTGTTTGCGCACAATGTCCATTTCCAGTAGATTCCTCCTGAGTGGCCCTGTCAATAACGTCACTTGGATTAAGTCCTTTCAACGGACAAAACCTTGACGCTTCACTCTCTCAAAACACACGCGCTAAATTCCACCTCCGAATAAAAAGGAACATAATCTTCTTTTCCACATCTCTCTCGGCTCTTTCTTATTTTCCTTTCCATTTTGTCTTTTCACCAGTCTTCTTTACTGCTTGCTTCTATCTCTGCGAAACACGAGGCTTTTATCTTGACATCGAAAGAATATTGCGTGGAAAATGGCGAGGAAAGTTATTAATATCTTCCTATGTCACTACTTTCATTTGTTTCCTTCAGCCGCTCTGGCACAACAGATTCCGCAAAGTTGCACGAAAAAGATTAGTAAAACTCATAGAATTAGTTAGATACGGAACTAAGACTGTAATTTTGAGTAAAAGTTATTGTTTAATGATATACAATAAACTGGATGTAAATTATTTAATACTGTATTTAAGCGCACAGAAAAAACTCTGAAGTGTTACACTCACATGACTTTCTCTACTCTTGTACAAACTATTTTTACAATCTTATAATCCATCTATTTCATATTAATCGGGATAAACATTTGCAGAAACGATCATTTGATATGCAAAGAGAATTACATTTTGCACATAGCGACCAGTTCTAAAATATTTGATTATCCCTTAAGTCCTACTATGTTCCCCTTGTTTTGTATTTGCAAGGGCAATATAGAAATACAGTAGCCTTTAAGCATAGACATATCGCTTAATAGCTGGTTGTTAGGTGCAGCACCATTCTCTTTGCCACAGATTAATACTCCTTGCATATACAAGACAAAAAAATGAATAACGAATTCCCATTTGAGAAGATAATTATTGAAAAATTTAAGGGAATAACAAGCAATATCTCGAAAATAATTCACTCAACAACAAAAATGTATATGACATAAATTGTGTATTTTAACGCGATCTACATTTTTTGTGTAGTACAATTCTGTCTATTTCTTATCGTTTACCAGTTATGCAAAAGTCGTTCACAATGAAGAATACTTTTGGAGACCTTCCCAGAAAATTCAAGATATACATTTTATTTGTCATGAAAGTATCTTAAATATATGATATTTTAATCAAAATCGTTAGAGCCAGTTTTGAGAAAATTAAAATTTTCGAAAAATGTTCCGTGTAAAGGGTAATCTGGGGTGGGGAGATTTTCTTGAAAACCTTCGTGTCGCATCTCTGGAAGATACTGAACCTAAATACCAAGTTTTGTATTTATCCGACTGTTCGTTTCTGAGTTATGCTGTTCACAGACACACACACGGACATGTTTCCAAAAATGCTTTTGTTGGATTCAGGGGGTCTCAAAACATATATTTCCGGTGAAATCTCGGTATCGAATTTTTGGGTGGAATACAATACTTCCCCTACTTACTATACGTAGTAAAAATTAGAAAGAAGAACGGAACTTTGTGAAATATATACAATATTCTGTTCAACACACCTAAAACCTAATGCTATGCATATACACGGTGTTCCCGAATCGCCATCCACTTTGTTTAAATATTTATTTATTTATGGACGCTTTTTAACTACTATGTTCTTAGTATCCCATTCTATATTAGGCGTGAAAGACCAGTAATTTTGTTCAGAGGCCTCTTTATCAGGCTTGAGGTTCTTTTACGTGCCATAAGTCTACGACACGGGACCACTGGCTTTACTTCCCTTCTTAAGGAAGCCATGCGAAGGATTTTTACGCCCGAAAAAAATCCATCGCCCTCCGCCGGATTTGAACCCGCGACCTTGGGAACTAGAATAGGCAACCTAAATGACACCAGGGGTGTAAAATATCTCCACTGTTTGAATATTACATTACGTAGGACTACTTGTTTCTGTTTCAGTTAGTTTATTTAAAGGTGTTCTGGTGTTGCAAACACTGTCCGCTTATGAGGAAAGTGTATTTGGTGTTATAGTAACGTTTATTTAGCTTTGATTGTTACATCAATCTAACGGGCATATGTTTGTGTATTATAATTGAAAACTTCGGATGGCTGTTATAATGATTATAATTTGAACGCTAATGTAATATTCCATAGTAATTTAACAGTATAATAACAATAATAATAATATGAATCAGACATTCGAAGATTACCTGTTAGGTTGCTCCTTTTAGCCTACTCATCAGCAGGTACTTTATGTACGAATGGTTAGAACGCGGTTTTCTAACGAAGAGATTCCGAGTTCCACCCTACTCCCATCTAATAGTATACACTGTACTTTACATATAACATACGTACAGAAGCGAACGGGGAATCGGGAACACTGTGTATACAGATCCGGTTAAAATTATACAGAACACTTCGTTAACAGCTGCAAGGTTTACGGAAAGATAATTCCGATATGTTTATGTTTTAGTTATTTTATAAACGAATATCAAAGAAAATGAATTTAGATACCTATTTTCAGTTTGAATATATGTTTTTCTTCTTTCTCTATCCTCTTAATCTTGCTTTAGTCTACAATTAAAAGCACACTTTCTGGCGTGCACTCTTATAATGACGTTGGCCACTACAGGCCGTTAGTGAATGCGATTGCGGCCTCTAGGAGAATATACTGGCCCTAAAATGACTTATTTATCTAAGGAATATTATTCTCACATGAAGTTGTTTTACGTGCCGTAAATCTATGTCATGGAATCCGTCATTTTTGCGAGTAAAGACAGAAATTAACTAATTATAACGCCCTGTCATGGGACCGAATCCGGTCACTTGATTTAGAACCATAGAGGACGATGACTTTAAATTTTAGGGTGTTTGAACAAAATTCTCCTATATCTGAAGAGGGATAGTTTGCATCAGAAACAGAAAAGCTTTTACGAGTGTCTCTCTGGCTCTCTTCCTCTGTTTGAGAAAGTTCTAAAATGTTATTTGCTTCATAATTTCTGATATTGTTTTTAAGACTACAGAAAAGTTAAAACTCGGTGATTCAATATCGTCACATAACTTCTCTGCCCATTATAAATTCGTAGGTACATCTTATAAATTATAGCATTCATTAAAATTGATTCTTCCACCCAGGTTACATTATTCACTATATATATATATATGAATTAATAAGTACTTTATAATATACAACACGCCGGACCAATGTTCAAATGTTTACGGGAAGCACGGAGAATAAATTTAGTCATAGTAACAACCTCTTGCGAAGGAAAATAAAAAAAGAAGAATCAGAAATTTTCACATTGCGCCCTAACATACACCAAAAACATTTCGAAAACGGCTAACGCCACGAAAACAACTGTTTCACTCAAATTGCATGTTTTAATGAGCTCTAAATTTTTCCTGAGTAAGTTTTTATCTCTCCCATGGTTTTCTACTTAGATAAAGCGATTTAAAATGTGTACAGAATGAAGAACAGGCTGTTCACAGAAAATTCAAGACACAGACTTTCTTAATCATGCAAATACGTTGAGAAAAGAAAATCAAAGAAAAATGTTCCATATAAAAGATGGTTTGGGGTGGAGGTTACCATATTTGGTATTTATCTGATTTTTCGTTTTTGATTTCCGTTGTTAATGCGCGCGCACGCGCACACACATACACAAACGCGTGCGCTGATAATTTTCTAAAAGTACTTTGCTAGGATTCAGGGGACCTCAAAGCGTTACTTTGTCTATCATTCTATTCCTATTGAAATGTTGACCATTCATTCGAATACTTATAATTTTTTAATTCTTAGTGGAGTTTTCCCAAGATATAGCATTACAGATCAAAGTGAAATCACTATAACATATAGTTCTAATAAATTAGCAGCACATAAGGAACGCCCCATTCTCTCCCACGCCGAGACACTTCGGAACCAGCAAAGCTGAAGAAAGATAAAAGTGACACGCATGATGACGTCACACACAAGACAACCTCTATCACCTCTCAACATTAGCAATGCAATTTGTGGCGTCCTTAGGGAGGTACCTTCAATCTACTAGCCGACAAAGACCAAGATATTCTTTTTCATTACGGCGGGAGCTCGTCGAGAGAGAGGAGAAAAGTTTCAAAAATACAAGCACAACGTAGATGAGAAAATTGGTCCTCATTGGTTGCGAAATATTGTGTTGATGAATGAATAAAAGGTTGGTATCAGGAGGTCGAATATGACACATTACTAAACGAAATAAACTTAACCACAAATATCTACTGTATCACTTTCATTTCTACTTCAATTGGAAATGGCGTATGGTTCCAGAACTTCTATACATTTACATAACTACAAAGGTTGTTATTACTATATCAAATTTCTAAAATTTGGGGTTAATTTTTCTCAGAAGTTATTCATAATGAACTTGAAAAACTTCAGCCATATAACTGTGAGCATTTAACTATGCAATGAGAATATTTTATGAATTTTAGGTTTATGCAGAATATTTTTTAAAATGTTACACAAAGTGGCAAAAAATTTACTCAAATTTTGGAAATTCAATTATTTATTGTCCATAAACTAAGAAATTCGAAAAAATGTAAAGATGTAAATTGAAGGAACTCGAAGCTGATTTAATTTCGTAAAAATGGTTCATTAAGGAACTAAATGACTGTCTTAAGTGGGTAAGAAATTTCGAGCTAACGGAATAGATAGGTTTTGTGAAAAATGAATTTAGTCTGATCTAGACGTAGTCTGTGCAATTTTTCCTTAAAGGAATTTTTCCTTAAGAATGAGCTTCAGAAATCTGTAATGCTTGGAACCAAGTGGCTGTGGTGGACATGCAAACGCACTGCGCTCTTTGGTGAGAATAAAGAAACTACTTTTTACAGCTTCACATTTGATAAAATGCATATCTCACTTTCTCTAGTCTTTTTGTAATGCTTATGTAACAGGTTTCAGAGCCTAAACTTGTAGAAGAAAAAGAGACAGAAGGAGAAGAATAAAAATGCAATTTATCAAACCTCATTATTAGGCATTCCATGCTTTTTCTTCCCTTCTTGTTATTTTACCTCCAATTACATTTGCATATGCAAGCATGCTATCAAGGGCGTAGATAAATTATGCCATAGGTTACCGCCGGAAGTATGAGGCTTCCATTCGGGATATTTCAAACCACGAGGTAACCGCTCATCCAGACTAAGGATTTTTTCGTAGCTTTCATTGGTTCCGAGACAAACGCTGGGATGTATTTTCCATCTCTTCGTTCATCTTTCAGGATTGCAGAGCCTTGCGCACTGGATGATGATGTGCGGCGAATGGCGGTGAACACCCTCTGAGGAAAAGCGTAAAGCCCTCTGCCGTGAGGACAGGGAGGCACTGACGGGAGGTGATGTCAGGACTACATCTGGAGATATTTGAGACCCTGCCTGTGTTGTTGATTGCCTCCGCTAGATCGATCATCCTCCCTTTCGGAAGCTGCATGGCTGGAAAAGGCCGCAGTGGTGAAATCCTCCTTCGTCCCTAACCTTTACTCTGTGCCAGGCATGTCATTTTGTGACACTTGCCATTCTCCTCCTTTCTTCCTCCAACTTCGTGTGTTGGGAATGGTCGGACTTTACGGCGACACAGTGCTAATGGAATAGAAGCTCCTTGGACGGTAGGCTAATAATTATTAATGTAGTAAACCAATGCTTTTATAGATCCTTTAAATCGAATTTGGGCTAAATTTGTTTCTTGCAGGGAGACCGGGTTATTGTTTTGTTTTACTTACACTGCCCTTTTTAAAATGGATCAAGTTTTAAACATCTAGGCAACTTTCTCTTCGTTTCCAACTCATCCATTATATGTATGCCTGCGAGAGAAAGAAAGAAAGAGAGAGAGAGAGAGAATGTATGTGTGTGTTTGCTTTCTTGCTTGTTGACACAAAATTCAAGTATTTATCACTGAAGTTGAAAAGTATTAGTCTGACGTGTCTATCATGTATTCCACATAATCGGCTTCAGGACACCGCAGTATCTGCATATCTCAGGGGCTGGTAGCCGCATGGTATAATTTCCCAGCCCTTTGAATGTTCTCACAATTTAGTCACCAATTAACAAATCAAATAATCAAACTTCAGAGTTACAAGTACCTTAAATACCAACATAGGTCTTATTTTCGACATTACAGCCAATTTAATCTCCGGGAATCTGGGAAAAGATATTGTAAGACTTGATTCAATGCCATAAACGATAGGTGACCGAAAAAACTTTGGGTTATTCTTGGAGTTTTTAAGGAGCCCAAATACGCCATCTAGACAGCAAAGTTGGCATTGAGAGTTCGTACGAGAAAATTTCTTTTGCTCTCTTTCTCGTAAGGAGATGGAGATTTCTGAAGATCGCGACGCCTCCCCTTTTGTCAATCTGCGGTTAGTAATAACAAGTGACGGTGTTTCAGAGCCCCAGGGACACTTGGGGGAGTGATGATATGATACAAAGCTGCCTTAATAATGCCTGTCACTGGAGTTGACAGATTCGGTGTGGAAAACGCTCAGTGCACGCGCTCTTCATCTCTGGAACACAATCAAGTTTTACTGCTCTAGAATTCTACTAAAACAGACGAGTTTGAGAGCCCAGCTGAGGATCAGAGTTCAAAAGGGTTACTTAGGTTAGTAGGTACTGGTGTTATTTCGATTGCCATACCAAGTTAATCAAAAGAGTTTAAATTGCATGAATTGGTGAAAATATTTTTTAAATTATACAAAACTAGTTGAAGCTGTGGCTCAGTTTACATTGTCAGTTTATCTGACAAGTGTGTTTTTTGTTTTTCTGACTTTTTGTATTTCACAAACCAATGTCAATGTTCCTTTTTTGTGATACCATAGGATTAAAATATAATTCATATTTTAATTCCCAGTAAGGGAGAAAGAAATATAAACTCAGAGTCAAGTTTTGGCATGTACTGTGCAAGATGTAGGTATGTAAAATTTTGACAGCTCGATCCAACCAGAATACGAACGATACATACGGCGTGAGAGTTATGGGTTCGGAACAACACTTTTTTCTATGGTAGCCACAACAGGGTTTCTGTACATGAATAAGAATGAAAATATTGGTATATTCATCCTGTAGAAATTCTGTAAATAACAAATCACATATTATATACTATGTCATTAAAACATTACATCAGTATCAGTCAACTGAATGCTCTGTGACGTCAGCGAATAAGTCTTCATGCTCCTAGTTAGTTGGAACTCAGAAGCGTCAGGCAAGGGGAAAGGCGAAGTTAGTGTTAAAGGACTAACGGAGTAAGGGGAATGTAAGTTGTACTTTGTACCTAGGTACTTGTAAGACATAATGCCTGCCCTTCTGCTCCCTTCGCGCACCTTAGCTATGCATCCCCGAAATTGTGTTACGTCACACGACTGTGATACTTAAAGTTGTAAGTTGGCTTTATGTTGATTATTATTGTAATAATTAAGTTGACTGATTTGTTACATAACATTATTCACTAAAGTTTGCAATAAATTATACACACTCTCACACTATACTTCCATTTCCCTTTTACAGTTCAAGTATAAGAATATAATACTAAGAGTTCGTTCATTTTGGGGGTAAAAAGTACATTGAAAGAAACCAGAAACATGCTTGGACAAACTCTTTCATTAAGTTATGGAAATAACAGTTGAAAGATCTCAAATTATCAATCTCAGCAACTCCGTTTGAAATTATGAAAAGTGTTTAATTGTGTAAGATTGAAACAAACAAGCTTAAGAAATTCACGAAGTGAAGTCGCATGCGAAACCCAAACAAAAGATGATCAGTAGAATCCCACTGTCCACAGAAGAATCAGATGCAAGCAGGCGGGTTTTTGCTGCCGAATTATTGAATAAAAAGGAAACAAAAACAATACTGTAAGTCTTACCTAATCAGGCTAGCAATGTATTTCATCTCTTCACATCGGTCTTACCTGAAACAAAGAAATATTACTTGATCAGAAACAGCGTTACTACTATGGATTTCAACAGTCATATGTCTTTTAAGGTTGTAAACGGAAGTAAAAGATATAAGAAAAACAGCGTATGAGTCTACGTTAAACCATAAATAGAAAAATGATTGTAAACTACACTGCCGTTTGTGAAAATTGAAACACCAGGAAAGAATTTCCCGAATAGCTCCAAACTTAGTGGAAGTGTAGAAGAGTGTGCAAGCAATAAGTAATTTAGGTTTGCAGAGAGATGGGGAACACGTCGGCCGAGCAGAGCCCTCTCGTGTCGGTCCGACAAGGTCAGTGTTGCATCCAGTGTAGTCAGTGCATAGCTGTCAAACAAGGTGGAAACAATAAAGCGAGTGCCAGTATGCCTCGTCGACGACAAAGGGAACCATATCGGCATGTGAGCGAGTTCGAACGGGGCAGAATGATCGGTAACCGGGAAGCGTGTCTGTCATACCGTGACGTTTCGGCTCGTACAGGGCATGGTGCTACGACAGTGATGCGCGTGTGGAAGCAGTGGACAGATGAAGGTCGTGTGCAGCAAAGAGCGGGTACTCGACCACGGAACATGACCACAGCACGGGATGACCGTCATCTTGTTCGCATGGTCATAACGGATCGTGCAGTTCCATCCACAGTGATGCTCGACGCTGGAGCACTGCAACAGGTGTGAACTTGTCTGCATCAACGATTCGTCGCCGTCTGCTGCAGGTTGGACTGGCTGCATGCATGCCATTACGTCGGCTTCCATTGTCCAGAAACCACAAGCTCCTCCTATTGCAATGGGCACGTGAATACCGTCACTGGGGTGCTGAATGGCAAAATGTGGTCTTTTCGGACGAGTCCCGCTTCAACGTGTCCTACAGTGATGGCCGCATACGTGTTCGGCGGTACCGTGGTGAGGCAACTTGGAGGGCTGCATTGTTGAGCGGCATAGAGGACAAACACCAGATGTGATGGTTTGGGGCGCCATTGGTTACAACAAATGATCTCGCCTCCTACGAATCGAGGGCACTTTGAACAGCAACCGGTACCTAATGGTGGTTGTAGAGCCTGGGGTACTTCCCCTGCTTCAGGCATCTCCACAGGCCACATTTCAACAGGACAACGCTCGGCCACATATTGCGAGGAATGTACAAGCCTTCTTCGAAGAGCGACGGGTACCATTGCTTCCCTGGCCTGCACGTTCGCCTGACATGTCACCCATCGAACATGTCTGGGATATGGTTGGTCGGCACCTGGTGCGTCACGGTCCTCCAATAACCAGTGCCACGGATTTGTGGGCTCGAATACAAACTGCGTGGAGAGAAATCTCTCAGGAACTTATTCAGAACCTTTTTGATTCAATGCCACGGCGTTTAGCAGCTCTAATTGCAGCGCATGGAGGTCACACCAAATACTGAATATTAGGGTTTAAAGGTGATGTATAGGTTTGAAATATTTATCGTTTGTTACTTGTCATGTGCCTACTAACCCGTGGTATTAAATTCATTGAATCCATGCGTTTCCTTCTTGATGTTGCAATTTTCACAAACGGCAATGTACATACGAGCTGAAACTTCTACATACGGTGGATAAGAACCCCAGACAAAACTATTAGACCGAATCTGTTTCTCCTTAAAGTAATCTCTAATCAATAACTAGTCTTTGCTATTTACGTTTGAGGGCATTGCAGAAGTAAATAGGTCGACCTTCCAACCTGTTCCCCTTCATTGGCGCTGGTCCTTGCTAATCGCCTCGCTTCTTACTTAATATTAATGATTCACATAACAGATCATGAATGTGATTGAAAAATCTATGCGAGCTGCAACGACAGTAAATTCGTACGCCTCTTTTTCGGAATTATATCACCTATATTCTACATAATAAAATTCAGGGCTAAATTTTACTTTTTCATCAAAACTGTAACATGTTATGAAAGCGTACGACGTTATACTGAACAGATCAGTATACACAAAGGGCATTTCCACGATATTACAGATTATTTTACTGGCCAGCCTCAGAAAAAAAGCTTTGAGCTCCGTTACTGACAGAAGGAAGATCTTAGAACCATGTTACATTAAAGTGAGCAGCTTTCCACCCCTGTCTTGTATGCCACAAGCAACATGCCACTGCAGTGTTATTTTCCGAGCCAGCGACCTCCCTTGGGAGAACAAGTGAACATCGTCTGCCTCTCTCTGTTTGATACCCCAATCTCGCAGGAACAAAGCTCCAACCATTTTCCGATTGGCCATCCCCACGAGAATTGAGAGACCAATCCTCTCTCGTTATTCGCAACGAGACGAGCAAAAACAGAAAGACATGGTAAAGAAGGAACAGCTTAAAGAACGGAACTACCAGCTATATCAGGAGAAAAGGTAATGTTTTAAATGTATTCGTACATAAACAATAGTTCCTGCAGACAAAAATGACTCTAGAAAGGCATCACGAAAATGCCTTTGTTCGTCTAGTCACTGAAGTATGCGGTGTGCATAACACTGCCTAAGAGCAAGTGAAATGCAAATCAGAGAGGAAGGGTACAAAGTCCAGAATACAATTGCGAGTCGCTTTTTCCGCTTCTGATGCAAGAGAGTGGAAAGCAGAGATGCCCCTCCAGGCAAAGAAATTATGTTCTTTGTTTGTATGCTATTTGCAAGTTGATGGTTTCGTCCATTTAGGTTGCTATACACAGATGGCAAAGGCATTAGTGCATTAATTTTAAGACGTCATTATTCATGGAGCCCCCCAAAAAATTAATCTTTTTTTATTTTTTAAAGCAAGGGTCTATTTGAAATACAAATTCCTGATGTTTGAACCACACTTAAGCAAGTATCAAGTTTTCTTATTAAGAGATTAGTAAACAGATCATTAAACATTGCCCTATTAGCATGCCATAAAATTGTCGACCTCCCCCCCCCAAAAAAAAGAAAGCAAGCAAGAAAGAAAAAGAGATTTGTAATGGATGTATGAACTCCGTTTCAACTCGTTTCTAATCACACTACAACAGTTTATTTTTATTAAAATTTCTAGTATATCGAAACGTTTTTCCGAACTATCCTTGAAATGAACATGGTACCCAAGATAAAGGAAGGAGTCCAAAAGTTCCACGGAAAGTTCTGAAGCACTTTTCTGTTCTTTAAATACTAAATGCTTAATTACAGCTATGAAATACTTACTTAGTCGGCTTACCCTCCTCGTGTGTAGGACTTAACGCCCCTAGGACTTACAACCGTGCCTAGGTTCAGAGGTCTGCCGAGGAGCAGATTTACATTGAATCAAAGAGAATGAAGAACCCGGAACGCGAGATCGGCCCTTAGCAGGCATAAGACTGAGAAAGAAGATGGTATGAAATGAAGGCGAAATGGATGAAAGGAAACCCGCCCAGATATCACTTCATCCAATACAAATCCGGACGCGGGCCCCTGGGATCGAACCTTGCTGGGAGGCGAGCGGTCTAACCACTAGGCCAGCGCCGCCCAGTTATGAAATATGGGAACCAAATCAATTTTTAGACAACCATAATTTAAAAAAGGTTTCTTTTTATTCTCATTTAAAGTTCGAAAAAAACTATCTTTAAGCACGCGTGCTTAGAATTCGAAAATGTTATCACTAAGTTCTGGACTCTTCATTTGTATTTCACCTTCTGTGGCACTTTGAAAATTATAATTGTCTGATCGCTTATTCAATTTCTTCTCACGGAAACATCACTTTCATTAATACACCTAATGCTAATTCATTCAGTCGTTCATATGACATTTGAAGGCTGGCTGTGATAATGTCCGGAATAAAAAGTAATTAAATGCTTTTTATTTAACATAGCTTTGTATCGTTTGTATGCAACACATGTGAACACAATGGTAGCTATGTTTAGTCTTCGCATTTCATGCCTAAATCAGTATTAAAAACTATTACATAAATAGCCACTACAAAAAAATGATTGTGTTACAATCACACGACTTTCTCTATCAAATATCATTTTTCATAGCGATTCCAAAAATTATTGGCAAAAAGGTCTATTTCTACTTCCTGTTAAAAATGGCAAATTTTCCGAGATATTTCAATGCATATTTTTTTTTGTCTACACAGAAGCATAGGTACATGAGGCTGGGACGATAGTCAATTGTTTAAAAAATTGTCATACATATTTTTGTGTGAAATATTTCAACGAACAACAGTAAATATTTCGGAAATAATGAAATATACACATATTTATTTGACATAAATTGTACATTTTAACATCTGCATTTTTTCTGTGGTAATTTTTTTCCAGTTAAGAAAGCTCGCTAAGTATAAAGAGGACTTCATAGGCTTTTGCAGAAAATTCAGTACATTCGTTCCATCCATTATTCTAATATCAAGACCATTAAAACAATGAAAAATTTCCATTTAAATGGTTGTTTAGGGTGTAGAAATTTCCTGAAAATCTTCGTCTAGTGTACTTGGAAATTGCTTGAATAAATTTGGAGTTAGATTCACTCACACGTGGAATTTTTCTATACTTTTTGTATATTACCGTATAGCTTCTATATCGAATTTATGGGTCGTATGCAGTATTTCCTCTATCTTATATATCTAAGCGGCAGAGAAGGTAAAACACTTAACATTTGTAGTATAAGGCATCAGGTTTCGAAAATAACTAAAACAAGTGTTAGGCGACTCATCCCATAATAGTCTTTGTTTTATTTTAAGTTTTTCTCTTCATAAAACTTCTATTGCGCTCTCAAAATCTGTAAAGCTACCCTATTTAGAGTTCATTTATAACTCAATGACCACCCCTGGAAAATCCTTGCAATTCACCCCGAATGCTGAAGAACATTTCATTCCCAGAACAAGCCCTTCTCCCCCTCCACTGCTATTACGTTTTATCCACCCACAAAGGTTCGAACAATTCCAGCGTGTACCACAAAGAACGAACGAGTTTCCTAACTTTACTCAACGTCGACCAGGCTCTGGGTATACGAGAGCTGTTCACATGAAAAAGGAAATCGCAATAATAGCACTCATTCCAGCTTCTGCACGGTGAACACACAACATTACCATTGTTTGTTGGCCACTGCAAGCCATATAATCACCAACTTGCGGTGCACCGGGATGCCTTCATTGTTCCGCCCTGCTCTAGAGGGTTAAAAAAACCCACCCCTTACGTTTAATTGGCTAGAACAGCAAGTAATGAACAATGAAAAGAGTAGGAGGGTGGGGGTTAATCATAAAGCCCTTTTGGTTAGGGGAAGAGGTCACATTTAATCATATTCATAACGCGGAAGATCACAAAAAGGCATACGCTTGCGTGCGAACACAATACGGGGGGAATCCGTATCCCTTTTCACGCCTCCCACCGCAAGCGTTTTGTCTCCGGTTGACGACTAATCGATTGTGAACAAACAATCGAGGTCAGGCGCGCCGCAATCAAGGACTTCATCATCCCGCACGCGGCAATGTCTAATTAAGCCCTCTAATCTCACGTTGTTCGATTTCTGTTTCTTGTAGCGTGGCTTGATCGCGTAATGACGTGATGACGCGGCGACGGAGGTGGAAAACTAAGTTACCGACGCTATGCTTCACGTCGATACAATGTGTATGGGGTTACGTAGCGGAACGTTTATTCAGATTTTCACACCCAAGCTCTACCATGCTTAAGGATTTACATCTCATGTATGGAAGCAAGAATGAGTGCTAGCCAAAACGTAAAGTAGCGGTTACACTATCATAGCGGTTACAAATTAACTGTGCCAGAAAGTAACTGGTTACTCTACCTATTATAAGCACGACTACTAAAAACTTGCTGAAGTATTACACTGCTTCTTAAGATAGCGTAGCACTTACCTTCCATTATACCATCTGACTACAAATATGTCAACTAGGATTTCCATGATCAATGATAATGGAAATCCTCGATGAGAAAAAAGAAAGCTTATCCAGGCAACTCAACCAAACGAGGTTCTAAGCCCGGTCCCTTAGGTTGGAAGCTAAGCGCTAGCCCCACACCATTGAGATGAATACTCCTTATGTTCTCTACCGCTTACACAAAGCACAACATTAAGCTCAAAAGCTCGATGTCTAGATTTCATCGGAAATATAAGTCTTGAGATTCCTGAATTCAAAACAGAATGTTTAAAAAGTGAGTTTGTGAACAGAATAACTTAGAAACAAAAGTCGGAAACTTGAATCAGATTGAAAAATTCAATGCCACTGCTGGGACACGAACTATGTATATTCGGCTCCATGGTAGCTCAAGCGGTAAGAGCATGGAGAGCCGAAGATACGTGGTTCGAGTGTTGGCAGTAGCACTGAATTCTTCAAATAGAATACAACTTTCTAACTTACTGCCTAACAGGGCTAGAGTGAAAGAACAAATCGTACTTCCAATGCAAATAAAACAACCCAGTAAAATAGTAAAAAAGGGAAGTTGATGTATGCCCTTCGTGGGTTCCTCTTTCTCTATTTTAACATGTGCAGCGAGGCTGTGCTTTTATTTTCACAAAATTCCACTAAATGGTAACTAATTAATTACGTATGGAACATCAGAGTTCTTGAGCGTTTACTAGTGCAACATATCAGATTCCTGATTGTGGTTTATTGCATTCTTCTGCCTTTGCTCTAATAAGACAAACCCATACGAGTAGATCATGATACAAAGGAGTAAAAACCACTTTTAACACGTGTGGCATATACTATTTTGTAGACAGCGCTAAAGTTTGTAAAATATTAGGTTGATTCCTGAAACTAACAGAGATCACGTTTAAAACGCGGTTCTTGAAACAAGAGAAATTGCGTTAAAAAGGCGTGATATCACATGATTTGTTGTTTCGCTAGCAGTCATTTTCAATGAAATTATTTTCAATATGCTTTGTCTTACACCAGACATGGAAGCGATTAAATGCTATATCATACTGGTTTCTGGATTTTTTGGGTAAGAACTTCCAGTGTTATTTTTTCTGATGCTTCTGTAAATTCACTTCCATTTCAGTTTCTTCTGAATTCATAATTTCTAACCTTTAACCATTCTGCAGGTTACGCTAGATAAAAGAATAACGTACCAAATTACGATAAGTTGAAGTATGATGATTTGTATTATGAATAGATAATACGATAACCATGAGAAATTGATTTGTAAAAAGACACAATGAAAGGTAAAACCTAATCAAACCAAGTCGAGTTATTAAGCTGTGCAAACACAAGGGTACTTGCCATGCCATGTGATTGGATTTGAAACCAAAGTTGGTCATAATGAAGATTTTTCGCACTAGTGCAATAATCTAAAGCTTTCAGCTCGTGTGCTCTACTTTTAGGCCATGCTGCCTAAAAGATAACATTTCCAAGCATTTTGCTTAGAATTAAAATGTGAATTGTACGAGTATACGCCTATTGAAAGATTTTAAAGCCTCTCCTGCAAAAGTAGAGTTTTGAATTGGGACTATTTTGCATTAAAAGGTAGATAAAGGTACACATTACGGAGGGGCAACTGAAACCGGAGCAGAGCACGGCACATAGGCCATGTGGCCCTTTGTGCTTCTAACGTGCCCTGGGTCGATCGAAGGGCAATAAATACGGTAGACGATGTACGCAAGCGTAGACGGGGTCCCTCACGATTCCAGATTCAACGCATCCGACGCCTCTCTAGCTTACCCACAAGCCCCTAACCTCCCGGGATCCCCTGAAGGAGATCCAAAAGCACCTGGAAGTGGGTGCTTGAGCAGTCAAACCGACGCCAGGGAGAAAACTTCACAACGCGCACCTCCAACCCCAGGCCACAACAGGTCGAACACGTCGCCTGGTCCTTCAAACCTGAAACAGATTATGGGTACAGGAAATGAGGGATAGGAAAGACATGGTAAAAGAGGAATCACCCCAGCATTCGCCTACCGATCTGGAGAAACCACAAAAAACATGGTCAGAGTGGGGGTTGCCGGGAGTCGAACCCGACACTTCCCGAATGCGAGCCTCACACGTTACAGCGGAGCGATCTCGCTCTGTAGCCCTTTTACATTAGTGATGGAAATATCAGATATCAAAAATGAAAATGAGAAATACAATACTTCCTCTGCCTTAGAGACATAAGCGGAGAGAAGGTAAACCGTGTTTTCTAAATGTTTGGCTGGTGACGCATGCACTACGTAAACCACTACTTTTCCCACATTGGGGTACGATTAACTCCCTCTGTTGTTTGGGCAAACAAAGGAGAGTAGAATGAAGTGCCTTTCTTAGCTTGGCTGCTTGACTGCGAAGAGGATCATGGGAAAAATATAATTCTCATCACACAGAATCACGTTGGGAGGTACTCAAAGAATTTTACGATTCACCGATTTTTGTAGTGGTATATCTTGTGGGCTGTTCTTCAACTGGGAGCATGCCACTCGGCTTTCTGACTTCAGAATTTAATAAAGTGGCGACTCGTGGCCTTTGTTATCGAACAATTAACCATCACGTCATAAATGAATTAAGAAATACTTCTGTGATTTAGCTGGTTGTCCTAATTGCGGCACTGTAATTTTATTTTCATACCTTACGTATTGCATTCTACTAAAAAAATGCGGTATCGATATTTCGCGGGAAGTGTATATGTTGAAGTTCCTTGAATAAAAATCTGATGCGATACATTAATGACTTTCTCTACCCTCTATCGCTTAGTAGTGGGTGTACAAATTATTCTTACTAAAGCTTATTTTTCTATCTACTTCATTTTAATTGAGACAAACCTTTGTAGAAGAGCTACAATACACATTTAATTATAGATACAACGAGAAAAGCGATAGTCAAATGTCTAAGAACTGGACTCTATATGCTGGCGCTGGCTTCAAGATTCCATACTGTTTTGACATCGAGAGAAACAACTGAATGTTGACAGACTTTAAGAGAGTGACCAAATAATGAACAGTTCGAACCGTTAATAACAGATATCTTAGACATAGCTTATGCGACAAAAAAACAACTTATTTTAAATAAATTGTGTGTTTTAAAGAGATCTACATGTTTGTGTAGTACTTTTTTTGTCTATCGCTTAACGTTTGCCAGGTATACAAGAATGTACAAAATTCCTTCCGAATGAAGAGGACTTCACAGGCTATTCCCAGAAAATTCAAGATGCACATTTTGTCTTGTAAATAACTTTAATATATGGTATTCTAATAAACATTGTTACAGGTATTTTTTAGAAAATCAAACTTTTTGAAACAGTTCCACGTAAAGAGTAGTTGGGGAGAGAGATTTTCTTCAAAATCTTGGTGTCGCATCCTTGGAAGGTGCTGAACTTAAATACCAAGTTTGGGGTTTATCCAACTTTTTTGAGTTATGCTGTTCACAGACACACACGCACGCGCGCGGCTGATCTTGCTGTAAAAAGATCTTTTTTTTTGATTCAGGGGCTTTAAAATGTATTTACGGTGAAATATCGGTGTCAAATTTCTGGGTGGAATGCAATACCCTCCGTACTTACTATGTACGTGGCAGCGAAAGTAAAAATCTGATGTTATACTCACACAACTTTCTCCCACATCGTTTATTATTATATAGCATCTACAAAGTATTCTTGTAAAACCTTATTCTTCTATCTACTTCAAGTAAATTCAGATAACAGCCTTTGCACAGTTTCCTTACAAATTTCGTTATAGGTACAAAGGGAATAACGATAGTTGAAAGTTTAAAAGCTGGTCGCGGTATACTGGCCTTGACATTCCACATTCTCCATGGTATTGCGAGGAAGAACTGAATGGCGACGATATTTAAAAAATCTGATGTTACACTCACATGACTTTCTCTACTCTTGTACAAACTATTTATACAAACGCTTATTCTCCATATACTTCATGTTAATCGAGATAAACATTTGCAGAGTCTATCTTATTGCTAATTTTCTTGTAGATGTAAGGAGAATATATATTTACAAGGGCAATTTGGAAATACAGTAGCCTTTAAGCATATACATATCTCTTAATAGCTGGTTGCTAGGTGTAGCACCATTCCATTTCCCACAGATTAATACTCGTTGCATATCCAAGATAAAAAAATCTGATGTGTTACACTCACATGACTTTCTCTACTCTTGTACAAACTATTTATACAAACGCTTATTCTCCATATACTTCATGTTAATCGAGATAAACATTTGCAGAGTCTATCTTATTGCTAATTTTCTTGTAGATGTAAGGAGAATATATATTTACAAGGGCAATTTGGAAATACAGTAGCCTTTAAGCATATACATATCTCTTAATAGCTGGTTGCTAGGTGCAGCACCATTCCCTTTCCCACAGATTAATACTCTTTGCATATCCAAGACAAAAAAATCTGATGTGTTACACTCACATGACTTTCTCTACTCTTGTTCAAACTATTTTTACAAACGCATATTCTCCATATGCTTCCTGTTAATCGAGATGTTAATCTTATTGCTAATTTTCTTGTAGATGCAAGGGAAATATGGTAGGCTTTATGCGATAGCCAAATATTTTAAGCGCTGGTTGCTATGTGGCGCATTCCATTCTCTTTGCATGTCCAGGACATAAAAAATGAATAACGAATTTGAGAAAAAGTATAAGTATTGAAAAATTTAAGCGAATAACAAGCAATATCTCGAAAAGGGTTCACTCAACAAAAAAACTGTATATGACATAAATTGTGTATTTTAACGCGATCTACATTTTTTGGGCTGTAAAAGTTTGTCTATCTCTTATGGTTTACCAGTTATGTAAAAGTGGTTCAGAATGAAGAACACTTTTGGAGACATTCCCAGAAAATTCGAGATATACATTTCATTTGTCATAAAAATATCTTAAACATATGATATTTTAATCAAAATTGTTAGAGCCATTTTTGAGAAAATTAAAATTTTCGAAAAATGTTCCATGTAAAGAGTACTCTGGGGTGGGGGAAACCTTCGTGTCGCATCTCTGGAAGATACTAAACCTAAATACCAAGTTTGGTGTTTATCCGACTGTTCGTTTCTGAGTTATGCTGTTCACAGACACACAGACACACACACACACACACACACACACACGCAGACACACACACACACACACACACGCAGACACACACACGGACATGTTTCCAAAAATGCTTTTTTTTGGATTCAGGGAGTCTCAAAACATGTATTTCCGGTGAAATCTCGGTATCGAATTTTTGGGTGGAATACAATACTTCCCCTACTTACTATACGTAGTAGAGAAAGTAAAAAATGACAGTGTATTGAGAAATTCATCTCCTAACAAATCCGTCGTGATATGATCATGTAGTTAAATGTAAAATAATAAATAGAGGGAGAACGAGAGGGATGTATACAACAAATTTTACGTAATTACTGAACAAGCATTTATTTTCGCGTTACTAAATACGTTGTAAATTCTTAGCATGGAATAACTAGGTGAGAACTTCGATCGTTTTATAAAAGAATAAGTATAACATTATTTGACATTAATAGGACACACAAAATATGCATAATAAAGTAGATTAAGCACATTCACAACAAAATATAACACACAAATGAACATTACATTACATGAATACATAAAAAATCTGATATGTTACTCTCACATAACTTTCTCTACTCTTGTACAAACTATTTTACAAACGCTTATTCTCCATAAGCTTCATGTTAATCGAGATATCGACATGTTAATCTTATTGCTAATTTTCTTGTAGATGAAAGTGGACTTGCTAGGCTTTAGGCAATAGTCAAATATTTTAAGAGGCGCTTGCTATGTGGAGTATTCATTTCTCTTTGCATTACCAGGACAAAAAAATGAATAACGAATTTGAGAAAATTTGAAAGTATAAGTATTGGAAAATTTAAAAGAATAACAAGCAATATCTCGAAAATGGTTCACCCAACAAAAAATGTATATGACATAAATTGTGTATTTTAACGCGATCTACATTTTTTGTGTAGTAAAATTTTGTCTATCTCTTATGGTTTACCAGTTATGCAAAAGTCGTTCACAATGAAGAATACTTTTGGAGACATTCCCAGAAAATTCAAGATATACATTTTATTTGTCATGAAAATATCTTAAACATATGATATTTTAATCAAAATCGTTAGAGCCGTTTTTGAGAAATTTAAAATTTTCGAAAAATTTTCCATGTAAAGGGTACTCTGGGGTGAGGGGATTTTCTTGAAAACCTTCGTGTCGCATCTCTGGAAGATACTGAACCTAAATACCAAGTTTGGTGTTTATCCGACTGTTCACAGACACACACACACGGACATGTTTCCAAAAATGCTTTTGTTGGATTCAGGGGGTCTCAAAACATGTATTTCCGGTGAAATCTCGGTATCGAATTTTTGGGTGGAATACAATACTTCCCCTACTTACTATACGTAGTAGAGAAAGTAATAAAAATATAAAAATGTGCAGATTCTCAAAAAATATTGAAGCACAAAAGCTGCTTTAGATTTTTCCAAACATAAAGTTAAAATATTCATTATGTTGAAGCCGCGCTCAAATTAATTTAAATAAGAAATTGTTACAGATCTTTATTTGTAAGCTAACGACTTTTCCTTTAAAAATATGTGTATAAAAAGCAGTTTTAGAATAAATTTATTTCATATATATATATACACACACATTTACAACTTGCATTAAAGGTGGATATTCAAGCTACTCGCTTATGTTTATTTTATTCAAATATTTCATTGTAAAGTTATTTATAGACTGCAGATATCACAGAATTAGTTTCCTAAGACTTAAAAAGTTATTCGCCAATTCTTTCGGAATGTATAAGTTACGTGATGAACAAACTTAAACCTAAAGGTTGCTAATACTTCTAAGGAAGCTCATATATCGAAACTATCAGCACTTTAGTAAAGAAACTAAAATATGACTTTGTGCCTATTTCACAGCGATGTTAGTTTTATTTCGAGATTGGCTCGATGTGAGGGCATTAGCATTAAGAGACAATATGAGGCTTGGACGACCATCATTTTCGCTCTGTTTCAACATTAACAATTCCGCGTGGATAGCTTTACGACATGCAAACGACAGAAATGCCCCACACTATGGTGTTATTCATAATCCCACTTCCGGTGCGGAGGCCTCAGATTTATTCCTCACCACGACATTGAGAGGGGGAGAAAAAAAGACGCACCTTTCTTAAATATAGTAGGCAGTGTCCTTTTTGCTACGTTTTCTGATCTATTTTTAGAGGGAGTCTATTCAGAAATAGCGTTAAGCGAGGGTGGGAGTTTTATAAGACAGTCTTGTTGGATGTTTGCGTCAAGTCAAGGAGGGGGGGGGAGGCGGCGTGTCCTTAAGCCAGGTATAGTTCATCACGCTCAGAAAATAAACAGGAGGTGTGCCGTGAATTCCAAATTCCGATGCTATTTATCACCTCTTAACAGGATCATTCCATCATACTTTGCAATAAAACGTTGCACTGGGATAAACCATGAAATGTAGGACACTGGGAAAAATTTAAATACATAGTTTTTCATATCTTTATTTTAAAACTTTGGATTTCTGGTTACTAAAACTGAATCATGGAATTAATTATTCTTTCACACAAGCCGTGTGTTGGACAGGGTTAGAAAGGTAGAATCAGATGACTGAAAAATTCAATGCCATAGCCGGAATTTGAACCACGGATCTCCATTAATTGACCTAATAGTGGTTGTAACTATAAAGCCCGGGACCATTGGGGTATGACATCTCAATACAATTTGAGATCTCCTTGTGGTTTACCGGGAAAAATGCGAATCAGTTGGAGAATTTAATGTCGTGTCGGTATGTTGCCATGGTAGCTAAGCGGTTAGAGCAACCGGACGGAGACCGGGAGATCCGTAGTTCAAATCCCGGCTATAGCATTGAATTGTTCAGCCATCTGATTCTACCTTTCTAAAACTGTATCAGTTTTCTTTGTGTAGTGTACACCTATGCTTATAAAGTTAGTTTTAATAGGGTTAAAACAGAGCAAGTTGGAAGTCCTGTTTATATTCACTAAAGCTGAATATCATAAACCTTAGAAAACACGTGAACTTCATAACATAATTTTGAGAAACGAATAGCTCATATAACTTAATAATAATAATAATAATAATAATAATAATAATAATAATAATAATAAAAATAATAATAAATGATCGCATGCTGAACTTGGTCAAGTTGTTATTTCGTTTTTGTGTTATGTTGTTCACATACAAACACACGCGCAGACCTTTTTTCTAAATATCTTTTTTGGATTTAGGGGCCTCAAAACATGTATTTCCGGCGTAATATTGGTATCAATATTGGGGTGAAATACAATAGCAATACCTCCTCTACCTATAGGTACGTGTTAGAGAAAGTAAATAGAAAAGGAAATGTTATTTTCTATACGGCATTATCTCAGATTTTAAGCAGTAGTTGAAAGTTTTCAACTATTTATTCTTTGGTTTCCCTCAATATATAGTCAGATTACCAAACTGAAGGCTTTTTCACACAAATATTTTGGTGATTAACGTTCACCGAAAAAAGGTCTCGCGATTTATCAGACTCTTAAATCTATAGTTTGGATGGATCCCTTCTACAAATGATAGGTGTTTTTATAATGGTATGTTTTAATTATTTATGTGTTACATGAATCTTTTCTTTAACACCCCTTCGACACAGTATCTTCTTCTGGATTCATTTAACACCCCTGACGTTTTCAAAGAAAAGTCACTAAATCTATTATCCTTGCGCTAAACGATGTGTCAGGTGCTTACAACATGATGCATTCCTCGTCTGACAGGACTAAAGGAAGACTTGATGGTTTGGAACAATGTGGTAGCCTCTTTGACGCTAAACAATAGGCATCACAAAGGCTAAGAGTCTCCTAGTGTTTGGTTTTGTCGAGGTGATGAATGAATTATTGTTGACGTGGGCTGCGACGTCAAATCTTTGTGATATAAAAATAGAAAAGATACTTGAATGGCGAGAAGGAAGTGACAAGAATTGATATACTGGTAATTAGTCACAAGATGCTGCTTTGTTCCAGACCAATGTCAGGCCGGAACAAAGTGCGACGCCTGTCGAGGAAACACACCCTTGCATCTTTGTCGTGTTATGCACTGGGCTTTGTAAAGGAGTATCTGACGTGAGGGGATGAAAAACAGACTTCTCATCAACTGACGTCGATGTCTTAATAGCATTTATTATGTCCAACACTTCTTGCACAATCATAAGTGACAGCATTCAGCAGGATCTTAATTCATCTGCTTCAGGTCATTCACTTCACATTTTTGCATAAGTTACTATAGTTCTCTGTGCGTTGGAAATATTTTGACTACCTTGTAGGTATAAGCGAGGTCCCCTGAAGCTCACTCCCTCCAAGAAAATGCATTTTTATTACTTTCTCTACTACGTATACTAAGTAGGGGAAGTATTGTATTCCAACAAAAAATTCGATATAGAGATTTCATCACAAATACACGTTTTGAGGTGTCCTGACTCAAAATAAAGCATTTTTGGAAACGTTCGTATGTCTGTGTGTCTATCTATGAACAGCATAACTCAAAAACGAAAAGTCGGATAAATACCAAACTTGGCATTTGACTTTAATATCTTCCAAGATGCGACAAGAAGATTTTCAAGAAAATCCCCCGACTCCAGAGTATCCTTTAAATGGAACATTTTTCGAGAATTTTGATTTTCTCAAAAATGACTAATGGTTTTGATTAAAATATGGCATGTTTAAGATAGGCGGCGCCGTGGCCGAGTGGTTAGACCGCTCGCCTTCCACCGAGGCGGCCCGGGTTCAATCCCAGGGACCTGCATGTGGGATTTGTGGTGGACGAAGCGGCGTCTGGGCGGGTTTTCTCTGGGTTCTCCGGTTTCCCCCGCCATTCATTCCACCAATGCTCCATCATCACCTTTCCTTTCATCCATTTCACCAACGTTTCGTTTTATCTACTTCCTTCATCCCATACCAGGCATCGGGCTGATCACCCATCCTGGATGCTCTGTCTGATCCATGAGTGTCTGCTCCTCGACGGGCCTCTGACCCCAGGCACCCGTTTGTAAGTCCTGGGGGGTGTAAGTCCTACATAAGAGGATATGAATGTATTATGTATTCATTCATTATCTGTTTACTCTTATGTATGACCAGGTTTTTGTGTGTAAACAGCATAACTCAACAAAAAGTTGGTTAAATACCAAAGTTGGTATTTAAGCTCATGTCTTCCAAATGCAACACGAAGATTTTAAATTGTCCCCCTTCTCAAAAACGGCTCTACCGTTTTTTTTTTATTAAAATACAATATTTTTAAGATATTTCCATAACAAATAAAATGTCTGTCTAATTTTCTGGGAATACCCTGTGAAGTGCTACATTTTCAGTGATTTTTTATCGTATAAACTGCAAGAGACAAAACGTTCTACACAAACATATATAGATCCTGTTTGCAACTTATGCAGAATAAATTATTTTGTGGTATTAACCATTTCAGAGATATTCTTTCCTAGTGATATCAATTTTCAAATACTTAATACCTTATTAAACTGCTAGGTTGCTATTTTTTTCCCCTCGTGGTCATGCAAAGAGAACAGAATTTCAAAGCCATCACTAGCGATAGATTTGACTATCACTTGTCTACTGTATTCCCCTTGTACCAGCAATGAAAGGTGTAATAAATTATTTCAGCTAATGTTTACCTCGATTAACAAAAAGCAGATAGAAGAATTAAGCTTTTGTAAGAATAGTTTGTAGAAGAATTGGTAGAGGTTTGTATGTGCGTGTGTGAATAGCATAACTCAAAAAGGAAATATCAGATAAATATAAACTTGAACAAGTTCATCATCTCCAAAAATGCTACACAAGACTTTCAATCCCCCCCCCCCCAATTACCATTTAAACCTCTCGTTATTTTTCACGTACGCAAAAATGATTCTAACATTTTTATTAGAATGCTACAATTTTAAGATATTTGCGTGACTAATAAAATGCTTAACTTGAATTTTCTGTAAACAGTATTTGAAGTACCTTTTATAAGATTTAATTTTGTACAACTTTTTTTACAGTTTCCCAAGTACGTCATCCGACGGACATACTTGAAAGTTTGCCATTCTTCTTTATTCTTTTCATCGCAAGAGCTCCTTTCCACACATTTGAATGTGTTCCCGATTCAAACAACTAAGCACTTATTACTTACATTGAAACATTTCTAGGTAAAAATATATTGTGAATAACGAAACGTGAATAAAAGTATCACTTTTTATATGAATAATATAATATATAACGGGTATATTATTTGAATTTTTAAGGGGTAGGGAAAGTTATGAGTGTTTTATTAGCTCTTTACAGTCATATACATATGTGCGCGTTCGATCTTTTTCCAAGAATCTTTTGCGAAGTTCAGGGCACTTCAAAGCGGCGAAACCTTGACCTGGAAGTTTTGGGAATAATACAGTAACATACATAGGTAAGTAGTTGTAAAAGAAAAGATTATCCCAGAGATGACTTGAACCATAATAATCCCTTGAAACTGAATAGATGCTTACAAAAATTAAGTAACCATAAACATTTTTTAAAAAATAGGACATGCTTCAATCCGCTGCAGAAACTGAAATATATCCTCTGAGTTGGCCTAACTTCAATGAAATCTATGTGATGAGCAGAGCTAGCACAAATATTCTTTAGCTTACAATATGTGCACGTTGTAAATTTGTGTCGACAGTGCTCAGGTAACCTGGAACTCTTAAACAGAAGCGTCAGAGATAGAACAGAACATAAACACAGAGCTCACGGAGAGCAACTCTACCATACCAGTAACGAAGCGGCCTATTATCGACTGTGCAGTGCTGGGTAAGTGTATTCAGTCAAAGCCTACTAGGACTAGTCATATTCCTAGGTGGCATTGATTCAGTACGACGTCACGTGTACTAGATAGGGTGGTAGTTACGTTGATTCCTGCTGAGTGGCTATTTATCTTAGCTCTAATGATGAGATATAAAGCTTTAAATTTTGACAGTTTATTGAAAACATGCCATTTTGTTATAGCAAAATTAGATTAGCTTCTCACTTTAGACAAGTGGTCACCAGATGGGGTAACTATGCAAGACGGCTGTATTGCTATTTTATTCTTGTGTATGCTAGAATCTATGGGTGACTTGTTTATTAGCATTTGCAAAGGTTGGCTTTTCTCTATTCTGTTAAAATGACTGGGCCACTTTTGCGAGCAGCCATTCAATTCCACTTAAAACATTTATATGTCCGTATTGCGTTTAAATTTATCGGCTTATTAGTTGACACTTATATATTTAGGATTTGGCATGTATTGCATTATAAAACACTAGTGCATTTTCTGCTCATTTGTTACAGTGCCTTAAGACAGATGCAGTTTCTTATTGAATGATTTTCACAGGAACTTGTTGCAGCAGACGACAGACCTGTGCAGTAAAGTTTTTATGATCTCATACGGGCTTTTGAGTTTGCATACAAAAGATAAGAAAAGAATCAAGAAATAAGACAGATGGCCATTTGGCTACGTAGGTATTTATAACATAGGCAAAGGAAGCATCTTTCATTTGTGTTGGCTTTAAGTTTTAAGAGCATAACATACAATGGGCAGTGCCAGAGACCGTTGATGTTTTATGTCGGGACTTCAGTGTGATGTTTTGATTGTTTCGCTGCAGTGCTAGGGCGAAGCGATAAGAGGATGATGCCTGGTTCTGTTGGAGGCGCACATGGCCTCTCAGGAGTGCCAACATTGTACCCAACAAACAGCCGTAAGCAAAAGAAATGCGACTGAGATAATCCACTTGAGAAACACATTTATTTTATTGCTCTTTATGCAAACATATCCTATTAAAATAAACATCTATATGTAAGATAACGAAAGGATTATTTTTGAATGTCCATGAATTGTAAGCAGTACTTAATGTGCCCCTTAAACTTCCTAATGCTTTGGTATGCAATCTATGTAAACTACACTTATGACCACGTTAAACATTTACAAAACAGTATTTATTTTTATTTTTAAAAAAAACGTATGAGGTATCAAAGAGATGAAGTGGGTAAAGGGTGGTATGGGGAGGTGGGAAAACAACTAGATGAGATTGGAATGGGGGATGTTTGGCGATAAGGAAAAATCAAGTCAGTGGAGTTTAGAAAGAAAGGAGATTTGGGCAAGACATAACTTCTTAAAATCTGCACATGGCTTGACTCCACGAGAAGCAAAGTCCGTGATATAACATCGAGTTTTTCGACACATCTTCCCAGTAATTCTCTTTCCAGACAAGATCAGGTTTTAATATCCCGAGTGAGAATGGGCCATACCAAGATCACACACAGTTATCTTCTTTCAAAGGACCAACCACCCATCTGCCACCAGTGTAACATACTGTTAACAACGAACAACATAATCGTGGAATGTCCACAATACGATCAAAAGAGACAATACTACCAAATGATTTACAAACAGCACTCAACTATTCGATGTATCCTAAGATAGTTGAATTTTTCAAAAACATAAATTTATATAAAAGTATATAATGTTCAATTAGATTGATTAATTATAGTGTCACAATTTTATACTAGTTCATTCTAATGGTTCAAAACTGCCAGTATGTTAAATAACCTCATTGTTATATTGTTAAATATTTATTTTAAAATTGTAAAGTCGCGATATGATTAATATGTTAAAGTGACTATAAACTTTCAAAATAAAAAAAAATGTAGTAAATAGAAATTGGAGACGGGAGAAATATATATAGATAACTGATCAATTTGGAAGAACAGGTCTTGAGTGCATGCGCACTGATTATTATTCTTAAAAGATGAAGGAAAAACTTACAGAAATATGTATTTTGTGTGGGAAATGTTATGATTTGCATTGTTTAATAGAGTGTGAAATGGCAAAAACGAAGCGAGATAGAATCTGGTATTCTATGGGATAAATTACCACAGGATGCAGTAGCAGCTAAAATGCTGGCAGACATGGGGCTAGGGAACACTAATAAGATGGAGATTTTCTAGGAAAAGTAAGGAATAAGTGGATGAGAGGTTTAAAGAAGGAGCATGAGAGCATACATACTTGTGAAAATGATTATATAATGTAGAGGCTCATCATACATACAACCTGGGGGTTAAGATATGGAAGAGCCTTGGTGCAGTAGAGGGGTAGTTTGCTATATTGCTTGTACTTTGTTGCAGTTATAAATAAAATTAAAAAATATTAATCATTTTGTATGAAATAATCATATTTAAACCACTGATTATTAAATAATTAACAGTGAAGGTAATGTAAATCTCTACTGCTATTATTTGATATTAAATCAATAAAAAACATCTTGTAGTACCAATATTTTAATTTCATTTTATTTACTTAGAGTTATTGTTTGAGACAGTACGTTCTACGTATCTAAATATAAAATAAGCATAGGGAAAATAAATATTAATAACAGTAGGAATGGTATTATTAAATAAGACTGGGAAGTGAGCATTATATGCAAAGGTAAATATGGGCTGAAAAGACAGAGCCAGTAGCAGGCAAGAAATGGGGTTGGTTTTCCCCCTCAATTGTATCCAAGTGAGAAGAGAATACGCTTTGTTAGTGTACCGTTAGGTCGCCTGAAAATCAGAAAAGGGTCAATGGTCCAATAGCTCCAGGCACCCAATAAGAAAGAAGATAGAAATCATGTGATAGTGAAATGGGGAGATAGGAAATTTGAAATAAAGAAACGGGAGAGATTAGTAAACACTTCTTCGTATTTCCTTGGAGGTTGCTCTGAAAACAAGCGTGAGTGCCGGTGGATAAGGACGATGGTATGAAGCACAGCAGTAAAGAAATGCGCGTGTGTGTGTGCGGCGAGGTAATATCAGGAGTCAGATTTTAAAACTGTGACGGGAAATAAACGGGCAGGAAAATGAATCAGTCGTATTAACCACCAACTCTAGATCCAAGATCCATGCAAGTCCCTGAGCTAGCATCGAACCCGGGACCATTCCTGCAAATCCGTACCGGCAAACTGACGCACAATCCAAATGGTTCTGCCACATGTTGCAAAAATGTTCTATCTATTTATGCATTTACAGTCTTTAACCCTGAAAATTTAGACACAAAATCAATTAAAAGAAAACAATGCTTTATATCGCTTATCACCTGGACTAGAGAAGCAAATTACGAAATACAATGTCGAGTTCTATAGGGCAACCTCCTATTAGAAGTCTCTCAAGACAAGGTAGTCTTTTAACATCCAGGCTTGAATAGGTCACTCCAACATCATGTGCAATTACCTTTTAAAACAAGATCAGCCTCCTATTTGCCTTCCGTGTAACAAAGCGTTGACAATCAAGTCCGTCACCACCGAGTGTCAACTGTCTAACCGATAGTACCAAATACCCAGTGAAATCCAAACGGCGCTAAACTTCTCTTTAAAGTGCCAACAGACAATTAAAGTCTTCAAAAGCACAAATTTCTATAACATTGTATACGTTTTAAACTTAATATTCATTTTATTGTCTTGTCTTTCTAATTTATGTTGTCCACTGCTATATCGTTTAATTGCATGATTTTTCTTTAAATAATTTTGAAGTCGTGATATGACCGTGTTAAAACAGATATATAACTCAAAATAAAATAATAATAATAATAAAAAAATACTTTGTAGTGCTAATATTTTAACCCCATTCCATTTTCTTGGAGTTGTTGCAAGAACATTTTTATGTTCCCATAATTACACTCTTTACTCCTAACAATGTAGACAAACCGTTTTCTTTTGCAGTCTCGGAGTGACTGGTTTATCTACAACGTCATTTTCATTTTCAGTGCATATGCATTACTTCTCCTATTCCTTTTGGCATTTTTTGACCTAATATGCAACTTCATATTAAAGAAGCAAGACCGATGACGACGTATGTTTCCAAGGATTGAAAGACAACTTAGAATTCAACATAACATTTAAAAAAATGTATTTCAACAATAGCACACATCAGACAGAATACCGCCTTTATAACAAGTAGTCCATTAGCGCCGGTTGGAGAGCAAATTTAGACAATCATTCAAACAGGAGAGAACAAGAAGAGTTTTTCATGTTGACACTATCAACGAGAATGTCGCTAGTTCAGAGAAAGTCAAGGAAAATCCATTAGGCCTTTAAATTTGGTAACTGTTTAGCATGGTTTAAACGAAGAAAAACTGGGGGCGCAAATGGGTCACCTGGTGTTTGTTACCAACTTCGAAATATACTTATATAACACTAAATTGGACTCTGATATCTTTATCAATATTCACTATTAATGTCACTCTGTTTTGTAACATATTTAATAATTTAATACATTTATGACACACAAAATCTTGGCATCCACTACATCAAGGGGAAAATGCCTTTCTCTCTCGATTCATCAAATATGCAACACGCACTACACCACTCGGCAGCACATGGAAAACAAATGAATAGACGGCTGGAAAAGGAGTTGCCCCTGCGAGTCACAGTGCCTCGCGAGTCGCGTTTTCGCCACCACTGCACTAAATACATTGCTTTGCAGTATATTTTATGAGAAATGAAGATTGGGGTCCAATGGCCCCCTCTTTAGCAATAGGAAGTAATTATGACACTTGAATGTACAGAAAACGTTTATGGTATTATAGTTCCCTGAACATAAGGGATAAAGAGTTGTTTATTTCTTCACATAACATTTAATAATGTAACACGCTCTGCCGTACTTGAAGCTGCTTAATATTGCATGACCTGCATACCTAACACACCGGTTTTGAGGAATCGGACTCTTTACTGTGAACAGTTTCTGTAATCATGTTTTGTTTATACTAACTTGTTCTAAGTAATTCTAGCCTCCTATCTCTATTTAACTCTGTTCTTAATTATCGTTATCATCGTCAAGGATCGATGTAGACCAAATTAACCTGTTTCTTCCCGGTGGCGCCTTGGTGCTTCTAAATCTCGTCTTCCCTTTGGGCGATATTGAAAGACCAGACATCCGGAAAATACAGTCCATTCAGTTCTGCTTTTGTGTCTTAGCGTTTACCTTAAAAACATGGCAAATTTCCTTTAAAGTGCATGGTCCCTTAGAGCGCACTTCAGGGATCTCATTTCAACCATTTTTATTATTCTTTTAACACTTCTGTTCACTTCTCAGACTTTGACGCTGGTAAAGCTTTTGCTTTACAAAAATTTAAGATTTTATCTTTCACTGTTTGCTTCTGAAATGTATGTTTTCTGCTATCGCAATTGTGCCGGAATTTATACAAGTTTTGTCTGAGATTTGCATTGTACTAAAAATGTAACACACCTTACGTAATTAAAACGCCAGTCTTGTTCTATCGCTTTATTTCTTCATTGTGTATTCTTAATTAACACATTGACTGTCACTGTGCCACTGAAATTAATATCGGTCCTCCGCCGATTCTTCCTATGTAGTTATAAAATTGATTTATGTTTTGCGTATTAGTGTGGTCTACAACATTATGTCTCGAAATTATCTTACTTCATATCCCATCGTCTCTCTCACCAGTGAAATTTCGATATTGATTTTTTGTGTGTTATACAATACTTTCTCTACCTGGCACGGGCAAGCGGTTCAGAAAGTAACTTTAGGTGTATATGGTTAAGCGAGAGCTTAATCGTAATCTTACGGTTATACAGGGTTATTCAAAAAGAAGGAACAGATTTTAAATATTCATTTCTAATGAACAACAATTGATAGTGACATATACGACACAGCATTGAATAGAGGAAAGCTCAAAGTTTGAAGCCCCACCTATTAGTTCCATTCAGTGCCTATAGCCTGTGTTTGTTTACGAGAAAATTGTGACGCCACAGGAAGTCGTTTTATGTGCTGCATTATGCAAAGAGTGAATCCATTGTTTCATTGCAGCGTGCATTTCGTTTAAGTTCAACAACGAGCCGCCTCGTCATAAAAAATTTACAATTGATAGAATAAATTTGTAGAAGATGATTGCGTGTGCAAACGGAAAAGCACTGGTCGTCCTCGCATAACAAATGGTGGTCAATTAGAACACACAAAATAAAATTTTGAACTTTTCTCTATTCAGTGATGTTTCGCATTGTGTCGCCATCTATTAGTGTTCATTAGATATAAATATTTAAAGTCTGTTCCTTCTTTTTGAATAAGCCTGTATTACTCTCTGTATAACAAATATGCAGTTCACATAAAGGTATTCTAACCTTTTCTGAACTTTTCTGTTTGCCTCAGCTATTATTGAAAATATTATTTACGTTTTATGTTCAAGTCATGTGTTTATGCTTTGCGTTAATTTTAAGATATTAATTTCGAATGCCTCTTCATTTAATAGAAGAGTTACATAAGACGCAAAAGTCTGCTAAATCCTTTCATTTGCCTTCACCGATGTATACATACAATGGGCATGTTAGGCGTTGCTGACAGGTGGAAAAGAGGTAGGTCTACTTAAGGCGTGAGAGCGCAAGTTTGAAACTGGTGCTAAGTAAATTCTGCAAGCCTTTTGTTTTTACTTATAGGCTTATTTTTCATGCTCTTTGGTCAAACAATAGTGTTAGGTAACGCAGTCGGTTGAATGCTGGTTTTCTGTACCCACGGTTGCGGTACAGAACGATAGGATTTATGTGTTCATAGAAGAACTGCGGAATAACTCGCTATGATCGACAGTCGATAAACAAACTTGACAATAAAACATTTTGTGGCATGTTATACTTTTTCTTACTTTTCTTTATCCTCAGATTATAAAGCTGTTATATACTATCATGGCATCCATGGACCATGAGAATGTTGAACTTAGTTCATTGTATACTCAAATGAAAATACATTCATTTGGAGTAGTACACTGATGCACACTTAAATTTCCACACCAACGTACAAAGGATATACAATTATTATTCTTTTTGCCTTTTCTTACTCTATGCACGCATACATGATTATAACCAAGTTTTTTTCTTTCCTTTCATTTTCCGATGCTACCCCTCCTTCCTTTTCCTGTTTATGTTTTAAACGCCTCACTCATAATCTTTGATCTTGGGCATTTGGCTTTTCTTGAACATTTTCAATCTTTCATCCTCGCCTCTTCTGTTTTCCATTCTACATTTCCCGTCCCTTTATTTTTTTTTCGTTTACTTTTAAACATTTGTCACAGGACACACAGCACAAAAATCGCCGTTTCTGTCGCAAATACTATTACAAAGTTGGGATTTTTATTTCCTTTCGTCCCTTTAAAGATTCGACTCATTTCACTTGGAAAGATATTGCACTGCCGCACAAAAAGCCGTTATTTATACATTAATAAGTGCACTGGCAATAGCGCTCTCGTGTTCGACACAGCGACTTCAAAAAGCCTGCGAGCGTTTGCCATGGAGAACCAATAAAAACAAAACTTCAAACGTAGTAGTACGTGGTATTGTAAGGAAGTGGCAACCGTGTAGAGCCTGATTCATGACGCCAGCAATACAATGCGAGATGTTGCAACGCAGTATGAGGCTAAGATTGGTCACTGAGAAAGTAAGGGAGCAATAAATGAATGAATGAACGAACAGAAAATTACTCCTTGTATTCAAAATGAAACGCAGCTTCTGTTTTCGTTAGGTTTGACGTATTAACTAGTGGTATTAGCATTTTTATATGGTCTGGAAATAAATCCATGTAGCTTGAATAAAAAGCTGTCACACAGAATCAAGGTAATACATTTTCTCAGATTTTTTTCTAAGTTCCATTTATACACCACCTTTACTGCAATGGTCTTATCGCGGCCTTTCGCTTGGAACATATTATTGCCTATAATCAATTGTGTTAACTCGAATTCGCCTGTCATTGGGTTACTGGTTAACTTTGGTTTTCTCTTTTCATTAGATTACACATACACATTCATACTTCCAGACTCTGGGGAAGATAGGGAATAACCTTGGTTAGAGAAAAACTCCCATTCCCCAGTCGCGAATCGAACCCGGGATCCCTCGCATATCGAGCTATCGACTGAGCTACGGAGCCAGTCTACTTACAATTCTGTGTATTCTGACCATTAGTTTCAGAATCTATATGATTATTGTCTCAGAGTTTAACCCGGAGGGGATGAGGGGATGTAAAACTGCCCGCAAACGATAGTAGGAATGAATTCGGATTGTGACGTTACTGGTTTCCGGAAGGCACCTAGGCTCATTTGAGACACTCTTAGATTACTAAGAAGAAATATGTCCTGATTCGCGATCTGCGGTTTTTAAAACATACAATCTGTTTGCCAGACTGCTACAACAAAGTCTGCAAAATCGTAATATATTTAGGGAGATCACATAATACTGCTTTAGAATTTCGCTACCTGCGTTTCATCGTTCTCCAGATAAGCTTTGTATCTCATTCTGAAAATAAAAATTGCACTCAAATTTTGAAACCAAAGAACGAGATTCTTAACCTCGGTTCATTACGCGGTTGAAGAAAACGGAATGACTAAATCCGACCGCATATTATATAGCCATCATCTCTGTGCCAAATCAAGAGATTTGCACTGAACTACTTTTAGTTAAACCTTGACACGATTGGATGAATTCTTAAGTTTATTAATTTTCTACTTTTATCTCGGGTGTTTTGTTTTTTTTATAACCTATGTTTTATTTTTATGGTTAAAATGTGATCGATTAATATATTGTAACTTTAGTTTTAGATAATATCTTAGGCCATATTTCAAACTTGTAGATACATTTATAAACATTAGTGAAGCGTACAAAATTGAGATTCACCAAAGTTTAATACCTCATGTTTTAAACTGGAAGTGTGTTTCACAAACTTTTCAAAATGATGCTGCGATAAAAGTAGTTTACTCGTAGGGAAAGTGTCAAACCTTCATGCCGAAATCCGCTTAGAAATTTTGGTTGCAGAAGAAATTTGTTTTAAAAATGCTCATATGTAAAATATTAGATGCCACCTTTAACTGCGAGGTTCTGAAATCGACCACCTAATTAAATTACGTAAGCTACCCTGATTGCTTTCTTGAAGGTCGTGTTGGGAAGGACCTACACTATAGAAGGTAAGCTAGTCATAGCGGAATGACTAGTATTGTTGTGTAGGTCCTTTCCACTTGTGAAGGAGGATTACGGTTTCGATTTCGTAACCTCACGGATATGACGCGACTTCCTTTATAAAAATGTCAATCGGCATGAAGATTTTTACGCGGCGGCGCCGTGGCCGAGTGGTTGAACCGCTCGCCTCTCACCGAGGCGGCCCGGGTTCAATCCCAAGGACTCGCACGTGGGATTTGTGGTGGACAAAGCGGCGTCTGGACGGGTTTTCTCTGGGTTCTCCGGTTTCCCCCGCCATTCATTCCACACCAACCGCTCCATCATCACCTTTCCTTTCATTCATTTCGCCGTCATTCCGTTTCATCTACTTCCTTCATCCCATACCAGGCATCCTGGATATTCTGTCTGCTCCATGAGGGTATCTGCTTCTCGACGGGCCTCTGACCCCAGGGACCCGCTTGTAAGCCCTGGGGGTGTAAGTCCTATATAAAATGAGGTTAAACAGTGAATCAATGATTTTTACGTTAACATATGTCGTTGTGTTTAGAAAGAAAAACTGCTAGAATATCGGGCATTGTCTTTATAAAAATATTATTTGTTTCTAGTAGCTCATTGTTAACCCTTAATTACACCATCACCAAGAAGCTGCCCTTTTGAAAATTTTCTCGTATAAAATCAGCGAAGTGCGGACATGGTTGCGGAATAATCCAGTGTAAGAAGATTAACTGCTGTTCTTGCGATTTCATTACGTGCTTCGTTGAGATCTTGCATTAGTCCTGAAGATATAGATATTTCGGTAGCGTGAGACTGGGCAGTCCTTTAGGATACCTCTTTCTGACACGAGAAATTACAAATTCGAGATCGACATGTTATCTGCAGATAAGTTGATAGGGTAAGGTTTTGCCATAATATTGGATCCTTTTTGTTCGTGTGGTTCAATGCTCGCTTCAGACTCACTGGGTCCATTTGCGATGTCGTCAAATCCAAAATTATGGCTTATTGTACTATATTTTCAAATTGTTGCCTAAATTGTAAACGAATGGCTCGAAATTGCATTGCTTTGCTTTAGTTTACAAGTTAAGGGTAGCCGACCCCGGTAGAGACAACATACAACTAATCGTTTTCGAACGCAATCCCACTGTATTAAATCACAAATAATCTTCGAGATATTGCTGTGTATAAGACACCAAAGCAATGTTTACATTATTTACTTCTGGAGAAAAGGAAATAGTTTGCCAGACTAGCGAAAGAATGCATTACTGGCACCACTAGGCATTTCAGAAGTGCTTTCAGAATTTGGAGTTTATATGAGAGAGCTTTCGTGCTATAACACACAAGCTGTGTTTTGTGAAGTGGTCGCATGGAACACTTTGTTGATAAAGCTGTCATCCTTCTCGCATCATCCTCAGCGCTAAAACAGAATCTGGTGTTATATATTACTGTTTTGTGGGCAGGAGTCTTCTCGGTACAGTGCTTTCGACGATAAATCTAAGATGGTGCAGAAATACGCCACGACTGGCTGCCAACAATATGGATTTTGGGAGCATGCTGAATACTTATCTGGTAAAAAACTGACGTTTACCCATTATTGTGTACTTTCTTATATATTTTGAAAATTGTTCACACAAAACTTGTCTTTCTATTTTCTATTATGATAAAGCTAGTAGAAATGTTTCAGTGCACATTTTGCAGCAGTTACACAAGAGCATACTGAGGCGGATATAACAGTCAACGTTTTTACTTTCTCTACTACGTATAGTAAGTAGGGGAAGTATTGTATTCCACCCAAAAATTCGATACCGAGATTTCACCGGAAATACATGTTTTGAGGCCCCTTGAATCCAAAAAAAAAAATTTTTGGAAACATGTGTGTGTGTGTGTCAGTCTGTCTGTGTGTATGTCTGTGAACAGCATAACTCAGAAACGAACAGTCGGATAAACACCAAACTTGGTATTTAGGTTCAGTATCTTCCAGAGATGCGACACGAAGGTTTTCAAGAAAATCTCCCCACCCCAGATTACCCTTTACATGGAACATTTTTCGAAAATTTTAATTTTCTCAAAACTGGATCTGACGATTTTGATTAAAATATCATATGTTTAAGATATTTTCATGACAAATGAAATGTATATCTTGAATTTTCTGGGAATGTCTCCAAAAGTATTCTTCATTGTGAACGACTTTTGCATAACTGGTAAACCATAAGAGATAGACACAATTTTATTACGTAGATCGCGTTAAAATTCACAATTTGTCATATACATTTTTTTGTTGAGTGAACCATTTTCGAGATATTGCTTGTTATTCCCTTAAATTTTTCAATACTTATACTTTTTCTCAAATTCGTTATTCATTTCTTTTTTGTCCTGGTAATGCAAAGAGAATGGAATACTCCACATAGCAACCAGCTCTTAAAATATTTGACTATTGCTTAAAGCCTACCAATTCCCCTTGCATCTACAAGAAAATTAGCAATAAGATTAACATCTCGATATCTCGATTAACATGAAGCATATAGAGAATAAGCGTTTATAAAAATAGTTTGTACAAGAGTAGAGAAAGTCATGGGAGTGTAACACATCAGATTTTTATTAAATATTATGTTTGACATATTTTAAAACGCACTTTTGAAATGTTATGTCCACTTTTGCGTTTTTCATCGCACCCTGCTAAGAAAGGGGATTTAAAATATCACGTCCAGCATACATATAGCGAGCTTCTGCTTAAACATCTGTCGTACTAGGGTCCTTATCCTTCTAGGTAGCTGAAATAAGGGGTAGCATGATTTTGCACTAAGGGAACTTGGTGATGAACTTTTGCCAGCATTCCGTAAAATAAGTAACTTTTTACCAGACTTTTAAATGAACGTATGCAGGCATTTGTAAATAGGAAGTGAAATTTTAAAACTTGATTTTTTCGTAATCTTGTGTTCTTAGCATTTTTGCCATTTTAAAATGTTCCTCGTGGTGCAAGTTTTCTTCCATTTCTTTGAAATTTTAGGTATACATTCTTTGAAGATAGTTGAAGATACCTATGAAACCTTTTCTTAATATTGTTTGGATTTAGGTTTTAAAAATTTAATAAACGGGTGATTTTTAGGAAATTAAAAGTGTTACATACCACATAATTTACGTTAGAGAATTTCGTTTAGCGTACTTAATCTTACTCTGAAAGCACTCTAAACTCCAATTCCAGGAAACAAAATTCCACTGGACACTCTCAGCGTTATTAAACTCATTTTATCGTGCATTGAACGGCGTATCAGACTATACCTTCGATATGCAATGAAACATTTAATGAGAATCTTATTCCTTATATCGACATACGTGGAAAGATGCATATATTTTGCGCAGTTATTAAGATAGCGAAATGATATTCCTATCGAGTCGTCTCACAGTTTTCTTACAATTGAAATTATGCAATTCCACTGTGAATAACATTTTTATATATAAAGTGTTATCCTGCGTAATGTAGAGTATCCCTGTAGTCCCTCCTGGATTCCTGTTGTTAAACATGCGATGTGGAGAAAATAGCTACTGTAGTTTATAAGTACTGTTTGCATTTCGACATAGTATGAAACAAAAGATAAGACAGTTTGGCAAATCTCTGGTGCTAAGAGAGCATTCCAACTGCCCTTTGTCTCTTCTTGTTGTTTCAGCTCGAGATGAAAATAACAGTTTTATTGGTGACATTCCCGCGCATTGCCAAAGAAAACGGCAGTGACAAGCCATGGCACTGCATTTGTTACTGCAGCATAGCACAGGTCCTACACCCAGCCTGATTGTTCAACATCTTCAGCACAAGATGAAGGTGCACCCGCACTCTGGTTATTTAGGTTAGGGTCAACTGGAAGGGAAAAAGAAATACTGTGAACTGCACTTGTTATATTATACAGTGTGACATTAAAGAATATTAAAACGCCATTTACTATCCGACTTCTTTATTAAAACCGCTGTTATTAACTATGGTACTTATTTCACTTATTCTGCTACCTCATTTTGAATTCGCATCTTCTTGTTTTATCTACCTTAACGGAAGGGTCTTGACACCGATCCAGAGAGGATAATGTAACCAAGCCCCACGAAGGGGCGTCTTTGGAAGGAAAGATGAGGCGAGAGGAGACACCGGGCGGCCGGATCCAGAGTGATGGTATAGCAATGACAGAGTCCCTAAGTTTCTAGAAGTAGACACCCCGGCAGACGGACAGGTAGACCGCGAACTCCATCCACACCTCTCAAGGGGGTTCGGATACACTGGGAGCTGAAGAGAGGATAATGTAACTAAGCCCCACGAAGGGGCGTCTTCGGGAGGAAGGATGAGGCGAGAAAAGACACCGGGCGGCCGGATCCAGAGTGATGGTACAGCAATGACAGAGTCCCTAAGTTTCTAGAAGTAGACACCCCGGCAGACGGACAGGCAGACCGCGGGCTCCATCCCACACAGAGGGGGTCCAACGCCTCTCAAGGGGGTTCGGATACACCGGCAGCTGAAGGACGAAGAGAGCTCAGAGAGCATCCTTTTCGCCTATCATGCTGTACCGAAATACCATCTCCGACACTTCCGACCAAGACCAATGGGATGAAGGATGAATGAAATGATGAATGGAAGGAAATAGAGGGACAGGAAACCAAAAGAAGGGCTAAAGAAAACCACTCCAGCATTTACCTGACGACCCAGGAAAACTCCCGAAAAAGCCCATGGGTCATGGTGTGCGGTCCTCAGGAACCGAAACCGGGACCTCCTGAATGCGTGCCACAGACGTTCCCGCCTGAGCTATCCCACTTGTTCTTCAATTCGCAACTGGATCATCTATTTTTTTCGGGGGATGTAACGTTGTCGTTTAGCTCCATTAGCATGTTCAATCTTTTTTAGACAGTATGGCCTAAAAGTAGAACTTCTAACACAGTGTACACGAGCTAAAAGCTTTAGAATATCGCACTTTGGGTTCAAGTCCAACACATTACCTTTGTATTTGCACATGTTTAATAACTCGACTTGGTATGATTAGGTGTTACATGATTAATTTCTCATGGCGCTCGCATTACCTGTTCACAATGCAAATCGCCATACTTCAGTTGTAGAGTTAACCTATACGTTATATTAGCAGCTTCCTGCTTTCTTTGATCTAAAACGTTATTCTTTTATTTACTATACCTACGTAAAGATTAAATGGCGGAAATTATGAATTCAAAAGAAACTGAAATGGAAGAGCCAGGTGAAATTACAGAAGTAGCAGAAAGAATAATACTGGAAGTACTAAACCAAAAAATCCAGAAAGAAATATGATATGCATTTAATCGCTTCATTGGCTGGTGTAAGGTAAAATGTTGAAAATAATTTCACTGAAAATGGCTGCTAGCGAATCAACAAAGCATGCATTAAAATATCTTACAACTCGCTTTTTTTTAACGTCATTTCTCTTGTTTAAAGAACCGCATTCTAAACCTGATCTCTCTTAGTTTCAGGAATCAATATAATATTATTATTACTACTATTATTATTGATGTTTTACAAATTCGAGCGCTGTCTAAAAATAGTATATGTCACACGTGTTAAAGGTGGTTTTATTTTGCCGTAGGATTGCGAAACAAAGACTTTTTCGCAAAAATTCTTACTCGTAAAATAAAACCCTACTTTTATCTATTGTATATAACCTATTATTCCTCCTTTGCTGGCAGTATCATCAGCTATTCTTATGCATTTATGCCACCAGTTCTCACTTTGATTACAATATGTGCTTCACCAAATTCTCAAAGGCCTTTCCCTAATCGTTTCCTATTGAAACACCTCTTTATTTCTAACTCTGATTTGTTACTTTGTAAAAAGATTAGCTAAGAGCAGACCAAGAAGTAGATATAGTCCTATATTATTAATAAACTCCAACAGTTGTTTGAAACCAGTAATATCAATCGTAGTTTCACACTTTCGTCTGTAGATGGTCGCCTCTCAAAGAGTTATAGCAACGTGAAGCATATAAGGACCACAATTAAACAAAATGTTTTTCTGATGTTACATTCACATTTGTTTCTCTAGCCACTTTTTATATATATATTCTACAAATACTCATATGAAAGCTTATATTTATATTTGCTTCATATTAATCGATACAAACCTTTGTAAAAATACTTTCATTGTACATTTCGTTGAAGGTACAAGGGGGAAAGAGCAAACGAATTGATGGTCAGATGTTCAAAAACCGGTCGCTATATTCTGGCCTTGAAATTCCACACCATTTCCATGATATCGCGAGAAACAATTGGAGCGACAGTGCTTTAACAAAATGAAAAAGCATTGAAAAAGATTATGTTTCTATTCTTCTTCTGAGAGGAATAAATATGTTTCATCTAAATGGCGTTCACTCTCGCTGGAAATTGGTAAATACAAAATGCACTCCCAGGGGTTATGCTTAGGGAAATTAAAAGTGTTGGGCAGGTGGCTAAGCACATGTTTATTTCAAGAGCTACTGCTTGCTCCCTAATGTGAGGTCCGGTATATAATAGGCCGGATTATGTACATGACGAATGTTTGGAGTGAAGCCTGTTAACCCTCACAGAGAGAATCCAACATGGCCACTAATATCTATCACAATGTTTGGCATAAAGGTTTAATGAGTTAGTTCTGTGCACGAATGCATAAAGCTAATGCCGATATCATCAAATATGTATCCGACGCAGCATGCTACTGTACCGTCATCACGATATCCAGTGGTGCAGTTGGAGTAGCCAATCATTTGTAGTGATGGCTATGGAACATCAAAGCCGTCCATAAAGGGGCGTAGGGATGGGACGTTCTGTTTGCGCTCAGTTAAATGTTCCATTTATCGAATCATTGACTGCGATGAAACGATTCCAACAATTAGAATAACGGCATGGGTGAGGTTATACAGCGTATACATGTGGAAAGGGGAATATTTTTTTTGTGCCCTCCCATACCCTCTTTTGCATGACGAGGGAGAAAAAAATAAAATAAAACGTAAGGGGGTGGGGCAATGGTAAAAAGCTTGTAATATATTATATCTGTGGTGACGCGGACGGTTATGTATGTGGCAATGCGATGGGTCGCTTCCGAAAAACGCTTTCAAAAGCGGTGTTTGTTTGACCGTTTCGGTTACACTGGAACGAGGACAACAATCATTATAATAATAAAACATGTGACTCTGAAAAACGCCGCTACCACATTCCACATGCATTTGTATTTAAAAAAAATAGTTTTAGCTAAGTGCATGGGTTTTTGAATATCCATCAATATTGTTTTATACACATTCAAATACGGGGTGTAACAGAAGCTTAACCAACATGTCTGATATCCATAGAATACTTAGGTGCGATTTATTGTCCATTTGCTATGTTTATGATGTGCTGTGAGAAAAGAAGAGTAAACAAACCAATGTTTCAAACACCATTGTTTTCGCGAAAACCTTTGACTTTACTTCCTTATCATCTCCAGTAAGCATATTAAATGGCTGATTTTATCGATAGATGAGATATTGAGGGTGTTTTTTTAACTTTACCAACTTCAAAAATATTGGTGTTTTCTACCGCTTAGCTAAGATACAGCATTCAAACCAAAAATTCGTATCACGCGTTCAGGTCTTACAAATTTAAAATTTGATTATTGGGAATGCTAGTTTGTTTATGTGTGCGTATCAAAATTAAAAAATCTGATGTGTTACACTCACATGACTTTCTCTACTCTTGTGCAAACTATTTTTACGAACGCTTATTCTCCATATGCTTCATGTTAATCGAGATATCGAGATGTTAATCTTATAGCTAATTTTCTTGTAGATGCAACGGTAGGGAATTGGTAGGCTTTAAGCTATGGTCAAATACTTTAAGAGCTGGTTGCTATGTGGAATATTCCATTCTCTTTGCATTACCATGACAAAAAAATGAATAACGAATTTGAGAAAAAGTATAAGTATTGGAAAATTTAAGGGAATAACAAGCAATATCTCGAAAATGTATGACATAAATTGTATATTTTATGTCATACATTTTTTGTGTAGTAAAATTTTGTCTATCTCTTATGGTTTACCAGTTATGCAAAAGTCGTTCACAATGAAAAATACTTTTGGAGACATTCCCAGAAAATTCGAGATATACATTTCATTTGGCATGAAAATATTCTTAAACTTATGATATTTTAATCAAAATCGTTGGAACCATTTTTGAGAAAATTACAATTTTCGAAAAATGTTCCACGCAAAGCGTAATCTGTAGAGAGGGGATTTTCTTGAAAACCTTCGTGTCGCATCTCTGGAAGATACTGAACCTAAATACCAAGTTTGGTGTTTATCCGACTGCTCGTTTCTGAGTTATACTGTTCGCAGACACACAAACACGAACATGTTTCCAAAAATGTTTTTTGATTCAGGGGACCTCAAAACATGTATTTCCGGTGAAATTTCGGTAACGAATTTTTGGGTGGAATACAATACTTCCCCTACTTACTATACGTAGTAGAGAAAGTAAAAATGAAGTAAGTGCTAAATTTAATGCATAAGTAAAACAACTTTTAAGAATGCAGTACGAATATTCCTTCATTCCAAACAATTGTTTTCATGGAAAATGTTTCATTGTACTTTATTTTCTCGTAAAAGGCTGACGATTCCCCAGAGATGGGCAAATATTTACTTCAGCACTTGATAATGCATACAACTTGTGCGATATACAACTTCTTGTTGGATTGACCATTTCCAAAATATTCCATTTACACTTATTTATTTAATTGTTAGTCTAACGCCCTCTAACCAAGTAGGTTACACCGGACAATAATGAATGAAATTATGCACAAATGAACTTAAAGAGTTACCCGGTATTCGTCTTCCGAGTATAAGGGAAAACCCCGGAGAAACCGTGCCATGTATCTCACCGAGATTGAAAATGGAGACCTATTGAATGTGAGGCAAAATTGAATTGAGTTTTATTTATGGGCGCGGGTATTGTGTTCCACCCAAAAATTCGATACCGAGATTTCACCGGAAATACATGTTTTGAGGCGCCCTCAATCGAAATAAAGCATTTTTGGAAACATGTCCGAGTGTGTGTCTGCTGTCTGTGTGTCTATGAACAGTATAACTCAAAAACGAAAAGTCGGATAAATACCAAACTTGGTATTCAGGTTCAATATCTTCCAAAGATGCGACACGAAGATTTTCAACAAAATCCTCCCAACCCAAACCACTCTTTACATGGAACATTTTTCGAAATTTTTTATTTTTTAAAAAATCATTAACGATTTTGATTAAAATATCATATATTAAAGATATTTACATGACGAATAAAATGTATATCTGGAATTTTAGGGGGTATTCTATGAAATCCTCTTCATTCGGAGAGAATTTTGTATAATCTTGTATAACTGGTAAACGTTTAGCGATTAACGAAACAGTAATACACAAAAAATTAGTTCTCTTTAAAACACAATTTATTTAAAATAAGTTTTTTTTTGTGACATAAGCCGTTTCTGAGATATCCGTTATTAAAGGTTCGAATTATTCATTTCTTGGTCGTTCTCTTGAAGTCCCCTGTTTCTCGCAATTAAATGGGAACAGTATGAAATTTTAAGGCCAGCATACAGAGTTCATTTCTTAAACATTTGACTGTCGCTGTTTCCTTTGTATCTGTGACAAAATGTATTTTTATTTCTGCAAAGGTTTATCCGGATTAAAATGTAGTAGAGAGAAAAACAAGCTTGAGTAAGAATTTATGTACACATTGATAAACGATAGAGGCTAGGAATGTCATGTGATTGTGTCTACATCTCCCGTATTCTCAATCTCCAAGCTTCTCTATCCTCTCAAAGGTTCTCAGAAATGTTTTACTCCTTCATGTCTTCTTGCACTTCATAAAGCCATGTCATTTTGGTTCTTCCTCTCTTGTCTCTGCCCGAAGATTCAATCTGAAAATCTTATTTGATAATCTCTCCTCCCCCATCCTTCTCACATGGCCATATGCCATACAAGTTGTTTTTCTTTAATTTGGCCTATTATAGTTTGTTACTCTTCCATTTATTCCCGAATTAGTTTCTTTCCATCCTAGTATTCCACTGAGTAGGGATGTCGCTTTTTTGCACTGAGTGTTTCTATTTTTAATTTCTTTTTCCATTTCACCATTCTTAAAGCCTAAATATTTGTATTTCTCTGTGTGTTTTAATAAACAAGTTATTATTTAATGTTAAATCTTGTTAATTTTAAATAAATATAAACAAACAGAAAGTAAAAGAACAAGTATGCCTAACCTCTAAGCACCAATATAGACTTTATACCTGATATACGTTCAACTTCTAGTGCTATGGGGGATGGCTGAGGTGTCATAGGTAAATGCACTGGGTCACCGACGGAGGACCAGCTGCGATAAAACCTAACATCACCTCCAGTTACACATTTTCTAAATATACCGGCATGTTCAATGACTTGCCTGCGACGTCAACGGAGAAATTCCGCTCACTTCCAGCATCACAAGCTGCTCCGTCAACACATCTGCAGAGTGGTGCACTTCTCCGGGCAATAACATTTAAGGCAGGTAATTCAGATTTATTATTCTTTTTAGTAGCGTTCGCAGAGTGCTTATTAGCTTCGCTTTACCGTCTACACGTATAAAACAGCCCACAAACCGCTGCTTACAATTTTACATTGAAGCGTTAGAATTTGTTCATTTTAAATTTGATACAAAGTTGTTTAAAATTAAATGCATTTTGTATGCAGAATTCCCTTAAGTGAATCAGCAGAGCTGGAATTTTATATATAAGAGGTTACAGAATATATATAGTGGTTGGAAAGATGTGTGGAAAGCTTTTTAAAAATTTAGCTCTTGCAAGGCTGAAATTTTATACATGAGTTTAAAGAGCATTCGTCGATGCATTTAAATTTGGTGAAATTGGTAGCAAATGTAGGTAATTTAAATCGAGATAAGTACCTAATAATAATTTGTATCCAGCTCATGGTAACAGATCTACTAACACAGGATCTTTAAACTAGATGTCGTGTATTCTAAAACTCCAAAACTGGAGATTTTACCAAATTTAATTTTCATATATATTTGACGATAATTAAATCTGCTTAAGTGGATACAAGTTGCACATTTCAAAATGTAATATGCATTTTAAATTCCTTATGAGATCGCGAAATCAAGCTATAACATAGACGAATACAATATACAACAGTCGAAAGACATTCCCTAAGTTAAAGCTGTCCCTCGTGTCTTTTTTTTTTTTTTCATTTATACCCCATCTTATCTGCACTGGTCTTATAGACGGCCGTTCTATTGGAACTTATTGTCTATTGGCAATGGTGTTAATTCGTGTAACTCTTATCGTTGGGTTTTCTTGCACTTTGGTTTTGAATCATTAATCACACATTCACACTCCCAGACTCTGGGGAGGATAAGAAATAATCTTGACTAGCGAAAAAATCACACCCTCCCAGCCGGGAATCGAACCTGGGACCCCTAGCACATCAGGGAGTTGCTCTACCGAATGAGCTACGGGGCCAGCCTGCCCCTTGTATTGTACACATCATCTTAGAAACAAAACGAATTTCGATTAGCGATTCGCGTTGCAAGAAAGAACTGTTACTTGATCTGTATAACAGGTTTAAAGTACAGACAGTTCTCTTAAGAATAATTCCAACAATTTGCGTATCTCAACACACGCGTATTACATTATTTTCTTTTGTGCAACACGAGTCCTACGTGGTTGTTTCACACTTAACACTTTTGCTTTCCTCAAGGACATTCCGTCTGGACATTTCAATTTACAAAATACAGCAAATGCGTGATTTTTGCAATGTTTCGGAAAGTTCAGCGTAAACTTACATCATTACATTACTTACGGCACACTTCACATAAAGTACTTTGAATGTCAGGATGTTCAGAAGAATTCATATTCAAATTTTTCATACAGTTTGAACGTTCCAATATTCGCAGATAATCCTTCAAATAAATCAATCAGTTCAGTTATGCTGGATTCGTATTCTTATTCCACAACATAAGAATAGTTGAAATAGTTTTGGACTGTCTGGACAGTTATAGCCCCCCACTTTGTATGCCCATTTGCATGTGGAATTTGGCTTTGCGTGATTAAATGTCGTTAACATTATTTTGAAAATATTACAAATAACACATTACTGCCGTGAAGAGAACAGTTTCTAACAAAATAAGGAATGATCACAATTTAGTTCCAAGATAACAAAGATGCGTTCCTTCAGATGTTGAACTTGGCAGTCATCGCCTCAAGAATCCCGAAAGTATCAAACAGGCACTCCAGTTGCAAGAGGCAATTCCCGCTCGGATTCTTCACAACCCCTTCCTCGGTCGACAGATCCTGTTCGCCTCGAAATATATCACCACTCGCAGCATTCATATAATGCGGCACCAGAAATAGCCTTCGGAACCAACCGCTTGCCGAGTGTTATGAAATGTTTCACTCCGCGCTTGGCCTCGTATAATACTCGAGCGGGCGGGCGGACAAACCTTTGCTGCTGGAGGAGGGAAGAAAGATAAAAGGCAAGAGCACTGTTCCACTAAGTTGCTTTACGTCTTCACCAAACCTCTGACATAAACATCACATTCCGATGATACACTGTACTAGAACTTAATTTATTTGACGCACCATCTTCTGACTCAAAAGACACTGTTGAATGCGTGATTAAATTTTGTTCGAAAAGTCTCTGCGTCCTAAGATTTGTATCTTTAGCGCCATATCAGACATTGTATAATGTCAGTTTGTTGCAGAATTTTCTCCAAATGCGGACACCTTTTTAGCTCAGGTATTTTGGTCAAGGTGTAGCTGCCTGAAATATAATTTCTTTAGATAGTCTTCTTGAAGAGACTCAATAAGAATTCTGTATTTGGTATCTAGGAAGCCAGTCACAGATCATATAAAGACGTTACAAAGTTACTATATTAATTATGAAGGGTGAGAAAATGAATGCTGATTCCATTTGAAATGACTGTGTTGGATAACTGTCCATTTCTACCCGATTTCTGCCAGGCTGCATGGTCTTGAAGAAAACTAGCTTGTTGGAGTCTTCATGTGATTGTCTTCCGAGGAACCCTTGATCATCTCGAAGTATAGTAATCCGTAAGGGCGATACTTATGCAGATCTATGATAGGTTGTGTTGAGAAGCTATGTAACCAGGCGGGTGGTGGTCGCTGGATTACATCATTTTCAGTGCTGCGGATTAAATTACTAGAAGTCATGCAAGCTACACTTAGTAGCAAATGAGTAGTGTGTACAAAGCAACTGCAAATCGCGACAACTCTCCGACCTAGTGGTAAGCGTGTTTACTTCTAATCCCAGCAGGAGGGGAGTATATTCCTCAAGAAAGGTTATTCCTTTACCATCCATGATGTCTGGGAAGTATGATTCGGGGTGTATTAACAGGACTACGCTCATTTAACAAGTAACCAATATCGGATTATACATTCGGATTGACCACATCTTTTTATTCTTCCACTTCAAAATTTAAAATGTTGTTTTCATTATATCGCCTGGAAGTGCAACTTTCTTCTTAATATCACTATTTATTAACCTGTGAATACTTTTTAATTTCATCTGTTTGAGTGTTTAGAGAGGATTACACTGCTAGACTGCACATTTATAACTTAGTATATTTTCAGTTCAGTACGCAGACTACATATTTTACTCCACACAAAAATTCGACATCGAGATTTAACTTGAAATGCATGTTTTGAGGCCCCCCGAAGTAAGAAAACTAAGTACTGAATAAATAATCTTCCAAAGATGCGACACGAAGATTTTCGAGAAATTTCCCCTATCCCAAAATATCCCTTAGATGGAAAAAGTTTGATTAAAATATATGTTAAAGCTATTTACAGGGCCAATAAAGTGTAAGTATAAATTGAATTTCTTGCTAACAGCATGTGAAGTCCTCTTCAGAATGAATTTTGTATACTTATGTGCAACTGGTAAGGTATAACAGATAGGCAAAATCTTAGTATAAGAAAAATATTCAGCTCTCTTGGTTTAGATTTTCCAATATTTCATCACCATCTTTTATTTCTCGTGGAATTGCAAAGTTACATATAGCGACCTGCTTTTCACACATGTATCTATCGCTTCAGTTTCCTACATTCCTCTGTATGTAGAATGAAATGGATAGTTTCTGCAAAAGGGGTTTCTCCGTTAACACGAATTAGAGAGAGAAATATAATTTTGAAAGAATGCCAACAAAAAGGAAATGGATAGAGACATCATGTGAGTATATATTACCAGATTTTTCCCCGATGTTGGTTTGTACCCCATTAGAAACCCCAGCTTTGGGGAAAGTAACATGCACAATACAGGCATATATACACCAAAAATAAGTTTTAAAAAGCGATTCTTGAATTGGTGGTATCTTATTGTAAGGTTAACATACCTAAATGGTTTATCCAGAATAAAAATCGCAAGAAAATTTTCAGATAGGTATAATGCTTTTATATTTTCAGAGCTGTTTTGAATTATTGCTTCCAAAAGTAGCTTTACTGGCTTCGAACCCATTCTCCAGTTCACCGTGTAGACTTCTGCAAGGCGTCTGACACTAGCACGTTGCACATGTGCACATTTTACGCGACACATGTTCGTGGTTGAATACGCCTGTTCGGTGGCAGGGCAGTAAATTGAATGTCGCCGGGAGATTTGCTTTTGTTTGCAAATGAATGCTGGCGCGCGCAGCCTCCTCTTCGGTGGATATTTATCAGCACTGTCTTGATGCAAAGTTTTCTCAGTGTTTCCGTTGATACGCAATGTACTGAAACGACCGAGTTGACGTGATTTACAGTTTACGTAAATAAATAGCTTCTTTATTTATAGGTTTAACTGCTTTTCTTCTCGTTACGATGCAAGGCGCAGCGATATGCTCCTGCCGAGGGTGAATATGACTGTCCGGCTGTTTGATATACATTTGTAGTCGGATCCAGATTATTGAGATGAAAGATAGCGTGAGCTGTAGAGCAAATGAAACTGCTGTTTTAGTGAGTATTTTGTAATCCTGTGGCCACCTTTGCAGTTTCCTTTTTAGAGGTCTTCACGATTCCCTCTTAGTAATTTTCTTTACCCATGGTTGCAGCGTTGACAAAAAAGATATGCCATTTTCATTTAAGTTTTTTTAAGCATAAATAGCCACACGGCTATCTCTGCACAGTAACATTTCATTATTATTTTACAAGTAGCTGCTTTTCTCTCTCTATTTTATTTTACGTCGTTTTAACTCCCCCGTCATATCGGACAGATCTGTTTGTGGATAACTCTTAGAACGATATGTGATGGACAATTAGCCTTCTAGGTCTCATCGTAACCACCCGCTCCGTCACGTATCACAGAGACCCTAGCGCATAGCTACCGAATCTTCTGTTTTCGTGCCCTGCAGACGGCATTAGGGTGCCATTCAGTCTAACCGCCGCCCTCACACAGAAAGGCGGACAGTTAGTCTTCTAGGTCTCATCCCTGCAACCCCTGCTTCATGCCGTGCAGATGGCATTAGGGTGCCGTTCAGTCCAACCGTCGCCCTCACACAGAAAGGCGGACAGTTAGCCTTCTAGGTCTTATCCCTGTAACCACCTGCTTCATGCCGTGCAGATGGCATTAGGGTACCGTCCAGTCCAACCGCCGCCCTCACACAGAAAGGAGGACAGTTACCCTTCTAGGTCTCATCCCTGGAAATGCCATCTTGCTTCGTCACGTGCCCACTGAGACCCAGCGCATGGCAGCCGGATCTTCTGCTTCGTGCCGTGCAGATGGCGTTAGGGTACCGTCCAGTTTAACTGCTTACATTGTCGTAGATGACATAGCATTCGCTATTACCACTTATTTTTCGTTTTACTATTGTTTTAGACAATAACTTAGTTTTATAGTTTATTATACTTTACTATAATTATACTAAATATATAATTATACTAAACTTATAGTTTCGTTTTTATTGTTTTAAGGTGGAACTTTGGGTCGTGGTACTAAATATCCAATCCGGCATTACCTTGGCGACTGAGGAAAATCACGAAGAAACCTCAGCCACGGGATTTGAACCCAGGACCTCCCGAATGCGGGCCACAGACTTTACCGCCTGAGCTATTCCGCTCGGTTACTTTTTTCTATTCGTATGCTCTTACGATAAAAACCGAAATGAAAACCGCTTAAGCACTAAATTGTCTGCTATTCTTTGGTTATATTAATTAATAAATTTTAATATGAAATGTTACCTTTTCAGAAAACGTACACATGCTTCATATCAGAAGTAACGTAATATGCTCATTTCAGAAGTCGAATGAAATAGGTTGTTTTTGCAATTTTATTATAATACCTATTTACATTGTTTTGTTTTCTACTGGATGTAGGATGTAAATACCGGCGGGAGACACCTCGCCATTGTGGCCAACTAGATCTATTGTGGCTACACTCCCGGGAGCAGGGATGAAGTGAAGGAGCTGCAGGAGGTCGCAGGTCCACATACAGGGATTACAGAGACGCACGGAGGTCCTTGTCATTTCCAGTACGAAACACCCGCTCTCACCAGCAGTCGCAAAGAGTTCCGCAAGAGGGCGACGGAGCGTTCCTTGCAGGCAGACTAACGCGCCGTGACGTTGACAGGGAGAATCTTTCAAGCGCAGTGACCACGCCAGCTATCACTAGAGGCACCACGGAACCCGGAGACACTGCCTGAGAGATGAAACGGAGAAAGATGAAATGACAGGAAATGACGGAAAGGAGAAATCGTGGTAGAATACATCACCCCAGCATTCGCCTAGGCGACCAGAGGAAAACCACGAAAAACCCCACGGTCAGAGTGGGCGGCCACCGGAAGAGAACCCGAGACCTCCGAATGCGGGTCGCAGACGTTACCACGAGTCATCCCGATCGGTTTGTTCTGTTGGAATATGCAGAAAATGTTTCACTATTGCTTTACTTCAAGGGTGGCGAAAACGACTTCCTTCCGCGAGTCACCAAATATGCAACACGCACTGCATCACTCAGCAGCATGTGAAAAACAAACGGACGGTTCCAGAGAGAGAACGGCGCCTGCGAGTCAAAATAACCCGTTTTGACTAAACGGGTTGAACAGTGCAGAGGTTGAAATATGATAGGGCATTTTTGAGAATTGTAAGGTAGCGTATAATTTTCGTTGCATCCTATAGTATAAGTGCACAAGCTTTTGTCCGGATTGGCCGATAGCATAGTACATTGCGGTTGAAAATAGGAATTAAAAATAGAAATTGAATTTTGCCAGATCCTAAAACCTTGTTAGGTCAAAATAATAGCAACAATACTCCTTGATAACAAAATTCAGGGAAAGCAGAGGGAAACTTTGTGGAATGGACACGATATAATTAAATGTTAAAATATTTTAAGCCTTCCTATTTACCCCTTTGGGCTGGAAATTATAAAACCCCAACCTTTCAGAACAAAGAACAAAACTCTTATATTCAGATTAAACGAAGCGGAATCGTTTTAAAATTTGTTGAAATATTTTATTACCTATGTCCGTCCGGAATATCAGTGGCTTTCAATGGTGAAAGAATTATCTAAATTGGTTGAGCTGTTTCAGAGATTACCTTATCCCGCTCACAAACACACACATATAGAAGTTGCTCTTTTTACAATATTAGTAGGTATATATTAAAATATCCGTATCCTGAAAGTGTTAACGACCTAGTTGCCTTGAAAGTTACCAAACATCCCCGTCCAAAGACTCAAGTAAATGCCTCGATACTACAGCAGCACAAGTTTTCGTCTGACCAGAAGTGTTTACCCTGAAAGCATCCGTGTAAACGAAAACCACATAATGAGAACAAATAGTGGCTCATTTCTTAGTAGGCATTTATCTCCCTCACCTCGTAATGATTCAGTTCTCGCGTGTTGTTTTGGAAGGGGCAGTAAACGCAGTGGAGTGTAGTTTGCGAGTTAACCCGCTATTACATTCCCCTGAAAACAAATCTTTCCAAGCATCTCAACCGTTGCTAACTACTTTATGCTGAGTTCATAATTATTATACAGAAAAAGTGTGGCACACTCCCACAAGTGCGTCTTATATGCACATAATGGTGTGTTGTTTTTAATAAGAGCGTTGTGCGCATGCGCGGCGGACGGTGATGATAATGCACGACGTAAAGCCGCACACACACTTGAGTTAATGACTCGTTTTGTCTCGCATTCAGAGGTAAATGTTTTGCAGCTGTGTTTGCAAACACGGATGTTACATAGAGTGACCCCACGCTTAAACTTGGACAAGGCACAGGGCAAAATAATCACCTTTCTCTTTCTCCTCGGCCCTATTCACATGTAGTTTCGTAATTGCACGCTGTTCTCAAAATAAGTCTGGCCTTTATTTATTCCAGTGGTAGGTATTCATTAAAATAAATGCATTCTTTCATTACTGCAACTACCTAAAACTTCCTCGTCTGATGACTTAATCATTACGTGATTTCACCCACAAATATTCGCGTTCCGAAGCACGGAAACGCAGACTCTAACGTTTAGTAATATCTGTTCTCTAAACCCTGTTTCTTGTAACCGTTTACCGCTGACTGCTCTTCCGCGCTCTCTTTCCCCTGAGTGGCTAATGTTTTTGGCGATGTATGGCAAACAAATTCTGTACAATGTAAGGTTAGGCGATAAAAGCATAAATACACTCTGTTTGTGACAGACGCACATGTTTTCTGTAGGACAGGTTTGAACCGAAAGATCCTCCTACCTATTTGTTGATAAGAATTTAATGCATTCCTGATGAATTAACTCTGTTAAGTAATATGTCTGATTCATATGGATATGAAAATGCAAATTTGAACTTTCTCTTCGAAAATGAAACTAGTCTGTATCGCACAACAACCTATTCCACGACAGCATCCAATAAGAGGTGACTAAGACTAACGCACGCGATAGTTAAGAGATACGGGGCATAACTATGTGGAACGGATTTAGTAAAGTATTAACGTCTTCTTTTCTTCTTCTATGCTTCTGGTCTGTTCCGAATATCAAAACTATTAGTCATCTTCTACGGGATCGATCAATATCCCTTATCCCGTTTGTAATTCGTTTTGGTACATCAGCAGATAAAGTATTCCGACACCGCTTTAAAAATTGTACTAGCCAAATTAATGCAAAGAAAATTCTAATTTTTGGTATGCACCGTTGAGCGCACAAAAAGGTACCGATGATTTTGGTGGCCTTCTTTATTTAATGTTGACAGTAACCCCCAGCTCAGCCCTGGGTGAGCCAATCTCTTATTGATTTGAACTCAAGTCCTACACACCCACATATCAATTAGCCTGTAATCAAACCTCAGGCCTAGGTGAGCGGAGAAAGAATAAGGAGGCATTTCATCTAAGTGGCTGAAAGGCATGCTTGAATGAGTCCATCTCGTATTGGTTTGATGTCAAAAGTCTGGCACTCAAAAACATTAACCTATGAATCAAGTCGACTTCAGGCTCAGGAGCGAAGGAAAAGGAGAGAGGGACTATGAAAAACATTAAATGGAGTGCTAGAACCAGATAAGGTGTGGGGACTGGGCATGGCATAAGGCGGTTAAGGCTCTCTCCTTACCAATATAAACCACTGAACATTAATCGACACTATTCCGTACACTTGACTGTAATATCACAAACATAATTCCTTTTACACGATCCGGCGATTCTCAACATTTTTCATTGTATGATTTTTATAATTTTTTGAGAAATTACTAAAGGTTTTAAACTTTTATGTGCAGTATTTTCAAAATTAACCTATGCTCTTACAAGGAACACATCTCTCGTTCGAAGATGAAACTTGGTTCGGGCTTGAATAGTAGCTGGCTGAGGTGACGAGTAACCGAAACGGTTTTGTCCCAAAGTGAAATATAGGGTTGTTTTTGAACGGTGAAACTTTGAACGGCAGTTGCGTTTAAGGGCGTAAGAATAAGCAAAACCAGTAACATAAAAAAGAGTGAAAGGCGAGTGAGTGGCTTCGCGCGCCCAACAAAAGCCATTATTGTCTAAAGTGAACTCTGTTTTAATTGTGTAACAGAAAAATCTACTCTGTAATGACGCGTATGATGTCGATCAGCAGCTTTCACCTTTAGTGCGATAAATGGACCCGCTGCACAAATCAAGATGAAAAGTTGCCGATACATCAAGGGTTCAAACTACATGTCTAGGTATCCAAAGCACCTATTACTTAGGCAAACAACTAACTTATTTACATTTCTAAATCCCCTTTTGTCATTGGACAGGAAAATCGACGTACTTTATTAAGCCCAATAATTAAAAGCATCATGAGTTAAGATATCTCGAGTGTCTGGGATTTCCTTAAAGCTTTAACGGAGTGCTTGAATCAGATGAGGGATAAACACTTCACCCTGTACCAGTAACTCTTTCTGCTGTTCTGCTAGCTGTTATAATACCATTTTCCTATGGCATATATTGAAACAAGTAGAAACATTATCCTAACAGGAACTCTAACAATTCAACTTGCAGCTAACATTTGCTGGCGTAGGGACATCTTTCTATGGTAGTTGGAGCTTAGAGCATCAGCACAGAAAACGGAAAACCTACATTTCGAGACCAGATTGTGGGATTGAATTTTTCAAGTCTAATTCAACTTTTAAACTTAAGTATCTAGTGCGAAAGCACAGCATGGATAATCATCAAGTGATTAAGAACTTTTATCCCACTTTTATTACGAGTAATTCCAACATCTTTATGATTAATCCCTTCTAATCTCTTCCGTCCCATAATAAACGACAATCTTGCATAACCCGAACCATTGATGAGGAAATTATGCAATATATCAGAAGATGTTGAAAGTAGAGCAGGTAGAGAATCGGTTACAATAGAATGCTGATGTTTGTTGTACTTAGCATCAAAATGGAATATAAGATACCCGAGTAGGTCACATTTTCTCTGAGTGTTTATCAGTATATCGCAGTACCCCTTAGTCTCTCTTGTCAGTCTCCATCAGGCACGTTGCCCGAGTCTTGTAATATTTATTATGTGAACAAGACCAGCTGGAATTCTCACTAGGCCCATAGGGCCTACTTTATTTATATTTGCAAATACGACTGCAAGCATAAGAAAGGAGAAAAATCTGATGTGTTGCACTCACATGACTTTCTCTACTCTTGTACAAACTATTTTTACAAAAACGCTTATTCTCTATCTACTTCATGTTAATGAGATAAACATTTGCAGAAAGTACCTTATTGCTAATTTTCTTGTAGGTACAAGGGGAATATTATAGGCTTTATGCGATAGTCAAATCTTTTAAGAGCTGGTTCCCAGCAATCGAGAACAGGTCGCCCAGGTTTACCTGGGCGGAATGTGATCGCCACAGTACCTAGCCGCAAATGCGGCTTTACCGGAGCGATAACGAAGGCTTTTAAAGGTTATACACAAGCTTTTGATAATTGTCAATTGTCTTGGGCGGAGTTTAGCTTTCTGCGCTACAATTGGGTGGGTCTTGGTGATCCCACATGGGCTGACTAGCGACCACATGGTGACCAAGCCCAATACTGCTTAACTTGGGCGACCGCTTGTGAGGTCGCCAAGCCAGGCAGGCCGGGATGGTAGCAAAGCAGGATGGGAAAAATTAGGTAATGGGATGGGGGCATCCAAGTTGGCAGCAGGGCGGGCCGCTGCTAAATGGTCACTCATCCAGCTAGCGACCAAGCCCAATGCTGCTTAACTTGGGGGAGCTTTTGATGTGACCTCAGCCTCGGGGGCCCAAGCCGTCCTTCGGCAACCGGTAGCTCTTTCTCCGCCTTGGCGCTTTGTGGTCATAGCGGCCCAAAGAGTTCACCAGCTGGTTGGTGTGGTAAGTGAGTTTCGTGTACACGGTACGGGCAAGAGCTGGTTGCTTACGGTTTACCAGTTATGCGAGTCATTTAGAATGAAGAGGATTTTTGGGTTACATTCCCGGAAAATTCAATTGAATGAAAATACATCTTCTTTCTCTGTTTAATCTTCTCTTATGTAGGACTTACACTCTCCAGGACTTACGGTCAGGACTCATGGATCAGACAGAGTATCCAGGATAGGTGATCAGCCCGATGCCTGGTATGGGAGGAAGGAAGTAGATGAAACGAAATGATGGTGAAATGGATGAGAGGAAAGGTGATGATGGAGCAGTTGGTGGAATGAATGGCGAAGGAAACCGGAGAACCCGGAGAGAACCCGCCCAGACGCCACTTTGTCCACTTGGGCCGCCACGGTGAGAGGCGAGCGGTCTAACCACTCGGCCACGGCGCCGCCGAAAATACATCTCATTTGGCATAAAAATGTCTTAAACATATGATATTTTAATCAAAATCGTTAGAGCCATTTTTGTAAAAATAAAAATGCTCGAAAATTGTTCCATGTAAAGGGTAGTGTGCGGTGGGGGAATTTTCTTGAAAATCCTCGTGTCGCATTATTGAAAGATACTAAACTCGAATACCAGGTTTGGTATTTATCAGACTTTTCGTTCTTTAGTTATACTGTTCACAGACATACGCACATGCTTTATTTGGACTCAGGGCACCTCAAAACCGTATTTTCGGTGAAATGTCGGCATGAATTTTTGGGTGGAATGCAATACTTAACCTACTTACTATACGTAGTAGAAAAAGTAAAAATACGTTAATGAAATATAGCAGCAGCAGCAACGACCATATTATAATTATTATTTACTTGTATGCTGTTACTTTAAAATGAACTTATTGATGAGTGTCAAAGATTTGGTGCAAGAGAAGTAAGAAGAGGAGCAGCATGCGAGCTTATTGGCAAGGGAGCGACGCCGGATGCTGGAACAACGCCTCCCCTGTGCTCTACTGCCACAATCGAGCCGCCACCGCTCTTTCTTGCGATCGCATTCAGATAAAACAGTCCACCGAGAGAAATTATATTTCCGGCTATTCGTCTTTCAGATGACAGGTCTCCTTCCTTGTGCAACAGAGCTCTCTCATGGCCGACGTCACAACTGTTCAACATCCTATTTCCTATATCAGAATATTTTCGCTTGCGTGGAGTTATTTCACCTCAATAATAAAACCCGAGCAGTAAAATTCTCTTTTATATTTGTATATGGCCACCAAAACAGTAGACATAAGTTACAGTACCTATCTGGTGCAGATAAATCCACTTTCTTCCGTATGCTATGCACCCTTTTAAGGGGAGATAAAAAGCCCTAAACCGCCAATATTAATACTTTAAATTTTATTGTCCAATATCTTAGAAAGTATTTAATATATCAGTAGAAAGTATTTAATGTGGATAAATGCCTTCTAAGCTTCGAACCATACTGTTCTACGTTAATCTAATAATTTCGTTAAGTAAGAAAGGACTATTTTCTTAATCATACCATCTCTTCATTACTCTTTATCAGTAATTACTTATAACCAACCATGTTAATTTAGGCGGAAAGAGATCTCTTTCAGGCATTTTCCCCTATCCTCAGAAGATGAATGTCGGGTACTACAATACGGGCGCTTTAAGGTAAGGCCACGGGTCGCGCGTATGCCAAATCACTGCAGTACACATGCTACGCACATAGCCGGTCTGTGGCCTTAACTTAAAACGCCCGCACTGTAAAAGCTCTATGGACTCCGAGTTCATTTGAGCATCATTTCTTCATTCGCTCTTCGATATTATCTATCAGTTAAAGGACGTTCAACTCACAAAAAAAGAAATAAAAGAATATGTACCATTCTCTTTCTTTCTTTCTTTTAAGTGTTAAGTATTTTATTTTATAGTTTTATCTACATTGGGAGATTAAAAGCCCTATCCCACCAATATTTGTTAATTGATGACCCATTAGCTCAGAAACGATTTAAGATACAAGAATGAATCTTTTCAGGATGTAGATGTATGCCTTCTAATACTGATCTACTTTTCAGCAAATTTATTAAGGAAGACGGATGTTTTTCCGCAATTATACCATCCAATGATTAAAACCTAGTTTCAATTATTTTATTTTAAAAAATAACTAAATATGTTATTAACACCAAAGTAGATCCACAACAGCGCTTAGAGTATGTTTTTATCGTCCTGAAATTTGATTGATTTCAATGATTTCTGAGAAAACGGATCATTTATACCAGAACGGTTCAGACCAGAAATAGAAAAAAACATCTCGCATATATTTTCAAAGAAACCATATGCTTGAGCACACATAAGCTGCCAAGCTTAACAGTAGTACCAATTTTAGAGCAAAACTTCCCCTAAAGAATTGCTAAAGTTTACTTCTTTACTCCAAAGGGTGTAGAGTTACGATTTCTTTTTCTGTGATGTGGTGCAGAATTCATAGTGCAAAGTGGAAGATTGTAAAATTTTTAAAACTCTGATGTGTTACATTTATATGGCTTTCACTACCCTCAAATGTATTATTACTGACTATACAAATTAATACTATGAACGTTTATTTTGCTATCTACTTCATTTTAATCCAGATAAACCTTTGCAGAAACAGCTACAGTACACATTTCGTTATACATACAAAGAGAACAGTGACATTACAATGTTTAAGAACTGGACGCTATATGCTGGCCTTAAAATTCCATACTGTTTCAATGCAATCCCAGAAGCAATTGAAAATCACAGGACTTAAAAGAATGAAGTATTTATTTATTTACCCTGGTATGAGTAAAGGCCATGAGGCCTTCTTTTGCAATCTACCAGGAAATACAGCACAATAAAATAACACATAATAAGTACATAAATATACAAAGTTCTAACAAAAATATTAAAATGAAAAGAAAAATGCAATACAATACAACACAATAAAACAAAAAACAATATACAAAGTATCACAAAGATATTAAAATGAAGAAAAGAAAGAATTATAATCAAAATGCTTTTAAGCGGAATATTAAAAACGTAAAACATTACCCAAAATGGTTTAATATTTAAATGTGACATATTAATTGCTAGTACATAAATTAATAGTAATAATAAATGAATGTTACGAGGTATTTATCACCATAACAGAGCAGCAGATTAGATTAAAGCAAATTAAATTGAGTTTTATTTATGGACGCTCTTTGACTGCTATAGTTCTTAGCGTCCCATTCTATATTGGTGGTGAAAGACCGACATTTTGCTCAGAGGCCTCTTTATCAGGCTTGAGGTTCTTTTACGTGCCGTAAAACTACGACACGGGATCACTGGCTTTACTTCCCTTCCGAAGCAAGCCATGCTAAGAATTTTTACGCTCGAAAAAATCCATCGCCTTCCGCCGGGATTGAATTCGTGACCTTGGGAACTGGAGGCTAGCATGGTACCCGTAGACCACGGCGGATGACCAGATTAGATTAGACTATAAATGTGTGCCCTAATTTTCCTTTTGGATTGCATAACGTTCCGGCAGTCCCTTATGTCTTCCGGCAGGGAGTTCCAAAGACAAACTAATGCTGGATGCTGATGGTGGATGCTGATGAATAGAAGGTTATCGTCGTTTCTAACGCTCCCCATATGGCCTGTTACCTTCGGGGGTTACCTCATTCCACCCAGTGATGACTGACCCATTTCTGAGGTGGAGACACCTAGCGGGTGGAATCGGTTGCCTGCGATGGTAGGGTGACGATGAGGATGGAGGTAGAATGAGAGGACCCACAGTTTTTACCGTGGACTCCGAATCACGTTAGTCTTTGGTGGTACTTCACATGAGCAAGTCAGAGGTGAAAGCGTGGATAGAGTCGACTTAAAATCGCCACCCTAGAGCCAGGAATCTAACCCCGGACCCTCAGTACGAGAGCCGGGAACGTCGGCGCTTAGAATAACTAAGTATTGAACAAATTGAAACATTAATAACGAATATCTTGAAATGGCTTATGCCACAAAATAAAAATTATTTGAAATAAATTGTGTGTTTGAAAGGCATCTACTGTTTTTGTAGTATATTTTCGTCTATCGCTTAATATTTACCAGTTATAAACGATTCTTCCAAAATTCCTTCGAATGAAGAAGACTTCACAGGCTTTTTCTAGAAAATTCACCATATACATTTTATTTCTCATCTAAATATCTTCAATATATGGAACTTAAATAAAAAATCGTTGTTTTTTAGAAAATTAAAAAAAAATCGAAAAATGTTCTAAACAAAATGTAGTTTGGGGTAGGAGGATTTTCTTCAAAACCTTCATGTCGAATATTTGGACGGCACTGAAATTAAATACCATGATTAGTATTTAGCCGATGTTTAGCTTTTGTGTTATGCTGTTTACAGACACACACACGTACCTTTTTATGAAAAGATTTTTTGTATTTATGCAAGGGGCCTCAAAACACGCATTTCCAGTGAATCTTTGGTATCTAATTTTTGGGTTAAATTCAATAGCTTTTCTGCCTACTAAGTACATGATAGAGAAAGTAAAAATATGTTTTAAATATAACTATTGTGTCTACAGCGATACAGTATGTCAAATTAAAGGAAAAATTCCAATTTATAGGATTGTCTCGTTTTAAACAGGTGCTGTTTATTACTTTGTATGTGCTTGTTTCTTGGTATTTTGATACCTTTTTGCCTGCCTAATTTAAATACTTTTAACGCTTATAAATTCACATTGCAGTGGCAAGAAAATAACCATTTTGTACGTCTGTGTGGTAGAACCACACTCGTTACATTTTCTAGGCGATTTCCTCACCACAAACCCACATAATGACGCATATTCCAGGTCTAACATACGTGTTTAGTGCCAAAACATAAACAAAGACACCTGCGGGCAACTAATTTATGTTAGTAAGTTGCATTTTGCTGCGAAACCCTCCAGTGCAGTTGGTGCAGGTGGCGTGGAGGCAAGACGAATGGGATAGTTGCCGCCACCTCCTACGCGGTATTCGACGCGATACTACCTCTCTCCCAGACCGCCGCCGCCGCAACGGTCCTGTCCAATTTTCTGCTTATGATATTCGTCGTTACTCACACGGCAAATTTAGGACAGGTAAATCAGGTCAAACCATTCCAGAGGGGGCGGAGCTGAAGTGACAACGAGATTGATTTGCTTTCTTCACCTAGTGGGTATCGAACTTCTTACCTTCGAGTCAGACGAGTAGGTGTCATTCGATAATAATACTCGTTAGTTCTCAAATTCTATAGGTTTACCATTAATATATTTAAGTTAATGTCTCATTATTATTATTATTATTATTATTATTATTATTACTTTCTCTACCAATTACCTAGTAGGTAAGTAGAAGTACTGCATTCTACCCACAAATTGTATACGTAGATGTCACCTTAAATACATATTTTGAGGCCCGCACGAATTCAAAAAAGTATTTTTAGAAAAAGGTCCATGTGTATGTGAGAGCGCGCGTACGCTAACGCAACTCAAAAATGAAATGTCGAATAAATATTAAACTTGGTTAAGTTCAGTGTCTTCCATAATTGCAACACGAAGATTTTAAAGAAAATCCCCCTTCCCATCCTGCCACCGAGCGGGATGGCTCAGGCGACAACGGCTGCGGCCATTATTTGGGAGGTCCCGGGTCCGATTCCCGTGGACATCCACTCTGACCATGGGGTTTTTCGTAGTTTTCCTCTGGTCGCCTAGGCGAATGCTGGGGAGGTATATTCTACCACGATTTTTCCTGTCCCTCATTTCCTATCATTTCATCTCTCGCACTTTCATCTTTCAGGAAGTGTCCTCGGGTTCCGTAGTGCGGCTAGTGCCGGACAGATGGCATGGTTGCTGCGATTTTAAAGAATTTCTCCCCGTTAAACGCCAGAATGCATTGGTTCGCTTGCTAAGATCGCTTCCTCGCCCCCTCGTGGGATTCTTCGCTTCTGCTGATGGCGGCGGGTGTTTCAACTTGGAAATATTAAGGACTTCCGTGTGTCTCTGTGGACCTGTCTGCCTGCGGTCCTGGGATCTCCTGTGGCTCCTTCACTTCATTCCATGCCTCCCGGGGGTGTACTCACAATAGGATTAAATTCGATTAAATAAATTAATGTAGATCTAGTTGGTCGCAGTGGTGAGGTGTACCCCTCCGGTAAATACCTCATACCGCATCCTGCCCCTTACATGGAAAAAAATAGTCTATATTTTTGAGTTTCTCAAAAATGACTTTAATGATTTTGATTAAAACATATCTTTGAGATATTTGTATGACCAGTAAAACATCTTGAATTTTCTGGGAATAGCCCATGAAGCCTTCTTCATTTAGCAGGAATTTTATATAACGGGTAAACCATACTATACAACAAATATAATGTCTTAAAAACACACGATTTATTTCAAATAACTTTTTTCAGCCATTTCAGAGATATCCGGAAATTTGAATTTTTCAATACTTTGTACTTTTAGTACTGTCGTTATTCAGTGTTTCTCGCGATGTCGTGGAAAGAGCATTTAGTGACGAGTTTTAAACATATGACTATCGGTTTGGTTTCCTCTATTCCCCTTGTACCTACAACGAAAGTATTAATCAAACTACTTCTGCAAAGATTTATCTCGATAGACACGAAATAAATAGAAAAATAATATTTCGTAAGAATGGTTTGTAGAAGCAATACAAATATAAACGATAATGGGTAATGACAGTCAGGTGAATCTGACATCACATTTTTTACTGCCAATACTACGAAGTCGTCCTGCGAAAATATGAACATGATTTGACATATGAACTCTCCTGTGGAGGTCGAGACCTGGAAATAGAGGTAAGCTAGAATACGCGTGCTAGTTGTAAACAAACCCGATGTCTGGACCAAGATACCTGCGGGTCAAATTAATGATGCTGTTGTGTGCTACTTTTCAGGAGGTATATAACAATTTCCGTGAGCCATTGCTCCATAGTAAACAACGAGAATACTTAAAGTAGGTTATGAAATTACACAGAGATACTCCCGTAATGGCTTCTTTGAAATTAGGGTCATCCCCGACAGAAAACGACGTGTGACGGTCTCAAAAAGCGTCTGTATTCATAGCATAGTTACCGTACGCTGAATACAGCATTAGTAGTAGAACCCGCAGCTCTGTTTGGATTATTACGTTAAATATGGAGATTATCTCTCTGTCACTTTCTCAACGTCTCTCGTTCGCTCTTTCTTCCCCTGTCTCCACTAAATAACTATTTTAACCTCTCCTTTTCTTTTCTCTCTCCCCATCTCATTTTCAACTCTCTCTTGCACACTCGCTCTCGTCCTTTTCCTTTCTTCTGTACGACTTAAACGTGTGAGGTTTTGACAACCAGTAAAAAAATCTGATGTGTTACACTCACATGGCTTTCTCTACTCTTGTACAAACTATTTTTACAAACGCTTATTCTCCATCTACTTCATGTTAATCGAGATAAACATTTGCAGACTCTATCTTATTGCTAAATTTCTTGTAGTTGTAAGGGGAATATATATTTACAAGGGCAATATATAAATACAGTAGCCTTTAAGCACATACATATCTCTTAATAGCTGGTTGCTAGGTGCAGCACCATTCTCTTTGCCACAGATTAATACTCTTTGCAAATACAAGACAAAAAAAATGAATAACGAATTCTAATTTGAGAAAATAAGTATTGAAAAATTTAAGGGAATAACAAGCAATATCTCGAAAATGGTTCACTCAACAAAAAATGTATATGACATAAATTGTGTATTTTAACGCGATCTACATTTTTGGTGTAGTAAAATTTTGTCTATCCCTTATGGTTTACCAGTTATGCAAAAGTCGTTCACAATGAAGAATACTTTTGGGGACATTCCCAGAAAATTCAAGATATATATTTTATTTGTCATAAAAACATCTTAAATATATGATATTTTAATTAAAATCGTTAGAGCCATTTTTGAGAAAGTTAAAATTTTCGAAAAATCTTCCATGTAAAGAGTAATCTGGGGTGGGGGGATTTTCTTGAAAACCTTCGTGTCGCATCTCTGGAAGATACTGAACCTAAATACCAAGTTTGGTGTTTATCCGACTGTTCGTTTCTGAGTTATGCTGTTCACAGACACACACAGACACACACACATGTTTCCAAAAATACTTTTTTTGGATTCAGGGGGTCTCAAAACATATATTTCCGGTGAAATCTCGGTATCGAATTTTTGGGTGGAATACAATACTTCCCCTACTTAGTATACGTAGTAGAGAAAGTAAAACCAAAAAAACTTTTTTTCAGGGGTGTCAATAAAAATTAAAATATGAAGGATGAGGAGGAAGATTAGGAGAACTGGTAGATATTTAGTTTCTCAGCTCAGTGTTGTGTTATATTATTGATACAGATATAAATGGCTTTGCTTTTGCTTATTCTTAATGAGAGGGACGAAGAATTAGAAGAAACATTTTATTGAAGTAACATAAAACAAGTGATTCAACTTAATCGTTGAAGTGGTTGTTTTGTTGTAGGAGGAGTTTGCACTACATATGGACGTCAATTTGAAGAAAGATTGTTTGTTGTTTATGTTTTGATGTTGAATGAGTTTTCACCACGCTTTGGGTGTCAATTTGAAGTAGTGTTACTGTTGTTACGTAATATGCTGCTACGTATGAAAAACCGATTTGAGGATGTATTTTTTTTTGTTACGCTCCAAGTTTAAAAAAATAAATATATTAACTTTGTTATTAAACTGTTTCTATAGATATTATTTATGTTTATGTTTGCCTCGGCTGCTTCAGTATTGTTTTACAGACACGTTTCTCTTAATCAGGACGTGGTGCGACAAGAATGTAGGATTACACAGATTTTAAGTTTTAATTCACTTCTTTTTTTTTAATCCTTGACACAAATTAAATAGCACTACACTGATATCAAGAGCTGTGAGATTCTTTAATTTAATCTTGCACTTTGTTAACCCGTATACTTAATTTTCGTTTCACACGAATACGTAATATTTCTCTAGAGAACACACCTTCCATCCGGTTGCTACCAAGGTCTGCAGGCAACTGAACATATTTAAACCCTCCAAACCCGTAAACGTCTGTATTTCAAGACTGTGATTGGTAATCCTAGTCCAATAGAATACCTGCATTTTACTAAAGTTTTTCTGGCTGTTAATTTGCTAATTTCAAACTGTCACAAAATTTACATTATTGCTGCCCTAATCATGACTAGCAGCATTCAAACTCATTATTGCCCATTCTTACGCTCATTGTTAGCAACCTTAAACTTATTATTCTCACAGCTCTTACATTATTAAATTACGTAATGCATTCACATAATATTATTGAACATGTTTACAATAATATAAGCATATGCAATGACTTTTATATACATTTTTACAAATTATTACACACATATTGCTTCAAGGCGGGCTGTTATTGAATTTACATATATAATTTAATTGAAATTATTCAAGTGTTAAAATACTGCCTCATCGTGTTACTTATGGAGAAACCGTAATATCCGAACATTGGAGTGATCGCCTAATGTATCGATATTAATTTCGAGTTATTTATTCTTACTGGCAATGTTTGATCACATAGATGCCCTTTTCTTATTGTTTCATCTGAATAACCCCTTTAACTGTTATGATTATTTCGGGGGCTTTGACTTGAGAAACAACACTTAACTGATGGTTCTTTAAATTTGGGTTTTGTTTAATCATTTCTAATTTGAAACACGCTTACATTAACTTTCACATGCATACTTCCAGAGTCTATGGACAGTAGCGAAATATTCTAATTAAAGAAAAATTCGCCCGCCCCAGCTGGGAATCGAATCTGGGACCTCTGGGCTGAGAAGCCAGAACACTGTTCACTCTATTACAAAGGTAGTTCATAGATGCTTGCTATTACTCAAAGTAAATAAAGTATATGTTGAATCCCTCGTTACTTTATTCACTACCGAGCAAATAATGAGATAAAGAACTGGCATTTGTCAGCTGTTATTTCATTGAGATAGATATATGTATGGCTTTGCTTTCACTAGAGGGAGAGAGCGGGAGCGAGCGCGAGAGAGGAATATTGTGTATATTGATGTTGTTTGTTGTAGGGGTTATTGTTATTTGCACCACGTATGGAAAGCCGATTTGAAGTAGGAGTTGTATTATATTTCAACTGTTGGGGATCCGAACATGAAGTTGGTTGCAACCGCACGTATAGTACCCGGTTTCCGGTAGCCTTCACCCCAAATGTACTTTCAGGTGGCCTTTGTCCCAAGTTTAAAAAAATATTAACTTTGTAATTAAACTGTTTCTTTAAATATTTATGTTTGCCTCGGCTGCGTCAGTATTTATTTTAGAGGCATGGATATCTTGGCAGGGCGTGATGCGACAAGAATGTAGGCTTACACAGAGTATTATTTTACTTCACTCCTTTTTATTAATCCTTGACACAAATTAAATAGCACTTCACTGATATCGAGAGCTGTGAGATTCTTTGATTAAATCTCTCGAGGACGCATCTTGCATCCGGTTACAATCACTGTCTGCAGGCAACTGACTAGATTTCAACCGTCTAAACTTGTAAATTTCTGTATTTCAAGTCTCTGATTGGCTAATCCTAATCCAATAGAATACCTTCATTTAACTAAAGCTTTTTCTGGTTGTTGATTGGCTATTTTTATAAAACGTCACTAAAATTTACTTTATTGCTGCTCTAATAATCAGATGTAGCATTATTAAACTCTCAAACACATTATTGCCTCAAGGGTACCTCATTGTTAGCAACTTTAAACTTATTTCTCTCACAGCTCCTACATTATTAAATTACGTAATATATTCGCATAACATTATTAAACATGTATACAATAATATAGGTAAGCATATGCAATGACTGTTACGTACATTTTACAAATTATTATATACACATATTGCTTCAAAGTGGGCTGTCATTGAATTCACATATTATATAATTAGACTGAAATTATTTAAGTGTTAAAAATACTGCCTCAATATGAACAAAGAACACAAAGCATTCAACACAATCGTATACGTTATCGAGAAACCGTAATATGGTCACCTTTGGTTTATTTTATTTCAATACATAATAAAGAAGAAGGAAGATTAAGTCTTAGTGTTTACGAAATATTTCGTGTTTACGCTTTCCCAAGTATGTCGTCTGACTGACATGCTGAAAGTATGCGATCCTCATTTGTTTTCAATACAAGAGCTATACATTTTAATGCTTTACCGGATGTTACACGTAAGTACTTCTTGCTTAAGGGTACCCAAAACTGAAATTTGGTCAACATTTTTTAAAAACTCAAGAATTAGTTTTTTATTATCCTAAAAATACCTTGAACCACTTCCTTCAATTGCATGCAATGGCTTTTTCTCTCAGAGCCCTTTAAAGCTTCAACATGTGACCATTTAAGTGCTCAAGAGCACAGCCTTACCCTTTTGCGCATTAAAACGTTAAACGTTCCATACATCTAGTTTATAACCAATCTAGTTCAAATGTTTAGCAAAAACTCAGAGAGAATGAACTTACTCGTAATTAGGTCTAAAACTGGCATATGGTTATTGCTACACTTCTAAATTGACCAATATACGGCGCAATTAATTCGGCCACTACATTAAGAATAAACTGTTACAAAAATTATATTTAAAGATTTTTTCCTGAAACAACCGGAAGAGTAAAAAAGATAGAAAGAAAGACAAAATTCTATATGTGATTAATTGTTTCAAATTACAATTTCTCGTATGCAACATAACAATTAGTACATGACATTTTAGATACGCTTATAATGCTGATGGAGTAGCATGTGACAAAAGTTTGAAAACATTTAGAAAAAAACCAAGATTTAGAAATTTCACCTATGGGTTCCCTTAATTTGAGATCGTTATTTTGCAAAAACAGATCGTGAACTTAGAAGGATCACTTATACAGGTCTTCAGATTTATTCGGCCGTTGCCGCAAGTCTGCGCATGGCCTCAATACTTTGAAGCGAGTTTATCACCAGTGCCTCTAGCAGAGGACCAGCGAAAGATGAGCGCATGTGATGGATGTCAACTGTTTCGAGGACACCTTAGTGAAATGGGACTTGCATTGTACCTTTCCAGTATTTACATTTGAAACTTCTATCGCTTGCGTCTTGTAAACTCGCAATTTCAGCACGTACGATGAGAGGAACTCAAATATTTGGACAGCTTTTGTAGCGAAGTGTCTCGGCTTTGATGGCACAATTTTAACTTTTTAATAAAAAAACAACTGAAGTAAGCTTTATAATTATTTGAAAAATTTTAAAATATTTTAGTTGTTTTTCGTTTTTTAAATAAAAACAACTTTTTTGTTTGTTTTTGTTTTTTTATCATGTTTTGTTACGGGACTTGATGAAATTCTGGACAATAACGGAGAAAATCATTCACACAACAGCCAATATGTAACGATAGACTCCCCCTTGTATCCTCCCAGTTCGGAGGTAGCACTCAACCATGCAAATACTGTGACCGGTGGTCACGCCCATCTCGCGTACAAAATGTCTTAGTGAAAAACAGTTCTGCATCGCCGCAGTACATCAGCCTGTTTGCAAAGTCGGAAACGCTTGCAGTCCGAGGTTCAATTCCGGCCTCCAGTTTGAGACAAGGGACTTGCTGAACTAATAATGACGTCATTCGTTTAAACCGACTGGCGGCAAAGGCCAAATAAATCTGAAGGCCTGTTATAAGTAATGTAATAAATAGCGGGTATATCTGAATTTGTCATGGTTAAAGGAAAAACTGAGAGTATGAACTACAACTTGTTAGAGATTTACTTTCTGCATTTTAAAAATACTTTTCGTTGAATGGAAGAAACGAAATGGAATTCTATAGTCTTGGACCAAGAACAGTGACTCCGTAGTAAGAACGGGCGTTAAACACTACTAAATAATGATAATAAACAATGACACTCCCACTACTAAAGCTCTCTTTTTGAAACCAGCTGTCTATATATTAATTTCAGAGAAAAATGCTTTTAACAACATCAGGATTTTAGCCCACCGCTACGATGTGGAGGTAGTATGTCTGTCTTACATTCATGAGATCTGGAGTTCGAATCTGGGTTAGGGGGAGTTACCTGGATAAGGTTTTTTTCAGAGTTTTCTCTTTATCCTGAGGAGATTAATGTCGGGTAAATTTGAGCTCTATGGATGCGGACTCATATGAGCATAATTTCATGCATTCATCGTCCGATATGACCTGCCAGGTTAAAGGAGTTAAATTAAAAAAGAAAGGAAAAAAATCTTAGGTTTTATAATATATAAAAATCTAAATGTTGGTTCTTTGAGAACATTTGAAATACGTGAACTTTTATGCTTCTTTAAAGGATTAATATTATTTTAATATGAAACATTTATTGACTTAATGTTCTCATTTTCAAGCGCTGCAGTTAATGAATTTCAATTGCTGTGTCACAGAACGGCCTGAAACTCCTGAATTTTCCACATAACAATTTCCCTTCCTGGGCGTGTTTCCATGTTAAATTAATTAGAGGATCCTTTCAAGGATGGATAAACAATTTTAACGTTGATACTAATGTTTGCGCAAAGGTAAAGATGACGAAGCTGAAGTAAGAAAAATATAAAGGCGTCGCGGAGTTTCTCTCAGTAAGATCGACGTAATTATCAAAGCAACAAGATGCTAAATACAATTTCCTCTAACAACTCTTCCATACCGAAACATTCTGCAGGAAAGCAATAGTGAGGGAGCTGCATTTCTATTTCATTAAAGCAAGTGAGACCTTGTATACTCGTATTTGCCAGATATAACGGTAAACATTGACATAAAAAGGGTTGTCTGTAAAGTTTCAGTTCACGAATTTTGCAATTAACAAGGAGGGAGGAAGGAGGAGGAAACAGTAAAATAAACAACACATTGCCCTTACGGGGAGAAAGGTGTTCGTAGATGGCGGCCATGGGAAAAGAAAATATTCTCCAGAATTGTAGACGGGAAAAACGATTAAACTGAATCAGCAATTCAATATGAGCTAATGATGCTCTCTAATAATAATACAGTGAATCTCCCTTATACGTTATTCACTTCTATACTTTTTGCAGATATAGACTAAATTTTTAGGCATTAATTTGCATTAATATTTAATTTAATTATAAGTTTTCTCATTAACATGTCACACTTTTCTGGCCCTCATTACGGAATATATTAATTTACTTACTCATTTACGCGTTGTATATATATATATATATATATATATATACACATATATATCCTTGCTGTTGCAGCACAAACCAGTAGGCATGTTACGTGAGGTAACAATATTTTCGAAATGCATTATTGCATTACGTATGTATATTATCAAATTCATTAAAGCAATTGAAATATATAACCATATTTACTCAAAAGAATTAAGAAATTGTTTTTGTTATTCTAAAGCTACTGTAATGTTCATTGTGTATTAATTGTTCTTGTAAACCATTGTTATGTTTAATGTGTAATAACTGTAGATAATTGTAATTGAAGGCTACCGTTATTTTAAATGTGATTTGTTATGTTCTTTTAAAATCATGGTAAGAAATGTTTGTAAAATCGTTCTACTGAACCTAAATCGGTCGCGATTAAACCAAAATGGTTAAAGCGACCTTAAACAAATAGATAAATAAAAAACAAAATATGGCTAGGCAAGGTTATCCTTCTCCAGGATGTAGCTGGTGATGACGGTGATGAAGAAGTAGGGCCTGAGTAATGAAAGTTTCCGGTGTGCATGAGGAATTCAAGCCCTAGAAATTAAACAGTGATTTCTATCGTAGCAAAACTTAGATGATGACAGCATTTCTGTGATTAGTGACTGGTGTATGAATGTGTGAAAAATCAAAGAAGGAAAGAAAAGTTCACGATTTTTTTTAACTAGGTTCAGCACTAGTACTCTTGAATTTCTTCTTTTAGTGTGAAATATCATAAACGCACTGTATGCATATGAGTACTCTAAATAATGTGTTATGTTTATTATTTATGTGTTTGTATCATTTATTGCTTTCTTGTATTAAATTAATACGTATAAGTTTGTGTAATAATCTAAGAAAATTCCATGTGATATATTTACACGGTACTCTCTACGCTTATTAGTAGGTATAAAAATTATTTTTTCGAACGTTTATTTTCATTTTAATCGAAATAAACCTTTCCGGAAGCAGCTGCATTACACATTTCATTATAGATACAAAGGGAATAGCGACTGTCCAATGTTTAAGCATTGACCTTAAAATTCCATGCTCTGCGTGCAATCGCGATGAACAACTGAATATTGAAAAGACTTGAAAAGAATGACAAAGTATTGAACAATTCAAACCATTAATAACGGATATCTCGGAAATGGCTGATGTCACAAAATATGTTATTTGAAAGAAATTGTGATTTAAAGAGAACTACATTTTTTGTGTAGTACGTTTTCGTCTATCACTTAATGTTTACCAGTTATACAAGTTTATACAAACTCCTTTCGAACGGAATGGACTTCACAGGCTATTCCAAGAAAATTCAAGATATACATTTTATTTGTAATGTAAATATCTATTATACATATGGTATTTTAACAAAAATTGTTAGAGCTATTTTTGAGAATATAAACAGTTTCTAAAAATGTTCCATGTAAAGGATAGTTTGGGGTGGGGGAGTTTCTTGAAAATCTTTGTGTCGCATCTTTGGAAGGTACTGGACTTAAATAACAAGTTTGGTATTCATCCTAATTTTCGTTCTTGAGTTATGATGCTCACAGAAACAGACACTCACACACGGACCTTTTTCTAGGAATACTTTTTTTGATTCAGAGGGGCTCAAAACATATTTCCTGTAAAATCTCGGTATCGAATTTTTGGGTGGAATGCAAATACCTTCTCTAGCTACTATGTACGTGGTAGAAAAAGTAAAAAAGTTTTCTCATTTGAACATAATTTCAACCATTTCCCTTTGAAAATGTATAACTGAGGTTACACTGCAATCGTGTAGTAGTAGTAGTAGTAGTAGTAGTAGTAGTAGTAGTAGTAGTAGTAGTAGTAGTAGTAGTAGTAGTAGTAGTAGTAAATATAATAATATCTATGGTATTTTATAACTAATAGTGGTTCTTAAATTCTCTGAGCTTAAATCCCCTAATGCCACAGATGAGTTTGTTTCGTTTCTCTCTGCAATTTGTTTCTTGCTGCATCTATGTAGTTACTTTCCTTGGAGATTAAACAGCCATCAAATATTACGTGTTATATTTATTATATTAATTATGTAGGGTGCATCCATAGCTTATTACCTTAAGGTACAACCGATCCGTGACAATATTCAAATTATCTTACTGAACCCTGTTAAGGATTCAATAGTACCTACTGTCATTAATCATTTACATAATAACAATTGATTCTTTTTCATTAACTAAGCTTTAATATTGGCATGCCTTGTTTCACTAACTCAACTAGCTAGAAGTGAGTTACTGTAACAAATTGTTCTTAATTCTTATTTTGAATCAACTGTGCAGTATTTGGTAGGCTTGCTTTAGTGTCATTTCATCTTTACAGCTGTTTATAAAATATTTTGTACAGCCTGTGGTGTGTGTAATGCGCAAAATATTTAATATATCTAACCTTTATAATTTACTGCAATTGCCTTTTATAAAATAGATTAATAGCAGCTGTAGATGCAAAACATAAGATTGAGACGTGGGAGAATTAAGTTTCCCACGTGAATTCTCTGACGTACTTACGGAAAAAACTAATGCTGATGCATTACTGAAGCCATATATCCGTTTTAGTTATTAAATACTAATGCCTTGCATTGGTAAATACCCATGTCGTATACTGTCCCAGAGGAAAATATTATACAATCAGTTTGTCGAATCTGTCTTTTATATGCGATAAAATGTTAGAATTAACAATAATCGCATACATTAAAAAATCAACTGCCAAGCTTAATGAACACTTGACCTAAATCACATAGCACTTATATTTTAAGCATAGCATAGCTCTATGACACCTAATTTGAATCCCGTACTCTATGAAGTTCTTTTGAAATTACACTATTTTTTCAAGGACTTAAAAAAGGAATGTAGTGTTATCTATCTTAGAATGCACCACTAGTTCTGTCCATCTGTCTCTAAGCCTAGAGAGATCCACTCATCTAGAAATCGCAAGTAAAGCGAAACTCGTTCTACCGGCCACTGCCTTCTCCTGCAAAACTGTTAACTGTCACAGTGACATAGCAGAAGCAACATGTGTGTTGCGCGCAATTTGAAAAGCGTTAGTTTAAATCAAGGGTGGCGAAAATGACTTCCTTCCGCGAGTCACCAAATATGCAACACGCACTGCATCACTCAGCAGCATGTGAAAAACAAACGGACGGTTGCAGAGAGGGAACGGCGCCTGCGAGTCACGTTTTCGCCACCACTGGTTTAAATGATAATAAATTATTTAACCGAAAGTATCTCATTAAAAAGTTGCATTACTAAAGCTCCTCCCAGTCTGACAAAGATAATAAACCAAAGAAGAAACAGCCTGCCAAAATGGCCAGATAGTCTCTGGAACAGAAAGCGAATTAGTGCCTGCTCAATAAAATGAAACGAATAGTTTCCTTGATACGTGTCTGGTAACTGACGAATATAAAAACTTAAAATGATCGATCGAGGAATTTTGAAAATGTACAATTTGTAATATACAGTTTTAATCTTTTTGTCTTCATTACTTAGATTAATAGAGATGTTGATACAAATTTAATGTTTGTAAGTAAAACCGTGATTTTTTTAAAATAAAAATTTAAAAATCTCCTAATGATGCAATTTTAAAATTTTTGAGATGAAATTTAATATTTAGAGTAAGTATTAAGCGACTGAAGAATTATACTGTACATAAATGTCACACAGGGAACAGATTACTTTACATATTGTCTTATTTTCGTATATTGCTTTTCTAAATCGTGTGCATATACAAGATGGACATTTAAGTTGAGACTGTACAATATCTCCAAAACTAAGCGTTGTGGAAAGAAAATCTTTGATAGAAGTTGCTTGATATTACGGGGGAAAGTAAATGCCATTAGTCGTATTTTATTTGGAGGACGTTGTGGTGGTCATTTAAGGGTCAATTTAATTGTTTCAAATGGGAACCTATTTTCTTACTCTTCATAAAAAGCTAAAACATTTGTATAAAACACTTTGTAATTGTTCGTACAGCAACGTAAACAACAACGAACATTCTAATGGCTGTGTACGAAGAGCGCAATGTGTGGTTGGACCATCTATGGATGGTCATTTGAGGGTCAAGTTATGTTTCGTAATTGGGAACCAATATTTTTTATTTTGCTTCTTTATTGCTCATCACAAAATAAACAGCTTTTTATAAACAACTTTCTAAACCAGAAAACAATATTTTTCTAATTTTCCCATTTAAAAAAATTTAAATGGCCTAAAATGACCATCATTAATATCCTCCAAACTAAACATAACTAATGACATTTACTTTCACCCATAATATCAAGCAACTTTTATTAAAGACATTCCTTTCTACAACGCTTAGTTTTGGAGATATTGTACAGTCTCAACTTAAAATGGTCCACCCTGTAATATGCCTTTGACGAAGTAAGATTTTCGCGTTATGACGTCAGCGGCATGCTGCTAAATCATTGCCTTATTTGGAAACGTGGAACGCGTAGGATAGTATAAAAAGCTGTCGAAATAGACCTCGCTCTTTATTTTTCTATTTAATTTTGTTAGTGAAAACATACTTCATTGGGTCCTTTGGAACGGTTCTTGTGGTTCTCTATGAATCCTGTGGCCTCACTATGACAGATGGCGACGACTGGATTGGAGGTATGTGTCGAAGACAGCCACGTTTCTTCAAGATAGGAATACATCTATCCTTAATTTCTTAATAGGTTTATTAATAATAAGCATAATGAAAATGTAAGGTAAGATTTTCTTTAATCCTCTGAAATACAAACTCCCAACATGCCATAGATTTTTCTCTTAAGTCAAGAGCGGTCTGTATATTATTATTATTATTATTATTATTATTATTATTATTATTATTATTATTATTTGTGGAGAATCTACTGGCTCCAATATGCTGAACAACGTAACATGCATGTCATTTTACTTTAGATTTTATTGCATTCTATTACATAGTTTTTATGTGACGATTCTTGTCACTTTCATTTACTAACTCCCATAAATGTTAAATATTAATTTCAAACAGTTGAATGTTGAAATTCAGCGCCTCTGTAAAGTTTAGCACATTCGCTTGTCACTAGCAAACCACAAACATGTCGAGTGCTTTGTACGAGGACACGTATGATATTATCGCAGCGTAACCAACACTTTTTGCGAAATGCTTGTCCCTCTACTGTTTTGCTTGCTCTTGAATAATACATCACCGATAAACAAATAACCTTTTTCGCTAATATCCCCATGTATCAATTAGCCCACATGTTGGATAAAGCCGGATAGGGTGGGATGGACAGGAAATTCACATTAGACATATATTACTGACCCCACACACGCAGGTTCGATTCTGTAGAGCTCGTCGCTATTAGCGCCCATTACAGTGCCCTAGCACAAACAAACAAAATGTATGCCAAAGCCACATCACACTGTGTGCACGTTTTTTTGTGTAACCCTCTCGCTTTACTTCGTTATACAGCCAGTAGCAGGATAATGCCTGTGAGAGTGGCTGCGAGCCTATGATGACACCGCCGCCAGCCTGTTTGCATATTATTCAATAATTTGTACGGGAGCATACTCTTCTCCCTCTATTCTAACACCGCGTTTCCGTTAGAAATCATCACCCTTCGTATGTTCCTTTTTCGTGCTCCAACAAATGTCTAGGAATTGTTCTATCTACAAGAAGCATAGAACCATAATTATCTGTATAGAAATACTATCAATTAGGCCATATTTTTCAATACATAGAAAGTTGAAACACCGATCAACTGTTCATAACCCTAGTCAATAAGCTAGCCATGGTCTAGTGAGTAACAAACAAACAAATAAAACACACATGAGAAGAATACTTTCTATCGCCACCATATTAGATTTAATATCTTCAGTCTATTGCTCCTAAAGGGTTATTAGTAATAGAGCAATGGTGTTTTCGCGTGTAGATTTTTTCCTACGTGTGTTTCGATTTCCTCTTTATTAATATAACATTAACAATTCTTATAAAAAGTTGCGTCATCCCTCACCTACACGCGCGTGGTAGAGAAATATGTTTTACTAAATGTTTATGTTTTTGGCTTTTAGATCAGTAGGATATTTTGATATCTATGGTAACCAAGAGAAAACCGCCTAAACGGTTAGAAAACACTAATTACTTTTTCGGATGTAAAAACCCCTGAAAAGATATCTTCGTTTTCTTTCTTCTCTCTCACAATTTTGTCTAGCCGAAGAGTGGGTAGTGTACACTGTCATCTGCATCATCTTTCTCGAAGGCAGGAGCACGGCTTTTGTATCATGAAGATGACTAATAATAATAAACTGTGATAGTAGTTATTCGTATAATTATTGGTAAGGAAAGCAAAATACAGGGACAGAGCAAATAAAACAAAACTGAAAGAAGAAAGGGAATAATGTAGGTTTATAAGGAGAGAGGTGGCTCCGCGGGAGCGTGCAAAACTCGCATTCAGGTGGTATTATAAGCTCATTAGGCTGGCTATTTTACCTTGTTTTTTTATTGCGGTTGCCTGGTTGGTAGGCAAATGCTGGGGTGAATTACACAATGTCGCAAATTTTTCTGCCTTTCATTTCCTTATCGTGTTTCAGGGTCGAAGGATCAGGCGAATGGACGGTGGGCGAGTCGTATGACGGTGAAGTTTGCTTAGCAGAACTGTCTGCTCTGGCGTTCGGTGTGTGATGGGACTCTCGTGGGGAGAGGTAGTCCTGTGTGGCGTCCCGCCAGCGTTAGGATGTAACGTCTGGGGACGTTAGGGAGTACGACTGCATCCAACCTGCCGTCCCGGATCTGGTCGCCCTCTGTGTCCTTCGCTTCAACCCTTTCTGCTGGAGATTACTAGGTCTTCTTATCGCTTAAGTGCCGAAATCCTCCTTATTGTTTTAGCTTGATTATATAAATTTTCTTTTAGTGTTTCTTTGGCTTTGTTTTACTTTTCCAAATGCTAAGTGGAAGAGAAGACACGTATGAGAAGAGAAGAGAATTTAACATCTCGTAAGATAGACACGATATGACAAAGGTTAAGATGACAATTCATAAAAACGTCGAATTCAGTTCAGAGTTTTGAAATATAAAACGATGATAAGGTTTAGAACAAATAGGCAATTAAGCAATAACTGAAATATGACAGCTTATATTTCAATCCTAGACATGTCTTTTGAACACTTCTACCTTACCAATCCCTCTAAAACTGCGCAATAATATAACCTCCTATGCACTGAGGGATGAGTGAAGAAAGCACGTATAATTTTAACAAATCCTTGTGGCACTAGAGATGTCAATTACGCCAAACTTCCTCTAAACCCTTCCCCCTTCACTCGTTACCACAAGAGACAAACCCTCGTTGTGATTGATATCACGAAATCTCCCTTCAGACTCTTAACGACTTTGTCATTTTCACTGCGGTTCTTTTTCAACCCCTTCACCCTCCATCACATTAAAAAAACTGAAACCGTTATTCCCAAATCCTCTATTTTCCACGTCCGAATGACCCTTTTCGCTTCGCCACTCTCCCTATATTTTCTGCGTACAGCTTTTCTCTGTTTTCTATTCTCATTTGTTAAGCCCTTTTGCGTCATCGCTAGCAAAGACCTCCGTTTTGTGCTTTGGTGTATGCAGTGGCGGAACCAAAATCGTTGGATGCCGTGGCAGCTTCATTCGTTTCATACTATGTCGAAACTTGCTTTTGTTTCCAAGCTAAATAGAGTATGGAAAATAGAACCTTACACTTCAGTAGCCATTTTCCGCAGCACATTGTTTGCCGGCACTTAGTAAAAGTCGGCTGAAACAACAATAAACTGTTCAAAAAGGAGGTACGATAAATGCTAGCTCTGTTAATACAGCCGGCCCTCGTAGCCGTGGTCGCTGGAGTATATAGCTCCAGCGCTCCGCCAAGCTGAAGGTCGCGGATTCGAGTCCCGCCATGGGCATGGGTGTTTGTGTTGTGTAATTGCGGCGGTAACGAAAACAGTAAAAACACAGTATAAACTGGGTAAAACAAGGGAACTAAAAAAAAACATGTTTCTCTCATTAGAAACACAAGAACGACCAGAGCCCGCCTCTGTGGTGTGGGAGTAGTGTGTCTGCCTCACATTCAAGAGGTCCCAGATCGAAATTTGGCTATGGTGAGTTAATTGGATAGGATTTTTCCTTATTCTGAGAAGATGAAAGAACCCGTCTCATTTGAGCATCATTTCACCCATTTCATTAATGCATCGTCCGATATGACCTACCAGGTTAAAGGACGTTAAATTTCAAGTCAAAAAGAAATAAAAAATAAAAAAGGAAGAACCGCTTAACATTTCAAATACCTGCTACTTAAAAAGTTGGAAAATTCAAATGCAGAAAAGCAAATATTTTGGAAATGATTAATACCACAAACAATTTTGACATACTAGTAATGTTTTAAGGATATTTGCATTTGTCAACTTCTATAATTTATTTGTTTGTTCGTACTGAATACAAATCCACATCAGTGCATCGATTCTGATCAAATTTTACACGGATGACCTTTGATACAAAGCAAACTTGTAGTTTGATATTCCGCCCTTCCGTACCATTTAGACCCCTTTAATAATGTCTCGTGCAGATTGCCTTCAAATGCGACAGCCGGCAAAGGAAATACAGTCCTATTTTTTCCTTCTGCATCGGCATAATTCCTATTGCATTGCAAGCATAACGAAGGGGCAAATTTTGTATGATGTTAAACATTTTACTTATACTTTAATTTTTAATAACACCCCAGAAAAATAGACGTTTTACTACTGTTTTCAACATATGACATCTAAATTGCACAGAAAGAAGAGGGGTTAAGGCTGATGGCTAGGTGGCAAGGTGAGTGCAAGAGTGAGAAAGGGGAAAGGAAGAGAGTAGAGACAGAGGCGTGGAAAGACAAGTTGGAGGGAGGGAAATAAAAGTGAAGAATTTCCCCACATAAGTAATACGCGAAGAAAGCTCTGGGTTCTGCTAGTTACATTTCATTAAGAATAAGTATTTTCAGAAAATTCATGACATATTTGATTTATTTGCATGACATATACCTAATATTTTAATCATAATCATACGAGCTATTTTTGAGTAAGTGAAGAAACATTTTTTTTCTGTATAAAGGCAAGTTTGAGGAGAGGAATTTACTGACAATATTCGCCTTTCATCTTTTAGGTGTGTTTACATTAATATCTAATTTTCTGAAATACACCTCCTGTAGCATGTACAAATTATTCTTCTGGGTTGAAGAATATGCACAAAAATCATATTTTAACTGAATATTGGTTGAAGCTGTAACGTTTGTTGTGATGATAATAAATCATATTCGAGAAAAAAAGCTCCCGGCTGAACTGATCAAGGTGATAATATACAGAATGATTCAAAGAGCTTATAGAGGAATAAAATTACCACAGCGTTAGAAAAGGAACACATGGTCTAGGAAGTAATGCTGATTCACTGCAAGCTTGGGATGTCAGGAACCGTAATACAGATGTAAGCTTATTTTGCGTGAGGCACTGAATTGGATTGATCAGACGATTGATGAAGCCGGTCAGATGTGAATGCAACTAGACGAAGCACCTGCACACTTCTCTTGAAGCACGTAACATACTAAATGACACACATATCCCTGGCGCTGGATCGAAAGAGAAGGTCCAATTGCATGGCCACCCGCTCTTCTGATCTGATGCCTCTCGATTTCCATTTGTGTACGTGACGCCAGTTCCCGACCAAGAAACACTTCTCGCCTGGGTACTGCAGCATCTGATAAGATTCACAAGATCTGATGTACTTGATAGAGTGCGTCAGAATTTTCTACGTTTTTGTACCTGTATTGGCAACTTTGAACACCTTTTGTAAAGCAAAATTGAGTAAAAATGATTTTTGTTTAATCGAAATGTGGGTAAAAAACGCATTTATTATGGTTCCTGACGTTCCCATGCTTAGAGTGACTCAGGATTGCTTCTTACGCTTTATACTAACTCTGACAACTCTTTGTCTGAAAGGGGAATATATTCCAACAGAATTCTTTGTAACTTTCACTGCCTAACCTCTATTCCTAGCTTTTCATAAGCGAAATAAAATGACGCCTCCAAAAATAATTTCGAAATGAATGTTGTTTTTCTAAAATGCTATACATTTTTGGATCTAATGCTTCTATCTCAGATAAGTTGTAGACATGACAGAGTTGAACCTCGCCGATGACCTTTACGCCACTGCGCACGCACTCAGCAAATCGCAGAAGCCTGTTTTCCTCTCTGCCAATCTGAACGCACTCAAATTATTATTATTAATCTTCTTTTCTATCATTTGACCGCTGATAATACCTTGCGCGTAGCATAGAAGAGAACTTCATCGGTGGTGATTCCATAAAGGGGTTTGTATATACCAGACTCTGCCACCTCTCTCCCTCCAAGGGGAAGGGGGAGGCAAAGCGGATTCGCATTCATCGCAACAGCCCGCGCACCGATAACCGGGCGGGCGCGCGCGCGCGCTCAGTCATTAGCACACGGTCTCTGGAATAATGACCTGATACATACTCTATTTGCCATTATATCCCTCAAATGCATTTGAAATGGATATATAGGGGAGAGGTTCTGTTTCATAATTTCTGTTTGATGGTAAACTCTGCTTCGGCCCTCGCCCCCTCTCTCCACAATGTGCTGCGAGACAGACAGACAGATTGCCACAAAAAAGGATCACATGCCTCTCTTTCTGCGCACTATGTCCTTTTCTACATAAATAAGGCTAACGTTGAAAGCCTGTTCTAAACACAGCTAAAATCTCTCCGCAATGAACAAATGCTTTGTCCTGGCATATGATAGGTACGTTTTCGTTTGTCATTTATGCTACACTAATCTGGGATAAGCAAAACAAAACTTGTGAAAATTGCGTTTGAGGGTCGTTCTCCCAGGTATTTGTAAACATCCTGAGTTTCGTAGAAAACTTTAGTAAACTGAGGTCATATCCATGGCACATCGAACTAATAAAGAAAAATCTGATGTGTTACATTCACATGACTTTCTCTACTCTTGTACAAACTATTTAAAAAATGCTTATTCTCCATATGCTTCATGTTAATCGAGATGTTAATCTTATTGCTAATTTTCTTGTAGGTGCAAGGGGAATAAGGTAGGCTTTAAGCGATAGTCAAATCCTTAAAGAGCTGGTTGCTATGTGACGCTTCCATTCTCTTTGTAAGTCCAGGACATAAAAAAACTGAATAACGAATTCCCATTTGAGAAAAAGTATTGGAATAACAAGCAATATCTCAAAAATTGTTCACTCAACAACAAAAAATGTATACGACATAAATTCTGTATTTTAACGCGATCTACATTTTTTGTGTAGTAAAATTTTGTCTATCTCGTACGGTTTACCAGTTATGCAAAAGTCGTTCACAATGAAGAATACTTTTGAAGACATTCCCAGAAAATTCGAGATATACATTTCATTTGTCATGAAAATATCTTAAACATATGATATTTTAATCAAAATCGTTACAGCCATTTTTGAGAAAATTAAAATTTTCGAAAAATGTTCCATGTAAAGGGTATTCTGGGGTGGGGGGATTTTCTTGAAAACCTTCGCGTCGCATCTCTGGAAGATACTGAACCTAAATACCAGGTTTGGTGTTTATCCGACTGTTCGTTTCTGAGTTATGCTGTTCACAGACACACACACACACACACACACACACACACACGGACATGTTTCCAAAAGTCCTTTTTTTTGGATTCAGGGGTCTCAAAACATGTTTTCCGGTGAAATCTCGGTAACGAATTTTTGGGTGGAATACAATACTTCCCTACTTACTATACGTGGTAGAGAAAGTAAAAACTGATATCGATGTGTAGCCAGTGAATGGGTTGTTAATGAACTGTAAAGCAGCAACTCATTTTTAAATAGTTCAGATACTTCAACTGCCTAACGTATTGTCATCTCGCTCTTTCCCTGTTTCCTTCACCGGGGAGAGAAGGAGAATCAAGTTTGCAACTTGCACACTCTAACCCATATTTCAAGTTTTTCATTTGAGATTACGCAGCTCAAAGCAGTATCACAAATAAAATGATGGATTTCGAAAAAAAGTTTAGTAATATACTCGCATTAATGTCTGTACTTTGAGAACGCGTCGGTGTTTCTTAATACCTTCAACTTGTGAAGCAATTATTTCTAGTAGTATGTTCTAGTCGTAATCATATTTGCCATATAAACTCTCTTATTTACTTATCGAATGCTTTGAACATAGTCTATGACTAGTATACCTATGCTTCCCTAATAAATTCTCTTTTTTCTCTATTTGTTGGAAGACAAAAGTGGTTAATACCAAATTTGGTAGTAAAATAAAGCTGTTAAACGAATGGAAGTTTTAGAGTTCTTACGTTTTAAGTATATCATATTACGTTATCTTATATATAGAAGCTATATAATAAGACCATAATGATAGTAATTAAGCGCGAGTATATTTATAAAACGATCAGTGGCGAGTTTCAAATTTTTCATACGGTCTTAATTACCGTTAGTCAAGTTGCATACGACTGGTTTTGATCGATCACACTATATTATAAAAACTTTGAGTTTTTACTAAAAGGATCTTACCTTGTTAATTGTGTATAATTAAATGCTGATCGGATAGCAGCACTGACAGCAGGACCCTGAACGTATTTGCGAGTAATGCAACAGTATTGAGTCCACACCGTATTTATTGATTTTTTGCAGGTAACGTGAAAGAAACACATTGAAGCAAACGAAATGGATTCAATTTATTAAAATATTAAAATTACAATGAACAGAATCTATTCTATATTAAATACACGCAAATTTCGTTGTTTATCTGGGGAATGGGTTCCGGTGGACTGCTGCTTTGAAGGTGTTAAAAGGTACGGGCGATAGGGGAGCTGTGCGCGCCGCCGAGTAAGATCATAATGAGTCGCTAAGTATTATGGATGCCGTAACAGTCAGTTACGTCACCTGCAATCCGTGCATTATAATGTGGTCGACCAAAAAAGATATAATATATCGAAAACAGTTATAAAAGTTAAGGTTTTCAAAGGTTTGGTAAACTAAATTCCAAACCTTAATAGAAAATAGAAGTAGCACTTGTTTCTCAACGAGAAAACCCTGCCTATGAAGAGGTCATTAATCCAACTGAGCTAAAACAGGCAAGGGACCAACAAAGGAAGACCAAACCGACTCTCCCATCTTCGCCGTTGTCAGTTTTTTGTTTTGCAAACAGTAATTGGTAAGGAAGCACTACAAGACCCAGGACGGGAGTGAGGGAGGAACAGCTTTACAGTAAAAGTGGTAACGCCCGGAACTGTTCACCTCAATGGTTCCTGTCCTCTTAAGGTCAGTGGGGTGTGGTAAGGTTAGGCCAGGGTTTTCTATTCGTATAGCGCAAATTAAAAGTTTTAAATACCTAATCTATAGAAGAAATATAGACTAAAAGAACAAATAAGTACTACATTTAATTATCTAAACGGAACGATAAGACTAAATTTGTACAATAAACAAGGGAAGATACTACATACATTAAAATTCTTTAAAATGGTGTACACATTTAAATGAAGCGTGGGCAAATCAAATAAGAATCCAAGCAAATGAAGAGTTTCAGAACAATTTCAGGGCAACACAAAAGATAAAATAAAAATAAAATAAAATCCATCAAAATTCTGTGTCAGGATGCAGCATCACGCTTTAAAAGAGCGATCCACAGCCTTTGGAAGCATCAATGGACCCAGATCTCAAACTGTAAGCTGCATGCTACTAGACAGGAAAACACCAGTACTGCCTTGAACGACCAAGACCAAACATTTGCTGCTAGATTACGAATCGGACATACAAAGACCCACCTCCTGAATGTTGTTTCTGTACTACAAGACTCACTGTTGAGCACCTACTATGCAAATGCCAACAATATAACTGTTGCAGAACTGAAAAGATTTCCTCCTACCTCCACACTGCAATAGATACTCAAGTGGCCTATTTAAAACTAAAGAAATTCCTGCAGAACATCGGTCTTTTTAACAAAATATAAAAGGTTTCAATATTATATTTTCCCGCTCATACCTGAATATCAATCTTAATTAAAATATTTATTTGACAATGTTAAAATTAATGCAGTAATTCCATTATATATTTTATGTTCTCTTTATATCCAGCTACTTATTGTGTTGTACTATGTTACAATTCATTAGTTTTATTAATTTTGTGAACATGTAACTGTCTAATTATGAATTAATATAATTAATTGATGAGTAGCATATGACCATGTAGTTAACGCGACTTTAAAGAAATTAAAAAAAAAAGATAAAATACGAAATGAGGGCAGAGGAAACAAATTAGAGTATTTAATTTAAACAACACAGAATTAAGTGGAATCCCACACACGAAACACTCACTATACGATACACATCTTTCAACTACAAAACGAGCGGAAAGGGAAACCATTTTGTCACACTAGCGGTTTTCAAAATTGTAATCTGTAAACAATTGAACCTGAACGATCCTCCTTCCCCTGTCTTATGGTATAATCAGCTGATGAAATGCAACTAAATCCGTTTTGCTTAATTTGAAATAAAATGATGGTAAATACTTTCATGATGATTAAGGTAGCTAAAGTGGATAGAAGAATTGCTTTTTATATGAAAAGTACTGTACCTAAGGGACATCCATGGAATGATAACGGGTAGAGAAGACCTTGTGAGTGTGCCATATCTGTATTTAGCGTACCCATTCAACAGCACCTCCGCTACAGTTCTGACAACTTCAGTCTCCAAAATTAGCTTACTTATCTGGTTTTAAGACCATTTTTACATTAGTTATTATAATTGCAACAGTGAAAATATCAATGTGCAAATCAAGAGGAGTAATAACTAAAAGCTAACAATCATATTTGTACAACATAAATATTTGTTCCCTTTTTGGAGTAAGTAATGATATCTGCATCGTTGGGTAGTCCAATTATGGCTCCCATACACACACATATACGCGGCGTACTTTGTGTACAGTTGTCATTTTGTTTGCTATATCCGCGCACACACGGTCAGTCTAACTTCCAAATTAGTAGTGTATTGTGTTGCACAACTCCCCACCCCACTTCCCCTCAAACCCCAGGCCGCACCAATCACAGCGAGCATAAACAATGCCCGTTTCCTAGGAGACGCAAACAAAAGGCCGCTCGCATGGAAATTCATCATCAAAACAACAGAATGACAACCGACTCCATAACGGCGGAGCCCAATAACACTTCGATTCTGATTGGCTTCTCTTGCCAAGTCTGCCAACATAAAAGCTAAAGAGAACTTCATCACCACAATCCAAACCCTCTCTCGATTTTGATGGTTTCGGTTCAATGAAGCAATGGGCAAAAGGTGATTCGGAATCACAATTAGAACTTTCGATCAGGATTTAACATCGGTTTCACGTTTTTTCTCCCTGTTTTTATCCAGGAAATGGCTTTCAAAGGGAAGCGATGTAATTCCAACCTGTACAACTTCAAATACTTTGCTTTTGGTCTTGTTTCTTAACACGACGTGGCATTACATGGAAGGAATAAGAGTTATTTGGAGTTACAACATATCCCTAGTAATTATTTGAGTCAGCAGAATACGGCATTTCATATTCCAAAATGTGCCTGCTAACACTATAAAACACAAAGTGTATCTCATTACTATTTTGGTCCAATTTTCATATCTTTAATATTGCAAGTTATCTTACAATTCCCACTTTAACTTTCTACTATATAAGATGACCCTCAAATTCGATATCAATGTCACTAAAATGCACGTTTTGAGGTCAAAATAAAAGAATGCAAGCTACAATGCTTACGTATGGTCGGTAGAAGTACTACATTCCATTTGTTACGGCACGTAAAATAACCTCAAGTCTGTTAAAGAGGCCTCTGAGCAAAATTACGTCTCTCACGCCCAATATAGAATGGGACACTAAGGACCACATCAGTTAAAGAGCGTCCATAAATAAAATTCAATTTATTTTACATTCAGTCCAAAAATTCGATATCGAGATTTCACCAAAAATGCAGTTTTGAAGTCCTTGAACCCACTAAAAAGGCACTTTAAAAAAAAATCCCGCGCGCGCGAATGTGTGTGTGTGTGTGTGTGTGTGTGTGTGTGTGTGTGTGTGTGTGTAGTATAACTCAAAAAGAAAAGTTGGATAAATACCAAACTTAATATTTAATTCCATCATCTTCCAAGATTTTTGCGAAATTCTCCCAACCCAAATATTTTCGTTATCTTTTGCTTTCTAAAAGATTCTCTTACCGTTTCATTCAAAAATGGTGTATGTGAGGCGTTAAAACAGAGTATAACGTGAATTTCCAGCAAATATCCAGTTAAGTCCTCTTCATATTGTTTGAATTTTGTGCAATTCTGTGGAACTAGCAAACCTATGGGCTAAGACAGCATACTTTAAGAAAAATAAAGAACTCATTAAAACATGCAAATGGGTCATCTTTTCTTTTTCTTTTCTTCTTCTTTTTTGTAGCATTAGAGCTTTCAAAATATCCCACAATATACATTTGGATTTTTTTAGTGTAACCACATCAAATGACGATTCATTGTTTTCTCTTTTCCTGTGTAAAAATTCGTTAATATGACTTCTAAATTTATTCCACAAGGTTTCTGATATTAACATTTGAATGCTGTTCCTGCATGTTGTAATGCAACTAATCACCTATTGCTAAATTTAACTAATTTGTAGGCAAACATGTAGCATGACTAACGTAAAGTAGATAGAATAATTACTTTTATTATATATGCATTAAAGTATAATGGGTAAGAAAGACATGTGAACGTACCATATCAGATTTTTAGAATACATTCAGTATTGGATCTGCCCATCTATAACAATAAAACTCAAAATTGAACATATTTTAAAGATTCAAGACGAACATTTAATGATGTTCGAATTCATTACATCAAACAATTTGATTAGATACTTTAATTTTGTCAAAAATGGGTGATGACTTTATAAAAATACTATGTACAAGACAATGGCATAACAAATAAAATACTTATCTTGAAGCCTGTGAAGTCCTCTTTAGTCTCATTAATTTTTTCATAACTGGGAAACCATAAGAATTTCACCACAGAGCAAATCTGTAATTTACTCTTTTTCGTAGCGTTAAGCAATTTCAAAATATTGCAATATGTTCGCAATTTTCCAAGATTAGTTTTAGGATATCTTCTGAAACATTTTTAAAAATCTGTGTGGTACATTCACATGACTTTCCCTACCCTTCATCGTTTATTAGTGGGTATACAAATTATTCTTACACAAGTTTATTTTTCAATCTACTACATTTTAAACCAAATAAACCTTTGCAGAAATAGGTACATTACACGTTTAGTTATACACACAAAGGAAGAGCGACAGTCAAATGTTTAAGAACAGGGCGCTATATGCTGGACTTAAAATCCATGTGTTTTCATGGAATCGTGAGAAACAACTGAATGTTGAAAGGACTAAGAGATGACCAAGTAAAGAAAAATTCGAAGCTTTAATAACGGATATCTCAGAAATGGCTTATGCTACAAAAAATTTTTTTTTGAAATAAATTGTGTGTTTTAAAGAGGTCTACGCTTTTTGTGTAGTGCGTTTATGGTTATTCCTTAACGCTTACCAGTTATATAAGATTATACAAAATTTCTTCCGAATGAAGAGAACTTCATAAGCTATTCCCCGAAAATTTAAAGCGTACATTTTATTTGTCATGTAAATATGTTTTATATATGGTATTTTGATCAAAATCGTTAGAGCCATTTTTTAGAAAATAAAAAATTCAGAAAAATGTTCCTTGTAAAGGGTAGTTTGGGGTACTGGATTTTATTAAAAATCTTCGTATCGCATCTTTGGAAGATGTTAATATAAATACCAAGTTTAGTATTTATCCGAATTTACACTTTTGAGCTATGCTGTTCACAGACACACAGACCCACATATACGGACATGCTTCGAAAATTGCTTTATTTGGATTCAGGGCACCTCAAAACACGTATTTCCGGTGAAATCTCAGTATCGAATTTTTAAACAAGTGAATATATTTTGTACCGTGCATATATTGTCTAATTTGAGGCAGTATTTTTAACACTTAAATGATTTCAGTCAAATTATATAATATGTAAATTCAATAACAGTCCGCCTTGAAGCAATATGTGTATGTAATAATTTGTAAAATGTGTGTAACAGTCATTGCATATGCTTATATTATTGTAAGCATGTTCAATAATGTTATGTGAATGTATTACGTAATTTAATAATGTAGGAGCTGTGAGAATAATAGGTTAAAAGTTGCTAACAATGAGGTAACCTTGAGGCAATAATGAGTAAGGATGTTTAATAATGCTACTAGTCATTATTGGAGCAACAATAATATAATGTTAGTGACAGTTTATAAAATAGCCAATCAACAACCAGAAAAAGTTTTAGTTAAATGAAGGTATTCTATTGGAGTAGGATTAGCCAATCATAAACTGAAAAAGAGAAAATTTTACAAATTTAGAGTTCAGTTGCTTGTAGACAGTGCTCATAACTGGACGCGTTGGTTGAAGACAGTATTCCTGACGCGAGATGTATCCTCGAGAAATTTAATATGTATTTTGTGTGAGACAAAAATAGTTTACGTGTTAAGAAGTGCTAGTAATTAACAGAAGAATCTCAGATCTCTCTATATCAGTAAAGTGTTATTTAAATCGTGTCAAGCATTAATAAAAGGAGTGAAGTAAATTATAATCTGTGTAAGCCCACATTCTTAGTCACACCACAACCCTGCTAAGAGAAACGTGTCTCTAACAATAATACTGACGCAGCCGAGGCAAACATAAATATTTAATACTTAAGCGTGGTGCAAACAATGTAAAGAAAACAATATTCTTAAAATTGACGCCCAAAACGTGGTAAAAATAACGTAACAAACCATCTTCTCAAATTTGAAACCATTACTAGGCAAACTGGTGATTAACCCAAGTGAATAGAATAATCACTTTTTATATGAATAGTATAATATAACGGGTAATAAAGTTGTCTAATATTATACATTATTAATTGAAATTACAGATCTTACGAGTTTATTTTGTTTATTTGTTTGTGCAAAGCAATTTATAAAATATGTGGCTATACATTCAGTCCAGAATCTTGCCTGGTCATATTCAAACAACAGATTTCCTTAGTATCGAAACATACATCTGCAAATACCCTTAAAGTTATGCTTAACTTTCTGCTCTTCTTAGTATCTAGTTCCATTTACTTTTAGCTTTGCTAAAGCACTCCTGCTTTCTTTGCTGAAGAGTTGAATTAAAGCTAACTTTGCATCTACTTTGAACCATTTCTCATTTAAAGCCTATTTTTGTCTATGTGCCTTTGCACTCAAAAGCTATAAACTTGTTTAGAGGCTCCATTAACCTAAGAAGAGCATTTTTAGAAAAATGTCCAAGTATGTGTCAGCCTAGATTTGTGTCTCTAAAAGCATAACTAAAAAAACGAAAAGTCCGATGAATACCCCATTTTATATTTATCTTCCAAAGATGCGACACGAAGATTTTAAAAAAAAATTCTTCACCCCAACTACGCTTTACATGAAACATTTTTTAAAATTTATTTTCTCAGAAAATGGTTCAACAATTTTTGATTAAATCACCATATATTTCAACTATTGCCGGTCCTCGTAGCCGTGGTCGCTGGAGTGGTCGCTCCGGTGCTCCGCCAAGCTGAGGGTCGCGGGTTCGAGTGCCGCCACGGGCATGTGTGTGTGTGTGTGTGTGTGTGTGTGTGTGTGTGTTTTGCGGAAATAAGCGGTATGAAAACAGTAAAACACAGTAGCATAAACTGGGTACAAGGGAACTTAAAAAAAACTATTTATATGACAAACAACATATATGCATTTCTTGAATTTTCTGGAAATAGCCTGTGAAGACTTCTTTCTGAACGACTTCTGTATAACTGCTAAACCTTAAGAGACAGACAAAATCTTATTACACAAAACTGCAGATCTGGTTAAAGCACAAAAATTAGGTGAAATATTTTTTTTTCTTCTGGAGTTAACCATTTTCAGGTATTCTTTGTTATTGGGTTAAATATTTAAATACTTACACTTTATCAAGAGGGAAATCCTCTCGTGGTCACGCATAGCGAGATTCTCTTGAAAGTTTTGATTATACCCTTGTACCTACAAGGAAATACGCAATAAAACCACTTCTGCAGATGTTTATCTCGATTAACACGAGTTAAGTTCACGATGACATAAGGAGCAGAAAAATGGTTGGTGGGAAAACAAGGAATTTGGACCAAGTGAAGGCCGGATTTTTTAAAGGACTTCTAGGGAATGCGGAATTATGAGGGAATTTGGAGCGCATAGTGAGACGATAGAGTGCAAAATCAGAGCACTTAAATATTGGATGAAAATCGTTCTTGGAGACCAATCTCTAATTACGGCTACCTGTTACCGTGAACAGTTGAGAATGGAGGAAATTCGACATGGGCATCAAAATTAAAGAGGGGTTTGGAAACCATAGGGATGGGAGTCAGGGAAATAGGAGGAGTGCGTGAGGAAAAATTAAATACCGCCTCTGTAATATTGAAAGGCAACAAACAATTGCGGAATGCTCGGAGAAGGGCTAAAATCTGAGTGGGGGTGGAGCAATACATCAAAATGGGCACCAAACTCATTAGACACGGGCTAGCGTGACTTAGACTGGGAGCATGACGGATGATAAAAGTTACTGATGAAAGTGGTAGGAGAAACTGCCCAATTTGTGAGGAGGAAGAGTCATGAGTGCATATCTTGGCAAGTTGTAAGGGTACGGAGGAATGTTTTCCGCGATCCTTTACCACCTCGAATGGAGAGTTAAGGGCATGTTGGAAACTACTGGCAGGCAGGGAAGACATAGAGGGGATAGGTAAATTTCTACTTAAGGCAAGACAGTTGAAATCTGAGAAGGCAGATAGGGAAGCGAGGGTGTAGGAAGAGCTAAACATTGCTATTTGTGCTTTTTTATAATTTTTCCACTCATTGTTAGTGTGCTGCGTATATTTATTCTCTTAACTGTTCTTTGTTTACTATAATATTTTAATTTTTTCCGTGAAATGATGTTTTCTTGTAATAGTATTTTTTCTGGTTTCCTTCTATTTTTTGTCGTTTTTATTATTATTAATCTTGTTTATTATACTGTGTATTATAATAGCACGTACGGCCTGCGGACCCCTGCGATTGATAGGGATCTGTGTATGTATATAGTTATGTAAACAAATACTCATTTGTTCATTCATTAAAGTAGATAGAAGAATTAGATTTTGTAATAATACTTTATTGTAAATGGATAGAGAAAGTCATGTGAATGTAATATCAGATTTTTATCGGCATATAATTTCCTAACGATCAATCTTACGAGAGGTCATTCGAAAATGAAGATTGTACCGGGAAGTAGATCAGTTTCTCAAATCTGTATACAAAAGCCTATGGCAATCCTATTGTAAGTGCATTCTGATGCATTAGAGTCGCCTTTGTGCATGGCACTAAGGTTTCTCGCGCTCGTGAACTCATTCCTGGTACTTGCCCATTCTCAGCAAACTCTGCGTGAGTGAAGCACAAACAGGAGAAAACACAAGTTGCTTCGAGCAAGTAACATTAATGTTCATGCAGAAGGGAAAATCTTGGGAAAGCAAGAGAGTGTATGGCAGGGTTGAAAAGGTTATTTGAACCGTTTCTCAGTGGCAAACCAAGAAGAACATTAGTACACGCAAAACAAACAAACAAGAAGACGTTTGTACTGTGCAAAGAGAAGCGATGGTGGTGTCTTCCCTCCCCGACAAAATGGAAGCTCCGAAGCGAATGCCAAAAGGATTGAGCATGTGAACGGGGTGCTCTACCTAACACACAAAGGGAGTAGGAGAGATTGCCTACTTGACAGGCGTTTGTCTTCAGCCAGTCAAGCGATCTCTTGCGTGTATCCTTTATCCTCCTTCCGCTTTGTGTTCACCCAGGAAGGAAGAAGGGTCAAAGGGAGACGGATGAGAATACCTAAAGCCTGGAGGGAATGTTAACATGGGTCTTGCTTCTTAAGCCAATGTACATATATGTAAAATTTGGTAAAATATGTGAACATTTACGATTTTTTTATTTTTATTTTTGGCATTTTTATAATTATAACTTGTACTTTCATGCTACAAAATTACTTTTAGTGTCAACATTTTTGAAGCCAAAAATGGCCATTTAATTGGTCTTGTACCATTTACTTAAAGAATTGCATTGAACTTTCACTAATAATGTTTTACAATTCCTTTTCCACATTTTTTACTATTCAAAATGCTGTTTGGACCACAATACATAACTTATTAGCTTGACTTTTCTGGAGAGCTTTAGGAATTACAGATTTAAATTATTTTTGCACTAGTTAAAAAAAATATTAAATAACTCAGAAGAAATTATTTTCCGTAATTCACGTTGAAAAACTTGAAAAAATTCAATAAAATTAATACAAAGGTCTGTTTTGCTCCTAAACTAATTAAATTAAGAAATATCTGCACAAAAATTTAAGTTTGTACACTATCTTAAGTTAAAAATTTGGGAACGATAAACTGTAGGATTCAAGAAACATTTGATATTCTCATATTAAAAAGTGATTAGTTTGAACAAAAATTAAGATTCTAACGGTTTGACATAGCTCGTTAAAATGTGTGTGCACTATAAGTTTTATATTCTGAGTATCTGGTAAAAAAAGGTCAAAGCATGAGAAGAAAACTGTAGAGTTTTGGATTTTTAAAGTTACATTGCCTTAATTAGGAATGACAATGCATATATGCTATGAGGAATCACTTTCAACATATCTGAACTTTTAAAATGTCGTTAGAAATAGTAATAACAAATTTATCGCTAGAACGTGTTAACTACTTATTTGAATTTAAAGTTAAATCTATAACGGATCTTGAAAGAGATGAATTTCACACTAATGAAAATATATGTAGCTGCATTGCTTGAAAATAATAATAAAATAGCGCGTTTATTTGAAATTTTACATTAACTTGCTAATAGTATTTTTACTGCATTTGTAATCCAACAAGCATTAGTAAAGTGTACATTTGGGAATTTAGCTATTAATTTGTTGTCAAGTCTTGCACCAGAATTTGCCCTGCGTTTAGGAGCTAGAACTGCAGTTCATTGAGGTTCTGGCATGGTTATTCCCACAATTAAATTAAATTTCGAAAATTTTTGGGAGCCCCATTATAAGAGGACCTTTGATTTTAAAACCAATGGCCACTTAACGCATTTTTCACTGGCATGTCTTTTTCATTGTTTTACTCCAAGAAACAGTTTTACAAGTAAAAATTTCAAAGAATAAAGACTAGAAATTCTGAGTGTATTTAAACTTTTTTCGTGGTATCATTCATATATATATATAAATTTTCTCATGGAGAAGTTTAAAAAACAACGAACATTAAGCACTAAAGAATAAAGAAAATTCAAAATTTAATTTAAAAAACCAAAATTTTTCAATCTGTCATATGCAGCAGTTGTGGAGTTATATAAAACCTTTTTTGAATGTTCAGCAGAAAGTGCCTGGGGAGCAACTGGTACTTCCTCGCTGCACAGGCATTTAAACATGTCTTTGAAATATAGGGTTCGTATATTGCAAAATTTTGATTTGCATACCTCAGAGTTTAATTAAGTACAAGTAATAAATAAGTGTTTTCACAACTTTTGTAAATGTTGGGCACCAGGTGCGGCCTGGATTAAGGTATTTAAATTCTGGGAGCTTGCTGTAGCACGTAAACAAGGGACTAGAGGAAGGGTTTTAGGTTTTGACATTTTAAGTAACCAAAGTCGGATTTTCATTAAAAATCCCGTATTTAGTAAGCAATCAGGGAGCTCCAATTCGTCTCTTTTCTGCACTTTCCAATTTTCAAGTAGTCGCCTTGTCTTGAGGTTAAAGTGTACCTGCACCGCAGAGCATAGGCAACTTCTTCTGCACGGACGCGTTGCAGGCTAGTTTGTTTTAGGGGTAAATGACGTTTGTGTTTCTTTCAAATTGGAAAACGAGGACTGTTCGAAATATTGCACTACAATACTTGTAATTTATTCATTAAAAAGAAAGCTGAGCATCGAGGTGTTAATAAGCTCAAATAATTTATTTATAATTACTGTATATAACCATCTATTTAAGGAAATGCACAATTCTAATTTTGGGCACTATTTGATTAGCTGAACATCCTTATGGAATAATGACAGCTTAATATCTTAATGTCTCTGAATCTGCAGTGAATGTAATCATTTCTCGGTTTTAAGCTTACAGTTAATGTAGAAATACTTACACGCTGATTTTAAAAAGGTAAACTTCGAAACAGAAAATGAGATTATAAAAATTGCTACCAATACATTCAATAGTAGGACTAGCTAGTGTTAAATATTAGTATTACTCAATCCCTAGGATCATTAAGGACCAGTTATTGTGCTTCCGTTGGGTTTCAAGCTGCAAATTTCATTGAATGGGTAAAATCATATTATTTCGATCTATAGAAACTGTACACCAATATTTCCTATCAGCATACCCATTAATGTGACTTCATGCGTTATCGTTGATGTTTGTTATACAGTACAACATAGACTATGAAATATATATCAACCTTAGCAGAAATAATACACGCATTCTTTCAGGAGAAATGCAGAGAATATTCCAATGAATGATTGCAAACGAATCATAAACACAAGGAAGCTTAAGGTAAAGATACAAATACATTTTTAAGGTACCCTAGACATTCATAGAACACAAGAGCCCTCCCTATGTGGTACTTTAATTAGAGGTTCATAAAGATAATTTAGGAAAATATATATCTTTCTAGATAGTAAAAGTTTCTGTATGTATAGGTATGTATTACCTACTACCAGTAAAAATGAGAGAATTTTAAATTAAGGGTTATGGACACTCCCAACACAGGAAGAAATACAAATGTTGGTGCCTCAATATGACACAAGTACCTCAGTAATGGTGGATTTTTATGTGGAGAAGTAGTTAAGATACCCATGTAGAATCCAAGAATCCAAATATTGCCTACATAAACCAGTACTTAAAAACTTGATAATTCCATAAGCCGAGGGAATTATAAATAGTTAATATTATTATTATTTATTAATTAATTACTTGCTATTATTTGTTTAAATTAATTTCAGGTATTTAACTTTCCATAAACACTTTAACTGTTCTTCTGGAATTATTTTATTTAAATTCCTGAATTGTCGTATTAAAAGTTTCCAACACTCTTTGATAACACAAACATTGTAGTGAAATTGATTTAAATTTGTTACACATTTTCTGGTAATTGCATTTTAATGTTTGGTGTGTATATATTTCAAATATTTCACAATCATGAAAAAAATAAGAGTTTAGGATGTGTATGTCAATTTTGGGGAATATTTAAGGACATTGTTGCACTTTTAATTATTTTAGTAAAAGTCCTTATGATAAAGTTATAAAAACGTTTATAGATTATAATAATTAATTCAAATGTGTTAAGGTTAGGAGGTAAATTAGTATACTAGGAAATGTTACCCACGTTTCAAGAATTTTGGTTTCAAATCATGCGTTAGCCAATGTAGTGTTACTGACCATACTTGACCTACGTAAAGTACCTATGGCAAATTAGAGGTTTGCAACTCTTTAACAGAAATGCTCTTAGGTTTATTAATTTCGTCATGATTACTATTAATGAATCTATAAGTTGAAGATAGCGGAGACTCCGAATGCATAGCCCCAGTTTCACTGCGATTATCAAAGTGTGAGGAATCAAAGAGAACGACAAAAATCTCTCCAAAAGAGTGTGAATTAAGGAGAGTTTCTGAAACGAGGGCGAACATCTATTTGTGTAGGTGTTTATACCTGATCATGCACGTTCGACATGTTTTAAAGAATTACATTAGTAGTATGCCGCTGACGTAACTCTTGCTTCGGCAAAGTCATTGCTGACACGTGATCAATGATCATTAATTCTGTATACTCTAGAGTAGCGACGTCAACTGCTGCCTGCCAGCGCAAGCGCGTACCTTTGGTACTTAGCATGCCCATGTTGCTCAATGGGCATAGCGTTCAAAGTATGAACGCAAGTGGAAGTCATTATGTGCAATTATGTTAATGTTGTATTACAAGATCGGTCTCAATTTTATTTGGAATTCTAACGTTATGATTTATGTAAATATTCTATCTTCTATGGCTTTAATACAAGGTTATTCAAAAAGAAGGAACAGATTTTAAATATTCATTTGTAGTGAACGACAATAGATAGTGACACATACGACACATCATTGAAAAGAGGAAACTTCAAAGTTTTAAGCCCCACCTATTAGTTCCATTCAGTGCCTACAGGAACGCTGGATTTGTTTACGAGAAAATGGCGACGCCACAGGAAAAGTTCGTTTTATACGCTGCAGTATGCAAAGAGTGAATTCATTGTTTCATTGCAGCGTTCATTTTGTTTTAAGTTCAACAACGAGCGGCCTCGTGAGAAAATTACAATTGATACAATGAATTCGTAGAGCATGGTTGCGTATGCAAACGGAAAAACATTAGTGTCCTCGCATAAAAAATAGTGCTCATTTTGAACGCATAAAATAAAACTTTGAACTTTTCTCTACTCAGTGATGTATTGCATGTGTCGACATCTATTGTCGTTCATTAGAAATATATACTTAAAGTCTGCTCTTTCTTTTTGAATAGCCCTATAGTTTAATTTAGAACTATTGATTTTTTATGAATAATTCATTTATTTAAATTATTAAAAATAAACAAGAAGAAATATAATAGCATGAAGAGTTCTTTCACAGTTCCTTCGGACTGTGTACCACTGTTCTTAAGCTGCCACTACCTTGGAGTATACAGTCTTCCCCCTAGCGGTTCACGCCCGCTAGTACTGGCAAGGTCATACAATTGTTCTTGGGTTGACAGTTACTCTAGATCTAGAGGGTAAAGTCCGTGCTGCTATTGGTGCATTCCTGAAAAGTTTATGACCCTCGTTGCAGGCTGTACTTTCTTATTTCTTATGTTTTCAAATACAAGGGTAACCCAGACAGTGCCAGACATTTTGGAATAAACAATTAAAAAAATGCAAATATCAACGTTTATTATGTACATTTTAAAGGTACACTCTTAAGCTATTTTTCTACATAATCGCCATTCAAATTGAGGCATTTATCATACCGTGGCACAAGTTTATTAATACCCTCTGTGTAGAAATCTGCCGCCTGCAACTTCAACCACTGGTTAACACCGGCATGGAGTTCAGCGTCAGTATCAAAGTGTTGTGTACCGAGCCATTTCTTCATCGCTGGGAAGAAATGGTAGTCGCTCGGCGCCAAATATGGGCTGTATGGTGGATGGTGAAAAACCTCCCATCCAAAACCATCCAAGAGTGTTCGGGTACGATTGGCCGTGTGTGGGCGTGCATTGTCAGAAGAAATAACACCTTGGTGCTAAGTTTTCCCCGACGTTTATTTTGTATGGCACACCTTAACTTTCTTAGTGTTTCAGAATACCTCTCTGAGGCTATTGTTGTTCCACGTTCCACAAACTCAACGAGAAGCACTCCCTTAGAGTCCCAAAACACAGTAGCCATGATCTTTCTTGCTGACAGCGTTTGCAAACACTTTCTTGGTTTCTTGGGAGAATGTGTGTGTCCCCATTCCATCGACTGCTGTCTTGTTTCACAATTGACATGCTTCACCCAAGTCTCGTCCCCGGTTACGATACGATCGTAAGATTTGTTGAAATCTTGGATGAAGGTCACTGCTGCAGCTAGTCTCGTTTTTTTATGGTTTTCCGTTAGAATTTTCGAACCCACCTGGCACAAAATTGGTCGTAACCAAGCTTCCCCACCACAACTTGATGCACCAAACTCCGTGAAATTTGGGGAAAATGTTCCGAAAGTTCTGCAATCGTGAAACGACGATTTTCACGAATTTTGTCATTGATTTGCATTGACAGTTCATCAGTCACAAGGCTAGGCCTACCACTGCGATCCTCGTCGTGAACATTGGAACGACTATTTTTAAAATCAAGGCACCATTGCCTGTCTTGGCTTTCACTCATTATTCCCTGTCCGTAAACATTACAGAGTTGACGATAAATTTCAATTGGTTTGTTCTTTTTAGCCAACAGAAACCTAATCACAGACCGCACTTCATAAGTGGCGGGATTTTGTATTGCAGCGCACATTTTAACAACTCACAGAGAGCACAGTAAGGAAGGCACAGTCCTCACGCTACCAGAGCTGGATGCGTACTGAATGTAGGAACGTTCTGGCACCAAGATGGCCGCTCTATCCCTACTCATCGCCACGATAGGCCAAAACGTCTGGGACTTTCTGGACTGCCCTCGTACTTTTGATACCGCTGCACCGCAATAGACAAAATTATTCTAACGGTGTCAAAGCAATAATAAATGCAAAAGGTTTTTAACACGAGGTTATTACTGAAGTGTAGTTCTTACTATAACCAGATGTTATCACGGCCATCTGCACTGTGTAGCCCTGAACCTCATAGCAACGGGGATACTCTTTGGCATGGATACTTGCATAAAGGCTTTTTCACTCCGATTCGCCACCAACATCGCTCTATGACTTTAGAAGATTACAGATAAATTTAGTTCATTATCAAGATGAAAAAAAAAACGATCGAAAAAGGTTCAATTACATCGACATGAGAAAATCACGGATGACGCACAACTGTCACAAAGTCTGTGTCAATAAAGCTTTCGCTATGTTACATTGTCAATAACTCGGCATTAAACACTGCAGGTGCTTTAACATCGATAATAGGGCAACCATTTGTATCTTCCTATTTAGAGGAAGCCTTTACAAACAAGTGAATGCGTAATATTGAATAGCCGGACGCACAAAGGCAGCTATATACACACTGTTTGTATTACGGCATTTCATATCAAAAGTGGCTTTGGAGCATTGGAGTCCTTGAATAGAATCACAAGGGTTTAATGGGTTTACCCGTGAACCGTATTTGCAGGCAATTAATACGCAGATTCTGATGGCCTATCAAAGCGGTAACTTAGTGTTATTCCATTTGATTTATTAGTGTAATGTTGTGTAATATCTGCGTATAAGCTCTGCTCCATCTACGTTTTCAGGCACGTGTTTGCTACTATTGATTCTGAATACTTTGTTGGGAAGGTACACTCTAATATTAACTCAGTGTCAATGAAAAGAGTTGTGAATGGCCAAACGGAAAATGACCACTTCCGTGGAAAAAGCCTTGCCGATTTCCCCCAGAACGCAACAGTGGCCTGTCCTCCCTGAAACTACACCCACCAACTTTCTCACTAAAGCATGGAATACGATGCACTTAACATAAGATCGGCTACAATATGTTAGGATATTAGATTCCTCCTGGATAGGTACCGTACCTCATAAACCAGAGCATAATCTCAGGGACATCTACACTGCCGTTTGTGAAAATTGCAACACCAAGAAAGAATTTTCCGAATAACTCCAAACTTGGTGGAAGTGTAGAAGAGCGTGCAAACAATAAGTGATTAGGCTTGCAGAGAGATGGGGTACACGTAGGCCGAGCAGAACCCTCTCGTGTCGGTCCGGCAAGGTCAGTTTTGCGCCCAGTGTATTCAGTGCAGAGTTGTCAAACAAGATGGAAACAATATAGTGAGTGGCAATATGCCTCGTCGATGTCAAAGGGAGCCATATCGGCATGTGAGTTCGAACCGGGCAGAATGATCGGTCTCCAGGAAGCGGGTTTGTCATACCGTGACATTTCGGCTCGTACAGGGCATGCTTCTACGTCAGTGATGCGTGTGTGGAAGCAGTGGATATATGAAGGTCGTACGCAGCGAAGAGCGGCTACTGGGCCACGGAACATGACCACAGTACGGGATGGCCGTCAGCTTGTCCGCATGGCCATAACGGACCGTAGAGCTTCATCCACAGTGTTGGCTCGACGCTGGAGCACTGCAACAGGTGTAAACTTGTCTGCATCAACGGTTTGTCGCCGTCTGCTGCAGGTTGGGCTAGTTGCATGCATGCCATTACGTCGACTTCCATTGTCCAGAAACCACAAGCTCCTCCGACTGCAATGGGCACGTGAAAACCGTCACTGGGGTGCTGAGTGGCAAAATGTATTCTTTTCGGACGAGTTCCGCTTAAACGTGTCCTACAGTGTCCGGCGGTACCGTGGTGAGCGCAACCTGGAGGGCTGCACTGTTGAGCGGCATAGCGCACAAACACCAGGTGTGATGGTTTGGGGCGCTATGGTTACAACAACCGATCTCGTCTCCTAGGAATTGAGGGCATTTTGAACAGCAACCGGTACCTAACGGTAGTTGGAAGCAATGCACCTAGGTAGATGCTCCGAAGAATGTTAGAACATCACCGACTTAAATCTACGCAGCTCTCGTAGCGCGGCCAGAAATAATTACTGAAGGTGTCATGTCATAAACCAGACGTATCGTTTTAAGACGAACAGGAAAACAATTAAGGAGAAACTATTGGGCACGCTACATTATAATTAAATTTGGTAACTTGGAATGTTCGTAGTTTTTTTTAATGGACGCTCTTTAACTACTGTTTCTTAGCGTCCCATTCTATATCCATCGTCCTTTGCCATGTTTTAATCCGCGATCGCTGGAACCGGAGGCTAGCATAGTACCCCTAGAGGAGGACGACGAGATGTTCGTAAGTTATTCACTAAAGAAACAGATCTTAGAAAAATAACAGAAGACTTAGGAACATATAAACTGAATGTTAAAGCAAAATAATTCAAAACAAGTGGATAGAGAAGTAAAGGTAGACTTGTTGATGTGAATAAGTTATGTAGATTGTTGCCACAGGCAGAAATGCCTAAAGCATGAAGGAAGAAGAAGACCCGATAACTTAGGTGATCAGCAAGATCAGGATTTGTGTGCAGGATAACCATACACTTTCATTTCTGTAATTATAGTTTGAGCTAGTTGCATTACAGTCGCTCTATTCTTAGCGGCATGCGATCTCATTGGCTTTCAGATTTATAACAGCACTCCCATCTTACTCTTTACGTTCAATGCGATTCGTTTCGCGAACAATTAGGATTGATAAAGCTAACTCATGAAACACATTCCACTGCTTGTCATTTCAGTTGGGAGGTTTTTGTTCAAATACAACGCAAAGCAAAACTGACACTTTTATTGTGGTCCACTTTGAGCACTGCCAGCTGTCACAACGCGAGGACAGCTCGGCAGGTGGCAAGTTTTTGATTATTCAATCGATTATCTCCATTGTTACTTCTCATCTGGCTAGGTTTTATTTGGGGGGAAGGGCTGCTAAATAAAGTGACTTCCTTGCTAGACAGCAGCTTGAAATGTTTTACACTGGGTATTTTATTGAGACTGGTCATCTTGTTAGAACATTCTGCTACGTTTCTTTTGGCCTATGGCCATCTCATCTCTGCACACTAGTAGGATTACCATATCATAAAATTGAATTCAAACGTAGGTTTTTTTCGTACCAAGTAATGTTGCACCATAAATATGTGTGATATAACGTAGTTTTCACTCTCTCTCGAGCTTTGTAAACATGTACCTAACGTGAGTTAGATACAGCACCAACAACAAAGTTTACATTTTCCACTGTGAGCTTATTCTGCTCATCTGTCCACTCAACATTTAGCAGGGAAAATATTCTTTCCTCAGCTGTGTTAAGTGCGGGGAAAACAGCACCGTAGGGTCTATCTTCAACAACCAACATGCGTAACACCACAGCTCATGTGCTGATGCCATTTCTCTGCTACACTTCAACGAAGCTCTAAGAATGATTTCACAAAACAGTTTACGATCATCAGTAATAATATTTCTACATCTTAAGAACACCACGCTTTTCTAGCACCTGCCACTCTGACTCTTTTTCCAAACTTAGCCAGTGAAACAGAAACCTATCACTGTATTGTAACATCCAATTATAACTGAAGTATTTATAACTACTAGCTGTCTTACCCAGCATTGTATTGATACATTCTGTAAGTAAGGGACTGAAAATAAGGAGAGGGATTATTTTTAAAAGTTATAAGGTATCCTTTAACTTTCACCAAGTGCACAAATTTGTGCCTTAATTGACCAAGCAGTATAGTTTTATTACTAAGTGGCTGAAAAAATAAAGTAAGGGTAGTTTTTAAAAATTTCGATTACTATATAATTGAAAATGACGATTAAGTGGTTTTTGGAAATTATAACATAACCTACAATTTTTTCCAACTTCTACTGTATAATTATGCAATACTTTGACATATAATTTAAACAGTGCGGTTTCTACATAAAGGAATGATAGTTTTTGAGAGTTATAAGATAGCTTATAATTTTCGTTGGGTTCTTTAGTAAAAGCATATACAGTTTCGTCTAGATAGACCAACGTTAGGGGTTGAATGTAAAGGTAGCATCATTTTATCAGATTCTAAAACCCAGTGCCATCAATTCAAAGAAGATAGAAGACATCAGCAAGCTGTATACAACGTTATATACCTACACACATCGTTCAATGGAAAACTGTAGAAACTTCGGAAGATCCCGTTGCAAATGAACCATATTAACCTTGTTGAATAGAAAGTGTATTAGTATAACTGTTGGATTAGCAGCAGATTAATTTTTTCATACTGAATATATTGTTTGAAACTGTTATAGTGAAACAAGGGTAGTTTAGTTTGAGATGTCATGTGTATAAAATTATAAAGTTAAATTGTTTAAAATGTTTTTTTTTCAAAATATTCCAAGATAGGTATTTATCATTTGACCACAGTATGTTTTTCATCATTCTTTAATGTCTGCACTCCTTAATTCTTAGTCCTGAACAGTTATAAAGTTATAACCCCTTTCAAAATAATCGATTCAATTGTGTTAAATGTTTCGAACAAATTCTGTGAAAAGCACCCATCTTTAATCGACAATGAATAGGGTTGGCTGTTTTCTTTTTAATTTATTTATTATCCCTTGAACTTCTTTGTTAGTGATGCAGAATTGTTGCTCAGATTGCCTGGATTGCGTTTGTTTTCTCTTGTGTTTCCTAACCTATAGCGCTCATTTTTTTAACTCGCTGACTCACAAAAGGCTAAAGCAAAGGTGGTATACTGATAGATATTGGTCATTAAATGAATGATTTCTAAGGCCTGAAGTTAAGAACAGTTTAATCCAGTACCTTTAATGACACCTGCCGAACTGTTCAGGTACAACTTTTATTTGTCTACTCTTACTATTATGCGTTAGAAGTTTAGGATGTAATGTAACATGTACGAATAAGACAAACTGTACAATTTCGCATTCGGTCTGAAGCATTTCATGTTGCGGGTACTGACTTCCCGCCATCCTCCACGTGAAAAAATTGAGTTTTATTTATGGAGGCTCTTTAACTGCTGTGGTCCTTAGCGTCCCATTATATTGCAAGTGAAAGACGGGTAATATTGCTCAGAGGCCTCTTTATCAGACCTGAGGTTCTTTTACGCGTCGTAAATCTACGACACGGGACCACCGTTTAACTTCCATTCCATTTACACCCGAAGAAAATCCCTCGCCCTCCGCCGGGTTTGAACCCGCGACCTTGGGAACTAGATGCTAGCATGGTACCCCTAGACTACGGAGGACGACGTCTCCTCCACGTGGTGCTGCCCTGTGCTCGGCGGAGTGATATATTAAGTTTTGCTTACTTCTACGTTAAACGTAGAGTGAAAAAGGCATAGGCACATGATAGAGAAAAATGTGAATGTTTACTATGTTTTAAAAGGTTTTGCCATTGTTCAGACAAGCCAATTACTTCGGCTTGATGGTCAGCCCTCCTGGCTAGCGTGCAAAGTGGTTTGAGTTCGCTTCACGACTGGGGAAGGATTGTTCAATTGTGGAAAAAATTCAATCCTGTGTTCAAGACAGATATGCAACTTCATTCCTATGCAGTGGAAGGCAAAATGCCTCTACTCACAGTATTACAGTATTACTTTCTGGTTGTCCTATACTTCACCCACAAGGATAGGTGTTTCTGAAAACACATTGATTCAAAGATCTTTAGACCTATCAACACGCGTCCGCCAAAACAAACAGTAGAGTCCAATACTTGAAGTTTAAACACATTCATTATGTCAGAATGCCATGTATTTCAAATGACCCTGCTAATGTATTGGGAATGGAACGTAAGATAGCATAGGCAAATAGAAAGTATCATTCTGGTGACGTAGCCCATGGATTCTTTGACTATAGTTTATTCCACTTCTTTTCCTCTTCAAACAATTTGAAAATTAAACAAAAAATACTATAAAAATATGTATTCTAAAATTAGTTATGTTTTATTCCATTTCTTTCGAAGTCCATATATGCAAACAACGCTCAGACTTTCTCTTAGAAAACCAATCAACTTTAAACTTTAGTATGTTTAAAACTCAGATGGAATAATACTTTTCTGTTTAGAAATACAGTTCCTACGAGCTAAGATTTCAAAGTTAAACTAAGATATGAAGCAATATTATTTAATAAATTTAATGCACCAGGTAAGGCATTGTCTCCCCCACACCTTGTTCCGGGACGTGGACATTGGCTGGCGCCTTCTCCCCTCCCACGTATTCCAAGTCACGTGAACGAACAATGGTTGGCTATTCTCCCACCACAACAATTCCCGTTGTCCTTTTCCCCCCTTTTCCCGCGCGGCGCCAGCCTACAGGTGTTGCCTTTTCTGTTTTCTCGCCTACGTAACCTATTGTTATACACGAGCCGCCCCTCTGCGCAGATCTCAACATTCCGGAGGTGCCCGGTTCGGCTCCTGTCCCCTACCACAAATGTATAATTAGCCCTTTTACGCTTCTCATTGCAAAACGCAAGGCTTATTCAATGCGGAACACTAGCAGCACTTTAATTTATCTATATTTAGGATTTAACATTTACAAACGCCCAATTGTATATTTAGCTTGATCTAAAAACATTTACATTCCTACTTTATTTGTTCTTTAAGCTCATGCAGTAACATCTTGTTTCTCTTATAATTTTAAATCAATTTCTGTGCCCTCTATTCGAACAACGTAGTCCTATAGATTTGATAATTGTGATTTCAATAATTGTGTTTTAAACAATAAGTATTAGTTGCAATAAAGAAATAACCTATAATGTTGGTATTACATCCTTACATTCCTGCTTGTAGTTTCTCAGGCCAGATGGCAGTAAGTAAATAATATCAATGAACAAACAAAGTACGACTACGTGATTTTGATTTATTTTAATACAGCGCTATTTACACTACACGAAAATATACATATTTTACGACTGTATTTTACTAATCATTACTTTTTTTTTGGTAAATCATTTCATTTTATTTGTGAAACACCGCAAGTAAATGTAAGTATTGGTTTCCAAATGCTCTTGAAAATTATCTCACCACTTTGTGTCTCGCGAATTTATCGATAATTTGGAAATCCCTAGTGGTACTATCTATTATAAATAACTAGATACTTAAGTAGATGAATAGGAAACAGAAAAAAGGAACCCCAATAACTGTGCAAAGCTATATTTTATGCTTGTCCTGACTTAAATTAAAATTAAATTGAGTTTTATTTATGTACGCTTTATATTAACTGCTGTGCTCCTTAGCGTTCCATTCTGCATTGGGCATGAAAGACCAGAATCTTTATCAGGCTTGAGGTTCTTTTACATACCGTAAATCTACGACACGGGACCACCGGCTTTACTTCCCTTCAGAAGGAAGCCATGCTAAGGATTTTTACGCCCGAAAAATCCATCGCCCTCCGCCGGGTTTGAACCCGCGATCTCGGGAACTACAGGCTAACATGGTAACCACTATGCTACGGAAGACAACACTTGTCCTGGCTAGAATACTACTAGACTTGATGTAAATAGTAAGACAACCTTAAGTGTTAACCATGAGCCACTGCTAAATTAAATTAAATTGAGTTTTATTTATGGACGCTCTTTAACTACTATGGTCCTTAGCGCCCCATTCTATATTGGGCGTGAAAGATCAGTAATTTTGCTCAGAGGCCTCTTTATCAGGCTTGGGGTTCTTTTACGTGCCGTAAATCTACGACACGGGACCACCGGCTTTACTTCCCTTCCGAAGGAAGCCATGCTAAGGATTTTTACGCCCAACAAATCCATCGCCCTCCTCCGGGTTTGAACCCGCGACCTCGGGAACTAGAGGCTAGCATGGTAACCACTACACCACGGAGGACAACTATACTGCTAAACAAAAGAATAGTCAGTTCATACTTCATCAGTCCATTTTTTACCTTCTCTACCACTTACTATAATAGAGGCACTGCACTTCATTCAAAAAGTCCATACCGAGATTTCGCCAAAAATAAGCATTAGATATCTAATCTTCACATGCAAAAATTTTAGTTATTTTTTATTTTCTCCAAAACAGCTCTAGCGTGTTTGATTAACATATATTTGAGATATTAATACGAGGAGTAGAATGTGCTATATTTTAATTTTTCTGCGAACAGCCTGTGAAGTCTCTTTCATTCCAAATGAATTTTGTGTGATGTTTTATAGAGAGAAATAATTTACTACAGGTAAGACGTAGGTAAAAATTGTAGCTTTAGCGATTTTGAAATATTCCTTGTATAAATTTCCGAGGCCTGAGTTACATTTCGCCACCAATGTAACATGTAAATACGGGCGATGACCATTAGTTGCTTCAAAGAGCTCAGTAACAAAAACCCATCCCTTTGAAAGTTGATGCGACGCTGTTTCCAGCTGACTCGCGTCCGCATCTTGCAACTAGCCCCCGAGAAATGACGTAGTCCATGTAGTGTAGGCTATTGGAATGCTTTCTAGGCAAGTAGCATAATTTTTCCTGAATACTATGATACACGAGGGATACATGTGTGAATCCTTAATGGTGGAAGACATATGAGCGTATTTCAATTTTTTTTTCTCGAAAATGCTGTCACAAAGGTTTTAGTATAATTTGTACAGATTTTAACAAATACTCTTTACTATCTCTACTAATTATCTATCTAGAGTAAACAGAGGAGGTATTGCAATCCATCCAAAAATTCGGCATGAGGTTTCACCGAAAATACTTGATTTGAGACTCCTTGAATCCCATTCAAACAGAAAAAGGACCGCGCGCATGTGTGTTTGTGTATATATACCATAACCCAAAACGAAAAGCCAGCGTCTTCTAAGGATAAGATAGATATGAAGTTTTACAAGAAAATCCCGCTCCACCAACTACCCTTTAATGGAAATTTTTTTACATTCTTAAAAGTGGCTTTTAGCGATTTTCATTACAATATCATATGTTTAAGATATTTGCATGACAAATCATAACAAATAGACAAATTTTGCTCTACAAAAAATGTGAATTTTGTTAAAGCACACAAAAATGTCAAATACAAATGTTATGTCTTTAGCCATTTCCGAGATATTCTTTGTTATTGGTTTGAATATTCAAATATCTATACTTTTTTAAATGGTAAGTCGCTATTCGTTTGTTCTGGACCTTGCTAGGAGAATGGAATTTCAAAGTTGTCACATAGTGCTTAAAAAAAACCTGACTATGTCTTTAGCATGTATTCTTCTTAGGCATGTCTAAAACGAAATGTGTAATGAAGGTTTATCTCGACTAACAAGAAGTGGATAGAAGATTAAGCTTTTCCATGAATAATTTGCAGAAGAGTGAGTAGAGAAAGTTATGTGAATGCAACACATAAGGATTTTTTTTCAAATAAATAGTCGTTGGAGAGGGTGGAAAAGTTGATGAATATCCTCGTCTTGTATCCCAGAAAAATGTTTGCCTTATGTTCCAAATGTTTTATTTTTACAAATTTTGGATTTAACTTCAAAATTGGTATTTCTAGTGAAAATAAGATATGAAGTGTTTGAACCGAATGCAGTGCTTCTTCTCTTTTAAGTAAGGGTTACAGAAAAGTAAAATCTACCACAAATTATTAAATAAATTATAAATTTCCTAACTTTTACCTGTCTCTTTCTCACTTTTAAAAAGGCTGGAAACAGACGCTGCTTTCAAAGTGTCTGTATAAATGTTCTTATTTTACATGCAGGAGCATGCAGCTTGGAACCAAAATAAATACAAGAAGTGTGAATAAGCACTGCGATTACACAGCCGTATCATGTCACATTCAACTGTCACTTGTTCACTATTTTCTCCGCTTGAGACGGTGGCACTGAGATATCGAACGGTCACATTTACTTGATGACATAAACCATGATGGCTGCCCGTGAAGATCTGCAGCTAACGCCCAGAAAACAAGATGGTGGTCGGAGACAATTGCTTTTGGGCGTAGTCTCAGCCCCCCACCCATAGATATTAGACACCTACCTGTAAGTAAACACTTGATGGGTTTTGCCAAGAAGGAGTGGCCAGCGATAAATGTTGGCACGATTTTAAATGCTAGCAACTGCCCATAATTCCTCTCACGTAGCTCCCCTGCCTAGGAGACTATTTGCTCAAGAACATTCCTCAAGATTATTGTTGTGCCTATTTATAAAATCTAAATTAATTTCAAAATCGTTTCCAATGAGCAAATTCTTAAAACTCCTAATAAAGAAGTTCATCGTGGCTGCTTCTCTAAAAGAATACCTAACGTATAGATTTCTTCTTGTAAATTTTTCTTCACAAAGAATAATTTTACCTTCTCTTGGATTACCAAAGATAGACAAAATATTGCACTCGATCTAAAAACTCGTTATCGATGCTTGTTTATAAAATACTGAGTATTTTAAAGATCCTATGGATCCCCCACCCCAAACAAGTACAGGTCTGTCTATAAAAAGCACAACATAAAACGAATATTGGGATAATCACTAAACTTTGTATTTAAGCAGCTTAAGGATACTAAGGAAAGTTTAAAACAATTTTCTCTACTACAAACAATGAAGAAAACAAAAGTATTTTTTTTTAATTTTCTCAAAATTGGCTGCAGAGGATATTGACTAAAATATCCAACTTAAAATACTGGCTTAAGGAATAAAATGTATGCCTACCCTGAACTTCCCTTAAATAGCCTGTGAAGTTCATTTCATTCTCGTTGAATTTTATAACTGGTAAACCGTAAGGTACAGTTAAAAGCTTACTACAATAAGAACCTTTTAATGTGCAATCTTTGTAAAATAGTTTCTTTCTAGCATTAATCGTTTCCAAAATATTTGTAGTTGTATGTTCACTGACCAAAACACATGCACAGTTGAGTTATTTCCTTATGTAGCATGTAATTATGTCATTACATGCTTTTATTCATGAGAGTAGCTTGTACGAGAGAGAAAAAATAAACGACAGTAGGAAAAGAATGGTAACACATTGGGCTTTTTATTATTGGTAATAGACGTAATTCCACATGATCCGTAAGATGAAGAGGTTAATGAAGAAGAGAAATTAACTTCAAGATCGGATGTCTATAGGTTTTGTAATGCATTTTGAATAAAATCGCTATTCAGAACGAGAGGTAGGAAACTGCAAGCTGTTTAGGATGAAATATCACTCACATAAACCAACCAGAACAGGTTGTCCATTGTATTGGGACCGAAAGCAGGGTATTTCTGTATCAAAGTTTGTCTTCAGTAGTACCTACTGCTGTTTTCCAGCGTTTGATCTACTATTATTAATAACAAGAGCTTCCATATTGTGTAGACCCTCAGTTGCTTTGTTAAAATGTTTTCACCTGAATCGCAATTATCAAAATTTACCCAAGTTGTGATTTGTAATTTGTGAAATCACAGCTCATGGATCGTAATTTGTATGCCCCAATTCGTTGCTGAGTCAATGCTACTGTAGAGGCAGAGACATGTTACAATCACTGGTGCAGGCAAGGAGACTACATTCCTGTACTGTCAAGGAGTTCGCTTATAGCAATTGTAATAATATGGTTCTAGAGTTAAAACATATAGACATACCTCGGCTTGAGCTTCTTCCGTCACTTCTGTTCCAGTTTCGTTATTGGCACTGAGGAGGTTTTTTCTTTCCCTTGTACTGCATGCCAGTTTTCACACCATACTGTCCCTACTTGTGCTCACGTTCCCTCCCATTCCAATTATTATTGTTCGCTGCATGCTCACGTGACCTCAGCTCGTTTACAACAGACCCTTGTGTCCACAACACTGATAGAGCCGGAGGTGAGTAGATGGAGTGGAAGGGAAGTGTTTGCATTGGTCACTTGTGTTGAAGAGAGCCTGGAGATTCGAGCGGAATGAATAAATGATGTGCTCAGGGAGATCACGTCCAAATCTGGACTCACAATGAGCTATTTCTTGGAACAGCGGATGCTGGCGGAATCAAAGCATAGAGCCATTTGAATTCACACAATGCATCCAAAATAGCAGTGTAGAGTTTTCTTTTTTACTTTCTCTACCATTTACATTTAATAGGTAGGTAAACGTAATTATTCCACTTGGATATGGAGATTTCACCGCAAATACACGTTGTTTTACCAATCTAACGTTGAGTTATGCTGTGGGAACAACATCACTCAAGAACAAAAATCGAAAAAACACCAAAATTTCAGTCAGACACTGTTGAAGCATGCCAGGCACAAATTTCAAGACAATCCCCACTCCAAACTACTTTTTATTCAATAAAGATGCACAATTTTGTATAATTGTTAAATCATAAGCTATGGAAAAAAGTGCCCTTCAAGTTTACAGTTCAACTACAGCAGTTTTTCTGTAGCAGTCGCCGTTTTCGATATATTTGTTGCTACATCCTCAAAATTTGGGTTGAACTATCACACGGCATCCTTAAAGCATCTTATGCGATTGTTTTTTGTTCTTCCTGCATGGTTGCATAGCAACGAATAGTTATGGGAATTGAAACCGTGATATTAGGGATGTGTTGAGATGTGCTCGAAACAAATCGTAAAGTACTTCTGTTCTTGTAACGTACATAATTTGATTTCATATTCTGTTGAATTTCCTTTTAATAAATAGAGATCAATTATGTAATGTTTGAGTTGGTTATGCATATATCCATGCAGGAACAGTTGATAAACAGAATGCATAAAGTTTTACATGTGTGGTAAAATAATCTGAAAGTAAGATTCCATACCAAAACAAGTGGTATGGAATCAGATAAGCCACTTCAGTGAGTACTATATTAAAAGAAAAAAGAAAGAAGAAAAAAAACCAACATCGTTCTAGTATTGTGATTATCTTACCGAATACCAACTTTTGCTTATCATTTTTCTTAGGCAATTTAATTGAACTTTCAAACTCGACCTTCGGTCCCGAATCATGACAATCAGAATTCGTTACCATAAAATTAGCGAAAAACTATCAGCAATCGTGGTTTTACTGAAAATAGTCTACCGTGACTGGATTAAACCTACAAGGGCTGTGAACTGGATTGGTCAGAATTTAGTGCCTGAATGCATCCTAACTCGGTTCTTTTATCTTCTTGAGTAAAATGTAAACAACCCAGCTCGGTCTCGTAGCATTTATACGTCAACAACCCAACTCGCTCCCGCAGTATATATTGTCACTAACCCATCTTGGTCCCGTAAGATATACTGTCAACATACCAGCTCGGTCCCGTAGCATATAGTGTCAATAACCCAACTCGCTCCCGTGGTATATACTGCCAGCAATCCAGCTCGATCTCGTAGCATATATCAACCCAGCTCGGTCTCGTAGCATAATACTGTCAACAACTCAACTCGCTCCCGTAGTATATTCTGTCAGCAACCCAACTCGGATAGTTTTATGACGTACATTAAGCTGTTTTACCATAAAATTAACAATGCATAATTTTTAACCATACCTGTACACCTACAGTGACTGCATAAAACGTTAGTATACTTCAAAAATTCTAGCAGCTATATTAATGAAGCGATTATTTCACAAAAGAAGAAACATTATTACAGATTACGTATCTTAGCGTTTTTCAAAATCAATCTTTTCATTAGAATTAGAAGTTTTTTTAATAACACACCGATTTCACCTTTTTGTGTGTGGAGTTTAGAACATTATTACATGCATTTAGTGTATCAAATTGTTTGTATAAGATCTGATTTTGCGATTAAAATTGGTTTTGATGAAACATGAAACTGTAATATCGTTTTGCAGTCGCTATAAGTCTACTGAAAGTCATAGATAAGTCTTTTAAAATAGGAATAGAAATTATGTATTAGGGACTAGATTGAGATTAATTTCCTACACGACCGAATTAGGTTGTATACTTTTGGAAGACGGGACCGAGTTAGGTTATTTACATTTTGGGATACGGGACCGATTTAGGATTCGAAAGTTGAAAATGGAACCCAGGTCGGTTTCACCGGAATGCCTGGACCACGAAGTAAATAGTCCACAAAATACACCCATAATACTGTCCAAGGAAAACGATATTTCGAAATATGACAGTATGAGTTTTTTGTTCCACAGCTTTTAATAATTCTGGGGGCTGCTTTTCACCACAATTTGATCATTTTACTAATACCCTGGGTAACTGATGAATTTAGACAATCCATACTCTGGCATGCAAAGCTTTTAGAGTAAGGAGCACTGACGAATTCATAAAATATACCCATATTTTCGCACTGATTGTATTATCTGTGCAGTTCCTCAGAAAAGATGATAAATACGCGTTTACAGTTGACGGCATTAGGTACTATTATTTTCTTAAGTACGGTTTGCAAGCAGCATTCCTGCAAACATTTTAAGGGAGCTATTTACATTATAAGTAGCAAAAATTCGGATAATATTTTTCAGCCATTAAATATTAAAACACAAATAAAGATTGACATTTGAGTCACATCTATGGGCAAATCTTTGGGTGCTTTAAGTTCATAACAGCATATTAAAGCGAATTCCGTACAATTTCACCGCTTTTCATACTCCTGTTGTTGTGCTAGGTATAATTCTGTGTAACGAATTTAAAATGAGGTTCAGATAAGCCTTTCAAGTTATATAAAAATTATAAGAAAATATTTCATTGTTACGCAAACATAAAAAGTGCTGAAAGACGAGCCCATAAGACACACTTTGTTTTTAGTTTCTCTATTCATACTAAAATATAGAAAATTGTTTATTGTAGTCAAACATTTTACACCTAGATTTCCAACAAAACGCACATTTAAAGGTGCCCAGGATTAAAAAAACTGATATGTTACACTCACATGACTTTCTCTACTCTTGTACAAACTATTTTTACAAACTCTTATTCTCCATCCATTTCATATTAATCGAGATAAACATCTTTTGACATGCAAAGAGAATTACATTTTACACATAGCGACCGGTTTTAAAAATATTTGACTATCGCTTAAGGCGTACTATATTCCCCTTGTTTTGTATTTGCAAGGGAAATATAGAAATACAGTAGCCTTTAAGTATAGGCATATATCTTAATAGCTGATTGCTAGGTGCAGCACCATTCTCTTTGCCATAGATTAATACTCTTTGCATATCCAAGACAAAAAAAAATGAATAACGAATTCCCATTTGAGAAAATAAGTATTGAAAAATTTAAGGGAATAACAAGCAATATCTCGAAAATGGTTCACTTAACAAAAGAAAATGTATATGACTAAATTGTGTATTTTAACGCGATCTACATTTTTGTGTAGTAAAATTTTGTCTATCTCTTATGGTTTACCAGTTATGCAAAAGTCGTTCACAATGAAGAATACTTTTGGAAACATTCCCAGAAAATTCGAGATATACATTTCATTTGTCATGAAAATATCTTAAACCTATGATATTTTAATCAAAATCGTTAGAGCCATTTTTGAGAAAATTAGAGTTTTCGAAAAATGTTTCATGTAAAGGGTAATCTGGGGTGGGGGATTTTCTTGAAAACCTTCATGTCGCATCTCTGGAAGATACTGAACCTAAATACCAAGTTTGGTGTTTATCCGACTGTTCGCTTCTGAGTTATGCTGTTCACAGACACCTAGACACACACACACACACACACACACACACACACACACACGGACATGCTTCCAAAAATGCTTTTAGGATTCAGGAGGTCTCAAAACATATATTTCCGGTGAAATCTCGGTATCGAATTTTTGGGTGGAATACAATACTTCCCCTACTTACTATACGTAGTAGAGAAAGTAAAAATCTGATGTGATTCATTCACGTGATTTTCTCAGTCTTTGTTTATTAGTGGGTATACAAACTAGTCTTACTAAAGCTTATTTTTATATCTACTTCATTTTAATCCAAACAAACTTTTGCAGAAATAGCTACTTTATACATTTCGTTAAAGATACAAAGGGGACAGCGATAGTCAAAGGTTTAAGAACTGGGCGCTATACGCTGGCCTTAAAATTCCATTCTGTCTCAATGGAATCGCGAGAGACAAATGTTGGTAGGACTTTTACCACTTATCAAGATTATACACATATCCTTCTGAATGAAAAGGACTTCAAAGGCTACTCCCAGAAATATATTTAATACATGATTTTGATGTACCTTTTCTCAGAGTTCACTGAATTTAAGGAGTGAAACTTTTAGAGATTGTTTAGGCCATGCTAGAAATTATCAGAAGCTTTAAGAATAATAAATTTTGATCATAAAATGTAGCGAAAAATTAAAATATTTTCTAAATTATATAATTTGAGTTTAATTTGTAATACCCATCTTCAATAACAGTCCAAATCTGTATCCATAACATGCTTACCATGGAGAGTTTCTGAATAAAAGCTACCTCAAATTTTATCGTTTAGCTTTATAAGGATAAGATCTTCTGTACATTCTTTAAATAGAAATCCGTGATACGAATACCCTGGGATTGCAGTATGTTGGTCATCGAACAGGTGACATTATTTGATCAGCTTTTAACAACGTAGTTTTCGTACCTAACCGAGCAAAGTTATGAGTCCCCAATTTCTTAAGGAGATATCGTTTTAAAGAGATGGAGGTGTGGAATACCTTGACCTAGCAGTTGCTTGTGGTGATGGACGCGGTCACAGTATAAAAATACTGCCGCATACATCAACCATACGTGGACCCTTTCCAAACAGGGTGCAACCAAGCGTCTCCCATGGAGGGAGGGAACGGCCCATCATTAGACATGCGTAAAAACCAACATCCAATGCCACTTAATTTATTTCCTCGCAAACACTTTCATTATTGCCAACTTATGCTTTATTTGGATGTTCAGATATTGCTGTATGGTAGATCATGAAACTGTTGCAGATATTGGCTCAGCACTGTCTTACTTAATGATTAACTTATGTTTGACATTCATAGATATCTGTAAAGTCATACTACGTATTACCTATATAAGCGAGAATTTGTCTGCTGCAACAAATGAATTCGTATCGCGTGGTTTGGTATTTAGCTCATACAACGCATCGATGTGATTATACTTGTTAACGGCTAGCAAACCTTTGGCTCTTTTCTTCATCCCAAAATTGTTTTCACTCTTTAGCAGCATTGGCTCAGATAGAGTTGAATCGAATATTCCCCTTCGATTTTTTTTAAAAATATTTACATACTGGGAATTTTTAATGTTTTCAGCATTTTCTTTGCGTTAGATATGATTTATGATACCTATACAGGTTTGTAAGCAAGACGAAATGCATAAATTTTGCATTTATCTCCTGCATATGTATTCAGTAATAAGGTTGGTTCATTGTCAGATTGAAAGTCTTAAAATGTAATTATTAAATCAACTATATTAATTGATAAAATATCTATGCAAGTTATTTTTTCTGATTTTAATAAAAATGGTTACTTTCAACCACCTTTATTGCAAACTTTCACCGATTACAACATTAATGAAAGGAAAGAAACTGTAGAAATACATTTTATTTTTCTGTATTTTAAAACAAAATAAATATTTATTTTTTCCAAAGTTTCTACTAATTTAAAAAATCCGACTAAATTCGAACAATTTTGAACACCGAGAATTTTGGGGGGAATTTACCCGTCACTAGGCTCAGCAATAGGTATATCAACCATATGGAATGCGATTCAGCATTGCAATATTCTAGTGTCTTTAAAACAACGGAACAACGGTATATATCAATAACTCACGGGAAAGCTGACGATAACGCATTCTCTATAATCTGAGAAAAGAACTGCGTTTCAGGGTGTCGGTCGTTAGCCAGAATATAAGCAGTTTTAAGTTGGTTGCCACAATCGCCTCATGGAGGTGAAAAGGGATGTACAAAGGACGTCCTATCATGGGGGAATTCACCGCTACTCCGATTAAATTTTATTCCACCCAAAGATATAATATTAATTGCTTAATATAACATTTAAGAGTTAGCCCAATTCACCCTTACTTACCCAGAGAATAATTTAGCAAACTATTTTCAGTTAAAAAAGTATCAGTTATGTTTTCTTCCTTTTTTACCCTCGAAAACTTAACGGTCTGTTGCATTTTATTGGAACGTTGATGCTCTTTTACTTTAAGTTCAAAGTTTAATCATAGAATAATTGACATATTCCCGCCATCCTCGATTTACCGGCTGTGAAAGAAAACGAGAGGTCAACAACCACCTTTATTTACCTTTCACTTTTCAACCCTGCAATGTATTCCCTGTATTAAAACGTCAATACTGCTTATTTGCTTTTAATGCTTAGCATTATATACTTTCAGTGTTTTGTATTTATATTATAATAAAAATAACGTGTTTTTATACAGACAAAGAAAAAGTTTGAAACTGAAGCTCAGTGATTAAATTTGTTAATAGTTTCTTCCAATTTATTTCCCTAAATCCTATTTTTTGAGAATAAATTTTTGTTATAGCATTAAAAAAATTCTGATGTGTTACATTTACATGACTTTCTCTACCCTCTATCGTTCTATACAAATTATTCTTACGAATGTTTATTTGTCTTTCTGCTTCATTTTAATCGAGATAAACCTTTCCAGAAATAGCTACATTACACGTTTTATTAAGATAGAAAGAGAATAGTGAAAGAGAAATGTTTAAGAACTGGACGCATATGCTGGCTTTAAAATGCCACACTGTTTCCATGCAATCGCGAGAAACAACTGAAAATCGACGGGACTTTAAAAGAATGACGGAGTAAACAAATCGAATCATTAATAACGGATATCTTGGAAATGGCTGATGGCACATAAAAAGTATTTGGATTAAGCGGTGTTTTAAAGAGGTATACATTTTTTGTGTAGTACGTTTTCGTCTATCCCTTAACGCTGAGATGGTGAAAACGTGACTCGCGAGTCATTTTGACTCACAGGCGCACGTTCCCTCTCTGCAACCGTCCGTTTGATTTTCACATGCTGCAGAGTAATGCAGTGCGTGTTGCATATTTGTGACTCGCGGAAGGAAGTCGTTTTCGCCACCCTTGCCTTAACGTATACCAAGTCATAAATTCCTACCGAATGAAGAGGAATTCAAAGGCTATTCCCAGAAAATGCAAGATATACTTTTTATTTCATGTAAATATCTTTAATATAGGCATTTTAATAAAAAATTTAGTGATTTTTTTATAAAATAAAAGGTTTTAAAATTTTTTCTATGTAAGGGATAGTCTGGGTGGAGAAGTTATTTGAAAATCATCGTGTCGCATCTTTGGAAACTACTAAATCTAATACCAAGTTTGTTGTTTATCCCACTTTTCGTTTTTAAGTTATGCACGGATCGTTTTCTAAAAATGCTTTTTTTTGGATTCAGGGAGGCTCAAAACATGTATTTTTGGTGAAATGTCGGTATGGAATTTTTGGATGGAATGCAATCCCTTCTCTATCTACCATGTACGTGGTAGAGAAATTAAAAATGTATCTTGCAAACCACGCTTTGGGTTATGAATTCCTTTATTTCAATAATTTCTTCAGATAATTCCGGAAATTCTTGGCTAATACACTTTAAAATTTAAATAAGTCAAGGATCTGCTTAGAATGATAAAGTTCGGCTTAGTTCACCCAATAAGCAGAGATTAGATCATTAAGTATCATTTATTTAGGCAGGAATCACAAGTAACTCAAGGTTCAAGTTCGGCTATGAATACCGATCTAGGTTTTTTAAGTGTTAAAACACGGACTGACTACCCATTTGAACTGTTTAAAAGTTAACGAATAGCAACTATTGACTTGTTACGGAAAAAATAAACGCGATTATTGCATAATAAATCACTGCAATTCAGGATATTTATGTAATCGTACAATCCAAACGATTGCACTAGAACTAAGTAAAAGAAACTGAAAATTATAAAAACGTAATATATGTAAATTGCAAGAAGGAAGGTAACTCATAGATGTTGAGAAGCAATAATCATGCTAACACACGGAAGGCAATGCCAAAATTTAAATATTGTTCAAAATAAACCAATTGGTGCTTCATTTTTGCATAAAGATTCACTTTGGGAGAAATCAGCCAATGAAAACGGTTACTACAATTAATTACGTTGTAAAAAGTTGGAATTTATTCTTTCCTTGGATGGAAATATATGTTTCGCCACAGACTTCATTGTGTGTATACGTGGACATGTTCACATACTTTTCGCTGTTTAAGGTTGTTTAATTTTGACAAAAGACACACTTGAGTCAAGTAAGGTGCCTTGTGATACAGCTTTAGAACTCCATCCGTCATGTACAGCAGAGGTGGCGAAAACGTGACTCTCGAGTTATTTTGACTCGCAGGCGCACGTTCCCTCTCTGCAACCGTCCGTTTGATTTTACATGCTACTGAATGATGCAGTGCGTGTTGCATATTTGGTGACTCGCGGAAGGAAGGCGTTTTCGCCACCCTTGATGTACGGTATGCATAGTTTGATTACAACTCCATCTCTGGACAATGTTCAATTTTGTAAACAAAGAGCAAACTTCGAAAGAGCTTCCAATGCTCATGAGGCAAGCATGTAGTGTTCACAGTTTACCCAGTGGCGGCTAGTAACCATACATTCCCAACTATCTTGTAAACGGTTCATTTGTTTATCCTTGTATTATCCCGTGCCTTCAACACTTCATCACTTCTACGCCTTGTACGCGTAAAGAGAGAACGCGGTAAGGCAGGCATTCCCAATCTTTTGGATTCGCGGAGCCCTTCTTGCAATTAATTCCTATGGCTGAGCCCTTTAGACCTTACAGGGGAGCAGGAAGAAAGGAAATGTAAAGCAGAGACATTCTAATCTTTTTGTTTCGTTATCTTTAATTTCGTTTGCTTACTTTCTTGGAGCGGCCAAGAGGCCCTTAGGGAGTGTACATACCTAGATCCTTTAGGGCTCCGTGCAGTGCCGGTTGGGAAACTCTGCGGTAAGGTCCACTGAGGTTAATAGGAACCAGGATTTTACTTTAATTCCACTCGAATGCGAGCATCGACATTACCACCTTACGTATAATTCCTCGCCTCTTATTTCCCAGATAAGAACAGGTAGCTACACTAATATTATAAAGTGTGTTAAAACATTATTATTAATTTTAAAACGTTAGGGAGGGGGGAGTTAAGAGGCATTTCATATCCATATAAAACATTTCAAGCCCGTTTCATTGAGTATGAACATTAAAAGTTTTGACACTATATGGTGAAAATAGTAGATTTTAATGAATTCCAGCCCAAAGGGGTAAATGCGAAGGTTCGAAATATTTAAAAATTGAGTTATTAGAAGGGCGGTTACATATCCTGTTCATATCACCAAGTTTTCCTCTGATTTTGTTTTAATTTCATATCAAAGAGTAATTTTTGGTGGGAATTTTACAAACCTTGGTACATTTGGGTTTTAGAATCTAGGAAAATCGATAAGCTACAACTTTATTTTCAGCCCCTAACACACAAATCAACACCCTTTGGGCTATCTAGACGAAAATTTATACACCTACACTCAAAGACGAAACGAAAATTATAGACTACCTTACCCTCTCAAGAACTTTTCAACTCCTTATGTAGAAATTGTACAATAAACCATAGAACCTGGCCAAAAGTATAGGTTACCTTACAAAACTTCCCGATCCTTATTTTCAATCATATTAATTCAACCTTTTTAAAAACTACTCTTAGGATTCATTGCATGTCCAACAAGGGTACAAATTGTTTACTTGAGCTATAGGACCTATAAAAAAGATACCTTAGACCCCTACAAATATTTGCAACCCCTTTTGTACAAATTTCCAACATTACGCGTTAGACATGAGTGAAAATCGTAGACTCCTCAGAACTTTCGAAACCATCCTTATTTTCAACCTTTTACTTACAGAATACTACCATGCAATGTCGAGTACAGTAGTAGTACTGTAGTAGTCTTTTATACAGAATGCGGAAATACAATGCGCAGAAAATTGTAGAGTAGAAAGGCATACCAGACTAAGTATTTTGAGGTTAGGAACATGGGGTCGCAAATGCAGTATAATAACAGGAGCGCAGCATGGACGGAATTGAAATCCGACTTTATGAAACATCCATTTGTCAATCAAAATGAAATGTAACTCGCACAAGTGTGTGCTCAATTAAGGAGTACTGGTACACAATGAGAAATTAATCATTACATGCTCGTACTATAGGTACTGAACAAGACGAGCGTTCGGTATTACCATACAATCTAGCAAGCTTCACATCAGACACACCTATTGTCAATGACCAGTACTGTAAAAGAGTGCGTTTTGTTTACATCTGACATGATAAAACAGGTTTCGCAATCGGAGACACTAACACAGTGAAACCCAACCTTGTCTCTTATGATCTAATGACGTCATATTGTCGACTTACTCAATAACTGACGACTGGTCGCAATGACATATTACAAGGTAACCAAACATTGGAGTTTGGACAAACCATGGCCACATGAATGCGGCACAACTCCGCGAACAATGCGTGGGGGTAAATCTGACCTCCACTACTGCTTCGCTTCAGGTTGGGTATCATTGCTCTAACATAACGGATTTAATGTTGACGCGTGTAGTGCAGTAAAAAGCACCTGCAACCCCTTGATTCTATCCTCATAAATTTTTGGTTGCAGATTTTGAGACTGCCTTTTGAAGTGATAAGATCCGCGAGTACTCCGCGAGTACAAGAATAACCATAGCCAGAAGAAAAGTTAAGATTAATGCGCGAATCAAACAAAATAAGAAGGAGATAAAAGAGAATATTAAAGATTAAGTAAAGGGGGGAATAAACACTATTATGGATGAAATAAAATAAAGTAGAAATGAAATAAAATATTATTACGGATGAAATAAAATAAAATAGAGACACGTATAAATAGATCAGAAAGTAAAAGAACGTGAAAGGAAACAGACACAAGAAAATATGCCAGAGGGCAAAACACTTAATAAATACAGGAAAGGCTAGCCGGAGAACAGTTAGGTTCTATTGAAATCGCTGAGAGCTCACCGGCGTGCGAAACAAAGAAACGGATGTGCTAGTCGCTCATGCGAACAGAAAATTAAATCAGCCGTGAATAACGAGAAACAGTAGAAACGCTAGTTGAGCCTGAGGGTATTGAAATTGAACCAATGAGAGAGAAAACGCAGAGGAGCCAGATAACCAATAAGGAAGATTAAATGTCACGTGAATAGTAAAACCAGGGAACAAAACTAGAAAAGAGGCGTGAAATAGATTTTGGTCTAGGAGCAGGAGCGCGTTTAGACACGCGAAAGATGGAACACTTTGTGTCGGGAAACGTTAGGAGGAGGATGTAAAACTTCGTGTGGGGAAACGCTAGGAGGACGACGTGATAGTTTGTGTTGGGAGGAGATAGAAAGAGGATGTTAGAATTCTGTATCGGGAAAAGAGATAGGGTAGCTAGGGATGACAACAGTCATACTATGAGTAAATGAGAACTAGAATAAATTCAAGGGTAAAAGCACGGAGACTGTAACGGGGGAAAAACTGATCGGAACGCGTCTTGTGTGAAGGGCCTGCAGTACGAAAACCAGTGTGGATCTTCATAATAAATGGGCCATTGAGAGGAGTTGTGAGTATCACTCACCTCCCATCCACACAATCCCTGAGGTAAGATTCTCGTAACCCATCATCCTCTACCTGAGCAGCCGGCAATCACCTGAAACCCTACACCAAGACCTTACCAACCAGAAAACGTTACCTTTATTTTCCAAACCCCGCTACACTTTCTACTCTACAATTTTCTGCACATAGTTTATACGCACCCTGTATAGTGATAAACGCTTAGGTATAAACACAAACAAAACATTGTTTGAAGAGTGATGTTTATTCTCGCAGAAGAACTATGCCCCACATTAAAATAAAGTACGCATAAGGGTTTGTTTGAGGAGCGCACAAAGCCCTGGGTATTATTACATAGCTAGCTGGAAAGGTTACATTATTGCTTCACCTCAGTGTGCAGAACCAAACACAGGAGACTGCGCCGAGTTTACAAAGAACGCTCTGTTCTCTCTCTTTTTCCTTCCTTTTGTGTTATTTATGGTTTCCTGCGACATTATGTTGCAACAGGCGTAGATTCAGATCCTAGTTATGTGTCCTTTGGTCAGCCATCGGTGTGCTGAGCCTTCTCCGTGCACAAAGGAAGAAAGAGACTGCAGACGGAACTCGTGAATGAGCCAAACAAATAACAGAAAGACTCCGCCCCATTTCTATAGAATATAAAAATTACCAGAGTAGCAAAGGTACATACAAAAAAACTAAAAGTCGAGAGAGAAAATAGAAAATATGAAAGAAAAGAACTCGAGATGAACGAACAAGAGACAAAAAGAAAGAATACATCAAAAAGATGAAAAATGAAAAACGATACGTTCGTCCTCTTATTAATAATTATTACTGTTATGTTTATTTTTCCCTGACAGTAGAAATACGAGAGCTTTGTCAAGTTATTTGTGTCTTGTTCTTAGAAGCATTAACCTCATGAGCTGCAGCATTAAACAGAGTTCAAAAGGGCTTAAAAGAGTGTCTTATTGTAGCACGGTTGTTTGGAATACGGAGAAGGTTTACCTGGCAACAAAAAGAGGGAAAAGGAAGTTGCTTTTAACGAGAGCTGGAAGATGGAACCTTCTACAGTGTGTAAGTTCTCCGTCACACAGATATTCCGTGGTCCTGCAGTTTCTTCTTTTACTTTACTAATTACTCTTAAGTTTACCACATATCTTATTTTATAATCTTAATAACAATTTTACACCATAACAGTATCTACATTTGTTACACATTAGATTCTATACTAAGATCTTCTTTCAATTCAACTTGGAAACTTAATTTTATAAAAGTAAGTCAATGGGTAAATTTTAAATTCATATTGCAAGTGTTACAACGTTAAGGAATGAAATCTGCCAAATATGTGCTCTGCGTGTGTGTGTGTGTGTGTGTGTGTGAGAGAGAGAGAGATAGAGAGAGAGAGAGAGAGTGGATATCATGGTGTTTCCACTGTTTCAGCAGAAAGAGTTTCGTATAAAATGTTTGCAAGCTGCTATTATTTAACATTTGAGGAAGAAAAACAAAATAATGTACACTAGAGGCCATATGTAAAAATTACGCCTTTTCTGATTTTCTGATCCTCTTTTAAGGGAAAAACTCGGAAAATAAGCATTATCCGGGTAACCCGACCTTGAGGCAGTATTTTAACACTTAAATAATTTCAATTAAATTATATAATATGTAAATTCAATAACAGCCCGCCTTGAAGCAATATGTATGTAATAATTTATAAAAAATGTATGTAACAGTCATTGCATATGCTTACATTATTGTAAACATGTTTAAAAATGTTATGTGAATGCATTAGGTAATTTAATAATATAAGAGCTGTGAGAATAATAAGTTTAACGTTGCTAACAATGAGGTAACAATGAGTTAACCTTGAGGTAATAATGAGTTTGAGAGTTTAAAAGTTAGTAGTCATGATTAGAGCAACAATAATGTAAATTTTGTGACAGTTTAAAATTAGCCAATCAACAGCCACAAAAAGCTTTAATTAAATGCAGGTATTCTATTGGACTACGATTAGCCAATCAGAGACTTGAAATACAGAAGCTTACGGGTTTTGACAGTTGAAATATGTTCAGTTGCCTGTAGACCTTGGTAGTAACCGGATGGAAGATGTGTTCTCTAAAGAAATATTACGTATTCGTGTGAATCCTAAAATATGTATACGCGTTACCAAAGTGCAAGTTTTAAATTAAAGAATCTCACAGCTCTTAATATCAGTGTAGTGCTTTTCAATTTGTGTTAAGGATAAATAAAAAGAAGTGAATTAAAACTTAAAATCTGTGTAAGCCTACATTCTTGTCGCACCACGCCCTGATTATGAAATACGTGACTCTAAAAACAATACTGAAGCAGCCGAGGCAAAAACAAACATAAATAATATCTATAGAACCAGTTTAATAACAAAGTTAAAATATATTTTTTAAACTTGGAGCGTAACAACAAAAACACATCCTCAAAATCAACTTTTCATACGTAGTAGCATATTACGTAAACAACTACTTCAAATTGACGTCCATACATGGAGCTAAAATAAACAAACTCCTAAAGACAATAACTACTTCAACCTGAGGATTAGAACTCGGGATCTCTTGAATGTGAGACACGTGTCACCCCCGCACCACTGAGGTGGCCATATTAAATTTTGTCACCCATTTGCGCTGTTTATCATGCATAAATTTGGTCATCTTAAGACAAATATGTGAAACACCAAGAATACATTTATTCATATTCAACTTAATATTGCAAAAGCGCAAGCCATGGCCATATTAATTTGCCATCACCATGTGCCACAATGGTTGATTCATTTTTCACTTGCTCTAGAGCTTACCTTTAATAGAGGAGGTATTGCATTTGACACAAAAGTTTGATGCCAAGGTTTGATTGTAAACGTACGTTTTGAAGGTCCGTGAGTATAAAAATAATTTTTAGAATTCGTGTATCTGTGGGGTATATATAGCCAGAGAAGTCAGAGAAATTCAAATAAACTTTCAAAAGTCACTTCAGGTTTAAACTATTGTGAACACTGTAATATTTGAGCTAGGAAGAAACGAAAACATCACGTTTTCTTTTCAAATTATTTTAATTTTCGTATTTCATAAGTATCTACTGAAGTAGATGTTGATGCAGTAATTTGTATCACAAATTACTTAAATGTAAATAATATTGTAATATGAATATGCATTTTTATGTGACATTGATTTGAGATATTTGTTTATTGTAATTATTGTTGAGAAGTAAGTTTTTAATGCCTCACTGAAACTGTCAATAATAGCGCGCAATAATGCAGCGAGGGGGGGGGGTGAGCTGTTTATCATTATTGGAAACGAGGAAGTTGCGTAATGTTGGCGCGTTTTTCCGTTTAGAATCTTCTGGAATATTTCCCTAGAGCATATGTATTCATAATTTTCATTGGATATTAAAATAGACGCTAATGTTGGCGCGTTTTATTAGCCAATTGCAGTTCAGTTATAATCTTTAGGCATATCGGAGTGTATGGGTATAAAAGCAGTAGGTTGGAGGTAAAGTCAGTTCAGTTCGTCAAAATTCTTTGTATACTACACGTCGCATTCCCGTCAGTTCGTCGAAAATATTTTGTATGATACACGTCGCCTTCAGTCCAGCAGAAATATTACACGTCGGCTATAGATTCACAAGTTACGCGTAGCAGAATTATGAAAAATCTAAAGTGTTGTAAAGTTAATTATACAAAAGGTTGAAGTACGTGGATTAAAAGTGATCAGTAAGAAGTTATTATAACAGTTTCAGTTTGGCGAGTGTTAAGATCAATGTATAAATGTGATAGTTAACGTGTTCGACAATAAATGTGTAAAACAAATTTCTTCATCAGTGTTATATTTGGATAAAAGATTCCTTTCCGTTTACACACCCTGATCAAGAGACATGTTCGACCGAGAAATAATAGCTAGCCGGAGGACAGTAAACAAAAATTAAATCAAATAACAGTCGCATTTTTTCAAACACTAATACTACCACAAATTGCTAACACCAGATGGAGCTACAAACCGAACAAATGAATGACGTCACATCACCATGTTGAGTAAACACACATACACAAACATTTGTAAGTAATACCGTTACAATGTTTTTAAATAAAACAATGATTTGTAAGTATAAGCCATTACCAAAACTACGTCTGGTGCAATGCCATTAAGAAAATAAAAGCGAGTCTTTCTTTCTAAGAAAATTTAGGACTCAATTTAGCAGAAGTTCTATATTACATTCGCAACTATAGAAATTTAATCAACAAATCTGAGGAACTGATTTCTGACGTTCCTGACATCATTACATTTTCCAACAATAAATTCGCGATCTTCAGATTTTAATCCGGCAGAGGTTAGGTTATGGCATTATCTTAAAGAACAGCATTCACTTGTACACCCCACAACTCCAACTGCCAATATTCCACGACACTGTCAGCAAAATGCTGTGCATGATGTCCCACAAAGAATAGTATAGGTCAAGAGTGGCGAAAACGCCTTCCTTCCGCGAGTCACCAACTATGCAACATGCACTGCATCACTCAGCAGCATGTGAAAAACAAAGGGACAGTGGCAGAGAGGGAACGGTGCCTGCGAGTCAAAATGACTCGCGAGTCCCGTTTTCGCCACCTCTGGATAGGTTGAACATACGTGCTTGGAGGTGTTTTCAATATTTTGTAAAAACCAAACCTCACTGTTTCCTCAACAAGAATGCTGTTTTTGCAATCTTAAATATTAGAACATTTTTAGGTTTGAATTAGCTTTTGAGAGACATTAATGTCCAGCATCTTTTAAGGTAGCAATATGGAGATTTTCATGAAATTCTTGCACCTTTACATGCCAAGTTTTGTTATTTTTTAATTTTAAAACTGACTCAAACGACTCTTTTAAATATCATATGCTTGATGTGTTGGCATGAGAAATGAAATACACATCTCGACTTTTTCGTAAATAGCTCATGAAGTCCTCTTCCTTCTCCTTGAAGTTTATACTTAATTTTTTAATGAAATCTAACTTGTAAGTAACAACTACGACAAGTCACTGCCACTTAATCGCTTTCACAGTCTTCTAGAAATGTTTATAAAATAATCATAACCATTTCATTTGTTATCGATTTTTAATATAGAACATTTATAGATTCTTCTCACCCAAGTCCCGTCCATATTTCTTCTTACTGATCAGCTTGAGCATTATTCTTCCTTCGCTCTCTATTCTTAAACATCTGTATTACCTATTTATTTTGTCTATCAAAGGCACGCACCCCATGCTTCTCCATTTTCAAATTGCAAATCATTTTCCTCGCCTTGACGAAACGTCAAAGTTTCCGCACTATAAAATGCCACTCTATGCAATTTATTTTATTATTCTTCTTTAATTTTCTTGATTATTCCCAGAAAATGCTTTTTATTAAAAGCATTATTTGCCAATAATGTTCTCTACTTAACTTCTTGACAGCAGCTCATGTCACTTGTGTCCGCAATATCTAAACCCAGCTCCTCTACCTTACTCCGAGTTAGCAATGGTACCTTTTCTTTTCTTTCAATAGTCAACACCAAACTTATTTTTTTTCTTCCGCTTGTGATTAACGAGAGAGATTTATCCATGTTTCCTGCTTGAATTGCATGCTGGCCCAACTAGGTGCTTGCCTACAGTGTGCGCTGGTAACGCTCATGCGCCAGCTCAGCTATATTATTGCAACAATCGCAAACAAACCAGCCAGTTAAAGATTAAGGGAAGACTTAAACAACAATGGTTGATGCACAAGAGTTTTTTTAAAAAACGTACCGATACTTTCTTATACCAGCAGTCCTGGAGTAGATGGTGTTGAATGCACGCCACTGCTGGTTTATGTAGACTAAGTGAAGTAAGTAGAGCTTTCAGAGAAATCTATCACCGTGAATAATTGCAGCGTTTACCTGTCATTCGCAAGGTATGTGATTCAAATCCTCGTATCTGCTTGTGCTTTTGTTTTGAATGATATTACAACTCATTATTTCAGAACGTAGGATTGATTTTTAATCCGTTAAGAACAAGTGGCACTTTTACCATCCAGTTCTCGTGGGATTTTTATACTTCCTCTAGCCCAGTGATAGCAAAAACGGGACTCGCGAGGTAGTGTGACTCGCAGGCACCACTCCTTTTCTAGCCGTCTATTCATTTGTTTTCCATATGCTGCTGAGTGGTGTAGTGCTATTGCATATTTGGTGACTCAAGGGAGAAAGGCATTTTCACCACCCTTGCTCTAGCCTATGTATTGTAACTGGAAGATAACGTTTTTCATTCTCAAATAAAATTTGCCCACTTTTTTCTTGTAAATAGGCTACATCTCAATTGACACCATTTCTTTTCTACTGATGTTAATTTATTAAAGAACCGTTATGCAGCAAGAATGTTTAAAAATAATTATGAGAATCCGGAACGTTTTGATTTATTTTTACCTTGTAATTTGAGAAAACGTCACACCTGGTCTTACGGTGTGCACACCGTTACGTGTTAAAATAAATATGTAATACATTTAAGATAACATACAAGAATACTTATGAACATTAGCAAAGATGCAGACGCATAGGAATCTGTTCGACAAGTTTAGGATGATAAAATACATCTTCCCCAGTGATTAACCGATCTTCAGTTCCCTTCGTGACAGTCTATGATGCCAACCCCACCAGTGAAGACCACCGGTCCGCAGTCTTCTTCTAGCACCATAAACAAAATACAAACAAGTGCAATTTGTATCAGGTTATATTCCGCCCCCAATCATAATAATGGATGTATTAATTTCCTCTTGTCAAGATGCAGTCAATTCCTTTTACCATGACAGTGTTTATCTACTTACCGTTCATGTTGTCATGGTGGAGAGTTGAATTTCCTGCATTCAGAGCTGGTAACCTAACCTACCTGCACGTTTTGCCTATTTCACAGCACTTATGTGCATGAACTATACTAAATCCTCTGTTTATATATTTATTATGCAGACCTGGAATATAAACGTACTTGATAGCCGAATTTTACCATTGAAAGCTTATCTTTTTATTTGTTAATATTTACTTATAATTTAATTCATGCAACAGCTAAGTTTGAGCTGCAACTTATTGATCTTTTTAAGATCAACAAGCAGGTGGATGATCGATTGCCACTTTGCACCAATGTTAATGTAGTGACCGTGCTACTGGAACCACCATGTTCAACAGCGGTTAGTAAATTATTAATTTTATTTTCGATAAGTGTTATTTCTATTATTCACTTTCGAAAAAATAGTATCCAACAGTTGTGTTAAGTGCATTCAGAAACTGTTTATCAAGAATGCTCATATATTTAATTTCGCATAACTTAAAACAATATTGTGAGTAAATTTCCACTCTGCAGTAAGTTTTCATTTTAAATAGTGTTGCGGCCAAAGGCATGTCTTTCACGAATATTTTGTACCATCAGTCGTATTCTTGCTGTTGAAGAATCCCTTAGTGCTACACCACGCCGCCGTACAGGTCCTCTTAAACGATGACTCATTATTAAACACAGAACGTATACACTCAATAAAGTTGCTTGCAAATAATGACAATTTCTGTTGTCGCCATAAGCGAACGTTGCTCTCCGCTACATTGAATTGTCGTCCTCCATGGTGTAGTGGTTACCATGCTACCAAGGCTTCCTTCGGAAGGGAAGTAAAGCCCATGGTCCCGCGTCGCAAATTTACGGCACGGCACGTAAAAGAACCTCAAGCCTGATAAAGAGGCCTCTGCGCAAAACTATCGGTCTTTCATGCCCAATATAGAATGAGACGTTAAGGACCACAGCAATTAAAGGGCGTCCATAAATAATGCTCAATTTAATTTTGCTACATTGAACTCCTTTCTGCACGTTGTTACTATTTTTTTCGGCGTAAAAAATCACTTTACGCTTGAAAGTAGCGTCATAAACTATTCTGTTTGCCGTCCATTTCCTGATACCTACTAATTCCAATGCCCCTTGCAATAATAGGTCAACGATGAATGTTAACGAAGTTGAAAATGATAACAATGCATTATGATGTAAGATAGGTATGATAAATTTGAATATAGTTACCGGTGAACCACGGAACGATTTTGCACTGGAATCTAACGCTCCTTTGAATCTAATGCGCACCACAATTTTTAAGACTGCATTTGGACTGCATTGGAATGCAGTATAATAACTTAAAGCCTGTGGTACCGTCTTTTTTTTTTTTTTTAAGCAAGTCAACATTTGTTGCGTGGTTACCCACACCGTAATCAATGTACCAATGGTAAATAAACACTTTCTTCTGTTTGACTGCAACAAATATAGGAGGCTAGCTTAGCCTTGCTTCACAATTGTTGCATTTCACTTAGCAGACTACACTGAACTCTGCAATAGTATTTTCATTTTCAATAGTGTTACGGTCTAATGGACTTGCATCTCTTTCGCGAATATTCGATTTCTAGCTCTCGCTGTTGAAAACTCCCTCAACGCTATACCCTGCCGCGTGGACGTCCTCTTAAGTGAAGTCTCGTTATTAAACAAACTAATATAACACAATGAACAGAACAAAATAATACAACAACACTTTCATACTTGTGGCACCGTTTTCTTATTAGCTGATAAACATTTGTTGACATATCAACGCTGTGATCAACGTATCGGTCTTCGTCCTCCGTGGTGTAATGGTTACAATGTTCCCGAAGTCGCGGGTTCAAACCCGGCGGAGAGTGATGGATTTTTTTCGGGTTAAAAAATCCTTAGCATGCCTTCCTTCGGAAGGGAAGTAAAGTCGATGATCCCGTGTCGTAGATTTTCGGCAGTAAAAGAACCTCAAGCCTGATAAAGAGGCCTTTGAGCAAAATTACCGTACTTTCCGCCTAATATAGAATGGGACGCTAAGGACCACGGCAGTTAAAGAGCGTCCAAAAATAAAAACTCAATTCAATTATCGGTGGTAAATAAATGCTCTTTGCAACAAATGTAGGTGGCTATGAACTTAAAACAGTGAATTGTTGTAAAATTGACGCATATTTTGCAATAGCACAACGAACAGAACAAAATAATTTAGTTTCAAGCTTGTGGCACCGTCTTCCTTTTAGCTGATAAACATCGTTACCAACGCTGTGATCAATGTATTTTTCTTTATATATGCATACATACATACATACAAACATACATACATACATACATAGATACACACACACGCGCGCGTCCTTTAACTGGATAGGTCATACTGGACGAAGAATGAATGAAATGGTGCTCAAATGAGCCCAAAGTTTAAGCCCATAGAGCTTAAAGTTACCGGCATTCGCCTTCTCAGGATAAGGAAAAACCCTGAAAAAAACCCTTATCCGGGTAACTCACCCTAACCAAGATTTGAAATACGGATCTCTTAAATGTGAGGCAGGCACACCCCCACATCGCAGAGGCGAACAATTGATATTGATGTTGGTACGCCTACCATCCATTGGTGCCTTATGACTATTATTGTCTGTTAGTAATTTGTTTTCAGTCTAGTTTTGCAGTCATAAATTTGAATTTTCAATTTGGCAGTGTTTTTTCTTGTATAAATATATTAGCAGACAAATGTTTTGATTGAAATCCAACGGGCGTTTCGAAGACAGTTCAATGTGTGCAATATACCAACATGCTCAACAATATTATCGATAATCGCACTCAATATGCCATTAGCCAATGACAGTTGGCCAATTAAAGCCGTACTACACTGATAGTATTTTAGGTAGTCCTTGTTTTTAATTTGTATGAATGCAGTGAGCGAGATCACTGAGACTACAATAATAGCAACTGAAAATACCGCGCTTTGGAAGTCAAAATATTGGTAATATAAAAGCAGCTGTAGACAATTTAACGCCAGAAAACTCAAAGAAGAACAACAGTATGGTGTGGAACCAATTTTTAGAATTCTATATGGAGAGAAATTATAAAAGTTCACGGGTATTCCCCAACCTCAGTTACCTGTAACTAAGTTAATTGTTTCATATTCTGTTTCAATAAAATCATATCATTTTACACATCAACGCATTTGTTTCCTTTTGACAAACATATCATAATCTACACTGCAACTAACAAACATGGTTGGCGCTAAACTAGGTAGTTCATAATGAGTTTTTCATGTGATTATCTAGCCGAGTAGCACTCGTGCTACTAGTTTTACAAGACAATTTCATTTCAGTTTCAAACTCATGAAAAGAAGCATTCGTTAACCCCCATTAAATTGTCGTAAAACTATCAGCACTAGTGCTACTACTGTTGATAGTAACAAGGCTGGAGACAACGGTCTCTCTCCTCAGCGAGACTGGGAGAATAAGACCTGCAATGAGTCAAGAATGTTGATGTTCTAGAACGTTTATCTTTGAAACGCCCATTGTGTTTCAAACACACAGAAAACACGCTGCCGAACTGAGAAATGCATGTTCCTATATGACTGCAAAACTAGTGAACTGAAAACTAATTACTAATATACAATAATAGTCTTAAACAACAATAGATGGTAGGGTACTAACATCAATACCAATACTGTCCGCCTCTGTGATTGGAGGTAGCGTTTCTGCCTCACATTCAAGAGGTCCCAAGTTCAAATCTTGGTTAGGGTTTAATAAGGTTTTTTTTCCCCGAGATGTTTTCGTATCTGAAAAGATGAATATCGGGTAAATTTTAGGCTCAGTGAACCCCGGGCTCATTTGATCATCTTTCACATATTTCATTCATATAACCTACTACAGAGTGAGCCAAAATACTCCAAACCGCCTGTTTTTCCTGTTCGCGTCCTCGGTGCTTATTGTCGTCTGCCGCTATCATAGAAAGGCGCGGATGAAACCATACAATATTTTTATAACTACTTTTAAAGGCTTTACTCACCAACTTTACGAAAGGAGATGCTGAAACTGGCCCCGTCGTTGTCCATACATTTTTGACACCTCTTTAGGAAACTATCCATCACTTGCCGTAGTTCACGTTGAGAAATTTCCTGGCGGATATTTTGTTTTAATTCTTCCAGGGTGTGTGGGTTTGTCTTGTACACTTTATGTTTTAAGTTACCCGGGAGGGGTATTTTATGAACAATATTATCGACTGTTTTTCCACTGGGCGTGTTGAAATATGATAAAAACATGATAACGAACTGCTGTTATAAACAAAGTCACGCTGCTGTGGTTTTGCTGTGCAGTGTGAAGTGCAGTTTTGAGTTGACGGTGATGTGATGTAGTTCAGTTATTACGAGTTATTTATTTTTTGTCCTGCATTTAGTCACAAAGTATATTATGGCTCAGTATATGTTTGCTATTGCACAGCGTGTATTTATTTGTGATTCATATGTGTTAACTCGGTCAGCTCGCCAAGTGAAAGTACGATTTGCAGAAAGATTTCCAGGTGTAAAAGTTCCAGGCCGTTCAACAATCCATGAGCTTTACAGTAAATTTCAGGCCACAGGAAGTGTTCAGGCTAAGAAATGTAAAAGATGGCGTTCGGTTCTTACCGAAGAAACATTAGACGACATCGGTCATCGTTTGGAAAATTCGCCCCAAAAATGCCATGATGGATAGTTTCCTAAAGAGGTGCCAAAAATGTATGGACAACGACGGTGGCCAGTTTCAGCATTTCGTTTCATAAACTTGGTAAGTAAAGTATCATTGTTAAAATTGGGACAATATTAACAGCGAAGTGTCAATTGATAAAATTAATGAGTCGAAATATATTAAAAACCTTCAGTTACATCATGATGTAAGTGAGGGCTTTTAATATCATTTCGACTCATTAATTTTATCCTTTAAAAGTAGTTTTAAAAATGTTGTATGGTTTCATCCGCGCCTTTCTATGATAGCGGCAGACGGCAACGAGCGCCGAGGACGCGGACAGGAAAAACACCGCGCAGGCGGTTTGGAGTCTTTTGGCTTACCTGTATATAACCTACCCGTTAAAGGACGTTACACCTAAAAATACCAATATCGGTTCTCCCAGAGGTACTGAGATAATAAACTCAAGTCTTATAAGTCTTATAAGTGTTCAGTTTTATATGGATCGCGCTTTACAAACTACTCACTCTTCCTCATTCTCCAAAGAAACACTTAAACCTCACTTGTATCGCATTATCTCGTACTATTACAATATGTTAGGATGGCACTCGTAACGGGCGATTTCAGTAACGAAATCTCTTCTTTAGGAGACTCCACATCTGAGCATGCGTAGTGTCATTCAACTGGGACTTGCAAATTTCAAGCGGCCCGTCATTATGTTCTTAAAAAGCGTAGATTGTATCAATAAGCCTTTACAGGCGAAAGATGACAGAAGAATCGCAGTTCCCAAAGATCATCTCGAGGACCGAGGGAAATGTCACCGATTAGTATCGGTGTGTTGGTATTTCCTATCAATGTGTATTGTTAAAACACACATTTCAGTTGAGCCCTCGTTGCAAGGGAGGTTAAATATTAATCCCGTCCCTTGTTCACACGGTATTTAAACTGACCCACTTGTGAGGCGCAATGTGAAAGGGAGGCAACGAGACAATAAAAAGTGGCTTTCAACCCCCGGGGCTGGCTTTCATTTTGTAAAGCATTCCTTTGTAAGAGGATAGCAAAAAATAATGGAGGGCGAGCCCAAAACTAGAAGCGCGGGGGGAAAATAATGAGGGTGCTTCTGACCTCTAGGGGTCAGGTGACAGCCTCGTCTTGTGACCCTTCGTTGTTAACCTGTTGCCGTCGGGAGTGGCTTCAAAATAATCTTTAAATGAGGCATTTAGGGTGGTACAAAAACAATAAATCATAATGGAAAATGAGCTAGGGATACAAAAAGAACAGAAAAAAACCTTAAGTAAAGACAACACGCCCAAATTTCACTATCAGATGCATGTCCTGGAAGGAGTTTAGCAACAGTTGCTACTAATTTCACAAATGTGGATATACGTACTAGTTGTGATACTTATAGAAACATTCATTCCTATGCCACCTTCAAATATTACAGATCTATTTCTTCAGAAACACTTATATTTTAAAGCGCTTTAAATTTTCAACAGTAGAATAGAAGGATGTTACAAGAAATAAGCATGTATTTTGAAATATAAAATTTCAAAGACTGGTCAGTATCAAGCTAATGAATGAAATTCAAAGTGATGATCTCAACACAAGTTGACATATATACGATCCAATTAAATGGATTATTTCCACTCACAATAATTACGTGAATATTTTACAGATTATTTGAATTTAAATGCGCAGGAACAACTACGTTCACTCTCAGGGGACTTCTTTAATCCTAATTATGATGGAATACACAAAAAAATACATAATACCAGGGGAAAAGAAAGTAACACCAATTGCAATTAAAAGGGAAAGTTGTGTTATTGGGATTCATCTGTTCAATAAATTACCAGCAGGGGTAGTTAAATTATATTCGAACCCACTCGCGGCCTCTCTCTAATGCGCGAGACAGCCGGCAGTCGCCGGGGAAATTACAACGGCAGAGGCGGAATAAAATTTTATATATATATATATATATATATATATATATAAAGAGAGAGAGAGAGAGAAGGAATAGATGTTGAGCAATCCATGATATTTAATGGATGAATTCATATGTAACTAGAAATTAACATGCATGCAGTTTAAAGTGACTTAATTAACACCAGGGCATTATCATCATCGTTATTATTATTATTATTATTATTATTACTACTATTATTATCGTCATCATCATAATTACTATTGTTTTCCCTCTCCTGAAAATATTGCCTATCCTCCCTATACGGGCATAAGCCAAAACGCTACATGTCAAATTAGGGTGACTCCAGAAAGCATACTTCTGGAATTTTAACAATTCTTGCAGACAAATTAACGGAGAGAAAAGTCTCATTTTTAATTAATATTAATTTTCCGGTGTTTTTGCAATCTTTTTATTTTATTTTTTCAAAACTGCATCGATTTATAAAACTTCTTTATTTAAGGTATTTATAAAATTATGTTATTTGTATTTTTTGAAGCAATATCGACATGATTTAAATTGACGGAGAAATAAATCTGTGAAGTAAAACTGAGACATTAATGAGGAAGATCATAAAAAATGCCGATAATTCCTTACTGATATTTTGTCCTTCGTCAAGTACTACATCAAAAATGTTGCTCTGGTAGACTCATTTTTTTAAATACATTATACGAATAAATTGAAAACTATTCAAAAATAATAAAACTAATAAAGAGAAAAATCTTAGGGGGGAAGCCCCAGAACCTGTAAACTGTAATATGTATATTCTTCTTGTATATTATGATTTTCTGTCCATTAAATTGACTTCTAGAACTTTTAAAATTTAATTTTAAACTGCCGAGTTTGACGTAATTCTGAATCTCTGAGCTTTATGAAATTTCTTAAACGTAGAGGAACTATCTCAATTAGCAAAGTCTTGTTGAAGAAAGTAAAAATAATTTATAACTGAGTGTGGTTTAGTAATTTACAAAACCTATTGTAATGAAAAATGTTGAAATACTTCCTTTTTTCTTAGGAGGGCAGAATACCTAAGTCCCTCACGTACCCGCAGGAGATCCCTTCCCCAAATTGGGAACCGCAGTAGGAAGAATGAAACGTTGTATTTGATGGTTGTGCTCACTTGATAAAGAAACAAAATTTGTTAAGAAATTATTATATACTAGACTGAGTTACCCAACGTTACAGGGATGGCTTTTTGAAGGACCTAATTGATTTAATTTACCATCTCGTGTTCTTTATGAAACTATTGTAGAATAATCTAAAATACTTTTATGGTAATTTCTTCCCTTTACCTCTCACAATTCTAATTTCGTAAAGCCCCATTATAATCCTAATAACGCATGAAACATCTTCTGATATTCAATAAATGGAGATGGGGTATCGACGGATGTTGTATTTATAATTTCCTTAATCTTCCAGACAGTCATCCAAGTTCTGAAAAAGATGCATTTGTGGAGCAATATTCTGGAAAATTGCAGCAGATTAAATTTCGAATCTTTTTATCCTCTATTTGCTCACGTGGTTATTTAATAACAAAATTTTGAGAGGATACAGAACTCCAGTATCAATATAAAACGAAGCAGGTGCGAAATTGGTGAATATGAAGGTTTCTCACTCCCAGGCTGCCAAGTTAAACGTTTTGAAAATTGCACATGCTCTGTAAACGTTCAGAAATATAACGTTTATCTACTTTAGTTACGTAATATCAATTTTACAATACTAAAAAAAATCCTTGTAAACTATTCACTACCTAACTAGATTCGTAATGGTACCTCCTTACGCAACAAGTTTCGTAATGAAGCTTCTATTACGCAACGATTTTCGGTAGCCATTACTTTTTCGCTTCAAAATGTATACAACCGCACTCCACTTATACCCACCTTCTTTTTCAAGAACAGCACACTCCTTACGAGTACCATGGAATAATGGGCCCATAGCGAGCTGGACTTTTGGGTTCCAGCATTGCATTCCAGTAAGCCAGCATTACATTTTCCGTTATACTTTGAACAGTTTTCGTCAAATAGCAATATTCAAATTTCTTATGTTCCCCTTCATACTGAAGTTGGGATTTATTAGGAATTAAACTATCTAACAGAATTAGCTGCGTTGCAATATCTTCGTCAGAATTTATTTTTCAGAGTTTATTTAATTGATCTAATACTCATGAATTCTGTTTTAAACAAAAACCTAACTAACAAATCGTCTATCAAGCCATCATGGCCCACTACACACACGTATTAATGCAGTGTGCTGTTTTAGTGATTCCTAATACTACATCTGAAATAAAAATGTAATTTACCAAAGTAAATAAAAAAATCTATATTACATAACTAAAGTAGATAAAACGTTGTACGATACACATATCGTAAATTATTTTTTTATTTCAGCTTTCCCGAAAGTAGAGGCTGCCAAGCAGACAAAGATTAATACTTTTAAAAATTATTATATAAAACAAGAAAAGCACAAGAGGACAAAACATGATTATCACTGAAACAAATTCCAATTATGAGTAAAAGAAAACCGCAGAAAATTCTATTTTAGAATTGGCTGTTCTGCTGTTAGTCATACGCTACAGAATGAAATTAATTTCAATATAGATTATTTTGGAGAATTTTGATTGAACCTTTAAGAGCAAAAACTGCAATGTTGTACATGAAATTGGCCTTGAGAATGAACTGTTTGCAAAACTCAGCTAAGTGCCTAGGTATGGTTCTCTTGCCCCAACCATCAGTCCAATAACTTCAATGGATGATAAATTGTACTTCTCAAGGTAGTAGGGGATGGTAGGCTCGTAGATTGATATTTTTCAGTGTGTACTTCAGCTGGTTGTTGTTCATTCTGCTCCATTCTCACTGTTAGATCGATGATACATCCGGATGATGAGCCTGTTGGGATGGCGGGTATGTCAATCCGTCTTGAGAGTGTCCATGCACTTCCTGAAATACTGTATGACCTTTTAGTTTTAAGGCTTCAGCAATAGTGGATCTTATTTTATGATGCCGACAATTCCACAGTGCCTCTCCGAAAGAACAGGGGCTCAATACGTGGCCAAGGGTTTCCATAATATCGCTGACTAATTTCTGATGCTAGGTTGGACAGTTTTCGTTCTTTGTATAATTGTTTAGCATTCGATGGTAATGAAATCGTTTATGGCATACAGAGAAAATACAGCACAACCCTATTGCGTGCAGGTTACTAAAAGATTTTGGCATAATTAGGTATCGCAAAATATGATGCCGTTATAGGCAGATTCCATCATCTCCTGGGGTCAGGATACAACGAAATCAGGCGAAACTCTGGATTTGAAGATTACTCACTCAGGCCAACAATTTCAACCTTATGGAAACGACAAAATGCTCACCATAGAAAAACTGTTGATTATAAACATCGGTTGAGCAGATGTTACTTTCTCTGCCACGTACATAATAGCTAGAGAAATATTGCATTCCGTCCAAAAATTCGATATCGAGATTTCACCGGAAATACATGTTTTGAAGCCCATGAATCCAAAAATGGCATTTTTACAAGCACGCCTGAGTGTGTGTGTGTGTGTGTGTGTGCGAGAGAGAGAGAGAGAGAGAGAGAGAGCGAGAGCGAGGGAGAGCAGCATAACTCTAAAACGAAAAGTGGTATAAATACCACTTGGTATTTAAGTCCAATATCTTCCCAGAAAGATTTTAAGGAAAATTTCCCACCCCTAACTACCTTTATATGGAAGATTTTTGCAATTTTTTATTTTCTAAAAAATGTTCTGACGATTTTGAATAAAATAGCATATATTAAAGATACTTATATGACAAATAAAATGTAGGTATATATATTGAATAGCCTGTGAAATCCTCTTCATTCGGAAATGATGTATAATGTTGTGTAGCTGGTAAACGTTAAGCGACGGAAGAAAACGAGCTACACGAAAATGTAGATCTCTTTAAAAAAAACTATTTTAAATAACTTTTTTGTGGCATCAGCCATTTTCGAATGGTTCGAATTGATCAATTCTTAGCCATTGTTTTGAAGTCCTGTCGATTTTCAGCTGTTTCTCCTGATGTCATGGAGATAGTATGGAATTCTAAGGCCTGCGTATAGCGTCCAGTCCTAAAACATTTCTTTATCACTATAATCTTTGTATCTATAAAGAAATGTGTTATACAGCTATTTTCGGAAAGGTTTATCTGGATTAAAATGAAGTAAGAATAATTTGTATACCCACTAATAAGCGATGGAGGGTAGAGAAAGTCGTGTGAACGTAACACAAGATTTTTTGTTATGCTCGACACAATTTTCTCACCTTATATAATTATTATGCAGCATATAGTGGTAATGAAATCAGTTACAAATCCAGAGAAAATAGAGCAAAACGTTTTTATATAGGGTTATTGGAAGATTTTGGCAAATTACATATAACCCTAGATTCAAAAAGTTCCCGGAATTGTTTATTTACTCCTAAATGTATAAAGAAACTAAAGAATATTTTTATTAGGTGTCGGTAACAACACTTCATTTGAATTTGCATAATAATAACGATTGTTGTCTTTGCGTGGCAACCAGTTTTTGCTGCTTGTGTTTGTTCGTTTATCATATTTCATAATGTCTGCATAGAGCAACGTTCAAACAAAGTTTTCTGCTTTGTTACACAAGTCTCCCTCGGAGACATTGAGAATGCTAGAAGAAGTTATGGTGAAGCAACAATAAAAAAAACTATGAAATCTAAAATCTCATCTGAAGAGCCGAAGATCTTCAAACGCCGAAGAAATTAGTGCACATGCGACAAGAGCATTAACACAGATATCTGAGAATGGCTTCCATAGTGCTCCCAGTCTCTTTACAAGCGGTGGGTGATGTGTGACATTACGGAAGGGAACTATTTTGGAGGAAATGTGTAAATTAGTTTAAGGTAACTTGTTTCTGTGTTATTAATAAATTCCCGGAACTTTATGAATCTAGTATGTATATCCTATCGTTATAAGCAGATCCGATTGTCATTTATCTTGCTGTGTCCACTGCTTTTTCTCAGTTGCTAAATCGTGACCATCTGTATACTATAATGCTTAGAATGAAATTCACCGGTTTTTATCGTTATTTTAGATGTACGAGGGCAGTCCCAGAAGTACCCGACCAGATATATAGATAGTGATTGTTGTTTCAAACAAATGACTGTAGTAGAAACTACCAACTACCAACATTATAAAGCAGCGATGTTTTGCTGCAATAAAGCCGAGTTTTTGCGTCGATTCATAGCCATAGATGAAACGTGGGACCATCACTTCACACTTGAGACGAAGGAACAGTCAAAACAGTGGTTTGAAAGGGAAGAATGGGCTCCAAAGAAGGCGACCCGGGTTCAATCCCAGGGACCCGCATGTGGGATTTGTGGTGGAAACAAAGCGGCATCTGGGCGGGTTTTATCCGGGTTCTCCGGTTTCCCTCGCCATTCATTCCACCAACTAAGCATCGGGCTGATCACTCATTCTGGATATTCTGTCTGATCCATAAGTGTCTGCTCCTCGACGGGCCTCTGACCCCAGGCACCCACCTGTAAGTCCTGGGGGGTGTAAATCCTACATAAGAGGAGGTTAAATAGAGAAAGAAGAAGATAAAACTGGTCATCGTTATGTGATATAGTACTTTGAAAGGTACTAATAGTAAAGCTGAGCTAAATTCTACTCTGGGGGAGTCTGCTCCTTCATTTACAACAGTAAAATATTAGGTGGCAGAGTTTAAGGAGGCTGTACGAGCTGGCAAGACGAACATCGCAGTGGTCGACCAAATGAGGTGACCACGCCAGAAATTGTGAAGAAAATCCACAAAATGGTATTGGATGACCGTCAACTGAAAGTGTGCGAGCTGGCAGATATCGTAGGCATTTCAAAAAGTGCTGTATATCGCACACTAACTGAAAATTTAGGCATGAGAAAGCAGTGCGTAAGATGGTGCCGCGTTTACTCACAATGGAACAAAAGAAGCGTCGTGAAGATGTTTTAGTAGAATGTTTGGCGATGTTTTGCTGCAATAAAGCCGAGTTTTTGCGTCGATTCATAACCATGGATGAAACGTGGACCATCACTTCACACTTGAGACGAAGGAACAGTCAAAACAGTGGATTGAAATAGGAGAATGGGCTCCAAAGAAGGCGAAGACAGTTCCATCTGCAGGCAAGTTCATGGCGTCGGTTTTTTTAAATGTGTGTAGAATAATTTTCATTGATTATTATCTTCAAAAAGGAAAATCAATCAATGGCGAGTATCATGCAAACTCATTGCAGCGTTTGAATGATGAAATCAAGGAAAAACGGCCGCATTTAGTGGAAAAGACAATGCACTAGCTCAAGCAGCCATTATCGCCATGGCAAAATCAATGAGTTAAAGTTCGAATTGCTTTCTCATGCACCCTATTCACCAGATTTAGCCAGATTTTCCATTTCCACAGTTGAAGAAATAACTTGGTGCTAAAGTATTCTGCAGTTGACGGCTATTTTGCAGATATCGATGGTTCTCACTATAAACAGGGTATCGAAGGTATTGAACACCGCTGGGAAAAGTGTATCGAGCTGAAAGGAGACTATATAGAGAAATAAAGGTGTTTTTTCCCAACATTTTTGTTTTCTTTGTTAGATCGGGTACTTCTGGCACAGTTCTCGTGTGTTTTTTGGATTAACAACTATTTTTTAATTCGTAGTAGGGATGGGACTTCGATACTCTCGATACTCGGTGGTATCGAAATATGTCTAATACTTTTGAGATAAACTTTCGAAACTTCTATCGACAATTTTAAATGTTTAAGCAGTATTGAAAATTATTGCGTTTAATTTTATTCTAGATAAGGAATGACTTCACGTTACTGACTCGCACGCGTCCCCAAAGGAACTATTGTTGTTGATAGACCTTGACTGCGTTCCTGTGGTGAATGCAACACTCAATAGATTCTTGTATCTAAATGAAAACATGCAAAAAAATGGGGGAAGGAGTAGAGGTATTCATGTAACATGTAGCGATAACCGAGTTCTGAATGAAGCTGGTTTAGCTGACGCACTAAATCACGTTTCTGCAATAGCCTGGCATTACATTTACCTACTTCGGTGATCAAAATCTGTGGATCCAGCAGAAACAAATCAGAGCTTAAGACGTGAGATAATACAGCTGAAAATATTTGTTTAGTTGAGTTTCATGTAAATATATATTAATTTATATTTTCAAGGTTGCAGAATAAAGAGAAATTTATTTGTTCTTTTATGGATAGAAAATTGTTTAAAAGAAGGTTTTCAGCACAAAATATAGTTACGTAAAAAGGGAAGCAAAGAAATTATTATTATCGTTATTATTATTAGCCTTCACTAACAAAAATGGATATATAACTTGACATTACGTTTTTACACACAAAAAAACTACTAATAAGAACATAGTTTAGTGAACAAGCTATCACCTTTAAAGATTTTTATATTGTATTGAGTATCAGTATCGACATCGAGTATCGACAAACAATGGTATCGTCCTATCACTAATTCGTAGTATTCTCAACTAAAAGCATTAACCACCTTCGCAAGTATGTTATTTTGTTACTCGACGTATTATCTACCGGCCTTTGTGTAGCCCTTTTATTCGTTTACAAATTGAAACTAAAAGTTATCTCATTGTCAATGTCCGTTGGGAAGAATATTCATTCATTATCTGTTTACCCTCCTCTGATGTAGGACTTACACCCCCCAGGACCTACAGGCGGGTGCCTGGGGTCAGAGGCCCGTCGAGGAGAAGACACTCATGGATCAGATAGAACATCCAGGATGGGTGATCAGCCCGATGCCTGGTATGGGATGAAGGAAGTAGATGAAACGAAATGTTGGTGAAATGGATGAAATAAAGGTGATGATGGAGCAGTTGGTGGAATGAATGGCGGGGGGAACCGGAGAACCCGGAGAAAACCCGCCCAGACGCCGCTTCGTCCACCACAAATCCCACATGCAGGTCCCTGGGAGTGAACACGGGCCGCCTGGGTGAGAGGCGAGCGGTCTAACCACTCGGCCACGGCGCCGCCTCGTTGGGAAGAATGGTGGTTTTAAATAGTGAAAGAATTGCCAAAATGGGTTGAGTGGTTTCCAAGATTATCCTACATACGTTTCTCTCTTTATAATATTAATATAGATCAGCATTTCCCAAATTATTTTGACCATGGGGCCCTTTTAGTTTAAGGAAATATATTATATGGAACACTCATACTCGCAGTAAAAAGATAATAACTTTCTTTGCAATGGATTAAAATAAATGTTACATTAAAAGAAACACAATCACATTATTTTCTTAATGAAAACTTTCTCTGCCACGTACGTAATAGTAGAGAAGGTATTGTATAGCACCAAAAATTTGATACCGAGATTCCACCGGAAATACGTGTTTGGTTGCACCTGAATCAAAAAACAAAGAAGATAAAACGTCCGGGTGTGTGTGTGTATGTGTATGTGTGTGTGTTTGTTTGTGTGTGTATGAACAGTATAACTCAAAAACGAAAAGTCGGATAAATACAATACTTGGTATTTAGGTTCAGTACGTTTTCCAAAGATGCGACACGAAGATTTTCAAGAAAAATCTCCCACGCCAAACCACTCTTTACATGGAAACTTTTTCGAAATTTCTGGTTTTCTAAAAATAGCTATAACGATTTTGATTAAAATACCACATATTAAGTATATTTACATGAAAATAAAATGTATATCTTTAATTTTCTGGGTATAGCCTGAGAAGTCCACTTCATAAGGAATAAATTTTGTGTCATCTTGTATAAAGTTAAGCGATAGACGAAAACGTACTGCACAAGAAATTAGATCTCTCTAAAACACACAATTTATTATAAATATTTTTGTGGCATAAGCCATTTCTGAGATATTCGTTATTAAAGGTTAGAATTGTTAATTTCTTGGCCATTCTCTTAAAGTCCTGTAAACGCTCATTTGTTTCTCGCGATTGCTTGGAAACATTATAGAGTTTTAAGGTCAGCAAATAGCGCCCAGATGTGAAACATTTGACTATCGCTCTTCGTTTTGTATTTATAACGAAATGTGTAATGTAGCTATTTCTGCAAAGGTTTATTTGGATTAAAATGTAGTAGATAGAAAAAAAAGGAATAAGCTTAAGTAACAATAGTTTGTATATACACTAATAAAGATAGAGGGTAGAGAATGTCATGTGAATGTAACACATCCGATTTTTTACTTTCTCTACTACCTATAGTAAGTAGGGGAAGTATTGTATTCCACCCAAAAATTCGATACCGAGATTTCACAGGAAATATATGTTTTGAGGCCCCCTGAATACAAAAAAAAATTTTTTTTGGAAACATGTCCGTGTGTCTGTCCGTCTATGTGTCTGTCTGTGAACAGTATAACTCAGAAACGAACAGTCGGATAAACACCAAACTTGGTATTTAGGTTCAGTATCTTCCAGAGATGCGGCACGAAGGTTTTCAAGAAAATTTTAGTTTTCTCAAAAATGTAACGATTTTGATTAAAATATCATATATTTAAGATACATTCATGACAAATAAAATGTATATCTTGAATTTTCTGGGAATGTCTTCAAAAGTATTCTTCATTGTGAACGACTTTTGCATAACTGGTAAACCATAAGAGATAGACAGGATTTTAGTACACAAAAAATGTAGATCGCGTTAAACTACACAATTTATGCCATATACATTTTTGTTGTTGAGTGAACCATTTTCGAGATATTGCTCGTTATTTCCTTAAATTTTCCAATACTTATACGTTTTCTCAAATGGGAATTCGTTATCGCTTAAAGCCTACCAATTCCCCTTGCAACTACAAGAAAATTAGCAATAAGATTAACATCTCGATATCTCGATTAACATGAAGCATATGGAGAATAAGCGTTTGTAAAAATAGTTTGTACAAGAGTAGAGAAAGTCATGTGAGTGTAACACGTCAGAGTTTTCTTTTTATTAGTAACCAGAAGATAACTAAACCTAAAGGAATTTCAACTATAATGCCACTAAGACCGCTGAGATCATCGCGTAAAATACCCCTCATGCAGCACCAATTTCCGCGGAACATAGTTTGAGAAACAAAGTGATGTAGATCAAAGTGAGCGACAGGAGGGGTAGATATTAAGGGGCAGAAATTGTATTCAGGGGGCGCCTTGCTATGACCCTACGTACTGTCTTCACTACGTATCCAGCCTAGGAGATTGCGCTTGCCAAGACGAATCGGAACCCCGAACCTCTAGGTCACTGATCCCGTCATTTCATTCATTCCTTCCATTCGTCTCGCAAGACCTGGGACTTCAAACGATTCTAAATTACAAGAAAACTAATGGAAGTCGAAGCCATAGGCCTGCGAGTGCCTTTAGCGTCAAAGTGTTTAACAAAAGCGCCGAAATGTTGCGGAATTCTTGCACCGTTCACAAAGACTACGTTGAGGCAGTTTATGTCCTGACGAAAAACTTTTTTCAGGAAGCTAATAATGATCACAAGAAGGCTTTGTGTTCTTTTATTCATATTGTGGGGCTTTTGTTTGTTTTCTTATTTTCTCCTCTGCCAACTCTTCTTGCTTTTCAGAGGCTATGCTCATTCAAGAGGAGACAAACACAGAGAAGGGCCTGCGTGGTCAATGCATGCAAACTCTGTGTGTGTGTGTGTTATCATCAGAAGTGAAACAGTGGAGCAACAGTTTGAATAGAGAGAGGCCCTTTATTCATTCTCTCCGTCTTCTCGGACCTGCTTCTTTGTGGCGCAGCTCCTACGTGCGTGGATAAGGTACAAAGGGGGGACCTCCACGGCTTTGTTACTTCGGCAGCCAATGTTTGAGATTACCATAGAAATCACCTCCAAAGGGAACACAAGAGCTAGTCTTCCAAACATTGTGTTGCTTTATGCATCTCTCAAAAGAATATTGTAATAACCTCCTAGCTGTGTTTATCTTTCGCATTGGAAGAAATGCTTTGTCCGCCACTCTAAGAGAGAGGGGATGCTAATGTAACAATAGCGTGTGTCGAAAACACGTACCTCTGCAAGTGTGGGCCACGCCTAAAAGTCTCTCATACACCTACTTTCATAATGCACAACAGTCACTAAATGCCAAATGAGCAACCATTTGCAGTAGCCATTCATAAAATGTCTAACCTCTGCTTCCTTTTCACATTTATTAAAATTTTCATCACAAATTATTATAGAAGATACACAAATTCTCATATTGATAATACTTAAGCATACTCAATATTGAATTCTGTACAAAATTTCGAAAAAAATCTAGTTTTACTTTCTCTGCTACTTACCTTGATACCGCATTATTGGCAGGAATATATAAATAATTAAATAAAGTAATGATAATAAGATAGAGAAATAATTGCAATACATAATTTCCGTATATTAAACCAATGCATAATGTAATAAGCTTGAGTCAAAAAGTTTGTCCGGAAAGACGAAGGGACTTAGGAAGTCAGGTTAGGAAAAGCCATTAGTATCAGCCGAAGTAGCCAACGCATTAGCTTAAAGATTCTAGGAATTCATTTAGGTTATAAATTCGTACGTTTGCAGTCACATGCCCAATTCTGCAAATTAGAGAGGCAAAAGAAATTCTTAGAAAAGTGAATGGCTCAATTAAAAAAAAAAAAAAAGAGGTATGCAATTTTAAACCAGAGTGTTTCTCTCTGGTACCGGCACTGGTACTTACATTCGTTCGTGCACACAGTTGTGCTTCGGAACGTACTGTTTGCGTGATGTTTTAAGCGCTTAGTGATTCGCTTGTGTGAGAAAGATTTCGCAGAAATTGCAAGAGGTCTCGCCGATAGGTATTTTAGCGACTCACGGCAAGTTGCGCTTCAGTTTCTTTTATTGCGAAAGCAGTTACAACTGTAACTTTGATACTGCAGAAGTTAGCAGGTATAACAATTCAGGTGTTACAATTTCGAGTGCTACCATTTAATCAGTTCCATTCTTTATGTTGGCAATTCGCTTCAGTAACTTAAATATTAGTTCACAATTAATTTCTCAGTCAATTTAAACTGGTGTTGTGCTTTAACAATACGTCCAAGCACACCCTGAGAAAGTACTTATATCTTACCATTAGAGCAGCTAACACACAAGACAACAGAACGAGCTACGGAATCACGGCAGCAGAATCAACAACGAAGCAGGTAAGGTAAACGACTTCAGAAGTGATGATCATCGTACTGCTTCAAACTGGCGACCCTTATAGGACTGTGAAAAGTTCCTGTACCAACCTATGAGGAAGTAGTGCATTCCTAGCATGATTTGAAATGCTCGATTTGAAGTTCCCTGAATCCAAAAGAATTCATTTTTACAAAAAGGTGTGTATGCCGTGTGAATGTGTGTTTTGAATAGCATTATTAAAAAATCTGATGTGTTAGACTCACATGACTTTTTCTACTCTTGCACTAACTATTTTTACAAACGCTTATTCTCCATATACTTCATGTTAATCGAGATATCGAGATATTAATCTTATTGCTAATTTTCTTGTAGATGCAAGGGGAATTAGTAGGCTTTAAGCTATAGTAAAGTATTTGAAGAGCTGGTTGCTATGTGGAGTATTCCATTCTCTTTGCATTACCAGGACAAAAAAAAAAAAACGAATAACGAATTTCAATTTGAGAAAAAGTATAAGTATTGGAAAATTTAAGGAAATAACAAGCAATATCTCGAAAATGGTTCACTCAACAACAAAAATGTGTATGACATAAATTGTGTATTTTAACGCGATCTAGAGTAGTGCGGGGCAAAAGTACGCGGCGGGTAAGAGTACGCACAAGGGATATTTTTATGAAGACGGCCGTGCAATTGGCAGCACTGTATGCTGTTGGAAGAATTACATGGCCGATAGCCTCTCTACATAGTTTCGTTGTGCTGGTGTGTTTCGTCTTTAAACTATGAGGTAAGATTGAAAATCATTCATCTTGATGTTATTTTTCGTGGTTTTGAAAACGTGATTGAGCTATTAGAAATGTGGGACAGGTATTTTAGCATTATGTCATTTCTTAGACAAATTTCTGTAATAACGTGTGGTGGCTTGGCCATTGTGTGAAACTGGCCACAGATGGCAGTACGGTCTGGGAAATGTTAAAGACGACAACGGGGTAAGAGTACGAACTGTGGAGTGGGGCAAAAGTACGCACGCGTACTTTTGCCCCACTGTTTCATTTGTACAATACATTTAATTTAAATGCTGTACATGTATTTATAATGTTACTAATTAATATTTTTTGATAATTCTTATCTTAATTTGTATTTCAGGATATATAAAAGAAAAACTGACCGAAAACCATATGACAAAGCAGAAGCTAGGACAAGGCTTTTGAAACGAAATGTTGCACAGCATCTTGGTATATCCGAAGGAGCATTAAGAAAACGACTTAAACTGGTATATGGTCTCTTTTACTTTATTGTATATAATCTATACTATAGACAAATATTTTAAAATTTTCTAATACAGTAGATAAAATATTAAAATGCAAAGCAAAGCAATTGTAGTTCATTTTCCAAGTTAAAAATGCAATTAAAATGTGTATCTTATACCTCTGTGTATTTCTATTCTTGCAGGGTTTCGGTGTGTCAAAGCTGGGACGTTTTGCTGCAGTGTTTACTGAACAGCATGCGAAGGAATTGGCAGAGATTTGCAGACTCCTTGACTCTCACGTTTATAGTTTATATTGAAGGATTTGCATAGAACTGGCATTTCAGTTTGTTGACATTAACAAGGTAATCCATCCATTTAACAAGGACAGCAAATTAGCTGGCAGAGACTGGGCACTAAAATTTATGAAACTGCACAAACTATCACTCCGTGTTTTCACCAAAACAAGTCTTGCTCGTTATGGGCTTTAATAAAGCTCAAATTTCTTTGTTTTTTGATAATCTTGAACAAATGATGGATCAATACAAGTTCTGTCTATCAAGAATGTATAATATGAATGAATCAGGAATAAGCACTGTCCCTAATAAGACTCCTAAGGTTGTATCACCTACTGGTAAGAAAGCAGTTGGAACAATTGTTTCTACAGAAAGAGGAAATTTAACAACTTTTGTTTGGCAGTCAGCGCAGTGGAAAATAAGAACTCATGCACGGAACTCCACCAGGTTCAATCATGATGTGCTCAGATAGTGGATACATCAACAGTGAGCTATTTTCTGAGTGGCTGAGGCATTTTCAGAAGCATGTAAGAGGAAGCATGGAGAATCCAATACTTCTGGTGCTAGATAACCACACATCCCATATAAACTTGGAAGCATTTGTCTACTGCAGACACAATGGTATTCATCTATTATAGATTCCTCCCGATACTTCACATAGGTTGCGGCCCCTTGACAGATCAGTTTAAAGCCGTTAAAAGATCTATATTCTGCAATGTGTGACAAATGGTTACTAAATAACCCAGGACGTGTAATAACACAATTTCAATTGCAGAGGAAAGACGAACAACAAAGAAGTAAGAGAAGTCAAAAATCGGAAGTACTGACTAGGTCACCCTTTAAAAGAAGATTGGAAATGAATCAAGCCTTAAGTCATCCAGTGCTTCAAAACACGTCAAGCGTGATGTAACAAAATCTGCACAAAACGATATGAGGCCCAAAAGGACCAAATGCCATTCAGTCCTACCCAAAGCGTCAACTTCAACTTCAAATGAGAAAATCCGCTGTCCAGGATGCGACGGGGAGTATGTTGAACCACCGGAAGGACTGGATTCAGTGCCAAAAGTGTGCAGAATGGTGGCATGTAGCTTGTTTCAACCAGGAAGGAGGCAGAAAATTTATCTACGACTATTGTTAAAAATGAGAATATTTCAATATTTAAATATTTTTATATTTAGGTTATGATCTTATTCTTAGATAAATGATGTTCAATATTAGTCAGACTAAGGTCCTTGATGTATTCTTATAATGTAATTAAAGTTACAGCAACAAGCTTTAAAATTAAACATTTGTATTTTCTGCGTACTTTTACCCCACCTTATGCGTACTCTTACCCCCATCTATGGGGCAAAAGTTCGCATGGGTCACATTTTAATTAAAAATTTATAAAACCATTTTTCACATGTAAAAACAGGTTTTAACCACTGTTTGTAATAAACGATAGAATAAAGATTGCATAATAAAAATTTCACATATACCGGCTAAATAGATACCGTTGCAGAGGTCTTGAAAGCTTAAGTGCGTACACTTGCCCCACGTTACTCTACATTTTTTATGTAGTAAAATTTTGTCATCTCTTATGGTTTACCAGTTATGCAAAAGTCGTTCACAATGAAGAATACTTTTGGAGACATTCCCAGAAAATTCCAGATATACATTTCATTTGTCATGAAAGTATCTTAAACATATGATATTTTAATCAAAATCGTTAGAGCGATTTTTGAGTAAATTGAAATTTTCGACAAATGTTCCATATAAAGGGTAATCTGGGGTGGGGGTTTCTTGAAAACCTTCGTGTCGCATCTCTGGAAGATACTGAACCTAAATGCCAAGTTTGGTGTTTATCCGACTTTTCGTTTCTGAGTTATGCTGTTCACACACACACACACACGCCCACACACACACACCCACCCACACACACACACACACACGGACATATTTCCAAAAATGCCTTTTTTTGCATTCATGGGGTCTCAAAACATATATTTCCCGTAAAATCTCGGTATCGAATTTTTGGTTGGAATACAATACTTCCCCTACTTACTATACGTAGGAGAGAAAGTAAAATCGGTATGTTGGTTAAGTACCAAACTGTATTTCAGCCCAATATCTTCCAAATCTTCAGCGAAGATTTAAGAAAATCCCCCTTTCGAATCTACCCTTCATATGGAACATTTTCCATTACATTTTTGATTTTCTCAAAAATGGCTCTAACAATTTTGATCAAAATACCATATGTTCAAGACATTTGGATAACAAATAAAACGTTTTTCTTAAATTCCCTGGGAATATTGCGTGAAATCCTCTTCATTCTGAATGAACTTTGTGCAACTTGTAAACTCGAGATACACAAAATATTACTACACAAAAATGCATATCTCGTTAAAACTCACAATTTGTCATTTTTTGGGCATTAACCATTTCTTTGTTATTGGCTTGAATTTTCTAATACTTATACTTTTTCAAGTGGTAAGTCGCTATTCGTTTTTACTTTTTCTACCACGTACATAATAGGTAGAAAAGGTATTGCATTCCACCCAAAAATCCGATACAGATATTTCACGTAAATACATGTTTTGAGGTCCCCTGAATCCAAATAAAGCATTTTTGGAAGCATGCCCTATATCTGTAAACAGCATAACTCAAAAACTAAAACTCGGATAAATTCCAAACTTGGTATTTAAGTTCAGTATCTTCCAAGGATGCAACACAAACATTTTCAAGAAAATTCCCCACCCCAATTACCCTTTGCATGAAGTATTTTTCGAAAATTTCTATTTTGTAAAAAATGGTTCTAACGATTTTGATTAGAATACCATATATGAAAGATATTTAAATGACAATAAAATGCATATCTTGAATTTTCTGGGAATAGCCTTTGAAGTCCTCTTCATTCGGAAGGAATTTCGTATAATCTTGTATAACTGGCAAATGTTAGTTCATAGACCAAAACGTATACACAAAAAATGTAGATGTATTTAAGACACACATTTTATTTCAATTTATTTTTTGTGGCATCAGCCATTTCGGAGATATCCGTTATTAATGGTTCGAATTGTTCATTTCTTGGTCATTCTCTTAAAATCCTGTCAACATTAAGTTGTTTCTCACGATTTCATGGAAACAGTATGGAATTTTAAGGGCAGCGAATAGCGTGCAGTTCTTAAATATCTGACTATCACTGTTCTCTTTGTATCTATAACAAAATGTGTAATGCAGCTAATTCTGCATAGATTTATTTGGATTAAAATGTAGTGTATAGAAAAATAAGCATGAATAAGAATAGTTTGTATACCCACTAATAAAGGATAGAGGGTAGAGATCAAGTATATGTATCACATCAAACTTTTTTTATCGTGGTTATGCAAAGATCATGGATTTCAAAGTCGTCAGATCGCGACCAACTTATTTTTTTTTAAAAAAAACTGACTATCGCTTGGTCTATTGTGTGCTTCTTGTTTCTACAACGAAACCTGTAAAAGTGTAATGACAGTTTATCTCGATTAACCAGAAGTAGATAGAAGAATTAGCTTTTGTAAGAAGTTTAGAAGAGTGAGCGGAGAAAGTTATGCGGATGCAATACATCAGAGTTTTAAAAATGTGAATTGCGGAATAGAATTGTATTTTGGCCATTGAGATGCCAAACGTAAATTCTTAAATGGACGAGCGTAGGCGCCCGCAAATAGTGCAGGAAATTTTAAAACCTGATTTAATGGTATTCTTGTTTTCTTACAGTTTTTCCAATTCAAGATGTTTCTCATGATGTAATTTTTGTTTAACTCCTTGGAAATTTTCTTTAAATATTCTTTGAAAGTGAAGATATCTGAAAGTTTTCTAGGTATCAAATATAGGTTTGATTTGAGGGTTACGATGATTTAACACATTATTTTTTCAGAAGCTTTTATCTCACACAAAATATGTTCTTAGGTTGTAAAGAATATAATCTTCAAGAAGTATGTTTATGTAAATAATAATATATAATTTAAGTCTATAATATTATATAATATATTCTTATATATTAAATAATATCGTATTAATATATAATTATTTATTTAAATAATATAATAATAATTTAAACGTTTAAAATGTTCATCATATGGGGCATATATGATTAATTTTAATTTTTTTGAAAATTATTTTCTTCTAAGATTACATACATAGAACTACGAATATTAATTTTATATCACAATTAGATTGAACAAATATAATAAAATGTTCAACTAAAGTGGTTCAAATTTTTAGAAAATAATGATAAAGAAGCTTACTAAAACTCGAACTTCCTTCTCAATTCTCGTAACGCCAAAGAGACTAAAAGCTGTGGGTGTACAAAAAAGAAGGCGTAGCGAAAATATGACTCGGTATTACATTTGGACTCTTTGTACACTTCATTTCCCTTAAATTTTACCTGCAGTTCGAGGTTGTTGCGTTGCATATTTCTGCAACTGGGAGAACAAAGGTATATTCGCTATGATTGGCCTTTTCTTTTATAATGAAAATATATAGCCAAGCAGCAATCCATTGCATTGACCTATTTAGTCATATTTATTTTCTAGAAGTGTACAAGAGCACACACTTTGTAGGAGGATTAATCATAACAAACTCTTTAATTGGTGAAATAAAGCATTTCAAGCACTTAGTGTATGTCAGTGGGGGAAAAAACCTCTAATGAAATCTGGCAGCTAGAGTGGGCAGGAAAATCTGAGATTTATGATAGTTTCCTAAAGACGAAAATGCCTCAAGCTAGTCGCAAGAAAAATGTCGAGGCAAATATTTTTAATCCTTCCCTTATCCTAGAAGGAAATATGAACTGGTGATAGAAAGGAATTTGGATGATAAATAAAGCAGGTGAAGAAACCGACGAATGTGTAAAAAGAATATTCTTTATTAACGGAAGATTTAACATAGCACAAGTTTAGCCCCGCTACGCTCCATTTCCAGTTTTCAGTTCGTGCTAGGGCATCACTCGCCAAATTATACCTGGAGTTAACAACACAGCCATGCAGAATGTCTGTAACATGTGTTAGGCGCTAATGCTGGTTAGGGGACATAATTAACAACACAAATAAAACTACAAGATGGTAGTAAACCCGCTAACTTTAACAGCTCGCCAGCTATCTTCTTAAGTTTCGTTTCTTTTAATGAGAAACATGCCTTCCTCCCTCACTGATTCACGATACCGATCAGTTAGGAAAATGCTTTAACAAGGAAAATCTTATGTGTCACATTCACATGACTTGCTCCACCCACTGCGTTTATTACTTTCTCTACCACGTACATAGTATGTAGAGAAGATATTGCATTCCACTCAGAAACTCGATACCGAGATTTTACCGGCTTTGAGGTCCCCTGAATCCAAAAAGCACATTTTTACCTTCTCTACTGCGTATAGTATGTAGGGGAAGTATTGTATTCCACCCAAAAATTCGATACCGAGATTTCACTGGAAATATATGTTTTGAGACCCCCTGAATAAAAAAAACATTTTTGGAAACATGTCCGTGTGTGTGTCTGTGAACAGCATAACTCAGAAACGAACAGTCGGATAAACACCAAACATGGTATTTAGGTTCAGTATCTTCCAGAGATGCGACACAAAGGTTTTCAAGAAAATCCCCCACCCCAGATTACCCTTTACATGGAACATTTTTCGAAAATTTTAATTTTCTCAAAAATGGCTGTAACGATTTTGATTAAAATATCATTATATTTAAGATACTTTTATGACAAATAAAATGTATATCTTGAATTTTCTGGGAATGTCTCCAAAAGTATTCTTCATTGCGAACGACATTTGCATAACTGGTAAACCATAAGAGATAGACAAAATTTTACAACACAAAAAATGTAGATAGCGTTAAAATACACAATTTATGTCATATACATTTTTTTTGTTGAGTGAACCATTTTCGAAATATTGCTTGTTATTTCCTTAAATTTTCCAATACTTTTTCTCAAATGGGAATTCGTTATTCATTTTTTATGTCCTGGACATACAAAGAGAATGGAATGCGCCACATAGCAACCATCTCTTAAAAGATTTGACTATCGCTTATAACCTACCATGTTCCCCTTGCATCTACAAGAAAATTAGCAATAAGATTATCATCTCGATATCTAGATAAACATGAAGTAGATGGAGAATAAGCGTTTGTAAAAATAGTTTGTACAAGAGTAGAGAAAGTCATGTGAGTGTAACACATCAGATTTTTTAGAAAAAGGCCCACCTGCGTGTGTCTCTCCACGTGTCTGTAAACAGCATAACTCAAAAACGAAACGTTGGATAAATACCAAACTTGGTGGGTTCAGTACCTTCCAAAGATATGACACGAAGAGTTTCAAGAAAATCCCCCCTTCCCAAAATACTGTTTACCTCGAACATTCTTCGAAATTTTTTATTTTCTAAAAAATGCCTCCAATGAGTTTGATTAAATTCCAGCACGTTAAAGATATTTAGATGACCAATAAAATGTGTATCTTGAATTTTCTGGGAATAGCCTCTTAATTAGGAAGGAATTTTGTATAATCTTGTATAATGGTAAACATTGAGGGATAGACGAAAGCGTACTACACAAAGCATGTAGATGTCTTTAAAACACACCACTTATTTCAAATAATTTTTTTGTGGCATCAGCCATTTCCGAGAGATCCTTAGTAGGGTTCGAATTCTTCAATACAATTTGTATACACACTGAATAAGCAATAGAGGATAGACAAAGTCTTGTGAATCTAACACATTTTTAAAAGTCGTGCTGTCGCTTTAGCCTATTGTAACCTTCTTATACCTATAACGAAGTGTCGTATCTCGTTTACCTCTGTGATGGAGTAGTGTGTCTGCCTCACATTCAAGAGATCCCCCGAGTTCGAACCTCAGTTAGGGTGAGTTAGTTGAGTTAGTTTCTTCCAGGGTTTTTCCTTATACTAAGAAGACGAATTTGGGGTAACTCTAAACTCTAGAGAGCCCGGGCCCATTTGAGTTCATTTCAACCATTACGTTCATTCACAGTCCGACAAAACCTCCCGCTTAAAGGACGTTAGTTAATCATCAAATCAAGCAAGAAATGACATCCTGATGGCCAATTTGTTTTGGACGACCGAGGCCAAAAAATGTTTATCTCGATTAGATGAAAAAGTAAGCTTTTGTAAGAATATTTAGTAGAAAATTGAGCAGAGAAGGTTTTTAAATGAAACTTTTCAAGGCTTAAAAACTTTGAGACTGCAGTTATCGTAAATTACTGTTACTTTATTTGTACTAATGATTAGCACTAATGAAGTTTCTTCATGAATAACAGTCAAAATTGTTTCTCAATATTATCCAGTAAATACATAATGTGGAGGATCATTAAAATTTCATATTAAAGGTGATGAATTATGTCCTGGGATAAACAATTTTCGTTAAGAAATAGATCTAAAAAATAATTCACGGCAGAGTTCGAGCCACAGATCTGTGGTTTTCCATGCTCATTCTCTAACGCCGAGTTAACTAACTATACCCCAAATGTATAATGAAGGTAGGGATTAAGTGCCAGACCTTCGACATCAAACCAATAATAGATGGACAGATTTGGTGAGTGTCTAGAGAGTACTTAGCAGCCATTCAGGTAAAAAGCTTCCGTTTACCACCGCTTTCGCAGCTGACTTAATTCAAACCAATAATAGATTAGCACATCCGGATAAGTGTGTGCAACACAACTTATAAGGTGATTCTGTCAGCATTAAATAAAGAAAAACACTACAGGAAACCAAAAGCATCGGCACTTATTATTTTCATCGGACAATACATATAATGCTTAGAATGGAATATCCGCGGTTTTTGTCCTATTTTACATTTATTTTCTATGGAGCAACAATTATTTTCTATTCCATGGCATTCTCAAAACCTTCTTCGTAAGCATGTTCTTTTATGACTGCAATATGATCGCATTCTTATATCCAGGCACTGTACTCCTTTTTATTCTTTAGTCGTTTAGAAGCTGCCTTAGAGCCCGTGTCCGTCAGGAAGAACAGGAGTTTCAATGGTGAAAGGATTATGAAGATCAGCTGAGCGAATTCCGAGATTATACATACACATACAGAATTTTTCTCCATGTGTAATATTAGTGCAGATGTTTACATTTATTGATTGTTTTGGTTTTGGTATGCTTCCATCAGGAAGGAGCTGACTTTAACAATAAATTCTTTAATCAATCACCCATTGATTTATAAATTTAAATTAAAGTTTTTTTTTTTGCAAAATAATATATTATTCCAGCTAGATTACATTTATTACACACCTTAAAACTATAAAGTCCATGTATTAAGCAAACAATGCAGATCTGATAATAAAGCTAGATAATGATTCCAACTAGACAGAATGCTATATGACATCCATAAGTTTTGAATAACATTGATACCAGTTTTAAGCGGTTTTACAAGCCTCAAACGCTATTGCTGCAGTGAAGGTTGCATTAGAAAATACCATCAGGCGTCAGCAGCAATGGCTTACAGCAGCAGATATAAGAAAACAGGCGATACATTTGTTTATAACTTGGCAGGACGGCGACTGAATACAAGGTTTATACACGCTTCTTCCTAGAAATGCTGATGCAGACAAAGGTTAGCCTTGTTCCAAAGAGACAGATGTAGCGTGTCTGGAGATCATAACCAGGAAAGGGCAGAGTAAGATGACATTCCCGATCACAATGCTATCATCAAAACAAAACTTGATTGTGGACAACACCGACTAGCTATGTTTCTCTAGACTTTTTTTCTACCAGTTAGATAAGTATTTATTTTGAGGTTGAACAAAGATACAATTTTTAGAAAAAGGTCACAGCGTGTACGCTGTGTTTCTCTATATAAATATCAATTTTCATATTCCAGTCACATATTGTTTAGACATACCAGCAAAGATTTGGAAGACCCCCTCCCAAATTAACCTTTAAATGAAAAATGTTGGTTATTTTTTATTTTATAAAAATGTCTACAACATTTTCATAAAAAATATATTTATGGTATTTGCATAACTAATAAAATGTGTTTCTTGAATATAACTATTCACAAGAATAGTTTATGAAGTCCTTTTCATTCTGAACAATTTTGTGCAATTGGTAAACCATAAGGGACAGACACAATCTTACTACATAAAAAACGAGGAGCTCACTGATGTGCCTGTAAGTCAAATAACTTTTTTCTGTAGCATAATTCGTTTTCAAAATATTCTCTCCTACGTCTTTGCATTTTCCCGAGTTGAACTGCCATACGACATCTGTAAAGCGTTTTAACAGATTCTTCCTTTTCTCAGCATGGGAACATTAGTAACAAAAACTGACCTATGGTATGCAAACACATATGTTCTGTTTATCGTATTGTGTAGCTGATTAATTTGAAATTATTTATAGTCCAACATATATCGTAAGTAACATAACGTGAATAGAAGAATCACTTTATGTGAATAATGTATAAGGTATTATGTGAAGTTATCATGGATCTTGTGACTATTACGCATATTATTATTTTAGTTTCACTTTAACGGAAGAAATAATAATTTAAAACTGCAAAACCTTATATAGATGGAAAGTAACATTTTTTAAATGACGATAGTTTTTTCGGAGTATAGTGTAGAGTAAATGACCCAAATTAGGACCTCCATTTTATATTTTAAGTGTAACTTTGGTGGTGCACTTTATATTTGTGTAATATTTCATTTTTAATAACTTCATCCACCTATATGTTAGAATATATGAAAGAATGAGAAATATTGTAATATATTTCAGAAACACGTAATTTTTATTCAGGCAGAACATAGGCTTGAAAATACGATGTCTACAAAAACAACTAAAATTTTCAACATCTTCAGGTATAGATAACGTTTCTTCTTTTGTTATTCCTTTTAGTTCTGTTAACATTTCATTAGCTGTAAACTTTTGATATTCGTTCTAGTTCTTCTTATACATTTCGCCTAGTCTTCATCCATTGGGCCCATAGAGACTTTCCTTGGTGTTTTCTTCACATTATTACATTCACTTTGTTTAATTCAATGGACGGTTTTTAATTTCTCTTTCAGCTTGTTCAGTCTTACGTTATGTAAGTTTTCCGCTGCACAACACATTCTCTTCCAGAGATTTATATAGTAACAACCAGTGTTTTATAGTTTTATTTTTAAGTTTTTATTCATATTTTATTTTTTACCCCAGCTTGAACTATTTTCTATTATATTTTGGATCTATCGTGCTATTTTATCTAAAAGAGCATTACTCTCAAAGTGACGTAAATCGCTGTGTTTGATTGTTCTGGGCTGTTCGGCTGGGATACACAATTACGTGCTTCTCAAGTTTTCTATTTGCGTAGCGCATTATTGCAGCATACAAAAAGATGAAAGTAAGATCTAAGCAGAGTTACTGCCAGCTCTGCAACTTGAAAGCTTTCACCCCTTTTAGAAAATGCAAATAAAACAACGGAAACTTGGAGAACGCTGTAATAGTTTTATTGGTCCAGTCTAATGTTTTGAAAGCACTCTCTGCGAAAGTTAACATTATTCATAGCATTAGAAATGCTATGGATATGAAGAAGAATTAGGAGTTAATATGGTCGAAAGTCTCAAAAGATATGCTTCAGCTGATAAAACAGTTATCAACAGAATAACAGTGCAAATGTTCTGGAAGGAACAACCAACTGATTACACGCATGACGCTTGACGAAATTTTTAAACTTGCACTTCGTGTTGAATTGGTCAAACAAAAGATGGGAGGAGGTATAATTCTCGAATGATGTTATACTACCTATCTAAAGCTGGAAAGGCAGAATCACACCGAAAATTCGATACCATGGACGGGATTTGAACCACGGATCTTCAGCTTTCCGTACCGTTGCTGTAAGCATGATATTAAATTCTCCAGCTGACTCACCTTACCGGAAAAAATATGAATTAGTTGGAGAATTTAATATGTAGAATTACGTTTGAGGTAGTATTTTTAAGAGTTAAATGACTTCAGTCAAATTATATAATATATAAATTTAATAACAGCCAGCCTTAAAGCAATATGTGTATGTAACAATATATAAATAGTATATATTACAGTCATTGTATATGTTTATATTATTGTATCCATGTGTAATAATGTTATGTGAATATATTACGTAATTTAATAATGTAGGAGCTGTGACAATAATGGGTTAAAATTTGCTAACAATGAGGTAACAATGAGGTAACCTTGAGGCAATAATGAGTAAGAAAGTTTAATAATGCTACTAGTCATTATTGGAGCAAAAATAATGTAAATTTTGAGAAAAAGCTTTAGTTAAATGAAGGTACTCTATTGGATTAGGAATAGCCAATCAGAGACTGGAAATACAGAAACTTACAAGTTTAGGCGGTTGAAATCAGTTCAGTTGCCTACAGACAGTGTTTGTAATGCGTCCTCGTGAGATTTAATACGATTTCGTGTGAGACGAAAAATAAGTTTACGTGTTAAAAAGTGTAATTAATTAATAAAAAGAATCTCACAGTTCTCTGTATCAATGAAGTATTATTTTAATCGTATCAAGCATTAATAAAAGGAGTGAAGGAAAATTATAATCTGTGTAAGCCTACATTCTTTAGTCACACCACAACTCTGCTAAGAGAAACGTGTCTCTAACAATAATACTGACGCAGCCGAGGCAAACATAAATATATAATATTTAAAGAAACAGTCAAATTACAAAGTTAATTTTTTTTTTAAATTTGGGGCAAAGGCCACCTGAAAGTACATTTGGGGCGAAGACTACCGGAAACTGTGTACTATACGTGTGGTTGCAACGAATTTCAAGTTCGGTTCCCCAACAGTTGAACTATAATACAACTCCTACAACAAGATAACGTAACAAACCATCTTCAATACAATCTTCTTCACGTTCCCATGGTAGCTTAGTAGTTTAGAACAACGGCAGTGGTTCAAATCCTAGCTATGGCATTGAATTTTTTAGTCTGATTCTACCTTTCCAACTTGAGCCTACACAAGGATTGTGTGGGAAGAACGATTATTTGTAATATCTAAAGCGTTCTTAAACACTATTCTCCATATAGTACTACGTCACATGAGCGAAAATGCGAATCGAGTAACCATATGTAATACAAGACATGAACAATATTAAAAGCGTTTCATTTTATGAGCCTGGTGACACTAGTGTTAAATGGAGTGTGTTCCTACCTTGCTTTGATGTTCCTGCTGCTGACTGACAAGTTGTTCGCGAACCATCTGCAGCTGCCGAATCATCTCCGAAAGTCTCCTTTCTTTCTCCAGGAACGTTTCGCCGGCGAGCGCCTGGTTCAGCACCGCGGCGCCGTCTAGGACGGCCATGTTTGCCGCACTCATTGCGTCCGGAGGCGGCGGCGACGACTGAGGTTCCCCGCTCCCAACACTGCTCCCACTGCGACACAGAACAACCCAACTTTATTCAACCGTTTCCAAACAAAACAAACAAACAAACAAATTTAAATGTTTTGAAAATAAGTGTAAAGTATTCAACTAGACACAGCACTGTACCAAAAGTACAATTCTAGCACCGAAGCTTAAATAATCAAAGAATGCCACTACAAAGAATTACGATTCGTTTGTTGTTATTTAAAGTTCTGCGGTAGAGATGTCACATGACTTTCTCTACTCTTGTACAAACTATTTTTACAAATGCTTATTCTCCACAGGCTTCATGTTAATCGAGATATCGAGATGTTAATCTTATTACTAATTTTCTTGCAGATGCAAGGGGAATTGCTAGGCTTTAAGCGATAGTTTGTTTATTACCATCGATGTTATCGCATGTTTTTTGTCATACTGAGTGACCTAGAGGTCGATTTACTTAGATCGTTTGTACCTAAGGTTTCCAAAAGTGACAAATAAACTCATATTTTAAACTAAAGGTGGGTTCGAGATACCTTAATACTAGTAAACGACCATGTCCTTGTGTTCGGCAATTGAGGCGATTGCAAAAGTTTCTATTTAGTATTTGAGTAGTAGCTTTTCTTCTTTTTTGAAAACAGGAAATATAATAACTAGCTACAAAAGCAGAACTTTGTTGTCAATTGAGTTTGATTAGAACATATCTGCAGCAGTTTTCTAATATTCAAGAGTTAATGACATTCGTTTTCTAACTTGTTGGTACTAGCATAAATACGTTTAAACATTTCAGGAGTGTATGTTCAATAGCAAGTTGTCAAGGAAGCTATAGTTCAAAGTCCAACTTAAACAAAATGAGCAATGAACACTTTCCCTGTGTGCTGGTTGCCTTTATTGCTCCTGTTATCATAATTTCAAAAATACAGTAAATATTATATTACCAAAATGTTACTTTAAAAAATACATAATTTACGATACCTAGACTTTCAACAACAACAACAGAAATGAATATATCATATATATTTTTAAACCTTCACACAATATATGATATGATGATATATTTTATTCAGTGCTAAGATAAATACATTGGTGGCTACCACTTTTGGCCCTGGGTATACCACCATAATCCATTTGGTAAGTACACTTATTTATTAGAGGACCTCTACATTTATTATTTATTTATTTATTTATTTATTTATGCTGAGCTACATGTTCGGTGTTCAGTCCTGGCTCTTTACCGGTCATACTCATATTTTACAATAGTTTATTAGTTCTAGTTTATTCTTCCATTTGTGTATTTACTGTTCATATACATTTATTTCTCACTTTGTATAAAAATTGTCTCATCTTCTTACTGACTTTTTTTAAACATGTCAACTACCGCTACATTTCTATCTATTTTAAACCATTTCTTATTATATACTATTTTCTCCACACTTCAGTTCCTCTAGTACTTAATCAATCACACTTTGCCCATTATTACTAACATATGTATATTCTCCATTCACATCTTCTCCATATTTCCCATTCAAAATATCAAATGCATTTAGTTCACAGAATTCTGTGAATTTCCTATACCCTTTATCAGCTATCTTATCCTTGCTATGTCTAATCATCTCAGATTTCTCCATTAACATCATTTACGCCAATCCTAATGTTAAAATCTCCCATTAATATCCCTCAGAATTAACATAACTCTCCTTTAACTTTTCTATTTCTATCTCTAGGTGTTTGAGAAGGTTCGTATTATGAAAGCGCGACGGAAGGGGAGGATTGCACACAATATAGAGATATAGGGAAAACACGGACAGTGTTAAAAAAATAACAGAATGCTACATATGAATTACAAAACAATAATATAACTACAATAAAACAACTCGTGCATACAAGGCACTAATTCTGTATATTTTGGAGTATTATTTATTTAAGATATAAACTTTAAATGTCAATGAAAACTGTTTTCAATATAATTTTTTATGTAAATAGTGCATACTCCTTAAAACAAACACTTCTTTGATCCCTTTAGATTGAATAAAATGTGTATATTGCCAGCAAACTGGTATTATCTCTAATTTAGACACGTTCCAAAAGCAATTAGCAAAAACAAGAAAGAATAAACAGCTGCTAAGGTACACGCTAAGGAGTGAAGTCTGAAAGAATAAAAACATACAAGAAATAACACAAAGGAAACAAATAAAAACGAATGAAATGCACAGCGGATGCTGCATCAAGTACATTTCCTTTATATCCATGTTATATTTGCCGTTAGAGAGAAACATTTGTGCGTAATTATCGCCAAATGCCAGCACATTGACCGTGATAACTGCCAGGAGTGGGCAAAGGCCGAGTATAAATCTGGAAACTTTTAATTTTTTTTCTCAACTGCACTTTACACGCTCTTGTTTATATTATTAGTTTCGCGGCATCCAATTGAATGAATTGCAAGTCCGTGATTTCTCCCGTGAGTTTCTTTCTTCATACAAACACTGACTAAAACTTTTTGTATCCATCTCGAAACGCTTGGGTTGAACTAGTTCATTCACGACTATTTCACCCATTTACATTCTTTATTGTTCAGTTCCTCAAATGAAATGGTTCGTTCATGAAGTATTGAGCTTGACGAACCCAACGAGGCTGTCATTCACCTGCGAACACGATTTCACTTCATAACACTTCTTGAAGTTTCAACTCGAAGAGCAATGTGGCATCATTCTCTATAATATGTGAATAAAGTTCACAAAAGCAAATGTTTGTGTAATGTGTAACCTACATGTATCTTAGCACACTGTGAAATTTCAGGGGGTGGGGAACCTTACTGGTACTACGTCACAGTGTATTTGGAATTGCGAGCAAAGTGGATTCAAATAACGCCCAGAAAATAATCAACAGCTGCGTTAGCTCAATGGATATCCATAGTTTTGCAACAGAGTGGTCATCTTTGAAAAAAAAAGGATCGGTCTTCAAGATGAACGTTTGGAGTAAAAACAATAGGGATGCAAACTGAAGAAACCCCTTTTCTAAATACAGATGAAGCTAATGCGAGTGGTAAAACGCACAAGAAGCACATTTTAGTCCAACTTATATGAAAATCTTAACAGTAAGCAAAATGTGTACTGCTGTATGATGCTTGAAGAGCGCATAGGGACACAACCAGTTACAATGATCATTTCAAGAAAAGGACTTAGAGTGTTGATCATTCCAGCTAAAATGATTCAATGCTTCCAGCCTCTGAATGGTTATTTCTTTACACTGAGGCAGTATTTTTAACAGTTAAATGATTTCAGTCAAATTATATAATATGTAAATTTAATAACAGCCCACCTTGAATCAATATGTGTATGTAATAATTTGTAAAATGTATGTAACAGTCATTGCATATGCTTATATCATTGTATACATGTTCAATAATGTTATATGAATGTATTACGTAATTTAATAATGTAAGAGCTGTGAGAATAATAGCTTAAAAGTTGCTAACAATGAGGAAACAATGAGGTAACCATGAGTCAATAATGAGTAAGAAAGTTTAACAGTGCTACTTGTGATTATTGGAGTAACAATAATGTAATTGTAGTGACAGTTTATAAAATAGCTAATCAAGAACCAGAAAAAGCTTTAGTTAAATGAAGGTATTCTATTGGAGTAGGATTAGCCAATCAGAGACTTGAAATACAGAAATTTACAGGTTTAGACGGTTGAAATCAATTCAGTTGCCTCCAAACAGTGCTCATAACCAGACGCGAGATGTGTCCTCGAGAAACTAATTACGTATTTGTATGAGATAAAAATAGTATACGTGTTAAAAAGTACAAGTATTAAATAAAAGAATCTCACAGCTCTTGATATCAGTGAAGTGCTATTTAATTTGTGTCAAGGATTAATAAAAAGGAGTGAATTAAAACTTAAAATCTGTGTAAGCCTACATTCTTGTCGCATCACGCCCTGCCAAGACTTCCATGTCTCTAACAATAATACTGACGCAGCCGAGGCAAACTTAAATATTTAATACAACAGTAAAATTACACAGTTAATATTTTATTAAACTTGGGACAAAGCCCACCTGAAAGTACATTTGGGGCGAAGGCTACCGGAAACCGGGTACCATACGTGTGGTTGCAACTACTATAAGTTCGGCTCCCCAACAGTTGAAATATAATGCAGCATCAATAAACTGACTTTCAATACGTAGCAGCAACTAAATACTTAAAATTGACGCCCAAAGCGTGGTGCAAATAACGTAACAAAGCACCTACTTCAAAGTTGGCGTCCATACGTGGAGTTAAATAAATAAACAACTCCAACGTAAAGACAATATAAAAATATGTGCTAGAAGAATGAGAGATTACACAAGAATTATCACTGATATTAGAGAAATCAAATTTGAAAACCGAGCATTTATAATGCAAATGTATTCTGTTATTTATAACCAGTTGTCTGTCCCTGTTCAAAATCCTACAATATTCCTTGCAATCAGCTGTTACTGAACCTTGAACGCGTTTCAGGCTGCAAAAATGTCATTCATGTAGCGTTTGACTTTTCATTATTGCACTGTAATTCAGAATATTATTCATTTGTTGCTTCTAGATGTACTTATTGTTCTGCCCTATGCTATTTCATGCATTTCATAGGGAATCCCCGTGTATATTCTTTATGAACAGTTTCGGTCAGACTCAATCTAACGAAGAGTTACCCATGTCTTCATTGCCATTCTAATGTGTCTCTATGCACTTTTTTTTTAGCAAGAATCCTCTTCAATCAAAACCTTTCCCTTGTTAGTGAATATTAAGATAACCGATGGAACGCAATTTATGGCTGTACAATGTAATTATTTGAAATGGACTCTGGAATGAAGTAAATTGTAGAATTGACGATTTTGCTTCATTAGAAAAGTTCACATTAGAAAAGTTATTATTCCCACTGCTGCGTATAGTAAATATGTGAAGTATTGCATTCCACCCAAAACTTCGATACCGAGATTTCACCGAAATTAAACGTTTAAGGTGCCCTGAGTCCAAACAAAACTTATTTGGAAACATGTCTGTGTGTGTCTGTGTATCTGTCTGTGAACAGCAAAACTCAAAAACGAAAAGTCGGATAAATACCAAATTGGTATTTGAATTTATATCTTCCAAGGATGTGACACGAAGATTTTCAAGAAAATTCCCCTACCCCAGGCTACCCTTTACCTGATATATCTTTCGAAGATTTTGATTTTATCAAAAGTGGCTATAACGATTTTGATTAAAATATCATATGTTTAAGATATTTTCATGGGAAACGAAACGCATATCCTGAGTTTTCTGGGAATGTTTCAAAAAGTCCACTTCGTTCTGAATGACTTTAGCATAACTGGTAAACCGCAAGAGAGAGACAAAATTATACTACACAAAAAATGCAGATATCGTTAAAACATGCAATTTATGTCATACTTTCTTTTTGTCGAGTGAACCATTTCCGAGATATTCCTTATTATTTGTTTGAATTTTGCAATACTTATGCTTTTTCTGAAATACGAATTCGTTATTCGTTTTTTGGACATGCAAAGAGAATGGAATGCTCCACGTAGCAACCAGCTCTTAAAATATTTAAGTATCACTTAAAGCCTGCCATATTCCCCTTGCACCTACAAGAAAATTAGCAATGGCAGCTTCTGCAAATGTTTATCTCGATTAACATGAAGCAGATGGAGAATAAGTGTTTGTAAAAATAGTTTGTGGAAGAGTAGAGAAAGTCATGTGAGTGCAAACCATCAGATTTTTTTATACCTAATAATGCACCTACATTTCAGCAGCTCGTATTCTACTGTTATCTCTTTCTGATAGTGTCCAAAGGAGGATTAGCCAGCGGATGGAAACCTTCAAGCTCGAATATATTCTACAACTCCAGGTAGACAGCAATAGGCGAATCATATTCATAGAGTGCTAGCACCCGCAGCCCTGCTTCTTCCCCGCAAGATTAAGGTTGACGCATACCCCATTACTCTACGTCACAGCATTATCCCCAGTCTTTTCTTTCAGGTTGCGGTTTGTTGTTTTTGTTGTCCAGGACGACGCTCTCCCCCACCCAGCGAACTGAGAGTTGAGCAAATCCCATCGGCACCAAGTGGATCTGGAGCTCTGTTCTGTCCTCGACGTCGTGACTGAATTATTCACTCCCTTCTTCCATCCTCTCTCTCCCCCTATACATTGTCTGCATTCTGCAGAACTCCAAGTTTGCATCAGTTACGGTCCTTAGTGCTTAACAGCTCAATAGCTACGTTCACTTTTATTATTTATTCTATATTAAAATATTCACCAGCTTCGTAACGATACAGAAATAATTATGATCAAGTAGCCTTTGCAGTAAACATTTAATCGCTTGTTAAAAACTGAAGTTGTTAAAACAGCTGAAGTCCAAAATTATTAATTATAGAGGACCTACCTGTTTTCTAGCACATCTGTTCAGACCCAAAATTCAATTTGGTTTCAAAAAATAGTTTTAGCATCAACTATTTTATTTCAAGTGTATTTAAGGTGTTCTCTTATTTAATATAAGAAATGCTACTCTATTTACTTAGGCACTTTTTAATAAACAACAAATTTTTTACAACAATATTTCCTAAAAATGCAGCGCTACACTATTTTTATCGACGAAAACCTATATAACAATCTATCCACTATAATTTATTTTCATGACGATACTACGAATAATTCGTACATATGCAATTGTTTTTTAAGTTTCAGTAATATGGCAAATACCTCCACAAGGAAGACAAAAGCACTGTTTTGTACACACTGATCTAGGCATTAATTTTGTTTAGACCAGCTTTGAAAAAGAAAAGAACGACTAATTAACGTTTCAAAGGTTTGCTATTTAAAAGATTGATCCTAAGAATACCAAAAGAACAATACCGAATATTTTGAACATTATTATTGCCGCAGTTATTTTATTTTGTGTAAACTACAAAGTTTAACAAGATCTGAACTTCTGCTAAGGTAGGTTTTATCTCCTCTTAAGGATTACGCTACATTCAATGAGAATGAAGGGGACTTCATAGGCTATGTACAGAAAATGAAAGTTATATGTTTTATTCCAGACGACAATATTTAAAACGTGGTGTTTTAAACAGAAATTGGTAGACCTTTTCTCCGTTTAAAACGGTATTTGTTGCGAGGGAGAGTTAATAAAAATCACTGCTTTGCATCCTTAAAGAAATCTTGAAGTTTCATATTCATCCGTGAGAGGTCCTTCTAACTCTTTTTTATTCATGGGAGTGTGAGATCTAGATATTGAATTTCTAGAATACAATATATGCGTGTAAGCACAAGGCAAATCAAACATTTTTGAATACTATTATCCAAAAATATATTATTGCTATTATTATTATTAGTTAGGTAATTTGAACTCATTTTTTTTACGAAACTAGCTTTCACGCAAACACACAGACAGACAAGTGGCCACTAATTGGTGAAGAAATCCCTTTCACGAAACGATGCTTAAAATTCCTAAATTCAAAATAAATAAAGCACAATTTTATAACATGTAGGCCAACCATGATTATTTTCGAGCAGTGAAAGTAAATGCATTTGTTTCCATCTGCAAAATTTGTGAAATGCAGATACGCGGTTTTCAGGCAAGCGCGCTCAGGGCAGCAATATTTCACTGCTTATCTACTTTTGTAAAAATTAAAAAAAAAAACAATAACAACAGGTCACCTTATTCACCTTATAAATGCCTCTTGAGATTACTTTTTGTGATCTTGTGTACTACACAGATACAGTTAAAATTATGGCACGTAAGTTGTAAAAAATTGCATCATGTGCTCTAGGTTAAGGAAATTAAATGTGAAAAGCAAGTCTTTATCGTGTAACTAAATTTTTATAATATTTTTTATCACTTCGATGAAAATCTCGGATGTTTGAATAATTTGTCCAAAATCATACTAAGAATCTAAAAGTTGAAACTACATCTTCGGTTGAGGCAGTATCTTTAACACTTAAATGATTTCAGTCTAATTATATAATATATAAATTCAATAACAGCCCACCTTAAAGCAATGTGTGTATATAGTGTATATTATAGTCATTGTATATGTTTATATTATTGTATACATGTGTAATAATGTTATGTGAATATATTACGTAATTTAATAATGTAGGAGCTGTGAGAATAATAGGTCAAAAGTTACTAACAATGAGGTAACCTTGAGACAATAATGAATTAGAAAGTTTAAATGCTACTAGTCATTATTGGAGCAACAATAATGTAAATTTAGTGACAGTTTATAAAATAGGCAATCAACAACCAGAAAAAGCTTTAGTTAAATGAAGGTATTCTATTGGATTAGGAATAGCCAATCAGAGACTTGAAATACAGAAATTTACAAGTTTAGGCGGTTGAAATCAGTTCAGCTGCCTGCAGACAGTGTTTATAACCGGATGCGATATGCGTCCTTGAGAGATTTAATACGTTTTCGTGCGAGACGAAAAATACGTTTACGTGTTAAAAAGTGTAATTAATTAATAAAACGAATCTCACAGCTCTCTATATCAGTGAAGTGTTATTTAAATCTATCAAGTATTCATAAAAGGAGTGAAGTAAAATTATAATCTGTTTAAGCCTACATCCTTTAGTCACACCACAACCCTGCTAAGAGAAACGTGTCTCTAACAATAATACTGACGCAGTCGAGACAAAATAAATATATAATATTTAAAGAAACAGTCAAATTACAAAGTTAGTATTTCTTTTTTAAACTTGGGGCAAAGGCCACCTGAAAGTACATTTGGGGCGAAGGCTACCGGAAACTGTTTACTATACGTGCGGTTGCAACTACTACAAGTTCGGCTCCCCAACAGTTGAACTATAATACAACTTATACAACAAAAATAACGTAACAAACCATCTTCAATACAATCTTTCTCGCGGTTTTGTTATTGTGAATGTGTGACAAATTTCACATTACTGGCAATTCTTTTTCTCAGCACACTTAGAGTTTTCATCCAATTCCTTTGAAATTTCTCGTGAACATTCCCAAAAGTGAATCAAAATTATCTGACAAAACGTTTTACTGCGAGTTTGTCCGTTGTTTGAAAACAGAAATTTAAAATTATACCTTTTAAAAGTATTACTTTGTTTTGAATACAACCACCACAAACATTGAACGTTTTGCGCACTATCTGTAGGTACGACATCGCTTTTAAAAACAATTTTTTTTCAAAATTTCATAATGAGGAATACTTTCGAAAAATATTAATTTGAAACTTAAAGAAGATATTGAAATAAAATTTACATAAGAGGAAATTGTGATTTACATGTTCGTCTCAACTGATTGAAAGCTTTTGAAAAAGGATATTCAGTTATTCATTCCCTTAAAGATAAATAAACTGTGAATGGTATCTTTAAAAATCTGATGTGTTAAATTCACATTACTTCCTCTAACTCTGTCGTTTACTTTTATATCGTTTCTATAAACTACTCCTACAAGAGCTTATTTTGCTTTCTGCTTCATATAAATCGAGGTAAGAGTTTGTAGAAATAGTCTCATGACACATTTCGTTGTCCGTACAAGGTGATATACGAAACAGAAGGGACAGTCGTATTTAAAAGCGGATCGCTATATGCTGGCCTCGAAATTCAATATTATTTCCATATGTTATTGCGAGGACCACTTCAAAAAATGTAAACATGTTGAAAAATTGAAACTATTTACAAAGCTGATCTTAGAAATGGTTGATACCATTTTGTTGTAAAGTGCTCTACGTTTTTATGCAGTAAGTTTTTGTCTAGGTATCTCTTATGCAAAATTCCTTCCGAATGAAGTGGCTTTCGCAGTCTACACCCAAAAAATTCACGATATACATTATTTTGTCATCCAAATTTGGTATTTATTCAACATTTCGTTTTTGATTCATGCTACTCTGTCTTCCCCCTCCCTCTCTCTCGCTCACACACGTGGACCTTTTTATAATATACTCGTCTTTATTTATTTTTATTTAGGAACCCTCCAAACATGTATATTCGTCGAATATCCAATTTTTGGGTGGAATGCCACACTCTCTTTAACTACTATGTACGTGGTGGAGAAACTTAAAAAAAATAGTTTTCCTTTACCGATACGCACAAAGCAGACTTGCGAGGTTACTTGAATTTCATTTCAAGCTCCTCTGTTCTACGCATTATCGAAACGTTTTTGAAACAGAGGAGAAAGTAAGGCACACAGATGAAACAGACTATGCTGCGGTTAGGCCGTGAGAGTCCTAGCCACAGCCCGTTAGACGCCGTTGAGACAAATCCCGGAAATCGGGCTGGCTCGGCTTTGTGGAGAGCGGGACCCTAGCATCTATTGGGATTGCGTATTCCGCTTTATCTCTCTGAGCTCGGTGAAGTAGCCTGCTAGGTGCCCCTGTAATCTCCTCCACCCGCCATGCATTATTTAGTCGCTTACTATAGTGGCCTCTGAGCGTGTTGCCAGCATACGAAACTGGGCCAAGGGTTCATTCTTTGCTTTTCCATCCTTTGACCATCTCTTTTACGGAATCGGCAAAAGAAAATTTTTTTACACAAAGGAGGTTGCTTGCATTTTATATTGTTGATGTTAGAAGTGTAACAAAATGCTGTTTGCATACAGCGATACTGGTCCATCTTAAAATATTTCATTACCTACTTCCAAAAGCTTATTCAATCCTGCTTTCTTTCTCGACACAAGTTGCTGTTTCTAACCAAATTATATATTTTATTCTTTATTCCATCGAAATAGGCCCTTCATTCATTTCTTCTATTTAATGTAACATTTATGTATTCACTTTCTAAACTTTTTCATATTTCCAGTTCATTGCATTTCTGAAATGTCTTTTCTGATATTTAGAGCCTTCATTTTTTAAATGACGATCTTCAGCTTTATATTAATATGTAGGAACATTTGTTTGTAATAGATTTCCTTCCAAATTCTAGTTTTCAGGTGTTTTAAATTTTATAGTTTGTTCATTTTCATTAATATTTGTGCACGTCATAGCCGAAATTACAGAAAAGCCATTGCGTATAAAAGAGGAAAAAGTATACCACGTGGCTTATCTGCCTCGACAGCTGTTGAAGTACATTTCAGCCGTGCAGATCATGCTAGACAGTTGACCTGAAAGGCGCAATAGCTTCCTTAATTGTTTTTTTTCTGATCTAATTACAGACTCATTGGTATTGCTCTTTCACATAGGGCAATGCTGAACTCTCTTCTCTTGAATTATCATCTGTTTGAATGGGTGACTGTATTTTCTTTCCAGGCGGTGCTAATGGGCCACCTGATATAAAACTTCTACCATAACCTTGTTTTACACAGGGCGCCGGAGCTGCACAGTGGTTTCGCTTCCGGCTCTCGTACTGAAGGAACCGGGGTTGGATTCTTGGCTGCGGGATAGTGATTTTAAGTCGATCCTATACGCCTATACGCGCCTTCACCTTTGAGTTGCTCATAAAAAATATCCCAGACACCAAAGGGACATTCCATTTTAAGTCCTCGGAAATAGATGGAAAATCGACCTTGCATTTTTTTTAAACGAAACGAAACTTTTTGAATTTGGAGACAATCCCGATGCAATACTTTATGCAAAGTCTTAAAATTCAGAACGTCATAGTTTTCCAGTTAAAACAGTTCAAATTTATCGTATCTTCCTAAAACTCCCAACTTCAAGCTGTTATAACTCTGAAACCTTTAAATCCAATTATTTAAATCGAGCTTTATTTTGATTCCCTAAACTTTAATTTCGTATTGATAAGTAAACCTGTTCTTCGTATTTTTATTTAAGTGAAGAAATTTAGACTTTTTCAAGTGTAGGTGGTTTCGAATTAAGAAAAATAATGTTATTATATATGGTAAGTTTCCGTAATTTAAACACAATCAAACATATTTTACTGTAATGATTGCTGATAAGGTTTCGTCTAAAATAATTAAAGAAACACATTACTTTACGCGCTCATGGCCCTCTCGCGTGTTTGTTTTGAACTGAAAGTCAAGAAAACTGCTGTGCCTAAGGTTAAACAATGAGAACGCTTACTAAGCAGTATTATGCATATTACAGTGCTATCTTAGGAAATACCTCAGCTTGATAAAAGCTTCTTTAGATTTCGATTCTTTTTTTTTTTTTACCTTGATGAAGGACTCACAAGAACGTATCACTAACCAAATATAATTAATAATCACCTGCGCTTAACTCACAACATTTCTATTAGGCTTGTTAGAGCACGGAAAGACTGAAGGAAATTAAAATTAAACACGAAAAGCTATAATTATATATTGAGCCAGGTTGCTGAATCAGGTGCATTTTGAGGCAGTATTTTTAGCACTTAAATGATTTCAGTCTAATTATATAACATATAAATTCAATAACAGCCCGCCTTAAAGCAATATGTGTGTATAACAATATATAAAAAGTGTATATTACGGTCATTGTATATGTTTATATTATTGTATCCATGTGTAATAATGTTATGTGAATATATTACGTAACTTAATAATGTAGGAGCTCTGAGAATAATAGGTTAAAAGTTGCTAACAATGAGGTAACCTTGAGGCAATAATGAGTAATAAAGTTTAATAATGCTACTAGTCATTATTGGAGCAACAATAATGTAAATTTTGAGACAGTTTATAAATAGCCAATCAACAACCAGAAAAAGCTTTAGTTAAATGAAGGTATTCTATTGGAATAGGATTAGCCAATCAGAAACTGAAATATAGCACAATTTACAAATTCCGAAGTCAGTTGGTTGTAGACAGTGTTCCTAACCGGAGGCGAGACGCTTCCTCGAGAAATTTAATACGTATTCAGGGTGAGACAAAAATAGTTTACGTGTTAAAAAGTGCAAGTAATTAATAAAAAAATCTCACAGCTCTCTATATCAGTGAAGTGTTATTTAAATCCTGTCAAGCATTAATAAATGGAGTGAAGTAAAATTATAATCTGTGTAAGCCTACATTCTTCAGTCGCACCACTCCCTGCTAAGAATTCATGTCTCTAAAAATAAATACTGACCCACCCGAGGCAAACATAAATATGTATATAATATTTACAGAAACAGTCAAAATTACAAAGTTAATATTTTTTAAAGATTTGGGGCAAGGTCCAGGGAAACTTTTTACCATACGTGCGGTTGCAAGTTCGGCTCCCCAACATAAGAACTATAATACAACTCCTACTTCAAATCGGCTTTCCATACGTGAAGCAACAACCTACTTCAATTTCTTGCACCAAATGTGTTGTTCTGCTGCAGAGCGCTTGGTGATCATTGTGCAACAAATCACGTAAATCGCTGCGTTTATTCACTTTTTGTGTTATAACTAGGAACACCCTAACAATACCACTTTACCAACATTGCCGGCTTCTCTTAAGGACACTATGGATTATTCTCAAGGTTATGTTTTAGTTTTATAAAAATCCGGAGACAATTAAAATAAGTGAAATCTGCATATAGATGTTTGTGACTATTATAAAAATAATTCGTATATGCTGTAACGAAATATGAACTTTTATCTACAAAATGAGATTTGGTACAATATTCTGAAATGCAGGGCTCTGGAGCCATGCGCAGTTAAAATGCGACAAAATGAATTAATACGATACATTTATTGTTCAATAATGTGACAACCGTTGGAGTTTAGATGATAATATTTGATACATATGCTTTCCTTAGCATCCCTTATTAATAGGAAAAATTACAAGGCAGACAAAAAAGTGTAAAGCTTTTTCCGTTCGATTTAACATGGAACGTGGTACGGAGCCCACGGTGCCAGCTGTAGGTCCTCTCATTCCATCACCGTCATCACCCTAACATCGGAAGCAACAAATTCCGCCCGTTTGGTGTCTGCACCTCAGAAATGGATCCAGTCATCGTTTGATAGAATGAGGTATACCCAGAAGGTCATAGGTCATATGGGGAGCGTTAGAAATGACGATTTTTTTACCCGTTTTATGTCCACTGAATTTATTTCAATTAGTAAACAGGTACCGAAAGAGATGGCCCAAGCGTTAGGCCTATAGTTGCCATTCAGGAGGTCCCGATTTCAAACTCCGTGCACGGGTAGCTGTTGACTATATACCTATATTTTTGCAACTTCCCTCAGTCGCAGGTAAATACTGAATTACTCAGTTCATAACCCGAAGATCAAAGAAACATTGCTTTTGGCATACTGGTTCAATAAAGCATACTGAATAGTTAAAACAGGACAAACTGTAACTAGACTTGAGTGAATTTAGAAATAAAACACCGTTATTGAAAATAGGAATTATTAGATCTACAGTCTCAATCTGGTCAGCGCAAGTATTACATATCATGACATTAAGAAAAATGTTTAAAAAATTATAGAAACACACTCTTTTTTTTTCTCTATTCAGACAAATCATTCATGTGCTCCCAAAGCAACATCACACTTCGTAAAATATATCTGAAATTATTTTAAATAACTTAGTGCAACTTTGAACCAACATGATCATTAATTTTGAACTGAAGGGGAAAATACGCACATTTTAAGAGAGACTGTTCAAAAATTATTTTAAAATGTAATATTCGTAACAGGATATATTGAAGCTAAGAAAGCCATAGGACGAAATTTGTTTTTAACGTTTTAAGAATGCAAGTGTAAGTTTCTAAAACAAATTTTGATCCCTGTTTTCATTACGCTCTGTTTTAAGTGTCAAATTTACGTGCAAAGACGGGTTTTATATGCAATCCCAGGAGCGGTTACGAACTTTGATCTCTGTTTTCATTACGCTCTGTTTTAAGTGTCAAATTTTTGTTCAAAGACAGTATGTATGTAATCCCAGAGCGGTTACGAATTTATCCGATGAAATCATAACCTCGATTGGGATTAAGACTATTGCATGAATAAAATGTAACAGATTATATAAATAATAATTACTTTCCTACTTGTGTTGTTTAAAATTAAATCATCATGGTGTCAGCTGTTATATCACAGCATATAAAATGAATGAATAATTTGTTACGGAATACTAACCTATGCTACTAACAGTAGGAATGAGAAAACAGTTAATCCCAAAATAAGCGAAAATCAGAACACATTTTTGTCAAGAACATGCTTTATTTGGAAATTAAGCTATTTGAATTTGCATTGATTAAAAACACAATTGGATGGCCTAGCCTATTAACCCTGCACACATTAAAGTTGAACAACAAGCTGACGTTTTATCGATAAAATCGCATCCTTGCACGCATATTATCATGATTAGCAGTGTCTGAGATATCGACCAAACATTACTGTCAATATCAACTACGCTGCATCGTTCAATGGAGTAGTCATTCAAAAATTCACCTTTGGATTACTCAGGTGTGAATGTGGATTTCGGTTTCGAAAATAAAAAGACAGAAGTGATGAACGTTGAAGCGCAATCATATGGAATTAGCAACTATGTAGTAGGAGGGGAAGGAGAAAGAGGTGGTTTACGTAATAGCTCAAACCCTTACAAAAGTGGTGAATTTTATTCCGATATAGATTTTTATGAAATTCTTCTTCAACACGCTAATCTAATTCGTCACAGCAGAAACGTACCTTGATTATTCAAAAAGAAAAAGTTTTATAAGAAAAAATATTCGAAAGTGTTCTGAATATATTGTTAAATATGTCCTGCAAAGGTTAAAATGCACCATTTGTTTAGAGAGTAATCAAACGTGGCTAGAGTTTCACACGAAAAATGCTTCAGCACGTTTATGAAGCTAAGCATTCGGTTTAAGTTTAATATTAAAGGATATTTTACAGTGTAAGTTAGCAGAAATGGAAACGAAAGCAAAGTGGGCTTAAATTGTAATATATGCCAAGAATGCTATTTGCAATAAGAACAAAAGTCACGTTTCTGCTATTTCATTTACTCCAAATAGTTGCTTACCAAACTTGTCGATTGCTATAATATTACCGCTACGAATTTATCGGTTTCGTTGTTAACTGTGTTTGCTTTATTAACGTTTCCAAGACGATGCTGTAATACCTAGTTGTGTTTCTGTGTTGCGTTTTGAGTCACTGACAGTTTTAAAGTAATTAATGTTTATGATTTTTCTTTCCTTTAAAATATTCTGCTTTTTTATTTGTTTGAGGTGTCACTAGTTGCGGCAACAATTCTTTTTTTTTAATAACAAAACTCTCTGAAAGAGTGTAACTTTTATTGCTTTACTTAATTATATCTATTATTTATATAATTTATAATTTAGTTACTGACATACCGTAATTAAACCTGATCATTTTCTCTAGAAAATTTACTCTGAAGATGGAAATATCAGCCGAGCGGGATGGCTCAGGGGGTAACGTCTGTGGTCCGCATTCAGGAGGTTCCGGATTCAAACCCCCGGGACGACCAATCTGACAAAACGTTTTTTCGCGGTTTTCTTCGGTGCTAGGCGAATGCTGGGTTGGATAATTTGATCATTACATTTCATTCCCGTCTTTTTCACAGTCATACCAGGCATTGGCTGATCACCCATCCTGGATATGCTATGATCTAGAGCTCGCTTGCTCCTCGACAGCCACTGATCCAAGGCATTGGTTTGTAAGTCTTTGGGGTGTTAGTGCTATAAAGAGAAGGGTAATTCATTAAAGACGTAGATAGAAACATCTTACGAGATTGCTTCAGATTATGTCTTGGAAGATATGCTGAAGTTGCAGGTACTAGTCGGCCACGATATGAATGCGCCTGATAGAGGTGCCACTGTGTTTTGACGACAATCAAGGCTAGGGATCAAAGAAGAGTGAGGGGCAAAGCAATACAAAAATGTGAAGTCCCACAATGAAAATAGTGCTACAGGTGCAGGCCTCAGCCTCGCTAGTAAATGCAACTCAGAACTGCTGATGTTTTTCTTTACCTGACTGTCCTTCCGATGCCCCACCCAGTTGTTCTGCAACTTTAGTTCCTCTTCCCGCCACAGGCATTTATATCATGACCGACTACTATTACACGGACATATAACTTTGCGCTCAGTTTGGTGTCGCTGTTATCGTGTTTACATTTAGCGGCTTGTAAACCATCACTCACAACACGCGTATTTCCTCCTTTGGCCATGAATAAACAAACGCAAAGCTATCTTTTCCAGGTAGTACACGGATCTATACAGTATTCACTCTTAGGTTGATCCGCGCCAAAACAAACCCCGTGACCAATGCACCGTGGTACAACACGGTAGTAATGCGCGTAGGAAAGCAGTCCTATGCTAATAATCTAAATTTTAGAATGAATTTATCCCTAAATGGTATAATATTCTATATAACACCTAAGAGTTTAATTAACACTGATTTATACTGCTAAACAGAGCTAGAAGCTCCAACGTACGAGTCACCTGATCCGAGTATGCGCAGAATATTGTTTACATCCTGAAACCAGCAGCTGCTGTTTACTATCATAGAGGCCGGTGGATTTGCTCTCGCGTCTTCGTGGACTTACATAAAGCATAAGTCGGACAAACCATCGACTAGTAGTGAAAAAAATTAGTGTTGAATGTTTATTATACGAAATGTGCGAAATATCCAACACTTACGTTGAAAGAAGTGGTGAAATTAACTTCTGAGTTCACCGGTGTTTCGAGTACAAGTATAAACAATGCTCGTAAAGAAAAATCTGAGACATGAAAAGTGTTACACCCGGGAAAAAAAAGAAAGCGATGCAAGAATGTAACAATTTTGTGAAGAATGCAATTTCGTAACAGTGCAAAATTTCTTTTTTTTAAAAAAATAAGCCGCCAACAGTTGATAAAAGTGCGCTTTCAGAGAGCGAATAAATGTAAATTATCGCATACCTGTTACTTTCCTTTTCGCTGCTTCTTTTAGAATTAACTATTATTATATATGCAAATATTTATTTTGTTGTAAATGTAAATCGTATCTCCTTTATCTCCTAACAAAATATGCTTGTCACCGTTGCCCCAGTAAGAACTCTGCCGCGTGTACACGCCACAAATGATCGTATGAGTGTTTCTGGCGCGAATGGCGGAAGGATACATTATAATGGTGCACTGGTCACCTGGATTTTGTTTTGGCACGGATCAACCTAAGAGTGAATACAGTTTAGCGTTCATCAACGCCAAAGTATAAACACCTCTCTCTCTCTCTCTCTCTCTCTCTCTCTCTCTCTCTCGTGGATTTAGAAAGCTTTGAGGGTTAGATTACGATGAATGAAAATTTCTGTCATGGGTTTATTTTTTTAATAACATTTTAAAAGACAAAATACTCAGCGCGATGTAGTATGAAATATACTTCTTGAATTCGTCTTTTATGTTATTGTGAAGGATTATCAGGTGTAAGCAGAAATATTCCTATATTAGATATTTCCTGGTTTATGTTGGTAAACCTATAGTGGGAAGAATAGCTGCTAAAGCGCAAAGTTCCATTTCTGGAACTCTTTTCGGTTTGGAAATAAATTTCAACAGATTATGTCACGAAATATTTTCGGTCATTGTTTTTAAGCATCAAAATATGTGGCTGTAATGTATCAAAAATAACTTCCAAATGATAAGGACACTCCTCCTGAAATAAAATCTAATTTCTTTAAGATCATCGTAGCAAGACATAACTCACATTCATTGAGAATGTCAAGGTTATCCCCTCCACAGAGTACATGGTTTAATGAATGACACGGGTAAAAAAGAAACTTAAGGACTAACAACAGAATATCGCATTTCCGACCGCAGGCACATAAAAAAGCTGAAGCTGTGCATCTCTGAGAACAATAAAGAAACGGCCTTATCTGAGTCGACACAATGGAAAGCGTTCTACGTTACAACGCAGACTTTGTTCTGGTTTGCTGGCGAGACTTCGATACTGGAAGGTCAAGCTGAATAATCGTTCCAACAAGAGGTCAATTCTTTATTTCTTTTCTCACTTTTTTCCCTATCCTAATTCTCCGTTTCCCACTTCCTGTACACGTGATAAGAAGTCACTAATGGCTCGTTTCCAGTTGTAAATTAGCACAGACGTGGGGAAAAACGACGCTAGCGAAATCCACAAATACTCCGGTAGCATACAATATACGGAGGGTTAAGAGAAAAGTATATTAAGTCCATGACTAAACATTCATTTGTAATTTTATGCCACACTACTATTAGAATGAACGTTTTCACAACATGAAGGTCATAATTTTATGGCAATTGGTGACAGCAAAGTGGCGATTCTCAATATTTTCGGAACCCAAGGAAGCTTTGTTCATTGTTGTCTTTGCTCTAAGGCAATATATACAGACTTTTCTGGCTTCAGTAAAAACACATTGACTTATGTTAGTAGGATCATAACAATGAAAGGGAGACATGATCTAATGATTTTTATGGCTTCGAAAAATATGCAAGGTTTTGCTGGTATTTTTCTCAAATTTATTTCTGTTTTATCGCTTCATTTAAATATTTACATGGTTTATCACATAAAAGCCAAATGTAATGCTTCATTTTGACAATGATATTAAATGATATTGAATGTAATGATATTGAAAGTAATGTTCCGTTTATGTTTGGAGTTTAGAAAGAAAGAAAAAAGAAAAAGGTACGATTGGTAATAACGTGTATTCAATTGATTACTGCTGATTAAATTTCTTAAAGTTTCCATAAATATTGTGTTGGATTTTTACCATATTTTATACTACACTTCAATAAATAATAAACTAAATGCTTTGTCACTTTACGGAAGAACTATCCTTAAAATAATTCCATTCATAATGATATATATATATATCCCATATGTATATATATATACATATAGGATGAAGCTGAGGCAGTGTTTTTAACACTTGAATAATTTCAATTAAATTATATAATATGTAAATTCAATAACAGCCCGCCTTGAAGCAGTATGTATGTAATAATTTGTAAAAATATATGTAACAGTCATTGCAAATGCTTATATTATTGTAAACATGTTTAGTAATGTTATGTGAATGTATTATATAATTTAATAATGTAAGAGCTGTGAGAATAATATAATAAGTTTAACGTTGCTAACAATGAGGTAACAATGAGGTAACCTTGAGGCAATAACGAGTTTGAGAGTTTAAATGTTACTAGTCATGATTAGAGCAACGATAATGTAAATTTTGTGACAGTTTAAAATTAGCCAATCAACAGCCAGAAAAAGCTTTAATTAAATGCAGGTATTCTATTGGACTAGGATTAGCCGATCAGAGACTTGAAATACAGAAGCTTACGTGTTTGGACGGTTGAAATATGTTCAGTTGCCTGCAGATCTTGGTAGTGACCGGATGGAAGATGTGTTCTCTAAAGAAATATTACGTATTCATGTGAGTCGTAAAATATGTATACGCATTAACAAAGTGCAAGTATTAAAGAATCTCACAGCTCTTAATATCAGCGTAGTGCTATTTAATTTGTGTCAAGGATTAATAAACAGAAGTGAATTTAAACTTAAAATCCGGTAAGCTTACATTCTTGTCGCACCACGCCCTGATTAAGAGAAACATGTCTCTAAAGCAGACTAACGCAGCCGAGGCAAATATAAACATAAATACTATCTATAAAACCAGTTTAATAACAAAGTTAATATAATATTTTTAAACTTGGAGTGTAATAACAAAAATATATCTTCAAATCGGTTTCTCATACGTAGCAGCATATTACGTAACAAACAATCTTCTTCAAATTAACGCACAAAGCGTGGTGCAAACTTCAACAATAAAACACTTTCTCAAATTGGTTTTCCAAGTGTGGAAATAAATAAATAAATAACTCCAAGAACAATACTTCTTCAAGTTGACGTCCATACGTGGAGCTAAATAAACAACTCCAACGTAAAGACAATATCTACTTCAAAGAACTCCATCGACAAACTTTCAGGCGTTGTTCAGGGATACCTTCTGAGTATTTTAGTATGAGGGACCCACAGTCTCCGGCGGCTCGTTACAGAGTAATTGCATTTCGTTTGGTTTCTTGTCCCAGTTATCTTTGTATCTATATTGCACTGAGAATACTGTACAACAGTGCAAATGTCGACGGTATGCGCTGTGTGTCTTGTTTGTAAACAAACTGTTTCCATTCGCTCACAGTACCTGCTGTTGACAGCAGTAATGCCCTCTTTAACTCGTTATCGTCAAGTTTGCATTCCGTACTGCTGGATTTTATGGTTGTGTTTTTCCGACAGTGTTAGTTGTGCGTTAACAGTAATGCTCAGAGTATGGATAGGTTTATTGATGAAGCGTTGGCCGATATGCACATCGTGTATGGGTTCACTGAATGAATGGAAGAGCGGCACAACAACGCTATGCTGAGCTGTTCCCACACCGATGGCAACCACATCACAGTACTCTTGCATCTGTACATAGGTGCCTACGAGAAACTGGATCCTTCCGTGTTAGAATGGAAGATAATGGCCATGCGAGGTATGCCAGAACACCCGATCTGGAAGAGATGTGTTACCCGTGATTGATGACAATCCTGACGCTAGTAGTCGACACATTGCACAAGTTCTCAACGCAAGCCAATCAACTATTTTGAGTGTCATACATGAATAACTTTGCACCCATATCATCCACAGAAGGTGCAATCATTGCAGCCAGCGGAATTCCCATTTCGAGTGGAGTTTGCACTTTGGTTCTACAGCAATGTACAGAAAATAATTCTCCTGTTTTGGTGCTGTTTGCAGACGAGGCCAAGTTTACAAGAGAGAGCATGTTCAATAGTAGGAATAGCTATGTATGGGCTTCTGAAAATCCACACGCACTGTTGTGTCGATCCTATCAAAGCAGTTTACTGTGAATGTATGGGCGGTATTGTCAACGTTTTTGTGATTGGACCTTACGTACTTCCTGATACACTGAATTCTAAATTTTCAGGAAACAAATTTTTTTTCACTTGGAGCATTTAAATTAGCAATTAACTGAAGCTAAAAATGGATAGGCACATGATTATTAATAGGCACGCCCAACTTTAAGCCTTGTTTTCTCGAATTTATTAAACATTTTTTTAACATTTTCCCATTCTCAAAATGCTATACACGATGCAGTTTTTTACTAATGCGTTTCAAAAGCTTTATACCTACTGACTCTAAAATGTACACTAAAGAAAATTACCATATACTTTTTTAAATTAATGCTCCAATTTTGAGACTTAAATTATTAACCTTTGAAAAATCAAGAATTTTGGAGACTACAAAAACTAATAATTTGCCTACAATAATTAGAAGTTAATATAACAATTTTGACAAGAAAATTTTTTGGTAAACTCATAAAACCAGAATTTTATATCTTATTTTAATAATACATTTGTAGAGCATTTTTTATAAGAACAACGAATTTGCGCAATAAAAAATTAATATTTTAATAGCCATTCAATCTGGAATTTTGAGAAATGGCAAAAACATTACTGTTATTGTATGTAATAACTGAGATTAATCTCAACAAGACATCTTACATACTATAGAGTCTCCAAATTCCACTTTAAGCCATAATCGAGTTTAAATTGAAGTATTTTAAAGCATTATAACAGAGAACACAATTTTTAAACAGTGAATTATTCAACTTCTATCTTCGTTTCCTCAAAACATAGTAACTTGGTGTAGTTGTGCTCTGAGCCCGCATTTAGTAGCATAGTTCCGTGCATCAAAGAAGATCCGGAAGTGAGTATTTTGATCTACTGTTTGGTCCAGTAGTTATTTAATAAAATAAAGGCTCGATAGTTTTGAGATATTGCAGAAGTCCCTGATATCCTTATTCAACGAAATGGGCGAAAATGGTAATATGCAAACTCCCCAACTGCAAATAAGCAGTTTAAACATTCTGGAAATGGCCACAGTCTGCAAACTTACAAAAAAATAATATTCTCAATTTACCTGACTGGTTTGTGATGTTACGCCAGATACACTTTTCTCTCTCTGCATAATTATTTAACATTTTTTCGTAACTATTTAGCATTAGCTGACAAGGAACTTGAGTAAAACATACAGAGTAAATACAACAATACTTCTTACCTAAGGGTTATTCAAAGGTTTTGGCATTTACACACTTCACTACCTACATTTTCAGAATTAGCATTACACATCTACTCAGACGTTTTAATGCTATATCCATACACATTTGCAGTACTGAAATAAATGTCAAAGAAATAAATACCAATAAAAATATCGTACGATTCTAAACAGAATCCGATTGTAATTTGTTTCATTTTTTAAAGTTCCATTTATACCCCGCCTTTAACCACAATGGTCTTATCGGCGTCCGTTCCTTTGGAACATATTAAATCCTATAGGCAATTGCGTTAACTCGTATTCGCTTGTCGTTGGATTTCTGGTAAACTTCGGGATTTTATTCATTAAATCACACACATTCACACTATCAGACTCTGGGGAGGGTAGGGAATAATCTTGCTAGAGAAAAATTCCCACCCCAGGCCGGGAAACGAACCCGGGACCCCTCGCAGAGCAGAGCAGGCAGGTGCTCTACCGACTGAGCTACGAGGCCAACCTGTTTCGATGTCTCTTATTATTTATTTGTTGCCCAGTCGTGACCATCTATTTATATTGCTTTGAATGAATTATCCGCAGCTGTTTTGTTGTGTTTACACCGATTTTCTACTCCATGGAACGAGTCACAGCTCTCGCAACTAAGCTTTTTGATACCTTCGTGTTCATATTTTAGTATATAGGCATCGTAAATCCTTTTGAGTCTTTTAGTCATTTTGAAATTAAAATTAAAGTGTCTTACAGCCTAAGTCCGTTGGAAACAACAATACATTTCAGTGGTGAAGAAATTATCAAAATCGATGGAGTGGAGTCCGGGAGTAATTCCCTATCTTTAAAATATTAGCGTAAACTAGAATTAGTATGAATTTGTAAGCAATGTAAAGGGATTTGTGCACTGATACTGATAGAACATTGTGGAATATTTATTAAAGCGTTGAATCAAACTACAAAAATGTAATGCCATGGCCGAGAATCGGACCACGGATCTTCGGCGCTCTATGTCGATGCTCTTGCTGGTGACTTACAATGGCGAGATATGTACATGCATTAAATCTTCTCATCTGATTCAAACATGATGGTAAATTTCAAGGCGATCTCGAATACCTCAAAAATGACTTGCATTGTTGCAATTACTTTTCTGGGCTTTAATCGCTTAGGATTAATTGATGTTTCAGAGCTGCTCTTTTTCAGCAGCCGTGTATATGCACTAAGATGCAAAGTTTTGTGGTATTTTTTCCACTCTGTGTTCACAGCAAATCAGTTGGAGTCATGTCAAGATTCAGCAGAGATAGCATACTTATCGGCAAATTTAAACGCGAGGAACAAATAACACTTGTAAATGTGAGGTCTCGATTCTGGCAAAAACATTCTGCATAGAGCAAACAATGTTGGTGTGGCCGAGTAAACACCACGCGGTCAATCGATGCGCAAAGTGTGTAACAGTGATTAGATTTTAAAACTTCAGTATTTGGATTCGATTGTGAAGCGGAGGGGATTCGACAACAATCCAGGGACGAGGACATTGTACCGACGCAGAGAGAATGAGGTGAGCGGAGACACCAGGCGACCGAAACCAGTAGCGACGGCACAGCAATGACAGGGTCCCTACAGTTTCCAGATTGAGAATCCCGGCAATCGGACAGGCAGACCGAGAACCCCACCCCACATAGGGTCCAACGCCCCGCAAGAGGCGGTCCTAATACCCTGACAACCGGCCGAAGAACGTTAAGAGAACATCCTTTTCCCTGCCACGCTGCACCGAAATACCATCTATGACACTTCCAACCCTAAAACAGATCAAATGGGGTGAAGGATGAATGAAATGATTCATGAAAATTTGGGGAATGAAAGAAATCCCTCCAACCTGATAACCCAGGAAACCTTTGGGGTCAGAGTGAGCGGTTGCCGGGAATCGAATCCGGGACCTCTCAAATGCGGGCCACACACGTTACTGTCTGAGCCATCCCGCTCAGTACTCCAGGTATTAATTGCTCTAACTTCAATAATATTTTTGATAAACTAATACGCACCTATCGCGAACAAAGAGGCTGCCAATATAATTATTAGAAATAGATAAGAGGCGGGTAAAATGTTTTAACATCTTATTACCCACATAAACCTTGTTTGTTATATTGGTACGTTTCCGTGCATTCTAGTGCATAAAATATTAAGCATGTAAAATACACCTAAGAGAGAATAGCATTTTACATACCTGCTGTGTTTGATACCGCCGTTGGGTGTAGTGGATGGCGTCGGCCTCTTCTCGTCCCCTCTGCCACCCCCTGGGGCTCCACTCCCACTGATGTGCATCTTGGAAGTTAGCCTCTTGAGTACATCGTCCATTGTCCGCTTACCCGGATGCGCGTTATTGTTATGTGTGCTACTATTGTTATTGATGCCTACGTTGTGATGATGATGGTGATGATGGTGCGAGTGGTGATGATGGTTGGTGGGCGAGCCGCACTCTGAGGAACTCGTTCTCCTACCGTCCTCCTGGTTGTACTGCTCTGGTTGCTGAAGGTGTATGGCGGATAGCGCGGGAAGAAGTGACGATGGGGGCGGGACTTGGCCGACGTCCGCCGACCCGGGGACGGCGAGAAGACGCTGCTTCTTGCTGGGCGGGGAAGGTTCGTGCTGCGAGGAAGCCGTACCTCTACCGCAGTCATCTTCTTCCTCTTCGTCGCTGCCGGAAACCACTCCTGCAGTAGAGGGCGACGATGTGTCTGAGAGTTTATAGAAGCCGGTGTTGGAACTCGGCACTGTCGTGTTGACCGGGTCCTCCTCGGCGCCCATGTCGCTCAGGTTATTGCTGCTACTCTCGTCTAGATCCGTGAGGCAGGTACCAGCACCTCCTGCTGGGGAAGCGTTGTTGGCCAAGTGTGTGCTGACAACTGCACAACTTTCCTCTTCACCTCCTCCACTTGACACTTGAGAACCTCCACCACCTTCTTGAAACTTCGTCGGCGGCGATTTTCGCTTCGAGGACATGCTTCTAGAAACACAAAAGAAACCGAATATCAGAGACTTGCAACTCTTTATACAAGAGTGTGTATAGGAATTTAAAGCAATACAAATACATTTCAGTCAACCGTCGTACAAATCATATAACCTTAAATACAGGATTTTCAACCTTCACATCAAACTATAAAGACAGACTTTGGGGGCAGGAAAGAAACTAAGGTCCGGATTTTTAGGTGGAGTAAACCTTCATATTAGGTTTCTTATATGCTTAAAATAGGTTTTTTAGGTTTTTGTGGATTAAAATACGTTTTTTTTATGTTTTGCTTCGTGGATCAATACAGGTATCAATAATTTTGCTTTTCTGGTACTTAGTTGTAAGATTTATATTTTGGCATTGCAGCAGATACATACATTCTCAAATTTTCTGGCGTAAACGATTTCCTATTATCACGTAACATGACGTCATTGGAGCGTAGAATATAGATGCCAGTGCAGCAGGTTCTAAGGGTAGCTCTCCTGTGTACTTTTGTCCCTGCAATACTGAATTGATGATTATCATATCTTCAAAAGCAAGATTTTGTTGAAGAAGCTTCTGTAACTTCGAAGAACACGCAACTCCCACTGGTCCAGGTATTTCTTTACTGGAAACATTGCCAATGATATCTAGAGGATCTTTCAGTAGCAAAGTTGTACTTTCCAACAGGAGAGTAGCTTCTGGTATAAAACAAAAATGTGTCTTAATGTTTGCAAGGGAAGAGGCAAGAGTTGGGCACTCGAGTGATTTCTTAGCCTTGGAAATGCAGGAAGCTTCTGTTTCATCCAATTCATTGACCACGTTTTTAATGTCTTCTTTTAAGTGCTCGGCATAGACAGCCAAGTCCTGACCTTCTATCAGCTGCTTCCAGGTGTCACCACGTCACATGTGCTGCGTTTAACTGCAGTAACTTGAACTATCTACTGGCTACAAGTGGTGGAAATAATTTTACAAAGTGTTTCAATCCAAAAATAAAATTCTTCATTTCCAAAAAGGAAAAACAGCTATTTAGGTTATTTTAGGTGTAATGGAATTCGCATATTCTGCTCCAGGAGGTGTGAAACGAGTATATATCTTGAAATGTGTTAATTAAATAGTGAGGAAAAATATAGGTTAAAACCTAAAAATCCGAGCTCTAATCATTACTTTAGCCAGATGAATAAGGTGTAAAATTATTAGTTATTGCACAAAAAACTAATGCATGGGCCACTGACCATAATAATTAAGATAGAAGTTCAAGGTGACAAAAATAAAGAAAGAGAGAGAAAAAAAGATCCGAACAACTGAACAAATTTGATCTGACTTCGCGCACTTTAACCAGGAAAATGCCCACATTTTGCCAGTTCCTCTGGTCAGCCAGTAGATCCCAATATGCCAGTCTCCAACCTGCTGGACTTAAGAAGTTTTGTGTGAATTTAACTTTTCTTGGGTCTCCCATTGTGTACATTATGCCAAACTAAGTACCCAGTCTTCATCCCCAGCACAAAACGAAAAGACTCTCCTGCCAGAATCGTCAGCTATTTTCCCAGATTTTGCAAATCTAGTGAACTAGAGTGTATCTCAAGTGGTAAGCAGAATAGATGCATAAAAACTGATGTGATACATTCAATGACTTTCTCTACCCTCTATCGTTTATTAGTGGTATACAAATTATTTTTACTCAAGCTTATTTTTCTATCTACCACATTTTAATCCAAACAAACCTTTGCAGAAATGGCTACATTATACATTTCGTTATAGGTACAAAGAGAACAGCGAAAGTCAAATATTTAAGAACTGGACTCTCTATGCTGCCTTAATTCCACACTGTTTCCATGCAGTCACGAGAAACAACTGAATGTTGAACAGACTTTAAGAGAATGACAAGAAATTAACAATTAGAACGTTTAATAACGAATACCTCAGAAACGGCTTATGCCACAAAAATTTATTTGAAATAAATAGTGTGCTTTAAATAGATCCACATTATTTGTGCAGTACGTTTTCGTCTAGCGCTTAAGGTTTACCAATTATACAAGATTATACAAAATTCCGTCCGAATGAAGAGAGCTTCAAAGGCTATTCCCAAAAAATTCAAAATATACGTTTTATTTGTCATGTAAATATTTTTAATATATGGTATTTTAATAAAAATCGTTAGAGCCATTTTTTAGAAAATAAAAAAAATGAAAAATTTTCACGGAAAGAGTGGTTTGAGTTGCTGGGCTTTTGTTGAAAATCTCCGTGTCGCATCTTTGGAAGATATTGAACCTAAATACAAGTTTGGCATTTGTTCGCATTTCCGTTGTTGAGTTATGCTGTCCACAAGCACAGAGACAGAAAGCAAACAGACCACACAGGACGTGTTTCCAAAAATACTCTATTAGGATTCAGTGGGTCTCAAAAACATGTATTTCCCATGAAATCCCGACATCGAATTTTTGGGTGGAATGCAATACCTCTCCTATTTACTATACATAGTAGAGAAAGTAAAAAGTGAAAGACAAAACCCCATGATCGTGCAAATCTCTAAAGCATTTACGAATATGTTTATCCCATCTAAGATACAATTAGATTTATTATCTTTTGAGGCAGTATTTTTAACACTTCAATAATTTCAGTCTAATTATATATATATAAATTCAATAACAGCCCACCTTGAAGCAATATGTGTATGTAATAATTTGTAAAATGTATGTAACAGTCATTGCATATGCTTATATTATATATATATATATATATTCCATAATGTTATGTGAATATATTACGTAATTTAATAATGTAGGAGCTATGAGAAATAGGTCAAAAATTGCTAACAAAGAGGTAACAATGAGGTACCTTGAGTCAATAATGAGTAAGAAAGTTTAACAGTACTACTTGTGATTCTTGGAGTAACAATAATGTAATTTCAGTGACAGTTTATAAAATAGCCAATCACCAACCAGAAAAAGCTTTAGTTAAATGAAGGTATTCTATTGGAGTAGGATTAGCCAATCAGAAACTGAAATATAGCAAAATTTACAAATCTAGAAGTCAGTTGCCTGCAGACAGAGTTACTAACCAGATGCAAGATGCGTTCTCGAGAGATTTAATACGTATTCGTGTTAGACGAAAAATACGTTTAAGGGTTAAAAAGTGTAATTAATTAATAAAAAGAATCTCACAGTTCTATATCAGTGAAGTGTTATTTAAATCGTATCAAGCATTAATAAAAGGAGTGAAGTAAAATTATAATCTGTGTAAGCCTACATTCTTGTCGCAGCACAACCCTGCCAAGATACCCATGTCTCTAAAATAAATACTGACGCAGCCGAGGCAAACATGAATATTAAATATTTAAAGAAACAATTTATCAACAAATTTAATATTTTTTTTAAACTTGGGGCAAAGGCCACCTGAAAATACATTTTGGGGCGAAGGCTACCGGAAACTGTTTACTATACGTGCGGTTGCAACTACTACAAGTTCGGCTCCCCAACAGTTGAAATATAATACAACTCCTTCAATACTAACTACTTCACTTTACAACTTGAAGTGATTCTTAAAATAGTTTATCGTCGGCTTAGTCAAAAAGTTGGTAACCACAGAAAAAAAGCGTAATTATAACTGTTCACAAAGCCTTGTAAGATAGTGCTGCTATACAGAGGTTCAATAAAGTTGAATATTGCAGTTAATGTTTTCTTACTGAGAAAATCATCATTTCCTTGTTAGTAATATGTAAACATTTCAGCCGTCATAAAAATTACAATTACCAACTTTTGCAGTAAGGCGACGTTATATATCAGGAACAACTTCGTCAGAAAAATACAGTTTTCAAATAGGTATTTTTCATAATTAGTTTCGGAAAATAACATTTTCAAGCAAAAATTATTTGGGAAAGATACTTTTGGTGAGATCTAAGTATAGACTTTTTGGTTGGAATGTAGTGGTATCTAAAAACATCTGAAGTTGCAACCACACGATTTTCTCTGTTCACCATCATTTATTTTTCTATCTAAGCTAAAAATTATTCATAAAAAGTCCTTTTTTCTAGCCATTCACTGTTAATTTTGATGAGTGGCAGAAATCGATTTAACAAACATTTATCATAGTAGATATAGAAGATCACATAGGAAGATGATACCTTATTCACATGTTTTATATTGTTGTTGAAGTGATATCAACTGGTCTTTGCATTTGTTCAGGAAAAATTGAAGTGCAACACTTGCTTCAAATGTTTAAAACTCAGGCAAAAACGCCGAATATTTCCAAAAATCTTATTCCGAACAAACTATATTTTTACAAACTCTTCATTTTTCTGCAGTAAGTATGTGTCCCCCTGCTATCAATTCAAGTTATTAAAATTATCTGAAATTCAACGAGAATGAAAAGCTACTCGCAGTAATTCCAAGATGTTCATTTCATTTGTCCTGTTAATATCCCAAATATATGTATTAAAGGAAATCGTAAGCGACATTAAAAATAAAAGAAAACAAAAATGAAAAATTTTGCATTTAAAGGGTAGTTTCAGCAGTCTTCTTGTTTTTTTTTATTTGTGACGCATTCTTGGAGAATACTGAACGTAAATACCAATATTTATTAGACTTTTAATACTTTAATTATGCTTGCACACACACACACACAAACACACACACACACACACACACACACACACACACACACACCTCCTTCTAAACTCTTTTGGGTGGGATCTCAGAATCGATATCGAACTTTTTATTGGAATGCAATAATTCCTCTGCCTACTGTAAGTAGCATAGATAGTAAAAACGATTCGAAAAGTATTCTACCAAGGTAGCAATGTGTTACCAAAATAATTCTTTGTTATTTACATGTGGACACAACAAATAACTCCACAGATAACACTAGTCTGCATGTTCAAACTTTTTGTCAGATGATTTCTTAAAAGTAGGTGTTTTTGAATCAAGTTTTTATGCTAATTCCAGAAATTCCGTTTTTTTCTATCACGTCAGGTTTTTGCACAAAATAAGTAACGTTTTGACAATTTTACTAATGAACGTAGAAAAGTATTCAAATACCATTTCACACAAGATAAGTTTTTATTCAAGAAACATTTTAAGAATACTCTCAAGAACTCCCCTAATTTATTTCATGACCTCATTTTAACAAAACAAGAAGCCAAAGTGTTTCATTTAATTTTTTACAAACTTTCTCTTCTTTGACTTCCTTGCAGATCCTTGAAGATGACTGTCCCTTCTCAACATCCAACACTAGTCGGCCATCATAGTTTCATTCCATCTCCCCTGGTACCTCCTCTCCATTTCCTTAATATCTGGGTGAAAACGTTCACCCGCTCTTCACTATAATGTACCAGATTTTCTGGAAAGTAGTCGATATGTGAATGCAGAAAATGCACCTTTACACTCATGTTACAGCCCATCTTCTTGAAATTTTCCAACATTGTTTCCACAATGACCATGTAATTAGGATCTTTGTTATGCCTAAGAAGTTTTCAGTAACTGATCGGAAGGCGGTCCATGCTGCTATTTCTTTCATTCATTGTCTTCTCAAAATCTTCGTCCTTCATCAATTTCTTTATTTGAGGACCGACAAAAATTCCAGCCTTTAATTTGTCTTGTGTACTGAAGGGAAATTTCTTGGAAAGGCACTTGAAGCAGGGTCCATCCTGTGGTAGAGCCCTTAAAAATTGCTTCATCAAGCCCAATTTTATGTGTAGTGGCGGAAGCAGTATCTTTATATCTCTTCATCTTTGAAGTGAAATTGTGAAAAAACTGTACGCGATAGAAAAAAACTAAAAGCAGTTCTGAAATCAGCATAAAAAAGTGAGTCAGAATCACTTATTAGTTTTCAGTCATCCAATATCATGCAGATTAGTGTAATTATTACTTTTTATAATTTTTATTTTTCCACGTAGATATCTCTGTGGATTAGAAATTGAAAGGATATGTGCTACTGATGAACATTTTGAGGCATTTTTCATCACTGCTATTGCAATTACTACAATTATGTGAGTATAAGATATTAAACACGAAGTTGAAAGCTTTATTTTCTGTCATGCTGTACACTTGCGTCATACGAATGACCTAGTGAGTGAGTGAACTGGAGTTATTTTAAAATTAGCTGGACGATTATTCACTATTTTAATTTTGGATGTACGTGTAATACTTCATTTCGCTGCTGCTGGTTGTCATTTGCTCTTGTAGAGGCTCGTCGCCGAGATACCAGGTAAAAAGCCTGTGGTGAAGAGGAAACTGTCAAGTCTGCAAGTTAATGTCTTCATTTCCTGAAGCAAATCGTAAATCTAATTTCGTAGGTTCCTTACACCTTAGCATAGTCCGGCAGACTCCGAGTTTCAATCGCTAGTTATTAGCCCCGGTGTAAGCTTGGGAATTATCGAGGGTAAAAACGGGAAGGGAAAAAGGAGGGGGTGGAGGATGTGATCGGAGTCAATGCTAGTTGTATCAGGAAATTGGAGAGATTTTCGCATATTAAAACAGAACGTTTGCTGCGGTTTTAAGAGATGCGAAATAATTATCGGTGTGCACGTCCCTGCGATTTTGTGCGGGCCGTACGGGGGGTGGGGAAACGTTGATTAGGATGTCGAATAGCAGATAGAGTGGCAGAGAGGAAGTAATAATTCGCCTCCCTTCTCCCTCTATATTTTTTTAGGGAACACGGTAGCTGAGAGGACAAAGTACGGCCTGAAATCCTGCTATAGAGCACTTGATAAAGGAGGCTATTACGTTGGAAATTTTATTGATAATCTTCTGCGGCTTAATAAAGAGTTTTCGTTTTAAAACTCATCTCCAAGCTCTCATATATAAGCAATATTCAACAGAGTTTTGAAACCGCTAATTCCTTCTGTGGATATCGGACTTAAAAAGCGTTCTTTAGTTAATAACCACGATTTATTTTGGAAAAGTTAAGTTCCTGGCGCGTCTATGCATTTCACTATGCAGTCTTCTGTAGGAAATGTCTTGTTTTTATCCAATAGTGCTATGGGGTGCATGTATCATTGTATGATGTCAATGTTCCTCCGTTCACTAATGATTCACAAAGATAGTGCGGTTCATTGCGTTGTATGAAGTTAAACAATGAATAACAACAATATGCTGCCGATGCTCACTTTTTCTGGAGAATTATTGTTTACTATTCTCCTATTTACTACAATTATATATTATTTGTCGCTTCAACTTTAAAGTCATATCGCGACTGCTTTGGAACACACAACATGATTACAATAAAAATACAATATTTTAAACATTAATAGTACATACATTAAATTCTGTAGATATGTGTGTTACACATTGTTATACAATTTTGTCGCTTTCACAGACTTTAAATTCTTTGCTGTGCTGAATATAGGGCGTCTGGTAGGCTGTTGGGGATGTCACATCTTTCTCTGTGTTGTACATAGCGAGGCAGGCTGTGACGAAATGATAAACTATGAGGTTGGATCTGCAAAGGTAGCACACAGGAGGAAGGTGACGGTTGAGATGTTTGTGCGTTATAGAGGTATGTCCAATACGTAGTCGAGTTAATACAACTTGGTCTTTGCGGTTGAAATGATAGTGTTGAAGTTTGGACTCGGAAATGTAGACATCGTGTAACTGGCTTCTAGATGTGACTTTCCATGTTTGCCTCGTTTCTATTCCTAAATTAAATACATACATGTATATATATTTTGTATAAAATCCAAAGTCTGAAAATTGTTTTGTTTGACTGTATTGAATATAACTCTGCACCTTTACCCAATTTTGACCAATTGTTAACTGGCAATCTTTGACACGAGGCTAAAAGTAGCTCTAACTTAGAAACTGATGTTCTGAATACAACATTTTTCTTCTTCTTCTTCTTTTTCTAGATAAATGTTTTCCCATTAAGAATAAGTGAAGCAATCTATATATCTATATTTAAGTGAGTTAATAACTAAACAAGACGGCTGACCAAAGAAATACGTCCTTAATTTGTTCTTGTTGTGATTGAAATAAAAGAACATAAGGGATTCAACATAATCGAATATTCTGTTCACTGTAAGTAATAAACACGTTTCCATGAACTCAAACATTGCCAACATAAGTGCAATAAAGTGTTGAAGTTATTATCAATACATTCAAGGATCATGTTACCAGTCTTCCTTTCCCTCCTCTCCTTCTTCATACGTTAATGTTTATTTACAATCCAACAAAAGCAGTTTTATTACTGGTTATTTAAACAACACAAATGAAGTTACGCAGTTGGAAAGAAAGGGCGAGTGAGGGAGAGTGGAAAACGAGAGAGGCACAGTAAGAGAGAGCGCGGGAAAGAAATAGAGAGTGAGAGACTGTGTTTATAGCAGCAATAACGCGAGCAGAGCTGAGGATTCTGTTGGTAGTAGTTGAATATAATAGCAGACATTTGTAAAGTTCTTGGTAATAAGTAGTTTAGAAATTTGTGAATCTGGAACACTAAATTTGCTACAGCACATTATCTTAATGCTTCTTTTGCATTTTCGATCGCTTACCTAAGGTAGAGGAGTACTAAATCATAATTCAGATATCTCCAGGAATATAAGCCTTCATACCCCTGAGTCAAAAAAGAGCATTTTTAGATACTAACTGTATGTTTGCAGCATAGCCCCAAAATGAATACTGAAATGATATCAGGCTGTATACATATGAATTAGGTTTTTTAATAGAATGAAATACGAAGATTTTCAGGATATCTGCCCTTCTCTACCTTAATCCAACTTTTACTTGCTGAAATGTGTCATTTGTTATTTTCTCGAATAGAGCCTAAATATTTTAAGTGAAATATTGTACATTTTGAGATGTTAAGCATATCACTATAAATTCAATAATGTGCTGCTTTTGTTTTAATTCTATCATTTTTTTTACTCCGTTTTCCAAAAGTAGAATTTTGGAAGACAATTCGCAAATTTGGCAAGAAGATGGTATTATGCCTTGCCGCATTTTAAAAATCAGTGTCTTATCCGTGGGTTGGGCTGTTAAATGGAATTTAAAGCAAACATTAACCGTGAGGTACCTCAGAAAGTAACGTAAAAGACACCCACTATGTTTCTCATTCTCTGATGATGAAGCCCGAAAGAGATTTGAGTGTAGAGTCCAATGCCAATGGATTGAATCGTTATGCATTCAAACAATTTTAGTATTATTACCTATAATAAGTAGAGGAAGCATGCTATCCCACCCAAACATTCGATACCGAGATTTTACCGGAAATTGGATTGAGACTAAAATAAAAAAGAAGCATTTTTAGAGAAAAGTCCGTGTATATGCGTGTATGTTAACAGAATAAATTAAAAACGAAAAGTCCTTTAAACACCAAACTTGGAAATATAAAGTTCATCTTACAAGGATGTGACACGAAGATTTTCAAAGAAATATCCCACCCAAACTGCCCTTTACATGAAAAAAATTTGGTTATTTTTCATTTTCTCAAAGATGACGTTAAAATTGTTTAAAATACTATATGATGAATATATTTGTATGACAAATCAAATATATGCCTTATTTTTTAGGAGCAGCCTGTGAAGTTCTCTTCACTCTGAATGACTTCTGTATAACTGGAAGCCGTAATAAATAAACAGAATCTTACTAGCTCAAAAATGCAGATCTCGTTAAAGGACACAATTTGAAGTGGAATATTTTTAAGTAGTTGTAAAATGCTTCATGTTTATCTGCACCACGTATGGGATCCAATTTGTCGCGGTAACTTCGTGTTATCTTATTTCTGAGCGCCTGTTATTGTTTTACTTTAAATGTTGGGTTCATTGTCCTCCGGCTAGCTATTATTATTATTATTATTATTATTATTATTATTATTATTATTATTATTATTATTATTATTCAGTCGAGCATATCTCTTGATCAAGGTGTGTAAACGGAAAGCATTTGTTACTCAAAGATAACACTGATAAAAGAATTTGTTTTTACACTTTTATTACCGTCACAATTAATTAAGTTCACATATTGACTCGTGATACACGCCAGACTGAAACTGTTATATTTTCTAATATCACTATAATCACTTATTTACTTCACATTATTAATTCGCGTGTTTCACATTTATAACAAAGTTTAAGACGCGAGAGATTCTGTAGAATTGCGACGTGTAACTCGCGAACGATTCTGATGAACTAAGCGACGTTTAACTTCTGAATGATTCTGTTGGACTCATCGACGTGTAACGCGTGGATGATTTTGTTGAACTGGGCAATACTTGCCTCTGGCTTTAGCTTTTTATACTCTCACACCCCGATATGGCTAAAGATTATAACCGAGCTGCTATTGGTTAATAAAACGCGCCAACATTAGCGTCTATTTTTATATCCAATCAAAATTACGAAAACATATGCTCTAAGGAAGAAATTCCCTCCATTTCTCAGAAAAGCGCGCCAATATGACGTCATTTGTTTGTCTCTTCTAATTAATATTCAACTCACCCCCTCGCTCATTGTTACTCGCTCTTATTGTCAGTTTCAGTGAGGCCGTGTAAACTTATTTCCTAACAATGCATATAATTAACAAACATCTCAAATCAGTCATACAATAATGCTTGTTTACACTACAATCACTCTGGCATTTACATTATTGTGATACAAATTACTGCCACAAATTTAGGTTAATAAAATTTTGGTGGCGTTAACCATTTCCGAGATATTCTTTGCTATTGGTTTGATTTTTCAAATACTTATACGTTTTTTAAGTGGTAAGTCGCTATTCTCGTGGCTATGCAAAGAGCATTGCAGTCCAAAGCCATCATATTACAGGGTATTCAATCCAGGCTCTTTGCCCGTCATACCCACCCAACATAATTACTTCTGCTCACATTTTAAAATTCTCTATAGCTATCAAAATAGGCATTAATAGGTAACAAAAAGCTATGTTAACTCAGATTTTCTTTGAACAGACCAGTTCCATGTTTTAACTTTACTTATAAATGACCTAAGCTTTTGCCATCCTTTCTAAAAATCCCCCTTAAAGCTTTTTTTCCTATCCACCTTAGTCCACTTCTGCTCCAGAAATTCCTTACACCATAGATCCGTTCCTTAGAATTCAAATACTATATGCTCCAGATCTTCCCTCCCTCCAGAAAACTGGACACTGACTCTGTGGGATGTCCTTTCTTATCCCTCTTAATCTCCAAACATCAGCTCTTAACCATGCTATTCCTTCCCTTTGCTCCTTATTTACCTTATCAACGTATGTCTCCCTTTCCCACGTATCCTTCATTGGTATAAAGTGTAACAGTATCCAGTATTCTCCCATCCTGTTCACTTCCAGGTGTTTTCGATGCTGCTAGTTAATCCAAAGCTTCAATGACTCTTTTCTTGATATTATATCCCTGCCTTAACAAATTATTCTTATCTAAATTCAGGATCCTAAACAAATATTTCAGTGCCCTTTCTATAATCATACCCTTCCTCGACACTCTTCTCATCTCCACCTGCGCTACTTCTTTTGCCAGTCATCACATAGTGATCAGCTTTTTAAAAAAATCTGACTATCTACTGTATTCCTCTTCTACAACAAAATGTAATCTTATTTTAACTCCATTAACAAAAAGTATGCAGAAGAATAATTTGTAGAAGAGTGAGTAGAGAAAGTCATGCAAAACATCATATTTGTTTTCTGCTACAAGCCACCAAAAAATGTAGAATACTGACAGAAAATATCACAACCTAAGAGCTCTTCAGCTCCACGTCTCACCGAAATAATAGTTTAACTATGTCAATATGCACTTCATTATACAAATGTAATGTAAACCTCAAACGATCACCAAAAGCTTTAGCGATAACAAATATTTAGCATCAGCTTTTGTTCCATTTAACACAGGCTTTATTTACTCTCTGAATCACGCAGCGAGGTTGTGCGAGGGCGAAGTTCATTTCTTCTGTGGCGCGTGAACCGGATTAGCAAGAATGAACTGATCCAGGTGACCGTTCATTTTATGATTCTGTATTCCTATGCTACGTATTGTTTTCAAATCTATGTACAGTTACTCAAGAAAATATTCGACCGCACTTTAAAAAATTCTAGTAGCCAAATTAATGGTAATGCGGTTTACGTGTTTTGGCAGTTTGGCAGTTTTTCAGATCGTTCATTTTATCAGTTATAGCAAGTTTTGAAGAATATGCCAACATTGCAACTTTTTTGTACGTGGTGTTTTCAAAATTATATTTCATGTACTAGGTAGAGCATTTTTTGTGCATACATCCATACACTTTTATCGACATGTAAATGTTATTCCTCCGTCAAATAAAATCCTATTTTCACTTCAAAATCAAGTAATACACAAAAAATTGCTTTACTCAATGCACGTAAGATAATTTTGAAAACACCACGTAGAAAAGAGTTGCAAATTTGAGACATTTAACAACAAATTATATAATCGATAAAATGAACGAGCTGAAAAACCGCCAAAACACGTCAACTATATTAATATTTGATCTTTATGCCACCCCCCCAAAGATTTTTCTCTCCATTAATTTGGCTGCTAGAATTTTTTGAAGCGCAGACGAATACTTTCTCGAGGAACTCATATGAGGCAATGTGTGATAAAATATATGGTATAGCCTGTCATCAAGAAACTGCGGAGTTACAATGGTAGTTAACAGTACCTACGGTCCATATTGGACAGCGCTGATTAAGTGCATTAGCTTTTTCATGTACCTATATTTAAGAGCGCGTATTTTATAGGTGAAATTACAACTAATGGCGAGTTATCTGTATATACTAATATTCGCTCTAAGAGAATCTGGAGTTCGAGCTTGGCCAATTCACGAAAAAACTGATCAAAATCTAATAATATATCCACAATGCGTGCTTATAAAATATCAGTAATTATAAAAAAAATCTGATATGCTGCATTCACATGATTTTCTCTAATCACTGTTCTACTCACTATTTTTACAAAAAGCTTATTCTTCTATCCACTAGTTAGAAACATTGTGTCGAAAACGTTGAAAAATTGTACGAATAGAATAAAAAATCTGGAGGGAAAAGAAAAAGGAGGCTAGAACGTGTTTCTCTCCGTTAATTAGGATGGTAGAATCTTTTAAACGCAGACGAATACTTTCTGAGGTGTATATGCAACTTAAATCAATGAATTGGTTTAACTGGTTATCACTTAAAATCTGGTTCAGAATTATGATGGACATTCCCTTTATAACGTTGATTTATACAGATTTTTATGGTTATATTTTGTGGATATAGAACAGCAGTTGCCAAATCCTATAGTCCTCATGTCTTTGTTTCGTTGTGTACGTGAGGTTATATCTGTAGTTATAGAGAGATGGGTTGCATATGTAGCTAAAGCCGCATTTACACGATGCGTGAAAACCGAAGTAATACGTAGGCTGCTACACTCTCAGCAGAATTTCTCTTTAATGAGCTGCTCTCGAAAACACCATCTATGACATCTGCTGTAGCATTCCTCGTCATGTCTATTACTGACCCTCTTAGACTGAAGAAACCGGTAAATTATTGCTCACAAAAGGGGCGCAAACACCGACGCGGCGCCGGGGGGAAACAGTTTAACCTTCATTTTCCTTCCCATTAGACTAGTAATTTGCGACGAATCAGGTGCTGAGGAGTCATGGTCCATAAGATGTCTTGTGATTTCAAGAACGTTTTTCCCCAGTTTCGCATTAGCGAAAGGAAATGGAGCTCATCTCCTGTCTGTCTTGAGGAAATTGGGAGAAGAGGGGCTGGTTACCCCTTACACACTTTAGCCGTCCTCAACCAGGGGGATGCTGCAAGTCTTGGGAGGTTCTGTAGCCTCGAGCCCTTGCTAGACAAATTACGTATTTTCCTGCATTATGCCTTGCGGTAAGGTAGATGAGGATAGATTTTGGGAAAAAGGCTGTGAATGTGGACCATAAGTTGAATGCCCTTTACTAATTTTTTTTCAGTGTAAATCTGGCAACTAATATCCTAACTAAGGAGATAACGTATTTCACTTTTGTAGGGCATTTTCACATTACGATGTGTTTCGTTAAAAAGATCCTGCAATTATAAAGAAATATGTTTAAAGCTTTATTCTCTTAAAAGACTCCAATGAAACAAACCATTGACAAGGTAGGTTTTAGTAAGATAATTGCAATAAATACGTCTGAGTAACCCAGGAATAATAAAATTCAGTTTAAACCAAAATGGCAGTGTAAAAGCAATTCCAAGAGCTTCTGTGAATGTTTTCTTCTATTTAAGAAAGTTCTCGTAAAATGATTACACTTTAAATTTTTTTCTTACCTCCAGAATGTTTTAATAAACCAAACTGTAGGTACCGTGGATGTGTTACCCTTTTATCTAACATTTGAAAAGTGTACATTTGTGATTTAAAATGTTTAATGGTTACTCACTAATGTTATTACTTCATTATTATGATCAAGCTGGTCGCTCCAGTCTGAACGGATAGGGACCTCTAGCGAGATGTAGTAACCATCCAACCTTCTACTGAAATCTACCACGGTTGCTCAACGCCTGCAGGGTGCTCATAATTAGAAACAGGCGCTTTTTGGGTGTGAAACTTCTGATCAAATTTGTTCATGAACGTTATTCCAGGGCATGAGGTTCTTAAGCGAGCGTTCCGCCGGCTTTACTTCCTTTCCGAGGGAAGCTGAGCTAAGGTTTCTTTAAATCCGAATCCGCAACATCGAATGTAGAGGTTAACTATTTATTCCACGAAGGAAATTTTCAGTATATTGCGTCACTAAATTGTAATCTTGGGTTTTTCATTATAAGACCCACTGCTCTTTGTAGTAATTTATATCACGGTTATCACATCCCACCAAGTGCGATGGCTCTGGTGGTAGGTCCGAGACTCGCATTTGAGAGGTCCCTGAAGTGCATAGTCCGCCCACCCCCATCTTGGGTATTCCCTAGTAGGCGAATGCTGGCGTGAATTGTATATTACCATGAAATTTCCCGTTCCTCATTTTTTCTCATTTAGCTTCCTTTTATCTTTCAGGGTAACAGGGTTAGGCGCGGTGGACGATGGTGTGCGGAGGATGCCATAGATGTGCTTTGAGGAGAGAACTGCCTCTTCCCCTTGCATGTAACTTTCTGCCCGACTTTTTTGTAAGGATGGGACAGCATGGAAGAGACGGTGGAAATGTTAGGAACCCCGCTGCGCTGCTGCTGTCGACATAGATTTGGCCACCCTTCTGGTCTCATCCCTTTCTTCCGGAAGTTAAGTAGGCGCAATAGGCCTAGCATTGGCTCCGCTTCTAATTCCTATTCCTAACCTGGTTATCTCGCGTCAGGAAATAAGACTCATCCGCTATAAAGGTTAGACGGTTGGTTAACGAATTTGTGTTCATTTGCATACCGAGTTTTAAAGCTTTAGTAATCAGTTGCCTCTCTTTAGAACAACTTTTCATGATATTGTACACTAACTCAAATCTTTTAATTGATAGGAAAACAAAGACAGGAATGTCTATAGTTTTAACCAAGGAAAAATACAAGAAACTGATGAAAATCGTTGTCAAGAAAAATAACGTTTGTTAAGAAAAATAACTTCTTTAATTTACACAGTAAGCATGAACCTCTGTGTTCCCTGCAAATAGAGAAACGTGGTTATTAAAATTCAAACTGTACAAGTTTAAACGACTACCTGTTTAAAATAAAACGATCTAGAAGTAGGATTTGTCTTTCTCGCTGAAGGAAATATTACTTGAACAACAGCTTGCTAGCTTTTCTAAACAGTTTGTATAAGTCGACCACAGTATTATTGCACTTCGCTGGGTTGGCTTCCGCGTGTATTTAAATGCATATTTCGGCTAGGTCAGGTGCAATAATATCGTGGTCGAGCTATAATTTCAACTTAAGGATCTTTAAAATAGTACACTAGTTATTGGCATCAGATAACACATACTTCTAGTGGTGAATGGTCTCGTCGATTCTCAGACAAACATGATATTTGCTTCCGCGTTAATCTCAAGAACAAATGTAGAAAATACATATCCTCACACTTCTGCAGAACATACAGTATAAACATTTCTGTGACCGAACTTATTGTTAACTAAAATGCCTTTTGCTCGACACAGAAAGAGGGCGAATATTTCAGCATCTTTCATGGTAAAAATAGCGAAACTGAAGCACAGGCGCCGCCAGCTAATCAACACTTAGCCGAGACACCTTGTCGCATAATGCTGAGATAGAGCACAATTTAATGTGGTCTAAAAGAAACTTCCCATTTTCTCACTGATAGAACTGCTGAAGGTATGAATCGTAACGCAGCCAAAACCGGTCAGATAACATTCACTGACTGACAAAGTCTTTAAAACAAAAGACGTGATATGATGAAAGTTTTCCCGTGACAAAAGCATGATCTAATGCGGATAAAATGCAACTTGCTTTGTTTTGGAAATCCCTACATAAATTATCCCCTGCTTTATCTTTGAAACAAAGATCTGACATAATAAGCGGAGACTTACAGGCGATATCAGTCTGATGCCTGACCTTTGAGCGTGGCGGAGCAGTTGGTGACCTTCTGTGTACGACTTTGCTTCACGGACCATCTCCTTCCAGCTATCGCACAAGTCGCTAATTATTTTTCTTCTTCTATCTGAACATTGTTAGACTTTGGGTTAATTGTGAACGGTATCAGCCAATTGGACTATCGTGTGAATCAATGGCTTTACAAACCTAACTAGTGTAATCCGGTGTGTGTGTGTGTGTGTGTGTGTGTGTGTGTGTGTGTGTGTGTGTGTGTGTGTGTGTGTGTGTGTGTACTCCAAAACAGACACCTAGTGTTTGCCTTTACGAAGCATTCACAAAATTCTTAACCTTTAAGGATCCTTAAAAAGGAAAATGTTTATGCTCAGCATCATAACATATATCTTTTTCACTATAAAATGAATCAGTCAGGTTACTAAAACGTGTTCGCACTTAAATTATGCTAAGACTATGTATACGATCAGCGAGACATCCTGCGTGTAGGTCCATTGACTAGACAAGAGATAATCTACTGAATGCTGTGGAGCATAGCGAGCATGGCATAGTACGATGGACGTTATGAAAATTCTCGTTCTGATCAAGAAAACACACGATTTAAGATTTGTGTAACTGTACAAAATAAGCGTCTGCCTCAGTTTCAGTCTAATTATTTGTTGTGTATATACGTCCACCCGGACATTTCTTCAGATTTGCGAACAAAAAGTAATCGCTGGGAACCAAATCCGGTGAATATGTTGTACGTGGAAACGCTTGTAAGCGAACGTCATGCAGTTTGCAGCAACAATTACAGAGTGTGAGTAGTAGGCACATTACCGTGATGAAAGAGAACTTTCTTGATCGCAAGGTGTGGGTGTTCAGCCTGAATTTGTACAGTCGTGGAGCATGATACTCCCCGGTGGTGGTTCTGTCCTACAGGAGGTAGTCTATCAGCACCCTACCATGGGAATCCCAGAAAACTGTAGCCATGACTTCTCCTTTAAATGGAACTTTTTTGCATTCTTTGGTGCACTTTGACCTGCTGCCACCCACTGTTTGGAGTGATCCTTCTTCTCTGGCGTGTAGTAGATTATAGTGTTTATCTACTGTTATGAAACGTCGTAGAAACTCGTTGGAGAGTCTAAACTTCCTTATGAAACATTCATTAGAAAGAGTTTTCCGTTCATTGTTGATAAATGTGGCACCCATTGAGGTGAAAGCTTTCTCATACCTAAAATTTCATGTAAAATGCAGTGAACACGGTTTATCGAGGTCTATGCATGTCAACCAACTCGCATGTTTCTTTGTTGTTTTTTTTGGCAGTAGCGGTTTTGTAATGGCCTGAGTGCTCATCGTCTTGCATGAATGTACGACTATGCTTAAATTCAGCAGCCCACTTTTAACCATCGAAAACAAAAGGGAAGAATCGTTTAATTCGACACTGCTTTTATGTTTCTCTTTGGGTTAACTAATTCCTTTATTCCAAATCGTATTTCCGTTTTATCCATTTTTTTCCGAAAATGTTAACAAACAAGTTACTACACCTACGGATCTGAAGCTTTACAGCGTGCCATTTAATGGATGTTACCTAACAACTATCACAGCAATTTGACCATCTTCAGGGCATCCCAAGTCAGGCCGAGAACGTCCTTCGTAGAATGTTAAAGAATATGTTTGAAATAAATTATAATAAATATCATGATTAATACGAATAAAGATCAATAGATGTATAGGTATTAGTAAAGTAACAAAGAATGCAGTATTGGAAGGATAGTGTTGGTGAAGTATATACGTCTCCAAAACTTATTGATTTTCAAAGCTTGATTATTTTTACTTTCTTTACTACCCTAAAATTCGATGTCGAGATTTCACAGGAAATATATTTTGAGGCCCCTAAATCCCCCCTCAAAAATTTATTAAAAGAAGATTCGTGTGTGCACGCGCCTGTGCACCGCATAACTCAAAGACAAAAAGTCGGTTAAATACCAAAGTTGGTATTTAAGTTCAGCTTCTTCCACGGATGCGACACAAAAATGTTCAAGAAAATCCACAACCCCAAACTACTGCTTACATGGAAAACTTTTCGAACATTTTGATTCTCTCAAAATGGTTGTAACGATTTTTATTAAAATACCACATGTTTAAGATATTTGCATGACAAATTAAATGTACATCTTGAATTTTCTGGGAATATCTCTGAAACCCACTTCATTATGAATAACTTTGGCAAAACTGGAAAACCGTAAGAGATAGACAAAATCTTACCATACAAAAAATGTACGCACACAATTTATAAATTTGTTTTGTGGGGTTAAACTATTTCCGAGATATTTCTTGTTATTAGTTTGAATTTTCAAATACTTTAATGGGAAGTCATTAATTTGTTTTTGTTTGCTTTCTTTTTGGCCATGCAAACCCATCACATCTTAAAAGAGTTGACTATCAATTAAAGCCTACTGAAAAGAAATATCGAAAAAGAGAATTTCTGCAAATGTTTATCTGGATTAACATGAAGTAGATGGGAAAATAAGAGTTTGTGAGAATAGTTTGTACAAGAGTGAGTAGAGAAAGTCTTGCGAGTGCAACAGGTTTTTTTATTTTCCAATCCCACTAAAGTAAAAAATAATTACGTCACATGTCGTGTAAACAGAAACTGCTAATGAAACTTTTTCCGCAAAAACGTTTATTTTTTTTTACACCAATGGAATAGCATAACTCAAAATGTAATAATTCGCGCCCCCAAGAATGCAAGTTCTCAAGTGATGTTTCCTTATCGCGTAAGAATTATCAACAATAATAAAGCAATAAATCCGTTTGTACCATTCAGCTGTTCTGGGAGGGAGCGAGTGGGAGAGAGATTAGGGAGGGGATCTGATGGATGCGTTTAAAAATAAACATCACACTCGGTTCCGCGCTTGTCCGCTCACAGCACGAACCTGCTGCAGCGAGGAAGTTGACATTACTAGTCTGTATTGGCGATCATACATGTGTGCCACTGACAGCCATAACCCTCTCACAAACAGGTGCAAAACAATGTATCAAATCAATGATAACCGTTCAAATGTTCTTCTGTTTAGCTAAAAACTGCTAGGAAATTTGATGGATTTTAAGACGAATGACAACACTGGTTCAGTCAATCAATCAAATAATGCATATCTGCTGAAGGACAACTGTTCTAGTAGAAATCCTGACTCCTCCAAGCTTTCCCCACTTTCCTCTTCGTCAAAGTATGCAAACCATTTATCTTATCTATCAATTGTTGTCTGTTCTTAGTCCAAATAGTCTTCCCATTCATCGTTTCTTCTGTGCATATTTCAGCAGTTTCTCAGACAATTTATTTTCTTCTTCCTGATCGGGCCCAGTATTGTTCTTCCTGCTCCCCTATCCAAATGCTTCCAAAGACACTGTCTACAATATACAGCGCCAAAAACCTGTTGACAACAGCTACTGACCACTTGCTCCACTATCTCATGGGAATTCCAATAACCAGTCTTTGTCCGTTTTGTATTTATCTTCATTGGGATCGCCTTTTCTATCTACTAGCAGATTCGTGTCATTTAAAAGTTTCACGCATTTTATTCTTCTATCTGCTTCCCTCCTCTCTGAAAACAGTTGATCAAATTCCTCAGGTAGACGTTGAAGAGGATGGATAGAAATTGACATTCCTATTGTACGCCTCTTCCTAATCTACTTTCCCTCAACATGTATTCTTCCTTAGTGTGTTTGATAGATTTGTCATACAGATATTATTTAGAAGTCTTTTCTCAATTGTTGTTCAGGATATCCAAAAGTTTCTTCCAACCTACTGTGTCAAATGCGTTTTCCAGATCCATAATTACTGTATACAGTTCTTTTATCTTTTTTAGCATAACAGTTGCGCTTGTTGAACATTTTACCTTTCTGTCCTTCAAATTCACCTTAGAACACACACTATTCCTCCAAATACTACTAGTAATTTTAGAAACGAGAACTTTATATTGGATTTGATTAACATTAATTTGAACCTTAAGAATGGAACCTTTGGCGTCCTGTGCTATTTTCAGTCTTCGTTAATTGCAGTTTGAAATGGACTTTAATAGAGCTGCTAGTCTATTTACTATATCTTCTTAAGGACCTCTTCCCCTTCATTAATAATACTAAAAATGTTGAATCTATTACACACTACACATTCACATTCTAGGACAATCCAGAGCCTGCAAATAGGATATTTCTTACAGATTCCCATGTAAAGGTGTTTCCAGAGATTGGAATGGACCATTAAGAACCAAAAATCAGTCTCATTTGGGTTTTGGAGTCTCAGTAGACAATGAAATCGCTGATTATAGTTTATTTTCGATTTATTTCACATATATAATTTCCTGGTTGGAGAAATTATACGAGTTTCATTACAATAGTTTCACATGGATTGAGGAAATATTATGGAATACTTAAACAGGTGTGTAAAGAATTTGCAAGGTTTAAAATTTACAATAATAGCAACGAAATACCTATATGCAAAGAATCTCTAGAAGTATAATTAACCTGTGTACATCACACACAAAGTTTGGACCTTCATTTGAGTAAGCCCCACAGTCCAATTTGATGGAGAAATGCAACAGTGAATCTTAAATGATGCGTGCAGGATCCATATTATATGGGCTCTTAAAGCAAACGGGGAGTAAATCATTTTTTTCAAATTATAATTGTCACAATTATATTTCTTTTTATAAATATTGCAGCGACTCAATTTACCATTTTAATAGGTTTAATGTAGATATTATTCCCTAATTTTTGCAAACATTTAGTTTTTGCCTTGGTGAGTTTGAATCTAAGTGCATCAACTAACAAGTTTGCTAATGAAGGAATAAGAGAAGACAAAAACTAAAATAACAAGAACAGCCGTAAACAAGAGGAAGCAGTAAAACAAGCCGTAATTATCAGAAGGAAGGGAGGAAGTAGAGGAGTGGACTGCACATCATGACTTTGATGTCCTCACGTGGCATTTGTTGGAGACGCGCGTGTGAGAAACGCACGATGAAATGTGGTAACGAATTATCCCTTCTAACGAGCGGAAAAAGTCAAGTGGCGCTACGCATATGGTTTTTAAAATGTACATACAACGTTCTTGCCTCCCGTTTGCTAATGAGTGAGACATTTAATATGAAAAGATGGGGTCTGAAGGGGGAGAGGGGGGGAATAGGACGAGCTGGTTCATTTTTACGAAAAAAAAAGTCTCGCCATGATATGAATTAATTTCATAATTTGCTATGAAAGTTTTATGTTATGGAAGTTGCGATGTCAGATCTACATCTCCCCTTCTGATGAGCGAGTTTTAATCCAGAACACCCAAGCTTACAAAACTGAAAGTTTGACATAGGTAACTATGAGGCACACCAGCTTTAATATCTGATTTATTGTAACAAATATGGATAAGAGAAACCAGACTTGTTTAAGGTTTTACACTATCCCAGGTAAGTCATTCTATAGTATAGGTATAATATTTTGAATTAAAAAATGTGAAGTGTTACACTGACATGACTTTCTCTACTCTTGTACAAACTATTTTTACAAACGCTTATTCTCCATCTACTTCATGTTAATCGAGATATCGAGATGTTAATCTAATTGCTAATTTTCTTGTAGATGCAAGGGGAATTGGTAGGCTTTAAGCGATAGTAAAATATTTTAAGAGCTGGTTGCTATGTGGAGTATTCCATCCTCTTTGCATTACCAGGACCAAAAAAAATGAATAACGAATTCCCATTTGAGAAGAAGTATAAGTATTGGAAAATAAGGGAATAACAAGCGATATCTCGAAAATGGTTCACTCAACAACAAAAATGTACATGACATAAATTCTGTATTTTAACGCGATCTACATTTTTTGTGTAGTAAAATTTTGTCTATCTCTTATGGTTTACCAGTTATGCAAAAGTCGTTCACAATGAAGAATACTTTTGTAGACATTCCCAGAAAATTCAAGATAAACATTTTATTTGTCATGAAAGCATCTTAAATATATGATATTTTAATCAAAATCGTTAGAGCCATTTTTGAGAAAATTAAAATATTCGAAAAATGTTCCATGTAAAGAGTAATCTGGGGGGGATTTTCTTGAAAACCTCCGTGTCGCATCTCTGGAAGACATTGAACCAAATACCAAGTTTGCTGTTTATCCGACTGTACGTTTCTGAGTTATGCTGTTCACAGACACAAACATAGACAGACGGACACACACGGACATGTTTCCAAAAATGCTTTATATATATTCATGCAGTGCACCTCAAAACATGTGTTTCCTGTGAAAACTCTGTATCGAATTTTTGGGTGGAATGCAATACTTCCCCTACTAACTATACGTAGTAGAGAAAGTAAAAAATGCCCTGTTTAAGGTTATAAAGTCTTCTATCAATATATTATGGAACTGTTAAATACCAATGTCAGTCATTTTTCACGTTAACATATCTGAACTTGATAATTGATCTTTTGCACATGGGGTGTGTGGGCTAAAGTTGGAAAGGTAGAATCAGACCGAAAATTTCAATGCTATAGCCAGGATTAGAACCACGGATCTTCGGTTTTCCGTGCCACTGCTCTAACCAACTGAGCTACCTAGAACATACCGGTGCGACATTCAGTTTCCCAACGACTCACATATTTTTTGCCGGTAAACCACAAGGGGTTCTCAAATTGTTTTGAGATAACATGCGCCAAAGGCGACTTACAAACTCATAAGTACTTCATGCCGGCACGTTGTAATGGTAGCTCAGAGCAATGCAACGGCACAGAAAGCCGTGATTCAAATCCCAGCAATGGCATTGAATTTTTCAGTTGATTCTACCTTTCCACAATTTAGTTTTAAGGATCCTTCAGAAAACCCAAAGTACGCTCAGTTCAGAAGGTGTCATCGCATTGTGGGTAAACAACTACCAAAATTAGTAACAGAAATTAGTTGCTAGAAAGCTGCTAAATATGAGAAAGCGCATAAAAATGTTTAGTTTAATACCTAAATAGAGAGATTACTGAATATAGTTTTTTCACAATGCATATAATTTAAAGATAGTTTTTTTGAAAATCGGTAGATAAGCAACTTGACTCAGGACAACCACGTGAATTCGAGCATTATATGAAGTTAGGATTTAAACACAAGAGTCCAAAGCTCAAGCATAAATAAGAGGTTTTTAAGATAACCCTTGAAAACGCTAACAATAATTGCCATCACAAACCTTTAAAAACAGCTTTGTTATAAGTAAATTCACACACAATCTATAAGTTTTTCCCTTTTAATTATCGTAATTCCGTGGCCTTCAGCCATTGGGAGTTGGGGCGCGATTGAAATTGAGTTTTTTTATTTATGGACACTCTTTAACTGCTATGATCCTTAGCGTCCCATTCTATATTGGGCTTGAAAGGCCAGTAATTTTGCTCAGAGGCCTCTTTATTAGGTTTGAGGTTCTTTTACGTGCCATAAATCTTCGACACGGCACCACCGGCTTTACTTCCCTTCCGAGGGAAGCCATGCTAAGGATTTTACGCCCGAAAAAATCCATCGGCCTCCGCCAGGTTTGAACCCTTGACCTCGGGAACTAGAGACTAGCATGGTAACCACTACACCACGGAGGACGACTGGAGCGCGATGACGTCATGTTACGACGTAGGATACCACAGACCCAACGTTTTGCTTCTGCTCTAGATATATCCACATTTACTTTATTCGGCTGGAAAGCTATGAAGAACCTTGCTAAAATATGCTTTAAGCAAGAGTATTTAAGTTAAAGCTGTATAACAACTGGTGACACGAATAAATGTATTATTCCTTCACTATACAATAGCAATTTACAAACACTCCATCACAGTATATAGAAAGAAGGTAAAACAATACTTCAATTGATATTTAAATGCAACTTTAACTCACATTTTTTCACATACACTGATGCTTTTATACGTTAAAACAAATATAAAGCTATATATATTTATTCAGCCTTGCTAAAGTAAAATACCTTATAAACATTGTAATGCATTAAAGCAAACGAAATTAATAGCATACAGATAGAGTATGAGAAAACATTTGGAATTGTAGATAACATGTAATTTAAATGTAATTTACAAAATTGTACTCTTAGAATACAACCTTGATAAAAAGATATTGCCCATAAAGCAAAATGTAATACCGTAAAGTAAGCAGATACTAAAAGTGGAACATTGATACATTTTCCATAACACCAGTATCGTATAATTTACGGTGTAAAAATGCTCGGTTCCCCTAAAAGTATCAGGAATGTCTAGAGGTAAAATTAAAAACAAATCTGTGTTACACTCACATGACTTTCTCTACTCTTGAACAAACTATTTTTACAAATGCTTATTCTTCATGTGCTTCATGTTAATCGAGATATCGAGATGTTAATCTTATTGCCAATTTTCTTGTAGATGCAAGGGAAATTAGTAGGCTTTAAGCTATAGTCAAATATTTTAAGAACTGGTTGCTAAGTGGAGTATTCCATTCTCTTTGCATTATCAGAACAAAAAAAAAATGAATAAGGAATATCCATTTGAGAAAAAGTATAAGTATTGAAAAATTTAAGGGAATAACAAGCAATATCTCGAAAATGGTTCACTCAAAAAAAAAATGTATATGACATATATTGTGTATTTTAACGAGATCTACATTTTTGTGTAGTAAAATTTTGTATATTTCTTATGGTTTACCCGTTATGCAAAAGTCGTTCACAATGAATACTTTTGGAGACATTCCCAGAAAATTGGAGTTATACATTTCATTTGTCATGAAAATATGATATTTTAATAAAAATTGTTAGAGCCATTTTCGAGAAAATTCAAATTTTCGAAAAATGTTCCATGTAAAGGGTAATCTGGGGTGGGGGGATTTTCTTGAAAACCTTCGTGTCGCATCTCTGGAAGATGCTGAATCTAAATACCAAGTTTAGTGTTTATCCGACTGTTCGTTTCTGAGTTATACTGTTCACAGACACATACACACACACGGATATGGTTCCCAAAAAATCCTATTTTTGGATTCAGGGGGTCTCAAAACATGTATTTCCGGTGAAATCTCGGTATCAAATTTTTGGATGGAATACAATACTTCCCCTACTTACTATACGTAGTAGAGAAAGTAAAAATGCCCTAATGAATACTGAATGCACTTTAGCACTGCAAAATATACATTGTCTTTTAATTTGACAAGGAATATACCCAATAAATTTTCATAATTTGGTTTATTCTATAAGGTTTTAAAAGCATTTATTGGCAATAAATGTTTCAATTCAAATACTTTCTGCAGCACGATTTTGTCTAAAGACAAAGTAACAATAGCATACTTCAAATAAATCAGTCACCAGTGTTATAAAAAGCTAAAATGTGCGCTAATAAGGGTTTTTAATAAGAGAGAAATTAAAGAATGTAATAAAACAATCATTTATATACATTGTTTAACATTATAACTTGCATTTCAGTAACGAGATTGGTAATTAGAATGCAGTGTTTCAAACAGCAGAAGAGCATTATACCAAGAAAATTTAATTATTTATTCATTATCGTTAACAGCAATACCTTACACACCTCATACGAATTTATTGCCCCTGTCCTGCTAGCGGCTGGCAACCTGAAATACCAACACGCTATGCCAGGCAACCGCAGCTGCAGGATATTAAGTGCCGCGGTTCAATGCAAGAGGTCATTTTATCATCCATTCTTTCTACATATGTATGTACATCAGGTAACTGGAAGCCGAATAAGGCTCCTAGTAAATAAACGCGTTCTCTTGTAATTCTCCTAGGAAGTCGTAATAGCGTTATCATAAATAGATACAAACTTGCCGTGAGGGGGATTTTCTGAAGTGTTCACCCATAGTAAGGGATGCACCACTGAATTTGTAGAAAAACAGTACTTGCACTTAGGATTGCCTGTCCATAAAACAGAAATCTTTTAATGTTATAAGTTTAAAATTTATTTTCCCATTTGATATCGTGGGTGATCTTAGAATTATAATTACTTTCATCCTAAATTTCGAGTTCTTGGATTGTTTTGTAACATGTTTCACTTAATGCAGTTTTCATTCAACACTTCAAGAGCTTAAACAACAAATTGTCACATACGAGTACATATTTTATGTTGCAAAATATTTCTGAATTATTGATTTTTAATGCAATTGGGAGCTGAAAATTAGAAATTATGATTTGTTTATAATGCTTTCTTTCAAACTAAAATTAGCACGAAAAGAATACGAAAAATTTGTGCATTTTATCAGATAAATGATAGACATTTAAATGAAAGATTCTTTTTAACGTTTCATCGTATGGAATATTTGTCATAGGACAGTAAAATTCAATAACTTGATAACTGAAAGAGTTATCAAAAGAAAATTTATAATCGTTCAGTGTTCATGTAAGACACACTTATGATTACATTTTAACCAGATTGATTGAATAATGTATGCCTTTAATTAAAGACGAGAGTTGCAACTCCTCTCGCGTCATCTGCGAGATTCACTCTCCCGCTCTCACTTTATTATATATAGACTTCTTCACCCTATTTCTCTGTGCAACGCATATGCCATGCGATATTGCTTTTTCTGGGGTGCTAATAAAAATAAATTTGTTGCTCCGGTATCCAGAAAATCAGACTAAGCTATTCAGAATTTTAACTCTCTAACGTACATGAATGACAATAACGAAAAATTGACGTTAACTTCCAAAATTGTGAAATTTTATGAATAACAAAACCATCCAGATACATTAAGTTTATAAACCTTATGTAATGTTTATAATATATTTAATCATTGATGCGAATCAGTGTTCGCTCATCACATGAAGATCCTTTCTTCATTTAAGATAAGATCATGTCTAATGTTCAAACCAGGAATTTTTGGTCCTTCATGTCGACCTGGTCTCCTGAGTTTCCGTCAGTCTCACTAGATGCAAACCTGTTTGCGCCTAAGTATACTTAAGTCTACAGTCTACGTAATATACACAATATTTATGTTAAATGATAATTTACTTTCTAATATCATCTTGCTACTGACAATCCTCAGGTTTTTATACACTGCAGCCGTTTTCTCAAGTTGGGTCGACTTTCAGACGCAGCTATGTCGGGTCGGTGTGAATAAAATGTTCCAGGGGAGGCTTTAAACCTAAAGGGGCATGGCGTAGCCAGGCTAAGGTCATTATGGGAATCGTCCTAATCAAAAATTAATGTGGTAAATCCGGGAGAAATTTGAATAGGGAATGCTTTCCACGCTGGCTAAAGCATTCCCTATACGTGCACAACTGAAATAAAGCTGTGAGGATAAAAGCAGCAACAAAATATTTCCTATTAGTTAGTTTTATACACAACATATTGTTTGCACTTTAAGGTTGAAAGCCAAATCAATTTGATGCTTCACAATACTTATGGCGCACGCCAAATGGAAGAGAAGCTTAGTTAATTAGAAAAGAGCAAAGATGTTTAGTTTACATTAGGAGAAGAGAACCTGATGCACCACAATGAAATACTTCGAGATGGTTCTGTAACTACATACTCTTAAAGAGCGCTAAAACGGAAAACAACCGTTGCCAAGAGCCTTCATAACGCTTCAGCGACTCGAATCTAATTTAACGCTTCTTTATAGCAAAATCTCGCAGAAGAGCATTTTTCGGCGCTTTTATTATCACCCTCACTCTTGTCGCTTCTGAACAGCGCCCTCTGTTCTGTCTTCAAAATGTTGCTTTATTGAACATCCGCTCTATTTATTACGCTCTGTCGTCAATCAAGAAAACTACGTTCGCAGATGTGAAGAAGGGGAGAATGCGAAATATTATTATATTCGTGTTGTGTATTTCCCCTTTTATTGAGTTCATATTGTACATTCTCTTCATTAAACGACAGAGGAAAACTGGAAATATGGAGAATTTTGCTTTAAGGAAAATGTTATTCTCTGTGTTGGAAATTTCAGCGTTACCGTCATAATTTGTATCCTTGGGTGCGTTCTCGCGAGTATAGTGTCAATACACAAGAGTTTGAATAAAATTCGTCTACAGATTTAAAATGTAACTGAAATAGAAAATAGAGGTGGTTTATTTAGAAAACCTTCTAAAATATATGTTTATGGGGAAACAGTAAACAGTACATGGACGTTACATGAAAATTTATTAAGATATTTTAAATGCAACCGAAATCAATACATAAGTATTTACTTGGAGGAAGTCCTAAAGTTCAGGATTTTTAATCAAACCGTTGCACATACAAAGCTAGAATGTGAAATACAAGAGTAGAGCACCTGTAAACACATTTAGGAGCAGCTTATATGTGGTGTCCTTTGAAAATTTACGATTGCTATTTCAAATAGTACTGGTAAGAACAAATATATTTGCTTTCTCTAGCACGTACATAGTAGGTAGAGAAGATATTACGTTCCGCCAAAAAATTCAATACCGAGAGTTTACAAAAATACATGTTTTGAGACCCCCTGAATAAAAAAAGCATTTTTACTTTCTCTACTGCGTATAGTAAGTAGGGAAAGTATTGCATTCCATCCAAAAATGCGACGCGAAGATTTTAAAGAAAATTCCCCAACCCCAGACTACCAATTACATGGAAAATGTTTAGAAAATTTTGATTTTCTCAATATTAGCTCTAACGATTTTGATTAAAATCTCATATGTCTAAGATGTTTTCATGGCAAATGAAATGTATATCTTGAATTTTCTGGGAATGTCCCCAAAAGTCCTGTTCATTCTGAATGGTTTTCACATAACTGGTAAACCGTAAGAAAGAGACAAAGTTTTAATACACAAAAAATGTAGATCTGGTTAAAACACACAATTTATGTCATATACTTTTTTTGTCGAGTGAACTATTTCCAAGATATTCCTTGTTGTTAGTTTGAATTTTCCAATACTTAATACTTTTTCTTAAATGGGAGTTCGTTATATGTTCTTTTCTTTACGTTCTGTATATGCAAAGAGAATGGAATGCTCCTCATAGCAACCAGATCTTAAAAAGGATTTGATTAACGCTTAAAGCCTACCATATTCCCCTTGCACCTACAAGAAAATTGCAAGAAGATAGTTTCTGCAAATATTTATCTCGATTAATATGAAGTACATGGAGAATAAGCGTTTGTAAAAATAGTTTCTACAAGAATAGAGAAAGTCATGCAAGTGCATCAGCATATTTTTAGAAAAAGGTCCATGTGTTTGTATCTGTGTCTGTGTACAGCATACCTCAAAAACAAAAAGTTGGATAAAAACCTAATTTGGTATGTTGCTTCAGTACCTTCCAAAGATGCTACGAAGATTTTCAAGAACATTTCCCATAGCACCATTTACATGGAAGATTTTTTCGATAGTTTTTATTTTCTAAAAAATAGGTGTAATGATTTTGATTAAAATGCCATATATTAAAGATATTTACATGGCACATTGAAGATTTCTGAGATTAATGGTTCGAATAGCTCAATACCTGGTCATTCTGTTAAAGTCCTGTCAACATTCAGTAGTTTATCAGGAATCTATGGAAACCGTAAGGAATACTAAGGCCGGCATATAGCATCCAGTTCTTAAACATTTGTTGTCACTATTCCCTTTGTATCTATAACAAATATGTAAGATTAGTTTGTATACCCACTAATATACGATAGAGGGTACAGAAAGACATGTGTGTGGTCACATCAAATTTGTTTATTGTTTCATGTATACAGCTCCCTTTAATTTCTCTGGTCATATCGGGGGCTTTGACTTGAGAAACAACGAAGGTGTAGGTTTCTTAACCCTTGACTGTAGGGTTTCTTAACATTAATCAGTTTTTAACTATTAAACACGCACGCACACTAATGATCACAGCAGTTATGCGCCCTAAAGTCCAACTCACATGCACATATGGAGATACTGTAGGGGACAAGAAATGATTCTAGTTGAAAAAAATCCTCACCTCAGCCGGGAATTGAACCCGGGACCTCTGGATTAAGAAGCCAGAGCACTGCCCACTCCACCGCAGAAAAAAAAAATTACATTATTTTTGCCTCAGAATACACCTGAAAATTAACATAATGTGAGACTATGTGCTTCCGCTCTTGTTCTGTGTTACTATTACTATACGCATGCGAGCCTTCAGAAACTGCAGGTTTTGACAACATAACTTTATTAAATAAGACGCAACCAAATGTTCTCTGAAATGAATGGAACATGATTAAAATAGCTGTATAACATTTAAAGGAATTAACCCACCAATTTCATAACCTATCCATAGGAAAATCGCATATTTTCTACCATCTAAATCTAAGAAAACTCGTGTTGCATTCATATGCCTTTTTTACTTACTCTTCTAGAAACTTCTTTCAAGAGCTTATTCTTCGAACTACTTCTTGTTAATCCAGATAAGCTTTCATTACACATTTACGTATAAGGTAAAGTAGGCTAAAGTCAGATTTTTGAAACGCGTGACTTTCATTACAAGGAGAAAAAACGAATAGCCACTTTCCACTTGAGAAAAGTATTTGAAAATTTAAACCAATAACAAAGACATCCCGGAAATGGTTAACAACACAAAACAATTTATTTAGAATAAACTGTGTCCTTTAACGAGATCTACATTTTCTGTGTAGTAAGATTTTGACCATGTCTTACGTTGTATCTGATACAAAAATATTCAAATGAATACAGCTTCATAGGTAATTCCCAGAAATGTTTATTCATTAGTCTGGTTCATAGTGACACAGAATAAACATACAAATTTAGCGATTATAAACAAAAACGCTATAAGTGGTAATTAAAAAAAATATTTTACTATAGACTATAACAGCTACATAAAAATTAAACTGAGAAAAAATGAAATAATGATTACAAAAAATGTGCAACAACAATAACAGTTATAACAATAAAAAGAGGATCATTTGTACAAATAAGTTTTTTTCTAAACGATAGTATATTTTACATTCTGTTTAAACCATACACATGATTCCGAGAGATGGCTACAGAATATTTTATAATATTCTGTGTGATTACATGGAACACTTTTATTCATTTTATATTTTCTTCTCCACTTCACAAATATATACAATTAATTTCTCATGTAAATATCTTAAACATGTGGTATTTGAATAAAAATCGTCATGAGCCATTTTTAGAGGAAAAACGTTCCATGGTAGTTTGTGTGAGAAGATTTTCTTGAAAATTTTCGCGTCACATCTTTGAAAGACAAGGTTGGTGTTTAATCGACTTTTCGTTTTTGGCGTATGCTCTTCAGACACACACACACACACACACACACACACACACACACACACACACACACACACACACACACACGAGCACGCGCAAGTGGACAGGTTTTTGAAAATGCTTTTTTTATATTTTATTTATTCAGGCAGTCTCTAAATGTGTATTTCCAGTGAAACTTAGGTATTGAATTTTTCGGTATGATTTAATACTTATACTTACTAGGTAACCAACAGAGAAATTAAAGATGAATTCAGGGATCTCAAAACATGCATTTCCCTTTATATCAAATTTTTGGGTGAAAAGCAATACTTCCTCTATTTACCATAGGTAAATAGTAGATAAATTTTACAGACCGTGTAAAATGACACGGTAACGACACAAACACCAACCCTTACGTACTTCAACAATATTATCTCAAGAGGCATTCTTGGAAGCTGATTTCTTGGACTGGTGTTTTAAGCGCCAATAAAAGCATATACACAAAGGCAGAAATACAAACACCCGGCTCAAACTTAAAGAGTTATTTCGAAGAAAGAGTCGTAAGACAACGGAATAGAGGGGGCGGTATCTCATTTAACAAGATACAGTAAATGCACGTGCAGTGCTAAGGGCGGAAGTTAAAACCATTACAACGCACTGTGATGTTGTAACTGCAATATGAGCAGTGTTGTAAACCCTCCAAGATCCCTAAAATAAAACCTAAGAGCTTCATTTCCTACCAACTCACGTGTCTTTTAATCACGCATAATGCTTCAGGTGAATATATTTCTGATGCTTTATTTAATTAGCGGGGACACTTTGGATAGTGAGTGGAGCTTTATTTCCTTTTAACTAAATTTGACAAAGTAGTATAGTATACAATTAATGGGACCAACCTGTGAAAACTGTCCAAAATTCTTGAAAATATCCATTTTATTAATTTTGTACATTAATTAATTTTGGTTCCTAAGGTTGCACCTTATACGCATGTCAAGTTAGAAATGACAGTTTTAAAGGTGAATCATGCCTGAAATTTAAAAGTTGTTTTTCACATAATCCAACCACATGAACGTTCAAAATGCTCCTTGTAGGGAAAATTTCAAGCAACTATGTTTTGATACCACAGACCTATATCATGCTAAATACAAGTTAATGATTTTACTTACTTTTTGAAAGTAAAATTATTTTTAGACAGATGGACCAGAAGTAGAACTTCTAACACAGTGTACACGAGTAGACTATCGCACTATCATGTATTTTTATATGATTAATTTCTCATGGATTTCGCATTATCTGTTCACAATACAAATCATCATACTTCAATTTATCGCAATTCGTTGTAGAGTTAACCTATACATTATACCGGCAGCCTTCTGATGGTCTAAAACGTCATTCTTTTATCTTAAAGATTACATGGAGGAAATTATGGATTCAGAAGAAACTGAAATTGAAGAGCCAGTTGAAATTACAGAAATAACATGATACAGTATTTGATCGCTTCATTGCCTGTTGTAAGGCAAAACATGTTGAAAATAACTTCACTGAAAATGACTCCTAGCGGATCAAAAACACATCCGACATCTCCCCTTTTAGTCATTTGTCTTGTTTTAAGAACCGCTTTCTAAACGTGATCTCAGTTAGTTTCAGGAATCAATATAATATTATTGATATTTTACAAATTGGAGCGCTGTCTAACAAATCTGATGTGTTACATTCACATGACTTTCTCTACTCTTGTACAAACTATTTTTACAAACTCTTATTCTCCATTTATTTCATATTTATCGAGATAAACATTTGCAAAAACGATCTTTTGACATGCAAAGAGAATTACATTTTACACATAGCGACCAGTTCTAAAAATATTTAACTATCGCTTAAGGCGTACTATGTTCCTCTTGTTTTGTATTTGTAAGGGCAATATAGAAATACAGTATCCTTTAAGCATAGACATATCTCTTAATAGCTGGTTGCTAGGTGTAGCACCATTCTCTTTGCCACAGATTAATACTCTTTGCATATTCAAGACAAAAAAATGAATAACGAATTCCCATTTGGGAAAATAAGTAGTGAAAAATTTAAGGAAATAACAAGCAATATTTCGAAAATGGTTCACTCAACAAAAAAAAAATGTATATGACATAAATTGTGTATTTTAACGCGATATACGTTTTTTGTGTAGTAAAATTTTGTCTATCTCATGGTTTAACAGTACTGCAAAAGTCGTTCACAATGAAGAATACTTTTGGAGACATTCCCAGAAAATTTAAGATATACATTTTATTTGCCATAAAATATCTTAAACATATGATATTTTAATCAAAATCGTTAGTCATTTTTGAGAAAATTAAAATTTTCGAGAAACGTTCCATGTAAAGGGTAATCTGGGATGGGGGGATTTTCTTGAAAACCTTCGTGTCGCATCTCTGGAAGATACTGAACGTAAATACCAAGTTTGGTGTTTATCCGACTGTTCGTTTCTGAGTTATGCTGTTCACAGACACTCAGAAACACACACACGGACATGTTTCCGAGATGCCCGTTATTAATGGTTAGAATGTTTCTATATTTAGCCCTTTAAAGTTCTATAAATTTTCATTTGTTTCTCGAGATGTTACGGAAAGAGTATAGAATTTCAAGACCAACGTGAAGCGTCCAGTTCTAAATCATTTGACTATTGCTGTTCCCCTTGTACCTATAACAAAATGTGTAATGCAGCTATTTCCGGAGAGATTTATTTCGATTAAAATGAAGTAGATAGGAAAAGAAATTTCGTAAGAATAGTTTGTATACCACTTATGAGCAATAGAGAGTAGATAAAGTAATGTGAATGTAACACGCATATTTTTTTCTTCTTAAGTAACTCTTATTCCATTTAAAAATCATCCAATAACTTCTTTAAAGTGGTATTCTTGGGATGTAAATCTGAAGTTTTGGTTACAAAATTTGAAAACTGCACCGCCAGGCGCTTTTCTCTTGTAGCATAGTTAATAAAACATTTTTTCTCAATAAATATCTCATGCATTTGTCTAGAGGTCTGAAAATTAGTTGCATATAATGATAGCAGTATGTGATAAACAAACTTATTTGCTTAAGAAACACAGAATTTAACATTTTCCTAGGTTAGTCCCCTTAAACGTGACATAGATGTGGAATGAGGATGGTACAGCTTCAATCTTCAATTTTGTGTATTAATAGTTTTCTTTCCCAGAATTGCAGAATACTTTTACTTTCTCTACTACTATAGTAAGTAGGGGAATATTGTATTCCATGCAAAAATTCTATACAGAGATTTCACCGGAAATACATGTTTTGAGACCTCCTGAATCCAAAAAACGCATTTTTGGAAACATGTCCGTGTGTGTGTCTGTGAACAGCATAACTCAGAAACGAACAGTCGGATATACACCAAACTTGGTATTTAGGTTTAGCATCTTCCAGAGATGCGACGCGAAGGTTTTCAAGGAAATTCCCCCACCTCAAATTACCCTTTACATGGAATATTTTTCGAAAATTTTAATTTTCTCAAAACTGGCTCTAACGATTTTGATTAAAATATCATATGTTTAAGATATTTTCAGGACAAATGAAATGTATATCTCGAATTTTCTGGGAATGTTTCCAAAAATATTCTCATTGTGAACGACTTTTGCATATCTGGTAAACCATAAGAGATAGACAAAGTTTTACTGCACAAAAAATGTAGATTCGCGTTAAAGTACACAATTTATGTCATATACATTCTTTTTGTTGAGTGAACCATTTTCGAGATATTGCTTGTTATTCCCTTAAACTTTCAATACTTATACTTTTTCTCAAATTTGTTATTCATCTTTTTTATGTCCTGGAGATACAAAGATAATGGAATGCGCCACATAGCAACCAGTTCTTAAAAGATTTGACTATCGCTTAAAGCCTACCATATTCCCCTTGTACCTACAAGAAAATTAGCAATAAGATTAACATCTCGATTATCATGAGGCAAATGGAGAATAAGCGTTTGTAGAAATAGTTTGTACAAGAGTAGAGAAAGTCATGTGAGTGTAACACATCAGATTTTTTATAAAAGGTTAGTTTTCTATAAAGGTAAGCTTAGATAGGCTAAATATTTTTTATTTATACATATATTAGAGGCTGAAAATGGAGATTGAGAATAAAGCTAGTAGACTTATTTTTTTTCAAAATTATGAAAACAAAGTTCAACAAAACCAGAGCGAAATTTGACGATATTAACACGATAGATAACTTTCTTCTCCAATAACTCAGGTTTTAAAGATTTTAACCATCCCCATGACCTCCTGGCTGGAAGTTATTAAAAGTCTGCCATGTTCACAATGAAGTGCCAAAAGTATACTCTAATATTCAAATTCAATGAAAAGGGCTTGAAATTGGGTGACATAATATGAAAACCTCTCTAAATCTCTCAGTTTTAACATTTTTGAAATATTTTATAGACTATGTTTGTCCAAAAGAACGGTGCTTTTCAATGATGAGAGGAACTGTAAAAACTGATAAAACTCTCTCTCTCTCTCTCTGACAAACTTTTCTCTCTTTATATTATTAATATAGAATTTGGGATTCATATATAGAAATGAATTCTTAGTCTTTTATTTTTATATCAGCAACAGAGAGTATTGTGCTAATCTGCTAAACATGAATGTTTCCTTGATCATTTTAATCTGCTACAAAAGGTTTCCAGTGATGTCTAATTATTAAGGAGCATTACCTACTCTAATTTAACCTTTAAGACCAGCAAGCAGCTGTTTAACAGATGGCAATACATAAATATATGAGTAAATTTTATTAACTCAGGACATAATTTCGTGGAAATTCTTTCACATTACTTACTGAAGTGAGATATTCATAAAATAAACATGAATAATTCAATATGACTATAACAACTTTTTTGTTAAAGAAGACAGATTATAAAATTAATTTGAATTGACATGAGTGTTTCAGTTTCACTTACTCTCGCTGTAACTCCTCTCCAGTTTCAGTGGGTGCCCAACAAAAGAAAAGTGACATTGTTATTGAAGTAACGGACAATTCTGGACTGTCCATAGCATGAGACCTCCTGCTGCGTAACATTGGCCATGCTTATTGTGTGACACACGCTCAGATTTTATTAATAACTCTAAGGCATTACACAGCTAGGGAACGGCGGCAACTTGGCACAATCGGGTTCCCTCCTCCTCTCTTTCTCTGTCGGTCGGTCCGAGCAACGACACGGTAATCGGCTACCCTCCCTCAAACTGTGGGAGGAGAAGTTCCCTAAAAACTATCCCACGAAAACATTAATGAAGCCTCTCGTTTCTCTTATACCCATATTCTCCTTCTTCGTACTATCTGATACAGAGATTTCGTATATCCAGTCGACAGTGGCCTATGGCTATACAGGTCCTTCATTCATGAATATCACGAGCTCAAAGATTGACAAAGTTGACATTTTTATCTCATAGCAGGCACGACAGAAAACCAATAAAATGTCATTTGAGAGGAGAAATCTGTGAAAATGGCATTCCTAAACCAAGCTACATTACAACATTTTATAAAAGTGCACACAACATGCATGTAAATGGACATACAAATTTGGAGACACTTGGTGCAACCATTTACGTACAAAACTCTTTCACAATTATTTTCCCCTATTACTAAATACTCAAGTGGTGACAAAATTAACACTCTTTCCTGAAATACTAAAGCAAAGATCAAAACATTTGGTATGATTTTTTACTTTCTCTACTACGTATAGTAAGCAGGGGAAGTATTGCATTCCACCCAAAAATTCGATACCGAGATTTCACCGGAAATACATGTTTTGAGACTCCCTGAATCCAAAAAAAGTATTTCTGGAAACATGTCCGTGTGTGTGTGTCTGTGAACAGCATAACTCACAAAGGAAACGTCGGATAAACACCAAACATGGTATTTAGGTTCAGTATCTTCCAGAGATGCGACACGAAGATTTTAAAGAAAATCCCCCCACCCCAGATTACCCTTTATATGGAACATTATTCGAAAATTTTATCTTTCTCAAAAATGGCTCTAACGATTTTGATTAAAATATCATAAGTTTAAGATACTTTCATGACAAATAAAATGTATATCTTGAATTTTCTGAGAATGTCTCCAAAAGTATTCTTCATTGTGAACGACTTTTGCATAACTGGTAAACCATAAGAGATAGACAAAAGTTTACTACACAAAAATGTAGATCGCGTTAAAATACACAATTTATGTCATATACATTTTTTTTTGTTGAGTGAACCATTTTCCAGATATTGCCTTAAATTTTCCAACACAGTTATTCTCAAAGGGGAATTAGTTATTCATTTATTTTGTCGTGGTAATGCAAAGAGAATGGAATACTCCACATAGCAACCAGCTCTTAAAATATTTGACTCGCTTAAAGCCTACCAATTCCCCTTGTATCTACAAGAAAATTAGCAATAAGATTAACATCTCGATATCTCGATTAACATGAAGCATATGGAGAATAAGCGTTTGTAATAATAGTTTGTAAAAGAGTAGAGAAAGTCATGTGAGTGTAACACATCAGATTTTTTTTTAAAACATTTTCAAATAAGCCTCAAAAGGTATTAGATTTTCAACCTAATTACTACAATAAACTGTAAGAATATTGTACCGTTGTAAAATGTTCAATTTCTTCGGTACATTAAGGAGAGCAATTAATGTAGTGTGAACTCTAGAAAATCGAAGTTTAGGGTTTTAAGATCTGAAATAAACATTCACGTGGTCATTTAAAATAGCCAAAGAAACAAAGGGTTCAAATACTAAAATGTCTTAAAAACATTTTTTTTTTCAAAATTTAGCTACAATTTCATGGATACTTTTTCAGAAAGAAAATTACTGTTTACTCTTTTTGCCTGAAACCTCAACTGAATCACGGAGAGAACACTGTAATTTTTAATACGCAAATGAATAAACGATATCACAGTTTATATATTCTGGCGTTTTCCAAGATGTTTATTATACTAGTAAAGCCACTTAGCACGATAAACTGTATAGTAGTCCATTACAAGTTAAGCTTTAACTTAAGTTTTAGTTTTTACGAATACCTCAGGAAAACCTTAAAAAAGAGCTTAGTTTGCTCTCTACTTGATTAATCGAGATAAACCTAGTATGAATACATTCATTGCACAATACAGGAGCGATAAAGAACAGTGAAGTAATAGTCAAAACTTTAAAAAGCGGCTTGCTTTATTCTGGCCTTAAAATTCCATACTCTGCACGACATCGCGAGAAAAAGCTGAATGGTAACAGTGCTTCAAAAAATTACAAAAGTATTATTAAGAAATCAAATCTATAACAAAGTATATCTCGGAAAATTCTGATATCACAAAAACGATCATTTAAAATAAATTGTGTGTTCTTAAGAGATCTAATTTTTTTTTGTATTTTTTCTCGCTCGCTCTCTCTCTCTCTCTCTCTCTCTCTCTGTCTGTCTCTCTTCTGGTTTAACCGTTATACCAATTACACAAAGTTCCTTCCGAATGAAGAGACTTACACAGACTATTCCCAGCAAATTGGAGATATACATTTTATTTGCTATGTAAATATATTAAATGTGCTGGAATGTTTAATAAAAATCGTTGAGTTAAAATTGAGAAATTCAAACACATCTAAAAACTTGGGTAGTTTGGGGTAGGAGATTTTGTTGAATCTCTTTGAGGCGTATCTTTGGGAGATCTGAAATTAAATACCAAGTTTGGTATTTAACCGACTTTTTGTTTTTAAGTTACGCTGTTCACACACATTTGGATTTAGGGGCCTTAAAATATTTCTGGAGATTTCTCGACATCGAATTTTCGGGTGGAATACATTTTCTCTCCTTACTAGGACTAGGAGCGAAGGGGGACTTTACACCTCGGAACTATGAATATCTTCCGTACCTAAGCACCTGATGAGTAGCCCCCGCGAGGGAGGGGTGGGGTGAGGTGAAAGGAGACAGAGGGCGGCCGGACCAGGAGGCATGACGGAGCAGAGGGCACGGTCTCTACCTTTTTCTAGATTATAATCCCCGGATGGCAGCTGATACAACCGGCTCTCCCCCTGCAGGCTTGCAGATCCCACTGGGGGAGGGCTGGGACTCGGAGACTGCCCCCATTCCGGGGGACGAAGTGCTACATAGAGCATCCTTTTCCCCTGGCATGCAATACCGAGACTCCCGCCGACACTTGCAACGCTGAAACAGCCAAGCAGATGAAAGGTGAATGGAGGTGAAATGGAGGGACAGGTTATTCGGGGATGTGATGAACCTTCCCAGCATTCGCCTAGCGAGCTGGAGAAATCCCCTGAAATACCCATGGGTCAGGAAGGCCGACCGCGGGAATCCAACTCACGAACTTCCGAATACGGGCCACAGACGTCGCCGCCTAGCCATCCCGATCGGTTCCTGCTAGTATGTGGTGGAGAAAGTAAAAAATAGGGAAGGAGAAAGAGTAGTTTTTACGTTTCTTACGAAAGCTGTTTTTTAAAAACATACTGATAGCATCAGCAGATATCTGCGCATGCGCTTTGCTACTTTACGCTAACGCTAGCAAAAGAAATGACCGCATACCCACACGGTAAAGGAGGAAGCGGTAGTCAAAAGGACTTAGTACCACAAGGGTAGAATAACATTCCAATGGAGCATGTGTCGAGGCACGCAGGCGGTTCAACGTCCACAAAAAACGAGAGAGGGACAAGAGCAAATGGTGTAGCACCAAACGCATATGACATATCGTGCCCTGGCATTGGGTCCACTCGGCGGGAATTCCACTCTCTACGTATGTGTAGTGATGGAATTTGCGCCTCACACCAAATTAGACATTTGTGGCTCGGCAGGGGGCGGTGTTGGGTGCAACAAAACACTTCCTTCCTCTTTCACTATCTTCCTCGGCCACCTTAAATCTCTAACTATAAAATTACTTGCTATTTTATCTACCACGTACCTAGTAGGTATTACAACCTACACGAAGTTCTATATCGATACTTCGCCGTAAATACATGTTTTGAGGTCCTGAATTATAGATAAAATCTGGGCTGGTGTGTGTGTCTATGAACAGCATAACCCAAAACTCGAAAACGGAAACTCGGATAAAAAATAAACTTGTATTTAAGTTCAGTATCTTCCAAAGATACGACACCAAGATTTTCAAGAAAATCGGCCTACACTACCCTTTATATAAGACATTTTTTTTAAATATTTGAATTTATAAAAAACGCTGTAATGATTTTGATGAAAAACAATATATTTAATATATTTACATGACAAATAAAATATATATCTTGAATTTTCTGGGAATAGCCTGGGAAGTCCTCTTCATCCAGAAGGAATTTTGTATAATTTTGTATAACGTGTAAACCATAAGAAGTAGACAAAACACGTAGAACTCTTCAAAACACATGATTTATTTCAAATAACTGTTTTGTGGAAACAGCTTCTACTCCCTCTCATATCATGCGTAGGAAGTTGAAATTCCTACATCTGTGCGTTTTTCATTTTTACCGCAGACGTTAATAAAGTATTAATCCTCCAAATATTGATATGTGTATTTGTTGTTGCAGACATACAACAAAATCATATCTGATAGTTGAAGTTTTACCATTTAAATCTTACCGTCTTTTCCTTCGTTTATTAACATTTACTTGCGATTTAATTCAAGGAGCATTTAAATATAACTCTTTCGGTGCAAGCAGGCATGCCACCCTTAGCTGTTTACTTGGTCAGCACTACCGGCGTGACTACTCGATCACTAGTTCACAGAGGCTAGCTCGGTCGACCGCGATACGGCTTTTGAACAGCTGACAGCGATTAATTTTATTTTCATTAAGCATTTCTATCATTTACTATCGCCAAAAAGATAGTGTACAATATACATGCTCGGAAATGAAAACAGAGGTTTAATCTCGTATTTTCAGACTTATTTCTCGCTCTGCAAAGATGCGCTTACCGCACTTGTATCGAATATACTATTAAAGTGCTGACGATATTCAGTTGTTTCACTAGTTGTCTGGAATGAGTATGGAACTTCTAGGCCAGTAAGCGGCCCGCGTTTAAACACATGACTATCGTCTTGATTTCCTCTATCCCCCTTGTACCGGCAACGAAATGTGTAATGTAACTATTTTTGCAGCAGCTTGTCTCGATTAACGTGAAGTAAGTAGAAAATAAGCGTTCGTAAGAATAGTTTTTAGAAGCTATATAAAAATAAACGTTAATGGATAGAGAAGAGTATGTAAATATAACATACTAGATTTTTTTTAAATAACATATCATACATTAACATATGCTCCGCGAAAATAGCTATCGAACGGAATTCGATCAATGGAAGGAAAAAGTATGTAAAAGTGTATTTTTTGATTTCAACTTAATCCTATTAAGGTTTTATTTGAACCAGAGAAGAAATTTTAACCCGAAAGAAACGCAATTGCACGTTTGTTTAGTAAATACGCTAAGTAAACTTAGGTGCCAATTTCAACATATACCAGCCTGATGAACAATTTTAAAATTCCCGTTTTATTTACAAATTTATAATGTCTGAAATAATCGTTCTTTGGCTTTCAATAGTAGCTGAACATGTAACAGATGTACTGTTTCCAAAGTCGATAATAAAACTGCTCTTCCTGGAGTGCTAATAAAAAAAATCTGATGTGCTACACTCACATGACTTTCTCTACTCTTGTACAATTTATTTTTACAAACGCCTATTCTCCATATGCTTCATGTTAATCGAGATATCGAGATGTCAATCTTATTGGTAATTTTGTTGTAGATGCAAGGGGAAATATGGTAGCTTTTAAGCGATAGTCAAATATTTTAACGCTGGTTGCTATGTGGCGCATTCCATTCTCTTTGCATGTCCAGGACATAAAAAAAATGAATAACGAATTTGAGAAAAAGTATTGGAAAATTTAAGAAATAACAAGCAATATCTCGAAAACGGTTCACTCAACAAAAGAAATGTATATAACATAAGTTGTGTATTTTAACGCGATCTACATTTTTTGTGTAGTAAAATTTTGTCTAGCTCTTATGGTTTACCAGTTATGCAAAAGTCGTTCACAATGAAGAATACTTTTGGAGACATTCCCAGAAAATTCGAGATATACATTTCATTTCTCATGACATTATCTTAAACATATGATATTTTCATCAAAATCGTTGGAGCCATTTTTGAGAAAATTAAAATTTTCGAAAAATCTTCCATGTAAAGGGTAGTCTGGGGTGGGGGGATTTTCTTGAAAACCTTCATGTCGCATCTCTGGACAATACTGAACCTAAATACCAAGTTTGGTGCTTATCTGACTGTTCGTTTTTGAGTTATGCTGTTCACAGACACACACACAGACACACACACACACACACACACACACACACACACAGACACACACACGGACACGTTTCCAAAAATGCTTTTTTTGGATTCAGGAGGTCTCAAAACATGTATTTCCGGTGAAATCTCGGTATCGAATTTTTGGGTGGAATGCAATACTTCCCCTACTTTCTATACGTAGTAGAGAAAGTAATTAAGCAAATAGGTTAAATATTACAGGAAAATATGCATACTCTGCTTCTTATGTGCTAGAAACTATGCCATTTCACATGGAAAGTAGAAAAGGACAATAAACGATGTACAATTATGTAATATTAATGGTTATAAAATTTTGTTATGTGACATTTTTCGTGTAATTCAATAATTTGCGAGATAATTACATTGTACCCCTCACTCACTCTTGAATGAAAATGAGTAAAAATAGTTGTGTGTTACTTAATTTTCCAAATGAAAATTCACATACATGTTTTGGTTATAATTTCATTACTAGTACGTATAGATTTCATACAACTATCTAATAAAAAGCCCTTAAAACTTCATTAAAGTAAAAACACAACCCAACTTAGAGGAATTTTAGTATTTAGAGATAAAAACCATTACTGACAATGCTTTAGTTATTTAAAAAATAAGTAATTTTTCAAGAGCAGTTACAAAGTTGCATTAAGTCTATTAATAATTTCATATTATTTTAAATTCCCAAGAGATATAAGATGCGAACATTTTAAATACAACAAAGTGGAATATATCGATTTGAAAAGAAGCACTACATAACTAATGTAATGTAATGTAATGTAATATTTATTTCATCATTATTACAATAATACAAATAAAGCTTACATCTAAAACTTATGTCTAGTGCACCAGTTTTCTAGCTCCCCCATATTTAGCCCCTAGGCTGTATATATTGGGATAAAGCTACTATACCATCTCTCCACTTTACAAACTATGCTCGTTCAGCTGTACCTTTCTTAAGCTCCTTATTCCACTTATCCCTTGTGTTGCCTAAAAATGTCCCCATCATTTTAATTATTTCTACTTTTGTGCTTCCCAACATTCTTAATACTACTGCTTCTTTGTTTAACTTGTCCCATTTTTTATTCCATATAACCTCTCTCCACCTTTTAACCTTATCACATTCTATTAGACAATGAAAAGTACTACCCGATTCATCACACATAATACATCTCCCCGAGCCATTATATCCATTCCTTTTTAAAAATATTACTCCTGTGCGCATCCACGCAAGACCTATTCTACCAAATTGATTACATATATCTACATACTTCTCCCTTCCCCAATCTCTTTTAACTGATTTATACAAGATCAATGACCTTTTATCCTCAAAACTAGCCCATATCTCTTGTTTCTCGATATCTTCCACCCTCAATCTCACTTCTTTCCAAAACCCACTGTTATTATATTTATCTAATAGGAAAATATTCCTCATGCCAATTTCTTTTAGGACATTTCCCATCTCCCCTAACCAACACTCTTCTCCTAGGACAGCTTTTCGAAACTGTATACATTCTTTTAATATATTATTATCTTCTAAATTTAAACATCTATACCAATACTTCAAAATTTTTTCCACTATTATACCTTTTCTCCCTACCCTTCCTAGCTCTGCCAGTGCCACGCCCCTTGGTGAACTCTTGGGTAAACCCAAAACTTCTTTACAAAACATTCTATGGACTATATCAATCTTAATCCATCCCTTTGCCACCCCCCATATTTCTATTCCATATAACATTTTTGACTCTACTACAGCTTCATATAGCCTTTCCAACCAGTTCATTGTTAGCGTGGGTGTTTTGCACAAGCAAACTCTAACAGCTTTCATCGCTAGCTTTCCTTTCAATTGTGCATATTTAGATTGTGCTTCCCACTTCCCGTTGCTTGAGAATCTAATCCCCAAATAATCAAATTCTTTTACCACCTCTATTTGCTCTCCATTTATATACCATCTTTCCTCTCTTTTTAATTTTGATCCTTTCTTGAACACTATTATCTTGGACTTTTTTGTATTCACCTTTAGCCCCCATTCCATACAAAATTTTGCAATTTCATTAATAGCATGTTGCAACCCTATCACTGTTACTGCCCCAGCTACTAGATCATCTGCAAATAATAACCCTGGTATTTCCTTTTTCCCTATGACTGGACAGTGTTTATTACTTTTCATTATTCTATCTAAAATATCATCTATAAATAAGTTAAATAATATTGGACTGAGTTTACAACCTTGCCTCAGACCTAAATTTTGCTGTATATAATCAGTAGTACTATTTCTTCCACATTTTACACAAAATTTAATTCCTTCATACAATTTTTGTATCCCCTCGATGAATGCAGTGCTGACTCCTTTGTTCCTCAATTTATATACCAAAGCCTCTCTGTTTATAGTATCAAAAGCCTTCTCGAAGTCTGCAAAAAATATGTATACCCTACCCCTTTTATTTCTTAAGTATTTGTTTACTATAGTATGAATTATCATTATGTTATCTATTGTTCTTTTTCCTCTCCTAAAACCTGCTTGGTATTCTGATAGCTTATCTTCCCTTTCTACCCACTCGTATAATCTTCTAGCTAATATACCAGTGTATATTTTGCCTAATATAGATAATAAACTAATTCCTCTGTAGTTGCTTGGATTATTTGCATCTCCCTTTCTTTTATACAATGGTGCAATAATGCTCACTTTCCAGCTCTCCGGTATCACTTTCTTCTCTTTGATTCTGTTAAATAGCTGTGTCAACAACTTTGTACCCTCTCCTAACTCCCCAAAATTTTTCCAAAATTCCCCCGGAATTCCATCGGCCCCTGTAGCCTTCTTCTGTTTTAATTTTTTTATTTCATACTCTACCTCTATGGTTGTAATCTCTTTGTCTAAGTGATCCACTCTATTCTCAAAATTTCCCCAATATACTTCACTTTTTTGAACTCTTCCTCCCCCCAATAAACCTTCGAAATGATATTTCCATTCCCTTGGTGTTATCTTATTAACTACCTGTTTCTTTCTGTACATTTCCTTAACAACTGACCATATATATTTATTTTCATTCCCTCTGACCGCCTCCTTAATCTTTTCTCCCATTCTTTGCTGCCAATCCTTCTTTTTCTCATCTAGTAAACACTTATAACCCCTTTTATTTGCTAAAAAAATTTGCCTATCTTCCTCCTCTTCTGACCTTCTCCATCTATCCATTTCTTTCATCACTTCTTTCTTAGCCTTTCCACACTCTTCATCATACCACCCACACTGATTTACATTCACTTTAGGCTTCACTTCCATCCTGCTACCTGCCCACTTAACCATTGATTCTAGCCTTTCCAGTGCTCCCTCTATCCTCCCACATTGTAATGCTTCTCTAATACCAAGTTTCCTTAATTCACCACACTTGGAAGTTAAATTACACCTAAATTGTTCTGCATTCTCCTCTTTCCATTTGTAACTTCTGATTTGTTTTAATGCTAATTTTTCATCTTCCTTGTTAACATAACCCTAGTCTTATTTTCATCTTTAATGGAAAATGACTACTATTTGTTATTATGTTCATAATCTTGAATTCTTCCATCACCTCTTCGACTCCTATACTACATATCATATAGTCTATTACACTTTGGCCGATTACACTTACAAATGTAAACTCTCCCCACTGGTCCTCTCCTTTGTATCCATTACATATTATTAAATTATTCTGTTCGCAGAATTCTATTAACTTTCTACCTTCTGCATTTATCACTTTATCTCTACTTCTCCTCTCCTTTTCCTCGTTTTTTTCCCAGATACATTCACTTTCTACATTTAAACTTCTTGGATTATATTCCCCTACTCTTGCATTAAAATCCCCTACTACAATGAACTCTACACCACATAACTAATTAAAAAGCCCTTTCTCGTGCAATCTACATGCTGCATTCCTGCATCTTCTCGCGGTATATTTTATTGACATTTTCAAGGATTCAGGAAAATGTTCATGAATGTATTTGTGTGCCAATCTGTACAGCTACGTAATAACCGAATGAGCAAATGATACTTTACTTTTCTTTCAGTTCACTGAATTAAAAAAAGAATTAAATTTAAATTTATTTTAAAACCAGAAACTTTAAAATCGTTAAAAAACTGCATATTTTTACTCAATTAGCATTTTAAGCCAAACACAGGCTAAGTAACTAACATTTATTTTCAAACAGATCTATTGACATCTAAAATATCAACCGAGGTAGTCGTGTCTTGCATTCGGGATAGATAAGACAAAACCCCTTGTTCCGACCAACATGACTGGAGTTCTTGTGGTTTCACCTAGACTCACAGGTGAGTGCCTATCTTCAAGATCCATGTGGCAGTAAAAAGCCAACGAAGCTAAAGTGAACATTATAAAGTGAGCTCTAAGGCCATGTCATTGGTGTAAATTAACTACTTTCCGTAAGTATACTGCAAACACATCTAAAGATGTCTCGTGTCCTAGAAAATGTTACAATGATACCTGAAACGTTCCACTTCTAAACTTTTATAGCTGCCATTATGAAAATTAATTTATGTATCCTAGAAAGAGTTAAGGTCTAAGCTTTTCTCTTCCACTGAAAGCACTTAAGATAAAATAAGGCTACGATAAAAACACAGGAATACAAAAATACAAATACGAAAAAAATAATAAAATAAAAAGTATAATGCTGTTGAATGTTAATATGATTAATAGAAACTACTGTAACAAATTTCAATAATATATATTTATGAATTGCAGTTATTAGCCAATATAAACATAATAGCCTGCATCAAATGTTTAATTCCCTTTTCTATTAATTTTCAGAAATATCTCTCAAAAATCTATAAACAAAAATTATAGTTTTAATATGCTCTAAATAGTTTCTCTTAAAATAGTTTAAACTTTCTTTCATATCTCATTTAAAAAACAAAACATAGCTACCATTGTAATTAAATGCATCAAAAATATATTAAAAATTAAACTTAAGAGGTTATATCATTTTATTCTTGTACATTTTTCTTTGTTCTCCAAAACTGGACTCGTTTGTATAAAAACTCTTACGCAAAAATCATTTTATACAAAGCAATTAAATTGGGAGCTGGAGGATGAAAATCCGGTCTCTCCTTTAAATTTTTGTGCACGTTTCTTTTGAAATTATCTTTTACGTGATTCAAAAATAACGAACACGTAAAATGATGTAATTTTCTGTACAGAAAGAAAATAACATTCTTTTAAGTTTCATTCCTAACTTATTTTAAAGTGACAAAAAATAAACACAAACACAGAGTTTTAATTTTTCATAAATATATTGCTGTAAAACAAAACCAATGTATTAACGATAATATTACAGCTATTTCCGAACATAGAATTTATCGAACGCTAGTTACGACTTTGTCAGGCTGTATGCACTACCTATTAAAGAACTGCCTCGAAGATGGAGAATGCCTATACAAATAAAGGAAATAGCGCTATTGCCGAAGCTGCAGAACCCACAAAATCTGATAAATGTCATGCAAAAAAGGCAGATCAGATCCGCTGCAAGAAACGGAGGGGGCTAGCAAATGGAATATAATATGTATGGATTTATTGCAGAGAGCTGGGGAGAAAAGAGCTTCGAAAGGAAATTGAAGAAAAGCGCGGAGGGCAGGCAATTCTATTTCATCGGACAATACCCCACAAAGGAAGAAGGGAGTAGAGCTATGGACTGCTGCGGCAGTAAGAGGATATTATAATAACATAAACATTTAAGGGAAATACTCCTTTTTCCCTTTATTTTCCTTTGAGAATTTAGCAGGAGAAATTTATTCGTTTTGGAGACAAAGTAAGCGGAGAAATGACGGTTATTCTCTAACGGACAAATCTACATTTTAATTATTTGCTTGGTTTTTCAGTTGCTTTTATATAACTTGAAAACTGGCAACCCTGCTGAATCATTCGTCTTTATTTTTCAACTTTTATTTTTACCTTTCAGTTGCAAGCACTAAAGGCAAAATCTTCGTTATGTTCTTTACTGCAACCTACAGTAATGTAATGTAATGTAATATTTATTGAGTGCCAAGATAATAAAAATCATATTGGGAGTGACTGTTACTGGCCCTGGCCATTTTATAGTCATCTCCCCTCCTTTGGTTATAGTAATTATATTAATCTATTGAGCATTAAGTTATTACATATTAGACTGCCTTCTCGAATTACTATTACATGTTAATACAATTAGTAATTCTTATATTTATTGATATTTACATTATTTTTCTTCTTTTAACCATCCATATCCATTTATTCCTATTCATTTCATACCATAAACTTTCTTTTCTCCTAATCTCTATTTTTTGCATTCAAATATAATACGCTATACATCTTCTCTTCCCCGACCCTTTTGATCTACATTAGATTTAAGTTCATGTTTTTTTTTTTTGTATACTGATTTTATACCCTTCCATATTTTACTCACATTATTTCCCCTAATAATTTTAGTTACTTTCTCTGCTTGTCTTTTCCCCTATTCATATGTTAAAGTCCCCATTATTATAATTTCTATGTTCGAATATTATCCTTTAACATTTGTCACAATTCCAAAATCCCAATCTCCTTGTTGACCGCTATTGCGATCCCATTCTGTTGCGGAAAGGTGTAAACAATTCTAAAGTTTTTTTACTTCTCAGTTTGATTCCCTCCATTGATTTTTGCATTCCTTTCTGGAGCACCAATATACTTCCATGCGGAGATGATACCTACAGTATAAAGTTTATAATGACCAGCGGACCAGCATTTTAGTAAAACATTCTATCCCGGATTTTACCGAAATTATATGTTTCGAGACATGTTTTCGAAAAATATCCAGGCGCGCCGGTATGTGAACAATATAGATAAGTAAAACCCCAAAAGTGTATAAATACCAAACTTGGTATTTGTATCTGACATCTTTCAAGAATGCAACACCGAGATTTTTAAGAGAAATCCCCATCCCCATCCCAAAGCATTTACATGGAAAACGTTTGGTTGTTTTTTAATTTCTCAAAATGGCTCCGACGATTTTTATTCATATACGATATGTTTAAGATATTTTCATGGCTAATAAAACGCATACCTTGAATTTTCTGTGAATAACTTCTGAATTCATCTTCATTTAAATTAAAACTTACACAGGTTTGTATAACTGATAAACCACAATAAATAGATTAAAAGTTACTTCACGAAAAATGCAGAGACTTTAAGATATTCAAGTTATGTCACAGAACTTTTCTTTGGCATTACTCTTTTTGTAAATATTTGTTATATGTTTAAGTTCTCCCAAGTTAAATTGTCATGCGGCATCTGTAAAGCATTAAAAAAAATGTTATATTTATTTTTCTGCACATGGGTTCCTTAACGCTGATTTACGATATGCCAATAGGTGTGTTTTGTTTTCGTATTGGGCAAGGTCATTTTGCTTAGTTCCATTTATATGTCGCCTTTAACATCCAAGTCGTCCTATGCTAGTCTCTAGTTCCCGAGGTCGTGGGTTCAAAACTGGTGGAGGGCGATGGCTTTTTTCGGGTGTAAAACTCCTTAGCATGGCTTCCTTTGGAAGGGAAGTATCGTAGTGGTGCCGGTGGTTCCGTATCGTAGATTTACGGCACGTAAAAGAGCCTCAAGCCTGATAAAGAGGTCTCCGAGCAAAATTTCCGGTCTTTCACGCCCAATGTAGAATGAGACGCTAAGGAGCACAGCAGTTAAAGAGCGTCCATAAATAAAACTCAATTTAATTTTTAATATCTAAGGTCATACCGGCGGCTTTGCCTTTGGAACAATTGCTCTTCAGCAATGATGTTCACTTGCCTACAGTGGTATTGATCTTTGGGTTGGTATTACTTTTGGTTATTATATCAAATTCACAAACACACTCACACATTCATAATTCCAGACTCTAGGGCGGATAGGGAATAATGCTGGCTAAAGAAAAATTACCATCCTCTAGTCAGGAATCGAACTCGGGACCCCTAGATTTGGAGGTTAGAATGCTAACCACCAGACCACAGAGGCGGTCTTTGTTTAATTTGAAGTTATTTATAATTAAAAATATATCGTACGTGAATAAAATGTGAATAAAATGAAATCCGGAATATATAAAGTAGCATATGCTTAGTTGTAATGGGTAGAAAGCCCTGTGCGTGTGAGTAAAACATCTTTGTAACTTGTACAACGTAATTCAAAATGAATGGCACAAAAAGAAAACATACGTATGATTGCTATAATGAATTTATTTTAGAAACACAAGCACAATATGGAGGTTAACTCTCCAAAATTCCATGGACAATCAAGAATGTTCGCTTTGGATACCCATTGTGAACTTTCTACCTGCGCTAGTATAGCTATATAACCTGAGTCGTTTATCCGTTGATTAATTGCTTATTCTTATCCTTCAGGTTTCCCCAAAGCAAAAGCAATGCGTATGACCTGGGAGGTCACATCACTGACATATCATTCGACTCAACTCCGATACTCTGGAAAAAGCTCGTAAAGTTAAATAGCGCCTCTAGACAGCATCTCGAAAATGTCAGGTTTTCATGGAGGACTACTGACACTCGGAGAGTTCATTTTTCAGTTATATATGAAATTTTGGAATAAGTTCAAAACAACAATGAAGAAGGTATTTGTTTTAGTTTAAGTTTGCACCACGCTTTGGTAAGCCCTTTTGATGTAGATATTGTCTTTACGTTGGAGTTGTTTATTTAGCTACACATATGGACGTCAATTTTTAAGAAGATTGTTTGTTACGTAATATGCCACTACGTATGTAAAACTGATTTTTGAAGATGTATTTTTGTTATTACACACCAAGTTTAAAAAATATATTTTAACTTTGTTATTAAATTGCTTCTATAGATAGTATTTATGTTTATGTTTGCCTCGGCTGCAATAGTCTTACTTTAGAGACATGCTTCTCTTAATCAGGGCGTGGTGCGACAAGAATGTAGGCTTACACAGATTTTAAGTTTTAAATCACTTCTTTTTATTAATCCTCGACACAAATTAAATAGCACTACACTAATATTAAGAGCTGTGAGATTCTTTTATTTAATACTTGCACTTTGTTAACGCGTATACTTAATTTTCGTTTCACACGAATACGTAATATTTCTTTAGAGAACACATCTTCCATCCGGTCACTACCAAGGTCTGCAGGCAACTGAACATATTTAAACCGTCCAAACCCGTAAACTTTTGTATTTCAAGTCTCTGATTGGCTAATCCTAGTCCAATAGAATTCCTGCATTTAATTAAAGCTTTTTCTGGCTGTTGATTGGCTATTTTAAACTGTCACAAAATGTACATTATCGTTGCTCTAATCATGACTAGTGGTATTCAAACTCTCAAACTCATTATTGCCTCAAGGTTACCTCATTGTTAGCAACATTAAACTTATTATTCTCACAGCTCTTACATTATTAAATTACCTAATGCATTCACATATAATTATTGAACATGTTTATAATAATATAAGTATTTGCAATGACTGTTACATATATTTTTACAAATTATTACATACATATTGCTTCAATGCGGGCTGTTATTGAATTTACATATTATAAAATTTAATTGAAATTATTCATGTGTTAAAAATACTGCCTCAAATCACAGGTAGATATGTTTTATTTTTGTGTAATTCATTTTAGATTGACTTGTATATCTTAAATGTTCCGTCTTTTTTTCTGGACTAGAAACATTCCAATGCCCTCCGACAACGTTGCAGAAGAAATGGAAGTGCATATGCACTGACAGGCCTCTTTACTTTTCCTGTCCACTGGCCTTTTCTTTCCCAGCCACCGCACATTTGGGTTCTAATCTCCAATTCCTCAACCCCTCCAAGTAAAGAAAAGAGGCAGCACTATTTTTCTGGGGTCCGCACCGTTTTCTCCTTTTTTTATTCTTTCCGATTCAGAAGCTAATGTGAAAAGTAAACGGTCGACTGAAAATGGCGAGTGTGTAACCGCAGAAATCCGGACAGAGAACAAATCGCCTATATCCTGTGTACCGGGAGATAAAAAGCAGAGAAAATAGAGGAGACTTCAGAGTCCAGGAAATATAAATAAAAAAGCGGTACCATCTCTGTGGTGGAAGGGGAGGAAAAGATAAAGAAAAAGCTGAAAAGAGATGCTGATGGAAATAATCACTGACTTGTAAATGGCAGTGGGCTCTCTCTAGACGGTAATGAAGTATGTATGGGTACTCTGTTAAAGGGAGAGAGAAAGGCAACTGGAAAAGGAAGAGACTGCCTTCTGCTTATGTATTTATGTCCCAGCTCACTCAGAAGATAGAACACAAGAACATCCCCTGGTTCTATTTACCAAATGATTATCTGAATCGGATTGATTTACTGAAAGAACCTAACATTGCTCTGCCTTGGCGTTCAAGCAATACTCTTTACAGCGTTTGTTTTAGTTTAAAACCAACCAATAAAAATAAAATAAAAATCTTTTAAAATGCTTTTAAAATGCCAAAGATTTGTTTTTATTTCCTACTTCACTTTTCATCAATACTTAAAAGGATTTGTGAAGTTCCCTATGAAAAGCGTACATTTCTTAACGTGTTACACAAGACTATTAGAAAAATCTTGTGATTCTCTAGTTTCATACGCATTCTTTCAGGTTAAAGCATTCTGAAACTATCTTATCGAAAATATATATTGCATTATAAAATTATAAAATTGCACGGCCGAGGTCATCAAGGCACAAACTCGTGAAAACATCCAACAGGACAGTCCTACCTGTCTTATTTTTATTATTTTTTTCAGGTTTTCCTCAGTCCTCATAAGTGACAAATAAAGGGGATCAAATTTAATTTTTCAACTATCATTTCATTCTATGTATTAGTGTCCACCGGCTGTAGAGCCATACGCAAAAAGAAGGGTCATTAAACATTATTAAAATAGTTTGTATTTTTTTCAGACCCTACACTTATCTTTGATGATTCGTAGCTTTATTAACGGTTTATCAGTTGGTGCCACATTGAAAGCACAATTGTTGCCCCATTGACCCGAGTTGTTTTTTCTTTGTGTGTTCCCCTGCCCCCTTTTTCCTTTACCCCGAAAAAAAGACGATATAAAGTCCAAAGCCTTTAAAATATATAATTATTGGACATTGTACAGCATTTTGTACACATTTTAGTGATTATACATCTGCAGTTATAAATATATTAAAACAATAACTTTATTGTAAGCATAGGGTTAAATTATAGTTTCGTTTATTTGTGCAGGAGTTTAATTTAATTTATTGACATAAAACTATGGATATAATTTAAAGTTTCAACTCCATAGGTGCAGCTATTCGTGAGTTATTTCGTGGGCAAAACGGACAAAGCCATATAGTAAGCACTTTCTGTTTCAGAAATAAACACAAAGCACTTGACTCACGTACTACCTGTCTGACAAAAGAGTGCAGTTTTCAGGCGAGGTCGCTGGTGGCCAGAGCTAGGTTTAGACAAGAGAGATAACGCCCGAACTAGAGTACAGTACAGTCTGACCATCAAAATATCAACACAACACGGAATAGTTAGATATTTATGTTTCTCTTCTTTACAAAACTGTAACAATTTTAAGCGTATGACTTCGTGTAGCGGTGTTTGCATTACCTGCCCAGTGTGATTAACAGACTCAACGCTGCATTTCCTTACTGCAGACCTGTACATGTTACGCACCGGGAATGGTGACGTAATACGGCCTAACATGTTTCTGCGCGAGCTTCCTCTGCCTTCCGTCTGCACTTATTCCTCAGACAGGTAGTGCTACTCGGAACATATCTCTAGTGTTGTTTACTTGCGGCCAGCGCAGCAACTTTTGTTGTGAATAGTCTACTTGAACGTAAACAGGACAACAGCGCCACCAAACCAGCGCTAATGCTAAATGTTCCGAGTTATAAACTGGTAGATTGGCGACTCGCATACTTTTCTGTTGAAAGCTTGTAAAACAGGAACCCAAATAAGAACGTTTTCACGCATGCGCTTGGTAAGACCGATTATTTCTGAACATCGACAGCTTTACTCTTAGTATAATAGGGTGATGGATCGAATATATTAGAGAGGTGAAGCTGCCCGAGGCTAATGGACACAATTTTCTAAGGATTAAAGTACTTTATATAACAGCGCAGATTATCAATTTACGTTAGAAACTGAAGAAGCGTCTGTGTAGGACAAAAAGCACAAGCATATTATTTCATACGCTTCTTCCATGTTTCTCTTCATCAGCCTCGGCACTGACATTTCTCTAAGTTTTATAGGAACTGCGTAGATAGATGGACACCCCTGCTGTAAGTCACCCCTGAACCACTGGAATCGGAAAGTGAACTCTATTGCTCAGACTCCCTTAGGTTGTGACCGTGTCCAAGGGAAGGGTGGAAGAGGTGGTGTTGTAGAAAGAAGGAGGTGGAGGAAGAGGGAAAATTCTCATAAATAAACAAGAGACCACCGCCGCGGCTTCAAAAGAAGGGTCCATTATAGATCTACAGGGCTCTAACACACTGTAGCAGGGCACATACACAGACATAAGGGAGGTTTTTCGTGTGAAACGGAGAAGTACGTGTCATGGCTATGCAGATAACAGTTATAGTAGACGAGCTTCCTCTGACCGCTAAGACGATTGGGTCAATCTCAGCAAAGTTTAAGTTCGTTTGTCGAAAACTTCCTCCAGTCACACTTTATAAAACCACTTCGGTTAGCAAGTGATTTCAGGTTCAAAATGTTTCTTCCCGTTCTCTTCGTGACCAGAATGACCACACAACGGAAGTTCATCTAAGTAAGGGACATTTGGAAACGTGTGGTGTTCAAAAGGAAACACTTCTGATTCTTAAAATATACTAAGTGTACCAGTGACATTTTATAAATAACACTGCCAAAAGGAACTGAGGAATTTGTTCCTGCTCTCAAATCTCCTTATAATTCCTTTTCCACAATAATTCAAATCAATTATGCTACTGACATTGTATTCTATTGCTCTTACACCACGACTAGCACATCATCCACTGTCAGAAATTCACTGATCAGTAGAACTAATAATGGTAACTAGAACAAAAGTGTCTTGTTTGATATCCATGATCAAATGAAGATTTCTTGAGAAATGTCCATATTCAAAATACGTTAATGATACCATCATCAGGCTCGGCAACCGTATCCCTCACAGCGAAGATCTAAGCGGAAGATAAGGGCATGTTGTATCATATTACGACTAATTCATACTTAATTAATATTACTTTCAATACTTTGTTGCGAAGTAAGAGCCCATTAAATTTTAATTCCAACTATACATCTGCAGAGAAGTTTGTGCGGATACTGTAGAATTGAGCCATTTAGAGTATCCAAATATAACTTTGAGAAATGTCCTGATGACCCTGATGTCAATTCTTTCTCGATCATGCAGCATTCAGTAGATGAGAACATGTCTGTCAAAGCTGTAGTAAACTTCACAGTTTATCTAGAAGAAAACTCAAATGATCCAATCTTTCTGTACAAACTCTGGTCTTCTCAAACAGAAACCAATTATTCATTTCACACAGAGAGACAGTGAAGCTCCATTCATACAACTCAAGTTATGGTTGCTGAAAATAAATGGATAAATTAAATTATGCTTCTGTCTCAAAAACTAACTATAGCCTTTTTTAGCCCTTTATGTCACTGAAATTTATAGCATCTTCCTTCAGAATTACAGAGTTTACTTAATGATAAATGTGATGAAACGATAATAAGCTTCAGGCACCTTGAACGTATGAGAATTCTGTTTATCATGTTGCTGCCTAGAAACTTGTGTACTATTAACTCTTCCCAGTTCTGCTTTCCATTCCTTTGTTTCTTGGCGTTTTTGGCTTTTTTCTTTCTTTTATCGTGAACTACTAAAATCGCTGAGATAGGATTTGCGTTGCATGGGACGCTTTTAATTAGTATCATCAACGTTAAGTTCATCTCTGGAAAAATAATTAAGTGAATTTAAATCTACTTCAAAGACAAACTCGACTGGTGATAAGGAACATATTTTCACTCACCATATATGGTTACTTTCCAACATTTAGGGGCCACACCTAGAGATTTAAAATTAATTAATACAGCTAAACTGCATTATATTCGAGTATGAACAATAAATGATACATAATTCATCAAAGGAAGACTGTTACTTAAAAACAAACTTATTATTTCAGAGAAAAGCACTGGATTGCATATATTATAGATTGTTTGGAAGATCATAAATTTTTGGAATTACTTTGAAAGCAATGTTGATAGAAACATAGCAAAAGGTTATTATTTTTACCCCCCCCCTCTCTCTCACACACACACACACACACACACACAAAGTTGCTTAGAAGCAGAGACTAGAATCTTACTTATTTTCCATGATCTGCAGACTGCTGGTATTTCATTTCAGAACGCTTAGGCTGCAGCGTAAGTAACGGCATCGAACCCAAAAAGTATAATATACCATGACATCAACGCAAATGCACACTCGAGAAACCTTCAGCACAAAAAGAGGCCTTTTTATAAAAACCTCCCTGTAAGGCTGGTGTGTGTGCGAGAGAAAGAGAATAGCATTATCCAAACATTAAGACCAGTACAAACAGTAGCGATTTTCATACTTCACTCAGGAACCTTATACGCATTCCCGTTTATTTTTATTTTTTTAAATAAAATATTGCGATTTTTATTTACATTTCACTGTCACTTCACCAATGTGATTTAGTTCAGTCCTCACTGTAGCTTTACTAATGTGTTTTAGTTCAATTTTCACTGTCACTTCACCTTTCCTCGTGCATAGCGGTGAAATGAAACAGCTTCTTCTTCCTTCCGCTTCACTGGGGCGTCGAACACAAGACTTCTCTAAACGCTCGCAGCAGTAGCGCTCACTATACGTCGCAATTCGTGTAGCAGGCGGGTGTTGTATCGCTTCCACGAATGCACGTGATATTTCATCTTAATGATAAGTTCTAGGTTGAAGTTCTCTGCCTCGGCTGCGAGTCCTAGCTAACTGTATCTCAGAATATTTTGGGTAAGCCGAATGAATACAATGAATTTCTTAACGATTGGATTTATTCCAAATCAACAAAATAATTGAAGCGGCTAACAACTGTTCCCCTTTGAATAATAATACGATTATCTCTATACTGTAATTTACATCTTCCCGCTATTTTAAACATCTCAATGGGCTTGCTATCTAAGTCAAACGTCACAAATTAAGGCAACCTGCCACTAGACAATGTACATGAATGACTATCAGAGAAGTATATGAGCAAGTGTTGAAATCCGCTGGCCTCCTTTTTATACTTCGCTGCTATAACGGTAACTTTCGCGCCCTTTTAACTAATTTCTATGTTGATTATTTACTTGGGGTGCTATGAGAAAGAAATCGTTCACTTTTAGCAGTCAGGCTTCTTCTGACTTCTTTGTGAAAATCCATTTATCTCTGTCTCCCTCACAACTCTTGTTTCCCATTCTATTTGGCGACTTCTTATTCAACTCCCTTTCGAATTTGTGATTTTTCCTCGCTAATATACAAATGCGGGAGTTTTTGGAACGTTCGCTGGAGGCGAAGGGAATAATATTCCAGAAGAATCTGGCTGTCCCTCCATAGCGCATCTGGTGTTCAAGCTGGGCGAGTAAGCTACTTCGTCTACTTATCTCTTAAAACGGCCGTCGGCGTTTATCTTCCATGTGATAAGCTTGGACCATAGCTGCATCACGTTTCAGAGGCTACATGAAGAACTTTTTGAAGTTCCATTGGTTCAGTTTGATTTTATATAAACGAGTAGCCTTACACAAAAACCTGATACAGGAAAACTGTCCATTTGGATTAATTAAACCAACGTGAAAAAAATAAGCATTGTCACATTTATCTACTTTCGAAATATTCACCGTTGCTTGTTTAATCATGCCCATATTTTACGCATAAGCGTGTAGTTCAGTCGTTCTCAACATTGACAACGCCACTGAGTACAGATGCTTACAGTGAGTCATTTCTTCCTCAAGCAATGTTTAAACTGTCAAGAGCACATAAATCCTCGAGTTTCTCTGCAAAAAGTTGTACAATATGGAAAGAGATCTACATATAAATTCCATTCATGTTTCCAGGAAACAATGGCGAGCACACACACGTGTGGTCAAGTGGATGTCCTTTGCTCGGAGACAGTCATGTGCCACACAAAGATATGATAATCACGCATCTCTCTCTTTCTGGCTTCTTCAATATGCATGTGGAGAACATCTGGTTTATAAAGTGAAGCCGGTCTCTGTGATTCTAATGTCTCTTCCACGTCACACCTCGTGCGCACGTCATATATTTGTCCCTAGCCTTGATTACAATTGCAAGACCCGTCTCTGCCGTCTGTCCATTAGGAGAAAAGAAAATGGACCTCGCCAGCACAAGATATGACAAAATAAATAAACATAGCAGTGAATCCAGAAGTTCTTTCTGAACGGGAGATAGTGCTTTCTCTTGGGTGTATTAATAAAGGAAAATGTTATGGTGGACTGATTTAGACCTCCTCAGAGGCTCCAGTATGAACAAAAAGTTACACATAGGTACCTATTGTTTTGACATTATTATAAACGTAAATTTTTTAATAACAATTCTACTGCAACGAACTGAACTGTATTTTGCAATGTTTCTCCCTCCCCCCCAAAAAAGGAAAGCAAATAAACACTTAATTCAGTATTGATCAATATTCATTGACAACTCTTCCTAATAACGATGTTTCTGAAAACATCTAGCAAGCGCTGAAACGTTCAGGATTTGAAACAAATGTTTGAACGTGTGAAAAAGACCTCCCCACATTGATTTTCATATGTTAGGGATTCTTATTTCTTAGTAGTGAAGAATATCTAAGGTTTTAATAATTAAAGAATCTAACCATACCACCTGTCTCTTCAACCCTTTAAGTTACAATCCTAAATTATTAGCATGCAAATGAATTAGAACCACCTATTTATTTTGTCAGTTAATACGTTCTACTACTGAATTCAAAATAACGAAACTACGTTAGCAAAAATAAGATGAATGTAAACTTAATTTGAGATGCCAAATCGTTCAATGAAGCTTTAATGAGAAGCATTGGTTAAACATTGTTTCATTAGTTGTTAAAGAGTTATAAACTGAAGTGGAATGTGGATAGAGTGCAAAATGAGCTCTTTGTTAATGGGATTTAATGATAAAAAAGAGTTGAGAGGTTAAGGAATGACAGAGCAATAATCAAACTAACCTTTTATAATTCCTACATTGTAAATGAATTTCCTATATTGACATGGAAAGCCATGATAACTCGTGTGTTAAATATACGAACTAAATATTTCAGGGCTGCGGTGTAGAAAGTAACAGAAGTACTATCATTGCGTTTGTACTTATAAGAATTGTTATAGTTATTTAATAAGTACCATACTTGCAAACAAATTACATTAGTAATTCTTCTACTTTCTACACAAAACTAAAAAAAAAAAAAAAAAAAATCGTAAAGCCTCATAGTTTTTATTTTCGTTACTGTTTATCTATACGTTTTGAGGTTCCCTGAATCCAGAAACAAAAACATTTTTAGAAAAAGGTTCGCAGGCGCGCTGTGTGTCTAACAATATAACTCAAAAACGAAATATGGATAAATCCTCTCCTAAGGAAGCGATACGAAGGTCCTCAAGTACACCCCCCGACGTCCAAACTTTACTTGGAAAATACATATGTTTGAGATATCTGTATGAAAACCAAATGTTTATCTTGAATTTTCTGGGAATAGCCTGTGAAGTCCTCATTACGATTGAATTTTATGTCGTATTTCTAATAAAAAAAAGCGCTAAGTCGCCACCCGTTTGCTTCTGGTGGTCACGCAAACAGTGGGATTTAAAAGCATATAGTGACCGGTTTTTAATTTTTTTTAAATTCCCTTGTTTTATCCACTCTATACTGTGTTCGTTACCTCTTATTACCGCAATTACACAACACATAGACACACACACACAACACCCATGTCCATGACGGGACTCGAATCCGCGACCCTCAGCTTGGCGGAGCGCTGGAGCTATACACTCCAGCGACCACGGCTACGAGGGCCGGCGATATTTGACTGCCGCTTCAGTCTACTGTATCCCTCCTGTGTCTATAACGAAGTGCATAATAAAGCATTTCTGGAAACGTTTATCTCGATTAAGAATAAGCAGAGAGAAGAATAAGCTTTCGTAAGGGTAGTTGATAGAAGAGTGGCACAGAAAGTAATGTGACTGTAACGCAATTTTTAATGCATTTAAGGATTCTGATGAATATTTAAGCGTAATCAGTTGAGTTTTTCCTTAATTATATAATTCTACATGTATATTTTATAATGTCGTTTCAGGCTTCGAATTTTGTATTGTTGATAAAATCATAGGTTTATTCGAATATTGATTACAAATAATACAAAGCAATGAGCAATTGCTCCTATTCAATTTCAGAAATAATTCATGCTTCACATATGTATGCCCTAATGCGCTGCTGTATATCCACCAATTCTAAAGAACAAGCAGCACACACTCAATTTGCTTTCGTTCGATGTATGTGAGTAATAAATAGAATATTTTCCACAATGTTAAATTTTCCCGGAAAATTCACATCCCTAAAGATAATGGATCTCTGTGTGCAGGAAAGGCGCTTGAGGAGCCCACAATGACTCCCAAAACGCTCCAGCGCTAAAGTTTGTGAATGGTGAAATTTTACTTGAGTATAAACCTGCCTTCAGCTTTCACTGCAAACGTTCTGGATGGCTGACCTTCAAAACTGAGTTAACATACGCCTGCTCCATGCAGCATAATTTATTTAATCTTAATTTAGACTCTACAGTCTTCACCAAAAACAAAAAATCATACACCTACATAAAAAGTTAAATTCAGAAAATCTCTTTTCCGTATGTGACGTGAAGGCTTTTACTTTTTATCTAGTTAAGTTTTATCATCATCAACATCTATTTTAAATGCATTTATTTATAAACCTTCTCCCTCACAAGCCTTTGGGCTAATCAATAATTAAATTCGTACAGAGAACCGTTTCATTAATAGCGTAATGTTTTGATTAAATGTTAATACTTTATAGTGATACAAAACTATGCCCAGGGAGCACCCACATAATTTCCTGTGCAGAATCATTAAAACTGTCGGAAAGGTACAATCAGACTGAAAAATTCAATGCCACAGCCGGGATTTGAACCACGGATCTACGACTTCTGTGCGCTGCTCTAACCAACTGAGCTACCTTGCTGGAACGACACCAAATTCTCCAACTGACATATTTTTTCCGGTAAATCACAAGGCGTTCTCAAATTCATTTTGAGATAACATACCCCAATGCGATTTACGATCTCGTAAATACTTTAAAGTCCGTGGTTCAAATCCCGGCTATAGCACTCAATTTTTCAGACTAATTTTACCAATCCAACTCCAAATTCAAAATAAAAACGAATTTGCGATCTTCTCAGCTTTTTTCCGTCTTTTTGGGGGGATATATGCCTATGTATTTACTTAATTACTGTTTGTTTTCCTACATGTTTTTCTTCTTATCCTCCATTTATAGCATCCTTTTCCGAGGGAACCTTGTATTCCTCGTACTCTTCTCCACATTCCCGTTGATTTAGACTGGTTTATATTCGGTTGCCAATCGTTTCCTAATTTCATCATTTGTAGTTTGTCTGCAACTTTCGTAGTTTTCCATGTACTGTACAGGCTTTATTGCTAGTACTATATAGGTATTAATACTGCTGTACTTTGTGAAACTTGATTTCATTTAAATTTTACACCAATCTTTGTTTAATATAAACATGTCTCAGCATTTAAAGACGGGTTCTTTTAGGGGGTGGGAGTATGGGATATATCACTATTAATGATTCTTGAAGGTTTCTGTAGGTTGTTTAAAATAGATAAAGTAAATAAACGTCACTCATTGTGTGCTACACGAGTGACCATATTTGCGTAGTCGTCTTCTTATACCTCTGCTTTAGTAGCTTGCGAGTCTCAGTTGTGTAGTCGTCTTCCAGTGGCATGTATTTTATTCCACTTGATTCAAATCGTAAGTTGGATTGCTTGGGACCGTGGAACTACTGTTCTGTTACCATCGATTTTATATTTATTTCTTTTTATCTGTGGATGGTGAATTAGAATGATTTGATGCTACAATGGTGCGACAGTTTGATATAGGCATATTGTTGACACCTTTTCTCCTTATCTCCAATATCTGCTGTTGATTCTGCTGCCGGCTGCTCCAGTGGTAGAACTACGAGAACTTTCCCTCGGGGTATGCGTGCGTGAAGCACAACACTGGCTTAAATTGATTGAGAAATTTATTGCGAACTAAATTTGAGTTATTAAAGTGAGTTGCCAACCGTTTGAAATGAAGAAATAGACTGACTCTGAATTGTAGCACTCGAAACTAAAACAGTCGAATTATTATACCTGCTAACTTCTTCAGGGTTAATTTTACGGTTTGAAATAACTCCGCGATAAAAGAAGCTAGACGCGTAACTCGCCGTGGGTCGCTAAAATGTTTACCGGCAGGATCCCTCGCGGCAGCCGCGAAATCTTAATCACAAAAGCGCGTCACTAAGCGTTTAAAGTATCATATGAGTCAGTACCATGATGGTACCAGTGAGTGAGAGAGAGAGAGAGAGACAGAGTAACTCTTTGATTTAATTACACGCCTTGTTATTACTTAAGCCACGCCTGCATTAGAATTACTCCCACTAACATAATTTTTTACGTGCAACCAATGCTTCAAATCCTAAGGGTGAGTCTCCATCACTAGCGGCCTAGCTAAAAATTTCGAAGATACCTTCACAACTCTACATGCGCGTCTCTGACTGTTACCATGGGTTTAACAATTCTCAGAATGTAAGCGCCTTTCTCTTTCCCAGAATTGATCTACGTGCCTGTTTAAGCGTACTGAAATTTTAACCTAACTGCGTTTCCAGAAATTCTTAAGCTAATGCGCTCACTACTTCGGCTGTCGCTAATGATTCTGGCTAACCTGACTTCTTAATTATCTTCATCTTTCCGAACAAAATCTTTTAACCTAAGGTTGTTACATTATACATCGATTTAATATACGGAAATTATTTATTGCAATTATTTATCTATCTTACTATTATTTCTCTCTTTACTTATTTATATGTTCCCGTCCATAATTACGTTATCAGTGGAATTTCGGGTACTGGGCTTGAAATATCCAATCCTGTATTAACCTTAACCTGAGAGAAATGCAGTCAGAATGTCTCCTACACGGGATTTGATCCCGATGAGCCGAAGATCACTTAAGCGCAGTTTTCCGGCCTTTTTACTTTCTCTACCACGTACATAGTAGATATAGAAGATATCGCATTCCACCCAAAGATTAGATACCGAGCTTACACCAGAAATACATGTTTTGAGGCCGGTTTAATACAAAAAAGGCATTTTTAGAAAAAGTTACACGTGTGCCGCGTGCGTGTGTGTGTGTGTAACAGTATATCTCAAAAACGGAAATTCGGATAAACACAAACTTAGTATTTAGTTGCAGTACCTTCAAAGGATGCGACACGAAAAAAAGCCCCACCCAAACTACTCTTTACATGAAACATTTTTCTAAAATTTAGATTTTTTTAAAAAATTGCTCTAATTATTTTGATTAAAATGCCACATGTTAAAGAAGTTTACACGACAAACGAAATGTATACCTTGAATTCCCTGGGAATAGCCTGGGAAATCCTTTTCATTAAGAAGGAATTTTGTATGTCTTGTATAACTGGAAATATTAAGCGATAGACGAAAACGTACTACACAAAAATGTACATTTCTTTAAAACACAAAGTTTATTTCAAACAACTTTTTTGTTGCCACATCAGTCATTTTCGAGATATCCGTTATTAATGCTTCGAACTGATCAATACTTTGTCATTTTTTCCAAGTCCCGTCGATTTTAAGTTGCTTTTCGTGTTTGTATGGAAAGAGTATGGAGTTTTAAGGCCAACATATAGCGTCCAGTTCTAAAACATTTGACTATGTTCTCTTTGTATCCTAACGAAATTGTACTGTATTGTAGGTATTTCCGCAAAGGTTCCTCTTGATTAAAATGAAGTAGCTAGAAAAATAAAGTTTCGTAAGAATATGTGATTGTAACACAACAATATTTTTTCAATTAATGGTGTACGTATTTTTTAAAAGTTGGTTTTATTAACTTTTAAGCTTCACGTCCATATTCATACTTCCAGACTCTGCGAGGCCAGAAAATGACACTAGTTACAGAAAAATTTCCCCACCCCTGTCGGGAATCGAACCTGGAACTTCTAAGTTGAGAAGTAGAAGGCTGATCACTCAACTACAGAGGCGGTTCCGGAGTTTCTACCTCCATGTTCTGCTTGCTCATTGTGAATTTAATTTTTTCTTTTGTAGTCTTCAACGCTCATGCTTACTGCATACGGCACCAAGCGGTGGGCACTAGTGATACATAAAATAAAATGTATTTGATTTATGAGGATTAAGAAAAATCTGAAAAAAAACTCAGGAAGGACTGTCCTGGCGCGATTTGAAACGCAGACCTCCCGTTCACGAGTTCGGGCCTTAAACACCTCGGCTATCCGTGTCGGTGAAATGTCACTTGAGATATCATTGATTTGGTGTGAAAAAATCATTGATTAGACCTGAAACAGAATTGTTATTCTAAGTTTGCTATTGCCGAATCTTAATTTTGAGAAAAACTATAGAACAAGATGAAGAAAATAAAACACACTGAATACGAGTAATCTAAGTTGATATATATTTTTTTCTCTTTTTAGGGATGGCGACATCTTAAAAATCATTGGGACAAATACGTCACATATAAAGGATCTTAAAAATTACAGAAAATGTGCAAATTCTAGGTTAAAACGTAGTAAAACGAAACACATTTTGAATATTTACTGCATCAGTGCGTTTACAGATTAGCGGAAACGTTATTTGCATACGAGGTGGATAATGCCCTCTGTTTGCGCATGTTTTATAAAGACAGACACCCCTTAAATGGAGCCTCTGGATACAAATGTAACAAAGCGGAGAAATTCCATTCGCAAACAGAATCCAGATGCGAGGAAGCAGCTCCGCTAACAAACGGCGCCCTTGTTCCAGCTAAAACGAGGAACAATGCATAATGCAGTCGCCATAACGACAATGTTTGTGATGATGTCATGGTGCAAAAAGCAGCAACTGTAAGGAAAATGGTATAAGCCATACCTCGTGAGTCATCCGTGAAGATAACTACACAGCCATCCGGCGATGAAATCACAAAGACGCCTCAGTGGCGTTTCTGATTCCCCGATAGTTCCGGAAATCTGAAAATGGGCATCGGGTCCCGAAACGTTTAGTTTATGTAGCCCTTCGCAAGATTGTGTTCATGACTTAAGTCTTCTACCCCGATTTTCTTAAGGGGAGATGTATGCAAATTATGTAAAAAAAAATTGAATTTTTCTAACATTTTCATTTGATAGATTGCACATTTTAGAACATGTTCCCAGAGTATTTTGTTTGTTTTCCACCTCTAAGTTCATATAAAAATTAAAATACCTTGACAATGCAACTGTGCCACGCCCCTTTATCAATCAGGCACAAGTTGTATTTTTATTTGGGCGAGTATATATTTACAGTCAGTTATCAAACTTTTAAAAAAAGGTAAATCTGTGTACCTTCTTCTCTGAAATTACTTAACTTAAAGCAATGAAACTTGCTAGTATCTTCTCAAAGTGTACAATAAACAATTCTATGATGCAGACTTTTTATTTTTATTTTTAATTATTATTATTTTATTTATTTTTCTGCATGATCTTAACATGCCAGGAAAAAGGGGAAAAGGTTCAAATGTTGAGAATTAGTGAACATTTGTATTTCAAATGCTGATGCCAAGTTTCATACGAGTAAAAACTTTGTAAACATACATTTTCCTCCTTAAACATTGTGGACAAACTGCTTTCCTGGACTCCCATTGCCCGACTACTGGGGTGTAATCCTTTTTTTTTTAATTTATTATTTAGCCAATCAGCAAGAGTGCTATACAAACCATTGATAAATTACTTTAACAATTGCTTTACATATAACAAACTAGTATATTGCCTCTAACAGTCCAATAGATAACAAGAAGGTAACATTAAAAATGGTTAATGATTACAAGTATATGACATTAACAATTAGATTAAGCTAGATAACAGTGACAAGATATTAAAGTTAAAAAATATATTCAATTGATTACAATCAACGACTGGGAACAGAGTTTGGGCGAGTGAGATTAATTCTTAGTCTAAGAAATCACCATCTTCGGAATCAGTGAGCAGGAAGTCTTGAGGTAGTTTTCTTTTTAATCTTCTCTTCTGTGGGTTTCTAAGTCCAATGCGATACGTTGCAGCATCTGGTACTCTGGCTAATCTGAAGAAGAATTTCTTTGAGAGCAATTTGAAGTAGTGTTGTATGGGAAGAATTCCAAAGTCATGATGGAGCTGGTAATTTCTTATGAACCATGGAGCCTTTGTAATTGTGCTGAAAAATTCGTTTTATATAATCTGAAGTGATGCACGTGTTGTTTTGCTAGCTGCATCCACACAGGAGCGGCGTATGATCTTATAGGACATATGAGAAACTCGTATAGCAATATTGAGCACTCTAGTCCAAGCGGTGATCTCTTGTGCAGCAGAGGGTATAGCTTTATGATTCTGGAAGAAGCTAGTGTTGAAATGTGTAGAGTATGTGAGAATTCCAGGTTAGTTTTGTGTCTAGCATTACTCCCAGGTATTTAACTGGAGACAGCAATGTAAGCTGTTTTTTTCTGGAGTATTAATGTGAGTTTCGTTTTTTATTTATGGACGCTCTTTAACTGCTGTGGTCTTAGTGTGCCATTCTAGTACATTGGACGTGAAAGACCGGTAATTTTGCTCAGAGGCCTCTTTATCAGGCTTGAGGTTCTTTTACGTGTCGTAAATCTAGACACGGGACCACTGGCTTTACTTCCCTTCCGAAAGAAACCATGATAAGGATTTTTACGCTCGAAAAAATCCATCACCCTCCGCCGGGCTAGCATGATAACCACTACACCACGGCGGACGACAATATTGTGAGTGGGTTGATCTTGGTTTCGATCTTGTTGGTGTTTAATTTCATTCTTCAGTTTGTGAACTATCTAGATAGTAAATTTAACAATATTTGTAGTCTTTTAATTGCGATATTTAAGACGGGATGTGAATAGAAAATAACTCGGTCGTCTACATACATAGCAGTAGATGTAGGATTTGTATCTAGTAGGTCTACATAAATAAGTTCAATATTCAGATACTACCACAATCATTTTATAATCCCGCAGAATATCCCCCACCCCCATTAAAGGGTGTTTAATACTAAATGGTATTTAGCACTTATTACTAAATTTTCAACATCATGCCGAAAAAAAAGCTTTGTTTTTAATTTCCTCGAACACTTAAGATCCGATTGCGGTTTTACCCTTTTGGTCATTTAAATGTTCAAATGCGACATTTATATTCATGTGCACAGGTGTGATAGCACATTAAATTCTAGTCTTATTTTCTGGTATTCCTTTTCTCACACCTTAAAACGTTCCCCATGATGAACTACTTGCTCAGTTTAATTCAAAAAAAGCCATTATATGTTCCCTGGAGATGGATGAAGATATGCAGAGCCTCTTCTTGTTATGAAGTATAGTTTAGTATAGTATAGTTTGGTATTTAGGGATTTAATACAAAACATGGTGGATTTTTAGAAAATTAAAATTGTTACGTTATTTTTTTCAGGAAAAGCGTTTATGTTACACAAAGTTTAATCTGTGATTGTAAAGAATTCTTATTATTATACAAAACTAAAGGGAAACTAGCATTCCAAGTAAAACAGTGGAGAAGCTACTATTGTTTTTGAGTATTGTTGCGACTCAACTGAATATTTAATTTCAGTTGGTGCAGCAATAATCACACTTTCTCCTGTAAAACACACTCATTTATTCAAGGAACAATATGCAGGATTTAAGAACATAAAACTTTCAATTTTCCATTCGCGTGGGAGATTTCATATGAGTTGATTTTTATTTTTTGAAACTATTTTCTTTCAAAGTTAAGTCCGCGCCACAGAAAAATATTTTTTATTATAAATAATTGAAAAACGTGTGATAAAAAGTTCAACTAAATAGGTTGGAATTTGTAGAAATCAGTAATGTCAGTATTGAGTACCCTTAACTAAACGCATCGAAGGGAGAGAAGTCAAAGAACACCTGCTGTGCGCATGCTCCGATTGAGCCTTTACATCTAAGGCCGCTGAGCGCTACTAAACCACGGTTGGAGATCATTCAGTAAAGACGGGTTCTCCTTTTACAGTCCACACGCGTTCATAAAGAAGCCAGTGTCAGATTAATCCCTTTGGGTTACCCAGCCCTCAGCATGGCATTCGAGAAGTCGTGGATACTTAAATTAATTGCTAGAGTAGGACGTAAATGTGCTAAAAGTTCTGCACGCCTTCTTTAAATTTGTGCATAATGGAATTTTTTGAAGAAGAAAATTATTCAGACGCTCCATATGAGTTATCCTTCATAGTAGATGTATACGCAACTAAAATTAAACCAAAATGTTCACCAAATGCTTTAATTACCGTTCCAACCTCATTTTGCAACAATCCTGAATGAATATCCAAGATTATTTTTACTTTCTCTTTTATCTTGGGTAGAGAACTATTTCGTTCCGGCTCAAAAGTGTCCGTAGTGATTTCACCATAACCCAGAATTACATATTTTGAGAAACCCTGAAAAAATGTGTACACACTTTACCTACTCGTCATTTTACTAAAATTTACTCTGAAGATTTTAAATTACAATGAATTCCATGAACAAAAATAATTCGTATCTTGAGTTTTTTGTAAAATATTACAAATAAAGCTATGAACAAAAATCCTAAATCTGTTAGAAAGAATACTTTATGTCAAACGTTCTTTTTCTTCTTCCGCTGCGTGCATTAGACGTATTAGTTTGTTGCGTCTCCAAATTGGTCCGCCCATCTCGTAGGTCTTCCAATGTTTCTACAACCTCTCAGTTTATACTCAAAGCTCTTCTTGGATATCTTCCTTCTGGCATATGTTGTACGTGTTCCAGTCATTTATTTTTAGGTCAAATGTTCCGTAATATGAACTCCCTCTCAGGTATTAACTATTTGGGTTGCACTTTAAACTTTAAACGTCCATTATTTTCCTTCTCTTTAGTCCACGAATGGCGTATTTGGACTTGTTTTACAAACAGTTAGCTGCTATTTCGTGTGCTATAAAATATGTGTATATTATAGCTAAGTATTTATAGATATATTTATTATTCTAAATGTGCAGTAGACACAATATTAGTTATTTATCAGTAATAAGTGTGTAACGTTTTAGCGAATGTACTAAATTTAAGTGCAATAAAAATTTGCTAACAAAAGAGTGGCGCCCTGATTTTATAGCAGTAGTGACCGGCTTGATTCATTTGTGAAGTGAATTAAAGACATGTAATTCATCTAAAACGGAAAATACTCCTTTAATACTGTTGAAGAAGTACTGCAGCGCTACTGATTCCACAGAAATACAAAATTTCATATGAAACAGACTTTGTAAGATGTTGTGCATGGAAAAATCCAAATATCTAAAGCTAATGAAAAGACAATGCTGGTTTATCTTTCAGACTGGTAATTAATTCAGCTTTTATTTTCAGACTCTCGTCGCTCTGGATTAAGCATTCGTCGTAAGTATGTGATTAAACTAAAAATATCAACCTTTAATTTGGTAATGTCGTTGGTTTTTAAAAAAGCTCTCCTTGGGATATCATGAGAAGTTGCATGTTCTCTGCAGGTTAGAAATTAACGTATTTTTATAACCTATAGTAAGGAGAGGAAGTATTGTGTTCCTACAAGAAATTCGATATCTCTGAATGAATGAAAGACATGGCTTTCATAAGAAAATGTTAGTTTTTGCTGTCTCAAAATGGCTCAAAATATTCTGTGTTTAAGATACCTGTATGACAAATAAAATGTAGATATGGAATTTTCTGGAAATAGCCTGTGAAGTTCTTTTGAATAATTTTTGTATAATTGGTAAAGCTCTTCTACACAAAAACCTAGACCTTGTTAACACAATTTATGTCAATTAAAATTTATAGTAGCGATAACCGTTTGTTATGGGTTTGAATTTTCAATACTTATAGTTTCTTCAAGTGGTAAATCGCTATTTGTTTTTCTCGTGGTCACACATACAGCATGCAATTTCAAAGCCTGCGCAAAGCGACCCGATTTTTAAAAGTCTATCACTTTAACCGATATATCCCTCTAATACCTAAAACGAAACGTGTTAATGTGTAACGTTTATCTCGATTATGAAGAAATATATAGAAGAATAAGCTTTTGTAAGAATGGTGTGTAGAAGACTGAGTAGAGAAAGTAATAGGACTTCAAAACATAAGATATTTTTTATTTTTACAATATTGGAGGTTAAGAGAAAATTAGAATGTGATACAGTGTAAATGAACTCGTTTCAATAGATTACGTCATTGTTTCGAAGCTACCATTAGGGCAGATTGGCCACCAGAGGCCAATTATGCACGATTTTGACCATTGTAACAATTGTTGACAATTTTATAAGCAATTTTAAACAAGAGTATCTCTGGATGAGAAAGCAATGTTATTATTTTACGCTAACGAAATCAACTTCGTATTCTTAAATTTGGCAGAGGTGTCTTGCACATATTTCATTATATCAAAACACAGAAATGTCCCAAAGTTTGCGAGAAGCCGCCACTGACTGAACAGCTTCCGAGAGAAATAATTTGCTCCGGAACTAGATGACCCGTGTAGAAGCCATTGTCTCATTCTACGCCACCCTTCCCGTCGCCAAATTGCCGCTTCTTGACAGCAGGAGGCTACTCAACATTCGGATCGACATGACCTATCTGTCACCATAAACATTAAAGTTATTACGCCTGTAATGCTTGTGGCATTTAAATGTCATATTTTGCGAACCCATGCCAATGCATGCCGCACAGTCACAAAGGCATGCAGCACTATCTTTTGGACTAATTCCATTTCTATTAATGTAAACGACGGCCGAGGATATCTACATCTAATATGGACATACGCTCTTTGATCCTCATTTGATTCAACCTATGACGCATGCACTTACTTTCCTTGTATCAAGTGCATCAAGGAAAAGTTTTCTCCCCAGATGTGTAGAAGTCTGGCCTCCTGAATATGAATACACCTACTATGAACTATAAAATACTTGATCCGATGTTGTTTTCCTTTTAGGTATACTAATGTATAACCAGAACTACTGATATGATTTTACCAAGATCTAATTAGAATTCCCATGAATGAAAATAAATGAAACAAAAAATACGAACACTCACACGTCTTTCTCTAACAATGACAAATTCACATACATCCATTGTACAGGGTGAACCATTTAAGTACAATATCTCCATAATTAAGGGTTGTAGAAAGAAATGTCTTGAATAAAGGTTGCTTGATATTATGGGAAAAGTAAATGCCATTAGTCGTGTTTTGTTTGGAGGACGTTACGATGGTCATTTTAGGGACAATTTAATATTTTTAAATGGGAACCTACAATTTAGATTGACCCTAAAATGACCATCACAGCATCCTCCAAATAAAACACGACTAATGGCATTTACTTTCCCCCATAATATCAAGCAACGTTTATTAGACATTTCTTTCTACAACGCTTAGTTTCGGAGATATTGTACAGTCTCAACTTTAAATGGTCCAACCTGTATATTACAGTTAATACAACAAGTAGTTCTTTTGTTCAAGTCTTGTTATTCCTGATACATTTTTGCCTTGGAATCACTACATACTCAGTTACATAAACACGCAGAAATACATTCAAATGTTTAGCCATGGCTGCGATGGAAAGAAAAAAAGAAGAATAGTAAATTTTCAATTATGTTTGTGGGTGACATAGTTAAGAAATTGTGAACATGCAGCATGGAGAAAATGACTAACGCTACGAAAAAAAAGGAGGGACAGAAATTACATATTTTAATAAATTCTAGAAACTTTCCTGTAGTTGGAAGGTTTGTCTATCTGTTTTAATCCTCCCCAGTTATACAAATTTAAATAAAATTCAGTCAGTGAAGAGGACTTAACAGGCTAACTCAAGTTATGCATTCTGTTAATCATGCAAGGTATCTTAATCGTTGGAGCCAATTTTGAGAAAATACAAGATAACCAAAATTTTCTCTATAAAAGGTAGTTTGGGATAGTTTCTTGTAATCTTCGTGCCATCCTTGGAATGCGCTGGACTTAAATACCAAATTTGGTATTTATCCGACTTTTGTTGTTCATTTATGGGGTTAATACAAACACTCACAACGTCCGCGCACGAACCTTTTTCTAAAAATGCCTTTTTGCGTTCAATGTGTCTATATATGCATATATTGCGTGTGTGTAGTTTTGCATAAGAATGGCTAAACCGACTGTTATGCAACTTGGTATATAGCATTCTTTAAGTTTCACTTAGAAAAGAGATTATGTGCCATATAAATTGTTTTCTCCAAAAGGGGGCTTGTAATGGGACGCAAAATAAAAAAAGAAGCCGAAATATCTCACTATTACTCTGGTTTTGAAAAATGTTGCGTACTATAAGCTCATAGGCATTATGTTTCTGATGTTTTTTATTTAACCAGCTTCCGCGCTAAAGAGAATAAATTTAATTTTTTTGCATAAAGAACAGGAATAATTATGTACTATTGAGCCTTTTACACTTGTTTTAATTATTACTGACACGCCAGAAAAACTGTTATTACTACTTTTCAAAACATTACATAACATGTAAATTATTCAGAGAGAGGGAGATCGATAGAGAAAAGGCGGAGGGAACAGAGTGAGCGTATAGGAGAAAGTGAAAAGGAGGGAGAGAGGGGGATGCGAAAGAAGAATTTCCGTATTTAGAACAAAATGCAAGCAGAGCTGACGGTTCTGATAGTTTTTAATAAAATAGGACATTAGCAAACATTTACTATGACAAGGATTAACACAGGCCACGCTATCACGCTTTCATTTAGTTTGCTGCATATTAGAATTAGGAGTGGAATGATGGGGGGAAAATGAGACATAAAAATTGTCCAAGTAGAATAGCAACCAGTGGTCAGTCAATTGGCTTCGGAACTTAGGGGTTCCCAGTTCAATCAACGCTGAAGCGGATTGAAATTTTGTTTTAAGTAAATATTCTGCTATTATACTCCGTAGTACGCTCTCTCGTAAAACGTCCTTGTTCTATAAAATGGCGCATAACTAAGTCTTTCGAAGTGAGGTGGGATGGCACCGACCGGACTGCTTATGGCTCCAAGTTTACATAAAACTCTCTCGCTTTACGTTGACCCCGAACTGCACGAGACATATCTTAGAACTCTGATGTAACAAAAATGCATGTGATTATAATAAATGTAGTTAGTGCACAAATAAGCTTGCCACAGCTTCTGAAGAGCTATTCATAATATACATAAAAGTAATGCAGGTACCAGGGCAGTCCCAAAAGTACCCGACCTGACGTATATATAGCGGTTGTTCTTTCAAACAAATGACTATGTTAGAAAGTACAACCCTTATAAAGCTTAAGTTTGAAGTTTGACGATGCTACGTTGTTTAGTAATTGTTTGGCAGCCATTAATGGCGAACTCTCTCAGCAAACTTGTAAACATGGATAAAACTGGCCATCGTTATGTGATACAATATGTTCATTTGAAAGGTCTTAGTCCAACTAATATTAAAGCTGAGCTAGATTATACTCTGGGGGAGCCTGCTCCTTCGTTTACAACAGTAAAATATTGGGTGGCCCAGTTTAAACGAGGCCGTACGAGCTGTCAAGGCGAACATCGCAATGGTCGACCAAATGAGGTGACCACACCAGAAATTGTGAAGAAAATCCACAAAATGTTATTGGATGACCGTCGACTGAGTGCGCGAGCTAGCAGACACCGTAGGCATTTCAAAAAGTGCTATACATCGCATACTAGCTGAAAATTTAGACATGAGAAAGCTGTGCGCAAGATGAGTGCCGCGTTTACTCACAATGGAACAAAAGCAGCGTCGTGAGGATGTTTCAGTCGAGTGGTTGGCGATGTTTCGCTGCAATGAAGCCGAATTTTTGCGTCGATTCATAACCATGGATGAAACATGTGTTCATCACTTCACATCTGAAACAAAGGAACAGTCAGAACAGTGGATTGAAAGGGGAGAATCGGCTCCAAAGGAGGCGAAAACAGTTCAATCTGCAGGCAAGGCGATGGCGTCATTTTTTGGGATGCGCGGGCATAATTTTCATTGATTATCTTCAAAAAGGAAAATCAATCAATGGCGAGTACTATGCAAACTTTTGCAGCGTTTGAATGATGAAATCAAGCAAAAATGGGCCGAATTTAGCGAAAAAGAAAGTTCTATTTCATCAAGACAAATGCACCAGTTCACACATCCATTATCGCCATGGCCAAAATCAATGAGTTAAATTTCGAATTGATTCCTCATGCACCGTATTCGCCAGACTTGACCCTCTGATTATTATCTGTTTCCAAAGTTGAAGAAATATCTTGGTGGTAAAAGATTTGCCAACAGTGAAGAGGTGGAGTTTGCAGTTGATGGCTATTTGCAGAACTCGACGGTTCTCAGTATAAACAGGGTATCGAAGCTATTGAACATCGCTGGGAAAAGTGTATCGAGCTGAAAGGAGACTATGTAGGGAAATAAAGATGTATTTTCCCAACATTTTTGTGTTTTCTTTGTTAGGTCGGGTACTTCTGGGGCAGCCCTCGTACAACTGAGATTCATGTGTATAAATGTGACAGTTTAACAAGCCGATGCTATTAGATATATAATTCATTTCAATGACAGTTTTACTTCATTATTTAACATGAAATTAATCAATTTGCACACAAAGCTATTTTATGATATTTTTAGAATAAACAATTCAAGAATAAGTTGCAAGCCCCAGATTACTGTCTTAAACCAGGGATAAACAAAACGAATAAATTAGACCAGATACTGAAAGAGAAACTCACATTGAAATCTACTCATAATGTGGCAAAATGTAGCACATCTGAGTAGCCTGAATGAAGGCGCCAAGACATCATGTAAGAGAAATAATAACGACAGGGACTAGGGTAGCAACATTACAATGGAGCTCATCAGCGTCTCTTCCGGGTAAATGTGCTAGGGGATGAGAAGGAGGGTTGGGGAGGGATGAAGTCATACAACTAAGGAAACAGCCACCTGATCGACATTAACTCATGTAGCGGGGTCAGTGAGTATGGAACAAACGTTTCTCAAAACAAACGACAAATCTGCATGTTTCGATGTAGTTTTTACTGTACAGATTTGTTATAACTTGTTTATAAAGAGAAACTATTATTTTAACTTACGACACTATTTTATATTAGAGAGTTTTTGTAATTTAAGAGAAATTCAGATGTTAAATTTGATGGGAAAAAATTAGAACTCAAATAAGGTTCCAATTTACTTATAAATTTAGTAAAGTTACAGTTATTCTTCTTTCGATGTTTTAGGTGTTTCTTTTTGTGTACATGTACGCTAAACATGAATATTTCTAACCTATTCAGCCTGGAAGTGTGTGGCTTGGTTTACAAGTTTGCACAACGGCGCTGCATTAATTTGGCGTCAGATTGTCGTGGTAATTGTGTTTCCGCTTGAAAGAACACTAATTTTTAAACAGCAAGGGAAATTACCGTTATTTCTTATGTGTTCCCTCTCTCCTCAGTCCTGACAACAATAGGGAAATGCATCATTCTATGATAAAAGCTCCAATTCGTCAGCCATATGTGTGCCAAAGTGATCAACACAATTATAATTTAAATTACAATAATTTAAAAGGAAAGACAATTATTAAAGGATGCAGCTTTATTTTCATCTCAATATTTTCAATTATTTTAAAGAAACCATTTCTAAAATTATAAGTTTTGAATAAAATCCAGCTAAAACGGATGCAACATTTGATACTATAAAACAAGATGAAGTAAAATATATAAAATTCGTACATTCCCTATAAAACAAATATCCTGTACATTTTACTGATTTATCTAATGATCATTAATTATTCAGTAATGCATTTTTCACAATAGAATTTGTCTTTCATTTCTTGCAGGGACAATTTTTTGTAGTATAAAGGATGTAACTGGTCTACAATCACGTGTTTTTGTTTACGTAGAATGGAATATATCTTAATGAGAGGCGTGTTTTTAAAGTAAGCAGGTACGGTTGCAATATTTTGCCGCTTCAGCGCTGCAATCGCGAGTTTGAGCATTCATTAGGAAGCCAGATGTAGCTGTCTTCACTTTGTGTTTTGCTGTTATTAGAGTGTTTCGAATTTTTCAAAACAATCAAACGTTCCGCCGACTATTAAGTCAGATCAGTGATTCGTTTTCTGAATGCGAGAAACGTTACGTCGCAAACACTGTGTTAGGTTTATGGGGAAACAATAACGAGTGATGGAATGGTGGGAAAGTGGGTTAGACAGTTTAACGATGGTCGTGAAAATGTGCATCATAGCCGCGGAGCGGCCGACCAACTGTGATCACAGATGATTTGGTGCAAGCTGTGGAAGAAAACATTAGCAAGGACAGACGTTTCACCAAATCGGTGTTGTTTACGATTTCCGCAAATTTCAAGATCAGTTCTCTACAAGATTGTAACAGAACGGTTAGGATTACGGAAATGGTGCTCAAGATGGGTGCATCTTACTGATGAGCACAAGAACAAGAGATCTGCCGCTGCACTGACTTTTCTTACGGGATGTGCTGAGGAAGGCGATGCTTTGCTAACGCACTTTGTTGCATGTCGTGAGACATCACTCCTGAATCAGGGCAACCAACAATGGAGTGGAGGCACACAACATCCTCCGTGAGGAAGAAATTCAAACACGATGTCTACTCGCAAGATCATGTGCACGGTTTCCTGGGACAGACGAGGTGTTTTACTAGCTGAATTCTTGCCCAGGAAAGCGACAATCAACAAAGACGTTCTATTGTGAGACATTACGAAAGTTCCGTCCTGCAATACAGAACAAAAGGCATGGCATCCTTTTGGCTCACAACAATCCCCGGTCATACAGTCAAACAAACTCAGGATCTGATCACATCATTTGGTTGGGAAGAATTCAACTATCGTCCCAACAATCCGACTGTGTGGAGAAGTAGTGTAAGGTGTAAGGTAGTAAGATAATAAAGTATTTGGTAAATTACTTACTTTTAAAATAAACTTTCGGTACTTTAAAACACCCCTGGTATAACATTTATATAACATTTTAATATACCGAATCCATCGTTCATGATATTTTTTTATCCCAGAGGATTTTGGAATTTTGTATTGCTAGGTAAGATTAATGTTATTCTAGAGTTTTTTAAACAGCAATTTCTTGAAAATTTGTTATACATATATCAAGAAATAAATAAAGAGAAAACCCCCATACTGTATCTCGAAATGGTAAATCAACCTGGCTGAGGTAGGCCATTTAATCACCCTTGAATTTGAAACGTTTTTAGCTCTAACTCATTAAATCTAGGTTTTATATCTCAAAGTTTCCTAAATATATAATATTCTAAATACATTAGTTCACTTGACTTCCTTTTTATTCCCAACATCCTTAAATAAGTATCCTTAAAAGTCGAAGTATGTGAAGAAATACATTTAGGATTACTCTTAACTTACTCTTCCCTTAAATTTAAATTAACAAATACGAATTGCATAAATTCCATATACATTATTTTCTACATTCAAGCTCATTGGAAGCACTGTAAACAAACATTTTGCCGCCGGGTTGAAAACAAAATTTCACATTTTTCACTTTAGCTTTCGTGGAAGTACAAAACGCAATCGGGAACATAAATCTCCTGAAGTGGATGGAAAAGAAAAAAAAAGAGCTCTCAACAGTTCATTTCCCATTTCAGATGCGACCAATGTATCATCACAGAATTGCGCTATGAAGCATTCTGTTTTGGCAAGTAGAATGTCTTTGTCGTTTTGCCCTCTCTGTGATCATCATCAGTGAACGTCGATACGCAACATTTGTTTGTGCATAAACAGTCATCATCGTCCATCCAACAAGGGATCCGAACCCTCGCCACAAATCCATTGATACGTAACAAAATGGCATGGAAATGGGCTTTCTATTGAAATCTCTTGGCGGCGATTAATACGTACCATACACGACGGAAATCAGAATTGACTGATGGAAGACCGGTGAGTTTTTGGCAGAGAGTGTGCTTCTGGAAGGCATGTTTTGTTTTTGTTTATCTTAACCTACTTTTTCCGATGAAAAATGGCAACATCTTCCTGTTTGTGTAGCTTCGAATGCCACATTATTTCCACAAACGCAAGCTGAAACTTGGTTACTCGATATTTGGGGTGCTGTTGAGAAATTAAAATGCGTGGCATTGCCTTATAACGTATTCAGTACTCAGTAAACGGGTGCAAAGAATCATGGGTGTAAAAGACCGTTAAATGCATATTATTATTATTATTATTATTATTATTATTATTATTATTATTATTATTATTATTATTACGGTTTTCTTTATTTTGATTCTGCATACACTCTTAATTTGTCGCCAGTTTTAGCCACACCTGAAATGTGTCGACAGCTTTTTTCAAAACTTTAAATGTATGTTGAGGCAGTATTTTATATCACAACACTATGAGTGCCGTAGTGATTGTAGTGTAAACTAACATTATTATTTGATAATGATTTGAGATGTTTGTTAACTATAAGCATTGTTAGGAAATAAGTTTACACGGCCTCACTGAAACTGACAATAGGAGCGAGTAACAATGAAGTGATGGAGTGAGATGTTTATCAGTTAGAAGAGACAAACAAATGACGTCAGAGTAGCGTGCCTTTCTTTAGAAATGGAGGAAATATCTTCCCTAGAGCATATGTGTTTGTAATTTTGATTGGCTGACGAAATAGACGCTAATGTTGGCGCGATTTATTAACCAATAGCAGCTCGATTATAATGTTTAGGCATATCGGGGTGAGGGAGTATAAATTCTTGAGCCAAAATCAAATATCGCGCAGTTCTACAGAATCATTCACAAGGCAAACGTCGCGCAGTTCTAAGAAATCACTCTCGCGAGTTACACGTCAGGCAGTTCTAAGGAAGCATTCACGAAGTACAGGTTACAGGTTCTACAGAATCTTTCACGTCATACAGTTAGTTACAAAATGTGAAATACGCGAATTAATAGTGCGCGGCAAATAAGTGATTGTAGTTACATTCGAAAATATAACAGTTTCAGTCAGGCGTGTATTAAGATTAAATATGTGAAATTAATTAAGTGTGACGGCAATAAAAGTGTAAAAACAAATTCTTTTATCAGTGTTATCTTTTAGTAACAACTCCTTTCCGTTTACATGTCCTGTTCAAGAGATGTTTGCTCGACTGAGTAATAATAGCTAGCCGGAGGACAAAGAACCCAAAATTCAAAATATTAAAACAATAACAGGCACCAAGTAAAAGAAAGATAACACCACAGATTACTGCGACAACCTGAAATGTGTCGACAGCTTTTTTCAAAACTTTAAATGTATGTATACACACATTAAAGTCTAATTATCAACATAGGTTTAGCATTTTCATAGCAAGTCTGGGTGCGATTAGTTTGGTAACTTTTGCTGCATAAATACTCTGTAACTATCAGCATTAATATTGTCCGAACTAGCGATTTTAACACCAATTTTAATCCTCGCTCCCAAGGCCGATTTCAACATTTTAATTTCTACCCTAATGCCTCTTAAAAGGAGCGAAAAGTTTCACGAAAAATCGTTACAACTAAGATTCTCAAATTGCTACGTTAACTTAACGCGGCGTTAATTCTCTTACGAAGCGTTTATCTAAACAATAACACATCACACCAATAACTAAGTTTCACCTAAACAGCACTTTCAAAGCTGGAAGACTATAATTCCCGTTCAAACTACACATTAAATTTAATAAAAGGGATAAGTTAACAATAACATGGATAGGAGCAAAATATCTTTGACTTTTTGGAGTTACGTAGATGTATGATCTCAGGACCGTGGTAGGAAAGTCCCAGATTCGATTCTCGTCGGGTCGGCTACTGTGGCCAGGGTTTTTCATGTTACACCGGGTCGGTAGGCAAATCCTGGGGTGGATCGTCTTCTACCTTCACTTCCTGTCGCCATCATTTCCCTTTATCTGTTTCAGGGTTGGGCGGCGCCGTGGCCGAGTGGTTAGACCGCTCGCCTTCCACCGAGGCGGCCCGGGTTCAATCCAGGGACCTGCACGTGGGATTTGTGGTGGACGAAGCGGCGTCTGGGCGGGTTTTCTCCGGGCCCTCCGGTTTCCCCCGCCATTCATTCCACCAACTGCTCCATCATCACCTTTCCTTTCATCCATTTCACCAACATTTCGTTTCATCTACTTCTTTCATCTACTTCCTTCATCCCATACCAGGCATCGGGCTGATCACCCATCCTGGATGCTCTGTCTGCTCCTCGACGGGCCTCTGACCCCGGGCCTCGGACCCCAGGCACCCGCTTGTAAGCTTGTAAGTCCTGGGGGGTGTAAGTCCTACATAAGAGGAGGGTAAACAGATAATGAATGAATGAATGGGTTACAGGGTTGAAGGACCAGGCGACGGTGTTCTGTCTGTTGCGGCAGGACGGCGGATGGTGCGCTTTGGAAACATTTCTCCCTGGCGTTTGGTTGGAGTGCCAAGGACACCTTCTTTAGGGTGACTCGGGTCTGTGGACACCCCCCCCCCCCGCCAGTGCTACGGTGTGACTAGCCGACGTCAGTTGTGCTCCACCTGGAATCATTCCCAGCGGTCACGTTAGAAGCAAAAAGGGCCGTTGCAGCCTACTTTGCGATGCTCTGTTCCAGGATTCTGTAGCTCCTCCTTATATGTGTATCCTCCTAGAATAATCCGGGTTCAATTCTTTGTGTGTTCTATTTATGCTCTACTTGTGTTAATGTCTTGTTAAATTCTATTTCTGGCAATAAGCAGCATGCTTAATCAGTAACCAGTGACATTTTAACTTCCCATTCATGATGTTATGAAAAATCATGGTATAAACTACTTCCTAATGAAGAAGCTTCGTTAACCAACGTTTCAATAGCCAGAGAAATAATGGCTTTAAAGATATAAGACAACTTTTATTAGTCATAAACTAAAGGAACTTGGTGCAACCAGCCAGAATTCGCTTTCGCAGTTCTTCCAATATGATTGCTATGAACATATGGATATGAGAGTGAGGATCAAAACTTCAGAAATATACTAGCATCACATTGGAGAGGGGTAAGCCGTTTGGAAAATGCACCTGAAAAGACAACAACAAACAGAGAGGCTGTTTGAATGGGACAGAAAAAAAGATCATCCCCTCGTTGAAACCGGCCACCTTGGTCCGGAAGTGCGCTGCATAGAAAACGGTAACAGGACAAGGGGCGGAGAGGGGGCGGGAAATCACAATGGTTCTCACATTCACAAAACGAAGACGCTAAAGACGGAGGGTTCTGGTAAAGCAGTGGCGTGACAAGGAGTCTGTCTATATCGCATTCAACAATTGTTTTAAAACCAAAAGTGGGATGCTCAATGAGTTTTGATTCACTGATAATGCAACCATTTTTTGGTGATTTATACATATCATTCTCCAAAAGTAGGAACTAGAGTTTTTCAGGCGTGAATAGCTTCATGTAGAAGAAGTATTGCATCCAAAAAAATTTATATGAGATTTCACCGGAAATACATCTTTTGAGGCCCGCTGAAGCCGTGGAAAAGCATTTCTAAAACAAAACTTCGCGTCTCTCTCTGTATGTGTGCATATACCTTTGAACAACTTAACTCAAAAACGAAATGTCGATAAATACAACAGTTGGTATTTAAGTTCAGTACTTTACAAAGGTTGGCCATGAGATTTTCACCCCACGCTGCGCTTCACATGGAAAATGTTTCGTTATTTTTTATTTTTTCCAAAATGTCTGAAAGATTTTGATTAAAATCTTTCAGACATTTAATATACTTGCATGATGAATAAAATGTATATCTTGAATTTTCTGGGAGTAGCCTGTGAAGTCCTCCTTATTAAGAGAGAATTTTGTATAATTGGTAAACCACAAGGCATACACAAATACTTACTGTACAGAAAATGTAGAACTCTTTAAAACGCAAATTTATTTCAAATAATGTTTTTTGTGGCATCAGCTATCGCCAAGAGTTTTGTTGTTGTTGGTTTGAATCTTTCAATACTTGTCATTTTTTGAAGTATCATCATTCAGTCGTTTCTCGCGATGTCATTTCAAGGCCAGCATATAGAAATTCTGTTTTAAACATTTGATTATTGTTTGGGTTATATATATATATATATATATATATATATATATATAACCGAAACAATAATCCTCGCGCCTACAACTAAATGTGTAATGAAACTAACTCTGCGAACGTTTGATCTCGATTAATATGACGTAGATATACAAGTATGGTTTGTAAGATTTATGGCTGTGTGCACCTTCTCGTTAAACAAGCCCTTCAGGGACCTTCAACTCACCGCGGTAAGAATTTGACCGGGGTAATCATCACACAGCGGTGCACCAACGTTCACCGCAGTTTAGGTGACCGTGGTTAGCTGACAGACGCTCACCTGGTTGAGCGCACCGTTCATTGTAGGTAAACTCCACTGCACGCAACCGGATGTCGTCTCTTTTTCACTTGTTCTACCTCTTTGCTGAAGCGCATACATGTACTTGTTCAGCGTGCAATGGAGGAAAGCAAAAGTAGACCCAAGTTTCTTTAATACGTTATGGAGTTCAACATGCAATTTTTAAGAAAAGAGAATAGAGAGATAGAAGCAATAACTTTAAGATAGACACGTGGGTAAAGTTGGCCTTAACAGTTGATTAAAAAATATGCTGAACTATTATCTACAGGTTCTTTTCGCACTAAGTTCCGTTTAGCTTATCGACATCTACTGCTGAAAGAGGGGCAGAAAAAAGAAAGAAAAAAGATACAAGATTTTAACTCGGAACCTCTTGAGTATATAACGCACATGCTACCCCCACACCATGATGATGATCTCAAGTTTCCGCACTGACCTCTTTAGGTTACCGGATTCTTAATATCTGTGCAATTAATGTACCCTAACATTCCTGAAGTGCACTAATTGCATTAAATACATTCATTGCTCACCTTAATTCTGCCACGTCCTTGCAATTATGCTTTAACTAATATTATTGTTATGTAACGCCCTGATTGTGTGGATTTTCGTCACGTCTTGGGTCAGAAGTTTCAGACCCCTGTCGCACAAAAAGCCTTAAGGCACTAAAAAATACAAAGTACATTAAAGTAACTTTATCAGGATGCATTCATTGGCGAAAATGGAGTGTTTCTCTTACTTGGGAATTTTAACCTATAGCTTTCCGCCATTTTAACATTTCAACATAAGTGAAGTTACAGATAATAAACGAAAACCGGTCTTTCATGGCCGGTCAGATTTAACCGCGGTAAAATTCTCGTTAAACTTTTATGTCGTCGATGGTCCACAAATGACCGTTCATTACGGGAAAGTCCATGATTTACCATGGTAAAATCTTGATCGAGAATGGTGCACACGGACATTAGTTTGTAGAAGCTACATATAATAAACGTTTGGATTGTTTGTGAAGCAGAGGGAATTCGACACCAATCCAGGAATGAGGATATCGTACTGACGCCCCATAAGGGGCACCCCCGTAAGAGATAGAATGAGGGGAAGGAAGGCATCTGGCGACCGGAACCAGGAGTAACGGCACAGTAATGACAGGGTCCCTACAGTTTCCAAATTAAGACGCTCCATTGGGACACATCGGGGACCCCGCTCCAAACAGGGGGCAACCAGCCGAAGGTGAGGGACGGAAAAGTTGATAGAGAGCATCCTTTTTCCCTGCCACGCCGCACCGAAACGCCTTCGTCAACACTTCCAACTCTGAAGCAGACATAACGGGGTGAAAGATGAATTAAATGTTAATGGAAAAAAATGGAGAGGAAATTCGAGGGATGAAAGAAACCATTACGCCTGACGACCCTGGAAAACCCCCTAAAAACCAGGTCAGAGTGGGCGGTCGCCGAGGATGGAACCCGGGACCTCCCGAACGCGGGCCAGGATGTTCCCGCCTGAACCATTCCACACGGTTAATAAACGATAGGGGGTAGAGAAAGCCCAAAAGCATCAGATCTTTTTATTCCATTACACACTTGTGGACATCTTATGCTAGTAGAAACAGCAGCTCTGCTCGCTTTATTGGTTAACTACGGAGATTTCGCTCCCCTACTGTCTCTCTCTTTCTTCCAAGGTCTGTAATCTCTCTCTCCCTTTCTATGCAACGTACATACACGTCATATGATCTCTTGAAAACCACTAATTATTCTTCTGCAGTGTTGATAAAAATAAGATGAAATGTTAAAATGGTAAATCTACGTGTGCCTTTTCCTCACGCTGGCTAAGCGATTGGAATTGCATTATGTTCTGTGATAACTGTCAACCTAGATAGACAATTGTAGCGAAAATTTGGTATACTTTCTTAAATATTCATCCTATAAGTTTCATTCGGTCATTCTTGAGAGAAGTAAATAAAGACATTTTAAAAATGCTGTTTATGGCTTCAAATAAACTCATTATACCTACACTTAACATCAGTTATTTGTCCGAAATCGAAAATAACCTGAATATTTTTTTTTTTACAAGCCTAGGACATAAAAATAACTGCAGTAAGGTTTGATGGTGGATGTACGATGGTTCGACTGGCCTGAATGTTAAAAGTGTGACATTTTTGCAAATAATAGTCGCAATTCTTGTCACATAAAAAGTTAGGGAGTTGTAAAATTACTGGTGTAAATTTACGCACAATAATAGTTTGTGATTATGGTTCGTTCTAGTCTGTCGTCGATAACAATAAATATGGGATTTATTGTTGTGGGCCTCTTCCATATACAGTGTCCATTATTTTCTTCAAAGCATTTCGAATGAAATCTACGCTTTTAAATTTCTGATGCTTTTTAGGGAGTATGAAATTAAAGTTGGAACTTTTCTGCAGAATAATTCCCTGATGTGAATCATTACTTAATCATTGAGTAATCATTTTGGAGGCCTTTAAACTTACTTATTAACTTACTATAAACTTACTACTAAATTTGATATTTATAAAATAACACACACCCGTACGCAGACGGAGAGAGCGTGGAGAGAGGGAGAGAGAGAGTCGGAGAGGAGCTAAAATCACTTCAGTTTTCCATTGGAAAGGCTCAGCCATAATAATATTGTCATACTAACGTTATGTCATGATGGAATTTTTTGAATGAAATACATAAAAACATGCGCCTGTTCTATACATAAAACGCATTTCGTTTCTAAACCCACACAAGGTGGCAAAGAAACACAATATTTATTGTCACACTATGAAAATACATTGAAAATGAGATGTGAGCTTTGTTGACTTGTTCCTGAAAGCTGAATGGAAGGGAAACAATTGCTGATATTAATACAAAAATGATCACGCGTTGAAAATAACAAAGGAAGCAGCATTTGTACTTGGGTCACAGATGGAGTCACATTTACAAATGCAACAGGAAATAGACTTAGTTTGTGGCTAACATTTATTTTATGCCGAAGCTGGGTTGATGGGAGAAAACCTCCATCCAAATGTTTCATTGTTTTCTACTTACTTGCATGAGTAAACTGGTAATATGATCTCGAACTTAAGTTTTACATGCCGTTTTTAGATCTATTTTAAACTCATTCAACAGTCAGGTATATAAAATGGCTACAGAAAAGTAATTAAGCCTGAAAAGCCAGTGTCCCTATAGGCTTATAGTATTTTAAAGTTGAGTAACCAAATTTACTATACCTGAATATGTAACGAAATTATGGGTCTTTTGAATCGGAATCTGCAGGTGTTATAATTTTAAGCTAACTGTAACACGATACACAAAGGAAAGAAAGAAAAAGAAAAAAGACATTCAGCATACACAGCGCCAACTATCTTTCTGTTTTTCCTCTACTTTCAGTGCCAGCATTTCGCGAGTGTTCGCAGTTTAATTTTAGGTAAATGTTGTTTGTTACAAGGCCACAATGTAATTTTAGAAATGTAAATACATTTAATGAATTTTCTATTTTAAAAATTGTAGTTAGCTTTAATAACTAGCTCAGTTACAAATCTCAGTTACGACTACTTTTAGACACTATGAAAAACTTCAGTGTGACTTAATATATCTCTAAATGTTTCCAATATTTATTTTAAAATGACAATCGTTTAGTGAGGTTAATGAATAAAGCATTCCTAACAGTACATTGTAATATATTACAGAACTTTTGGCTCTCATGAAAGAGTGAGCTGATTTTACTAGTATATTAATTTACTAGTTTGGGAAGCAAATTTTGTGAATCGAGCAAACTTTTAGAAATCTTAGCGAAGGAAAGTTTTTTTATTTCTAAGATTCTTATTGTTAAATATTCTGAGCAATTGTGTTTTAAATATAAATATAGAAATATACCTGCCTTAATAAAAACATCAGAGTAACGATAAGTAGATATGCCAGTGTGAACTATCATGAATGCAATCGGTTAAGCCATGCACACTAGAACCTGAAGCCTGAGAAAGAGGCCTCTGAGCAAAATTTCCGGTCTTTCGTACCCAATATAGAATGGGACGCTAAGAACCATAATAGTTACACAGCGCCAATTAAAGAAGAAAAAAGAAATTCAGAGTATGGTTTTACTTCCAACTCGCAACAAACAAGTAATGAGCGATATTTATACAATTACGTAGATTTCTATAGAGTCTGCATTATCCATTTTTAATATATTCGTTCATAGTATGAAACTTTAGATACTAAGCAATGCGAATAATGAGCCGATATCAGTTTTATCTGGTGCTTATTGCAGATTCTAGCGGATAATTTACGACAGCTGTTCAATATCTATACATTATGAACAGTCGAACATTTTGAGAGAGAGCTATACCTACAAACATAAATTTTTGTGAAACTATAAAATAGTTATTTACGATATAAGACCATTATAGTTACAGAACTTAACATTCAAACACGGAAGTTAACTAAGCGAGCGCTAGCGAAACCTATAGGACGTTTTATGGTATTTCGAATCGCAAAAGAAAATAATTTAATTTCGCTTTAAAACATTTTTCTTATTTTGTACTGTAATGTAATATGAATGGACTCCTGGCTCCTTTGGTGGGAAACATTTTGCAAATAAAACATTTATTTTGACTATGTAAATAGCTTTAAATGAAGTTGAGTGATAAACCGTGCTCGAACCGTAGCATTATTAAGTATAATAGAACAATTGGTATAAACTAATAATTGAAATGCAGTGTGAGTAATAATAGGAGTAGTTACTGGATAAAATGAGGGAAATGGATATTTATAGAGAAGGGAAGAGAGCGACCGTGATATCTAGTGACGTCCTACAACACCTTATTACGGTCTAGCATCTTCATTTTTAGACTTTACGTGCTCAGCCCGTAGAATTTAAGTTTAAATATCAGATGAGAGTTTTAGTAAACAATATTTACGATTTAAAATACCATAACAACATTTAAGGAGCAAACGAATGTAAATGTTACGGAAAACTGTAAAAGCGTTTAACTTATAGTTCAGCCATTACTTTAATGAATTTGATGCATTAAATGACTTTCTTTGCCCACTATTATTACTTTCTCTACTACGTATAGTAAGCAGGAGAAGTATTGCATTCCACCTAAAAATTCGATACCGACATTTCACCGGGAATACATGTTTGAGGCGCTCTGAATCCAAATAAAGCATTTTTTTAAACATGTCCGTGTGTGTCTGTTAGTCTGTGAACAGCATAACTCAAAAACGAAAAGTCGGATAAATACCAAACTTGAGTGTAGTATCTTCCAAGGAAGAAAATCCTCCCACCCCAGACTATCTTTACATGCAACATTTTTAGAAAATGTTTATTTTCTCAGTAATTGTTCTAACGATTTTGATTAAAATATCGTATATTTAATACATATTCATTGCAAATTAAATGTATATCTTGAATTTTCTGGGAATGTCCCCAAAAGTCCTCTTCATTCTGAATGATAGACAAAATTTTACTACACAAAGAATGTAGATCTGTTAAAACGCGCAATTTATGTCATATACATTTTTTTGTCGATTGAAACATTTCCGAGATACCTGTTCTTTCTTATTTGTTTGAATTTTGCAATATTTTTACATTTTCTCAACTGGGAATTCGTTATTGGTTTTTTTATGTCCTGGACATGGAAAGAGAATGAAGTGCTCCACATAGCAACCAGCTCTTGAAATATTTGACTATCGCTTAAAGCCTATCATATTCCGCTTGCATCTACAAGAAAATTAACAATAAGGTAGTTTCTGCAAATGTTTTTCTCGATTAACATGAAGTAGGTGGAGAATAAGCGTTTGTAAAAATAGTTTGTACAAGAGTAGGGAAAGTCATGTGAATGCAACACATCAGATTTTTTTTATATTGCTTCTACAAAAAAGCCTTACAAAACCTTATTTCTATATTTACTTCATGTTAATCCAGATAAAAATCCGCAGAAATGGTGTCATTAAATATTTCGTTGTAGTTACAGGAGAATGAAGTGATAGTAACATCTTCAAAAAGCTATTCCCTTTATGCTGGCTTTGGTATATAATATATTCTTTACATGATATCGCTAGAAACAAAACATCTATTAGCGACAGCACTTCAAGAAATGTATTCTGAACGTTTTGGAAAATCCAAACAAATATCAAACTGTCAATGCCACAAAGGTTTTGCATAAATTGTGCTTTTCAGCCAGGTCTATATTATTCGTTTAATAAGTTTTCGTTTACCAGTAATATAGGCTTCACATCTCCTATCGCATCTTTGGAAGTTCATCACATGTAGAGGCAAAGATCGTGAAAATGAACATAATTTAAAGTTGAAGCGACAATAAAGAATCTCTTTCTCTCACACACGCACACGCACGCGCGCGCGCACGCACGCACGCACGCACACACACACACTGATGAATATTGCACGCTGGTGAACTCAGCGAAACATCTTTGGGCAGAGGTTTCAAACGTGAAAGTGCCGCTGATAGTATTTCTCCCCGAATCTCAGAAACAATGCGCGTGATAGACTGAATCCAAGGTAAACAATGTACGCGAATGAACTACTTTAAACCGTTAAGACAGACGAGATCTTAGAACGGAAGAATCGCTATTAACTTGACACAGTTTACAATGGTCACATAGTAATGCGTGTGGAAGTAAAGGTAAAGAACCTGCAAGCCAACACCGATACTGTTCACATATATTCGGTTAACGTCATATCTGTTTTCCAACTCAGGTTCCTCGCTTTGTAATAGGGAACTTATCATCCTAAATATGCCCAGTTCCACCTGTCAGCAATAATTCGACTAGAATTTCATCCGATAGTTATATCAAAAGCTCAACCTTCTTTCTTAGCCTCTTAGATAAAGTATTAGAAGTTGTACTGTGCCTAACTCAACATTTTATGCGGAGATTTCTCAAGAAATATATGTTTGGGGGTCCATCAGCCATGCGCCACGATTGATACTCACGAGGGAAGGAGAGGGAGAGATAGAGCTGCGTGGGTGGATTGTTTATGGCTAAAAACTTCACTCAAACACACATTTTCATACCGTCGCTTGTTTCTCTTCCTCAGTACGATTCGACCACACAAAAAACATTTATATTCGGCGGCTTAACTCGCGAAAACTTCCGTTATTGCCATGAACACATTACAAGATCACACGCGCGATACATCAACACTCGTACTTGTACATACGTCTTTGCCGACTTCGAGATCGTGTCACTAGTAGATGCAAGATTTTTCCGTATAACACTAAGTTAGGCGACACATTAATTTATTTATTTAGTTATTATTATTATTATTATTATTATTATTATTATTATTATTATTATTATTATTATTATTATTATTATTATTATTATTATTATTATTATTCATGAACGTATTGCTTAATAATGTTTTTTTGTTTTTGTTTCTATTGGTCGGTAAATATTACAGAAACTCCCCATTTAGCTCTGTTTGTGAATCTGAAGCATAAATGTCCTCAGTGATACGAAAACAAGATAAGACACGTTCTTCTAAACCCTTAACTTTCCAAATAATCCTAGCTTTTAGTGATACACGCTTACAAAAGAACTTTTTACGTAATTTCAGAGAAGACGTTGTATTCCAAAAGAAGGTTTGTTTCCCAATGAACTTACATTTCTTTACAATTCTGTAGTACTTCAACAACACATTAGCTTCTTAAAATTATATCAGATTATTACAGAAATACATCTTACTTTTACTTTATCTGATTGTCGACGTAACATATAGTTTCAACCCACCCTTAAATGTTAGAAAAAGGACCCTGCGTGCGCGCGTGCAGATGTCTACAGCATGTGTATATTTCATTATTGAGGCAGGACGCCTTTTAAGAATGACACAAGCGAGGGTTTAATGAAAATGTACTAATGAAAATAAATATGAGACTTACTTCAGAGGCTGTTCGTAGAAAATTCGGGATATACGTTTTATTCTTCATGCCAATACCTCAAACACATTAAAGGTTAATAAAAATCGATATAGCTTCTTTGAGACACAGAAATAATGGGGAAAGCTCGTGAAAATCTTTGATTTGTGTCCTTTATACATCCCGGACTTAAGTAGGACTAGGAGTAGGAGCGGAGGGGGACTTAGCACCTCGACCTATGGAAATCTTTTGTGCCTAGGCCCCTAACGAGGCGCCTAGAATACAGACGGCGGCCGGACCAGAGGGCACGACAGGGCAGAGGCTAGGGTATCTACGTTTTCAGATTGAAACTTCCCGGATGGCAATTGATACAACCGGCTCTCCCCGTGCAGGTTTGCACATCCCATTGGGAGGGCCGGGACTTGGAGACTGCCCCCATTACGAGGGACGAAGTATTACATACAGCATCCTTTTTCCCTGTCATGGAACGCCGACACTTGTAACCCTGAAACAGCCAAGCAGATAAAAGGTGGAGTGAAATGAGAATCAGGTGAAATGGAGGGACAGGAAATTCGGGGGATGTAGTTAACCTTCACAGCATTTGCCTAGGGACACGGGGAAACCCCCATGGGTCAAGAAGGTTGGCCGGGAGAGCCGTCCCTATCCCGGACTTTACCGAGCGGGATGACTAAGCGGTAACTCTGTGGTCGCGGTTTCGATTCCGTGACCGACCTTCTGACCCAAGGGTTTTTTCGGGGGTTTCTCCGGGTCTCTAGGCGAATGCTGGGAAGGATCATTAAGTTCCCCAAATTTCTTGTCCCTCCATTTCGCCTCCATCCTCATTTAGCTTCACCTTTCATCTGCTTGGTATCTTTCAGGGTTTCAAGTGTCGGCGGAAGGTCTCGGCGTTGCATGCAGGGGAAAAGGATGTTCTATTGGGGGTGGTCACCGGGTTCCGGGCTCCCCAGAGGATGGGCAAGCCCACAAGGGGGAGGGGAAACGGCTGCAACAGTGCCCATCCGGGGATTTTCAATCTGTAAATGCTACGGACCCTGCTCTCTGCCTGTCGTGCCTCCTGGTCCAGCTGCCCTCTATCTTCTCTCACCTCAGCCTTTCCTACAGGGGCGCCCTGTCGGGCATAGGTACAAAAGATTTATGTTGATGGTCGTGCTAAATCCCCCCCCTCCACGTTGAATCCTAATCCTGGACTTAAAACACGTGTTGAGGAAGCTCCCTGAATAAAAAATGAATTTTAAGAAAATGGTCTGATGTGTGTGTGTGTGTGCGTGTGTGCGCGCGCGCGGGCAGCAAAATTAAAAACAAAACGAAAGGTTGATTCATTACCAAACTTTCTTTTAAGTTCAGTGTCTTTCAAGAATGTGACAAGAAGATTTTCAAGAAAACCTCCCCCACCCCAAACTACCCTTTGCATGGGAAAGCTTCCGTTATTTTCTCAAAAACTACTCTTAACGTTATTGATTAGAATATCATATGTTTAAGGTATTCGCATTACAAATAAAACGCATATTTTAAATTTTCTACGAACCGCCTGTGAAGTCGTCTTCATTATAAATGAATTTTGTATAACTTGTAAACCATAAGAGATGAAAATAAACTTATAGTGCCAAAAAATGTAGATCTCGTGAAAACACGATTTATGCCAAATAATATTTCTGTAGCATTAGCCAGTTCTGAGATATTGTTTAATATCGGTTTTAATTAGTGATGGAGCGTTACCACTATTTTTCGATACTCGATACCTGTACTGATTTTTGAACACCGATACTCGATACTCACTTTATAAAAAAGTGTAAAGGAGATTAAAGCTTGTTCACTGAGTTACGTTCTTATTAGTAGTTTTCTGTGTATAAAAGCATGTAACCAATTTTGTATCGTATGCCAATTGTTCCTGTTTGCCATTCTCCAATTGGCAGCAGCCTTCAGGTTATACGGAAGGCTCTTTCCGATCTCTGGAAATGAATTCCCAAAAGTGTTGTGGTACTACTGTTTGGGAGCCAAAGTCAACGCTTTGCGCGATAAACATGTACATCATAGAGTTGGCATGCGCCAGCTGCAATAATGCCGAAGCACATCGAACCATTTTGGGAAGGCTAAATTGTCGCCTTTTCCGATGCAAACTACAGTTATTCCGCTATAATCGAGATGTGAAAGAAGCGAAATTTCATTTTTTCTACGAAAGGAATAAGTTCTGTGCTCAATAAAAAGGAAAAAAGTCGTATAGGGTTAATTCCAAAAGGAAATAGATAAACCCGTGACCTGCAGCTAGCTGTACTCCAGTCATGGACAAAAAAAATTAGTTTTATTTACGGACGCTCTTTAACTATTATGATCCTTAGCGTTCCATTTTATACTGGGCGTGAAAGAAATTTTCCTCAGAGACTTGAGGTTCTTTTACGTACCGTAAATCTACGACACAGGACCCCAGCTTTACTCCCTTCGGAAGGAAGCCATGCTAAGGGTTCCATCGCCATCGCCCTCCGTCGGGTTTGAACCCGCGACTTCGGGAACCAGAGGCTAGCATGGTACCCCTAGACCACGGTGGATGACAGTCATGGTGAAGAAAGTCAAAACCTTTGTTCAGGCAGTAACCCAAACACCCAACGAGCCATGGCATGCAAGTTAGGAACATAATTAAAAACTGTTAACACCACAATCAACATGGATTTGGACTTGGAAAAGTGTCAAAGGCAGAGTTCACAAATTGTTGCCTCGTCACATTTTAGCGTCGCACAAAGAGTGCGAAACTGCATGAGAGACATAGCGGGAGAAAGATGGAAACTTGCCGGACATTGGATGAGGCATACGTCTAAGTGACTTCAACAACCCCATGGAATTTGATACCGCCTAAAGGCAGAGACATTTTTTTAAACATGGTACTCTGAATGTAAGGAAGCTTTTTCCAAAGGATTTATGCTTATCACTGGATGCTGTTACAATGGCAAATTGACAGTTTGCTGAGTTGTTAAACAAGTCAAAATCAACTGTCAGGAGAAAGTGCTGACCCTAATTTACCCGGCTCTATATGGGGTAGACATAAGCAAGGTTAGGGTGCACCAGGATAAAGCTTCCAGTCACGCAGAAGGTTCAAGCCTCAATTTTCTAGAGACAATGGCGCAAGAAACATTCCAGTGAAGTGCATTTGGACTCCTGAAAAGAACTTTGGAAAATGGCTTATGGAAAACTTATAAAAAGGAGTAGGAAAATATGGACATTATTGTACTCCGTAAAAGCCTTCTGCAATGGAATTTAAGGCGCAGAGCTTTAACTATAATGAAGGGATATCCAATTGAACATAATAAGTGGTGTAGACATGGAATCTCCTAAGACAAAATTCAAAGGGAAATTCGTTACCGGAGATCGGAAACAATCTCTGTATCCCCAATTGTTAGTCAACAATAATAATAAAAACAATTTCTTTGCTTCCCTATCGATTGCTCATCGTTTTCAGAGGTCGCGGCATCATGTTCTAACAGCGACAGGAAACTCCTACATTGCTTTTTCAATAGAGATTCTGTAAACTCACTCGGTATATGAATGTAACATACTTTTTTAAATTGGCTGTATTGTGCGACTTATCACCGCGTGAAAATGTTTTTTAGGCAGCATGGCCCAAAAGTAGAACTTTTAACTAAAAGCTTTACATTATTGCACTAGTGCGATAAAATTTTGATACCACTCCATTGGCTTCAAATCCAACCACATGGCAATTACGCTTTATATTTGCACATGTTTAATAATTCGACTTAGTTTGATGAGGTTTTACTTTTCATTATGTCTTTTTACAGGATTAATTTCTCATGGCGCTCGCATTACTTGTTCACAATCAAATCGTCATACTTCAATTTATCGCAATTCGTTATGGAGTTAACGTATACCTTTGAAACTGAAATAGAAGAGCCAGGTGAAATTACAGAAGCAGCTGAAAGAATAACACTAGAGCTAAATTATTTGCTCTTCCATACTGACGTGTGTGTAGGACAAGACTGGAAAGGTAGAATCAGAGGATTGAAAAATTTAGTAACAAAGCCGAACTTGAACCACGGATCTCCCGATTTCCGCCCGGTTGCTCTAACCACTGATTTACCAACCACACATGTCAGTGTGGAAGAACAATGAATTCATTAATTGACCAGACAGAGGCTGAACTAATGAAGCCCGGGACTTAAAAGTACTTATGACATTTTTTTTAATTTTATATATTCTTTATTGTCGCGTCAACTTTAAAGTCATAATGCGACTACGTTAGAATACACATGATTACAATGAAAATACAATACTTTAAACAGTGATAGTACACACAACATTAAATTCTGTAGACAGGTGAGCTACACGTTGCTCTACAATTCTGTCGCTTTCATAAAGTTTGAAGTTCTTTGCTGTGCTGAATTTAGGGCGTCTGGTAGGCTGTTGGGCATGTCACATCTTTCTCTGTGTTGTACATAGCGAGGCAGGCTGTGACGAAATGATAAACTATGAGGTTGGATCTGCAGAGGTAGCACACAGGAGGAAGGTCACGGTTGAGATGTTTGTGCGTTATAGAGATATGTCCAATACGTAGTCGAGTTAATACAACTTGGTCTTTGCGGTTGAAATGATAGTGTTGAAGTTTGGACTCGGAAACGTAGACATCGTGTAACTTGCTTCTAGTTCTGCTAGGATAGTTCTGATTCCTGTATGGTAGCTGAGTCATCTTCGGAAGATTTGGGTGTTGCACCTTTGCCTGAGGATTGTGATTAACGTAAGTAAAATGTACATTTCCGCAAGTTTATAACACCAATTGCTATTTCAGTTGCATTTTGAACTATGATTTTCACGCAAGGCGCCTTTTTCTAGATTGAAACAATGATCAGCTGTATGTGTTATTCAGCAAGCACATGCGAGAGGAAGAAGCGGCCATTAGGGGGCGGGGATTGCGAACTACTTTCGCGCGGATAATACAAAGAGTTTGTTGACAGTGAAAGGCACTCTGGTTTGGAATGGATAATAGATGTGGTTCTCCATGTTTGTCTCCATTCATTATGTCATCTCAATTTGAGATCTTCTTGTGGTTTACCGGGAAAAATGCGAGCCCGCTGGGGAATTTAACGTCCTACAGGCATGTTGCTAACTGGATGGAAACCGGGAGACCCGTAGTCCAAAATCCCGGCTATGGCATTGAATTTTTCAGTCCTCTGATTCTATCGTTCCAACACTAGAACTACTTACCGAAAAAAATCCAGAAAGCAATATGGTATAGCATTCAATAGCTTCATTGCCTGATGTAAGGCAAACTTGTTGAAGATAATTTCACTGAAAATTACTGCTAGCGAATCAACAAAACAGGACATCTCGCTGCAAACGAGAGTTGATCTCGTTTATAACGCTTTCTCTTGTTTCAAGAATCACATGAGCTAATCTCGTTTTAAAGGTGATTTCTCTTAGTTTCAGAAATCAATATGATATTATTTTATTGATATTTTATAAATTCAAGTTCTGTCTAAAAAATAGTATATGCCACACGTGTTAAAAGTGGTTTTATTTTGCCGTAGGCCTTCGTTTCGCAAATCGTCCCTAGTCGTAAAATAAAAGCCTACTTTTTAACACTTTATAAATCTAGTATTCTGCATGTTTTACATTCTGCTCTGTTATTAGTACTGTATACCTTAAAATAGTTCCACATTTTACTCATGTTATTCAGTATGACTGTCTACATTGGTAAAACAAAAATTTATGGAAATTAGTCGTTTGGTATACACGTAAACTACGCTGGTGAGCCGATTTTGACTTGTGTAAACGCAAACTAAGAGATGGAAGAAAAGAACAAATATTTCCATGTGCAGTATTATCTCACGTATTAAGTTCTGATTTATCTCGTCTGAATTCATAGATTTTGGTCACCAGTGTAGGTAAATGTAATGGCTGAGAGTGAGTCACCAAGCCAGGCTACTGCAGAAAATTAATTTAGTGCGTCATCAGCTTCGGTCTCAGTTAACGCTGAATGTTACGTGTGTACCTCTACTCCTACCCTCATTGTTTTGCATGTTTTTATTTAGACACCAATGGAATATTGCATTGATTCACCCACAGGAAACGCAGTCAGGTCTATCAAACACTACAGTCCAGCAACTCTTTGGGGACATGTGCAAGCAATAACGTAAAGCCTTGACTCCATTCTTTGTCTAGCATAAAGTTAAACGCAACAGCTTTCAACGACGCAAAACTGAAACATTTTAAAGTATCGAAGGTTTATCTCAAAGTATTGAACATACATCGATACCATCGAATATCGATTGTATCGAGGTATCGGCGGTTCGAGATCCTATCCCTAGCTTTAATTGTCAGATACTTCTACTTTTTTCAAATGCCAAGTCGGTATTCGTTGTTTTTCTCGGATCATACAATGAGAACGGAATTTCAAAGCCATCACATAGTGATCTGCTTTTAAAATATTTGACTATCGCTTAAGCGTATTGTATTGCCCTTGTGCCTACACGAAATGTTGAGAAAGTAGTTTCTTGTAGGAGTTTATTTATTTAACTCCACGTATGGACGTCAATTTGAAGTTGTTGATAATTACGTATTATGCGACTACGTATGTAAAGCCGATTTGAAGATGTTGTATTTTTGTTGTTACACTCCAAGTTTAAAAATATTATATTAACTTTGTTATTAAGCTGCTTCTATAGATATTATTTATGTTTGTTTTTGCCTCGGCTGAGTCAGTATTACTTATGAGACACGTTTCTCTTAATCAGGGCGTGGTGCGACAAGAATATAGGCTTACACAGATTTTAAGTTTAAAATCACTTCTTTTAATTAATCCTTGGCACAAATTAAATAGCACTACACTGATATCAAGAGCTGTGAGATTCTTTTATTTAATACTTGCACTCTGTTAACCCGTGTACTTAATTTTCGTTTCACACGAATACGTAATATTTCTTTAGAGAACACATCTTCCATCCGGTCACTACCAAGGTCTGCAGGCAATGAACATATTTCAACCGTCCTAATGCGTAAACTTCTGTATTTCAAGTCTCTGATTGGCTAATCCTAGTCCAATAGAATACCTGCATTTTACTAAAGCTTTTTCTAGCTGTTGATTGGCTATTTTTAAACTGTCAAAAAATTTAATTATCGTTGCTCTAATCATGACTAGTAACATTTAAACCCTCAAACTCATTATTGCCTCAAGGTTAGCAACTTTAAACTTATTTTTCTCACAGCTCTTACATTATTAAATTACGTAATGCATTCACATAACATTATTGAACATGTTTACAATAATATAAGCATATGCAATGACTATTACATACATTTTTACAAATTATTACATACATATTGCTTCAAGGCGGGCTGTTATTGAATTTACATATTATATAATTATAATTGAAATTATTCAAGTGTTAAAAATACTGCCTCAATGTGTAATAAAACCATTTCTGCAAATTTTTATCGCGATTAACATGAAGCAAATAGACGAATTAGTCTGGTTAGAATAGTGGCTAGAGAAAGTTATGTTAATGTAAAACACAGTTTTGAATTTATTAATTTACTTATAGTGTTTACACACTTAAGTGCGCGGATATGTTTTTTCTAAAAATGGCTCTCATACAGGTTGCTTCTAAAAGTGCATTTTAATGAAATTTTTGTACTAAATTTTAGGTTGGGATGCAACATTTTCTGTACCACAAACAAAGCGGATAAGAAAGGTCACTGCATCCTCATATGGGGGAGGAAGAGGAACTTGAGAACGCTTGCGAACCAAAGCAGCATTGTTGAGGTGGCCTATTTCTCTTACGCCACTGCTCGCGAGCGAGGGTAGAAAAGAACACTTGTTCCTCAACAGCAGGGCTTTGTAGGCATCCCTTGTCTGACCCCAAGCGGGGCACCCAGCCAGTAGCCTACAAAAACACATCGCACATCCTTCGCACAGAACAAAGATTCTCCAGAGATTGTCTGCACCGGTTGCTCCTTTGCGAGGAGAGATGCCAGGGCTGTCCAAATACAATGGAAAACAATGCCATTGTCCTTTATTCTCCCTCTCGTTTTCTGCCCATGCTCACCTAGGGTCCTAAAGTTTTCGCTTTTCAGGATATCCGAGTTGCCCTTCCGTAGAGCCACAATAATTGTTTTTGTTTTTTCTCCCTTTATTTTTGTGACACTTTTAAATGCCAGTGCAATGCGGAAGAGGAGGTGCTGTATAATGCTGTTATGATTTCCTTGACGTACATTATGGTCGATAAAATCATTTCTGCCTTATATTAATTGTGCTATAAATATGACACCCAATTTCACACATTTCAGAGTAATAGATAAACAAATACAAATAAAAAGCAAAAGCTCAGAAGAAGAAGAAGAAGAAGAAGAAGAAGAAGAGAAGAAGAAGAAGAAATGTATGAGTCGTATTCAATTTCCTAAAAACCTACGGCTGCTGATTTTCAGTATAACTCGTATTCTTAACTAAATATTTATTTTATAACGCTGAAACAAATTAATATATTTAAAAAGCAACGCAAGAATGTTCATTGTAATAATAATTAATTCAGCTTACACCCTTCAGCTTCCTTATGTTCAGATACAGATATCCCACAAGCAATTGAAACAGAGGAAACTGTTTTTCGTCAGAGTACTTCAATTTTAAAAGCACTTAAGGAATTGACATTGGATGCTGGTCTAACAGCAGTGAGTTTATCACCGCGCTCATAAGGTTAACATGCGGCATGTTTTTTGTTTTTTCCTGGGACGGTTATCACTTTGAAAGGCATCTACAGTTGCAGTTGCATGAAAAGCGTCTACAGTTCTGTCAACAGCTGCAGTTACATATTAGCTCCATTTTTTTTTGGCTTATGGGGATGAGAAAACTCTAAATTCCACAAAGTTCAATGAATATAATTGAAAGTTATGACATGACTTTATCTGACGTAAGTATGGGAGGTGCTCAAATTTCAGTTCAATGTCTTTTTATATTGAACTGGATTTATTCAGGATTTTAAGTTTAAAAAATTAATATACCTAATGTTCTATTTTTAAGGTTCCCTGTTTCAAAACTACGCATTTTAATGTATTCGTTATAGATTTTCAGAGAAAATATTATTCTACTTCTTAATAAAATATATAAACATAGTGTTTTGAACGGAAACAATTGGTTTTCTTGGTTGACCTTTCAATAAATTATGCGGAAAATTAAAAAAAAAATCCATCATATTGCATTTTCAGCGATAAAAAATGCTGAAAAAAGGTTTTGCGATAGCAGTAAAATTAAGCTGTAAATTCTCTATTAATTTTATATGATACCGGTTATTTAAATCAATTAAGGATATTTAATTATGAAGGAGGTAGAAAATACGAGTATATTATAAATTCATAACATTTTGATTTTTTTTGTTATGTAAAAAGGAAAGAGATTCTCCCTCTTCTATCTGTCTGACGCACTCTCCCCCCCCCCAACTTTCAGCGGGGCAATCTCTTAATAGCCTAGTACATTTCCTAGCGCTGAGAGCGGAATCAGAAATGGCAATAGTCCACTTCAGAAACAGGTTAGGTGCGCAATAAGCGTGTCATTAATAACCGTTAGGCGCAGAGAAAAACAATTCCTTCACTCAGAGGTGGAAGTATGAAGACAGCAGACCACCTCTTCTTGCCATTTCTGCCTGCCAAACTGGTGGCACGGATTGGCTAGCATATAAACGCGTCGAGGTCTTTTTAACACCTCTAGTGCGGATCTGACCAACCCTGTTTAACATGTATATATAGTGGGTCTTAGTCTAATCGGTACATGTTAAAACTATTTTAAAGCAAGCAATATTAAAAAAATAATAAACATGTACTTTACACCTGGTTTAAACTAGAACTAGCCAATTCTAGGGATCTTTACTCTGCTCCAGAAAATGATATTAAAAAAAATAAGTATGTGCTTACACCTGGTTTAAACTAGAACTAGGCAATTCTAGGAATCTTTACTCTGCTTCAGAAAATAATATTAAAAAAAATAAGCATGTGCTTTACACCTGGTTTAAACTAGAACTAGCCAATTCTAGGGATCTTTACTCTGCTCCAGAAAATAATATTAAAAAAAAATAAGTATGTGCTTACATCTGGTTTAAACTAGAACTAGGCAATTCTAGGAATCTTTACTCTGCTTCAGAAAATAATATTAAATAAAATAAACATGTGCTTTACATTTGGTTTAAACTAGAACTAGCCAATTCTAGGGATCTTTACTCTGCTCCAGAAAATAATATTAAAAAAAATAAGCATGTGCTTTACACCTGGTTTAAACTAGAACTAGCCAATTCTAGGAATCTATACTCTGCTCCAGAAAATAATATTTAAAAAAATAAACATGTGCTTTACACCTGGTTTAAACTAGAACTAGCCAATTCTAGGAATCTATACTCTGCTCCAGAAAATAATATTTAAAAATAATAAACATGTGCTTTACACCTGGTTTAAACTAGAACTGGCCAATTCTAGCAATCTTTACTCTGCTCCAGAAAATAGCAGTTACAATATTTAGCATACATAAATGAAATGCCTAATTCGGTTATAGATATGAAAAGTGAAACGTGGTGACCTCGAACTCGAATGATATGTCATTCCTAAGAGACGTGACAGTTTGTCTACACTGGCTAATTCGAGGCCGCGCCCTCACTAGTGACCTCTGGAATGATAACAGAAGACGGCAGCGTGAACTTCACATATGCGCATATTGTTATAGAGTCATTTCTTTCCTTTTTATCAGGGTTCAGTCAGAGTACAGATAATAAATGTTTCGTATTGGAGTTTTGTTCGTGCATCATTCAACTGTAAGCCAAATAAGTACCCAATAACCACAAACTAGAAGCATATTCATTTTCGAAACCTTTCCTTGCACACATACACGTAACATATTTATATTATTTACTCCGTAAACTAGAGGTTCTTCCCTCTCTACCCTCCCGCTTCTTCTCCCCTCTACGCAATATAGAGGGCAGGTGATGTTTTGAAAACGGATAATTAAGTGGATTTTTTGGGCAACTCGTTTAATAGTGACTGTTTATGCTTTCTACTGTTTTCATTGGTAACTGAATTGCATGCAAAAATAATAGCAGGTGCTAAGAAAAAGTTAGTGTGAAATAAAATTTGTCAGTATTATCCTGCTTATGGTTATGCGACTTTTTGTTTTTAAATTCCATAATAATCGATATTTCCATTTTTTTTTATTTCCATCTGTAGTGCCTCCTCCCTTTGGGGAAAGCAATTGAGATGCCATATTTTTAAGTAGAACTTAAGATATGTTATATACCAAATTTCAAACAGTTGGTTCGTCCATTGTTGTGTGGAAAAGCAACACACACACGTGCGCGAATCTGAATTATTTATGTATGACTTCCAACTTCAAGAACTACGAGGGTATTCCAAAACAAGGTCCATTTTGCCACAATAACAACATCGGTCATGAGACAAGGTTTTTATTGACAGTAATATGTGCCTACATATATACTTTACTTTTCTACATAATCGCCGTTCACAGCTATACACTACCCCCTCGGCATAGAAGTCTGGGACTTGAATCAGTTGGTAACGCTCGTCTTGAGTTCATCGCCGGTTTGATATTGTTGTCCATCCAGCCATCGTTTCAAATACAAGAAGAGGAAATAGTCACTTGGCGCCAGGTCGGGACGTACAGAGGGTGGTCAAAGGGTTCCCAACGAAACTCTTGAATCTTCTCTGTGGTTTTGGCAGCGGTGTGCGGGCGTGCGTTGACGTGCAGAAGGATGATGCCAGACGATAGTTTCCCGCGGCGTCGATTTTGGATCGCACGTCTGTTTGTTAAGCGTTGCATAGTACATGTCAATTGTAATTGATGACCCACGGTCCATGAAATCAATCAAAAGGACCCCCTTTTAGTCCCAAAACACGGCAGCCATCATTTTGCGATTCGTGTACGGCGATTGCTTACACTTTTTTGTTTGGATGAACCGGAACGGTGCCACTGCATTGACTGTTGTACGCTATCCATGTCTCGTCGCCCTTAACAATGTGGGAAAACGAACCAGCTCCATCTTGTCTATAGCGCTCCAAAAATTGTACACTGCGCATTCGTTTCTCTTTGTGCTGACCGGTGAGCAGTTTTGGCACCCACCTCGCACAAAGTTTCCGATATCCACGCTGTTCAGTGACAATCGTATAAAGTGAGGTTCGAGATACATTTGGGAATTCATCAGCCAGACCACTAATTGTCAAACGCCGATCATTTCGAAGTTTTTGGCTCACTTGCTAACGATGTCGTCGGTCCGAATACTGGGCCTAGCACTTGGCTTTCATCCTGCACATTTGTGTGGTCATTTCGAAATTCTCGACACCAGTGCAAACCTGTTTGTCACTCATTATGTCCGACCCATAACTCACGATGGATGTCCGCAGCTAACGATCCTTTTGCCAGCAAAAATCTAATCACACCGCGCACTTCACAACTGGCGCGATCTACGATTGTCGTGGCCATTGCGACTTGCTCTCACCGACTGCCAAACCCTACTGCGTTACACTAAAATTGTGGTAGGTTCCTCAGGAGTCAGTAGACAGAGCTGCAGGCGTGAAACGTTTTTCAGGCCTACCATCCGTTAAATATTGTTCACTGGACCTTCATTTAGGAATACGCCTCGTATTAAAAGTATTACTTTAGGAAGATGTGCATCGTTGCTTATTTGACTCTTTATGACATTTAAAATACTCAAGTACATCATTTAAATGTTATTGGTGTATAAAATTCGAAGAAAAAATTTGGTAGAAATACTTGGGAAATTTAAAGGTGATTTATGTGGGGAGCATCTTAAAACTTACAATCTTAGGCACTTGCTGAGTTGAAATTTAGTGTTAAAAATTGTCAATGCATTTTAAATATGGTTGAAATTGTGCAAGTTAAATTTGACATATCAACAGCCTCTTTAAATGTACTAATTTTAAGGCACTGCACCTATGTGCGGAGTTAAAATTTTATAAACGAACTTCAAGAAACTTTATTGTTCAAATGTGGTTGAAAGGGAAATTCGCACCAAGACGTTTCCAAAATTTATGATTTTAGTATCAAAAATAATAAATTTCACTAATGTTACCATTACCTCCAAGACATATGCATACGAAATCTAACCCCATGCGTATATTAACCATTTCGTGTTAAACGTACATTGAATAGGTCACTTCAGATGATAACTGATGAACGAAGAAATGAAACGACTCGATAAATTAATATGGGAGCCTAAAGCTCTGAAAATACCTCATATCCTGTCAAATATCTAAAGTAAATCTTCAATCCAATCACATAAATCACCTCTACGTCATCGCAGCGGTATTAGTTTGTTCGTATTGATATAAAACTTGTTTTAAATAGGTCAGAATAACGTAGCAAATAATGTCTCGGGCCATAAACATTAACTCGAGAAAAAGAATTCAGTATCGGTTTTTACCGTTCCAAATTAAAACGTACTAATTTCCAAAATCAACTAAAAACATCCTTGAATATTTATTATTTACAACCGTAATAGCAAAACATCTTTCGATCTACAGTGGCTTGTGTGACTCGGACTCTTTCGCATCAAGTCGTGGTTCTTCGTTACATTCCAGAGTATTAGATTTCCTTTTATTCTATTTGCAATATGCAGGAATAAGACAGAATCGCAAAATAACTAACAGTTTTTATCTTTGTTTTTTAAACAAGGGAAAAATTCAAATTAGTTACTGAGCCTTTTATCTTGTACATTGCATGTACCAATTAAATGAGCATAACGATCCTCTATCGAAACTTGGAAGCACTAAAGCAGAGGTGTTTCCAAGGTCCTGCAACATTTGCATGCTTGTTATATAGAAGCGCATGAATGTAGAACTCTACAGTCAGAAAGCTACTTTTCCAACCAGTCACAAACATGTTGGAATAATCGTGGTATTTTGGAAATGTATAACTGGACAGTTCCAGAATAACGGTCGCATTATTTTCCCTATCTTTAAAGCGAAAACTACGTAAAGCATTTTAAAAGGCTCGTCACACATCTCGTATTTTAATAAGTCCGTTGTAAATGCACCTTTTACGCTTTGCGGTGAAGCAAATTCCGTTTTCTCTTTATTTTGCCATAAATATGATGCATAACAACCTTCTTTGTTATACAGAGATGTTAGGCATACAAAAAACCATAAGTACCTGTTTACACATCGTAGTCAAGTCCAATAAAACGCCACCAGGAAGACTTTGGACATTCCTTGCAGGGCAACAACGAGGAAGAATGGGGACTCACATCTGTATGCCATTACTCGTGTTACACAACAGAACAGAACAGAACAACAGAACACGCTGCTGCCCAGCCGGTCACCATTCCAGGCGACTCTTTTCCTGAACAAGTGACAAAATACACTCATTCCAACAAGGCGCCACTCAACTACTTCTGGCCCTCATTTCATAGCTCTCAAAATTAAGTTTCAGCAGATATCCCAGCGGCAGACATAAAGGCGACCCTTAAAAATGGTCTCCCAGTGTTTATTACACTACCTAAAAGGAAGTTCTTAAACGCCAGAGAACGCCACCACCAAAAATGGTATTGCTGCAGTACAGCGCTGGTCAAATTTATTGCATCACTGCTTCTCCTCATCCATCTACATTGCTTGTTCGTTGTTAAAATGGTATATGCCTTAGAAAATATATACATAAACTGCAGCTGTTTATTATTATTATTATTATTATTAATTATTTTTGTTATTATTAAGGATGATAAATGATGTGAATACCTATATGTAAACACATATCTGAACTGAAACTGCGTATTGGGCACTCACTGCCTATAAGATTGTACATACTATTAAGGGAACGCAGTCGTGGCAATTTGCAGCATGATGCGGGATAAGAAATGAAAGCAATAACTGTTGAGCAGCGTCCTGTTCCTGACCAAAGCTGTAGAATTCCAACTGCTTTTGGTAGAAGGCCTATTTTTTAAGCGCATTCACATTTTTGGATTCGAAATTAGTTTATTTACTTCCTACGAGGTCCCCACAATCTGCCGAAAGGCTTAGTTCCTTACTAGACATCCTTGTTATAAATTCATGTTGAATTCTCTATTCTTTAAATTAGAAACGAATTTTCACAAGCAGGAGACAAAGTCTTATCTCTCTTCACTAATCACAGTGACAGGAATCTTTAAGGTAAGCGTTTCTGGTTGTTGCCACTTTTATTCAGTTGTCCTTCCTCGTTCCCTTCCTCTGTCTAGAAATGCCTTTTCGGAATTGTTTGCAAAAACCAAACATTGACGGTGAAAATTGAAGGTGATCTTGCCTTCGTTGGTCTTATTCCTAAATGAAATTGCGTGCAAGTTAGATTTATGGTCTCTTCTTCAGCTGGGGTTAAAGAAGGGCGTAATTTTCAACCACTGAAGACATCGCTGGAGTATTTATTCCAGTTTGGCAATGTAGCGTAATTTCAATTTATTCCTTTAAAATATTTCTCGAACCTTTGCAACCTCAGTACGCCCTTCTATTAATTGTCCAAAATATTAATAAACTTCACTCGAAGGACAGCCCAGTATACTGTTATTCACGAAATAAGTGTAAATCACCTGCAAAGTGAGAAGACCGTTGCAGAAACTAGTTTGGGTGTCCTATTCGGACAATTTCACTTTTTGAAGAAATAGGGGTGTATGGTTCATTAAAGTGGTTGTTGTCATGCTATGTGTTCGTGCCAAAAAATATAAGGTTACTTGCATTATAGTTGTATCACTCCCTTCATTCTGTATTGAGTCGATCACTGTTATCACAAAATACTACAGCTTCTCACCGATAGATACTCTTCCACGCACAAGCGAGAGCCTATCTATAACCACTGCAGTTGTAAGAAATATGGCCAACGTAATAGTACCAGTCCTGTTAAAACAACTTCAGCAACGTAGCAGATATATCCAGTATCCGTTCCCAGCATTTAAACACTTCAATGATATTCAAAACGCTTCATTGTGGATAGTGTATTTCAGTTTGATTTACGCCACTATTTTGGCGATAAGTATTGTACCAGAACAAACAGCAATGTATTATCCTTGGATATTTTCCTCTAAACGCTTTCAACGGAACAGCTGAAAACTTAATAAAAAATATATTTCTCCTTTGTAGTTTGACACTTTACGTTTCTAAATAAAGTTTAAGATAAGTCGCATAGTTGCGGCGTTACTTACAGAGTAGAGCACATTTTGGACTTTGAGTGACATCACATTAAAAATAATCAAGCAGAATGGGCTCTAACGGCCCTATTATGTTTTAGTTTACTCCAAGCGGAAAACGTTTTTTTTATTTTAATTATTGGAGTAAGGTATGCCTACATTTTACAACTGTGTTATTCTTTGAACAACATACGACTGCTTCACGTGTTTTAGCCAATCCCCAGTGTGATGTATGGAGGCATGCGCTTGCCCTGCTTGCAGTCTCAGCATGTACTCGTATGCCAGACAAATTTTGAAATATATTATACCAAATCATCAATGAATCACAATTTGCAGAGTATTCTAATTCTGTAAGGCGTATTAAGACTTAAGAATTGCCACACTTCCAAATTATTCCTGTTTAATGCTGTTTCTTGTTGCTTTTTGGTGCCATAAACATTTGACATACACAAGAATGTCTTTATACCGGACTAGGTGGGATCGAGGTAATCCAAAGTAGTGAACATTCGAATAAACCGGAAACAAACTTTTAAATAAATATAAAATACTAATCTGTACAAACATTAACAAGAATAAGAAGAAACCCTGACCATATTACAATATTTATTGTTAGCTTGAATCGTACGACCGAATGGTGATCTCAACAATACATGCGGTGCCAAAATTACAACCGTGAAGTCGCTTTGCGACAACTTTGCTACCGCTCCCTGCCTCAAGTTTTTATAAAATATAATGTTACCTGCTCTGTTGACGAGTTTTATGAGGTCATCTCGTTCTGCTTTATCTCGTGCGCCAGCTGCTCCTGTGGTATAGCTATGAATTCCTTATCTCAGGGTATGTGCGAGTGTATTTTGAAAGGATAATACGAGTTTAGTTAGCTGAGAAATGTTAATGTCAACCTAAATGTTTAGTTTCAGAAGACGACGGCTGTTGAATTTACGAATTAATTACTTCTATTACAATAATTAAATAAAGCGTCAGTTGCGTAAGTCGTAGAAATGTTACTCGGGAAGATCTCTGTCCGGTAAATCTCCCTAATACCAGCGCGTTCATGTGCGCTACACAACTTAGAAATTACACACAAGAGTAAGTCACACGAGAGTCAAGAATGTGTGCAGGATGTGTGTCTGATTTAGAATGCGTGCTCTTTTCTTAACTTGGGCTCCGCCTACCTATTGCTACCCCACCAACGTTCCGACTTAGGCGGATCAATCTTAAAACTGTATGCGTTTTTGAAGCTGTTGCTATGCGGTACCTCCTCGAATCTCAGAATTTCATTCCCTTTCTAATTTACAGAATTGCTACCTACGCGACTTTGCAAACGTACTTAACTAAACTCTCACTGCATTCCAGGAACTTTTATACTAAAGTATTTCCTTAACATAACTCGCTAATGACATTTTTCTCCGGACAAATGTTATCAACTCAGGCGTATTACATTATATATTGATTTAATATACGGAAACTATTTATCTTACTATTATTTTATTATTTAATTATTTATTTCTTCCTGTCAATAATTATGGTACCAATGGTGTACACTCGTGTATTTATCAAAGGACGTACATATTTTCGCGTTGAAAGAATAGGTAAAAAGTCAATCCGGATTAATGAGGGCCGGATAAACTAAGTTCTTTTGTATTTATTACCATTTTAAAATCACACATATGTTGTAGATTACACTTCCACAAAACTTGTTTATAAAAGGGAAAGAAAATATCACTTTTACAACCTTTAAGGGAACAAAATGTGGTTACTCTTAATCCGTACAAATTTAGCGCCAAAACAACCGTATAAAATAATTCGTGCTGTATAGCATAACACAACGCTAACGTTACGAAGTAAAAATCTGCTGTTACATTTTGCTTTCGCATTGCTGTACGCTGCCATAAACTAACCCACCACTTACAAATATTTATGTTGTCTCACCAACCACGAGGTTCGTAAAATTTATAGCGTTTTTCATTTTGTACAACATTGTAAACTTAATTAGAAAATTTTGCCTGTTTGCCTTATATACGCTGGGAACTTTATTTAACAGCTCTGGAGCTTGGGAATGCTGACGTCATTTTCTAGAGCAATGTGGAAGCGAGCTCGTATCGCAGTACAGAAAGGGATTTATACAGATGCAGGCATTAATATTTGTTTGTCTAGATAATTTGACGGCAAATATAATTTACTTGGAGTTGTACAGATCTAAAGAATAAGTTTGTTTTTACAGAATCGTGTAAACATGTAAAACTTTTCTTTTCACGTATTAATAATACAACTACCAATTTGATTACATTCTGAATAATAAATTTCATTATGTATTTCGGCAAAGTGTCTTATCTAAAGATTGTTTAATGTAGCCACACAATAACGGATAAAAAAAGGTCTATCCTGCCAATGCTGACTACATGACCTAGATATCAGACTGAAATTTTTAGATGTAGATGCATATCCTTTTGATTCAATGATCTGTTTTAATATCGTTTGCCTACGAAGATAGTTTTTTTGTCATAATTATGCAAATTTTGGATTAAAATTATTTAGCAATTCAAATTTAAAAAATAAACTACCATAAACCCACATTAGCAAATGGCGGTTATGCATCATTCTAAAATTTCATTTAGCTATCTTCAATGATTTCTGAGAAAACGGGTCATTTATATAAGATAATCTCATTCACAGAAAATGTGTAAAATAAGAGAGAAAAATCTGATGTGCTACATTCACATGACTTTCTCTACCCTCTATCTTTATTAATATACAAAATCTTATTACTAAAGCTTAGTTTTCTATTTCATTTTAATCCAAATAAACCTGTGCAGAAATAGTTACATTACACATTTCCTTATACAAACAAGGGGACAGCGATAGTCAAATGTTTAAGAACTGGACGCTATACGCTGTCTTAAAATTCCATACCGTTTCCATGCAATCACGAGAAACAACTGAATGTTGAAAGAACTTAAAAGAATGACCAAGTAATGTACAATTCGGACCATTAATGACGTCAGAAATGGCTTATGCCACAAAAAAAACTTATTTGTGTGTTTTAAAGAGATCTACATTTTTTATGTAGTACGTTTTCGTCTTCGCTTAACGTTCAACAGTTGTACAAGATTATACAAAATTTCTTCCAACTGAAGTGGACTTCGCAGGCTATTCCCAGAAAATTCAAGATAAATATTTTATTTATGATGTGAATATATTTAATATATGGTATTTTAATCAAAATCGTTAGAGCCATTTTTTAGAAAATCAAAAATTTCGAAGGGTAGTTTGGTGTGGGGAAATTTTCTTGAAAATCTTGGTATTGCTTCCTTGGAAGATACTGAATCTAAATACCAAGTTTGGTATTTATTCGATTTTTCGTTTTTGAGTTATGCTGTTTAGAGACACACGGGGACCTTTTTCTAAAAATGTTCAACGGCTCTCAAAACATGTATTTCCGGTGAAATCTCGGTATCGAATTTTTGGGTGGGATCCAATATGTACTTCCCCTACTTAATATACGTAGTAGAGAAAGACTTGTGTGTTATCAAAGAAAGAAACTACATGATTTGGTCACATAGAAGCAGAGTATTTAGCAGAGGTACCAATTCGAGGAGTAAAACTTACTTCTCTACTACATGGAGTACAGGAGTTATGATTTTTCAGCGAAGTGGTACAGAATTAATAGTACTATACCGCAGATGAAATACTGTTTTTAAAACCATATTTCAAACACAAGTTTTGTACATACACTTGTATTGTATGAAGCATACATTCCAATTTATAAGAATACTGTACAAGAAAGAAAAGAAAGAAAAAAAAACTAAATTTTCGCTATATAAATTTTCATTAAACACCTCTCTTTCATCTACTACATTCCTAAAAATCCGTCACTACTTCAATGGTGGTAATTTATTTTAATTGGAATTAAGAGCTTTGGCAAGACTTTAAATTGCAGAAAACAAACAACCGTAAAACAAATACAGAAAAAAAAAGCTTAGCATGTGAGAAAAGTTTCTTTTTTCCTTCTCTAAACTAGGGGAAGTGTTGCATTCCATTACAACAAAAAAAGGAGTTATATGGAAACATCACCGGAAATTCGCCGTTTTAAGTTAACCTTAATAAAATCAAAAACTATAAAAATATCGGTTATGTAGATCGAATTTCATACTTAAGTCAGACATGTTTTTATACGTAATACGAGTATTTTCATGAAATTCCCACGCGCCAAACAACCCTTCATTATTTGTAATTTCCTCGAAATGGGCTTCATTTCTTTAGAATGCCATAGGTTTTTGAGATAAGAATATGAAAAGATATATATCTTGAATTTTCTGCAGCCTGTAAATTACTCTTCCTTCTTACTGTATTTTATGCAACTGTAATACCCTGAGTTTCAGACAAAAAAGCTTACTACAGGTAATTCTGAACTGGACAAAATATACAATTTTTTCGTAGCCTTAGCCGTTTCTTTTATGTTTAACTCTTCCAAGAATTGTTTTTTTTGCGCTCTGTGTAATTAGTTTGAAAATGTAAAATTATTATTCTTTAATTTTTTTCTCAAGTTTGTAAATCTCAAATTTATTTACCGTTTGATTTGAATACAGAAATATTGGCTTCATCAACTATACAATCATTAGTACAAAAAGAACAGATCTAATTTGATATAATACACAAATACAGAAATCCTAATTTATTACATGAGTAGGTAGCTAAACTCAATTTTGGAATTGTAAGCATAGTATATTCCATAAGAAAGCTTATAAACTAATTTATTTCTAGATATTCTTCCATTGAATAAAAACAACCCTGTATTAAGCATTTTTTCAAATCAAGGCTGTTAGGGTTTTAAATTTTTTTTAAATATGTGGGGAGTTTAAACAATTGAATACCATTATAATATAAACTTTTTCATATAGGGTTCCTTTATGACCTGTAATGTGCAGTTTAGATTTATTTTTTTTAATATAGTCATGAATATCAGTATTTGTGTTAAAACTATTTTGCTGCTTATACATTGTTACCAGAGTTTAAAAAATGTATAGCGAAGGAACAGTCAAGATATTTAACATTAGGAAGTAAGGTTTGCAGCTCTCACTTGGTGCCCTTATAAAAAACGACACACGTATACCTGCTGATTCTTTTTGTACTGTTTAATAATAAGTATTTTGTCAATAGGTTTGGCCGATTTGAATTCTTTATTATCCATCTACTAGTTCATGAATTAATGTATTTTAATACATAACGTAGAACGTTTCCAAGATATTAGTTTTATAGGAAATTTATCAGTCTTTATATGTGTAATTTGTGCTTGCACAAATCAAATACTACATACAGGCAGCATCAAAATCAAACTCTTGCTTCAGTGTTATATTCTAATATAAGATATCAAAATAAATAATAAGCAACTATAATTCCTGCTTGTTGCAAAATTACGGATTGTTTTTCTGTCAGTGGGGAATGGTTTTCTTTTTTGATATTTCGCCACTAAGCATTACAACAACCATAATTAATATGAATACTTGGAATTTAGTGGATACTGCTGGCAGGTGTGAGTGCTGAATTTTGTTTCTTATTCATTCGTTATTTCAGAGGAAAACCCATAATTTATAGGAAGAATAATAAACACATTTGATGGTGAACGCAGCTACAAACGTCAAGTCATATTCCGGAACCTTTAGTTTTGTGAAGTAGAACGCACCTTTCCATTCCATTCATTTAAAACCATATGTCTGTCGACTTTTACCGCGAACAAACAAGGCACTCACAGTGTTGCGATCTCGCGGGAAAACATTTTACTTAGTCCTCCAGCCAAAGAGGACTGTGTGTTACTTGTACAGATAACACTGACTGAGGAGCCTCGATTGTGACGTCATGTAAACAATGACAAGGTTTTATACGCGCGCAACAAAAAAGAGCGCCATTGCTCGACTGTGGGAGAGTTGATTTCACAACGCACTGTTTGCTATCAACTTTTTATAATGTTGGATAGAAAAAAGAAGGAAATAATAAAATATCGTGTTCGTATTTAATTCGAGTGTTGTCTAAACACTCAGGTTTTTGGTAAACTGCTGAAAAATAAAACAAGTACTCCAGCATTACCATTTTTAGATCCGAAAAGCACGCACCAGGAGTCACACACCTTTGTTCGGCTTCTTTTACTCCTCTGTGGGAACTTTAAAATAAACAGTTGAACAACGGACGTATGACGCTGCAGGTTTTGCTTGTTCTTTCGAATTCGGTGTTTTTCTTTATCTTTACAGCTAAGCAGGAACATGTTAAAAGTAATGCTAGCATAAAGCGAAGGATATTTCTTGAGGGGTGCAACAGGAACAATTGGAATATCGAGGAAACCACTTTCGTATTTACTAAGGTGTTCAAAGAATTGCAAATGGAAATGTTGAAAACAGAAGACTTTTTAGATGCATACAAAATTTATATTAAGATATTTATCTTAATGACATTGAGATTAATTATTTCTTACACTGCGAAAATAGTAATACATTCAGCATTATATTCATTTGAAGCAACTTGCAATCATAAACAATGATAACCCACTTCAAAACACAAACCTGATCATTGGAGACATCGCAGAGTTATTAATACCCCTAGTACTTTGTTTTAGTATAGAGTGCATCATACTATAAAATTCAGGAATCAAATAAACATCGAGCATTAGATAAAAGTAAAATGTAGATTACTGATTAATAAAGACTACAACTTATATAAAGTAATTAGCAAGAATTCTATAAAACCTCACATCTCTAGATTCACTCTAACAGTAGCTAGAAGCTTATTCAGTTTAAAAGAAAGAAAAACAAAGGTATATTTCTAGGAAATCCACTCTCTAAACCCAACCATAACCTATTTCGTTCTTTTTAATAACCTCAACATTTAGTGCAATTCCTGTATTATTAACATTGTTATTGTATTATTATTATAAGACCTATCTTCCCTATGTAACTTCCCTATATACTTTCATATTTCTTGTATTTATTATGTATTTAGGTTAAGAGCTTGGTAGTGTGAACGGAAGGCTTAAGGCATTAACTCTTAATGGGACAAATAAATAAAATGATTAGTTACTTAAAATACAACTTACATATTTGTACTCCTCCATTCCCCTCCAAAAGTAGGAGTCCAAACTTTCCGGGCATGGAAAATAAAAGGAAAGATTTCAAATGTTTTGAGGTTGGAATGGTTTCAAATGTTTTGAGGTTCCAAATCCGAGAAATTTATTTTAATACTCTGAAGCTAAGTACTTTAACCTGTACCCCAGGACATTTACTCCTTTTCCAAAAAGTAGAAAGAAAATCCCATTTCCGAAAAAGAGAACGCGAGTTGACACTAACATAGTTCTGTTTTGTAAACAAAAAAAAAAAAAAAAAAAAAAAAAAAAAACACCAACAAGAAATTAAGAAACCACCTATTATAATTGTGGAATTATTAAATACAGTATTAATAAAGCAAATTAAATTCGTTTGCTTTCTCTGTAACGATGATCTACCTTTAAACTACAGTGCCAAGATGTCAGAGCCTATTCATATGATACAGGTATCTCAGTAAAGCTACACAAAAGCGGTTTCAGTTAGTGGGAGATTTCATGCCTCCGGGCTTCTAATTAACCAAACTATTAGCAATCTACAATGTCCAATAGTTGATCTTTCATACTGACTCTGTATAGACTAAGGTTGGAAGTTGAACCAAATAGTTTATATATACAAGACGTAAAACGTTTTGTAATTCATAGATAACACATGTCAAATGCTGGTCTTTACCTGTTGACCTAATCAATGGACCATATAAGGTCTTCAAGCGAAATGTACTGCAGTCAGTTTTCTAGTAGTGCTCGATGGAAGCAATGCTATGGATGGACTCAGATTGTGCTAGCGTTAAATAGTCGTTGTTGCCATTTCAAACAGTCCAAAATCAAAAGCTGAGTTTTTATATGTCAGTTTAATTCCAAAACATTTTTTTTTTGTCATTTATAAAGGATAGAGAAATTGTATTGTTTTGGTTCACCAATATAATCATTGAGCGAATCAGAGGCCTCCGATTAATTGTTTGAATCTGATAAATTCTCGCGCGCGATTGGTTTGTATCAAATGCCTCACTTAAAAAAATAATATTGTTTTAAATTATTTCTTTTCAAGGCATTTATGCAAAGTTTAGCCTTGTCTTAGCGTTCTCTTGTGTGTAGTGCATTAAAAAGAAAGCCAAAAAAAGTGATGTTCTACGTACATTCACCTGACTTTATCCAGTTTTGTTGTATAAATAGTTTCATTACACATATCGTTGTAGATAAAAGGGGCATAGTGGAGGCTGAAACGACAGTCAAATGTTTAAAAACTGAGTCGCTAAATCTGGCTTTGAAATTCCATACTTCTTCTACACTACAATAAAGTAATGCTTAGTGACTTAGCGCTTTAAAAATGTAATGATAAAGTTTTTGAAATTTAAACCAGTAACAACGAAAATCTCTGAAATGGTTAATACCACAAAACGTGCATTTGACATAAATTGCGTATTTTAACGAGGTCTACTTTTTGTGTAGAAAGTTCTTGTCTGTCTCTTATAGTTTGTCAATTTTTCAAAATAATACGAAATTCCTTCAGAATGCAGAGTATTACACAGGAAACTTGCGGGAAATTTAAGATAATATTTCATTTGTCATGCAAACTTCTAAAATATGTGATATCTTAATCAACATCGTTAGCCATTTTTAGAAAATAAAAAACAGCTATAAGGACAATTTACTATGGGAGAATTGTCTTGAAAATCATCGTGTCGTATCTCTGGAAGATACTAAGCTTAAATATTAAGTTAGATATTTCTCCAACTTTTCGTTTCGAGTTCTGCATCGTACGTGCCTACTTTTTTTGTAAAAGCAGTGAGGCCCAACCTGTTCTCTTAAGAGCTAAAGTTCAAAGTCCATAGATCACCCCACCTACTATACTTGAAGAAATTGACAAGCTAAACCAATCAAGTTTCAGTCCTTGGCAGAACGAGTGGAAATCAACGGGAAGGGGAACTCCCTGCATGCCCTCTCTCTGTAAGGTTGGACACCCCTTGTTCTTAGTTTAATCAGAAGACCAAAATATATGTGTTTCAGGTGAATCTTGGTACTATAGAATTTGTGGATGGAATGCAGCATTACTCCAACTACTATAGGTGTGCTAGAAGAAGTGAAAATATATATGAATCAAGAATTATTGTCTATATACTCCCACGACAAAAGAAACACCGAAGTATGAGGGGGGGAAAAAAACAAGGCAAGAAAACAGGAAGAGAAGCAAACAGTAGCGCCACATTCTTGGAAATCCACGGCTGAGTGTTGAAACACATAGCTGACAGGCTTCTCGAATGAAAACAGTGGACATGAATGTTTTCCTTGGAGTTATATGGTTTCTGGCTGAGCTCGACCTCTCATAATCACAAAAAAGAACATCTTGGAACGAGAAAGACAGTTTCAACGGCTTCCAAACAATTCCTTTTGTTTTTAACGTGACGACGGGACGCAGGCAGGGGTACATAAACTAAACAATGCTCGGAGTTACGAGGGAATAAAATATCTTAACACAATGGGGAAGGGTGTGTTCTCAATATAATGATCGCGTACCACAATAAACCAGTTTCACGCTGCCTGTGTTTATATAAATGAGACAGCTAACGGCATTCACATGTGGGTATGCACAGCGGGAAACGATAGTGCTCGTATTTCTATTTTAAAGATAGAATGTTTGATTTTCCTTTTTTTATACATTATACGTACACAGTTGCCTATTTCAAATATTTTTCTAACCATTTAGGCTTATAATTAGACGAAGTTTATAGCAAAAGGGTTTCATGTAAACTGAAAGCTATTCACAGAATTTAACATTGCTCTAAAATTTCTATTAGAATATAACTTGGAATTCCCCATAAACATACTTATAGGATATACCTTACAACGGTACAACGGACCGAGACCTACGTGAGAACTATTGCGGCTACCAGCCCCCAGGAGAAGGGATGAAGTGAAGGAACAATGGGAGGCTATAGGCCACAGAGACCTGTAGTAGGCTCTAACATTTCCTGCCTCGAAAAAACTGATCCACTACTGGAGCTGCCCAGAGAGGGCGACAAAACGACCCATTAAACCAGGCAGCCCTCTGATATGCATGGGGAACACTCTTTCCTTGCAGCATGCATCAAGCCATCTGAGCGTCACCCCCTAGCAGCCGACGCCTACCGAGCAGCGAAAACCTCGAAAAACCCAAGGTCCTCCCGAATACCAGCCTCACACGTTAAAGCGGAACCAACCTCGCTCAGTCATAAAGCTACGTAAATCAATTTAACATTTGATTATTTTGATTTTATTCAAACTCAAATGTGTGCTTTTGGTGAAACTGGGAAATGAATGGGAGTTAAAACGTTCTAAACAGAAGCTTCATTGTTGAAAAAAAGTATTCTAGAATGCTATGGGGAGTAAATGGAATGTTGCAGTTTATGATGGTGTTTCTCTGTAACCACTTTCAAATTTTACTCACCTTACATCGGGTGCTAGAAAGGTTAACCGTTGAGACTTTGGAAGAAGAAAGAAAGAAAGAGAGAGAGAGATAGAGGGAGAGAGAGAGAGAGAGAGAGAGAGAAAGAAAGCACATGCGACCATTTCTAGCCATGAGAGATTTTCATATGTATCTGTCACGATACATTTTTGCCTACGAATTATTTCAGTTTAAGTAATGAATGCTTAGTTGCACTATGCAAAGAACATCCAAACGTTTATCCCCTTGGTAAAGAAAAAAAGAAGAATCTCAAACTTTCAAACATGTCCGTTTGATGACGTATTTGGCCGAGGCAAACATGCAATGTGGAATATTTCTAAAACGAATAACCCTATGAAAAAAAATATTTAGCACGTTTAGTATACTTAATTTTGTATGTACCTACTTACTTTGGCTATCTTGTATTTTTTCCCAGTTATACAAAATTGAATCAAATTTGCCAATATGAAGAGAATTTAAGAGAAATCAAGATACACATTTTATTAGTCATGCAAATATCTTAAACATAGTAAAACATTTAACAAAAATTGTTAGAGGCAATTTTGAGAAAAACCTACGAATTGTACGCGCGCGTACTCCTTAAAAAAATATTTGGGGGGGGGCCCTTCAGTGAACGTATTTCCGGAAAAATCTCGGTATCGAATTTTTGAATGGAGGATAATACTTTCTCTACCTATTGTAGGTATGTGGTAGAGAAATGTAAAAATGCGCGAATGCTGTAAAGCTAATATGAAGGAAAATGCTATGCAACTTAACGTCAACAGCGTAAGGAAAATTTAATATTATTTACAAGCTTGACCTATCTTGTTAGTGTGTAAATGGCAATTGAATTTGTGCTTGTCTTAGTATGTGTGAAATTGTATCGATTTTATGCGCAATTCAACAGATTTCAAACCCTCAGCATTTGTGTCTAAAACTCGTAATTTTACTGAATTATGTCCTAACTCATTCCATTTTGAGCCTATTTTAGACATCAAAGAGTGCAACTTTAACTAGCTGAAATTCCAACGTCCAGTAATGTTAATACTAACAATCATATCTTCCAGGGCTTTCGTTGACTATTCTGTTACTCCTTAAATGCGATATTTCGCGAAACGTAGATTCCTAAATTTTTAACTCCTCTCCCATTTTGCCTCTTAGTGTGAGGGTACTACTGTAAAACGTCCAGGCATTCGGTTTGAGAGCGACGTTTGCAAATTCCTGACAATGGTAAGAGATTAACAAATCCATTGAGCAGTTTATTACGCATTTCTATATTTAGTGATTTAAGGTGGTGTTAAACTGATAGCGAATTTGGGTGAAAGTAACTACTAATGAATAGGGTGGTGCATAAATCTGGAAGACTTTATTGAAAATCATGGAATTTTTAAAATTCATTAAACCTTCTACTTTATGCAACTTTTGTTTGTCTTACTGCGATACAAATTATAAATTGCAAACTCTGACGGTACAAAATATAATTAAGTAATTTACTTTCATTTGAAATGAAATAAAATATACGGTTTTCGCCTTTAGTTTTGCTGAATATGAGTTAATCCTGAAGAGTTTAAAGACTTACATTTAAAAATACAACAATTATGAGCTTTAATTGTAATTTTACATGAATTATATATTTTCCTCTTCAGGGTATACTTTTTCCATTGAAATATTCATGAATCCGAGTGAAATATTTACCTCATGCAGTGCAAAGAAAAATTTGCACACACTTTGGTAATGGTCTTGATTAATTCTAAATTAATTCTTCGTTAAAACCGTATTTATTTTTTGACTTAAGAAATGAAACATTTATAACTTCGTAAGTATTTGGGATTTTTCAAAAGCTATGAAGATAAGCATGTAGTTTCCTAATTATATTTTTTAGGCTTTAATTGAGAAACGTATTTTTAAGCCATTAGTCTTCGATAGTCTGGAGAGGCTGCTGATTTCGGAGCCAAACGATGTGGGCTCAACTCCGGCATGAAATTCTTTCCGAAGTAAATTAAAGCAAATTCATTTATAAGCTTATAGCATATGAACTGAAATACCCCTATATCTCAGATGAAAAGGCATCTGACAAAATTAGTCAGCAATTTCACGCCGGATCATACTCCATAATCTGGTCGAGAGCTAGCCCCCTTTCACTAACGGTCCCTGGCGTAAGCGTTAACGCACGTATCTCACGCCGCAAAGCAGTATTACCAGATGATATTTTGTTTAGAAAATTTGAAAAATAAGTCTCCAAAGGTACTGAAATTTTTAATATACCTAATGGTAATTAAAACTTCTAAGAAAAGTAAAAATATCTCTTTCACGAGCATAGAGCCTGTCCGATTTAAGTAAGCAAAATAGTAAAACGGCAGTCAGAGAGATGCAGACAATTCTCCAATAGTATCGTCTACAGGAAAGTTATAAAAAGGGCCTTAAAAACTGTAGATTACTCACGTGTCAGGCTAAACAACCTTAATTAGAGCTTTAAAACTGGACATGAATCATTTCAGAAAGCATCTCAAGACTATGCGACTGATTCAAACAGAAGCAATATGTCCAATGTGTTAAAAGTAGACGAAACAGCGAAACGCATTCTACTAAAGTGTGAGACCTTGGATGTATAAAGATATCTTATTTTTAAATCCACCTAGCCACTAATATGCAAATTAACATAGTAAATAAAACCCTGTACTAATCAAGGATGTAATCTAAGTCTAGATTAGAAATAAGGATGTGCAAAAAGTCTCAAGTGCTTTCGTTATCCTGAGAGACAGGTTTAAACCGAAGGATTTTCCTACCTATTTGTTGATAAGAAATTACACGTATTCCAGATGCATTAACTTTGTTAGATAATGCATTTGATTCATACGGTTATGAAAATGTTAGGATATAATAATAAGATAAATGATCATTTTAAATAAGGAACTAGTTTGTATCGCACAAGAAGCTATAACGACAGCAGTCAATGAGAGGTGACTACTGCACATGACAGTTAAAGAGATAGGGGGAAAAGTTATATGGAACAGGGTTTAGTTGAGGTGTTAAGGAATTTCTCGCTTCTAACTTTTTCTAATTCTAAACAAAAACTTAAACACGTATTATACACAAGAATCTCGTTTATCCGGCCCTCATTAATCTGGATTTCCAGTTTATCCAGATCGATTTTATGCTTTCTTACTCTTGTTTACTTAACGTTTTTGCTTCTTAAACGCAGCACAAATTTGAAACAAAAGGAACTTGCACACTATTTCAGAAAATAAAAGCGAGTACACTATTGACTTTTAGGGGCAAAAAGTGTTTTTTCTTTCTTTCTTACTCTTGTGTAGTGCCAAAATAAATGTTTGTATAGATTAATAGTGTATATGTTTTTAACAGTTTGTTTTCTTTAATCCGCATTACCTCCATCTAGCCCGGATAAGCGAGGTTCTTGGGTACCATGTTCTGTAAATTTTGAATGGAAACTTAAGGAAAACAAGCACATTTTCTGTTATTACCTATGTATTGAAAACTGGATTTTTTCCCCCATAGAGTAATATAACATTGCTGCGTGCAAAGAACGCACAACACGACGGTTCCACGCCGTCTCTTTTTTTATTTATAGGATAAATAGGGAGGGCTATGGGCTTAACGGACCCAAGAGTAGAGAACAGAAGACTTGCTATCACGCTAGCAACCAGACATTGTATATACAGAGGATTGAGTGGGTATAGACGCCAGATCCATTTTCATTGTCTGCTTTCTTCTTGTCGAGAAATGCCGGCCTGCTTAAACAAACACCACATACATACATACACAGGCCAGCCACACTCCCTTTCAATGGTCGCCATTGTTCACGGCCTCCCGGATAAAAGAACGCTCTATATAATTAAAGCCAAAAGAAAATTATAATCCCATCAGAGTTCCGAAGCTAAAGACACTCGAGTTACAGAACCTCGCCGAGTTATCAGCAACAGTAATCTCCCCCCTTCCCCCTTCAAGGAGTCTGGCTTTCCTAACAGGGAAATGCATTTAATGTCCGTCCACGCAACAAAGATGGTTTTTACATCCAGTGTTTGTGAATATCACGCAGCACAGAGTGGCTGTTATTCGCGAGTGCACAGCGGCGCCTTCTCTTACAATATCACATCATTTAGAGTCAACATATGGACCATCACTCCCATGCTTTTTCTCTCAAGGCACCTTTTTATCTTCCCTTTCAGTTAATATAGATAAATATCTGCAAATTTGTAGGTGGCGAAGACAAGGTCAACTGTAAAGTGGGTGTTGTCGAGCCACGGATGAAAATGTTGAAATTTGTTATAATAAGGTATCCATACGAAGTATTATAATAAAATGTTTAGTGGACAACACATTTGGCCACATGTGTCAAGGTCAATAGCAAACCTTCCTCTCGCCTCCGTTAGAACCAGGTACATAGGTATATATATGGATATGTTTGCCTTGTTTTTAAAATGGTCTTTCAATTCGAAAAAAATATGCATTCTCTCTTCTATAACTAGTATACAGTTCAAAGATTAGAAGAATGTTACTCCGAGGTGAAAGACCAGAAGAGTTTATTTGCTCACTATCCCTTACAGATTGCCAACCGTAGTGGAATCCTGCTGCGCCATACGACGACGACGACGACGTATTGGCAGGTTGAGGGCAACCCGATGGTGTGTTAGGCATGTACCTGCCCTAATTAGGGCTTGACCACGTAGTGACGGGATATGGGGGTTATAGGATGGCGGTTGTTGTTTAGGTAGGGGAGAGAAAGGAGGTAAAAAAGTTTGTTCCTCAACGGTAGCCGGTCATGGTGCAACGGCCCTTGTGCACCGCTGGTGATATTAATTTCGTAATTTAAAAATGTAGGGATTGTAATTTTGAAGTCCAAGCTACTCTTAAAGGGATTGTATTGGAGTTCAGCCTTAGCTGCTGTTGGAGATACTCCGTTGTTATCAGTTTGCGTTGACACTTTGTTTACTACTGTGTAACTGCACCCCTAAATGTGTGTGTATGAAGAGAATAGGAAATGTTTACATATCGAATTCCTGTTGTCATCTGCAGACTACAAAGAATCTACTGCAAATGCACTAAGACAATTAGGAACTATGTAATAAGAAATTGGGAAATGTTTATATTTTTATTCGAGATAATATCTCAATGACTAACAGTAGTAGCAGAATGATTATTCCCATGCAAGAATTATACAGTGTAAGTGTTGTTTTTAATAATAATAATAAGAAGAAGAATAACAATAAAAGTATTTGATAAAGTGAATAAATAAATTATTAGAAATTATTTCACAACAATTTATAAACATACATATTTATGAAACAAATTTAATTGCAGTTAAACTCAATAACAAGAGTTCACACTGGCTGCACATTAATGCAGGAGTAAGACAAGATTCTGATATCTCCCCCTACTGTTCACAATATATAAATATTCAAGAATGGAGACGAAACAGCATGGCCACCTCCAAATCAATAGAAATTTAAAAATATACTTATTGGTATTCGCAGATGATTTAGTATTAACAGTACTGAAAATGATTTAAAATACCATGCTCGTAACCTAAACACTGTTAAAAAATATAAGTTGGAAATAAATAAAGAGAAAACAAAAATTATGGCCTTTTATGGGAAATATCCTGTCCCCAGTAAAATATGTTTGGATAAGACTTCAGAGAGAGAATGAATGTTTTCCCATATTTAGGCTATACCTAATCTAATATTGAGGATGCCTCAGATATAGAAAGTAAAATATAGTCCAAAACTATGGAAATAATAAAAAAAAGCAATGAAGCCTTCCCTAGTCCAGAAAAGTACAAGGTTACATCTATATAAAATACTACCAAGGTGTGTTATAGTAGTGAAGCATGGACATTAAGGTAGATGAAAGCAGAATAACAGCAAATGAAATGCCATTTATGAGAACTACCTACAGCAGGGTATACGAAATGGAACCATATACAAATAGTTATAATGGAAGAGCTTTGCCTGGAGCCTGTTCCCCGTTTTATGCACACCTATCCGAAAAAACTGAATGAGTCGCTTAAGACGAATGAGAACCCATAGAACCCCTAAAGCTATGCTCCATTACCAGCCCATGGGATGAACTCTTGGATTACCCAAGAAGAGGTGGAAAGAAAATTCTTGTTTTTTGAGATCGTAACAGGCCATATGGCTAAAACTTGTTTTGATGATGATGGTGATGATGATGATGATAATACCTATGAAATCCACTGTTATCCGGGATACTTGAATCAGATGGCTGAAATGCGGGAACGAGCCTTTCGCCATATAAGCACATCGGCAGGGAGAGCTGAAGATCTGTGCTTCGAAATTCAGCTATGGCAATGAATGTTTCAAACATTTAACTTTCCAACTACTGCTACACATGCTAGCGTGGAATAAAAATTGTCAAATAAGCTATTATTATTATTATTATTATTATTATTATTATTATTATTATTATTATTGTGTTATAGCCCTGTGCATCATGCAAGGTGAGGATGCGCATAAAAAATAACCAGACAATCCGTACATAGTGTAAGTAAACACATGTTATATAAAAAGATATGTAAATTGAGATGTTCAATAAATTAATTCATAAATTCAAAATATTGGATTATGTACGTACATATCCTATGCTTAACTAATCAATTAAATAGAATGATTAATAAATTAATGCAAACCAAAATAACCACGAAATTAAATACAAAACAGAGGATGGGTGTAATGCGACCTCTAAATTCCTGTGCGCCGCTCCAATGTTTACACAGAATGAATTCACTTAAAAACATCATCCCTATTTCTTAATCAGCAAATCCATAAACATGCTGTAGTTGCTAAACTATCAGTTTCAATCAACACTTGTGCTGTTTCGGAAATGCGATCAATGAAGAAGTCTAAATGAATTAGCTTAGAGAAAATGAAAATGATTGGTTTTCCCACAGCACAAAGTAAGATACCAGTCTTATCGTTACTGATTAAAGTCATCCAGCTCTAATGTAGGTTTAATGAATGTAGAATACCAACATGTTGTAATGCTGTCTGTGTGTGTAGGCAATTTTTGTTGAGTTTATTTAAAATCAAAATTATAATTTTCATTAGAAATATAAAATTATTTCAAATGAGAGCATGTGTAATTATTAATAAACTGCAATACGATAGCCTTAGTAAAATTAATTTAAACAATTACTAATTTAAAGTACTCATTCCGCATTTTGATACGAAAAGCCAACAATCCTATGGAGCACACGAAAACTTTATAAGTTTATAATTTATGGTGTCATAAGCAGACATTTTATATACAAAGAAAAATGTAAATACATTTAAATTCTATTGTGAAGTTCCCTCATATTAAAAGAAATTTCAGCAACATTAAGGGCCATTTTTATAATCCTGTATTAGAATAGTTGTGTAGAAAATGTCAACACGTTTCTAAAACAGTTTACTTAAATTAAGAAATGAAGTAGCTTGCTGTTTGTACATTGTTCTAAATACTTAAGAAATAATATAGTGTACTCTACTGTACTCCTTCAGATGTTGTCATGTTTGTTATTATTTTAATTGTAAGTGACTCTGCCATAAATGTATGTAAATAAATCCACTTAGATTGGATTACCGCAAGGTGACTTACCACGAAAAAAGCGTGCAAGTATTTGAACATTCAATAACAAAGAATACCTTGAAAATGGTCTCTCTCCCCACCCAACAAAATTGACATAATTGTGTGCTTTAACAAGCTGCACATTTTTTATGAAGTAGAATTTTGTTTAACTCTTTCGGTTTACTAATAATACAAAATACGTTCAGAATTAAGAGGATTTCGCAGGCTATTGCAAAAATATGCGAGGTAGGTATTTGTCATGCACATGCACATTTGTCATGGTATTTAAATCAAAATAGTTAACTTTTTTGAGAAAATAAAAAAAATAAGGAAACTTTTTTTTATGTAAAGGGCAGTTTGGGGTGGGTGATATTGTAGATCTTCGTGTCCCATCCTTGGAAGATGTGAACTTAAACACCAAGTTTTATATTTAATCAACTGTTCCTTTTTGAGTTAAAAATGTGTTTTTTTCTTCTTCAGGAGACCTCAAAACGTGTATTTCTAGTGCAACCTCTGTATCTAATTTATTGTACCTTGGATTTTTCGCGGTTTTCCCTGGTCGGTAGGCGAATGCTGGGGTGGTTCCTCATCTACCAAGATTTGTTTTAGATAATTTCGCGTTTATTCCGTTTCCTTCTTATCTTACAAATGTGCTTCTAGGTTTAGTGGCGTATGGCGGTGCCGAACAAGTGGCGCGGGTGCTTGCTCAAAGGAAATAGTACTCCCGTGGACATCAGAGGGCTGCTTGGTCGATAAGTCTTTCATCTCCCTCTCTAGGCAGCCCAACTCCAGCAATGGGAGGAACCTACCGCACGTCTCTGTGACCTGTCAGGCTGTAGCCTCCTGTGGTTACTTCACTTCATTCCTTCCACAATAGATATGTAGGTCGCAGTGCGCGGAGTGTCCCTCTCCGCTGTCTAACCTAAACCTTATCCGTACAGAAAATAGTAGAGAAAGGAAAAACTGAAAGTTAGTTTTAATCCCAATAGATTTCACGTCACTGTGAAAATTATCGTGATTAAAACTTGCTGTGCAAAAAGAATAGGGAAGCCTATAGTATCTTTGTTTTTCACCTTCTCTAGAAAGGAATTAAAAGTACGAATTTAGAAGGCTGTGGAGGTTTCCTTGACTCAAGTTTACTAATTACAAAGGGCAGGGAATATCCAGCTCTATATTTGAATGCATCAAGCCAGTGTAAAGCGATACACACAAACACAATGGCAGACGAGAACCGAGTTGTTTACTTGGCAGGCTATTGTGTTGGAGCCCTCGCTTAACAAAACATAAACACGTCTGAATTATTGTTAGTCGCGAAGGGGGAAAAAGCAAGTAATAAAGAAACTGACTTCATTAGCAACGAGTCGGCGTCATACTATAATATATGCTGATGCTAATGGACAGTCCCTGTGCTTAATACTCCTGCGACATACATATAGTGTTTACTGGAGAAAAAAAAATCTTTTACGAGGACCCCCCTTCCCCTCGCCGTTCTTCCTCCCCCTCCTCAACTATCCATCAATTCGCCAGACCCAGCAAGTGCATTGCTGCTCATGTAACAAGTACACATGTCAACATTATGCAATACCAAATAATTTATGACTTTCCTTTTCTTTCTCAAAACAAAACGAAATCCTTCAACACAAACAGCTGTTTTCCTTCTCAAAACAGTTGTATAAGTAGGACTATTTTGAGATTTATTCCTATTTTCTCTACTGCTTACTCATAGTGAGTAGGGGGAGTAGAGGAAGTATTGCATTCCACCCAAAAGTTCGAGATCGAGATTTGACTGGAAATACAGGTTTTGAGTGTCCTCAATAAAAAAAAAGTTCCAGGTCGCGGTGCGCACGTGTCCTAAACAGCAAACAAAAAAGAAGAGTCGGTTAAATACCACACTTGGTATTTAAATTCAGTGTCCTCCAAGGATACGACAAAGACTTTCAACTAATTTTTGTACGAAACATTTTTCGTTATTTGAGATATTTCGTGTGTTTGAGATATCTGCATGACCAAAATGTAGGTATTGAAATATCTGCGAATAGCCTGTGAAGTGTCCAATGTGAATGATTTTTGTATAATTGCTAAAACGTAAGAGATAAAATCTTACTTCACAAAAAAATGTGGATCTCGTTAAAATTTCTTTATTTTGTTTTTACTTTCTCTACCACGTACATAGTAGGTGGAAAAAGGTCCATGTGTGTGTCTGTGAACAGCATAACTCAAAAACAAAAAGTTCAAAACTTGGTATTTGGGGCTACACAAAGATTTTAAAAAAATCCCCTCCCCCAAACTACCCTTTAAATGGAACGTTTTTTCTAAATTTTTATTTTCTAAACAATGGCTCTAACGATTTTGATTATAATGCCACATATTAAAGATATTTATATGACAAATAAATGTATAATGAATTTTCTGGGAATATCCTGTGAAGTCCTCTTCATTAAGAAGAAATTTTGTAGAATCTTGTATAACTGGTAAACGTCAAGCGATGGACGAAAACCGACTACACAAAAATATCTAGATCTCTTTAAAATACAGAATTTATTTTAAATAACTTTTTTGTAGCATCAGCCATTTCCAAGATATCCGTTACTAATGATTCAAATTGCTCAATAAGTTGTCATTCTTTTTAAGTCCCATGGATTTTCACTTGTTTTTCGCGATTGTATGGAAACGTATGACATTCTAAGGCTAGCATATAGCTTCCAGTTCTTAAACATTTGACTATCGCTGTTCTCTTTGTATGTATAACAAAATGTGTAATGTAGCTATTTCTGCAAAGGTTTATTCGATAACAATGTAGTAGATGGAAAAATAAGCTTTAGTAAAAATAGTTTGTGTACCCACTAATAAACGATAGAGGGTAGAGAAATTCATGTGAATGTATCATATCAGAAACCTTTATATTTTATTAATTTTTTTAGCGTTAAACATTGGGGAGATATTCTTTGTTATTGGTTTGAATTTTCAAATACTTTCGCTACTCTTTTTTTCTCATGGTCATGCAAAGAGAATGGAATTTCACAACCATCACATGGCGATCCGCTTTTAAAAAATCTGACTGGCGCTTTAGCTTACTCTATTCTTCTTATACGTACAGCGAATAGTGTACCTAAATTGCAATTAAGTATATTTCGATTAACAAGAAGAGTTAGATTAATAAGCTTTTGCAATGGTTTGTAGAAGAGCGAGTAGAGAAAATGGTGTGAATTTAAATATAAGATTCTTTTGTTTATGTAATTACTTGTTAACTTACAACGCGTCGCTATAACTCCGAGGTCGTATCGCGACGGTTATCTGAATGTTCGCGATACAACGTGGCCATGACAGGTGGCCTCAGTTGCGCTTTATTTGTTCTGCGAGTAATAATTCGGGACACTTAGCAACAGCGCTGGTTTGGTGGGGTGTGTTTACATGCAAGTAGCCTGTATCCTTAACACAACAAGGATAGTTACTACGTTGGCCGCAAGCAAACAACGCTCAAGATACCTATACGTATGTCCAGTAGTAATACACAGACACCGTCAGCGATAGTGGTTCCATGCAAACAAACACAAGGTCGCCGACCTGCAGGAAGGTGGAGTTGGTAAGAACAGTGCATTCGTTTCCTCGTCCAGTGGTGGATAAGTTGGATTTACAAGGAACACTCCACACGTTTGAACCTGGGATTTCGTTCGGGTTGATGTTAGCTGGCTGAGGTGTTGTCGTAAATCTAAAAAACAAACGTTTTTGGCCCAAAGTGGCATTTTGGGACGTTTTCGAACGTTGAAGTTTGATCTGCCAGTCAACTGCGTGGAGGGAGAAGCCGGCAACATCAGAGAAAGCGCTCGGGAGATTAACCCAAAATTAAATTGAGTTTTATTTATGGACGCTCTTTAACTACTGCAGTCCTTAGCGTCCCATTCTATATTGGGCGTGAAAGACCGATAGAGGCCTTTTATCAGGATTGAGATTCTTTTACGTGCCGTAAATCTACGACACGGGACCACCGGCTTTACTTCCCTTCCGAAGGAAGTCATGCTAAGGATTTTTACGCCCGAAAAAATCCGTCGCCCTCCGCCGGGTTTGAACCCCCGACCTTGGGAACTAGAGGTACCACTAGTACACGGAGGACGACAGATTAGCCCAAATACGTCGAGCGCAAAGCTAAACGTTCCGAACTTCAACACTCGAAAACGGCCCTAAATATCACTTTAAGCCAAATCCGTTTCAATTCCTCTGAAGAAGACCGCCGCACTCAGCTACCGTTGCTGCCTAGAAGGAAATCCCAGTATCCATTCCTTAATGGATGAATGAAGTGCTGAATATGATAGAGCCTTGAATGACTGCTGAAGTAGTTATATGCTAAATGTATTGATCCCACATGAAAATGTACTATATTTTTGCGTAATATTACAAAAAGTATCGCATGAATAATAATCCATTATTACTTTCATTTACGATAGTTTAAATAATATTGCTTGCTAATTAATGACATAACAAGTCTTGTATCAACATTTAAATTTAACTTTCCCCTGTTTGTGTGGTATATACCGTAAAGATATTACGTTTTTGCATATTTTATAAGTGAAGCTTTGTGAGTGTCAAAGAGGTCGCCTCATTATTGTGTGTGTGTGTGTGTATTAGTGTGTGTGTGTGTGTGTGTGTGTGTGTGGTAAATGTATTTTCGTTTGTTTGGCTGAGGTTCCTAAAACGTCATACATTTATGCAATATACAGTGTAAAATCTGCTAACTCTAGAATTCGTATTAAAGGACGTAGGTTTTGAATTTATAATGCACTGTCTCAAACGAATTCTACGGAACACTATGGCTTAATTTATTTTGCCAAACTTTCAAAATACTCCTTGCATTTGAACATACAGACATGGGATTAATTACGATAATGCAATTAATGCTGCATTTTAAGAGTATGAAGAATATTCATCTAAAAATAAAACCTCCCCAATTCGGATTTTAGCAAAAATGTATTAAATTATATTACCGGATTAATAATCCAATACGATAGTACCTACTAAATCAGAAGTAAACTTGTATTGAAAATTATAAACAAAAATAAACTATTAAGTTCTTTCATATATACAGTTGGAAATATAGAATCACACAGAAGAATTCAATGCATAGCCGAGATTTGAGCCACGGATCTTTCCAACTTTATCCCACACAGAATATGTGTGGGAAAACAAGAATATCATTGATTGACCTAAGAGTGGTCAACTATGAAGCCGAGGACTTATGAGATTGTAAGTCGCGATTGAGTATGTCATCTCAAAATGAATTTGAGAATTACTTGAAGTTTACTGGGAAAAAATGTGAGTTTAATGTCGTACCGGCATGCTGGCTAGAGCAACGGTACGAAAAGACGAATATCCATGGTTCAAATCCCGGCTATGGCATTGAATTTTTCAATTTGATTATATCATTCAAAATATATATTAGCTTTAAAAAAATCACTACACTTTAACCGTGTAATTTGTTTTGTTGTCACATGGAACGAATCTTGGGAAACCACGCAGAAGTTACTTACCTGTATGCTTTAGCTGTTTAATTAATTAGGGATAAATAACTAAAAGGGCTATTTATGGGAGTGAAGTGCAGACAACGAGAGTCATAGCTCGCTCTTGCACTCCATTTGAGACGGGCATTGTCGTGCGCTCCCCTGGTGCACTTCCACGTCAGAGCTTTTTAAAAATTCAAAACCCTGCCGACTGATTAGCATGACAATTGGTTCCGAAATGGGCATCGGGAAAAACAACCTGTTACAGACGTAATTGGGTTTTCAACACATTGTAGTTCGGGACTTTTGTTCCGTGGAGCGTCACTTAACGCACTCCGACGCCTTCAACGGGGGCGTCACATCATCATTATCCCCTGCAAGATGCAAGAGCTAAAACATCAGCAGTCTACTTCTTGCGCGTACAAAAGCAGACAATATAACGTCGTATACATTTAAGCTAAAATTAGATATACCAGCGTCACGCTTTGTTCTAGTGTTGATGATAAAATTGCAACAATATCTAATAAAAATTACTCCATAAATTAAAAGGAACGTTCTAAAAAAAATTGTGTAACAATCATAAAAATAACTTATTATTTAATCTGTTTCCTGTTAACCAAGGTATTTGATAGAAACGGTTACAATGCAAATTTTTTTTCTAATGCTCTCTCATTCAAGGGACTCGGAGTTCGAATCTCAACGAGGGGTAACGTTTTACTGCGGTTTTCACTTATCCTGAGAAGATGAGTTTCAAATAACTGTAATCCTACCAAAACCGCGATCATTTGAGCGTAATTTCATCCGTTTCATTCATTCGTTCACCGTCTGGTGTGATCTATCCGATTGGAGAACGGTAAATTCAATTCCTAAATAAATAAATAGAGGAACGAACACATAATATTTCGAAGTGTAGGTACTGCTTAAAATATTTAAAAAACAGGAAAGAAAACCAACCAATATTTCGGAAAAGTTTAATTCAGCAATATATATGTAAAGCTTAACAGTTATCTAAAAAACATTCTAGAAATACGTTTTATTTACATTCCCGTGTTTCAAATATACGATATTTTAACCCAAATTTTCATCTATTTTGGGAAAATAAACACTTAAAAATGAAGGCGTTAACTGTACGAAGGTTGATGCCTATCTAACCTTTTGTAGGTATATCTTGATTGAACCAAAGCTGCGGTGTAGTGATCGGCACCCTGGCTTCAGGGTCCAACGTCCGTGGTTCCATTGCCCGGCAGTAACTAGTAACAGTATGGTTGCGCGAGTAAACGTGGACGTGTCGCAATATTTAATAATAGTGCAACTGCAGTTATTTAAAAACTTCTGCACTTGTATGAAAACGTCAAAGCTGAGATCTGGCCATGGCAGTTAAGGGAATACCCTACTGAACGTACTAATTTCAGCTAATGTCAATTAACTTAATTGAGCATTATGCCATAGCTTTATCTGATGCACATACAAGAGGTATTTAAATTTCGAATCAATAATTCTTTAAACCTTGAAATAGAAATTTAAAACAAAAAGCAAATCTTAAGTGAAGAAATCCCCCAAATAGGAAATTTGGAAAAATTTAAATTGCTAATATAAGGATTGACTTTTAAAGCCTCCTTCTTTGTTATCAATATTGTTATCAATATTATTATTATTATTATTATTATTATCATTATTATTATGCATTTCTAATAGTGTTCCAGAATAAATGTATAAAATATGTCATTCCACTTTTAAGCAAATGCTACAAATACATTTTTAAAAACAAAATATAATATGAAAACATAAACACAGATTCACTTTAACCACAGAAAAGGAAGAAAGAAAAAATACAGGTTTACATTTAGTTGTAGGCGTTTAAGAAACTTACTGGCTGAAAACTCCACCGTGTAAAACAATGCGGGGGGGGGGATGCGAAGAAAACAAGATTACTGATTATTTAAAACACGCTGAAGTATATTTAAATGCATTTAAAAAAGAATCTGCTATGTTGCACTAATATGAGTTTCTCTTCTCGTATAAAACTAATTTTGCAATCGCTTATTCGCCGTCTACTTCATGTTAATGTTATTGCTAATTTTCTTGTAGATGCAAGGGGAATTGGTAGGCTTTAAGCGATAGTCAAATATTTTAAGCGCTGGTTGCTATGTGGAGCATTCCATTCTCTTTGCATGTCCAGGACGTAACAAAACGAATAACAAATTCCCATTTGAGAAAAAGTGTAAGTATTGGAAAATTCAAACACATAACAAGGAAAATCTCGGAAATGATTAACTCGCCAAATAAAAACAAAATGTATATGACATAAATTGTGTGTTTTAACGAGATCTATATTTTTTGTGCAGTAACATTTATATATCTCTTACGGTTTACCAGCCATGTGAAAGTCATTCAGAACACCAAACTTGGTATTAAGGTTCAGTGCCCTCTAAAGATGCGACAAAAGATTTTTAATAAAATCCCTCCACCGCAAAATACGCTTTACAAGGAATATTTTTTTTATTTTGTAAAAAATGCCTCTGACTATAACTATATATTAATGACGTTAAACTATACCTAAAATGTATAGCTTGAATTTTCGGGAATAGCCTGTAAAATCCTCTTCATTCGGAAGGAATTTTATATAATCTTGTATAATTAGTAAACTTTAAATGATAGAGGAAAACGTGCTACACAAGAAATGTAGAACTGTCTTAAACATGCAATTTGTTACAAATAACCTTTTTATGACATGAAAACTCCGAGATATTCGTCATTAATGGTTCGCATTATTCATTACTTGCACATTCTTATAAGTTATTTCAACATTCAGTTGTTTCTCGTGATTGCATGGAAGCACTATGAAATATAGCATATAGCGTCCAGCTCTTAAAACATTTGATTACGCTGTTCCATTTGCATCTATTACGAAATGCGTAATGTAACTATTTCTGCAAAGGATTATTTGGATTAAAATAGTAGATAGAAAAACAAGCGTTTGTAAGAATAGTTGTATACCCACTAATAAGCAAAAGAGGGTAGAGAGAGTCATGTGAATGTGACATCAATTTTTTTAGATTATTTAGATTTTGTCAAAGTTTCAGTGGAATATATGAAAAATAAAAAGAAGAAATCACAAGAGAGGATGACATTTTTCGAACTGGTAACTGTTGAAATAGTTTATACGTTAACTTCTATAAAGGTGCTTGATACAGCAGCGTTTAGTATTAAATAAATACAAAATAACCTAAGAAGTAGAGTTTCTATATTAATTTCCATGCTCCCCTGCTAATTTTGCGAACTCTTCCTTTTGTTCAAGAAGAGATTTGCCTACTTCTGCTGCTACAACAAAGATTTCATAACCTAAACTACACTTAAAGAGGTCAGCCTTTCAAATCCACTTTCAGCACTCCAATTATACCACGCTCAGGAGAAGTATTTACACTATATTCAAATTCTATTTTCACCAAAACAATTTAGTTCTTTGACTGTGTTTATATTTGCACATTGAAAGCGCCAGACGCCGTTCATTTAGATTAGGAGAACAAACACAAGTGAGTTGTTTTTCCAGTTTACATTTCGCAGCCAAAACTTTTAAACTAAAATAAAATGAAGGTCTAAAACATAAACTTTTAACAACGAACCAATCAAGAGTTGATCGATTTTCGTAATATATCCTTGCATAAAACACAGAAAGTCATTCTTTCCCAGGTTCTCACAGCTATTCTTGGCTTTTAAAATGTTTTTCCGTGGTTTTTACTTTCTCAATCTATTCAGCAGTACACTACATTATCTATGTTATTTCTTACCTCCACTAATGCAGAATTATTTCAGGAGCACGTTTAAGTACACAAGGTAAAGACACTCGCCACCGTTTTCGTCCACCTACTCACGCTGCTAGAATGCTTCTGTTGTAAAGGCTACTAACAGTGTAGAGGGTTGGCTTATCTTGACCGCGATCTCGCAGCGAAATATGAAATAATAATAATACATTTCTTTATTGTTGCGCGCTCAGAAAATGAACACAATACCATTTTTTATACATTCAGCTAGTTCTCAAGCTAAAATAAGAAACGTTCACTATACTAATTCTCATTTAAGCGGGATAGGAGAGACAATAATTAGATACTTGGAGGCTTATCTTGATTATGATTTATTCTGTTAGCGCCATTATTTACAAGGCTGCTTTCTATTGGTAGTTAATTTATACATTGTCGCTTAAGTCATATTGTCACATTTTTGAAGCCATAATTTTATTTTACAGAGTTCTAGAGATATTTTAACACAGTTCAGTAATGTTGAAAAAATCAATAATTGTATTGCAATATAAATGACTAGCTGGATTACCCGATATTGAACGATTAGGATTATAAACACGAATGACGAATTAATTTCATTTACTTCTCCCCGTTCTTAAGTTAAATTATTGTGCAATAGATTTGTTATAGTGAATTCAACCTCCCCTTGCCGCTTATAATTATCTATCATTTCATACAGCCTCTACAAATAACAGATTACAGATCCCCTGATATTCGTGCAAAAACATGTGAAACATCGACGGAACGTCTGCCTTTCTTAATCACCCTCAACAATCTTTAAAGTTCTGAAAATGCTGCATAACTAGAGGTAACCTTTGGCGGTGGAACAATCATCCGTCGCAATGGTCGAGTAATTTTTTTAGTAGGTGAAATTATAAAGGTTTGTACCTTCTCTTTGGTACCATAGTTATTTAATAACATAAAAGCTACAGTACAGAAAATCTTAACATATACAACGAAACAGAGGTGAAGATGATGAATATAAAAATTCCGCACTCTCAGGCCACCAAATTAATCTCTTTGGAGAAGACATGCTGTATGCGATCATCGAGAAACATCTGATGTGATACACACACATGACTTTCTCTGCCTTCTATGGTTTATTAGACGGTATACCAACTATTCTTACTAAACCTTATTTTTCTATCTGTTTCATTTTAATCCAAATTATCTTTGCAGAAACATTTCTTTATACATAGAAAGAGAACAGTGATAGTCAAATGTTAACGAACTGGACGCTATATCTGTCCTTTAAATTCCATAGTGTTTCCACAATCGCGAGAAACAACTGAATGTTGACACGACTTTAAAGGAATGTATTGAACAATTCGAACCATTAATAATAACGAATATCTCAGAAATACCTCACGTCACACAGAGGTTATTTGTAATAAATTGTGTGTTTTAAAGAGATCTACATTTTTTTGAGTTGTAGGCTTTCGTCTACCGCTTAAATTTACCAGTTATACAAGATTATACAAAACTCCTTCCGAATGAAGTGGACTTTCACAGCTATACCCAGAAAATTCAAGGTATGCATTTTATTTGCATGTAAATATTTTTAATATATGGCATTTCAACTAAAAGCGTTAGCGTCATTTTTTAAGAAAATAAAACATTTCAAAAAGTGTTCCATGTAAAGTGAAGTTTGGGGTGGGATTTTTTTTTAAATCTTCATATCGCATCTTCGGAAGATATTGACCTTAAATACCAAGTTTAATATTTATCAGACTTTTCGGTTTTGAGTTATGCTATTAACAAAACACAAACAGGAACTGTTTTCTAAAAATGCCTTTTTTGGTTTCAGGGCACCTCAAAATATATATTTCCGGTGAAATTTGGTATCAAATTTTTGGTTGGAATACAATACTTCCCCCTACTTTTATATGCAGTACAGAAAGTAAAATTGGTCTTCTCAGCTGTTAATATAATGTATAGGTTCACCGATTTCTAATGCTAGTAATTCTCTCTGTTTATACAAATATTTAATTATTTTAACATTCCGTCTAACAAACTTAATTACAACGTAGGTAAGTACAAAGGAAACTAAGCAAAACTTTCTTTCATGAGGGTTATTAGAAGCTTCTGACATCCAGAAGCTTCAGTACATACCTACACCTACAGAATTAGAATAAAGATTATTCACATTTGCAGTATTTGTTAAATGGCATTAAAGAAACAAATATAACATACAAGTTGTACCGTTATTAAACAGGGTCGATTGTCGCTTTTTAAGCTGTTTTATGTTTGCTTAAGTGTTACACCATGGCTATATGCATTGCTTGGAATAAATGTAACCTGCTTTTGTTTCTACACGCATTCTCAGTGGCGTGCAGCAACTATTTTCTACTCTATGGCATTCTCAAAGAGGACTTTGCAAATCCGTTTTAGCCTTTTAGTAATTTATAAATATTGAAAAATTTAAGCTAACAAATTTAAATAAAGTGTGTTTTAAAGAGCTCTCCATTTTTTGTGGCAAGTGTTACGTTTTTTGCTTGCCTTATGACTTGCCAGTTAAACAAACTTATACAAAATCCATTCCAAATGAAGAAGACTTCACCGGCTATTTCTAGAAAATTCAAGATATCTATGCATTTTGTGTGCTATGTAAATATGTGATATTTTAATCAGAATCGGTGGAGCCACTTTTGAGAAAATAAAATATAAAGAACCATTTTTCCATGTAAAGAGTAGCCTTGAGATGGAGGGATTTTCTTGAAAATCTTTGTATCGCAGCTTAGGAAGGCAATAAAATTAAATACCAAATTTTGTGCTTATCCAGCATTTTGTTTTTGAGTTATGCTGTTCACAGACGTACATGGGACCTTTTTGTAAAAACACGTTTTATTCAGGGGCCCTCAAAATACGTACTTTCCGTGAAATATTAATATCGAATTTTTGGGTGGAATGCAAAACTTACTCTACCTACTAGGTACTTGTCCAGAAACTCAAATGTGAATATTCAGATTTTTAGTTTCTCTAGCAATATCACATAGTAGGTAGAGAAGGTGTTGCAATCCACACAAATATTCGATAGCGAGATTTCACCGGAAATACATGTTTTGAGGCTCCCTGAATTAAAACACTAATTTTTAGAAAGGTCCATGTGTGTCTGTGAATAGCATAATTCAAAAACGAAAAGTCAGATTAACACCTAACTTGGTATTTAGGTTCAGTAGCCTCTAAAAGATGCGACAAACGATTTTTAAGAAAATCCCCCACCCCAAACTACGCTTCGCAAGGAACATTTGTTTTTATTTTGTAAAAAAATGCCTCTAACTATATATTAAGGACGTTAAATTATACCTAAAATGTATACCTTGAATTTTCGGGAATAGCCTGTGAAATCCTTTCATTCGGAAGGAATTTTATATAATCTTGTATAAATAGTAAGCTTTAAATGATAGACGAAAACGTACTACACAAGAAATGTAGATCTCTCTTAAACATACGATTTGTTACAAATAACTTTCTTGTGACATGAACATTTCGAGATATTCGTCATTAATGGTTCAATTTACAGATTACTTGGCCATTCTTATAAGTTATTTCAACATTCAGTTGTTTCTCGCGATTGCATGGTAACAGTATGAAATCTTAAGGCCAGCATAAAGCGTCCAGTTCTTAAATATTTAATTATTGCTGTTATTATGTGTAATGTAGCTATTTATGCAAAGGTTTATTTGAATTAAAATGAATATAATAAGCTTTGGCAAGAATAGTTGTATATCCACTAATAAGCGATAAGGTACAGAGAAGGTGACGGGAATATAACATCAGATTTTTTTAGATTATTTAGATTTTGTAAAAGTTTCAGTGGAATATATGGAAAACAAAAAGAAGAAATCCCAAGAGAGGATGGCATTTTTCGAACTGCAGAAGAGAAACAAACAAATGCACTCATTAATGGTAATTATTGAAATAGTTTCTACGTATAACTTCTACAAGGGTATTTGATACAGCAGCGTTTAGTATTAAAGAAATACAAAATAACTAAGAAGTAGAATTTCTATATTAACTTCCATGCTCCCCTGGAACTCTTCATTTTGTTCAAGAAGAGATTTGCCTACTTATGATGATACAACAAAGATTTCATAACCTAAACTACACTTAAAGAGGTCAGCCTTTCAAATCCACTTTCAGCACTCCAATTATGCCACGCACAGGTGAAGTATTTACACTATATTCAAATTCTATTTTCACCAAAACAATTTAGTTCTTTGAGTGTGTTTATATCTGCACATTGATAGCGCCAGACGCCGTTCATTTAGATTAGAACAAACACAAGTGAGATGTTTTTCCAGTTTCCAAAACTTTTAAACTAAAATAAAATGAAAGTCTAAAACATAAACTTTTAACAACGAACCAATCAACAGTTGATCGATTTTCGTAATATATCATTCTTTCCCAGGTTTTCACAGCTATTCTTGGCTTTTAAAATGTTTTTCTGTGGTTTTTACTTTCTCAACCTATTCAGCAGTACACTACATTATCTATGTTATTTCTTACCTCCACTAATGCAGAATTATTTCAGGAGCACGTTTAAGTACACAAGTAAAGACACTCGCCACCGTTTTCGTCCACCTACTCACGCTGCTAGAATGCTTCTGTTGTAAAGACTACTAACAGTGTAGAGGGTTGGCTTATCTTGACCGCGATCTCGCAGCGAAATATGAAATAATAATAATACATTTCTTTATTGTTGCGCGCTCAGAAAATGAACACAATACCATTTTTTATACATTCAGCTAGCTCTCAAGCTAAAATAAGAAACGTTCACTATACTAATTCTCATTTAAGCGGGATAGGAGAGACAATAATTAGATACTTGGAGGTTTATCTTGATTATGATTTATTCTGTTAGCGCCATTATTTACAAGGCTGCTTTCCAGTAGATTAGCGCTTTTATTGGTAGTAAATTTATACATTGTTGCTTAAGTCACATGGCCACATCTTTGAAGCTATAATTTTATTTTACAGAGTTCTAGAGATATTTTAACACAGTTCAGTAATGTTGAAAAAATCAATAATTGTATTACAATATAAATAACTAGCTGGGTTACCCGATATTGAACGATTAGGATTATAAACACGAATGACGAATTAATTTCATTTACCTCTCCCCGTTCTTAGTTAAATTATTGTGCAATAGATTTGTTATAGTGAATTCAACCTCTCCTTGCCGCTTATAATTATCTATCATTTCATACAGCCTCTACAAATAACAGATGACAGATCCCCTGATAGTCGTGCAAAAACATGTGAAACATCGACGGAACGTCTGCCTTTCTTAACCACCCTCAACAGTCTTTAAAGTTCTGAAAATGCTGCAAAAGAGAGGTACCTTTGGCGGTGGAACAATCATCCGTAATTCTTTCAGTAGATGAAATTAAAAACCTTTGTACCTTCTCTTTGGTACTATAGTTATTTAATAACATAACCGCTACATAATACAGAAAATATTAACATATACAACGAAGCAGATGTGAAGCTGGCGAATACAAAAATTCCGCACTCTCAGGCCACCAAGTTAATCTCTTTGGAGAATTCATGCTGTACGCGACCATCGGGAAAGATCTGATGTGATACACACACATGACTTTCTCTGCCTTCTATTCTTTATTAGTCGGTGTACAAACTGTTCTTAATAAAGCTTATTTTTCTATCTGTTTCATTTTAATCCAAATTATCTTTGCAGAAACATTTCTTTATAGATAGAAAGAGAACAGTGATAGTCAAATGTTAACGAACTGGACGCTATATCTGTCCTTTAAATTGCATAGTGTTTCCACAATCGCGAGAAACAACTGAATGTTGACACGACTTTAAAGGAATGTATTGAACAATTCGATTCAACTAAAAGCGTTAGAGTCATTTTTTAAGAAAATAAAACATTTCAAAAAGTGTTCCATGTAAAGTGAAGTTTGGGGTGGGATTTTTTTTTAAATCTTCATATCGCATCTTCGGAAGATATTGACCTTAAATACCAAGTTTAATATTTATCAGACTTTTCGGTTTTGAGTTATGCTATTAACAAAACACAAACAGGAACTGTTTTCTAAAAATGCCTTTTTTGGTTTCAGGGCACCTCAAAATATATATTTCCGGTGAAATTTGGTATCAAATTTTTGGTTGGAATACAATACTTCCCCCTACTTTTATATGCAGTACAGAAAGTAAAATTGGTCTTCTCAGCTGTTAATATAATGTATAGGTTCACCGATTTCTAATGCTAGTAATTCTCTCTGTTTATACAAATATTTAATTATTTTAACATTCCGTCTAACAAACTTAATTACAACGTAGGTAAGTACAAAGGAAACTAAGCAAAACTTTCTTTCATGAGGGTTATTAGAAGCTTCTGACATCCAGAAGCTTCAGTACATACCTACACCTACAGAATTAGAATAAAGATTATTCAGATTTGCAGTATTTGTTAAATGGCATTAAAGAAACAAATATAACATACAAGTCGTACCGTTATTAAACAGGGTCGATTGTCGCTTTTTAAGCTGTTTTATGTTTGCTTAAGTGTTACACCATGGCTATATGCATTGCTTGGAATAAATGTAACCGGCTTTTGTTTCTACACGCATTCTCAGTGGCGTGCAGCAACTATTTTCTACTCTATGGCATTCTCAAAGAGGACTTTGCAAATCCGTTTTAGCCTTTTAGTAATTTATAAATATTGAAAAATTTAAGCTAACAAATTTAAATAAAGTGTGTTTTAAAGAGCTCTCCATTTTTTGTGGCAAGTGTTACGTTTTTTGCTTGCCTTATGACTTGCCAGTTAAACAAACTTATACAAAATCCATTCCAAATGAAGAAGACTTCACCGGCTATTTCTAGAAAATTCAAGATATCTATGCATTTTGTGTGCTATGTAAATATGTGATATTTTAATCAGAATCGGTGGAGCCACTTTTGAGAAAATAAAATATAAAGAACCATTTTTCCATGTAAAGAGTAGCCTTGAGATGGAGGGATTTTCTTGAAAATCTTTGTATCGCAGCTTAGGAAGGCAATAAAATTAAATACCAAATTTTGTGCTTATCCAGCATTTTGTTTTTGAGTTATGCTGTTCACAGACGTACATGGGACCTTTTTGTAAAAACACGTTTTATTCAGGGGCCCTCAAAATACGTACTTTCCGTGAAATATTAATATCGAATTTTTGGGTGGAATGCAAAACTTACTCTACCTACTAGGTACTTGTCCAGAAACTCAAATGTGAATATTCAGAATTTTAGTTTCTCTAGCAATATCACATAGTAGGTAGAGAAGGTGTTGCAATCCACACAAAAATTCGATAGCGAGATTTCACCGGAAATACATGTTTTGAGGCCCCCGAATTAAAAAACTAATTTTTAGAAAGGTCCATGTTGGTATTTACGTTCAGTACCCTCTAAAGAAGCGACAAATGATTTTTAAGAAAATCCCCCCACCCCAAACTACGCTTTGCAAGGAACATTTTTTTTATTTTGTAAAAAATGCATGTAACTATATATTAATGACGTTAAACTATACCTAAAACGTATACCTTGAATTTTCGGGAATAGCCTGTGAAATCCTCTTCATTCGGAAAGAATTTTATATAATCTTGTATAAATAGTAAACTTTAAATGATAGACGAAAACGTACTACACAAGAAATGTAGATCTGTCTTAAACATACGATTGGTTACAAATAACTTTTTTGTGACATGAACATTTCGAGATATTCGTCATTAATGGTTCAATTTACAGATTACTTGGCCATTCTTATAAGTTATTTCAACATTCAGTTGTTTCTCGCGATTGCATGGTAACAGTATGAAATCTTAAGGCCAGCATATAGCGTCCAGTTCTTAAATATTTAATTATTGCTGTTATTATGTGTAATGTAGCTATTTATGCAAAGGTTTATTTGAATTAAAATGAATATAATAAGCGTTGGCAAGAATAGTTGTATAACCACTAATAAGCGATAGGGTATAGAATGTAACATCAGATTTTTAAAATTTAAATTATTTGGATTTTGTCAGAGCTTCAGTGGAATATATGGGAAATAAAAAGAAGAAATCCCAAGGGAGGATGACATTTTTCGAACTGTAGAAGAGAAACAAACAAATGCACTCATTAATGGTAATTATTGAAATAGTTTATACGTATAACTTCTACAAGGGTATTTGATACAGCAGCGTTTAGTATTAAAGAAATACAAAATAACTAAGAAGTAGAATTTCTATATTAACTTCCATGCTCCCCTGCTAATTTTGCGAACTCTTCAATTTGTTCAAGAAGAGATTTGCCTACTTATGATGATACAACAAAGATTTCATAACCTAAACTACACTTAAAGAGGTCAACCTTTCAAATCCACTTTCAGCACTCCAATTATGCCACGCACAGGTGAAGTATTTACACTATATTCAAATTCTATTTTCACCAAAACAATTTAGTTCTTTGAGTGTGTTTATATTTGCACATTGATAGCGCCAGACGCCGTTCATTTAGATTAGAACAAACACAAGTGAGATGTTTTTCCAGTTTCCAAAACTTTTAAACTAAAATAAAATGAAAGTCTAAAACATAAACTTTTAACAACGAACCAATCAACAGCTGATCGATTTTCGTAATATAACATTCTTTCCCAGGTTCTCACAGCTATTCTTGGCTTTTAAAATGTTTTTCCGTGGTTTTTACTTTCTCAACCTATTCAGCAGTACACTACATTGTCTATGTTATTTCTTACCTCCACTAATGCAGAATTATTTCAGGAGCACGTTTAAGTACACAAGTAAAGACACTCGCCACCGTTTTCGTCCACCTACTCACGCTGCTAGAATGCTTCTGTTGTAAAGACTACTAACAGTGTAGAGGGTTGGCTTATCTTGACCGCGATCTCGCAGCGAAATATGAAATAATAATAATACAATTTCTTTATTGTTGCACGCTCAGAAAATGAACACAATATCATTTTTATACATTCAGCTAGTTCTCAAGCTAAAATAAGAAACGTTCACTATACTAATTCACATTTAAGGGGGTTAGAAGAGACAATAATTAGATACTTGGAGGTTTATCTTGATTATGATTTATTCTGTTAATGCCATTATTTACAAGGCTGCTTTCCAGTAAATTAGCGCTTTTATTGGTAGTAAATTTATACATTGTTGCTTAAGTCACATGGCCACATCTTTGAAGCTATAATTTTATTTTACAGAGTTCTAGAGATATTTTAACACAGTTCAGTAATGTTGAAAAAATCAATAATTGTATTACAATATAAATGACTAGCTGGATTACCCGATATTGAACGATTAGGATTATAAACACGAATGACGAATTAATTTCATTTACCTCTCCCCGTTCTTTGTTAAATTAATGTGCAATAGATTTGTTATAGTGAATTCAACCTCTCCTTGCCGCTTATAATTATCTATCATTTCATACAGCGTCTACAAATAACAGATGACAGATCCCCTGATAGTCGAGCAAAAACATGTGAAACATCGACGGAACGTCTGCCTTTCTTAACCACCCTCAACAGTCTTTAAAGTTCTGAAAATGCTGCAAAAGAGAGGTACCTTTGGCGGTGGAACAATCATCCGTAATTCTTTCAGTAGATGAAATTAAAAACCTTTGTACCTTCTCTTTGGTACTATAGTTATTTAATAACATAACCGCTACATAATACAGAAAATATTAACATATACAACGAAGCAGATGTGAAGCTGGCGAATACAAAAATTCCGCACTCTCAGGCCACCAAGTTAATCTCTTTGGAGAATTCATGCTGTACGCGACCATCGGGAAAGATCTGATGTGATACACACACATGACTTTCTCTGCCTTCTATTCTTTATTAGTCGGTGTACAAACTGTTCTTAATAAAGCTTATTTTTCTATCTGTTTCATTTTAATCCAAATTATCTTTGCAGAAACATTTCTTTATAGATAGAAAGAGAACAGTGATAGTCAAATGTTAACGAACTGGACGCTATATCTGTCCTTTAAATTCCATACTGTTTCCACAATCGCGAGAAACAACTGAATGTTGACACGACTTTAAAGGAATGTATTGAACAATTCGATTCAACTAAAAGCGTTAGAGTCATTTTTTTAAGAAAATAAAACATTTCAAAAAAGTGTTCCATGTAAAGTGAAGTTTGGGGTGGGATTTTTTTTTTAAATCTTCATATCGCATCTTCGGAAGATATTGACCTTAAATACCAAGTTTAATATTTATCAGACTTTTCGGTTTTGAGTTATGCTATTAACAAAACACAAACAGGAACTGTTTTCTGAAAATGCCTTTTTTGGTTTCAGGGCACCTCAAAATATATATTTCCGGTGAAATTTGGTATCAAATTTTTGGTTGGAATACAATACTTCCCCCTACTTTTATATGCAGTACAGAAAGTAAAATTGGTCTTCTCAGCTGTTAATATAATGTATAGGTTCACCGATTTCTAATGCTAGTAATTCTCTCTGTTTATACAAATATTTAATTATTTTAACATTCCGTCTAACAAACTTAATTACAACGTAGGTAAGTACAAAGGAAACTAAGCAAAACTTTCTTTCATGAGGGTTATTAGAAGCTTCTGACATCCAGAAGCTTCAGTACATACCTACACCTACAGAATTAGAATAAAGATTATTCAGATTTGCAGTATTTGTTAAATGGCATTAAAGAAACAAATATAACATACAAGTCGTACCGTTATTAAACAGGGTCGATTGTCGCTTTTTAAGCTGTTTTATGTTTGCTTAAGTGTTACACCATGGCTATATGCATTGCTTGGAATAAATGTAACCGGCTTTTGTTTCTACACGCATTCTCAGTGGCGTGCAGCAACTATTTTCTACTCTATGGCATTCTCAAAGAGGACTTTGCAAATCCGTTTTAGCCTTTTAGTAATTTATAAATATTGAAAAATTTAAGCTAACAAATTTAAATAAAGTGTGTTTTAAAGAGCTCTCCATTTTTTGTGGCAAGTGTTACGTTTTTTGCTTGCCTTATGACTTGCCAGTTAAACAAACTTATACAAAATCCATTCCAAATGAAGAGGACTTCACCGGCTATTTCTAGAAAATTCAAGATATCTATGCATTTTGTGTGCTATGTAAATATGTGATATTTTAATCAGAATCGGTGGAGCCACTTTTGAGAAAATAAAATATAAAGAACCATTTTCCATGTAAAGAGTAGTCTTGAGATGGAGGGATTTTCTTGAAAATCTTTGTATCGCAGCTTAGGAAGGTAATAAACTTAAATACCAAATTTTGTGCTTATCCAGCATTTTGTTTTTGAGTTATGCTGTTCACAGACGCACATGGGACCTTTTTGTAAAAACACGTTTTATTCAGGGGCCCTCAAAATACGTACTTTCCGTGAAATATTAATATCGAATTTTTGGGTGGAATGCAAAACTTACTCTACCTACTAGGTACTTGTCCAGAAACTCAAATGTGAATATTCAGAATTTTAGTTTCTCTAGCAATATCACATAGTAGGTAGAGAAGGTGTTGCAATCCACACAAAAATTCGATAGCGAGATTTCACCGGAAATACATGTTTTGAGGCCCCCGAATTAAAAAACTAATTTTTAGAAAGGTCCATGTTGGTATTTACGTTCAGTACCCTCTAAAGAAGCGACAAATGATTTTTAAGAAAATCCCCCCACCCCAAACTACGCTTTGCAAGAAAATTTTTTTTTATTTTGTAAAAAATGCATGTAACTATATATTAATGACGTTAAACTATACCTAAAATGTATACCTTGAATTTTCGGGAATAGCCTGTAAAATCCTCTTCATTCGGAAAGAATTTTATATAATCTTGTATAAATTGTAAACTTTAAATGATAGACGAAAACGTACTACACAAGAAATGTATATCTCTCTTAAACATACGATTTGTTACAAATAACTTTCTTGTGACATGAACATTTCGAGATATTCGTCATTAATGGTTAAATTTATAGATTACTTGGCCATTCTTATAAGTTATTTCAACATTCAGTTGTTTCTCGCGATTGCATGGTAACAGTATGAAATCTTAAGGCCAGCATAAAGCGTCCAGTTCTTAAATATTTAATTATTGCTGTTATTATGTGTAATGTAGCTATTTATGCAAAGGTTTATTTGAATTAAAATGAATATAATAAGCTTTGGCAAGAATAGTTGTATATCCACTAATAAGCGATAAGGTACAGAGAAGGTGACGGGAATATAACATCAGATTTTTTTAGATTATTTAGATTTTGTAAAAGTTTCAGTGGAATATATGGAAAACAAAAAGAAGAAATCCCAAGAGAGGATGGCATTTTTCGAACTGCAGAAGAGAAACAAACAAATGCACTCATTAATGGTAATTATTGAAATAGTTTCTACGTATAACTTCTACAAGGGTATTTGATACAGCAGCGTTTAGTATTAAAGAAATACAAAATAACTAAGAAGTAGAATTTCTATATTAACTTCCATGCTCCCCTGGAACTCTTCATTTTGTTCAAGAAGAGATTTGCCTACTTATGATGATACAACAAAGATTTCATAACCTAAACTACACTTAAAGAGGTCAGCCTTTCAAATCCACTTTCAGCACTCCAATTATGCCACGCACAGGTGAAGTATTTACACTATATTCAAATTCTATTTTCACCAAAACAATTTAGTTATTTGAGTGTGTTTATATTTGCACAAAGATAGCGCCAGACGCCGTTCATTTAGATTAGAACAAACACAAGTGAGATGTTTTTCCAGTTTCCAAAACTTTTAAACTAAAATAAAATGAAAGTCTAAAACATAAACTTTTAACAACGAACCAATCAACAGTTGATCGATTTTCGTAATATATCATTCTTTCCCAGGTTCTCACAGCTATTCTTGGCTTTTAAAATGTTTTTCCGTGGTTTTTACTTTCTCAACCTATTCAGCAGTACACTACATTATGTTATTTCTTACCTCCACTAATGCAGAATTATTTCAGGAGCACGTTTAAGTACACAAGGTAAAGACACTCGCCACCGTTTCCGTCCACCTACTCACGCTGCTAGAATGCTTCTGTTGTAAAGACTACTAACAGTGTAGAGGGTTGGCTTATCTTGACCGCGATCTCGCAGCGAAATATGAAATAATAATAATACATTTCTTTATTGTTGCGCGCTCAGAAAATGAACACAATACCATTTTTTATACATTCAGCTAGTTCTCAAGCTAAAATAAGAAACGTTACTATACTAATTCACATTTAAGGGGGTTAGGGGAGACAATAATTAGATACTTGGAGGTTTATCTTGATTATGATTTATTCTGTTAATGCCATTGGACAATGTCATCTTACAGTGTGCCCCACGGCGATTAATATGATGTGTTATATTGTCCAACAGATGTCACACTATGCCATGCACTAGCTCAACACATGTCACGTATGTCATATGTTTATGCTGCCAACATATAACAAATTAATGCCGCCAAAACGAAAATTAATACCGCGAATGCGGAAACGACCACAGAGTGTAGCCTTGGGATCTTAGACAACCTGTGCTTTATGAATTAACGGAAGGTTACGCTTACGTTAGATTTTTTATTTATGTAAGCTTTCGAAAGGTTAGGTTTAGGTTAGTTATTTTTATATAAGCTTACGTTTCTGAATTCACGAAAGGTTAGGTTTAGGTTAGTTTTTTTACTTTCTCTACTACGTATAGTAAGTAGGGGAAGTATTGCATTCCACCCAAAAATTCGATACCGAGATTTCACCGGAAATACATGTTTTGAGACCTCCTGAATCCAAAAAAAGTATTTTTGGAAACATGTCCGTGTGTGTGTCTGTGTGTGTGTGTGTGTGTCTGTGTGTGTGTGTGTGTGTGTGTGTCTGTGTGTGTGTGTGTGTCTGTGAACAGCATAACTCAAAAACTAACAGTCGGATAAACACCAAACTTGGTATCTTCCAGAGATGCGACACGAAGATTTTCAAGAAAATCCCCCCACCCCAGACTACCCTTTACATGGAACATTTTTCGAAAATTTTAATTTTCTCAAAAATGGCTCTAACGATTTTGATGAAAATATCATATGTTTAAGATAATGTCATGAGAAATGAAATGTATATCTCGAAATTTCTGGGAATGTCTCCAAAAGTATTCTTCATTATGAACGACTTTTGCATAACTGGTAAACCATAAGAGATAGACAAAATTTTACTACACAAAAAATGTAGATCGCGTTAAAATACACAACTTATATCATATACATTTTTTTTGTTGAGTGAACCGTTTTCGAGATATTGCTTGTTATTTCCTTAAATTTTCCAATACTTATACTTTTTCTCAAATTCGTTATTCATTTTTTTATGTCCTGGACATGCAAAGAGAATGGAATGCGCCACATAGCAACCAGCGATAAAATATTTGACTATCGCTTAAAAGCTACCATATTCCCCTTGCATCTACAAGAAAATTACAAATAAGATTGACATCTCGATATCTCGATTAATATGAAGCATATTGAGAATAGGCGTTTGTAAAAATAGATTGTACAAGAGTAGAGAAAGTCATGTGAGTGTAACACATCAGATTTTTTATATAAGCTTACGTTTCTGAATTCACGAAAGGTTAGGTTTAGGTTAGTTTTTTTTATATAAGCTTACGTTTCTGAATTCACGAAAGGTTAGGTTTAGGTTAGTTTTTTATATAAGCTTACGTTTCTGAATTCTCGAAAGGTTAGGTTTAGGTTAGTTTTTTTATATAAGCTTACGTTTCTGAATTCACGAAACGTTAGGTTTAGGTTAGTTTTTTTTTATAACCATCGGTTTCTGAATTACTTTTATATATATCCATGTTTTAATTTGTTACCACTGTTTACATCAAAGCACGCGAGCGAAGCGAGCGTGCGTTCCTAAACTTACGTTTCTGATTCACGGGAGGTTAGGTTAGGTTTAGTTTTTTTTATATAAACTTACGTTTCTGAATTCAGGAAAGGTTAGGTTTAGGTTAGTTTTTTTTATATAAGCTTACGTTTCTGAATTCACGAAAGGTTAGGTTTAGGTTAGTTTTTTTATATAAGCTTATGTTTCTGAATTCACGAAAGGTTAAGGTTAGGTTTAGGTTAGTTTTTTTATATAAGCATAGGTTTCTGAATTACCTTTATATATATCCTTGTTTTAATTTGTTACCATTGGTTACATCAAAGCACGCGAGCGAAGCGAGCGTGCGTTCCTAAGCTTACGTTTCTAATTCACGGGAGGTTAGGTTTAGTTTTTTTTATATAAGCTTACGTTTATGGATTCACGGAAGGTTAGGTTTAGGTTAGGTTTTTTTATATAAGCTTACGTTTATGGATTCACGGAAGGTTAGGTTTAGGTTAGGTTTTTTTTTATATAAGCTTACGTTTGAATTCACTAAAGGTTGGTTTTTTTTATATAAGCTTACGTTTCTGAATTCATGTAAGGTTAGGTTTAGGTTAGTTTTTTTTATATAAGCTTACATTTATGGATTCACGGAAGGTTAGGGTTAGGTTTAGGTTAGTTTTTTTTATATAAGCTTACGTTTCTGAATTCACGAAAGGTTAGATTTAGGTTAGTTTTTTTATATAAGCTTACGTTTCTCAATTCACGAAAAGTTAGGTTTAGGTTAGTTTTTTTATATAAGCATAGCACGTGTTGAGTTAGAATGCTAAAGACAGTATTCTCACATCCCGTGCAAACCATTTTGCTTTATATTAAATACGCACTGTTAATTTGCACGCGTTGCGTTTCAACAAAATCGCAGAACAACAACAACAAATAGCGGTAACAACGGCGCATCGCATTTTTAGCCGATTTCACATTTTTATTTACGTTGGCAGTACCCAATTTGCATGTAATTTTTTGCAAAATGGCTACGTTTGTTTACTTCCTGACGCGATTTTCCTATATAACTAAAATGGCTAATATTATCTTATAGTGTGCCCGTAGAAAATGCTTATAAAATCAAAAGGAAAGCGAATAAATTACCTTAAGAGTGAGCTTAGAACACGATGTGGTCTCGTCTATAGCTGGTGCCCACCTGCCCGCCCGTTTAAGGTATTTTAGTTGGTTATACAAGAGTAGAGAAAGTCATGTGAGTGTAACACATCAGATTTTATTCTTTAATGTGTTTGACACTTATGACCACGTTGCAAATATTTCAGACAGGAGGTGAAGTTTTATTAAGCAAACAGCTATTGTCCCCAATGCGAAGACGCCTGATGAGAACTGCTGTTGATCAGTTAGGGTTTCCTGAAAATCAATTTAAGCTTGCTGGTGGATGGTCTAGCGAGGTGGTATGCTAGTTGAAATGTAGTGCTTTAAACTTTTGGGTTACATCGGTGCGCGAAGAACCAATGTCTGTTTCTTTTGCAGCAATCTCAGATTAATTTCCATGTATATCTTGATTTAGATTAAACTAACATGTTTTGTGACCGTCAGTATGGTGTATTGGCTTCGGATTTTTCTTCTTTCTTTTCTTTCTCTCTCTCAAATTATTTTAAGTCGCTTTAACTACGAGGTCTTTTCGCGACAGATCTGTTAGGAGATACCTTGTGGATCGGTGTTGGCGGACAGCTAGCCCTCTAGGTCTCATCCTTGCATCATACCATACCATACCATCTTGCTTCGACACGTATCCAGAAACACCAAAGAGACCTTAGTGCTAGGCAAATGCATCTCTGCTTCTATACGTACCGGGCAGATGGCATTAGGGTGCCGTCCAATTTACCTGCTTTCATGATGTGTAGATAGATGTCAGAGCATTCGCCATTACCATATATTTTAATGTTTAACATTGTTTTAGACTTAAGGTGGAACTTTGGGTCGTGGTATTAAATATTCAATCCGGTGTTTACCTTGACGACTGAGGGAAACCACGAAAAAAAACAAAACAGCCAGATTGGTCGGACCAGGGGATTTGAAACCGGGGCCTCCCGAATGTGGGCCATATAGGTGCCACCCGAGCCATCCCGTTCGTTTCTTGGTATGTTCTAAAAATGGATCTTTGGCATTTCGGTTTCACAGGACCATTATAAAGGTTGAGAATCAGAACTAAATCCTATTTCTTATAACTTTGCCCCGCAGATATGTACTGTCCCACGCTGCGTTTCCTTCCCTTTCCCCTGATTGGCTCATGAACACTGGTAACAAACAAGTCGTGTGCTGTGCAAGATAAAAGCGACATAAACACGTTGTCATCATAGATGCACGTGCTTTCTTCATCCTGAGAGGCACGTTTATACCGAAGGATCCTTCCATGTACTTGTTGATAAGAATGTACATGTATTCCAGATGTAATCACTCTGTTACGTAATACATTTAATTCACACTATTATAAAAATATAAATTAACAATAATCTTCGAATATATTAAGGTAAATGTTTATGTTAAATGAGGAACTATTTTGTGTCGCATAACAATCTATTCCACACAGCAGCCAATGAGAGGTAACTAGTGCACGTGAACATTAAGAGAAAATGACCATTTTACAAATTTTAGAGGAGAAAAATATTTCCCCATCGATTGTATTTAAGGTCCTACTCCCGTATTTATCAATTAAAGTTGTATAACAAAAATACTTACTAAGCACAGTAAAGAGTGCATGTAGAATAATCCAGAACGTTAAAGGAAGGAATGAATCGCTGGAAGTTGCTCGAGTGAAGTGAAGTGATGTGGCCTGCCCTCCCACCCTTTTAAGTGACGACACTTATATAGCAGAAACCACAGCCATTCTGAGCTGGAAGCCGCTAAAATAATCGGTAAAAAGTCGCTAAGGTGGATCACTGGGATTACACTTCACTCCGCTTCTTATTAATAAACTTCGCTCGGCTACGCTTTGCGACACAGAGGCGCGGAAAGTTGGCAGCAGAAATGGACCCACAATGCCTCGGGTATGATCCACATATTAATTGTTTATAATGAACAGCTTCAAAAGTTATGATTTGCTCATTAAATATGTTGTTCATATTATCTGTATGCATAATTTGTGTTGTTTTGTATGGTATTTGTGTTCTGGAATAAAACAGTAAGAGATATCCGTGTGCTATACGAGTAAAGTGATTCCGAGCCATTAATAAATCGGGAGTACTGTCGTATTTAATAATGCTTGTTCTATATATCCTTATAAAAGTTGGTTTAAATTTGAGTTACTGGAAGGAATCAAAGATACGTTTTGAATTTGGTTGGTAAATTGTTTGTAATAAACTTTAAGAGTTGCAACATGTACTTCAGCTGAGTGTTGCCTCAGTCTGCATTACCCAATTTGATAGCACCCCTAGGCAGAAATCTTTCGTAATAATGTATGGAGAAGAAAAATGAGCGTATTATTTGAAATTAAAAGAACCCCTGCCCTACACGCCTTGCGAAGTTAACTGGAGAGATGCTTCTTTCACTCTTTCTCTCCCTTGCATCCCTCCCTCTCACTTTCATCCCGCCTCCCCTTCTAACTCTTTTTGTGCAAAGTCACGTAAGGTTTTGAAAATCGATTTTAAAACTTTTCTTTTCTCAGGCATCCTATTGAATTTGTAAATAATGGAATTTGTCAGGAACATGGTGTTGTTTATAAACCTTTGTCATTTAATACTTATTTCTTTAAAAAAGAAACTCAATATGATAGGAGAGAGATTTTCAGTTTTTGTCTTCATGCCCTAATAAAACCCTTCCTGAGAAAGCAACTAATATGAATACAACCAATCTCTTGTTATGTACCAAATAACATAAAAATCGGCTTGGCTATTCCACATGTAAAAAAAAACTGCCAGAAAATGTTCGGTTACTGTTTTATTACATGCTTAGTTTTAACGGTCGTTTCTGGGCCCTATGCAGGCAAACGAAGTCCACGGCCGGGGGAAGATAAAAAGTATGCATATAGAGCTGTACCTATGGGCTGGCAATGTGCAGAAATATTCACTGAAGCCAAGCATGTGGAAATATTTTCTCATTGGGATGTCAAAGATTAGCACCATATTATTGATCCTTTGACAATTTATAACAATTCAGATGCTCATCACACCGAATTACTGAACATATTACATAGACATTACCCGGCTCATATGTAACGTTAAATCACAGCCCTAGTTGAAACAAAAAAAGGAATATGCATGGTGTGTGCGGAACGTTGCAACACACTTGGCAATGACTTTTTTGTTGTGTTGTTTCTGCTGCAGCATATGTCGCACTATCATCACATGTGAAGTGTCAAGGGCAACAGTATTCCCATTCGCTTGTTACACAATATCATCTTCCTTCCTGCAACAATCCTCTCATTCATGCATACAAAAATTGAGGCAGTATTTTTAACACTTAAATGATTTTAGTCAAATTATATAATAAAAATATAATAACAGCCTGCCTTAAAGCAATATGTATATGTAACAATATATAAAAAGTGTATATTACAGTCATTGTATATGTTTATATTTTGTATACATGTGTAATAATGTTATGTGAATGTATTACGTAATTTAGTAATGTAGGAGCTGAGAATAATAGGTTAAAAGCTGCTAACAATGAGGTAACAATGAGGCAACCTTGAGGCAATAATGAATTTGAAAGTTTAATGCTACTTGATTCTTGGAAGCGATAATGTAATTTTTGTGACAGTTCATAAAATAGCCAATCAACAACCAGAAAAAGCTTTAGTTAAATGAAGGTATTCTATTGGATTAGGAATAGCCAATCAGAGATTTACAAATTTAAGCGATAGAAATCGAGTCAGTTGCTTGTAGATAGTGCTCATAACCGGACGTGTTGGTTGTAGACAGTGTTCCTAACCGGACGCGAGATGCGTCCTCGAGAAATTTAATACGTATTCGTGTGAGACGAAAATACTTTTACGTGTTAAAAAGTGCAAGTAATTAATAAAAAATATCTCACAGCTCTCTCTCTATATCAGTGAAGTGTTATTTAAATTGTGTCAAGAATTAATAAATGTAGTGAAGTAAAAGCTGTTATAATCTGTGTAAGCCTATATTCTTCAGCCGCACCACGCCCTGCTAAGACATTCATGTCTCTAACAATAAATACTGACGCAGCCGAGGCAAACATAGATATATATATTATTTAAAGAAACAGTCAAAATTACAAAGTTAATAATATTTTTTAAACATTTGGGGCGAAGGCTACCGGAAACTTTTTACCATACGTGCAGTTGCAACTACTTCAAGTTCGGCTCCCCAACAGTCGAAATATAATACATCTTCAAACTGACTTTCCATACGTAGCAGCAACAAACCTTCAAATTGGCTCCCAAAGCGTGGTGCTAAAAATAACGTAACCACAAATAAACAACTTCAAAATACATACTTCATATTCTAGATGTTACTGGATCAAACAATGCAAAATGCATACAAAAGCACCAGAAATAATTCAGCGTTGAGAGATTATTATTGGGACATTTAGAAGCGTTCAAAATCACAAGGTAAAATTAATAATAACAATAAAAAGGGGTTATACAATTTTGTTTATATCTTTTTTATTGCTTTATTTGTTGCAGCTTTAACTTCTGAGATCACTTCTTGAGGCGTTTGCTCAAAATTGTTGTGGAGAGTAGTTCGCTAGTGTCACAGAGCCCTTAGGGTTGCCTACTATGCCATATGATGAGCAGAGTCACTCACTTCTTTTTTTTCTCCCTCTCTTTGCTGCCACATAGACTAAGCATTCTTGGAGATTTTATACAAAGCCAGCATTACTTGCGTACAAGGAAGCCACGAAATACGCTGGTCCGGTGGTTGAAATAAAGATTTTAACTTTAATTATTTCCGAATGTGAGCCTCAGTGTTATCACATCAGGGTGGCAAACCTATAACACACCATATGAACGGGTTAAATTACCATTATTGCATTTTATTTATTTACTTTTCCTATAGTCTTGTGCTCTGCGTATGTTATTTTTACTTCCTCTATTCGTAGAGGAAGTGTTGTAATCCACACAAAAATCTCATATCGAGATTTCACCGGAAATACATGTTTTAAGGTTCCCTGAATATGAAACACGCATTTTTAAACAACACTGGCCTGCGTGCGTATATGAAGAGCATAACTCAAAAACGAAATTTTGGTTAAATGCTAACTAAGTTCAGCATCTTACAAGGATGTGACATGTAATTTCAAGCATAACCTCCACCCTAACTGCCCTTTACATAGATAAATTGCCTTATTTTTTATTTTCTCAAAAATGACACTAACGATTTTGATTAAAACACAGTATGTTTAAGATAACCGCATGACAACATGTAAATCTTGAATATTTAATAGCCTGTGAAGTTCTTGTTCATTCTGAATGAATTTTGTATAACTTGTAAACCGTAAGAGATAGACAATACCTAAATATAAATCTCGTTAAAATACACAATGTCAATTTTTGTGGCATTTATTATTCCCGGATAGGTGTGCATTTTCAAATAAATATTTCAAGTGTTAAGTTGCTATTAATTTTTTCTCAATCATCCAGGCAACATGGAATTTCAAAGCACGCTTCTTAGTCTTGATTATCGCTTCAGCTTTCTGAACCCGTCTTGTTACCACCTAGAAGGAAATGTACAATAAAATATATTTTCAAACGTTTATCTCAGTTAAAAGAAACACATAGAAGGATAAACTTTTGTAGGAATAGTTTGCGGAAGGGCGGATAGGGAAAGTCATGTGAATGTAAAATCAGATTCTCTTCTTCTGGCGAAAATGCAGAGAAAAAAATCAGTGAATATGTTTTCGTGTCGAAAAACAGAAACTAAAAGGATAGTGACCGACGTTTTCGAGAAGAGTGGGAGATGGAAAAGAAAGAAAGAGAAAACAAAGTTACATGCTGCCGGAATTCAAGAGCTTATTAGTCAAATCACGCTTATTTACAGCAAAGGGCCATTTCAAGATGCGTTATCAAAATACTTGTTCATTTGCATCAACAAAAAAGAGAGATAATTTTTTAAGCAGTCGAACGGTACACAAAAAAAATAATTTAATTTAAAAATGGCAAGTCCAGTGGTAATATTACTTTGTTTTTCAAACAATATGTTTCTTAGACAGTCGAAGGTAAAAGGTTTAGATAGTGAAGATAGATAATGGGTATTAAAAGGAGACAATTATGTCCTGAGTGCATCATTATAACACTCCAGGGTTACCAACTTTGATTCCCTGGCAGATGTTAAGATTATTTTCCAAGAAGTTTGTATTGTTGATGTAATGGCGGATAATTTTAATGCAGTAACTACGGAATCTGAAGAACCAGCCGAAATTTTACAAACAGCAGAGAGGGTAACATCAGAATTGTGCCAAAAAAATCAAGGAAACAGTATAAAATAGCATATAACAGGTTTCCTCAATGGTGCAAGGCAAGAAACATACAAATGAATTATATAGTGAAAATGTGCTATTAGCATATTCTGAAGATAGAGCCAAAGCATGGGTACTATCTTCAACATTGTGGGCAAATTAATCTATGATCAAACTGTGGCTCAATGTCAAGGACAGCAAAGACATAGTAAATACTACAAACTAATAGCATTCTTGAAACGGATATCTGAAGGTTAGAAGTCTTATTATTCTCATCTCTTCTTTATGTATAATATTTTTTGTAACTCATCTTGTTGCCAGCACTGATGTTAAAAAGAAACAAGTGACAACTACGGCCACGCTGAGCATCACAGATGTGAAATGGGTAAAAAGAACCTAATTCATAATCCATAATTTGTCTATAAATATTGATGACTGTCTAAAACATAGTGTACCACACGCTTGCTCAAACAATTTTATTCTGCTCACAGATTAAATCTCGCTTTTAACTCTTGCATTATAAATAACTATTAGCAAACAGATGAGCTGTAATAAGATCACGAAAAGAGCAATCCCGGCTGACACTTTTATTAACCGAGTATCATAAGCAGTAAGTTAATATAGCCTCTAGTTCCCAAGGTTGCGGGTTCAAACCCGGCGGAGAGCGATGGATTTTTTTCGGGCGTAAAAATCCTTAGCATGGCTTCCTTCGGAAGGGAAGTAAAGTCGGTGGTCCCGTGTCGTAGATTTACGTCACGTAAAAGAACCTCAAGCCTGATAAAGAGGCCTCTGAGCAAAATTACTGGTCTTTCTCGCCCAATATAGAATGGGACGCAATGAACCATAGTAGTTAAACAGCGTCCATAAATAAAACTCAACTTAATTTAGTAAGTTAATATTAGGGTTTCTAGATAAATTATGCAAGGAAAATAACTTGATACCCTACACAGTAAAATAAGGGCACTCTAGCTTCAGTTAGCACACTATTTGAAAAAAAAATCAGCTCTAAAATTTGATATTATTCATATTATTAAACATTTCTCAAAATTGTCTGCACTGGTATTAAGTGGAAAACAAAATTGATCTTCTATGTTACGGCTATGTCACACAGTATAACAGTTTTTACACATCCAAGTATAAAACGAAAAATGTTTGTGGTTTAAGAGAGCTTGTTACTTCTTTGCTGGTAATAAATTACATGTTTTGTAATGCCCTGAACTCAAAACAGTAGTTTAAGAAAAAGATCCCGCCTCATTTTTGTTATGAGCGTCAGGAGTTTTTAATCAAAAAGTAAAATCGTAAAATATACTTTTAAACTTTAAATTTCCATAACATGGAACGCCCGTATATCACTTGTACCACTAACTGAAACATGAAAAATGTTCCTATCATAAACGCATTTTTTTTTTTTTTGAGATGACCTGACCAGACCTACAGTTCTAAGTAATCAGCAACACAGGAGGAAACTCAAATATCGTAACCTATTAATTAACCCAATTTCATAAGGAGAATAATAAGCCAAAATGTCATGTCCCCTATCTTTTACAGCTTGCTAGAAAATAAATCATTTATCTCTGCTGTGGCATTAGCTTTCCAGCAAAGGGAAGGCGTTATTCAGATGTTAACAATCGGTGCTGTGATCACATTAAGCTCAGTAATATCAGGTCTAATTTTACGAAACTAAATTATTTTAGTCGAGTTTACGTCAAAAGATTTGAGTTACGAAACAAATTGTAAATTTAATTTATTTATCTTACCGCTATTGCTATTTAGAATGCATTCAGTCAGTTTGAAGAAATCAATCTATGAGAGAATTTTGCAAAATTTCCCATTTTATAGCTACATACTTAAGTGATTTTATTAAGCTTATGGCTCATAGCATGGTTTGAACTAAATAAAAAAATACTCTATTTAATACCTTTTAGGTTTACATGGCCGCATGTCAATCACCGTTTATTTTATGTGGGCCCCGCCCCTATCACAAACTTGATTGATTCCTTACAAACTATATTATTATTATTATTATTATTATTATTATTATTATTATTATTATTATTATTATTATTATTATTATTATTATTATTAATTTTTGTTGTGGAGTATAGAGTTGCTGTAATTGCTTATAAATTGTTTTTGCTAGTGTTCATAATATCTCAAACTTCTTTCGTGTAATAAAGCGTTGGAATTTAAATATACATGACTGTCTGGCGCTAGCGATTTAACTTTTGTTTACTCAACTGAATCTTTAAAAGAACAATTATAAACACAAATAAAAGTCAACAAAAAATTCATCATTTTGTCATTATTGCTTCCTCAGGATTTATTCATACAAAACGGACATAGCATATTTAATATTTTTAATGATGTGAAAATACCGTGAACAGTACAACAATGGCGTTGGATCAATAAACCTATCGAACCTAAGTTTCCCTCGTTTTATAAGCATTTCCAGAAGAGGGCGAAAGCAATCGAGCTGCCGTAACTTTGCTTAGCTTTGCTTAGAGGTTAGATGTTGGAATAATTGATACTTCTAATATTTACGTAGGTATACCTTCTTTCAAAAGCGAGTCAGTCTAATTAAGTCCGTCGAATCAAAACGCAAAGCGAGATTGCTACAGTTGCTAAAGTATCTCTGATTTTCTTCTGAACAATTAAACTAAAGCGCATTAGGGATGTGAAATAATGATAATAATAATAATAATAATAATAATAATGATAATAACAAATAGCCACCTTTGGTAAATCAGTGTTTCTATAAAATAGTATGTGAAAGTATTTGCAGTACAACATTACTGAAACAACTGTGAAGTTCAAGTATCCAAAAGAAAGCAAGATTAACAGGATGATGTACGGTACAAAGAAAATCTAGTCGAGATATTCGAAAATTAACGACTATTTGAGCTACTATCCATAAATACCGCACGCTGAGAAAATGCAGTATAAAAATTAATATTCAAGAAATATTTTATTTAACAAAATTCAATTAGTGAAATACCTGTACGTTATCGGTGAATTAGAAAGTAATAATCTCATTTGTAAACAATATGTTGTGATTGTTGACTATTATAATAAATACCTATAATATACCAGCAGAGATGCTTAATTAAATTTTACGTTGTTAGAAGCAGGAATACCAACAGCGTTAGAGACGTGTTACCAAAACGTACCTTTAGGTGGGCTAGGGCATGGGAAGGGAAAGTATACATAAAAACCTGGCAGACCATAATCTGGAGTAGTAAGTGCATGTTCTACCTGGCAACACACTCCAAGTTATTTACTTTATGTATCGATATTAGCGTCAAGTAAAGTCATTTTAGCGTTGGCTGGTAGGTTTTTTCAGTAAACATTCACTTACAAAATATATTTGCTTATATTCGCCTTCATACTTTCTAGGTTCTGTTGGGGATAGGTTGTAGTATTATTTCTAATTATAAAAATGAATATCTGGCTTATCCTGGAAATTTCCTTTGTTATTTTTAGTGTATTTTTCCTCTAATTTTCCTTTATTTCCTGAATTATTCTTTCTTGTAATTTTAATCACACACAAACAATCCATACGTACAAAGACGCCCATGCCTGAGTTGGGGCTTTAACCCGCACTCCCCCTATACCGCGAAACCCCAGAGCGAAACGCCTCGAGCGCGTACTGAGACAGGGAATCGAAACCTCTGAGGTGAAGGTAGCACGCTGACCACTACACTGCGGAGTCGGCCTCAACAACTCCTTTTACTGTTAAGACAAGTTACTATTGCTAAAGAGTACAACCAGAGATTCTGAAGCAGTCTAGTGACGTTTCCAAATCGCAGTTCATCATGAACAACTGGACAATAATAGAGTTATCTAGATATCTACAGGTTAGCATTTGAATTGAGGAGCTACGTCGTTGCCCCTTGGACGTCTAAAGGGCCGTAAGGTATCCCGTCTATGGGGCAGGCGCACCGCTTCCACCGGCGTCGGGACGGCCGTTCTGCCGTGTTACAACTCAACTGCCCGTTTCTGTCCCTGGAGTACAGTTACATCCTAAAGAACTGCAGCAGCTCCCCCCCCCCCACCAAAGTGATGTAAACTTTAACAACCACTTCGTAACAAACGGAAGTACAGTTCTGCTAGACACACTGCAAGCAGCAATTAACACTAGCAGGTAATTAGGAGAACTTAAAAGTTAGGTCCCTGAGAATAACTAATATTTTGATTATTTTATGGCGTTTTTCCAAGTCGCTTCCACTACCATTCATCAGCGCAGTGTTTTATTTTAATTAACCCTCCTGATAGCAATCAGCCAACAGTCCATTTAATCACTGGGGGGAGATGTCAGAGATTCACAAGAAGAGAAAAAAAATCGCTTCCTGAGACAGTAACAATATAAACTTCTGATCTGAGCAACAGATAATAATATTGTTGTAAACAATAGCTTTGATACAATCTTTTCCATATTGTCAGTGTACGATTGTCTACGTGTAAATTCAGGCATGGGATACATAGGATTGTTAAACATATTCTATAGGTATTTTAATTGTTTTAGGAATGCTTTCATTTCGGTTTATATCTTCTTCACTTCAGGATTTAGGCCTTCATGTATCCATCTTTTCCATAGCCTGCCTTGATATTTTCTTTCAACGGATTTGTCATAGGTATAATATTATTGGGAACATTGGAGATTACACCGGCAATGCGCGTTTTGAGATCCCCGAATAAAGAAAGCATTTTTAGAAGTTCCACGCGCGTGGTGAGAACAAAAATGAAATTTCAGATAAATGCCAAACTTGGTATTTAAGTTCAACATCTTCCAAGGATGCGACAAGAAGATTATATACTGCAAACTACCCTTCATGAAAATGTCGTTATTTTTTATTTTCTCAAAAATGTCTAATGATTTTGTTTAAAATACCACATGTTTCACAGCTTTGCGTTAACTAATAAAAAGTACATTTTGGATCTGCTGTGAATAACCTGTTAATCCTCTTCCTTCTGAACGAATTTTGCATACTGTATTTAACTGATAAACCGTAAGAGACTTAACAATCACTCCACATAAACGTACAGGTATCTTGCTAAAACACACAATTTATCAATTTGTGTGTAACATTAACCATACCTGAGGTATTCCTTGTTATTGGTTTGAATTTCCAATTACTTTTTACTTTTTTAATGTCAAGTCAGCTTGGTTTGTTTCTGGTGGTCATGCAATTCCGAAGCTAGCATACAACGAGCCACTTTTAATCATTCCACTTTCACTTCAGCCTCCTGTAGTTATCCCTCTTGGACCTAACACGAAATATATGATGCAATCATTTCTGCAAACGTTGTCTCAGAAGAATTAGCTTTTGCAAAAATAGTTTATAGAAGAGTGTACAGAGAAAGTCATGTGAATGTAACATCAGATTTTTTTCCCTATAGGCGCGGGAGTCGCAGAGCCAGCTGGTAAAGTATGGGAACCAGTGTTAATTTTCAATACATGAAAAGACGTCTCCCGGCGTGTACAAAACTTATATTAGATATGCTATAAAAATGTTTATTTCGCCTATCGCTTTATCTATGGAAGAGAGAAAGCATTGAATTCACTAAAAAGTGATAATGCGATTTTTACCGGAGTTTTAAGGTATTCTAATAAAATAGCATTTTTATAAAAAGCGCTTTGTGTGTGAGAGAGAAAGCAAAATTGCGAGGTAATCCTTCCTACCTAAACAACCTTTACGGTATTGTTATCTCAAACAATTTAAGATAAAACATCACATAATTTGAGACATCGTCATGACGATAACATGTGTATCTTAAAATTTCTATGATATTTCTATTAGGTATATTTATAATGTACTATTACTAAAAAATGTCGTATCATTAGCGGTTTCCGAAATATTCTTGATAGTAAGATTACATTTTAGAAATTTAAAGCGCATTATATAGGTAACGGACATGTGTGACTTCTTTCTTTTTCAGTATCTTTCTCATTATCTGTTGCTAAAACGCTAATTTAGACACAAACAACCGAATACTGTTTCCTCATGTAACAGCTAATCAAGCCCGCATTGCCTTCTTTGAAACAACTTCTGCACAAACGTTTATTGTGGATAACACAATGAGGATAGAAGAATAAACTTTTGTATGAACAATTGGAAAATAAATATACCGAAAACTGCTTATATTTTTGTACAGTTTTCCAAGAATTTCTGCCGAATGATTTAAGTGACAACGTTGATGCTGGTATTCCGTAGGATTTAGGGTTAAAATCGAAGCAATTGTTTGCTACTCTTTTCTTTACAGCAACAAAAATGAGCCAGAAAGTTTCGCAATGCTTCATTAAGACTTCTCACCAGCAAAAAAAGTGCAGAAGTCTACTCTAAGACCATCTGCCTGTCCTTAATTACGCATAAAACATGCATATGTAGATTTGCCGGAGTAGCTGAAGGAGTTGAAACGACAACAAATGAAAGTAAAACTATGATAAAAATCTATGTATGCAAATTACTAAGATATTTGCTGCAATATGGAAGTTTCATTCCTATTGATAGTCCACTATCTAGTATTGTAATTATCTAGTGCTTAAGATGTTGTGATACTTTTGGAGGATTTAGCAATATAATTCTACATTCCCTATATACTCGTACAACTATACAGAAAAGGACATTTTAGTTGACTAGGAATGGATAGTGGAATGTGCTGTACTTGCGGAAAACTGTCCAAAATGTAAACGCTTATTTTGAAATGTACTTTTTCGGTCTTATAGCAGGATAACTAATTTATCTCCAGTCGATTATGAGCCGGGGGCATTACATACCAAAGGGAGAAATCCTTCATTACCTTGTTAATTCTGTCCTGAATTTACCTACTTAGAACTTGAGTAAATGTTAAAAGCACATCACAATTTCTTAAATATTTTTAGTTGCAGTATTTTTGTTGCTGATTCAATAATAATTTTATAAGAATAATTAAAACCGACTCTAGATAAATACTGTTTTACGGTTGTGTTTTTAGGGATTCCATTAAACATAATTGTGTGTTTCTGGTTGATTTTTTTAGGTTCTTTTAGAATTATGATTTAAATGTTACTATTCAGCTTCATTTTGTAACAAAATGTAGGTTTCGCCCAGAAATTCTTTCTTGCTTACCTATATACAATTTTAAAGGCGGCGATAAAAAAAATTATTAATTTATGTATTTTTCAGTCTGATTTTGCTTTTTTAACCTTTGGAACTAAGTGTGAAATTCGAGAGAAATTGTGTATGTATATATCTGTGCATAAGAAGCGTCTAACTCCAATCTCAAGAAAACGTTAGGTATGCGTATTTCACTTGTCACTTATATTTAATACTCAACTTTTAATTCTTGCTATAATTTCGACAAAAGTGCGCTCTTATAATATAAGTATGATGGATATTAGAAATAATAATAATAATAATAATAATAATAATAATAATAATAATAATAATAATAATAATAATAATAATAATAATAATAATAACGGTAATAATAATGATTGTGTGTTTCTTCTCCAGAAGTATTAGTTACTCCATGTTTAAGTGCCATGTTGCTGGTTGTTTCTTTCTCTCTTTCTTTCTTTTTTTCCTTCCTTCTTCATTCTCCTCCTAGAGTAGATACCCTACTCTTTACCGAGTCTGAAGGTGTGAAAGTGACAGCAAATGAAGTGCATAACTTATAAACCTTAGATGCTAAACCCATCTTAAGTGGCTTGGCATTAAGTGTTTGTTAAAAATTCTGATGTGTTACACTCACATGACTTTCTCTACTCTTGTACAAACTATTTTTACAAACGCTTATTCATGTTAATCGAGATATCGAGATGTTAACCTTATTGCTAATTTTCTTGTAGATGCAAGGGGAATTGGTAGATTTTAAGCGATAGTCAAGTATTGTAAGAGCTGGTTGCTATGTGGAGTATTCCATTCTCTTTGTATTACCAGGACAAAAAAAAATGAATAACGAATTTCCATTTGAGAAAAAGTATAAGTATTTAAAAATTTAAGGAAATAACAAGCAATATCTCGAAAATGGTTCACTCAACAAAAAAAATGTACATGACATAAATTGTGTATTTAAACGCGATCTACATTGTTTGTGTAGTAAAATTTTGTCTATCTCTTATGGTTTACCAGTTATGCAAAAGTCGTCCACAATGAAGAATGCTTTTGGAGACATTCCCAGAAAATTCAAGATATACCTACATTTTATTTGTCATGAAAATATCTTAAACATATGATATTTTAATCAAAATCGTTAAGAGCTATTTTTGAGAAAATTAAAATTTTCGAAAAATGTTCCATGTAAAGGGTAATCTGGGGTGGGGAGATTTTCTTGAAAACCTTCGTGCCGCATCTCTGGAAGATACAGAACCTAAATACCAAATTTGGTGTTTATCCGACTGTTCGTTTCTGAGTTATGCTGTTCACACACACACACACACACACACACACACGGACATGTTTCCAAAAATGCTTTTTTTTATTCAGGGGTCTCAAAACATACATTTCCGGTGAAATCTCGGTATCGAATTTTTGGGTGGAATACAATACTTCCCCTACTTACTATGCGTAGTAGAGAAAGTAATAATAAACAGATAAGTGAAGGCCCTATAAAATATGTCAAGCCACATTTATGAACATTAAGAAGCATATTGAATTTGGAGTTGTAGGAATTAGAAATATAACAGTAATATTATTAGTATTATAGCATTTACTAAAATTAGTTATTTATATGCTTGATCATTATGTATGTAGAATCTTCTGATACTTATTGTTTGTAACCTGCTGTTTAAATGAGTTGAAGTGCAAGTCATTATTAACATATTAAACTGGTAATTAAAAGATTATAGACAGCTTCATTTGTAGTAGTTAAACCTTACGGATTCTATAACAGTTATTGACGAAATGCAGTAACAAACACGCGCTGACACTTATTGTCAAAGTTAGTAATCCCTCTATTCGGAATAATCTTGGATAAGGAAATTAAAATTATGGAAAAAGGAACTTCAAAATAATACGCGTACATTCGCAAACATAACCTTGTTAAACCTTTAAAATAAGAATTCATCTAGCCGATTCATTATTTTTTTTCTCCAAGCAATCTCATTCAAAGCTAGTATAACCGGGGACTCATTCATACTTAATTTTCTATGTAAATGGTGCATAGCGTTATTCGTGCGGTCGAATAACTCCAGAAAATGACAGCCGAGTTCAGAAAGCAAGAAATTACGCACGTAGTTTCAAGACAGTGTGGAGCGCTGTTCAAGGCGAAATAATATTAGGTTCTGCTGTTACGCAATGCGCAAGTACCTATGCCAGCTTGAGGGAAACGAACACCGCAAATGCACATGGTGTAAACGCCGCGTGATCGCTGCAGTTCACAACTCTTAATGATTGTGCATTGCAACCGAAGCCTAAGCCATTTAGTAACCCTATACGATATATACCATGATTCTGAACTGGAATTAAAGATTGCAATCAATCAAGGCCATGGCGTTTTGGCAGTAACAAGCAGCCTGCAAGATACCTTAGACTGATAAATTTGAAGGTTTCAATCGAGAATGGCGCCAGCTTTCTTACCGACCACAAAAACCATAGTGATGAATGAACACAAGAGCATTATGTATGCTCCGTCTTTCTTTATTTGTGCTTGTAACCTAATTAATAGGTTCTAAATTGTCCAAATCTGCATCAGTGGACAAGATTTGGCAATTACTGAAGGATAAACAGGAAAAACTAATGGGAATGTCTACGCATTCGCCTTAATAAATATTATGAGGAAAATACAATGACAGACATTGTGTATTTATAAAAAAAAACGATATTGACCTTTACAATATCATTCTATGTTCAGTGGTTACAAAGGATTAAACATTCTGGTGTTTTATTTATAACAAAATAGCAGGCCTTACCATCAATGAATTTTTGAGATTCTGGCTGCGTAATGAGTTCAGTTTCGTTTCCCTTAGGTTGAAAGCCCCTGTTGTTTTTCGTTCTTTAATTGCTGCATTGCGTACCATTTTGGTTTATACCACACATTTTAAAACCTATGTTGATCAATAAAAGCTTTTCTTATCTGTCATTTATTTGTTAAATTGGGCGTTTTAGTTAGTAATAATGGCTTGTCTTACAGCTCCAGTGACTATTTGACGTAGAAGTGTAACAACTTTTCAATTGAGAAAAATCAAAGAAATTGAATCATAGGCGTATAACATCCTAAAAGAAGCAAAACCTATGTAAATTATTATTTATAGGTCATCCTTGTGATCGAGCTGATTTCCACTAGACTTGTGTTGCTTTCAGATGGGGGTCTTCTTCCCTGAGGCAATGATCACAGGTCTACAATTTTGTTAACAACGTAGGAAATGACTTCATTTAAACCGCAACACCTATTTACTTTATAGAGTAACAATGCAATTCATTCAGAAAAGCTTCTACCTGTACAAATATTATTGAAACTCTATAAAACATAATTAAATTATGAACACCTACATGGAATTTAAAAGTATAACAACTGGAATATTGAATTTCTAATGGAATATTAGTCGAAATTAGTTAATTTAATTCGCACTTTGAAATATTTTGGTTTAATTGTGGTTTCAAAAACGACAATGTAAGCTACTTCAAAACTTTAGGAGCTGGCCTTAAGAATACTAACATAAACTTTCATGCCATTACATACAATAGATACCCATTAAACTATGATAAATAAGGGATAATAAGTTAAAGAGCACCTTTGATATCAACATTTGTTATAATCTACTGACTTTTCCTATTCATAGTATTTGTTTTCATATATAGCTACCCAACAAATTACTATTGACAAAATAGCTTATTAAATTTGCTGCTTATCCAAATTTTCATTGTAGACAAATGGATGCACACCAGTATTTTTTGGAGGGGGAAGTGTTCAGAGGACCTCTAAAATGTAGTTTCGATATGGATATTGATTTTTGGGTAGAATGCAATACTTACTAGATAAGTGGCAGATAAGGAAAAATTGGACGTTAATATGCAAGAAGTAGCCAAAAACCAACTGCGCCCTCTGACAAATGAGGTTAAATTCGATTTACTAAATTACTAAAATTAAATCCCGGATCTGAGAAGCATTAATTACCTAACCTTAATGAAATCCTGGTGATGAACTTTATTTATTCTGTTCTTTTCCTTTTTCTCGTTGGAGGGAAATTTGTGCTTAATAACTGAAATTTTAAATAATTTTAAAATTAAGTATCATACCTCCAGTAGATTAATAATATTCCATTAACTGTATACGTTTAATTTTGAGGTTAGGAAATCTGTTAAAACTCAGAAGTTGCATCTCGGTATCACGACAGACACCACGTGTTTTAAGATACGCATGTTTTTAAATATAACATTAGGATAAATCAATCAATTCAAAATATCTAGTTTATATTACAAATACTAAGGGATGACGGAAAATCTAAAAATTCTATTTTATATTATGTCATATTTATATTTCAGATGTGATATCTTCAAAGAAAGTTCGATTCTGGTAGAAGTTCCTATTTTGATATGAGCAAACGTTTTTGCTACTCGTATCCAATTGCACCTATGTTACTCGTAAAATTACCAAGAACACGACTCTTTTCTCTGGAACTGGTAAATATCTCACAATGAATGTTTCTATGGATTTACAGTAATTCTTTTTTATGCATTTACTAGTCAGCTTTTATACATGTATTGGTTTAGTAACTAGGACATAATATTAAAACTTTATGCATCCTTTTTTTTTATTTTTGCAGCATTATAATCAGGCATATTTTAGTTGCTTGTCAACAGTGTCATGGATAAGTATAGTTTTTCCCGAGTTCTAGCATGAGAGGTTCCCGAGATAATGGATCATTTGTTTAACAAAATTATTTTTTTTAAGAAATAATTGAAGAAGCTAACCAAGAAATTCGCCCAAGGCGAACTTTCTCTAAATTTTAAACTAAACTACAATCGTTTACAGAAAATTCGTGATATAACTGAACAAGCACAAACACAAGCATGTAACTAAGTAATCAAATACTTCCGATCGATTAAAACTAATATATACAGACCGATTCGCCACACAATTTAGTTTGATACAATTTAGGTATTTTTAATTAATTTTGCGATTTTACTGCCCCATAAGATATTTGAATTTGGAAAACAGTTGAAGATCAGAATAGGCATGGCATATAATTGTTATTTCGATATATTAACGACATGAATACAAACATTAGCATTGAACAAATCTTGCTTTACTACGAGTTTACTACAGTCAGCAAACGACATTTCTATTTTCATTATGCTGTCTATAAGGCAACATACTAAATGAGAAAAATCAACCAAAGGAGAGGTTTCGAAAGTATAAAGGGTGTATTTACATGTGACGAAAGATTTCTAGACTGTGTAACAAGGACTTTGCACGGACTAATTTTTTATAGAGCAGTGCTTCCAGCAGAAGAAAAAAAAATTCACAGCATAAAGCTTACCTGCACAGAAGAAAGAGAAAAGGGAGGGGGCTGGGATAAGGGGAGCAGTATTTCGGCATCCTAGGGTATTCGATCCTATAAAAACAATTGGTTGGCAAGACACCAGCTGCGATATACGATACATTTTTACATACTGCAGAACTCTATCCTGCTGCAAACTAATCTAATGCATTTAATGGTATTGTAGAAGCAATTTCCCTGACTCAGCAAGCAAGTTTACTATTTCAGAGTCGGTTAAAAAATACATTTCAAATCATTTTCAATTAAGGAAGATAAATTTAATTATTAACTATCTAGCTTGGAATGTATTCGTTCAGAGCATTATTACTGTTGCAAAACCTAAAATAAAATGGAAATTTCGTGTGTGTTTGAAATTCGAGTGGTTAAAAAACATTTTGTCTGGGTGATCAGTGCGAAATATTTTAAAATACTTTGATTTATAATGAAAGCAATGCTAATACAAAATAATGTGGATTATCTGAGCTAGAAAAAAACAGCCACAATTCTTCATTTTATTCAAGAAGCGTTTAAAAGATAAATTTTTGCAATAAATAAATAAAAATAAAGAAACGCAGTTTCCAGATATTTGGTTTCTTCAAATTTCGAATGTCCCTTATTACTGTTTACAGTCGAGCTCATCGATTTGGGAAAAAAGGAGAACCATTTCGATGTGTACACAAGCTTAATAGTGTGCCTTTTAGAATTTAAACCGGATGGATACTCAATTTTGTGATAAACGTTAAAATAAACTCAATGGAATCTGGAGCACAGGCGTCTAAATTTTCTGGAACACAATTATTAATAAAGTCTCAGATTATCTCCTTATATCATTTAGCACATCTCTGAAACACCTCCCCCAAAGACTAACGCCGTTCTAAGCTCAAATCACAAAGAAAAAGCACATGTTCGGGAGCATTTAACACTCAGATACCAACCTAGTTATTATGGACGTAATAATGCTTTACTGAACGTATCTGTAAGGGTGTGAGACAATGCACGTAATAACTATGAATTGGCTTTTAAGATTTAAAACGCGTTCGTTGTAAACTCATATCACAATAACATCAACACTTTCAAAAGGTGTTGTAAATGACATTTATGATACCAAAGTGTCTGCCATCTTTTGTCTGTTTGTTAAACATTACTCTATTTAATCCCAAACGTCATGGTGCACTCGCTTATGTGGTTACGAACACGTGTAGCAAAACGATAGCAGTTAACAGCCGTTGAACTTGCAAAGTACCTGATCTAATTTTAAATATAGCAGAGCAGTGCATGACATAGTGAGGCAGAGAAATTAACCGCACTTCCGGTTACATCACATGTCACTTTTCCCTTAAGAATTGCAAAACGTTTCTACAGAATTCGGCATTTTCGACAAACACAAAGCATTTGCTGTTAACCGCCCGTTTAGACCCGTCAAACGTGACCTTCTGTCTTTGTTTGGAGCTGTGTTTACAGCCGGTTTTCTGAAATGTCATCTACGTATAGGCCACGAATACGTACTTCACGTTAAAACAACTGTCCTCTTACGCAAGGCTGCTGATAAAACAAATCCCTTTATACAAATTAATCTAAGCTGGTATTTATGTCATGTTTGATAGTTTTATTAAAATTAAGAACAGCTATAGATTCAAAATAGTTGACAGTTCCCGCAATACATTTCTTGCACTTGTGTTTATAACTACACACTTTTTCACAAAGTTTCAGACCAAAATTTGCACAGAAATTACATTTGAAAACACTCGCGATGTAGGTAACTAACATGCCCCATTAAACTAAAATGCTGAGATCTCACTTACCGTACACAGCCACGTGCTTGTGAGAAACCGACCCGCAGAGCTTCAAGTAGCGGGCAAGGTGGTGTTCCAAAGTCGCTCCTTGATGAATTAGCGCCCTGGTCGGTGCACCACCCTCTCGTCCGTTAAAACCATTGTGTGTTCATATGTCTGTACAACCCCTTGTCACACCGTACACTGCAGTAGTGTCACTCTGACCGGCCAGAATAGGGGAAGCTATCCACTCCCACCACCGCCTTGTCTCTGTCTCCCTCTCTTCATAAACAAAATAATGTGCACTCACACAAACACAAATAATGCAAGACGGTGTACGTATAAAAAAGAGCGGCTTCCAATACACACACACACAACCCCTTCTTCTTGTATCACACGGGGAGGGGAAGGGAGGTGAGGACTTTGAGGGAGGGGGGCATTTTTCAGAGACAACTGACGTGCGCAAGGCTCCTCCCAACAACCACCGCGTTAGCACCGTACCTTGGTTCCGAACAAGTGTGCCACTTCTCGTAATGTCTTCTTCCTTTCTGTGTGTCCGTTTTGTTTCCTTGTCCGTGATTGGCCGAGCTAGACACACACATGCACAGCACTCCTTCCCCTAGGACCGCTTCCAAAGCATCCCTTTCGATAACAATGTGATAGCATTACAGCACAAAAATACTACGTCTTTTATTCGTTTCCAAATACGACTCGCGATGTTCCATTGTTTTCATTTAAGAATCTGGTAACAACACACGGTTTCTTAAAACAGCTGCCTAGTTCCTCTGACCTTGAGTAGCGAAAGAATTTATTTCCGGAGTTCGCTACATTGTTGCACTGTTGAAGGACACCAAGTTTATCGCTGTGAACACGCGGAAAGAGGTCAATAACTTCACTGACACTTGATACTACGAGATCACAAGACAGCTGCTGCACTATCACACGCTCTCACACTCGAAGGTGCAGAAGAAAAAAAGGATGAGTAGTTGTGAACGTGCCACACGTTTGCATGCGTGTATGTGAGTGCTGCAGGGCCCAAAAGAACTGTCGGAAAAGATTCTCTCCCTGTCGTTTGCCCCTCTCTCTCCGCTTCCCCTCTTCGGTTTCCCTTCTCCCTTCTTTTCGCTCCCCTGCGAACTCAGCAGCGCAGCATCTTCATTCTGGATCATCACCCATCCACCCCGCCGTGGCCATCTCTCCCCTCTCCCGCTAGTGTTTCTCCCCTCCAGCTAGATAGCAAACCTCTTGGCTCCTCCCACATCGGCACCTATTTTTCCTATCACGCACCCCGCCCATAATACCGCTAAATACCCATATTGACATGCAGGACCTTAGGAGCATCCAGAACCCAGAGGTTTTCGGCACCAAAAGGCTTCTTAGATGCAGAGAAGAATTCTTTCAACAGTTTCTAGTGTTTGCCTTGTGCATCCTAGAAACGGCCTTGAATGCTCGGTGCAGGGCCCCCTGCAGAGTGGGCGGTGCTTGTGCTTCGCAGGGAGCGGGGAGCACCTGTGAACGGACCAACCACGTGCGCAAGTGGAGGTGTGCAGTCTCCACGCGAGAGCTGGTCATAAGTCAGTCAAGTGAGTCCCTGGCCGGACGCACGGGAGCAAGGAACTCAAAGAGTACGGTTCTTGCTCTCCGCCGTAGCGAACCTTGGCCTAGGACCTGCGCTCAATCAATGAGCGGTACTGCAACAACTCGCGGCCGATTGCTTCAAGACGTGCCTATGTGCATCACAGCGTTCTACTGAAGATGACAGGCAAACTTTTCATGCAAAGTAATAGGAACTACAAAACATGTCACCTAAAATCTGGATCGTTTAACATAAGATTTCAAATTTTATACTCTTGGGTTTAGGTTTCAGCTTAAATTGTCAATTTTCATGTTATTTTAAACATTTAAGTATCCAATTTTAGGCAATTTAATGCTGTAATCAAAAACATACTTATCTCAACCCCAAAATGGCAATTTTTTTCTAAAGCTTTGCAAATGTATTCATATAATGTTATGGATTTTAAATTAAAGCTATTAGTATTAAAAAATATATAATTCTAGAAATAACAGAAGATCACAACATTGATCATTATTGACTGTACAAAGCACTTCTTTTTAAATCTAAATCTATTTTTTATTTCACAGCCAAATCATCATACAAAAGAATAGAAATTTCAAAACATGTTTCCTAAAATCTGGAAAAACTTAAGAGGATGTTTTAACCTAATATTTCAAATTTTGTATGCATGTTGTTTAGGTTTTCAGCTTAAATTGTCAATTTTCATATTATTTTAAACGTTTAAGTACCCAATTTTAGGCAATTTAATGCTGTAATTAAAAACGTACCTATCTCAACCCAATAAATCGTAATTTTTTCTAAAGCTTTTCAACTGTATTCGTATTATGTTATGGATTTTAAATTACAGCTATTAGTTAAAAAAAGATGAATCCTAGAAGTAACAGAACTGACTGTACAAAAAAAATTTTTTTTCTAAATCTGTTTTTGACTTTACAGAAAAATCCATTCTTACTTTTGTGCTGCAAGGTTTCAGAAAATACTAAAAAAAATGTCTCATGCTTCTACTTAAAAACTACTGAAGCAAAATGGAGTAAGAATTAAAAGCAAGAAAAATGGATTTAATGCAATCCATATGTGAAAAACTAAAAATACAGTTTTCTTTTGATTGACATAACACTTTACTACGTATTCAGAACACAAAAAAACACCTTGAATGCGTAATTAATAAATTGTGTTAAACAGTTTTTGAGATATCCCCTTTTTATATGTTAATTTAAAATGCTAGTTATACCAAAAGGTTTATTACTCATAACTGTTCTACAATTTTATTTTGAACTTAAGAAACAACTTAAAGAAATAGTTGTGCTGGTAAATGAATAATTTTAATTAGTGTAAAAAAAATAGCATTGTGGTTATTAAGTTGTTAAATTTCACCTACAAGAATTATGAAAAATATTTAATTGCAAGTGCTTAATATTTTAAAATAATTCCACAATAATTTACAACACATTATTATTTGAAGTTCTAAAAATCTCAAGGATGGAGATTAAAAACAGTGCTACGCAGAGCATTTTGAACATAATGAAAAATCTTAAAGAAAGTAAGAAAGTTCTGGCAAAAATGGGATTGAAATTCAGGCATTACTTAACTTTAATGGCGTGGGACCATTTAAATGGCAGTGTGGAGCTCTAAAATGGTCATAGAAAATAAATATGCAGCATGAAGTACAAGCTATAAGCGTAATAACAAAAAATCTGAACCTTCATCATCGATGCATTGTCTTAATGGAGACATGAGATGGTAATTTTAATAGCACAGCATTTTAAAATGCTCGATTAGCTTTCAGAGGGCATTCATCCCTTTATCTGCTCGTCTGTCTCCTTTTTCTTTCTTTTTTCCCTCGTTTTTACTGTGTATGTTATAACAGTTTTTCAAAGTCAACAAGATTCGTTTTTCTGGTATATCATACATGTTAAATTGTAAAAATTTATCAAAATATACCTACGTACATTTTGGCACTCAGTAAATTTAAATAACACGAAAGATTAAGAATAAGATAGAACAGTCATTTAGGTGTAGTGGTAATAAAGGTTCAGTGCTCTTCAACACGTTTTGGGGTAAATATTAGCCAAAGGTTCTTTTCTGACAATGCATCAATGAAAATCCAAAATTCTAGTTTTCATCGATTGCATAGTTTTTTTTTACCATATACTGAGAACATAAAACATACCTATAATGCACAAACCATTTTAACGAGCTGTGTCAAATTGTTCTAAAGATATTAATTTTTTATTTATGAATTATCAGTTTTGATACGGTAACATGAAATGCTCCTTAGATCTTTTAATTTATCGAATCGCTTCCAAATTATTTATTTCAGCTTAGTAGGTATACAAACTTTTGCGAAAAAAAATGCTAAAAAAAAGGAACTGAGGAAAATTGGAATTAAAAGTTCAGTGTGGTGCTTTACCTAAATGGTAAAGGACTACTTAAAATCACTGATATTAAAAAAATAGCATTAAAGTACAAGTTATAAATAGATATAATAAAAGCAAAAAACGGAATCGAATATTTTCATTTGTTTACCAAATTTTACGCCTTCGGGAGTTGAATGTAAGTGTGAAAAAAGCGTGCCCTCTCTGAGGAGATAAAAAGAAAGAAAGAAAGAAAGAAAGAAAGAAAAAAGATAATGCAATGCGCTTCTGTAGTATTATATAAGTTGCGCAAGAATGTGAATTGGTAATGGGTAGAGAAAGTGCATACTTGCGTGCATAAAATGTGACCCATAATGGAACGGAGCTGCTTATGTTGATACTGACAAAATCTAGCTCCACCCCTACCAGCGTGCTCACCTTTGTTTTTCGAGCATAATTCTAGCAACTTACTGGCAGGGTAGCATTACAACTTAAACCTTATATTTTCATGCTACACTACAGTTTTCTTATTGCCGTTTAGTAGCGGCATCAACTTTTAACTTTCCTCTCCATGTCCCTCATGAAAGCTCTCATATATGTAAGTGTCGTAGCTGTCATTCAGTTTAACCAAACATTTAAATAATTCTTCACCCGACATCGTCCGTGGTGTAGTGGTTACCATACTAGACTCTAGTTTTCGAGGTCGCGGGTCGCGGTTTTCGGACGTAAAAATCCATAACATGGCTTCTTTCGGAAGGGAAGCAAAGTCGATGGTCCTGTGTCGTAGATTTACAGCATGTAAAAGAACCTCAAGCCTGATAAAGATCTCTCTGAGCAAAATTACCGGTCTTTCACGCCCAATATACAGGGTGGACCATTTAAGTTGAGAACTGTAGGATAACTCCAAAATTAAGCCTTGTCTTGAATAAAAGTTGCTTTATATTATGGGAAAAGTAAATGGCATTAGTCGTGTTATATTTGGAGGACACTATGATGGTCATTTTAGAGTCAATTTAATTTGACTTTAATTGTAGGTTCCCATTAAAAGACTAAATTGATCCTAAAATGACCATCATAACGTCCTCCAAACAAAACAGGACTAATAACATTTACTTTCGCCCATAATATCAAGAAACTTTTATCAAAGACATTTCTTTCTATAACGCTTAGTTCTGGAGATATTGTACAGTCTCCAATTAAATGGTCTACCCTGTAGAATGAGACACTAAGCACCTCAGCAGGTAAAGAGCGTCTATAAATAAATAAATAAATAAATAAATAAATAAATAAATAAATAAATAAATAAAAACCCTTCCTCTAGAAGTACGAATTATTTTGTAATTGGTTTAGCTTTTCCTTGTGTACCAATCATAGCGTACTCTTTCATAGATGCGATATCCAAACCACCCCTTTAATCCACATAGATAACATTCCACCATAAACATCGTTCATATAGGCCAGTCACATAGAAAGCTGATACAGGCTACAGTGCCGATGCTTTTGGTTGCCATAGTGTTATCCTTTATTTAATGTTGGCGGAATCCCCGGATGCGCTAATCTCTTCTTATTGGTCTGAACAAAGCGAAGGGTGTAGAAACGGAAGCATTTTACCGAAATGGCAGCAAGGAACTCACCAGATCTATCCGTCTCTTATTGGTTTGATGTCAAAACTCTGCCACTCAACTCTAACCAATCAACAATGGTCGATTTCCGGCTCAGAAGCGAAGGAAGCCGGGGAGCAGATAAGACAAATATGTGATAAATATTTATTTTTATCTTGTAGAGCTTACAAGCCATAATATAAGGCACATAAAGTTACAACTTAAAATTAAGAGCATGGAAATCATAAGAGCACAATTTAATTACAAATAATTAATAAGGTGAAGCAGTTGATGAAATTGGCTTGTAAACAATGTCCTTTTTATTACATAGCATATGAAGGGAACAAAGGATATGGGCAACAAATATAGGTGAATTATTATCGTTAATGAGCAATGTTATAGCGCAGTGAGGGCTGCGGAACTTTGGAGTACCTACTCTAATAACAGCTTCGAACTGGTGGAGGAAATACTATCCACGAATATGATTAATGGGCACGCAAACCAGGTGGTATATTTAATTATAAATGCATAATGCAGGCGCATGGCACAAGAAGCTTCAAAAACATATCCCAACGGAATACAAAGAAAATTAAAGGATATGTGAAGAAAACAGTTTAATAAATAAAGTTTTCGGGAGGAATAAAAAAGTGCATTTACTTTGAATATCTCATTTAATAAGTTAGGATAACATGGGGTTATTATTATTATTATTATTATTATTATTATTATTATTATTATTATTATTATTATTATTATTATTACTTTCTACTAATAATCATTGTTTGCAAAGCAACAAGAACAACAGGCATGATGATTTTAGGATTATTAAATACCACAAACAACATCGCAAGGAACTGAGGTTTATGAAACGCACCACGTAAACCGATAAAGCATTACAAAAAAGTTGCAAAACATAGCATTTTGGCATTGCTTCAAAAGGGTTGGTAATCTACTTTATATTTCTTTTCTTGCACAACTGTGATAATAAAATTTGTTTATGGTAATACCAATTCGGAATTAACTATGGAAAAGGTAAAATCAGAACAAAAAATTCAATGCCGTAATCGGGATTCGAACCACCGATCTTCAGCGCCCCATACCGCTGCTCCGCCAAATTTTCCATTTGATTTCAATTTTCCCGGTGGAACACAAGGCATCCTAAACTTCTCTTGAGATAAAATACCCCAATGTCGACTTACATACTTTTTCAGTCTGATTCTACCCTTCCAGCCTAAGGAGTACAATTAATAAAACTGAATTGATATTTTTGCTCAACGAATCTAAAACTGCCTTGGATCCTAGCCTTTGGTGCACATCCGCCATCGCGAAAAAAGATTATGCATAAGCTGCCAATCAAGTTAGGTTGCTAGAACTAGATAAGGGGTGGTGTGGAGCCGTGAATGGGGAGGCGTTGCTTTACTAATCCCTTACCAACGTAACATGCAGTTCATTATATCGGCCTTTTTTTTTTGCATCCAAGTGTACACAAGGTCTTTTAAATTTGTGATAGTTTTTGCGAGTTTGGAATTTGCTAGTTCCCGTTTATATGAATTATGAAGTTGCATAAAGGAATAATAGCAATGCTTTGATTATTTTAATTTGTATTGTTAGGGAATTATTTTAATGACATTTTGCGATACAATGGAATGAGTGTATTATTGGAGAACGAGGAAGAGTTTGAAAATACTAGAGGAAATAGAATACCTTTTACTTATAAATCCTCCAATGCACTTAGGCATGTGTATTGCACACTATTTTTTCGACGATAGTGAGTAATAGAAATAGTACCTACTATTTACACGAAAATAAAATTAATAGGTAATTTGCTAACAGCTGTTGCACAGGGTGATTCCAGTAGCAAGGTCACCAAAATCAACATTAGTGGCAAAGTGGCGATCGATTATCCAGGCCTGGTTGTTGACCTTAAAAAGTCAATAACTTGCAGTTCACACTTAACTGCTGAATGAACGAAATCGTAAGTAAATATTAACACTTAGAGGAAGTAAAGACACAGGTAAGATTTAAATGGTAAAATTCAGTTATAAAATATAATTATATTCCATATCTGCAATAATAAATATATTAATAGTTAGAGGATTTAATATAGTTCATGGCAACAACGAATGCACGAAATTTAACTTTCCACCAGTATGAATGGGAACAAATCTGCGAATCAAAGAAAACTATCGTCGAAAAATAGAATTTCATATATTTTTGGCATTTTAGAGGCATCGGTCGGAATTTTCGCTTCCTTTAATTGCGATTTGCTTCCTAGCCTGTTTCTTTTATGCCAGAATCTCAGGAGAATTTTTGATAATAATTTACAGATAATCCTTTAGACATTTTACAGCAATGTTTTCGTACTTAACGAGCGATCGGTAATGGTTCACCGCGTTGTGAAAATACTAAGATATATGAACATATTCTGCTGCCTATCACTGGAAAACTTTTCTGTTATTTTCTGTCGTTCGTCATTATGCAGCAGTTAACAGGATACTTGAATAAGGTATGAAAGGTGGCGACATTATCCCACCACGTATGGAGAGAGAGAGAGAAGAAAAAGGAGGATGCTAGGTGTGTGGGATGCATTTGCCACTTGTGTTTAATTGTCGAGGTACCTCGCCAATTCACCCGTTATAAACGCCACCTCCAAATCGACATCGCCTGAATGGCGAACACAATTACGAGAAACGTGAAAAGACGCGAAACATACTAACAGATAACGAGACGTTTCCCCTTCACTGCGGACGTATAATAATGTTGGCAGCACGGGCTCAAGGAGGTGTCGACCTCCAACCTTCTGTTCGATACAGTTTGTGGGCGTGGACAAGCCCTGCGTGCTTTGCGTACAGTGCTTCATGCTGTACAAGTGGGCTGCATTCATTCAGAGTTAGAATGAACTCAAAACGTTCACTGATAGCGTTTTGGGGGAATCAAAACATTTATAAGAATATTAAAGGTCACTTCACTGAGCGGGATGGCTCAGGCGGTAGCGTCTGAGGCTCTAATTCGAGAGGTATCGGGTTCAATTCCAGTTGGACCGGCTATCCTGACGTGGTTTCCCAGGTCGGTAGGCGAATGCTGTTATATACCGAGGTGAGGCCAAGAGGTTTGCAGCTAGATATTAAATTTTAGTTACCCCAGGATATATATTGGGAGGTAACAGAGGCAACAAGAAGAACAGAATCTTAAACTACATATTCCAGAGCAGGCGTGGGATAGTCATAACAAAATACACAGAATTTCACTTTACCTGTGGTATATTCAGTATAAACACGGTGCCCTTACATCACACACAAAAGGTAAAAAGGAAGACATTGATGGGAGAGGCTATATTCACACGATTCACATACAGCCGTCCAGCCCCAACACTCGACCTAAAGTGACGCTAACACACAACACAAAGAAAGTAGCGCTCACTTTTCCCACTCTCCACCGCTAGCTAGGATCACCAACTAGAAGGTGGCGAGTCACCACGCCAGACGAAACTTCAAAAACCCAGCCGAAAGAACTACCCCAACAATGCTGTCGCCAACGATGCAATAATGTGTCTGGCGTTACAATACACACACATACACGCCACAATACTAGGATAGATTATATATTACCACGAGCTTTCCTGTCTCTCATTTCGTTTCCTTTCATCTTGCAGGGTAGCAAGGTTAGCGCGTGGACGATGGTGTGCAGCGTCTAGGGTGGATGTTCTTTGAGAAGAAAACTGTTTCTTTTCTGGCATGTAACTTCTGCTCGAACCTTTCCGTGAAGATTGGGAGGGGGAAGACATTAAAGGGGCGGCCGGGGATGTTCAAACTGGAAATGCTAGGGACCCCATCAGATCTGGACAATCTTTGTACTCCCTCTCCCCTTCCCTTCCTTCCGCAATCTTGGCCACAGTACTGAAATCTTCCTCAGCTTCTACTCCATACTCTAAAATCCACTTGCAAAACTGATGTCAAGTAGGTATGTGTGAAGTCTTGCACTAGACCAGTGGATCCCGAAATTCGGGACGCTCTCTCAAAGGGGGACAGATAGCTTACTTAGAATAAAACAAACATATCACCCGATAAATAGACAAACAGCTAATATAAATATAACCGAACACTCTCTTTTAATTTTAAACTTTCATTTTGTTAGAAACTTAACAACTAACTAGAAACTAACAAGAAACTATCTTAGAGAATGGCCGATTCGATTGTTATCAAACTTTGTACCTATATAAGCCGCCTATATGACATCTTAATTATCTTCTTGCTCCAAAGAGCATTCTAATGGGGCGCCAAATTAAAACAATCGAACTACCTCGCTTATTACTTAGTTTGTTGAAACATACCTACTATTACACAATAAAAGCTTATAAGTATAATGATTCCGACAAGTTTTATATTGTTCAATGTTTTGATAGGATGAGTATCTACCTATTTAAGAAGTTATACAATGTTCTCTACAATAGTCGTGTAAGTTATCCCTAACCACGGGAAACTAAATAAGGAAGAGGGAGATGAAATTTATTAATACCCCAGAAAACTTTATTGCCGGTTTTCTGAACGTCAAATTACATGTATGTTGCACAGAGAGATAGAGAGACGGAGAGAAGGCAACAGAAGGGGAGAGAGTAAGAAAATGAAAGACGAAACGGAAGGGAGCGGAGAGGGGGAGAGAGGGGAAGAAAGACGGATTGAAAGAGATATTCGGGAAGGGGTAGTGCGAAAGTGAGGGAGTACTAGTGCAAGCAGGGTTGCAGTGCTGCTGCTGTTCATAGTTATTTACGCAATTTATAGTTGAAGTGTTTTTTATTTTATTTTTTTTTTACCTACAGTAGAAAGATTTTTACCACTCGCTACGCACCTGATGAAAATTCCACCAGTATAAAGCAAAATTCCACGTTCCAAAAGTAGTGTACATGATTTTATTTACAAACCATAACAAAAATTCACATTCAAGTTTTGCAAAATTAAAATTAAAATATAGTGTCTTTTGAGGATGAGAAAAATCTCTGGAAAAACAATCTGATGTTGTAAACTCATACGAATTAATATACCAACGTCAGACTAACACATATGTTATAACTACAGTATTCATATACAACATTACTATTCTAAGCATGTTATGTTACTAAAGATATACTTTTAATTAGGAGTTATCACAAATTAAGCAGGAAGCGCTTAGTTACAACATGCAGAAACATCATTCAAATGTTTATTCGTGGTAATAAGCTCTTGCAATGAAAAAAACAAGAAAAGAACAGTTCTCAACCATGTCCGTTACATGTTGCACTCGCACATGGAAGAATATAAAAACCTGCAACGTGGAATATTTTGAAAACGATTAACGCTACGGAAAAAAATTGTACGACACAAATTTTGTATTTTAATAGCTTTACATTCATACATTCGTAGGATTTAGTCTGTTTTATATGTACACTACTGTATTATAAGTTCACAATTATACAAAATTTAATCAAACAATGGGGACTTAACAAGCTATTCACATAAAATTGAAGATAAAAATTGTATTAATCAGAGAAATATCTTAAGTTATAGTATTTTAATTAAAATTTATTACAACTACTTTTGAGAAAATAAAAAAATAAGGCAAATTTTCAACATAAAGAACAATTTAGGGTGGGGAATTTTCTTGAAAACTTAAATACCAAGAATTTTGGCTTTTGAATTATGCTGTTCACACGTATACACTAACATTCACAGACGTTATCTACAACTATTTTTATGCATTTCCAATAAAAAAAGCAGATATCCCATATTTGGGTGGAATACAATACTTGCTCTCACTATTAAGTAGCTGCTAGAGAAGTGAAAACGTTAACCAAGATTCGAACTGGATCCCCTAGACCCAGTAGACTTTCAATTTATGGAATTAGTAACGAGCATAGGACATGCAATGTTCATATATTACATTGCTTCACATCTAAGTGATATATCATTTAAAAAACCTAAAGTAAAGATTATTGCTTGATTTGTATACTAGAAAGAACCTACAGTGCTGTCACGCATCCCTTCCTAAAACAAAATATTAACATTAGTGATGGAACGATATCACTATTTGTCGATACTCGATACCGATACTGATATAACATAATAAACAATAATTTATTCTATGAAATTAAATGAAGTTTTATTTATGGACGCTCTTTAACTGCTGTGGTCCTTAGCGTACCATTCTACATTGGGCGTGAAAGACCGGTAATTTTGCTCATAGGCCTCTTTATCAGGCTTGAGGTTCTTTTACGTGCCGTAAATCTAAGACACGGGACTACCGGCTTTACTTCCCTTCCGAAGGAAGCCATGCTAACGATTTTTACGCCCGAAAAAATCCATCGCCCTCCACCGGGATTGAACCCGCTACCTTGGGAACTAGAGGCTAGCACGGTACCACTAGTTCACGGAGGACGACTTTATTCTATGAAAATAATCCTTTTGAATCAGGCATTTTACTTTTTAATTTAAAGAAATTTTAAATTTTTTGCATTTATTAAGAATTTTATTGAATAAATTATTATTATGCGTTAAATTAAGTGAATTATATAATCTTAGTATTCTGTTGTCTAAAACCGCATGTAACCAATTTTGTATTCTATGCTAATTCCGAAATTGACCTGTTTGACATTCTTCAATTGATAATGCCTCAGGTAATATATAATATCATATAATAATAATAATAATAATAATAATAATAATTTCTTTGCCTCCCTTTTTATGTATCTATATGTTGTGTTGAAAACTTTCTTTTAAAGGATTTTCTATGGATAGAAAAGCAAATATTAGTAATTCTTCTTTATTTTGCAACCTTGAAAATTTAAACTAATGTATATTTTAGATGAAACTCAAACAAATATTTCCATGCATTGTATTATCTCACGTGTTGAGTTTTGATTTTGGTCACTGGAGTGGGTAAATGTAAGGGCTGAGAGTGTCACCAAGCCAGCTACTGCAGAAACGTGATTTAGTGCGTCAGCTAAATCAGCTTCATTTTCAACTCAGTTAACGCTGCACGTTACATGAGTACATCTACTCCTTCCCCCATTGTTTTGCATGCATTCATTTAGACACAAGAGTCTATGGAATGTTGCATTCATCTACAGGAAACGCAGTCAAGTCCTATCAAGAACTACAGTCCAGCAACTCTTTGATGACACGTGCTAGGCAATAAGGTTGTCACTCATTCCTAATCTAGTATAAAGTTAAACGCAACAACTTTCAATAATGCAAAATTTAAAAATCTGATGTGTTACATTCACATGACTTTCTCTACTCTTGTACAAACTATTTTTACAAACGCTTATTCACCATATGCTTCATGTTTATCGAGATGTTAATCTTATTGATAATTTTCTTGTAGATGCAAGGGGAATTGCTAGGCTTTAAGCTATAGTCAAATATTTTAAGAGCTGGTTGCTATGTGGAGCATTCCATTCCCTTTGCATTACCAGGACAAAAAAAAATGAATAATGAATTTGAGAAAAAGTATAATTATTGGAAAATTTAAGGGAATAACAAGCAATATCTTGAAAATGGTTCACTCAACAAAAAAAATGTATGACATAAATTGTGTATTTTAACGCGATCTACGTTTTTTTGTAGTAAAATTTTGTCTATCTCTTATGGTTTACCAGTTATGCAAAAGTCGTTCACAATGAAGAATAGTTTTGGAGATATTCCCAGAAAATTCGAGATATAAATTTCATTTGTCATGAATATATCTTAAACATATTATATTTTAATCAAAATCGTTATAGCCATTTTTGAGAAAATTAACATTTTCGAAAAATGTTACATGTAAAGGGTAATCTGGGGTGGGGGGACTTTCTTGGAAACCTTCGTGTCGCATCTCTGGAAGATACTGAACCTAAATACCAAGTTTGGTGTTTATCCGACTGTTCACAGACACACACACACACACACACACACACACATAGACACACACACACAGGACATGTTTCCAAAAATGCTTTTTTCTGGATTCAGGAGATCTGCAAAACATGTATTTCCGGTGAAATCTCGGTATCAAATTTTTGGGTGGAATGTAATACTTCCCCTACTTACTATACGTAGTAGAGAAAGTAAAAATTTAAAACTATCGAAAAAATATGGAAAGTTTATTTCAAAGTAATAATACTTCGATAGGACTGAGTATCGAGACTATGAAGTATTAAAGTACCATCCCTAATTATTATTATTATTATTATTATTATTATTATTATTATTATTATTAACATCATCAAACCAATTGGTCTACCGCTCCGAAAAATAATTCTGACTGCGGCACTGTTATCGATTGGCTGTTCACAAAGTATTGCATAATTTTTATATCCTGATGTATTTCAGAATGGTTAAGAAGGAATAACTGAATAAGATAAAACAGTTACTAACGAAGTGGAAAGAAAGTTTTACTGAAATAATTTCAATACACATTCGCCATTCCTGCGCTTTAAAGGTTTCTTTTACAAATATTGCGAAAGAGGTCCGTGGCGTCTATCCGAGATTTATTCAGAAATTTAAAAATGTAGAATTTTGTGCAAAACGTAACGGTCTCATTTAAAGCTCTTGTCTAAGTAAACTTTAGGTCCACAATCATCCTTTGCAAAAATATGTTTTTCCTCTAAATGAAAAATTATCTCGTCAGTAAACGTTGGAGTATAATAATGATTCTGGGGGCTTTCTTCTCTTGTAAGAGCAGAAGCTCACATGAAATGATGGCTACGGGAAATAAAAGCCAGGGAGAGAGAAAACGAAATAATTACGAAGTCCTGCGTTTATTCCCCTCTCATTTTAATGATCCTTTTCCGGTGGGTGAGGTTTTGTGTTTGTTTGAATAGCAAAAAGCTTAGAGCAGCGCCTCGTTACAAGTTAAAAGTCTGACCTCTTTGCTTATAAAACGCGTTGGCACACGGCGTGTATGTCCCTCTCTGTATGGGATGATCTTGTTACTGCTGGTAGCGGCCTCTCCAGGGGTAAATGTAGCCTATAATGGCAGACTCTCTTGTTGTTTGAACACCAGCTACACAATTATATCTCAAATTGCGCAACGTTTCCACCCGTAGCTTTTCTTCTCTAAAGTAATTCATGGATATGCACAGGTAACCCTCATTTTGTCATGCTTCACAATACCTGCGGGTTCAGAACCAGAAGGTTAAAATAAAAACAGGAAAATCTCGTTTGCAACACCCGCACGACTTTCTGTGTCCATTACAAATCTAAATATATCCGCAATATTTATTATTATATACAACTGATTCTTCTATGCACATTAGATTATTTAAAATAACCTAGAAATTATATCAAATTCAGCAATAAGAGAATAGAACAACTTTCAACTACTTATATGACACGACGTAGCAAAAGTAAGAAACAAAACCTGATGTTACATTCACATTAAAGCAGTTGAAATTAGAAATCGTGTCACTCTACAATGGGTCCCAGCTCATGTCGGAATTTTGGGCAATGAACATGCGGATCAATTAGCAAAGAAAGGTGCAATACAACAAATAAAAGCTGTAGGACAAATAGAAATAAATAAACAATTAAATAACATTAAACAACTTTCCAAAAGACAGCACAGACTTCATGAAGATAAATTAAAAGATAAAGATTATACTAATATTAAAGATAGAGTCGATATACCAAAAATGCTAAGGAAAACTGCAGTGGCGTTATTTAGGATGACAACTGGCCACGATTGCCTCGCAGAACATCTCTACAAGATACAATGCCTACCTACACCAAATGCACTCTTTGTGAAGATGTCATCCTGAACAAACAACATCTTGCCAAATGCAAATAAAAGTGATAACTTACAGACTTTATATTGGGAAGCCAGAGGGAAAATGATGCAGATCAATTAATCCCCAGTGCTATTGGTGAACAACAACATTCACGTAAATTTCTCTACAAACTATTGTGTATTTCTGTATAACTTCTATAGCTTATGGTTATATTACAACTTTCGTGTAGATACAAGATGGACTGAAGTGGTATACTTCTCTAATATTATTTAATTTGTTGAGCCCCACGTTTGGGAGCCAATTTGCGGTGGTGTTACTTATAATGTTTGTGTATGTGTGTTTACTTCACGTGGTGAAGCCATTTTGTGATGTGATTCTTATTTAGGTTTGTAGCTCCATCTGGTGTTAGCAATTTGCGGTAGTATTAGTGTTTGTTTGAAAGAATGCGACTGTTATTTTATTTAATTTTTGTTTACTGTCCTCCGGCTAGCTATGATCTTTTTGGTCGAGCACATCTCTTTATACAGATTGTGTAAACGGAAAGGAGTCTTTTATCCAAAGATAACACTGATGAAAGAATTTGTTTTACACTTTTATTGTCGTACAGATTCACTATCACATTTACACATTGATCTAGACACTCGCCAAACTGAAACTGTTATAACAACTTATTTACTGATCATTCTTAATTCGCGTACTTCAACTTTTTGTATAATTAACTTTACAACACTTGAGAATTTTCCTAACTCTGCTACGCGTAACTTGTGAATCGATAGCCGACGTATACTTTACAAATATTTCTGACGGACTGAAGGCGACGTGTAGCATACAAATATTTTCGGTGAACTGACGGGGTCTATCTCTTACCTAGCCCTTTTTATACTCCTACACCCCGATATGCCTAAAGATTATAACTGAGCTGCAATTGGCTAATAAAACGCGCCAACATTAGCGTCTATTTTTATATCCAATGAAAATTATGAATACATATGCTTTAGGTATAATGTTCCAGAAAATTCTAAAGAAAAAACGCGCCAACATTACCTAACTTCCTCGTTTCCAATAATGATAAACAGCTCACCCCCTCGCTGCATTATTGCACACTATTATTGTCAGTTTCAGTAAGGCCATATAAACTTACTTCTCAACAATAATTACAATCAACAAACATCTCAAATCAATGTCACATAAAAATGCATATTCATACTGTAATCATTCTTTACATTTAAATAATTTGTGATGCAAATTACTGCATCAGGACACAGGAAACATAATTGATAGATATTTAAAAGCCATATGTTGGCTTTGAAATTGCATACTCTTTCTGTGACAATATTTATAAAAAAGAATGAAAAAAGTATTGAAGAATTCAAACCAATAACAGAAATGATTGATTAAAAGCTATTTTAAACAATTTGTGTGTTGTGTGTTTTAAAGAGTTCTTTATTTTCTTGTATAGTACTTGCGTTTTTACCAGTTAAAGCTATACAAAATTCGTTATGAATGAGAACTGAAAGGCCATTCCCAGAAAATTCAAGACATATTATTTTATTTGTCATGTATAAATATTAAAAATGTATATATGGCTTTTTAATAAAAATCCGTAGAGCCACTTTTCAAAAAATTAAAAGTTAAGGACGAATTTTCCATGTATAGGGTAGTTTGGGGTAAGGAATTTTCTTAAAAATCTTTGTATCTCATCCTTGGAAGCGTGCTCGTGGCAAGGATGAGCTGCAGGATGCAGCACCTCCTGGGACAGCCTTCGCTTTCAGTCCGGATAGTGGATAAATAAAAAAGATATATTTGTGAAATATCTGGGAAATTGTGTTGCAATTGTAAAATACTTGAAGGAGCATAAGGTTCTTCTTCTCCCTGATGGTCATACAAACCACACAGAAAATCCGGAAGCACTGCATCTAGCTTGGGAGAATGGAGTGATATCGCTTTCTCTTTCTGGGCACACCACGCATAGACGACAGCCTTTAGATGTGTCTTTCCATAAATCTTTAAGCAGTTATTACATAGACGAAATGGAAAACGGCTAAGAGCTTATTGTAGCGGGAAAGCGTTGTGCATCATTTGTAGCTGGAAAACGTTGTGCCTCTGCTGCAGTGTACTTGTCTCCGGCTATTGCTGCTCGTCGGCTGCTGTATTCTCCATTCCTAATCATTACCTATCTAGCTAATTTCACGGGTCTTAGGGTTTACGTAGGTGAGGCAAAATAAAATACACTGCATTTCCCATAAAAATGTGGTTTATTATCCAATAAATATTTATGGGCGGCTAGCTTTTCCCATTATAACAATTCTTACCATTATAATAAATTAGGAGCCTAGTCTAACTGCACACGTCTTCCCACCCATATGCACACATGTGTATTTGTCGTCCAGAGAGTATCATTGGTGTCGACAAGATTCTATAAGAGAGTGAAAATCTGGGGCTTTCTTCCTCTTTTTATACCTAAGCCTAGTGACGCTCGCCTTCGCGCCTCAAAACGCAACGACATTTCTAATTGGTCCTCAGACTGCGTTACCTTATTATGTATGAGAATATTCTGCTCCAAAAGATTTCGCATACGCGTGCGAGTGACGCGTCCGGAAGCAGATTCAATATATGTGTCTCTTTCTATTTCTCCTTATTGCTTACAGTTCCTTGCTCATTAGCTTGGTGAAAGGTGGGCTCTACCTAGATTTATCTTTTACCTGGAATTAGCTAGCTCGCCCGTCCCTTACGTATCTAAGTTACAATATGCCTTTGTACAATTCTTGGTTGCTAAATATTTTAACATATTTCTTGGTGAATTATATTATTATGTACAATTCTTGTTTAATATATATATATATATATATATATATATATATATATGTGTGTGTGTGTGTGTGTGTGGTATATTCCCTTTCATCATCCAGGACATGTAGTGACCCAGTTCCAAGTTTCAGCAATTTTTCGAAAAGCATATGGGAGGGCAGTAACTACAGGGACGGCAATGAATGGGGTTTGCTCGTTCTAGGAGTCTGGCCGGTGTATAGAGATGTCATCAAGGATCATCACTTTTCTGCTTTTAATGCAATTCACTCCAATCCATCCAATGAAGAGTTATCAGTAGTGAGAGAGACAACACCACCACCAACGGTGATGGAAGGGACGTTAGGTTCAACATCATCCTTAGAAACCTCAGCAAGACCACCAACAAAACGCAAAGGACATCAGGAATAATACTGCTGGACCCAGGCGTTTGGCTGTTACTTTAGCAGAAGTTTATCCTTGCCTACAGTGAGTCAAACGAAACAAGTGAAAAGCAGCAGCACCAATGATCGGTTTTGTGAACAATGTCAAAATCGATCAATGGAAGACATGATTCAAAGCATGTCATGTAGGAAGTGTGTGCATGAAAATTGCGTGGAGCTAGGAAGAATACTAAAAGATACTTTTGTTTTAAATGCATGTAAACTGTATCCCTGTGTTATGGAAAAAAGTTTGAAATACCTATAACTTGTCCAAAATTATACGCAATGGCAATTATTTTATAAAGTACATTTCACTTAATTTCAACATACAAAAGAGCCAAAAGACTTCGAATCGGCTGTTAGGCGTTTTTCCTGGCCGCGTCCTCGGCGCTCGTCGCCGTCTGTCGCTATTATAGAAAGGCGCGGATGAAACCATACAGCATTTTTGAAACTACTTTTAAAGTATTTACTTAACAACGGTATAAAAGGAGATGCTGAAAATGGCTACCGTCGTTATCCAATCATTTTTGGCACCTCTTTAGGAAACTATACATCACTCGCCGTAGTTCATGTTGAGAAATGTTGGCAATTTCCTGCCGGATATTTTGATTTAATTCTTCCAGTGTGTGTGGTTTGTCTTGTACAATTTGTTTTAAGTTACCCCAGAGATTGAAATAGCAGGGGGTTAGGTTGGGGGACCGAGGGGCTACAAATCTCTACTAATAATTCTGTCCTGAAACACACTTTCATAAAACTGCTAAGTAAAGCCTTTAAAACTACTTTTAAAAATGTTATATGGTTTCATCTACGTTCTTCTATGATAGCGGCAGACGGCAACGAGCGCCGAGGACGCGGACAGGAAAAACGCCGCGCAGTCGGTTCGTAGTCTTTTGGCTCACCCTGTAATTTCAGTTTAAAGTTGTACTGTACTTCAATATTGGTCTAATTTAGTTTTTTTTATGTTCAGAGTCAACATTTTTCTTTCATATTAAAATTAATTTCCACTTAATTATATTTTTATTTTCTTAATTATACTGTGTAAGGCGACGCCGTGGCCGAGTGGTTAGACCGCTCGCCTCCCAGGCGGACTGGGTTCAATATCAGGGACCTGCATGTGAGATTTGTGGTGGACGAAGCGGCGTCTGGGCGGGTTTTCTCCGGGTTCTCCGGTTTCCCCCGCCATTCATTCCACCAACTGCTCCATCATCACCTTTCCTTTCATCCATTTCACCTACATTTCGCTTCATCTACTTCCTTCATCCCATACCAGGCATCGGGCTGATCACCCATCCTGGATGTTCTGTCTGATCCATGAGTGTCTGCTCCTCGACGGGCCTCTGACCCCAGGCACCCGCCTGTAAGTCCTAGGAGGTGTAAGTCCTACATAAGAGGAGGGTAAACATATAATGTGTAACCATATTCAATCTCACCCAGCCTTTGTACACTCGAATAAGGCGTGTTTAATCATGAAATTTTGGATGATCCGTTTCGTGGAATTCAACTGATCTATTGTTGGAATCGGGTATCCGTAAATGGATCATTCCAGAAAATAATTCAGTATTTTTTCCTGGTGGTGTTAAAGGTATTTCAGGAATATATATTGCAATGTAGACTATCTGAAGAATTCTGATATTCAGCTTCACAAAATTTGATACATTGGATTTCCTGAAATTCAAAAAAAAGGGTGTGGTCCATTGTTTGCAACCTTACCCTATAGTTTGAATTTTCCGGGGATAGCTTGTGAACTCATCTTCATTCTGAATAAATTTTGTGTAGCTTGTTAACCGTAACAGATAGACAAAATTTTAGTACAAAAATGTAGATCTCATTAAAATTAATCCCAAATGTATTTCTGTGGCATTAACTATTTTCCAGACATTTCTTTATTACTGGTTTTAATTATCAAATACTTCATACCTTTTTAAACTACTAAGTCGCTATTCCTTTTTTACCTTCTCTACTACGTATAGTAAGTAGGGAAAGTATTGTATTCTACCCAAAAATTCGATACCGAGATTTCACCGGAAATATATGTTTTCAGGCCCCCTGTATCCAAAAAAAAGCATTTTTGGAAACATAACCGTGTGTGTTTCTGTGAACAGAAACGAACAGTCGGATAAACACCAAACTTGGTATTTAGGTCCAGTATCTTCTAGAGATGCGACACGAAGGTTTTCAAGAAAATCCCGCCACCCCAGATTACCGTTTACATTTTCTCAAAAATGGCTATAACGATTTTGATTAAAATATCATATGTTTAAGATATTATCATGATAAATAAAATGTATATCTCCAAAACTATTCTTCATTGTGAACGACTTTTGTATAACTGGTAAACCATAAGAGATAGACAAAATTTTACTTCACAAAAAATGTAGATCATGTTAAAATACATAATTTATGTCATATACATGTTTTTTTTTGTTGAGTGAACCATTTTCGAGATATTGCTTGTTATTCCCTTAAATTTTTCAATACTTATTTTCTCAAATGAGAATACGTTATTCATTTTTTTTGTTCTGGTAATGCAAAGAGAATGGAATACTGCACATAGCAACCAGCTCCTAAAATATTTGACTATCGCTTAAAGCCTACCAATTCCCCTTTCATCTACAAGAAAGTTAGCAATAAGATTAACATCTCGGTATCTCAATTAACATGAAGAAGAGAATAAGTGTTTGTAAAAATAGTTTGTACAAGAGTAGAGAAAGTCATGTGAGTGTAACGCAGCAGATTTTTTTTTCTTGTGGTCATGCAAAGAGAACAGAATTTCAAAGGCATCACATAGCGATGGATTTGATTATCGCTTAAACCTACCGTATTCCACTTGAACCTCCAACGAAATGTGTATTAAAACCATTTCTGCTAATGTTAATCTCGATTAACATGAAGCAGACAGAAGAATAAGATTTTATACGAATAGAAGAGCAGGAATAGAAAGTCATGCATAAGTTTTTTTAAGTAAATGACGGGAGGAACTCGCCGTATGATTTAATAGCATTAATGTACAGGTATAGGGAAAAGCGTGATGTGATACGTAAAGGAACATTTGGGGTAATAACTGAAGATGCAAGTAACAACATATAAGGAGAGAATAACAAGATATAAACTCCAATTACTGGAGTTTTAAACGCCACCCCGGCAACATCATAGTTATGACCTTCCGGCTTAACCTCTCCATCTCATCTCTCTAGGGGAGGTTAGTTATGTTCATAGCGTGTAAGGAGCAGCGTGTAGGGGTTAATGGGCAGATCCAAGGTAGAAAGGCAGTCCGTCATGCTGGATATGTGTACAAGGGGTTGAAGGATCCCAAACCTTGCCTCTGCTAATTCAGTTTGATTCGCACGCGCAGTCACACAGCCAGTGGCGTAGCTATCTTATCCGGGATCGATTCCCCGTCAGGTCACGGATGTCAACACTCTATCGGCTTTCTATGTAATAAATACCACTCTGTTATTCTGACATCCCCCCTGCTTTCTCATCCAGTATTCATTCTTTTTTGCTTTACTCTTTCTGACCCTTCTCTTCCTTCAGCTTACACTTTTTCCTTGCTTTCTGAAGATGGAAAATGAGGACTATGCATTATATCTAATAGTCTTTTTAAAGTCGTGTTGAACTTTAAAACGCTGTAGTTTTGTAATAAGTACTTGAAATATAATAGTATATTATGCAACAAGACTATAATGGTAATAATTAAGACGCGAGTTTCATAATTTTCATACGTGTGTGGCATCTCCCTCTATCCTGTTTCCTTTGTTAATTATGTAGAGAAGCCAAACGTTTTTGTGTAAAAATACCAGGAAATGTGGGTTATGTAATCTTTGAATGTAATATAAAACCCACGCCTTCCCCTTAAATTTACACACCGAGGTGCCGGACTTTTTGCTGCCAGCGAGTTGCGGCCCCCCATGTGCGTGTTGGGCTGGCCTAAATTATTCATTTTCTGGTAACCTTTTGGCCTTCAACCCAACAGTATAATGGATGCCATTCTAGTTCAGTTACATCACATGCAATCAGCGTATTAAGGTGTGGTCGACCAATAAAGTAACACAACACTTGTGAGATTTAGCTTCCATAAAACTAGACTCTATCATTTAGGTATTTATAGTAAGTGGAGGATAAGAAATGTCGCTCGAAAGCCATATTTTGAGGTCCCATACACCCAAAAAAGCATTTTTATAACCAAGAAGTCCGTGTGCATATGTGTCTTTCTTTCTGTAAAAAGCATAACTGCTAAACAAAAGGTCGTATAAGTATTAAACTTTATAACTACTTAAGTTCTGCATCTCCCAAGGATGAAGCAAGAAGATTTTAAAGAAAATTCCTAACTCTTTACTTGGGAAATGTTTCGTTATTTTTTATTTTCTCAAAAAGGCTCTACAATTAATTATAATTCCATATATCTAAGATATTTCCATAAATAATAAAATGGACATCTTAAATTTTCTGAGAATAGAGATAAGACAAAAGCTTACTACAGAAAAACCTGTAGATCACATTAAAACACAATTTATGCTCACAAATTCTTTTTATAGCATTAACCCCTTACGAGTAATTCGTTGTTATTGGTTTGAATTTTTCAATATTTTATACAGTTTTTCAATAGCTAAATCACCATTCTTCAGTTTTCCGCGAGTCATATAAAAAGTGGAATTTTAAAGCCAGCATATAGCGGCCCAATGTTTTAAAGATTTGACTAGCGCCTAAGTCATCCTTATTATTACAACGAAATGTGTAATGAAACAATTTATACAAACGTTTATCTCGATTAACATGAATAGATACAAAAATGCTCTGTTTTATGAAGAATTTTAGAAGAGATGTAGGTAAAAATAAGTGATTGTGTGAAGAGAAAGTCATATGGATGTAACATTTCGGATTTTTAAATCACAGAACGTAATTCTTGGGCAGTATTTTGAAATTTTTCTTGGTTCAGTTGCTCAGATGCTTCCAAAAATCACTAAAATTTGTTTTTAATGCAACCTAGTAATCAAAACTGTTATTGATCGATATCTACTTATGAATTATGCAGGCCTGGCTGTGTGTCTGCTGGTAATGCAATTCCAAGTTTGAAGTTTACAAATGGAATATGAACATGCATATAAAGCAATAAATATAAATGTAATAAATCATTAAAAAACACTCATATTGCTTTATAATAGCATTGGGCTAGCGTGGTTTAAATGTTAAAAATTCCGTTTATATTACTAACTCAGTTATATTTTAATTAAAATGGTAAATACAGCACATGCAAAAGAAAACTGAAAAACATGACCATCATGGAACACAATGTTGTTATAACCAGCATATTATTGGGTTTACTATGCTTTAAAGTTTGAAATGTATTTAGAAAGAATCTATGTGTTTCAGAATTTGGAAAATAAAATATTTTTTAAAGTGGTGTATAATTTTATGGCACCTAAGTGCACAATTAAGTAAATCTCAGTTTACGTGAGAGGTAAGAAGTGTTAATGAGCCTTTAGTCAGTAATAAACGCCGATAGTCGCTGAGCGACAGATTTTCTGTAGGCACTGTTGAAATAAAATTTTCAGTTTTTAGCCAATAAAATGGTTCTTTTATACAGATAATGCAATTATTCATACTAATATCTTATGCAAGGATTTTTAAAGTATTTCCATTATTTTATGCCAAAGTGTACCACGCTCAAAAAGGAAATTTACAATAAATCCAAAATAAAATCTGAATACTTTAAAAGTTCTTTATATCTTTGTCTGTAATAGTTTCGTTATTTAATGACCTTTTTGCATAAAAAAGAAAAAAAAGAATTGAAAATAAATGCTTAGTAAATAAAATTAAATAACAAATTCTTTTCATTAATACTATTTTATAGTATCCTATAGCATAAAATCTTATTATTATAAAGGCATAATTATCTACAATGTGGGATGAGTTTGAGAACATTCCTTAGTGCGGGTGATTCTAAACAAAACGTTCTTACATTATTTGGTGTATGAAAATCTGTGTTGCTGTGACGTAAATATCAGTCATTCATACAGTTTTGTTCACGTTGTAAAACCACATAGCAATTGGAAGATGCTTATTGCCCTACCTGTTGGTCCAGAATTGCTTCCATTACCGTAGTTTTGCTTCCTCAAAAATTCGTATGAAAAATCTGAGTGTTGCTTTTTCTACTCTGTTTTACAAATTATTTTTACGAAAGCCTTTTATACCATCTATTTCTAGTTATTCTAGTTAATCCAGACAATAAACCTTTATAAATTCCTTTGTAGGATGTGTAGGCTAAAGTGAGTCAGTTTTTAAAAAAAAACTGATGTGTTACACTCACATGACTTTCTCTACTCTTGTACAAACTATTTTTACAAACGCTTATTCTCCATATGTTTAATGTTAATCGAGATGTTAATCTTATTGCTAGTTTTCTTGTAGATGCAAGGGGAATATGGTAGGCTTTAAGCGATAGTCAAATATTTTAAGAGCTGTTTGCTATGTGGCGCATTCCATTCTCTTTGTATGTCCAGGACATAAAAAATGAATAACTAATTCCAATTTGAGAAAAAGTATTGGATAATTTAAGGGTGTAACAAGCAATATCTCGAAAATGGTTCACTCAAGAAAAAAATGTATACGACATAAATTGTGTATTTTACCGCGATCTATATTTTTTGTGTACTAACATTTTGTCTATCTCTTATGGTTTACCAGTTATGCAAAAGTCGTTCACAATGAAGAATACTTTTGGAGACATTCCCAGAAAATTCGAGATATACATTTCATTTATCATAAAAATATCTTAAACATATGGAGTCATTTTTGAGAAAATTAAAATTTTCGAAAAATGTCCCATGTAAAGGGTAATCTGGGGTGAGTGGATTTTCTTGAAAACCTTCGTGTCGCATCTCTGGAAGATACTGAGCCTAAATACCAAGTTTGGTGTTTATCCGATTGTTCGTTTCTGGGTTATGCTGTTCACAGACAGACAGACAGACACACACATGGACATGTTTCCAAACATGCTTTTTTGATTCAGGGGGTCTCAAAACATATATTTCCGGTGAAATCTCGGTATCGAATTTTTGGGTGCAATACAATACTTCCCCTACTTACTATACGTAGTAGAGAAAGTAAAACGCGGATGTCATGGCTTTGGTATTTCAAGTACTTTGTATGACCACACTCAAAAAAAAAAAAAATAGCGACTTACCACTTGAAAAAAGTGTAATCATTTGAAAGTTCAAACTAATAACAAGGAATTCTTCGGAAATGGTTAACTCAAAAACATGTTTGACATAAATTGTGTGCTTTAACGAGATTACATTTTCTGTGTAATAAGAATTTATCTATCTCTTGCGGTTCACCAATTATACAAATCATTCTAAATGAAGAGAACTTCACAGGCTATTCGCAGAAAACTCAAGATATGCATTTTATTCAAACTGTTTAGAGCCATGTTTTATAAAATAAAAAATAACGACAAATTTTACATGCAAAGTGTCATTTGTGGTGGAGGATGCGGGATTTTGTTAAACATTTTCGTGACACATCCTTGGAATATGCTGAACTTAAATAATAAGTTTGGTATTTAATAGGTTTAATGTTTTTGAGCTCTCTCTCAAACCGCCCCCCCACACACACAAGAACCTTTTTTTCAAAAAAGAGAAGTTAATCAGGGAGTCTCACAATGGGTATATCCAGTGAAAACTCTGTATCAAATGTATGGGTGGAATACAATATTTCCTCTTCTTATTGTAGGTAAGTAGTAAAAAAAGTAAAAAAAAAAGGGTATTCGGCGTGGTCCAGGGAAATTCTCCTGGCAACACGGTGGAATTCTACTAAACAGCATCAAACAAATCTAAAAACGTTATTCGATGTTGCAGATTGTTGCAACAGATCATTAATAATAATTGCATTCATGAAAGACTACAATAAAATTGATAATATATTTTGTCCTCTAATTGGATTTTATATGCTCTTATTTTCAACTTGTATTAGTATCTTATTTTGTCAGTCCAAACTTTGTATTACTGTGTACCTGAAGTAGTACTAACTGCCTAACGCTTTCTATGATTGTTGATGTATAGCCACAAAAATATCACTTATTATCTTCTCATATAAGCAATATTGCGAATTCGGTATATGAAGTACGAATACCTATGTAGTATAAAAATGGTGCTTACAGCAAACTACATAGAAACCTTCAAAGTTTTGATGTTGTAGAACAAGGGTGGCGAAAATGCCTTTTCCCTCGAGTCATCAAATATGCAACACGCACTACACCACTCAGGGGCACATGGAAAACAAATGAATAGACGGCTAGAAAAGGAGTTGCGCCTGCGAGTCACAGTGCCTCATGAGTCGCGCTTTCGCCACCACTGTTGTAGAAGATCGACAATGTTCATGACCATGAGAAGATTTCATCTCTCTGAGGTCTTGCGCAGATAAAATCCGTCACATAAGCAGATCGGAAAATGACGTCGTTTACACGATTATTTGCGTCAGAAGATCAATAGTTGTTTCTGCAAATGTCACTCCCGAGGCAGGAGAAGTTGAGTACTGACTAGAGGTTTCTCGTGCTGCAAAATGTGAACGCATAAAATGTAAATTGATTGCCAATACAAATGCTGGAAGTTCCTGTGTATTTGCTGCAAATGTAATTATCACACGTGTATTAATCAACGTATTATTAAAGTTTCTTATTGGAAGTTTAGCCCTGGACACCCTGTATTGTTGAACATTTAGTAAATGCATAAGCAGTTTACTGGCATGATTGGACAAAGGTGAAAATTTTCTGCTCAAGCATTGGTCCTTCGCTGCCAAGCTAGACTCCTCCATTCTTCTTTCGTTTCTGCTTTACTTTCCATTTCTGCCCGTGAGTAATTTAACTTAATTTTGTCAATCGTCTGATGTCTTTTTTCCCCGGAGCCCTTTTTCCAGCACCTGTTTTGCACACAGATTTTCTCATTTAACCAATTTATTTTCTTCTTCCTATCAACATTGTATCTCCTTCACCCAGTCACCCTAAAACAGCTACATTGCTTTGAAGATTGCATCAGATTTGATAAATGCAATGCAACTTTTAAACTTAGCCTACGCATTACCACTCTAAAACAAAGATTAATAGCTTCATTACTTGTTTGATATGTCTTCACAAGCTACATTGCTTTTTTGTCAAATGCTTTCAACTGCTTTGCTTCATCGCAACGCCAACGTCTCTAAAGTATGAAATGCCACACTCCGCACAAATCACTTCACTAATCTCTCCTTCGGCCTTTTCTTCAAACTTCTGTAGAAGACGTTTATTTCGCAACTAAATGTTTCCAATGTTATCTTTAACCATCATGAGCTGGACGAAGACACTATGAAAACTATTTCAAAAGCATTTAATTGGTTTTTCTTGACTCCAGATTTTCTCGGAATATAATTGGTTTAAACGACGTTTCGAAGTTTATTATCTTCGTCTTCAGGATAAAATTAATAGAAGCTGAAGTCCGAATCTCGGCATTATAGTGTCAGAGGGTGATGTGAAGCTGGAATCTCATTGGTTCGTTTAAAAATCTAGAGTTATCAGGCCGTCAGGAAAGCTTCAGCCCATATTTTAGTTTCTTTCTTTCTTTCGTTCTTTCTTTCTTTCTTTCTTTCTTTCTTTTTAGAGTTGTAATGTTTAAATTTCTGAACCGGAGCTATATCATGTGACTGTTTACAAGATTATGACTATACCCTTCTTCAGTTACACACAATGATCACCAGGAGCCCCTTCTAGAGGTTCACTTTATTCTATCCCCTTATCAGACATGCATTGCTTTCTGGCTGCAAAAAATGAACTGGTGCACCATCGTGTAGAAATAATTAATATTAAATTTAGTAAAATGCTAATAGGAATAAAGGAAAGAAAGTGTCATTTGAAAATGTATACTAGAAATTCTTGCACCCCAAAAGTCAGTGGCGCATCTCAGCAAAAAACGTTATGATCGTCTTGAATACGACAGAATACCATTTCTTTGCAACATACCAATGAAGAACCTGCGCAGTGAAATAAACTGACACACAATTTCCTTTTGTGCGCACCTGCCGACGCCACTGCCCGCGGAGACATGATCCAAACCGAGAGAATCTCGCGGAAGCAACCCCCCCCCCCAATCCCCTTACCAGTCTCGACAACTTGCTCCCTTAACGCCGGCGAGGATACAGAGAGGAACGGGAGGGGCTAAAGCTTCTCTGTATATTCTAACAACATTACATTATCCAACTCTGTACCAATTACACTCCATAATTAACGGGCCTTATTTACAAGGAAGGGTAAGGGAGAGGGAAAGCAAAAGGAAGGGACTTGGCAAGCAACGAAATTATCAGATGAGCAAATCTAACTGGCAGTTGAAGGATAAGCGGATAGTGTTTGGTTACGGAACACCCAAGGATTGTGTGTTAGCAGAAACAGAGCTTTCCAGATATGTAGCTGCAGATCGTTTAAGCAGAATAATTCGAATTAAGGACATCCGTCCCGTTTCCCTGACCATGTTTGGTTTATTTCTCTTTTGCTTTGCGAGTAAAACAAGGTAAGTCGACAATTATACTATCTCACTCTTACCAAAGGGCTTTGTGAAGGATTCTCCGTTACTGAAGAGCGAGAAGCAAACAAATGCCGAACAATACCAACATAAAGCTCTCTAAAATCAAAGTAATACGTACATCTGAGAGGTGAAGATGATAAAACACAAGAAAGAAGAAGAGTTCTGAGATTCCAGAACTAGAATTGCACCAATAACTAAGCTAGAAATACGTACCGAAGTAAAACATTGAACCTGTCCTCATTTTAATAAATATTCTACACATGAATAAAAATTCTTCTTCTATAATACTTTTTGAGGTCCCTGAATAAAAAAAAATGTTAGAAAAAAGGTCTCCTTCTGTGTGTGAACAGCATAACTTAAAAATCTGATGTGTTACAATCACATGACTTTCTATACTCTTGTTCAAACTATTTTTACAAACGCTTATTCTCCATATGTTTCATGTTAATCGAGATGTTAACCTTATTGCTAATTTTCATGTAGGTGCAAGGGGAATACGGTAGGTTTTAAGCGATAGTCAAATATTTTAAGAGCTGGTTGCTATGTGGCGCATTTCATTCCCTTTGCATGTCCAGGACATAAAAAAATGAACAACGGATTCCCATTTGAGAAAAAGTATTGGAAAATTTAAGGGAATAACAAGCAATATCTCGAAAATGGTTCACTCAACAACAAAAATGTACATGACATAAATTGTGTATTTTAACGCGATCTACATTTTTATGTAGTAAAATGTTGTCTATCTCTTATGGTTTACCAGTTATGCAAAAGTCGTTCACAATGAAGAATACTTTTAGGGACATTCCCAGACAATTCAAGATATAGATACATTTTATTTTTCATGAAAATATCTTAAATATACGATATTTTAATCAAAATCGTTAGAGCCATTTTTGAGAAAATTAAAATGTTCGAAAAATGTTCCATGTAAAGTGTAATCTAGGGTGGGGGATATTTTTGAAAACCTTCGTGTCGCATTTCTATATTGTCCTTGCAAATACAAAACAAGGGGAACATAGTAAGCCTTAAGTGATAGTCAAATATTTTTAGAACTGGTCGCTATGTGTAAAATGTAATTCTCTTTGCATGTCAAAAGATCGTTTCTGCAAATGTTTATCTCGATTAATATGAAATACATGGAGAGTAAGAGTTTGTAAAAGTAGTTTGTATAAGAGTAGAGAAAGTCATGTCAGTGTAACACATCAGATTTTTTAAAGTTGTTTCTCGCGATGTCATGGAAAGAATAGGATTTCAAAGCCAGCATATACCAACACGCTTTTAAAATATTGTAATGCTTCAGCCTCCTGTATACCTCTTGTACCCACAATAAAATATGTAATGAAACTATTTTCTGAAACGTTTATATTTCTTTAACATGGAGTACATAAAAAATAAGCTTTTTGTAAGAATAATTTGTGGAAAAAATATTGAAAAATCTGATGTGATACACTCACATTACTTTCCATAGTCTCTATTTTCTATTAATGGATATACAAACTATTCTTACTAAAGCTTATTTTTCTACCTACTACATTTTAATCCTAATAGACCATTCAGACATAGTTATATTACACATTTCGCTATAGATACAAAGGGAACAGCGATAGTCAAATGTTAAAGAACTGGGACGTTAGACGCTGGCCTTAAAATTCCATACTGTTTCAGTGCGATCGCGAGAAACAACTGAGTGCTGACAGTACTTTAAAAGAATGACCAAGAAATGAACAATTCGAACCTTTAATAACGGATATCTCAGAAACAGCTTATGCCACCAAAAGTTTATTTTAAATAAAATGTGAGTTTTAAAGAAATATACATTTTTGTGTAGTACATTTTCGTTATTGATTAAATTGAGTTTTTTATTTATGGACGCTCTTTAACTGCTATGTTCCTTAGCGTCCCACTCCATGTTGGGCGTGAAAGACTGGAATTTTGATCAGAGGCCTCTTTATTAGGCTTGAGGTTCTTTTACGTGCCGTAAATCTACTTTACTTCCCTTCCGAAGGAAGCCATGCTATGGATTTTTACGCCCGAAAAAAATCTATCGCCCTCCTCCGGGTTTGAATCCGCCACTTCGGAAACTAGAGGCTTGCTGGTAACCACTACACCGCGGAGGACGACGTTTTCGTCTATCGCTTAACGTTTACCAGTTATGCAATATTATATAAAATTCTTTCAGAATGAAGAGGAATTCAAAGGTTATTCCCAGAAAATTCAAGAAATATATTTTATTTATCATGCAAATATCTTTTATATACGGTAATTTAACCACAATTGTTAAGGCATTTTTTTTAGAAAATAAAACTTTTCGAAAAATGTTCCATGTAAAGGGTAATTTGGGGTGCGGGAATTTTCTTCAAAAATCGTGTAAAATCTTTGGAAGATATGATACACGTATCAGTATTATGTATCAATGTATATATCAATACTTACATGTATTACCGGTGAAATTTTGATATGAAATTTTTGGGTGAAATGCAATATCTTGATTATCTACCAGTACGTGGTAGAGAAATTAATATGAATGTAACACAGTGATTTATTTTCCTAAATACTTCCTGATAATCACGATATATCTTTCTTTCTGAATTTATTTATTTATTTATTTTCTTTACGATGTACGTTTTTAGGCTGAGCAAACACTTATTGGTTTAACATGTGCCTAAAATTTATACAGGCTGCCAAAGAGTTTGTTTACAATGTTTCAGGCGTGCTAGAGAAGGTAAAAACAAAACATCTGTTTCATCGTAAAGGCCAAAAACTTCTCAGGCTTTAGAACATACTTTACTTGAATTCATATGGAATGTGAAGAAATTCTGTTTAGAGATAGTGTTCAAAATATTTCCATTTAACTATATGCCAAGAGTTTGTGGGGTTTCTACAAAAATCTAGCATCTTTTTGTATTAGGAAATTCATGGTACATATTTTATTCAGCATCTATGGAGTCAAACTTATGGTATTTTAATCAATTTCATTTATCTTTTTTGAGAGAACAAAACATCTAAAATCATCCGTGAAAACGGTTGTTTTGGTTTGGAAGAAGTTTTTGAAAATCTCATAGTCTCTATTCTTAAAACATGCCTGATTTATAAATGAAGTTTATTATCCCTACGACTTTTCGTCTTGAGGTTATTGTTCTGGCGGACATACAGACAGAACTGTACAAACATGTGACCATGTACTAAATTTTCCAGTAAATTGTAATTAAGGTAACTGAAGCTACCGCAGTAAAAAAGGAAAATTATGCACCTCTCCTGGATCACTCGAAATGAGGATTAACACAAGGTGTCTGTGTTTTAAATACATATGCGTCAGTATGTCAGTAGAGAACACAGGAAGATACTGCTGCAACAATTATGACGTCATGCTAAACGGAAAAGCACGTGCTAGTCAAAGATGGGTCTAAACAACCCGGCTTTGCCCTGAATCAGCTGGCATCCTTAGGGTGCGGTGTCTATGAGATCAGAGTACGGCAATTGATTATTCCTCCTTTGATTTCCAGAGCTCGTTACCACGTGGTCAGCAAACATCAATCACCAATTGGCGTTATGTGATGGCTTCGCGATTTTATTAAATTATCAAATAAAGACACATCATTCAGCGAAGTGCTGGGTCTTTTGGAGAATTAGCATTACACATGCACAGCCTATCTAGCTCACAACTGGAAGAGGTCTACTAGGCCACTTCAAGCTATACTGAGTGGCAATGGTCAGCTCTTCATCGGGAGCAGAGGGTGACATGATCCCTAAAGCTATCTCAGTTAGCAGAGAATAAAACTTGCTATACCCTACATGCTGTTTATAATACATTTAAGGCTAGCTTACCGTTGCTCAGAAGAATTAAGCAGAAGTGTTAATTAACTCACCTTACCTCCTGGCACTGGAGCTGCTTGCAGTAAATTCTGTCGCCATCATCTACTACATTTCTGTACCGAGGTTTCCCAACACTCACCTGAAAATAAAACAAACAAACATTGGTTATTGTTTCAATGCGTTCAGAGTTTACATTTAATAAAGATACTAACATTAGCCATAAACGTTTAATATTTCAGAAAGAACAGATGTGTTCGCATTATTGTAATAAATGCGGAGATTCTTCTCTCACTCCCACTCTACACATCTGTGTAGCAGCCGCGTCTTAGTCATATTTCAGAAACTGGTAAGTAGATTTATATGCAAAACATATGTCGTTTTTACTTTCTCTACTACCTATAGTAAGTAGTGGAAGTATTGTATTCCACCCAAGAATTCAATACCGAGATTTCACCGGAAATATATGTTTTGAGACCACCTGAATCCAAAAAAAAATTTTTGGAATCATGTCCGTGTGTGTGTCTGTGTCTATGTCTCTCTGTGTGTCTGTGAACAGCATAACTCAGAAACGAACAGTCGGATAAACACCAAACTTAGTATTTAGGTTCAGTATCTTCCAGAGATGCGACACGAAGGTTTTCAAGAAAAACTCCCACCCCAGATTACCCTTTACATGGAACATTTTTCGAAAATTGTAATTTTCTCAAAAATGGCTCTAACGATTTTGATTAAAATATCATATTTTTAAGATATTTTCATGACAAATAAAATGTATATCTTGAATTTTCTGGGAATGTCTCCAAAAGTATTCTTCATTTTGAACGACTTTTGCATAATTGGTAAACCATAAGAGATAGACAAAATTTTACTACACAAAAATGTAGATCGCGTTAAAATACACAATTTATGTCATATACATTTTTTTTATTGAGTGAACCATTTTCGAGATTTTTCTTGTTATTCCCTTAAATTTTTCAATACTTATTTTCTCAAATTGGAATTCGTTATTTTTTTTTTGTCTTGGATATGCAGAGTATTAATCTGTGCCAAAGAGAATGGTGCTGCACATAGCAACCAGCTATTAAGAGTAATGTCTATGCTTAAAGGCTACTGTATTTATATATTGCCCTTGTAAATATATATTCTTCTTGCATCTACAAGAAAATTAGCAATAAGATAGAGTCTGCAAATGTTTATCTCGATTAACACGATGTAGATGGAGAATAAGCGTTTGTAAAAATAGTTTGTACAAGAGTAGAGAAAGTCATGTGAGTGTAACACATCAGATTGTTTATTTAAACGTATCTGGAAATGAAGTAAGTCACAGTTTCACAGTCAATTTTAACAGTGTTTAATTATGCATATAAAAGCATATTCCAGGGAAATATACATTTTATACTCTTAATGCAAAAAAATACATTTTTTACTCTTGAACGCGATATTAAGTTACAATTTTTATCTAATCAGTAATTATTAGTACTTAACACAGTCTCTGCAATCAATCAGTAATATGAAATGAACGTACTATGTATGTTCCACCATAACTCTGGAACTGGAGCAATTTCAATCAAACTCATTATACATATGATTTGTAATTTGGAAACAATATCTACTGTGGGAGTGGGAAGAAGTGACATGTAGGAATAGTAAAAAAAAATATTAATATTGTTGTCGAATAAATAGTTTTCAGGGTCGTTGAAATGAATAGTGACACTCCAGATTGCATTTAAGTCCAAGTTCAGCCTCCATCAGCATGGAAGTGAGAAGGGGTAAAAAATTTACTAAATATTCACGATTAGTGTCGAATCCATATTTTCAGAGTCGCTGAGAGAGAAACAGATTTCTTCGTGATCAGTTTGAATCCAAATTCTAGCTTGTGGTTTCATTGCGGATTGCTAGGGCCTGACGGCCGTGCTCTAATTTTGGCGAGATACAACAGACCTGTATTGGTCTGACTTTTTTTTTTCAAGAGGAGAAGGACTACCGTTTCGTACTTACCCCAGCTGAAGCTGAGAGTGTGCCACTCGTACTACACAGTACGTAGGCGGATAGGACCAAGGATAAAAAAAAAGAATTCGTAGGAAAAGTAGCACGGTCCGCATAGCACCCGCGTTAGTCTTCGAAAGGTACAAAGCTGCCGCCCAATGGGCGGGAGTGGGTAAAGGATGAGTCCTAGGCAACAGCCATGACAAAAGCCCTGACTGCAACCTAGAGTTTAAAAGATGACAAAAAAGAGGTTAAGTAAGGATGGCTTTAGTTATGATGTCAAAGGCGTCGTCTTCCTTTATGATTCCTGGCGCGGCATTTCTCCAGAAAACGCTGGTAATCTGGAGGAATGACAATGGTGGCTGATGATGTACTGGTGGACTGTTGATGGTTTTGGTGTTGTCCTCCAAGGCCTACAGGCGGGTGGTGATGTTGTCCAGTCGTGCTGACAACTCGGCAGCGACAACTTGGCAGTGATGGTTGCCAGCAGGTCCTGTAGCTTCTCTGTAATAATGGAGGCAAGCGTCTCTTCCATATCGTTTACCGACAACCCATGTTCAGTACCTCCGCATGGAGGTTTCTGTAAGGCGTCCTGTGTTACCTCCCCAGTTAAGACTGCCGGTGTTGGTATGCTGACCATCGGTTGGGCTGGTTGACTGCTCCTCGGGTAGCGGGGTTGGAGAGCCTGCCTGGTGAAGTGCGACGCACCACCGCAGGTTGCATAGTATCCTGTGCGGCGACGGCGAAGATCGTGCCCAGTTTGCTCTGCCGTGAGTACACAGCTGCGTCGGCACGGAGCTGGAAGTTCTTGTCGGTCATGCTTAACCCGGAGGCACCGAACTAACAAGGTCAGGCCTAAAGCCAAGGCAGCCTACAAATCGGCGTTGCTGGCCAGTTCCAGTTGCACAAGAGGCGTGGGTCCCCAGGGGTGAAGTGATGCGGGCTGCTGTGCAGCTGCCAGGTCACGGGGTATACCGCAGATGACCAGCTGGGCGGCTCTGCGAGGCGGTGGCGGTACTGGTTGAGCAGCGGTGGATTATGTCTCTCTCCCCTGAGAGAGACACAAAACTCCATATCTTACTACTATTTCAGTCACTGCTTAGTTAGGTATCTAGGTAACTATCGGTTTTTACAATTTCCGACATACACATCCATGTAACGGCGGGTAAGAGTGCTAGTGGTACTATAACTTGAAGTCGTGCCTTTATTACCTCTCTCCAAATATTAATGCGAATGAGAAAAAGAATATAGCAATCTGATACCTCGAGATTATTTTCCAAAACGCTGGTATTCTGAATTCAATATACTTTCTCACACACCCGGGAAGAATCAAAACAAAATATCCGCCAGGAAAATGCCAACGCAGAGTGATGGATAGTTCCTTAAAAATGTGCCAAAAATGTATGGACAACGACGGTGTGGAGTTTCAGCACCTCCTTTCATAACATTGGTAAGTAAGCTCTTTAAACACAGTTATGGAAATCGTTGTATTGCATGAGCGCCACTCTTGATAGCCGAAGACGGCAAGGCGTACCACCATCACGAACCGGAAAAACACCGAGCAGCCGGCTCATAGTTCATTGGATCTCCCTGTAGTAGGTAGAGAAGGTAGTGAATTCCAGCAAAAAAAATTGGATATGGAGGAATACACCGGAAACACATGTTTTTAGGACGTCGAAATAAAATAAATAAAAAAAACATTTTTAGAAGAAGGTCCATGTGGTCTGTGGACAGCATAACTCAGAAACGATACGTCGTATAAATACCAAACTTGGTATTAATGTTCAGTATCTTCCATACATACAACACGAGGATTTGCAAGAAAATCCTCAAACCCAAACCTACCCTTTAAATGGACAATTTTTCGAAAATTCCGATTCTTTTAGAATTGGCTCTTTCGATTTTTATTAAAATGTCACATGTTTAAGATATTTAGATAAAATGTATGTCTTGAATTTTCTGGTAATAACCAGTGAAGTCCACTTCATACAGAAGGAATTTTGTATAATTTATATAACTGTTAAACATTAAGTGGCAGACAAAAACGTACTAAACAAAACATATAAATGCCTTTAAAACACAATTTATTTCAAATAACTTTTTGTGGTATCAGCCATTTCCGCCTAATATTGGTTTTAATTCTTCAATACTTCGTAGGTTTTTTTAAAGTCCTGTCGCTATTCACTTATTTCTCGCGATGTAATGGAAAGCGTTTGGAATTTTAAAGCCAAAACGAGACGCGTTTAAACACCTGACTAGCGATTCGGTTTCCCCTATCCCTCTTTGGCCATCACGAAAGTTGTAATGAAATTATAACTGCAAAAGTTTATCTGGAGTAACGTGAAGCAGGTAGAAATGCTACATTCACATGACGTTCTAAACCCTCTATCGCTTATTGGTAGGTATACAAACTATTCTTACTAAAGCTTATTTTCAAAACCTTTGCAGAAATAGTTACATTGCACATTTCGCTATAGCTACAAAGAGAACAGTGATCGCCAACTGTTTAGAACTGGACGCTATATGCTGGCCTTTAAATTCCAAACTGTTACCATGCAATCGCGAGAAACAACTGAATATTGATAGTACTCCAAGACAATGGCCAAGTAATGAACTATTCGAACCTTCAATGACGGATATCTTGGAAATGGCTTATGCTACAAAAAAGTTATTTGAAATAAATTGTGCTTTAGAGAGATCCAATTATTTGTGTAGTATGTTTTCGTCTATCGCTTAACGTTTACCAGTTATACAGGATGCCTCAAATTCCTCCGAATGAATCGGACTTCACAGGCTATTTTCAGAAAATTCAAGATACACATTTTGTTTGCCACGTATAATATGATTAACATGAGGCATTTTAATCAAAATCGTTATAGCCATTTTTAGAAGTTAATAAATTTAGAAAAAATGTTCAATGTTAAAGGTAGTTTTGGAAGGGCGATTTTCTTGAAAATCTTCGTATCACATCTTTGGAAGGTAGTGAATCTAAATACCAAGTTTGGTATTTGTCCGAATTTTCGTTTTAGAGTTATGTTGTTCGCAGACACAAACATACACACACACACACACGGATCCGTTTCTGAAAATGCTTTTTTATTCAGAGGGCCTCAAAACATGTATTTCCGGTGAAATCTCGGTAACAAATTTTTGGGTGGAATGCAATTTATTTTCTAGCTACTAGGTACGAGATAGAGAAGGTAATAAGCTTGCGTTAGAATAGTTTGTACAAGCTATGTGAAAATAAATGATAGTGCGTAGAGTGGAAGAAAATTATTTTCTCCCGCTGGAGACGAGGCAAAAGTAAACCATTTGAGAACTTCTGCTAAAGGATAATTAATATGTTTACTTTCTCTACAACGTATAGTAAGTAGGGAAAGTATTGCATTCCACCCAAAAATTTGATACCGAGATTTCACCGGAAATACATGTTTTGAGGCACCCTGAATCCAAATAAGCCATTTTTGGAAACATGTCCGTGTGTGCATGTGAACAGCATAACTCAAAAAAGAAAAGTCTTGGTATTTGAGTTTAGTATCTTCCACGGATTCAACTCGAAGCTTTTAAAGAATATCCCCTACCCTAGCTACACTTTATATGGAACATTTTTCGAACATTTTTATTTTCTAAAAATGGCTCTAACGATTTTGATTAAAATATCATATATGAGAGATATTTACATGAAAAATTAATTCTATAAAGTCTTGAATTTTTTGAGTCTGGGAATAGCCTAGGAAGTCCTTTCATTCAGAAGAAATTTTGTAAAATCTTGTATAACTTGTAAATGTTAAGCCACAGACGAAAACATACCGTACAAAAACGTAGATCTCTTTAGAGCACACAATTTACTTAATATAAGTTTTTTGTGGCATAAGCCGTTTCTGAGATATCCGTTATTAAAGGTTCGAATTGTTCAATACTTGTCATCCTTTTAGCCCCATCGACTTTCAGTTGTTTCTCGCGATTGCATGGAAACAGTATGGAATTTTAAAGCCAGCATATAGCGTTCAGTTCTTAAACATTTGACTATCGCTGTTCCCTTTGTACTTATAAAGAAATATGCAGTGTAGCTATTTTTGCAAAGGTTTATTTTGATTAAAATTTAGTAGAAAAATAAGCTTTAGTAAGAATAGTTTGTATACGCACTAGTAAAGATAAAGGGCAGAGAAAGCCATGTGAATGTATCATATACATTTTTATTATAGTTACCTGCATTAATAGGTATGTTTGCATTCTTTTCCGCATTTAAACTTTTTTGTATAGTGCTTAAAAACGGGTACAACTCTCAAAGTGATTATTTCTGAAGAAGACTGACAGCAGTCTTATTCCATATTTTTATTTATAATATAATATATAATTTGCATTTAGAAACAAAGGATGTTAATAATTTGTTTATATTAACCGTTGTTTTAAAATTACATATAAAACGTCTTAAAAATTCACAGCTGACGTGCAGCCTACGTGACGTCAATTTGAAGTCGTTTTTGCTTTAAAATGTGACAGACAAAGCTCCAAAGGATTGAGAAAAATCCATTTCTGGAACGAGGGAGTTGCGGCTCATTGTTTTCCACATGCGGAACATCCGACGAGCAACTGCGCAATGAAAAACCTCGGTTCACGAACACACATGACCGATTTGGCTCAAAGCTTCGTAGAAAACTCTTTCCCTTTTCTTTGTTTATTTTCCAACTACAGTATCGTTCTAAAAGTCCAAAAGAGGTAGATGAGAGGAAGAGCAACAAAAAAAGACAGAGGATGCCTCAGAATCGAGGAAAAATTAAAACAGAAATAAAGATAAGGGCCCATGTATAGGGGAATGGGAATTATAATGTAGCTAAAACTCTTTTATGTCCTTTGCTTTTGTAGACTTGCCTTTTATTTTTCCCCGTCATCATTCCGATGTCCTCAGAAAGAAAAAAAGAATATAAATTCGTTACCGCAGTTTTTGTTTCGTATTTGCTTTCTTTGCAGCATCCCCCCTTTTTTGGACCTCCCCTTTCCCCACCAAGTCTGTACAAACGCACGCACACACGTGAAAATGGAACGAAGGGAGCTGAAAAATTTTTATCTCATTATAAAAAACTCGCAACAGTGAACTTAAATAAATGATACAGAAATTGTTTCACTTGCCGCAGCATCTTTTGTGATAGATGCGCGGCGCGATGCTCTTTTCTTTCCTCAGCTTCTGACAAATCAAACGAAACTTCCTTTGCCAGCGCCCTCTGTTGTTTTGTTACCCTCGTCAAAGGGCTGCTCTGCTAGGAAAAGAATTATGATATTCCTAATAAAAATATTGTCGCTCTCTGGGTATTTAAAAAAATTACCTAAGGGTAGAAATGGAACAATGGTTATGTAAACGTACATAACCTCGAAATAAAACAGCAATATGATACGTAACAGCAAGACGTAAGCAGGCAGTTTCCAAAACAAAAACAATGTGCACTTTCGTGGAGCTTCTTGCAAATTTCAAACCTCCAGTAGGATTCATATTATACTTCTCTTCAAACTTTAGTGCCTCTAGCTATTGTACTAGGACTTTATTTCGCGTTGTCAAGTTGTCACCTTTCCCTAGTACCATCATATCTTCTCATGTTTATGTGTAAGCAGCATGCCTGTGATACCGGAATTATTGAACGGAATATATATATTAGATAAAGAAATGATAGTGAGTTAAAGAAATAATCGCTATAAACAATCTCCGTATATTAAATCAATTTAATAAGCCTGAATTGAAAGATTTGTCCAAAAGAAAAGGGTAATTAGCAAGTCAGGTAAGGAAGACATTAGTAACAGCTGAATATAGAACACATTAGCTTATATCTTAACGATTCTTGGAATGCAGTTAGGGTTTAGTTCGGTACGTTTGCAAAGTCTCGTAAGCAGCAATTCTGTAAATTAGAAAAGTGAAAGGTATGGCTTAGCAACAAGGTAAGATACGCATACGTAGAACTTTAAGATTGGACCGTGAGAACGAACATTGTTAGGGGTATTGATATATGGACGGAGCTTAAGTTAAGAAAAGATCGTACATTATGAATCAGAGATACATTCGTGCACACATTCGTGACGCATTCATGACTATCCTGAGATTCTTGACTCTCGTGTGTAATTCCTAAGTAGGTATTTGCGCGTCGGTATTATGGAGATTTAGGGGCTTTTGAGAAGAATCTTTCCGAGTAACATTTCTGCGACTTACGGCAACTGACGCTTCGCCTAATTATTGTCATAGAAGTAATTAATTCGTAAATTCAACAGTCGGCGACTCTTCTCAAACTGAACATTTTATTCAACACTAAAATTCCTCAGCCAATTAAACTGGCGTTATCCCTTCAAAATACACTCACGCATACCCTGAGATAAAGAACTCCTAGCTATACCACTGGAGCAGCTGGCGTACGAGACAATGTAGAACAAGCTACGAGACGATAACATAAAATTCATCAACAGAGCATGTGACATTAAATGTTATAAAACTTTGAAACAGGGAGCGACATCAAAGTACCTGCTGCGCTGCTATACAAGTGGTTTACTCACTTACCGCGGTAGAGTGTACAGAAAGGCGGAAGAGAGGGGAAAGCGTAGGTTCTCCTTTTAAAGTCCTTGCGCAGACTATGATGTGTTTGAAACAAGTAAATGTATTTTTGTCTTTTAGTTTACATCTGTTGCAAGCGTACTTAAGTGCATGTTGACTGTCTTACGCGTACAGCCACACATAGGGTAATTCCGGGGGTAGGTGCCATACTGGCAGATGAGCAATATTCTTGAAATGTTTGTATCTAGGCAACTGGCAAACTTTTCTACCTTGTAATCGATTGTCGTATTGTATTGCTTTATCTCTGTTGTTAATTTTCACCTGTCCAGTTATTTTACGGCTGTTGGAGGAAGTAAGCGAGGAGAGAAAATGTAATGTAATCGTTATTTTGGAACCGCTCCGACAATATAACCATTCGTCGTTCTCCGTGGTGTAGTGGTTACCATACTAGCCTCTAGTTCCCGAGGTCGCGGGATTTTTTTCGGGCGTAAAATCCTTAGCATGTCTTCCTTCGAAAGGGAAGTAAAGCCGGTGGTCCCGTGTCGTAGATTTAGGGCAGTAAAAGAACCTCAAACCTGATAAAAAGACCTCTAAGCAAAATTTCCGGTCTTTCACGCCCAATATTGAATGGCACGCTAAGCATCATAGTAGTTAAAGAGCGTCTATAAATAAATAAAATACAATTTTCATTCATTATCTGTTTACCCTCCCCTTATGTAGGACTTACACCCCCAGGACTTACAAGCAGGTGCCTGGTGTCAGAGCCCATCGAGGAGCAGACACTCATGGATCAGACAGAGCATCCAGGATGGGTGATCAGCCCGATGCCTGGTATGGGATGAAGGAAGTAGATGAAACGAAATTTTGGTGAAATGGATGAAAGGAAAGGTGATGATGGAGCAGTTGGTGGAATGTATGGCGGGGGAAACCGGAGATCCCGGAGAAAACCCGCCCAGATGCCGCTTCGTCCACCACAAATCCCTGGGATTGAACCGGGACCGCCTCGGTGGGAGGCGAGCGGTCTAACCACTCGGGCACGGCGCCGCCAAATAAAATACAACAATTCCAAAAATAACTGTAGATCCAATTATAAAATTTCAATATAACAGTCTTGCACGCTCTAACAAGATCATTCGAGTATTTTATAACCAGTTTCAAAAGTACAACTCGAAGAGAGTACAATTTACAAGTTCTCGCATCACGCACACGCACACGCGCGCGCTCACATATACACACATATTATATATAATGCGAGACTTTGGAAGCGTCTCCATTTTAGTGCCTCCAAGCTCCAGTAGAGAGCGATAGCACACTAGAAATCTTCTGACCAATGCAATTGTGTTATTGAACTCTTACGATACACATGCGAAAACAAAATGCCGTTTTGGAACATACAACCATCAGCGCCTTGAAAACTGATACAAGACGGTATTAATATGTTCGAAGGAAAGAATTTCCTTTAAAGCAGGTTATGTGAGCAGTAATTAAAATAATAATTCGATGAACGCTGTTGTAAAAAGCACGTTACAAATTCGCGCATGCATGGCTGAATGTAGGATGAGAGGGAAGGGGTACAGCATGTCTTGTATTTTGCTATTATTCGTAACGGAATGAATAATCATGGTATGATGCCAAAGAACCAGGGCCAATCAAGTGTACCAAGAAATCTTGTTACTGCTAGGCGTAAATAGTAAATAACTACGCGACTTACTTGACTTATTCTAGAACATTCATTTGGAACTTGTTTTTTTCTGACTGTAGCGTAAGAATTGTTACTAAAAATAACCATTCTTCCCACCTCTAGAAGTGAGTGAAAACTCAGTTTTCTTTCGAGACCTCTCTCTGAGACTTTTTACATTCGTTATGTGCGATTTGGGCATTTAACCGACAAAAGTCACATCTTTATAACGTTTGTGTGCTAATATTGTGGGCTATGGCCTTCTTATCTCTCTAAATTAGAGAGATGGCTCACGATTTTCAGAAAAGTTGTTCAGTCACTCCAGATACACACTTTCCTCGCCTTTTTAGACGCCTTTCAGCAGTAAATGTTTACATTTGGATTCCCTTTCAGCATTATTTGTCCTGTTTTTATTCATACGGTATCTACTGACTTTCCGCCAGAATATCCAGAAGTTAAAGAAAATAACAATAAGGCCAGTAATAGGCCAAACTCTAAGTGGGTTTGGAACCTGAAGATAGACAAAAGCTGAGGCATATAATAGATCCAGTAAAGATTACTTTGTCAGTTTTTGGTGAAAACCACAACATTACTAAAAAGGACATTTACGGGAACCAAGGTATTTACTTTCTGAAACAATGTCAGCCAACTGAGTGCTCTCTGATGTCAGCAAGCAACTCGCTTCTTGCTCCCGGCTCTCAAGTACGAACTCAGAAGTGTAGGGCACCTGGATATGCTGTGAAGGACTAACTCGGTAAGGGGAATATAAGTACTAGAAAGTGCATAAAGATTACATGAAACATATACTATGAAATATTAATAAACTAATAAATTAATTGATAGAACTGCTTTCCTGTACTGTTTCTGTATCTCTTTGTGTTTTTTGGTGTAGTGCTGCTTTGGTAAATCTAACTTTGGATATCTATACGGAAAATAAATTACCTTCGCAAACAAATTAACAAAGGCTACGGGGGAGGTAAAAAACAGGCAAATACTAGGGAGATAATAAAAATGTGGGATAAGCAGCCATGATTGGTTGAAACATGTCGTTTCGTAGCATCTTATTGGTCAAAGGTAGTATGACGTACTAGAGTTTGATAGTGAATATAGGTAACCAAACTGTTTTGATAATAAACACCTGATATTATAATTGCCATTCCACTTTTATGTCACTCATCTGCATAGACCTACCGTGTACTAGAAACTGTCAAATACCAACCAATTGTGATTCTTTATACCAGTAATTGATGACATACTCAATTAACACGGACAATTAACCCATGTTCCTTTACGATCAAGTATAAGGAATACGTAAAACATGAGAAAGCATGATGAATTCAAACGGCATTATGGCGTATTAAGAGATTTCGTCAAACTGAGAAACAGGAAATAAATAAATTAGTTCGATAGGCTTAACTTCAGAGCACTGAAATGAAGAGAGAGTAAGTTGGAATCAATTTCATCGGTTTTATCTAACGAAAGGTTATGAACTGAAAAAGCAAACACCAACACAGGAGATAGCAAATATTTTAACAGACTGGGAAACCAACATGAGAAAGTAAACGGGGATTATAAGGCATTATTTCTACATGCAGCAGCACTTTGAAATTAAGTTAACAATGCTGATATGCCTTAAATAATAGCCGCTGTGATTAGTGTTTTGAGATTAATCTATCAACTAGTCAAAGGATTTGAAATAACTATCTTATTTTATGTGTTTTATTAGTTCAGCTTATTAATGAGATAGTCTAGCAAATGCAACTCGTAATGTTCAAATTCTTCTCGTTACGTCGTGCCTAGGAAATTTATCGATAATTTAACAATCATTCCAATCATTATAATTGTATGACTATTCCTTTCATACGCTACGTATTTGATGCTGATAGATAACGTTTGGCCATGCCAGTGATATCGTTTATCTTATAATACGCTTGCAAGAATGCGATTTTATCGGCTCGATACTTAATAGTAACAGTATCAGTATGTAATTTTAGGCAAAATTATGCAATTGTTTTTTTTAATTTCTCTACCACGTATGCAGTAGGTAGGGCGGCGCCGTGGCCGAGTGGTTAGACCGCTCGCCTCCCACCGAGGCGGCCCGGGTTCAATCCCAGGGACCTGCATGTGGGATTTGTGGTGGACGAAGCGGCGTCTGGGCGGGTTTTCTCCGAGTTCTCCGGTTTCCCCCGCCATCCATAGAAAAAGTCATGTGAATTCTTAATCAATGTACATTCAAATAGTGTCAGTTTCAAAACACATTGTGTTCTTGAAAAATAAATATGTTTTTATTGTGTTCTGATTTTACCACACTTTGAAGTTAACTATTTTGCCATTCCCACTGTTGGTAGCATTGGTTAATAACACATTGGACTGTTCATTCATTTAGTATGCCTGATCTGGCAACTAATACAGTGGTGATTTAACTTTAAACAACACAAGTAAGAACTGCCTCTATGGTCTGAGGGTTAGCATGCCTAAGGTCCCGGGTTTCATTCCTGACTGGAGAGTTGGAATTTTTTCTTTAGCCAGGATTATTTCCCTCCTTCCTAGAGTCTGAAAGTGTGAATGTGTGTGTGTGTGTGTGTGTGTGTGTGTGCGCGCGCGCGCATAAATGTCATGTAATAAGCAAAGGTAATACCGACCTAAAGACTGGTATCACTGTAAACGAGTAAATATCATTATTTTTGAGCGATGGTAACAAAGATAAAAAGCCACCGCTATGACTTTAGATGTTAAAGGTGTCATATAAATGTACCATTATAAAAAGTGAGAAATTAGTTATTATTTATATAATTTGTTATGTTTTATTCATGCAATAACTGTTTTTTCTTAATCCCATCCGAGGTTACGAGTCTCATGAGATAAATTCGTAACCTCTCGAGGGATTACCAATGATCAACCTTCAAGAAACCCATTCAAATGTTTAAGCACATCTTTTTACTTTCTCTACTACGTACCTACAGTAAGTAGGGGAAGTATTGTACTCCAGCCAAAAATTCGATATCGAAATTTCACCGGAAATACATGTTTTGAGGTCCCCTGAATCCAAAAAAAGCATTTTTGAAAACACGTCCGTGTGTGTCTGTGATAAGCATAACTCAGAAACGAACAGTCTGATAAACACCAAACTTGATATTTAGATTCAGTATCTTCCAGAGATGCGACACGAAGGTTTTCAAGAAAATCCCCCCACCCCAGACTACCCTTTACATGGAACAGTTTTCGAAAATTTTAATTTTCTCAAAATGCCTCTAACGATTTTGATTAAAATATCATATGTTTAAGATATTTTCATGACAAATGAAATGTATATCACGAATTTTCTGGGAATGTCTCCAAAAGTATTCTTCATTGTGAACGACTTTTGCCTAACTGGTAAACCATAAGAGATAGACAAATTTTACTACACATAAAATGTAGATCGCGTTAAAATACACAATTTATGTCATATACATTTTTTTGTTGAGTGAACCATTTTCGAGATATTGCTTGTTATTCCCTTAAATTTTGCAATACTAGTACTTTTGCTCAAATTCGTTATTAATTTTTTTGTCCTGGTAATGCAAAGAGAATGGAATACTCCACATAGCAACCAGCTCTTAAAATATTTGACTATCGCTTAAAGCCTACCATATCCCCCTTGCATCTACAAGAAAATTAGCAATAAGATTAACATGAAGCATATGCAGAATAAGCGTTTGTAAAAGCAGTTTGTACAAAAGTAGAGAAAATCATGTGAGTGTAACACATCAGATTTTTTTTAATCCCATCCGAGGTTACGAGTCTCATCAGATAAACTCGTAACCTCTCGAGGGATTACCAATGATCAACCTTCAAGAAACCCATTCAAATGTTTAAGCACATCTTTTTAAAGAAATTCCTCCACTCACTACGCTGCGGCATAAAATTACTATGACCATCTCCCCCATAGTTACCCTACTCTTTCATTAATACAAAAAATCCTTGAGGCATCCTACAAACTGGGGTCCTTGCTGACATTTTGGTACCTATTAATTGGTGTTACGTTTGTGACTCTAAGTGAAACTCTCTCTCTCTCTAGCTCTTTAACAGCTTCAGCTTGTATTCATGCCCAACTAAAAGTGTAACGACAATTAAAGCGAAAGAAGTTACAAAGCGAAAGCATTTTGTTGCAGCCATAATCCGGGCGGTACGTGCTTCAATCTAAACCATTTGGAGAGTCACCAGGCCCCTTTGCTTTTGCTCATCATCATCATCAGTTTAAATATTTTATGCCCGTTAGTCAAAGTCATAATAGAACTGTTCGAGGGGGTAGTTAACCGTTGCCGTGTGATGCCAGGCGTAGCGAGACCTCTAGGGGGAGACGAGCGAAGGAGGCGAAACAAATGAAGACGTCAAATAGCGCGCAAGCCACTCGCATAGCCTATCCTGAAGGGGAAGCCCAACAAAATTTTTCCGGAGGTTAACATGTTTTTGTTTTGTACAAGTTCGCCTCTCATTGATGGAATATAAAAAGTTCATAATATTTGTAATTATTTTATGGGCGATTATAAGAAAGATTAATTTTTCTTTATATTTAATGAAATTTCAAATGTTCTTACTTTACTTTAGTGTGCAGTGCTGAAGAGGGTTCTCACGAAAAAATATTAAGTGTTTCATTCATAACACTTCATCTACTACATTTTGTTGTATATAGGTATAAGAAGGGTACAGTAGGCTAAAGCGATAATCATATTCTTGAAAAAACGGATCGTTGTGTGATGGCTTTGAAATATCACTCTCTTTGCACTAGAAAAACGAAAATATTTCAAAATTCAAACCAATAACAAAGAATATCTCGGAGATGGTTAACGCTACACAGTGTTTACTTGACGTATATTGTGTGGTTTAACGATATCTATACTTTTTTGTATAGTAAGACTTTGACTATCTCTTACGGTCTACCAATTATATAGAAGTAATTGGGAATGAACAGGACTATTCTCAGAAAATTCAAGATATATATTTTATATACCGTGCAAATATCTTTAACATATATTATTTCAATCAAAGTCGTTACAGCTATTTTTAAGAAAAGAAAAAATATCGAAAATATTTCCTTTTAAGGATTAGTTGTGGGTGAGGGATTTTTCTTGAAAATTGTGTTGAATCCTTGAAAGACGCCGAACTAAATACTAAGTTTGGTATTTAACCGACGTTTGCTGTTCACAGTATCCCCATAAGCAAACACACGTTTTTCTAAAAATGTTATTTTTGGATTCAGGAAGTCTCATATTGGTAAAATCTCGTATCGAATTTTGGGTGGAATACAATACTTCCTTCGCTTACTGTAAGTAACAGAACGGGGTGGCTGAGGCGGCAACGTCTGTGACTCGCATCCAGTATATCGTGGGTTCGATTCCATAGGCCGACCTTCCTGACCCTTGGGTTTTTTCGGGGTTTCCCCTGGTCACTAGGCGAATGCTGGAAAGGTTCATTACATCCTCCGAATTTGCTGTCCCTCCATTTCACCTCCATTCTCATTTTACTTCACCTTTCATCTGCTTGGCTGTTTCAGGGTTGCAGGTGTCGGCGGGAGTCTCGACATTGCATGCCATGGCCTTCCAGTGGGATGTGCAAGCCTGCAGGGAGGAAGAGAGCCAATTGTATCAGATTTCAACCGGGGAGTTTCAATCTGGGAACAGATAGGGACCCGACCCTGGCCTCTGCCCTGTCGTCCTCTGTCTTCTCTCACCTCACCCCGCCCTACCGGGGCATCCTGTCAGGGGCTTAGGCAAAAAAAAAATCTTCATAGGTCGAGATGTTAAGTGCCCCTCTGTACCTAGTCCTATTCCTTACAGTAAGCACGTAGTAGAGAAAGTAAAACTACGTGTACAGACTGTATTTCTTGCCCTATTAGTCCAGCGTGTTCTCGCACGTTGTCGTAATTACGATTTGGTGCTATGCTTGTTTTACATTTGCATTGTGAACAGGGTTTTTTAGTCCAAGGGGCCTAAAACGCATAATCTTTTTGAACGATACCAATTTAGTAAAATAAATATTAAAAATATGAAGGTTAAGCCCTAAGTGAGTCTACGGAGCGGGCTATTGTATGCGCATCATTGGCAGAAGAAGAAAAAAATGAAAGAAGGAAAAAGTCATTTCAGGGTTCTGACATGATCGGTAACTTCTTGGACTCTCGTAAAATCAGTGTTCACATTGCCCGATTTTAGTGCCTGCATTTTCAATAATCTCTCTGGAAAAGAGATGCCACTCTAGTATTAACTTGCCGAGCTGTTTGGAAGTATATCAATGTTGTTCCAGGTACGGAAGTATGGAGGGGGCCCCCGAAACTGGGGCAGAGCACCGCACGCAGGCCAGCCAGCCCCTTGTGCTTCTACCGTGATCCCTGTAAGGAAGGATGAAGGGAGAGACTCGAAGAGCCACCAGATCCGGACAATGATGGGTGTAAACAAGACTGGGTCCTTAATGTTTCCAGATTGAAGCCTCCAACGCAGCCCCAGCCCACTCTATTGGGCCCCGAGCCTACGGAGCCCGAAGGAGTTCCTGCCCGAAAGCACCCAGAGGCAGGTTCCAGCCCAGCAGTTCCTGGACTACGTGAGGATGAAACTTGTACAGAGCACACAGCCACCGTTCAGCCGCAAACCGACGAACTCCCTTGCCTGGTCCTGTAATTCTGAAACAGATGACAAGCAAGATGATGGGTACAGGAGAACTGGGGGAAGAAGAGTCGTAGCACAAAATGAACCACTCCAGCATTCGCTTGCTGACCCGGGGAAACCATGAAAAACCCATGGGCCAGAGTGGGGTCGCCAGGGATTGAATCGGGATGTCCCAAATGCGAGTCGCACACATTATTACGGTGCCAACTTGCTCGGTTGTTCCTAACTCGTGGCTTCAAATACTGTATGAGTTCATTTACTTTTTAAATTGATTTTGTAATTAATATATTGTGGCGTGTGTGTGTGTGTGTGTATTGTCACGCCAGACACATTATTGCGTTGTTGGCGACAGTAATGTTGGGGTAATTCTTTCGGCTTGGGTTTTGAAGTTACTCTGGCGTGGCGACTCGCCACCGCCTAGCCAGCGGTGGAGAGTGGGGGGAAGTGAGCGTTACTTCTTTGTGTTTGTGTTAGCGTCACTTTTGGTCGAGTGTTGGGTCTAGAAAGTCGTATGCGACTATGCCTCCCAATGTATATGATGGGGTAACTAAAATTTAATATCTAGCTGCAAACCTTTGGCCTCTCCCCTGGATATAACAATATAGAAGATAGTAATACCTTAATATAATCACATTTGAACTTATTTGAATTCTAGGGTGTTTTATATAAACATACAAATTGCAGTAATAATTTAAAGCATTATTTACAAACAACTAAAGCAATGAATTAGAAAAGGAATATTATCTTCTAAAATGAAGATGCGAGGAATGCTGCCTCACTTATATACGTCGCAAAATTTTTCGAAATGAAGCAGGAAACTATTAATTTACTTTAATTTCACAGAGAATTCCTGCATTGGGTTGGAATGGAAACAGCTTATTTCTGAAGTTCCTGGATAACCTCACCCACCGCTGAGGTGTAGGTTGGGGACTCCAACAAGCCTTGCAGCCTCACGAACTTAAAAGCTTGCGACATTAACTAGTGCAGGATGGGAATGCCTTGTGCCAATGTTTCTGTGTGGGCATTGTGCTGTAATAAAACTCGTTATGATTCACTGGAGGTAAACCTGTTAGAGGTGGTGGAGTTTTTGTGGACTTTTGTGCACAAAACAGAATGTACGCTCGTTAAAACAAACCCTGAATGAAAAACTATAATAATTATTATAATATGCATGTTGCTGTGTATATAATATTACGAAAACAATTTGTCATCTGTTTGAAAACGTTTATTACTAAAAATAAATAACTACTGTTCCATGTTGGACCCTCCTCCTCCTCCCCCTCCACCACAACCACCGCCACCACCAACACCACCCCTGGTTTACCTACTTTCGAAGCGGAGTGCTCATCATATTTGTTTACGAGAACACTGCAAAGTGGCAGTCACTCCCACCTTCCCTCGCTACCAAACCTCGGTGCATTCCTAGTTTGATGGTTTACTTACCAAAAGCCCTCTCCCTGTTTATGAGTAACTGGCTGACAAGTAAGTAACTCTAAACTGTAATGCAATATCGCACCTTTCCGTTGGTTAGCTTTTGAAGGTATAACATGGGAACTATTACACTTAGAACGCAGGTGATATTACATTTTTGCCTCCAATTTGACCGTGAACTGTATCCTGAAGAGTTAAACCGCGAACTCGTGGGCACAATGTATAGTAGAAACTGGTAGTTTACTCGTACATCAAAACATTACTTTAATACTGCGTTTGCTTTGACCCGGTTCCTCGTTTATACCTACGTCAACTATTACGGAACTCTACGAGTTGGGGAGACCATTTTGAGGTCCCCTGAATAAAAAAGTATTTTTAGTAAAAGTACCGTATGTCTATGAGCACGCACGAAACTTGGTACTTAAGCATCCTTCAAAGGACGCAAAACGAAGATTTTCAAGAAAATCCCCCACCCCAATCTATCCTTCATATGGACAAATTTTCATTATTTTTAATTTTGTCAAAAATGACTAACAATTTGATAAAAACAACACACGTTTAAAATGCATATGACAAACTGCATGTGTCGAATTTTCTGGGAATAGCACATAACTTCTTAACATTTTTTGTGGCGTTTGCCATTTCCGAAATATTCATTATTATTGGTTTGAATTTTCGAATACTTGTATTTTTAACTTTCTCTATTACGTATAGTAGGTAAGTAGGGAAAGTATTGTATTGCATTTCACCCAAGAATGCGATACCGAGATTTCGCCGGAAACACATGTTTTGATGCCCCCTGAATCCAAATAAAGCATTTTTGGAAACATGTCCGTGAGTGTGTGTGTCTGTTTGTAAACAACATAACTCAAAAACGAAAAGTCGGATACGTACTAAACTTGATATTTAAGTTCAGTATCTTCCAAGGATGCGACACGAAAATTTAAAAAAAAATTCCTACCCCAAACTACGCTTTACATGAAACATTTTTTCGAAAATTTTGATTTTCCAAAAATGACTCTAAAGACTTTGATTAAAATACCATATATTAAAGATATTAAAATGACAAATAAAATGTATATCTTGAATTTTATGGGAATATCTTTTGAAGTCCTTTTCATTCGGAAGGAATTTTGTATAATCTTTATAACTAGTAAACGTTAAGCGATAGACGAAAGCGTACTACACAAAAAAATGTAGATCTCTTTAAAACACACAATTTATTTCAAATAAGTTTTTTGTAGCATAAGCCATTTCGGAAATATCTGTTATTAATGGTTCGAATTGTTAATTTCTTGGTCATTCCTTAAAGTCCTTTCAACATTCACTTGTTTTTCGCGAATGCATTGAAATAATATGGAATTTTAAGGAGACATTCAGAACTTTATATAAGATCTGCACTTCTTTCCCCCTTTTTTGTGGTTCTAAGTGCATGATCCCGAATTGGAATTTTTGTGCGGAATGCAATATTTTCTCTGCGCAAGGTGTATGCACACGAAGCTTGAACATCCAAGATGATGAGCGGGGAAGTTGAAGCAAACAGCTACAAAGGTTCTGCCGGCAGATTCAGAAACTCCCAAGTCCTGTGGGATAGGTGAACTCCTCCCACACCTGTAAGATACCTTAGACCTCGCTGGGGACAACTTTATAATATAGTTACAGTGCTTGCATTAAACGTCATACACTTTGCACGAGCAAACACTTCTCTGTAAAGCTTATATACCCCACAGAGATGTGTCGTTCTCTAATTCACATCTTTATGTTCCCTCGCTTTTCCTTGCAAGAGCACAACATCCTTGTGTCGCCTAAGCTTTGTTACCTAAAGGAGCTGTGATAAAATTAAGTTGGCTTTAGTCCAATACAATTTTAGGTGCTTTCGCTACCTCTTTTTCCGTCTGTTTTACACGAAAAATATTCCATATTTTCTCAAAAAAGGCTCTAATAATTTTATTATAATATTGTGAGTTTCAGATATTAACATGAAAAAATCTATATCTTGAATTTTCTGCAAACACCTGTGAAATGCTCTCTATTTTGAGACAGTATTTTTAACACTTAAATGATTCTAGTCAAATTATATAAGTAAATTCAATAACAGCCCGACTTGAAGCAATATGTGTACGTATTAATTTGTAAAATGTATGTATCAGTCATTGCATATGCTTATATTATTGTATCCATTTGTAATAATGTTATGTGAATATATTACGTAATTTAATAATGTAGGAGCTGTGAGAATAATAAGTTAAACGTTGCTAACAATGAGGTAACAATGAGGTAACCTTGAGGCAATAATGAGTATGAGAGTTTAAATGTTATTTGGATTCTTGGAAGCATTAATGTAATTTTAGTGACAGTTTATAACAATAGACAATCAACAACCAGAAAAAAAGCTTTAGTTAAATGCAGGTATTCTATTGGATTAAAAAATAGCCAATCAGAGACTTGAAATACAGAAATTTACAAGTTTAGACGGTTGAAATCTAGTCAATTGCCTGCGGATAGTGATTGCAACCGGATGCAAGATGCGTCCTCGAGAGATTTAATATGTATTCGTGTGAAACGAAAAATTAGTTTACGTGTTAAAAATGCAAGTATTAAATAAAAGAATATCACAGCTCTTGATATCAGTGAAGTGCTATTTAATTTGTGTCAAGGATTAATAAAAAGGAGTGAATTAAAACTTAAAATCTGTGTAACCTATATTCTTGTCGCATCACTCCCTGCCAAGACACCCATGTCTCTAACAATAATACTGACGCAGCCGAGGCAAACATAAATATAATATTTAAAGAAACAGTCAAATTACAAAGTTAATATTTTTTTTAAACTTGGGGTAAAGGCCATCTGAAAGTACATTTGGGACGAAGGCTACCGGAAACTGTTTACTATACATGCAACAACTTCGGCTCCCCAACAGTTGAACTATAATACAACTCCTTTAATACAGCATCTACAAACTGACTTTTCATACGTAGCAGCAAACAACGTAAAGAACAATACGACCTACTTCAAATTGACGGCCAAAGCGTGGTGCAAACTCCTACAACAAATACTAATAACAAATTGGCTTCCATACGTGGGGCAGAAACCAACTACTTCAATTCTGGCTGGTTTTTTTATCCATAATGGATTGGCTTAAACTTATTCCAGAAGAAACTTTGTCTTTAAAATAATAGTAAAATTCGTGTCAAATAATTTATTTTCTTCGTAGAACTAACAGCTGTACTGATATTTCATGTTATGTTTTCATATTTTCTCAAGCAGATTTGCATTCCTTTTTCAACGTTAAGGTTGTTTCAGCATGTTGCATGTAACTAAGACCAACATTAAATGTCCTATCCCGCCAAGTTAAATATTTTAAATTTATGAAATTTTTATCATTGAAAATATTTAAGATATCAGACTGAAATTTTTAGAGGATGTATATGCATGCAAACAAATTCAATGCGTTTGTTTATTCATGAGGATAGGGATATTTTCTTAATTATATAATCGTTTGATTAAATTTATCAGCAATTATTTTTTTAACAAATTATCACTTTATAAACCCAACGTATATCCACAAGAGCACTTAGATGTTTTTATCATCCAAAACTGTAATTCAGCTGTTTTCAATAGCTACTGAGAAAACGGGTCATTTATAACAGAAAATGACACAACAGAAATGGATACAGCAAGCGGCATATGTTTGCATCAGCATATATCTAAACTGCTATGATTAACAGAGTAGAGCAAAACTCACCCTAAAAGATGGGTTAAAGTTTGCCTCCCTATTTCAAAAGTGTGTAGAAATTTTAATATATTTTCTGAGTGGTGCAGAATTCACTGTACAAAATGTTAGATGCAGTACCGGTTTTAAAAATATATTTTAATACAAGTATTTTGCCCACAATGATATACAGGATGTCCACAGTGAGACTTCAACATTTTTAAAGCCTATATCTTTTTCATTTCAGGATGTACACTTGTGATTGCAGGAGCAGAAGCGAAAACTCAAAAAGTTTATGTGGCAATGTTTTAGTTTGCCCAATAACCGTAGTGGCGCTGCATCAATAGATTGTTTCTAAAATAGCGATTCCAAACGAGCGCGCGCGGGTTCTGTGGTGGTATACAGAAATAAAATCACTTATTCAAGTGCAACGAAACTTTCGTCGTGTGCACAGTAAGGATCCTCCGATGTTCAAGACTATAAAGAAGTGGTGTGATCAGTTTCAGGCAACCGGTAATATAATGGTGGTGATAAACCCAGAATCCAGGAACAGGTTGTAGAAAACGTGCGGAGGTCATTCGAAAGGAGTCCACAGAAGTCAGTAAGACAAGCAGCGATGGAAATGTTCATAAAGTCCTTCACCGTCGACTCGCTTGTACGCATACAAGGTACAGGTCGTCCTCCGTGGACTAGTGGTACTGCGCTAGCCTCTAGTTCCCAAGGCCGCGGGTTCAAACGCGGCGGAGGGCGATGGATTTTTTCGGGCGTAAAAATCCTTCGGAAGGGAAGTAAAGCCGGTGGTCCCGTGTCGTAGATTTACGACATGTAAAAGAACCTTAAGCCTGATAAAGAGGCCTATGAGCAAAATTATCGGTCTTTCACACCCAATATAGAATGGGACGCTGAGGACCATAGCAGTTAAAGAGCATCCATAAATAAAACTCAATTTACTTTACAAATTGTACACGAAAACAAGCCAGATGACCGACCAAAACGAGAAGCATTTGCAATCACTATGCTGGATCGCATTGCTGAGGACAAGACCTTTTTATTGCCAGTGATGTTTACAGATGAGGCTACCTTTCACGTTTCAGTGAAAGTGAATTGCCACAACGTTTATATTTAGGGTACAGAAAATCCCCACGCATTATAGAACACGTGCGTGACAGCCCAAAAGTGAATGTTTGGTGTGGTCTTGTGTAAAATCAAATTATGGGGCCGTTTTTCTTTCAAGAGGATGCTGTCACTGGTAACTTGGATATGCTGGAAGACTTTGCCGTGCTACAGATAGCAGCCATGTAGCCAACAATAATCTTTCAGCAGGATGGTGCCCTACCTCATTGGAGCCTTGCAGTCCGACAAGTTTTAAATGACACACTTCCATGTGTCGCAGTAATCTCTCGTGTTATCTTTTTTTACTTGGCGCCTGCTATTGTTTTACTATTTTGAATTTTGGGTTCTTTGTCCTCCGGCTAGCTATTATTACTCAGTCGAGCAAATATCTCATGAACAGGGCGTGTAAACGGAAAGGAGTTGTTACTAAAAGATAACACTGATAAAAGAATTTGTCACACTTAATTAATTTCACATATTTAATCTTGATACACGCCTGACTGAAACTGTTATATTTTCGAATGTAACTGCAATCACTTATTTGCCACGCACTATTAATTCGCGTATTTCACATTTTGTAACTAACTTTACGACGCGAGAGATTCTGTAAAATTGCGTAATGTGTACTTCGTGAATGCTTCCCTAGAACTGCCTGACGTGTAACTCGCGAGAGAACTGCGCGACGTTTACCTTGTGAATGATTCTGTAGAACTGCGCGATACTTGCCTCTGGCTCAAGAATTTATATTCCCTCCCCCCAATATGCCTAAACATTATAATAGATCTGCTATTGGTTACTAAATCGCGCCAACATTAGCGTCTGTTTTATAAGCCAATCAAAATTACAAACACATATGCTCTAGGGAAGATATTCCCTCCATTTCTAAAGAAAGGCGCGCTAGCCTGTCGTCATTTGTTTGTCTCTTCTAATTGATAAACAACTCACCCCCTCGCTTCATTGTTACCCGCTCCTATTGTCAGTTTGTGAGGCCGTGTAAACTTGTTTCCTAACAATGCTTATAGTTAACAAACATCTCAAATCATTGTCATACAATAATGTTAATTTACACTACAATCAGTCTGGCATTCACAGTGTTGTGATATAAAATACTGCCTCACATGTCGTTGGCTAAGTCGTGGTGGTCCAATTCCTTAGCCCGCGTTCCCCCGGTATTTCTTCTTGTGGGAGTACTTCAAAGACAGAGTTTTCGTTGCAAAAGTGAACGACGTACTGGACTTGAAACATCGCATAAGAGATGCCATAAACACTGTCACATAAGATATGCTCCGTAAAACGTGGCGGAAATTGATTATAGGTTAGACATTCTTCGCACCATCCGAAGCGTCCATGAACAAGTGCTCTGAACTGAATGTTTTGAGTTGCACTGAAACTTGATGAGTTACATTACCATTTTCATGTACAGTAATTACAGTATAACAATTTTCCTTTCCGCTATACAGGATGTTTCAGAAAAACTTTTACAAACTTAGGGTATGGCTTCCTTACACCACAAGAAGGAAAAAAGTTCATATGAACATATGTTCCATAATCCTTTGTTTTCTCGTTAGGAGGTGTTCAACACAGTGGTACACTTATAACATACAAAACTTATAAGAAACGCTCGAAATGTCCTCCTCTTGCTTGTATGCATGTCTGTACTCGTCGAATCATGGAATGTCGCACCCTGTCAAAAACTCCGGGATGGTGTCGAATGGTTTCGCAGGCTTCCATGACACGTCGATGAAGCGTTTCTGCATCCGGGATGGCTGCTCCATAAACCAATGATTTAAGATGCCCCGAGAGGTAAAAATCAACAGGATTGAGGTCGGGAGAACGTGCAGGGCTTGGAACTGGTCCTCCTCTGCCTATCCATCGAGCACGATAGATTCATGTTCACGAAATGAATATCCAACCATGGTGGAACGAAACACGTGCAGTTAACTCACTACATGTACACAATTGAAACGTTGAAGACAGACTAATGACAAATGACAAACGTAAACAAGTCCCCATGGCAACACTTCGCCATCTACCTATGTAGTACAATGGGTCAACGCCTTTCATTGTGACAGGAATAACGCGAAAACCAAGGATTATGGGACATATGTTCATATGAACTTTTTTCCTTCTTTTGGTGTGAGGAACCCATACCCGAGGTTTGTAAAAGTATTTCTGAAACATCCGGTATTTGTTTAAAATGTTGGAGTTCCATTGTAGGACACGCATATCAAATTAAAGGGAAAATTCCAATTAATAACACTCCACAAAAGCTAAAACTTATCATTTTTGTAAAATTTTCGCCATTTGTCTTCCCCTTAATTAGAAATGGTTCTACAAAAGTGTTTTTCGTGAGAAACTTAACCTAAATGTAACATTCACTATTGATTTAAATTGTATAGTATATAAGGCATACAGGTGGATTTCTAATGATATAGATAACTATGTAGGTTTTGCATACATAAGAAGCGTGATTTTAAAGTGCCAAATTTTTTTTAAAAAAATAACAGAACATTATATGCCAAATACTTTATTATCATTCATTACCTTACACTACTTTTCCAGTTATTCAGACGCTTGTTACGGGAAACCAGTCAAAGAATGATGCTGCTTGTGATGAAAGCCAATTCTGCAGTTTTCGTTTCACATCACCGTCGGTGGAAGTTTTCCAGCAAGGTATTTCTGCAGATGAAGAAACAGATAAAACTCACTTGTTGCTAATTCCGGACTTCAGGGAGTGTGGTCGAATTGTTCTCAGCCAAATGATGCGATCAGATCTTGAGTTTGTTTGGCTGTGTTTGGCCGGGTATTGTTACTTATTATTGTTTTCCCATAAACCTCACACAGTTGGCAATGAATGTATACTAGTGTAGCATTTCTCGCATTCAAAAAATAATCACAGTCCATAGTTCCATAGTTTCGAACGTTTCGAAACGCTCTAACAGCAAGAAAACACAAAGTGACGATCGCTCAAGGCTGCGTCTGGCTTCCTAATAAACGGAGGAGGTGATCGCCACGCTCAATATCACGACTGCAGCGCTGCAGCGGTAACATTTTAAAACGGTACTTAAGAAACACGCCTCATAGTCTCTGGTGAATAAGAGTTTGTAAAAATAGTTTGTACAAGAGTAGAGAAAGTCATGTGAGTGTAACACATCAGATTTTTTATTGTTGATTGGCTATTTTATGAAGTGTCACAAAAATTACATTATTGTTGCTCCAATAATAACTAGTAGCATTATTAAACCTTCTAATTCATTATTGCCTCAAGGCTACCTCATTGTTACCTCATTGTTAGCAACTTTTAAACTATTATTCTCACAGCTTCTACATTATTAAATTACGTAATACATTCAGATAATTGAACATGTATACAATAATATAAACTTATACAATCACTGTAATATACACTTTTTATATATTGTTACATACACATATTGCTTTAAGGCGCGCTGTTATTTAATTTGTATATTATATAATTAGACGGAAATCATTTAAGTGTTAAAAATACTGCCTCACATTCCACCCAAACAGTACATTTTGCCGGAAATACATGTATTTAAGTTCAGTATCTCCCAGAGATATGATACGAATTTTTTCAAGAAAGTGCCCCCACAACAAACTACCGTTTAAAACGACTATTTTCGTTGTTTTTTATATTCTCAAAAATGGCTGTAACTATTTTGGTTAAAACACCGTATGTTTAAGATATCTGGATGACAAATAAAACTGCTTATCTTAAATTTTCTGCGAAGAGATGTGAAGTCTACAGCATTCCTCTTGTGTATACCCACAACGAAATGTGCAGTAAAACCATTTCTGCAAATGTTTATTTTGATTAACATAAAACAGATAGAAGAATAAGCTTTTCTAACAATAATCTGGGGAAAAGCGGGCAGAGAAGGTTATGTGAGTGTAATACTTGTCTTTTTTGTAAATGTGAGAGAAAGCTGTACGTGAATACTAAGTGTAAGAAGTAAGAAATTACGTTAGAAACAAACTCGACACAGACTCGTAAACGAGAGGTCTGCAGCTCAAATCCCGCCAGGACCGTCCTAACTGAGGTTTTTTCCTGGTTTCCTCAGTCTTCATAACTGGCAAATGCCAAGGAGGTACCCTAAATTTAGACCTGGAACGTTTCCTTCTAAAATTTCTGTTCCGAATTATTATTTCAATTCATGTATCATCAATGTCACCGCCTGTGGTGCGTATGAAGTAAGAGTTAAACACTATTCAAAGTTGTTACAAATAATTGAAGACAAGCTTGCATAAATTAATGTTGATTTTTCAATTAGTGGAAGGTTAAGTAATTAGAATCACCTGCAACAATCAAACATGTAGCATAATAAGGAGCTAAGAGATAATGGTACTTTTGGTGCAGCCTTTAGACATACAATATGAAGAACACAAAGTGTGCTAGCAACTAATCTGTAATCGCCAGTGAGAAGGGAAGCTATAAACGCCACCACCCAGAACTATGGTATCTGTTCTCTATTAATAGCTGCCCTTTGACAGTAGGGAGGAAAAAAGCGGGAATGAACAAACCTGTGGAGGACCGATGTTTGACATGTTTTATGAAAGGGAGCCCAGGATTCAGGCCAAGAACTGCATGAATGTGTATATGAATAGCGTCGCGTGAAACTGGGTCCGCTTGGTCTAAATCTGTCCCTCTACATTCATTCATGCTCCCAGGACGGCACGGAAATTGGGCTCCATTCACCTCCAAACATTCACGTAATTAAGAGAAAGTGCATTTGTTGTGCTTCATTTGTTCATGCTTTGCCTTGCTTTGCTGGGGCGCTGTCAGTGCCCTCCAAAGTAGACAAAGATATTTCCAAAATAAAGGATTATTCATTGAATTTAAATATATTCCCCTATTTGCTTGGCTTCTCGTTTTAAAAGTTTGTTCTCATATCACAAACTTCACACATGCTTTCAATACACTTCACAGAATACCTCTATACTCATCATCAGGCTTAGGGATTTCTAAGCACTAAATTCAGGACGAAAGGAAATAAGACTGAACTGTCACTGGACTATAGGCAAGGCCATCGTAGATAACAAATCACCCTTCATCCCTCGTACATTCTTTTGGGGTTTGTAGACAGCGCTCGTACCAGTTTTTACCTGCCTTCCCTAACCATTGGCATCTGTTGTTTTGCATTCTTTGTAGTGCAAAGGTTTGAGTGTGGGTAACTTGAAGCCAACTGCTTAAGAACTTATATTGCTTGTTTATCCTTTCATCTCTAAGGTTGCTAGGCTCTGGATGAAGAAGAATCACTTAAGTTTTCTATGACACTTTTCAGTAATACTACCAAGATGTATTTGTGCCATGTAAGGCTACAACCAAATATTGTCACATTTTCCCAGTGATTACAAATATTGTTATAGTTTCAGATACCCTCATCTTTTGAAGTAACGTGCAGAATAGTTAATAGAGTATTAATTCATAAGATAATCTCACTCAATATACCCTTAGGAAATGACAGGTAGAGTATGCTAGTCAGTTGGCCAATCAAAGCCGTACTACACTGATAGTATTTCATGGTGGTGCACTGTTTTCAATTTGTATGAATGCAGTGTGTGAGATCACATAGGTAAAATTCTAATTAAATTGGGACTAATAATTAAAAACATTATTGACATACGAATATTAAAACCAAAAAAATAACTCGATTTAATGATAAGTCTCCAACTATATAACCTTCTCTATACAAAATCACTAAGGATGAAATTAATAAAACAAAACTTATAAATATTTGTGGCTACAATAATTTTGGAAGTCAAAATATACGTAATATAAAAGCAGCTGTAGATAACTTAACGCCAAAAAATACAAAGAAGAACAAAAGTATGGTGTGGAAGCAATTTTCAGAATTCTGTACGGAGAGAAATCGTAAAATTGACGGCTCACTTAGCGACAAAGAGATTGCTTGCATTCTATAGGACTGGGATTATAACATGAGAAAGAACGGTGAGAATTACAAAAAAAAAGGTAGTAAAAATCTGATGTGTTACACTCGCATGACATTCTCTACTCTTGTACAAACTATTTTTACAAACGCTTATTCTCCATGTGCTTCATGTTAATCGAGATATCGAGATATTAATCTTATTGCTAATTTTCTTGTAGATGAAAGGGGAATTGCTAGGCTTTAAGCGATAGTCAAATGTTTTAAGAGCTGGTTGCTATGTGGAGCATTCCATTCTCTTTGTATTACCAGGACAAAAAAAATGAATAACGAATTTGAGAAAAAGTATAAGTATTGGAAAATTTAAAGGAATAACAAGCAATATCTCAAAAACAGTTTACTCAACAACAAAAAATGTATATATGACATAAATTGTGTATATAAACGCGATCTACATTTTTGTGTAGTAAAATTTTGTCTATTTCTTATAGTTTACCAGTTATGCAAAAGTCGTTCACAATGAAGAATACTTTTGGAGACATTCCCAGAAAATTCGAGATATATATATATTTCATGTCATGAAAATATCTTAAGCATATGATATTTTAATCAAAATCGTTAGAGACATTTTTGAGAAAAGTAAAATATTCGAAAAATGTTCCATGTAAAGGGTAATCTGGGGTGGGGTATTTTCTTGAAAACCTTCGTGTCGCATCTCTGGAAGATACTGAACCTAAATACCGAGTTTGGTGTTTATCCGACTGTTCGTTTCTGAGTTATGCTTTCACAGACACACACACACAGACACACACGGACATGTTTCCAAAAATGCTTTTTTTTTATTCAGGAGGTCTCAAAACATGTATTTCCGGTGAAATCTCGGTATCGAATTTTTGTGTGGAATAAATTACTTCCCCTACTTACTATAGGTACGTAGTAGAGAAAGTAAAAATGCTCTGGAATGTAACAGCTAGAATGATAAAACTGTATAATGAGCATAATAGAAGAATAGATCCTTTCACAGATGTCACATTCAAAGCAGCTAGAGGTGCGCGAAATGCCAAAAGACGAGAACTGCAGTCAATGCCCGAAAAAAGAAAAACAAATGCAGCTGCGTTATCAACCACAGAAATAGATAAAATGGTCAAAGTTTGGGACGAAAATACACCAGATGGATTACAGAAGAAGTTCTTTCAAATTGCAGCTTACGAAGTTGCATGGAGAGGCGAGGAAGCAGCCAACTGTATTGTGGAACATTCTATGGAAGAATTTGACAACCAAGGTAAACCTACAGGACGAATTGAATATAACCCGATGTTCTCTAAAACAACACAAGGTGAGTCTGACAAAATGGCAGATTCTAAATGGTTAGTAAAGAATGAGGATGCTGAAAAAGTCCTGTGCGACTTTAAAAAAGCAAAATACTGTCCAAGAGAACAACAATAACAACACAGAGATTCTTCCTAACGACAAATCCTCTTTGTAAGGTTTGAAATAAATGGTACAAAAACATTTCAATGGTAAGAAATGAAATTATGAAGTGGACCCGATTAGCAGCAAAAAGTATCGGTCTTGATGTAGCATCTAAAAAGATCATAAATCATTTCAACCGCTCTTCAGCAGTGTCGAATTTGGCAGAATCGGACTAAAGTGGTTTCATGTTAAGTTTAAAGGAGTTGTAAACAAAACCACGTGACAAGAGAGCACTTCGTTGGCTAATGGGCAAACTACAACTTTTTCCGCTTAGCATGTCGTCTCTTCCTCTACATAAAACAGTTCGGTTTAGATCGTAACATATAGTGGCTATTCTCGTGCAGAGAAATTTAAAACACTCATTATTGTAACAGTTCAATTTATGAAATAAGATGTGTTTGTTCAGTCACCTATAACAAAATGGACCGTTATAGCAGAGGTTTAAGAGGCTATGCACATGCGCTGCAGTTCATTTCCGGTTTCCGGATAGGCAACATGTTGAGTAAATGAGTGTCATGGCTGAGAGTCCTCTGACACTGGAAAGCATAAACGCGGGAAATGGAAAGAAGACTTGATTTTAACAAAGTGTGTGAAACGTACCCACCTTAAATCGACAATGAATATTGTTGGTCATCATTTAGTAATAATTAACCTACTTTTTAGTGATGCAGAATTGTCGCGTTTGTTTTCTTGGTTTTCTAACCTATAGTGCTAATCATTTTCTTAATTTGTTGCCTTATAAAACGTTAAAGCAAAAGTGATATACTGATATGTCATTAAATGAATGATTTCTAAAGCAGCCTGAAGTTAAGAGCAGTTTAATCCAGTACCGTTAACTATAGATGCAAAACTGTTCAGGTACAACTTTTATTTCTTCACTCTTAGCATTATATGTTAGAAGTTTAGGATTTAAGGCAAAATTGAAGCAGGTAATTATTTCTGCCCCACGTATGGAAAGCCAATTTGAAGTTGGTGGTTTGTTACGTTATTTGCATCACGCTTTGGGCGTCAATTTGAAGTAGTTTGTATTGAAGGAGTTGTATTATATTTCAACTGTTATGAGCCGAACTTAAAGTTGGTTTGCAACCGCACCTATGGTACCCGGTTTCCGGTAGCCTTCGCGCCAAGTGTACTTTCAGGTGGCCTTTACCCCAAGTTTAAAAAAAAATATTAACTTTGTAAGTTGACTGTTTCTTTAAATATTATATATTTATGTTTGCCTCGGCTGCGTCAGTATTATTGTTAAAGACATGGATGTCTTGGCAGGGTTGTGGTGTGACTAAGAATGTAGGCTTACACAGATTATAATTTTACTTCACTCCTTTTATTAATACTTGATACGATTTAAATAACACTTAACTGATATAGAGAGCTGTGAGATTCTTTAATTAATTACTTGCACTTTTTAACACGTAAAATATTTTCGTCCCACACGAATACGTACTAAATTTCTTGAGGACACCTTTGCGTCTGGTTAGTAACGCTGTCTGCAACCAACTGAATTGATTTCAACCGCCTAAACTTGTAAATTTCTGTATTTCAAGTCTCTGATTGGCTATTCCTAATCCATTGGAATACCTTCATTTAACTAAAGCTTTTTCTGGTTGTTGATTGTCTATTTTTAAACTGTCTCAAAATTTACATTATTGCTTCCAAGAATCACAAGTAACATTATTAAACTCTCAAACTCATTATTGCCTCAAGGTTACCTCATTGTTACCTCATTGTTAGCAACTTTTGACCTATTTCTCACAGCTCCTACATTATTAAAATACGTAATACATTCACATAACATTATTACACATGGATACAATAATATAAGCATATACAATGATTGTAATATACACTTTTTATATATTGTTACATACACATATTGCTTTAAGACGGGCTGTTATTGAATTTATATTTATAAATTCAAAATATAGGAATAAGACATACAATGTTTAAAACCTAATGTTCCCCAAACTGCGTAATATACTGTATTCGCATTCTGTCTGAAGCAATTTTCTCTCACGGGTCTTAGTTCCCGTCATCCTCCACGTGGTGCTGCCATGTGCTCGGCGGAGTGATACATTTAAGTTCTGTTTACTTCTTCTTTCAGCTTATATTGAAAAAGGATATGGAGAAACATCAAGTCATAAGTTAACAGGACATGTTAGTGCGAGTTTCATTAAACCATATCTGAACATAAGCAAGGAACGTCTCTCCAGTATGATTAGAAATTTGCGAGGAAACGTTAATTCCACTAGTAGCAGTAATAAAAATGTTAATTCAAAAGCCCAGGATCAGTTATAAATAACAATCAATAATTATTATTAAATGTAATCCCAAACCTGTAACTTAGTTAATTGTTTCATATTTTGTTTCAATAAAATCATATCATTAGAGATCCCACATATTTGTTTCCTTTTGACAAACATGCATCTTAATCCACACTGCAGTGACTAACAAATATGGTTGGCGCTAAACTAGGCGAGTTCATAATAAGTTTTTCGTGTGATTATCTAGCACTCGTGGTACTAGTTTTACATGATAATTTAATTTCGGTTTAAACTCATACATCTTTTCATAAGATAATTATTTCGAGATAAATATTTAGCTAATGCAACAATGACGAATCCGACATGAGAATATCAGGACTTCCAACCATCACAGCTGCCATCACCACAATTTTATAGTTTTTTATCGATCATCCATACACATGCCTTTATGTAAATGGAATGGTATCGTTGTAGCTTTCAGACTTCAATAATGCATTTTTTATTCTATTTTATTTTACGTCGCTTGAACTCCATGGTATTATCGCGACGGATCTGTTGGTGGATACCTCTTAGAACGATATGTGATGGACAGTTAGCCTTCTAGGTCTCATTCCTGTAACTCCTGCTTCATGCTGTGCAGATGGCATTAGGGTGCCGTCCAGTCTAACCGCCGCCCTCACACAGAAAGGCGGACAGTTAGCCTTCAAGGTCTCATCCCTGTAACCCCTGCTTCATGCCGTGCAGAAGGCATTAGGGTGCCGTCCAGTCTAACTGCTTACATTGTCTATAGATAGATGGCATAGCATTCACTATTACCACTTATTTTTCAATTTAGTATTGTTTTAGACTTAAGATGGAACTTTGGGTTGTGGTATTAAATATCCAATCCGGTATTTACCTTGGGGACTGAGGAAAACCATGAAAAAACCTCAGGCAGATTAGTCGGCCCACGGGATTTGAACCTATGACCTCCCGAATGCGGGTCACAGACTTTACCAGCTTTAACGAGTCCAGTTGCACTGAATCAATTAATAAATCTATAGCATAAGAAAATTAAACATCTATTTGATTTATTCACTTTTAATATAATTACTTAGTTAATTTTGTAGTAATTGAATACAACTCGAACTTCAGATTCTCCTGACATAATTTGGAGCCATCACAAACAAATTCTTATTACAAACTTTCGATAAGATGAAAATTTAAATCGTTACAATAATTCTTCTTTACTGATTTTAATAAAAGTCACAACTCTAAGTGAAAAACAGAGGTATATTTTATCCTTCCAGTTTCCCCTCTTAATAGTGAATAACAGATATTAAAATTTAGGAATATTTTAAACTTAAATTGTAACTACTACATAATTGTAGTACTCATCTTGTACGTGCATTACCTTAGGTTATGCTGCTTCAGAGGTCATTTAACTAAATAGAATTTATAAATATATTATGGTACAGGGTGCAAGGAATTGCAGTGTCCTGCTTTCAAGTGGTAATCCTGCGCGTTACATCGAACAAACAGTGCAATAAATGTTAAAATTGGGACAATATTAACAGTGAAGTGTCAATTGATAAAATAAATGAGTCGAAATGATATTAAAAGCCTTCACTTACATCATGATGGTAAAATATGGACGATCGTTTCCAGGCTATCAAGGCCTCATCTTCAGTGTCGACTCTCCCACTGAAGATGAGGCCTTGTTAGCCTCGAAACGATCGTCCATTTTCTACCATCATGATATAAATGAAGGCTTTTAATATCATTTAGACTCATTTATTTTATACAGTGCAATACTTTGCTGAATTAAAATAAGTCAAATTAAAACTTAATTATTCACGAGTTCCTGTTCATATTGTAAACATTTGCAACAATTAGATCATGTGTTTACAATGAACATGGCTGTAATGAATTCCTTTAAACAAAACTTTCTGTAAAATTTTCTTGTAATGTTCTTGTTTCCCCAGAAATTGATGTTGAAGGTAATGTAATTTCGGTGCGCTGCCTAGAAATCCTTTTGGTAACAACGTGCATCTGACGCTGTGTAACACTACCCTTGCCTAACTTTCAAACTTATTTTCCAATGCACGGTATTGCAAATTTGACCTATAAAAGATAATTAATAATTCCTATTGAAGATACACGATAGTATAATTTTCGCTCCTACAACTGACTATTTTAAGGTTTTCTTAGTAGGAACGTATTCTATCGCCTTAGACTCTGTATACAGCAATTCTGCATATGTAAACGGCTCTAGAAACCGACTCAAAGACGGTGCCGAAAGTGAAATGAGCAATAGAGTGCCTTTTATGAGTGAGTTGTTCTCTAAGAATAGAGTGCTGCTATAAATATTTATGAAAGCAAAGGAGACCGTCTGTCACCAAAGAAAATACGTACAACCTTTTTATTTTACTTTTTTCACATTTTAAGCAGCGCACTTTGGAATGTTAGCTGACCATTATTTTGTTTCTCAGAACTCGTGGAAAGAGTGTGTAATTCTTGGCTAGTTCGTCGACTGTAACATCAGCTTTCTCTGTACACGCAACAAAATAGGGGAAAGGTCCCTAATTTGAACCGCCTCTTAAATTGAACCGCTCCAATATTTTCCAAACTGTTCGAGAGATGGCATCATAATCCTAGCAAAAGCGTAGCGTGTACAGCTATGAATGCTTGGAGTTGTTGACTTTGCATTCTGAGCTGTGGTTTCAGTTGTATGAAGTGTTGTGTGTTTTTGGTGCTTCAGAAGTAATATTTAACTCATCTAGCTAAGCTTATAGGACCAATTAGACAAATTTCAGATAATCTATATATTAAATATTATAAAGTGTTTATTTAGCAACAATATTTATGCATACGTTTTTTCAAGCAGGCCTCTCCTTGTCACATACATAGATGCTTAATCTTCCAAACTGGCGTAGCTCGTAAATTGAACCACTGTTAGAACCCTATATTGAACTGGTCCAATTTAGGAAACTTATTGAAGTTCTAGGATTGCTCAACTGCGAATAGTATATCGTGTGAATAAATATCCACATAATATGCCAAGTTAAACAAAATCATGTTAAAAACAGTGGATGACATGAATATGTGAACTTCTGAAATGATGGACATGATCCAGTGTGTGAGTTGTAGGATATGGCTTCACCAAAAGTGTGCAAAAGTTAGTGACAAAAAGAAAGTGTTTTATTTTGAAGACTGTGTATAATTGGACTCTTCTGTACGAGAGTAAAAATTAGTAAAAACTCTATATTTCCAAATAATACCTATTCCAATTAGCATTATATAAACATTTAAAATGTTGAAGAAAATTGCTATTCTTATCACAATTTTGGACTCTACTTTTGTTGCTGATAGCATATTTTTTTGAATGTACAATAAAATATGTGTATTTTGTATTAATAAAAATACTTTTAAAGTTAAAAGGATGTGGTTCATTCTAAGACAAGGGTGGTTCAATTTAAGGACCACGTTCCTAATTTGAACCGATTTACACCATCTCACTTTTTAAATGTTGTTTAATTAATAACTGTATTAATTTTAAATTTATGTTAAGGATATTTATAGCGCAAGGATTGGTCCTTTAACGCTCGTGTTTCTGAAAATTTTCATTTGAAAATATAAATATTTACTAATTAGGCTCAAGTGGTTCAATATAGGGACCTTTCCCCTATTACTGTAGTATTACCTAATTAAAGCAATATCTGTAGAATAAATATAAAAATTATACAGTGGATGGAGAAAGCCTTGTGGTTGTAGCAGAGACGTTTTCAGAAATACAAACAAACAGATGCCTTCTTGGTCACACTTGCTTAGCCAAACCCGCAAACTTTTTTCTCTCGACATTCCATGCGAGAAATAACGGCACGGGGGGTGAGAGGCGTGTGAGCATGGCACTGAAACTACCCCGTGTACTCCATCTCACAAGCACCACACCCTCCAATCTTCACAGACGTGTGTGCAACACGAAGGACATAACAAGAACAATGCTCGTGCCGGAGTCAAAACGTATTTCTATTTTCGTCCTGCTGGATTTTTTCTTCATTATTTCAAGTGATACGATGTGGGCGGATAGGGTGCTTTCTTTGCTCTCCCCCCTTCCCCTACCCCCCTCGTGCCGTGTACAAGTCCTACTATTCTTTCTCTGTATTTTTACGAATGCCTCATTAAGTTCCACAGAATAGAGACGCACCCCTTCAATGAAAAACCACTTCAACTTTCATTTAATTTATACGTCACTCGGCCCCTTCCCCTGCCCCTTCTCTACCCGCGACCTCCTATGATGACCTCAGATGTATTGTGGGTGTAAAGAACAGATTACAGAAAACGGGGGAAAAAACAAGTATAAGATGAAAACACTTAAAGTAGGGGTTGCGGTTGGCTGGAAGACCGGCAAGAGAGGGGGTTATTGTAAATCTGCCCTACCCACTTCTTCTGTGCGAAAAAAGAACTAGTGACGTCATTACATGTTTCCTCTTTATTGGTGCGCATTTAGAGTAAGACTGAATGACAAGACTCAGAATTACTATTTGTATTGTCAAGTCATAACTACGCTGATTTATTGTAAAGACGAAATTAGAGTTTCTAAATGTTAACTTTGTATGCTTATGAAAAACTACAGCGGCTAGCACTTATTGGCTAAATCTAGTCACATAAAACCTTCTGGATACCATACTAAAAGATCGTTTCTATAACAACAAACTTTTACTGCTTGTGTTCCATATTATTGCTGTTTTTTTACGCTAGTTGGGGAGTAGACTCAGACTTGAGAAGTAATGCCAGATGTTTTCAGTTTTCCATGCCGATGCTCTGACGCTGAGCTACAAAAGTCTGTTTCTTATAACGGCCGCTGAATGTTATCTTCCGCGCTTCCTTTTGTTCCCCTTTCCGCTGATTGGCTAATGTACACTTTTGAATGGCGATGTATTACAATCCCTGTGCAATGCAAAACTAGGAGATAAAACGATACAAACACTCGTCATGATAGATGCACATGCTTTTCTGAGAGGCAGGTTTAAACCGAAGGATCCTCCTACCTATTTGTCGATAAGAATTTACATGCATTTGAGATGCATTAACTCTGTTAGGCTATATATTTGATTCATTCGTTTATGAAAATATAAATTTGACAAATATCTTCAAGTAGATATACTAAGATTAAATGCATTTCAGATGCATTAACTCTGTTACGTAATATATTTGATTCCTTCGGTTATGAAAATGTAAATTTGACGATTCTTTTCGAGTATATTAAGATAAATGATCATGTTAAATAAGAAAAAAGTTTGTATTCCACGACAGCAGATACGGGACAAAGTTATATAGAACAGGGTTTAGGCAAAGACACCGTATGCCCATTGAAATTTCTCATCAGATTTAAAACCTCGGCGAACTCGGACATTGGAGATATCATACCTCAAAGGCGACTTTACGCATAAAGGTATCTCATCATGACATCTCAGCGGCAGAGAATTGGTACACAAAGCTGAATATTCGTTGTTCGAGTCCCTTATATATTACAGTGCTCACTAGAAAAGTGATTTTATACCCATGTTGCCTTGCACACAACAAAATTTGGACCAAAAATAGTCTCAAATTAAGCAACATGTGCTTAGTTGTGTGGATGATACAGAAAACACAGCTATTTGCGTTATTTGAAACAAACTGTAGTTTTGACGAACTCAACATTTTTTGAGCAGTAATTTTTGCCTGTTCGTTTATACGACATCAATTCAAAATGAAGAGGAACTCGCTAATATTCATAGAGATATTCAAGATATACACCTTATTACTCATGCAAATATCCTGAGAATATATTTTAATGAGAGCTATTTTTGAAAAAATAACAAATAACGAACATTTTCCAGGTAAGGGATAGTTGGGATGAGGAATTTTCATAAAAGTCTTCACCTAACATGCCTACCTAAATATGTCTAGTTCAATGGCATGTGTGACAAATTTTTAGTAGTCTTGTTTTCTTCCATTCTCTACACACACTGCATCAATTAGATCGATATTAATCCCCGTAAAGTGCAAACTTGTGATATATTTCATAATTCTAAGGTTTCCGGTGTGCTGCAATCTACTTCTTACCATTTTTCCAACAAATCTATTTCCAGTCTCTTAGCTTGTACCATTGGTTCTTATTGTCATATTTGCATTCCCATAAAGTGCTGTTGGAACCGTCATCACTATATGTAGTCTTTCCCGACTTTCTTGTGCAATGGAGCCAAATATAGTGTTAAATCTGCCGATTTTGTGCTAATTTTCTTCTGTAAAACATAAAATATTTAAAATGTAGTTTGATTTGTGGATTGCTTTTGATAATAAAATACTAGAATAACGTTTATGGACACTTTGAAAAAATATATTACTTCTTGTTTTAACGAACTCTGCGTATGAAGTATTTTTGAAGCTTGGACAAGGAATAATGCTTGCATTGTTCAGTGAAAATCTAGTAGGAGTATAACCATTGTTTACGATTTGCAGTTAATTTTAATGGCGTTACGAGAAGAGCAACAGGGACTCTGCTCATTACAACATGCTAGTATTATATACCAATCTCATTTTAGGATTAACTTAGCAATAAATTATAGCAAGGACCTCACAGCATAAAAGTATACTTCATATTTACCTGTTAAGGGCCCATGAGCACTACCTATTCTTTCTGACGTATCTGCTCATTTTCTGTATCTAGAGATAATTTAGCAGATGGAAGTGAATCTCAACCGAAATATGAGAAGTCATAAAACAAATGCGGAATGAACCATGTAATTTATTATGCTTGAGATGCAGCACATCGATCAACTTGTCCACTCTTACGGTAACCATTTATGTTCTAACTTCTATTTAAATGCATATGGATGTAACATGGTGAACACAGCAGACTCTTGCAACGTAAACTACAATAATAGAATGTTGCTAATATGTGCAGAAGTGTAGAGGATATAAGGTCTGTTCCATATAAGTTTGCCTCTATTTCTTGACTGTCATGTCGTCTCAAATATCTGCTGCTGACTCTGCTGCCGGCTGCTACAATGGTTGGCTATAAGGTCGATCTCTAGGTGTGCGTGGGCGTAACGTGAAAGGATAACACCAGTTTAAATCGACTGAGAAATGTAATACTTGAGCTATTGAAGCGAGTTGCCGATCGTTTGAAGATAAAGAATGAAACTGATTAAGAATTGTACCCTCGAAACTATAACAATTTAATTATTATACGTGCTAACTTCTGCAATGTTGATTTCACGTTTGAAATAACTGTTTCCTCAATAAAAGAAACTAGAAGCGTAAATTGTCGTGTCGCTAAAATGCTTACCGGCAAAACCCCTCCCGGCTATCACTAGATAACTAGATAAGGTGGTATCTTTATTGATTTCAAATGATTGAAGTTATTACACAAGTAATTCGTGCATGGGTCATTGACCGTACATGCATATTTAAGATACAAGGTATGGTGACAAAATAAACAACATAAAAAGAAACAAAACAAAAAATAAAACTAGAAAAAGGAAAATAGAGATAAATTACCTTTGACTAACTGAACAAATTTGACCTAGCTTCGCGCACTTTAGTCACGAAATTGCCCATGTTATGCCAGTTCCTCTGGTCAGCCAGTAGATCTCTTTCTTGACGGACTTAAGAATGTTTCTTTGAGTTTAATTGTTCGCTGGTTCTCCCAATGAGCACATTCCGCCAAAATATGTACGCAGTCCTCATCCAAATCACAGAATGGGCAGACTCTCCTGCCAGAATCGTCAGTCATTTTCTTTGCGCTCCAGCCCCCCAGTCAAAACCATGCCATTCCTGATCTTTACTAAGTAACTGATAACCCAGCGCGGTCTTAGGCCTGCGAACTGCCAATCACCGGAAGAGACTGTAAGCTCCTAAGGTTGTACACGAAAGGAAAGAAAGACGTTAGTTTTAGCAATACACGCTCTTTTATTAAGTTAAGTCTCGTCTACTTTAGAACTACCCCACCAAAGTTATTATATTATACGTTGCAAATCTTACGATCTGAAAACAACCTTTACTCTTTGCCTACTGAATTCTAAAAATTCTTTCTCCTTCTCATTTTGCCGAACTGCTCTACGTGCAATTTCACACATAGTTTATTTCTTACGTCTTGAATTCTAACTACCTGAATCTTGAGCTAATGGGTTTCTTGTTGACTTACTGGCAGACTTCCTTATTCATTCACATTCATTCACCCTTTTCTCTTCGATTATGCTTGATTCAATATATGGAAATTATTTATTGCAATTATTTATCTATTTTCCTATCATGTATGTATACAATTACTAATCATACGAGTTAATAATTCCGGTATATCTCTCATTGGCTGCTATCATGGAACAGGTTGTTATGCGATACAAAATATTTCCTTATTTAACAATATCATTTACCTTAATATATTTGAAGACAATTGTCAGATTTACTTTTCATAACAATTTAAATTAAATATATTACGTAACAGAGTTAATGCATCTGGTATGCATGTAAATTTTCATCAACAAATTACATGGGAGGATCCTTCGGTTTAAACGTGCCTCTCAAAATGACGAAAGCACTTGACTATTATGATTGTGTTTATATCGCTTTTATCGCTTATCCTTGCACTGCACGTGGCGTTGGTACTATCCAAGATGTCCATTAGCCATCCAGGGAAAAGGAGAGGGAAACGCAGCGTGGAAGATGAAGAAGGTGTATTGAAGGAGTTGTATTATAGTTCAACTGTTGGGGAGCCGAACTTGAAGTAGCTGCAACCGCACGTATGGTAAATAGTTTCCGGTAGCCTTTGCCCCAATTTTTAAAAAAATATTAACTTTGTAATTTGGCTGTTTCTTTAAATATTATATATTTATGTTTGCCTCGGCTGCGTCAGTATTATTGTTAGAGACATGGATGTCTTGGCAGGGTTGTGGTGCGACTGAAGAATGTAGGCTTACACAGATTATAATTTTACTTCACTCCTTTTGTTAATGCTCGATACGATTTAAATAACACTTCACTGATATGGAGAGCTGTGAGATTATTTAATTAATTACTTGCACTTTTTAACACGTAAACTGTTTTTCGTCTCACACGAATACGTATTATACTTCTCGAGAACGTGTCTCGCGTCCGGTTAGGAACACAGTTTACAGGCAACTGACTTCTAAATTTTTAAATTTTTCTCCTTTTTAGTTTCTGATTGGCCAACCCTAGTGCAATAGAATACCTTCATTTAACTAAAGGTTTCTCTGGTTGTTGACTGGCTATTCTATAACTGTCACTATAATTACATTATTGCTTCCAAGAATCACAAGTAAGATTATTAAACTCTCAAACTCATTATTTCCTCAAAGCTACCTCATTGTTACCTATTGTTAGCAACTTTTAAGTTATTATTCTCACAGCTCCTACATTATTAAATTACGTAATATATTCACATAACATTATTACACATGGATACAATAATATAAACATATACAATGACTGTAACAACACTCCTTATATATTGCTACATACACATATTGCTTTAAGGCGGGCTGTTATTGAATTTATATATTATATAATTAGACTGAAATTATTTTAGTGTTAAAAATACTGCCTCAAATAATACAAGTGTGTGGGGCAAGGTTATAAAAACAGGGTTTAATTATAATCTCGATGGCTTCTGGAAGCAAACTACACTCACAGATGTCCTTCTGATTATGGGCTGAACGATTCAGCTTCATAATTAATCACCATTAGGTCTATTAAATACCAATATTTTTATTTGATTTCTTCTTTGTAATACTTTGCAGAAATGACTTGTATGTAGCTAAGCCAAAACGTTGTTATCAAAAACATGGAAGTACAGCAACTATTTTCTATTCTGTAGTGATTAGCTGTTGATCAGTAGTTTGTTGAATTCAAGCCTCAGAATTATTCTGTAGTTTCCCCACCTAGCTGCTCTTTGTGGTTCAGTATGTACTAAGTGTATTGACAAGTTTCGTTTTTCTCAGACTCTCAACTTGTAAGTAAATATAAAATAGTTTGGATAACTTAACAATAAATTGTACGCAAAATTTGAAATATCATTCTGTCTGAATTTGCTGTAAAATATGTCGCCTTTGTATTCATTTAGAGCTGCGTCCCTTGTAACGTTAGAATTAGGTTAATTGTAAAATGTTAAATGTTACGTTAATCTGTACTAAGCTTAAGCAGTGGTCGCGCTAGTTGTGGCAATTTTGTTGGACGCGACCTGCCCTTTATAATTGTTGAAAAATCGTTGCATTTTGGTGTAGAAGGCGACTTTAACAACAACAACAACAAAAACAACAACAATAATAATAATAATAATAATAATAATAATAATAATCGTGTCTTTTACGAATTGAGGTGCCTCAATTGACCTAATGATGATTAATTATGAAGCTTAGGACTCGATTCGCTCAGCCCATTCTCCAGAAGGTCATCTGTGATTATAGTTTGCTTCTAGAAGCCATCGAGATTATAATTAAACCCTGTTTTTTTATAACCTTGCCCCACACACTCGTATTCTTCCGCGCTGCACTAGGATATGGAGTGACGGCAAGACCGATATAAAGTAACAGGACTGCCCCTCAAGCATTTGTTCACAACAGTCAAATTCGTATATACTGGGTCTAATTAAGAAATGCTTGCCATAGGGACATATACATAATTATATCCAGCATGAACATACAACATTTTCTTACTCATTAAGTTTTCAGAAACCATTATGTTATTACATGAGCTCATACAAATCACGTACTTAATTATTGCAGAGGGAGAGATAAGGTAATTTATCTTAACATAAATACATAACGAATATGACCCATTTAGCTCGATCACTACAGCTCTTCGCCTCACGCTTGCCAGACCAACAGATCAACACCACTATGGAATAATTCTCATGATGCGCAAAGTAAGTCCCTCATATATTATAAATAATTAGATAAACTCTGAACACATTAAAAATGTACATAAACTAAAAGTAATAAAACATTGCGTAAAACGGCTACACACACTACATATAAGTATCAAATGACCACGCCGTAACAAAAACAATAATAAAATGTTAAAAAATGTAAATCACGTATACGTCTCCGCAAAATAACGATATTTTAATGCCGAAACATCTGCTTATCGAAAAATAGCAACGGACAAACCCGGGTGAATAATCCAGTCAGAAAGCCTACTAATAATGCAAATATTAAGCTTCCTAAGCCATAGAAGAAACTCCCAAGGGAGAGACGTGTCTGTTCACAATGGCAGAATTGAACTCCTCGAGCAGGTGAATGACGTTCGGACCCAGACACCGAAAACAAGCCACACGCCGCATACGGCGATTAATAGAAATACAGTAGGTAAACAATACCGCTCATTGGCAGCTACCGAAATTATTTGGAATTCGTTAGCCGAAATGACCAATAATGTACAATCAGCAACAGTAATAATAATAATAATAATAATAATAATAATAATAATAATAATAATAATATTTTAGTGAGATCCAAAGCACTATATCTACATCATTTCATGCATCAGATTATTTTGTGTGATCAAGTGTTCAGTGTGCTGTCAACGTTAAGAAGAAACACGTACAACACAGTCAAAAAAAGGGAAGCCGAAGAAAATTTTAACATGTGAGAGGGGAAAACATGTAAAAATCACATGACGTTCTCTTCTCGCTATCGTTTATTTCTGTACAGCTTCTACAAACGATTCTTAAGATGCCTTAGTTTGCTATCAGCTTCGTGTTAATTGGGATAAACCTTTACAGAAATAGCTTCGTTACACATTTCGTTGTAATCAAAAGGGGAATAAAGGAAACCAAAGCGACAGTCAGATGTTTAAAAGCGACTGGCTATAAGCTAGCCTGGAAATTCTACTCTCTTTGCATGATATAGCAAGAAAGAACAGAATAGGACAGCGCGTTTAAAAAAAGTGACAAAGTAATGAAAAATTCAAACCAATAATAACGGATATCTCGGAAATGGCTGATGCAACAGAAAAACTTAATTGAAATAAATTGTGTGTTTTAAAGAGATCTACTTTTCTTTTGTGAAGTACGTTTTTTTCTACAAGGTGATTTATGAAGAACTGACACAGTTATTTCTTAAATTGTTTCAAAACGACTTATGCTAGCGACAACTTATTATACCTGAAATGCAGAGGAATTTTGGGAGATTATTTACCTGTATAGCAAATGTTGAAAATTTCCTTCATCCTGCATAAGGCACAACTCAACACGTCGCTCCATGTTACTGGCCACTCGTTGGAGGACTCTGTTGTCAATAGCTTGAATCTCCTGTGTAATGTTGTGCTTCAGATCGTCCAATGTCTGGAGACGTGTGGCATAAACCCTGTCGTTTAAGTAACCCCATAGAAAGAAGTCCGGCGATGTCAAATCCGGAGATCTGTGGCCATAGGTTCTTGGAAATTATCCGGTCATCAAAGAAACTTGCAATTAGTGCAATGTATTCATTTGATGCATGGCATGTAGCGCCGTCCTGCTGAAAATTTCCTTGACTCAGTTCTACATCGTCTAGTTGCTCAGCAAACTCCATGAAAATCCGTCGGTACTCTGCAATCATCACATTGTTTTAAAAAAAAATGGTCCCACTATTCTGTGTGCAGATATTGCGCACCAAACTCCGATTTTAACCGGATGCATAAGTGCTTCATGAATAAAATGTGGATTTTCGCTGGCCCAATAGCGTGAGTTATTTGAGTTCACATAGCCGAATAAATGGAACTATGCTTCATCTGCGAACCATATAATGGACAATATGGCAGGATTTTGCACAATGAACGCCTGAAACCAACGACAAAAATTCAGTCGTCTATCCTTATCTGGTTCCTGTAACTGATTGATAACCGTAATCCTATACGGCTTTAGGCCTGCAGTTTTTACACCTCTGACACATTGAGTAGTTGTACCCTGTCTCCTGCGATAAACGCCTTAATGGTTTTTTGGGTGATTGATCCAGTCTTGCTCTTACGTCAACAACAACCGCCGTGGGAAGCCTAGATGAACGAGTTTTGCCTTTTTCACTCACCAGATATCCAGTTGTTTCGAATTTGTTTACAGTCCTAGTATTATGTTTCTTTGGGGAGGATTCCGAGCACCAAATTCTCTGAGTTAGCCCTTTGAGTAGCCGTAATTGAATTCGTAATCCAGTATTGCTTTGCAAGGAAGAGTCATTCATTTATTCACGTTGATTAGGACAAAATCTCAAAAACAGTTGCCGACAATAAAACTAACAATTACGAATAAAACATGAACATCTGCGCATCTAGTGACAGGCAATCGAAACTCCAGAACATTTTGCTTAATTTAGTGCTAAAATTGGGGCAATGAATGAATTTCGAACAGAATAATTAAAAAAAAAATAAATGTGTCCGTTCTTCATAAATTATCCTGCATCTCTTAACGTTTACCTGTTGTATAGAACACAAAATTTCATTGGAATCAAGACGACCTCACAGCTATTCTCAGAAAACTGAAGATATACATTTTGTCATGTAAAAACATAAAGAGAGAAATTTAAAAAAAAAAAAAAAAAAGGTGAATAATTTTCTAAGTAAAGCGTAGTTTGAGGTGGGGGGATTTTCTTGAAAGTCTTTGAGTGAATCTTAGGAAGATATCGAACTTAAACACCAAATTTGGTATTTATCTGACATTTCGATTTTGATTTATCTGTTCCAGACACACACACACACACACAGACCCATATTAGAACCATATAATTGTGCTAATGTAGACCGTCATACAATTATATGACTCGACAGATTTGCTCAGCTTTTACCAAGCGGCAGTCTTGAAAGGTGTTGTTAATGGGCAAATTAGTTATTAAAAAACGGACAACAAATACTGAAGCATACTCATATTTTCACACCAAACTTTGGGCATAACGAGAAACCTTCTTATTTAAAGAAAAATTGCTGAAGCCCAGCCGGGAATCAAAACAGGGAATCCTCGAACAACTGAAGAAGATATTTTATTAGCTGCACGTATGGAAGCCAATTTGAAGAACGGATTTTCTTTTACGTTGTTTGCAACACGCTTGGGGCATCAATTTGAGCAGATGGTTTGTTACGTTATTTGCACCACGCTTTGAGCGTCAATTTGAAGTAGTTTGTATTGAAGAAGTATTATATTTCAACTGTTGGGGAACCGAACTTGAAGTAGTTGCAATCGCACGTATGGTACCCGGTAGGCTTTGCCCCAAATATACTTTCTGGTGGCCTTTGCCCAAAAATGTTATAAAATAATATATTAACTTTGTAATTAAACTGTTTCATTAAATATTTAATATTTATGTCTGCCTCGGCTGCGTCAGCATTATTGTTAGAGACATGGATGTCTTGGCAGGGTTGTGGTGCGACTGAAGATTGTAGGCTTACAAAGATTATAATTTTACTTCACTCCTTTTATTAATGATTTAAATAACACTTCACTGATATAGAGAGCTGTGAGATTCTTTAATTAATTACTTGCACTTTTTAACACATAAACTATTTTTCGTCTCATGCTAATACGTATTAAACCTCTTGAGTACACTTTTTGCGTCTGGTTAGTATCGTTGTCTTACACCAACTGAATTGATTTCAACCTGCTAAACTTGTAAATTGCTGTATTTCAAGTCTCTGATTGGCTATTCCTAATCCAATAGAATACCTTCATTTAACTAAAGCTTTTTCTGGTTGTTGATTGTCTATTTTTATAAACTGTTACTAAAATTACATTATTGCTTCCAAGAATGACAAGCAACATTTAAACTTTCTAATTCATTATTGCCTCAAGGTTACCTCATTGTTAGCAACTTTTAACCTATTATTCTCACAGCTCCTACATGATTAAATTACGTAATACATTCTTATAATATTATTGAACATGTATACAATAGTATACAATAATATAAACATATATAATGACTGTAATATACACTTTTTATATGTTGTTACATACACATATTGCTTTAAGGCGGGCTGTTATTGAATTTATATATAATATAATTAGACTGAAATCATTTAAGTGTTAAAAATACTGCCTCACAACAGTCAGGACTAAAATATTTGTGTTTTTTTTAAGTTCTTGAGCGTCAACACAAGCACGCATCTGGATTGCATAAAGCCAAATTATTAGGAAATGGTGGAAAGCTATATGTAATATGTTGCATTATAACATTTTTTTTTCATGAAGTCAAAATTTCAGAGATTTTCACAACGGTATTCTTAGAATTGGTGATTCAAAAGTTCGCAAGGATACATACATATCCGGTGAGGAAATTTCCTTCCGTCTGGCTCTCCGTTACCAAGGAAACCATTATCATATCCAGTACTTGGCATTAACAAGGGATGCAATGTAGTGGCCCAGACAATAGAAGATCGTTATTTCTCCTCCAATCAAAATGGTACAACACAACATCTCTCCACTTAACTTTACCTCCCACATCTTGAGGGAGAGAAAGGTCTGATTGGATTATAGGCCTATAACCTACATTTTAATTTGTACTCCAAACCTTCCTCTTACCCCACCACCTACAGTACAAGCTTCAGCTTCCCTCTCTCTTTTTGTATTATTACTTCTTTTCACAACGTCAGAATGAAAAGGACAAATGGGAAAGAGGGGGAAGGGAGAGAAAGGGGAGAGAGAAAAGGGCATAGAAAAATTATTTCCATTTCCCAGTATTTTTGTGCACTGCCTTGTTGTTCCACTTGGAGGTTTTATCCCATCCCAAAAAAGGCCTCTTGTTCCTTTAGAGGAAAGCAACGACGATGCTGATGATGATGATGACGACGGTGTTTCATCTAATTCGGAAAGGTTTTTTTCTATCGGAACGCTCATATACAACTTTGCATTGAGTACGAGTGGAGAGAAATAATATAATGCCTTCAGAAGTAGTAATGGAGTCTGCTCTACTCAGCCCACAATGATAAGCACCCCTTGTTAGCATTCTCCATTGTAGGTAAGCCAGGATTCAAATACCGCAGGCTTTTGTTACCGGATGGGAGATGTTTTTACTCAGCGCATGCGAATGTTGCAGCAAACCTGGATATACATGCCTTGTTGCTTAAAACTGCAGTTATTTACAAGGGTCATTCAAATGAAAATGGAAAAAAAAATTGTTTAGGAAGAAGGAAAGCTATGCAGTTGCTTCTAACTTTCCGATTTTATGACCTTAGGAGATTTGATTTCAACGGCGTTTTCTCTTCAGTGCTAATAGTGATATAAAGCGCGAATTACGAAGAGTCGTGCTTCTATAGATAAGACTGAGGGAGCGAGTTCGGGCTTACGGTAGGTGTGTTAATGAAAATCGTTAGCGCTATTTTTGAGGAAAAAAAGCGAGCATTTTTTCCAAGTAAACGGAAAATAAAGTCAACAAATTGATGTGATACAATCACATAACTTTCTCTACCCTATATCGTTTATTGGTTGATGTACAAATCATTTTTATTAAGCTTACTTTTGAGGCAGTATTTTATACCACAACACTGTGAATGCCAGAGTGATTGTAGTGTAAATTAAAATTATTGTATGGCAATGATTTGAGATGTTTGTTAATTATAAGCATTGTTATGAAATAAGTTTACACGGCTTCAGTGAAACTGACAATAGGAGCGGGTAACAATGTAGCGAGGGGGTGAGTTGTTTATTACGTCAGAGTAGCGCGCTTTTCTTTAGAAATGGAGGGAATATCTTCCCTAGAGCATGTGTTCGTAATTTTGATTGGATATAAAAATAGACGCTTATGTTGGCACGTTTTATTAACCAATAGCAGCTCTGTTATAATGTTTAGTAATATCGGGGTGAGGGAGTATAAAAAGCTAAAGCCAGAGACGGGTAACGCGCAGTTCTACAGAATCCTTCAGAAGTTACACGTCGCTCAGTTCAACAGAATCATTCACGTATTACACGTCGCGCAGTTCTACAGAATAATTCACAAGGCAAACGTCGCGCAGTTCAACAGAATCATTCACGGGTTACACGTCGCGCAGTTCTACAGAATCTCTCGCGTCGTAAAGTTAGTTAAAAGATGTGAAATACGCAAATTAATAATGTGCGGCAAATAAGTGATAATAGTTACATTCGAAAATACAACAGTTTCAGTCGGGCGTGTATCAAGAGTAATTATGTGAAATGAATAAAGTGTGACGGCAATAAAAGTGTAAAAATAAATTCTTTTATCAGTGTTATCTTTTAGTAACAACTCCTTTCCGTTTACACACCCTGTTCAAGAGATTTGCTCGACTGGGTAATAATAGCTAGCCGGAGGACAAAGAACTCAAAATTAAAAATAGTAAAACAATAACAGGCGCTCAGCAAATAAGATAACACGAAGTAACCGCGACACTTTTCTACCTACTTCATTTTAATCCAAATAAACCATTGCAGAAATAAACTACTTGTACATTACACATTTCGTTACAGCTACAAAGGGAACAGCGATAGTCAAATGTTTAACTGGATGCGATACGCTGGCCTTAAAACTGCACTGTTTCCATGGAATCGCGAGAAACAACTGCATGTTGACTTTAAAAGAATGACCAAGTAATGAACAATTCGAACCATTAATAACGGATATCTCAGAAATGGCTTATGCCATAAAAAAGTTATTTGAATTAAATTGTGTGTTTAAAAGAGATCTACATTATTTGTGCAAAACGTTTTCGCCTATCGTTTATCGTTTACCAGTTATACTGGATTAAGGAAAATTCCTTCCGAATGAAGCGGATTTCATAGGTTATTTCCAGAAAATTCAAGATATACACTTGAATTATCTTTAATATATGGTATTTGATCAAAATCGTTAGAGCCATTTTTTAAAAAATAAAAAGTTAGAAAAATGTCATATGTAAAGCGTAGTTTGGGGTGGGGGGATTTTCTTGAAAATCTTCGTGTCGCATCTTTGAAAGATACTGAACCAAGTTTCGTTTTTGAGTTATGCTGTTCACAGACACACTCACGGACCTTTCTCTAAAGAGCTTTTTTGGGGGCTTCATGAGGCCTTCAAAACATGTATTTCCATTTAAATCTGGGTATAGAAGTTTTGGGTGGAATGCAATACCTTCTCTAACTACTGTGTATATGGCAGAGAAAGTAAAAATGTTTACATTCGTTGGTTAGCGATATTCAGATGCATTCCGGGCATCTGAATAGAACAATTATTGCATCATGCACACCCAACGCGGTAGTAACAACAGCACGTCAGCTGCTGACTCCGTCTCCCTACGTACATCCACACCCAGGACATTGTGGGCAGAGTGCAGTAACAGCGCTGACATGTGGTCAATAAGGTAGTATACCGACCAGAAACTCAAACGCCACTATTTCCGAAAAGTGGGTGCTCAATCATTGGTGAAGAAAATTTAAGATCTTTAATCTTAAAGGAAGTACCAAAGGTGATTCTTACTGACTTTTGTGTGCTGATTTCAAATTTTTTACAGAACTTTTCCATCACTCATAGCTTTTGTGTAATTGCACGAATAACATTTCTAGTAATTATACATTTTAATATGTGGAACACCTTAGCTAGAATACCTTTTACGTGCCTAAAATGAATGTGAAGCAGATTTTTGACTGTACCTTGCTTGAGGAACTTCTCGAGTGTACAATAGCAGTCTGTGGACATATCTGGAGTCCATTTTCCCTGGTAACCTCTTTCAATTACAGCGATGTCCTGATGGAAACGTTCGCCATGTTGGACGGTGACAGCGACGAGGTTCTCAGGGAAGAAGTCAAGATGGGAGTCCAACATGTGTATTTTCAAAGACATATTACATCCTATGACCTTATAGTTTTCAGTCAGCTCACTGACAAGCTCTCTGTAATATTCAGACCTATGGTTTCCTAGAAAGTTTATGACAAGGCTTTTGAAAGAGCTCGTTCTTGCATATTTAAGAGGTTTTCAAACTGTGAGCCTTTCATAAGCTCTCTAATTTGAGGGCCAACAAATATTCCCTCTTTTAGTTACGGTTCCTTAATATTTGGAAATTTAGTTTTCAGGAACACAAATACATTCCCGTCATAATCCATTGCGTTCACAAAGTTCTTAATCAAACCCAGAATGCTGTGTAAGGAAGCAATACCTGTCCTAGATTGAATGACCCTCTCTTTGGCCAGCCTTTTTTACATAATGATTGTTTTTAGCTCTACTATCTGAAACGGCAACTCTAGACCGAGCCCGAGAACTGTAATTATAGATAATTTATTAATTAATTTTTATTGATGTTAAATCATACTATGTACATATCTTTTTCTTATACTGCTTGTATAGTTTGAGAAGGTGGTTTAACGTTATGTATGTATGTAGGTTACTAATATTAGAAGAGTTATAAATGTTTAATGTAAATAATTTAAGCGTAATGTTAAAATACTGTCCACGACGAAATGTTTTAGCTACAGGAACAGTGTCTTCGAAGGCAGAAAATCTAGTTTTACGATGTCTCTCTGGTCGCAGGGCCATTGTTCATACAGCGAGGGTGTAAAGTCTTTGTCCTATTATTCGATATCGCCGTGACCAAGTGAGAGAGACAGCTAGCTTAACGGTAAATTTAGGAAAAGCCGCGATTTATGTTAAACTTGGACCAATGAGATCCCTGTAAGTTTATACGAAATAGTGAGACGCGTCGAGTGGCGCTAAAAATGGACCAATAGGAAAGGAAGCAGCCCCAGAAGCCTGCGACTATAAATGGATCTGCTAGGAACAAATTCGAGGCATTTCATTTTGGCATTTTGTCATTTATGGGCAGGGAGAGATGCTGCAGGATGTGTGAGAGATATCACGCCAAAAGGGAATATAAAGACAGTTTTCGAAACACACCTAAGAACCGCTACTCGTAAAGAGATAATAAGCATATTTAAACTTCGTGTCATATCCGCGCCGCGTTTTAACAGCGGTGGGCAGTATTTTAACGGCGGCAATATCAGTGTTGTGTACTACGTGGAGTAGTTAAATAAAGGAAATTGCAGTGTCATCTTTTCGTAACCAAAGCACGTCTATTTCTCCTTTTTACCACGACCCGAGGTCTACGCTTCCTTTACCAAGGATAAGTCCATGCTCCCACCTAGTTTTAAAGAAAATTACTGCAGCTAGCCGAGGACAAAATTGCAGAGAACCAGCACACTGCGAACATCTGGAGCCAACATGGAGGATGCTGCAAGGTAAGACGTGAGCAACGGACAGGAGGAGGTGACTACCGCATATCCCACATGCACAAGAAACAGCAACATTTTGTATAGCCAATGTGTAACCTAAGTAAGATAGCTATCACTTTAAAATTTGCACATATCTGTCATAGTCATCATACAGATACTGGATAGCAAGAGATGCAATTTCATGTAACTCTCCTTCATACCAACTGCGTGGGATATAGGAATGGATGGAAACTTTTTTCCCATAATGTACAAGACTCGTTTCAAGCTTGTTTTCGAGGAGTCAATGAACAAACGCCAATCTTCAAGTTTATGTTGAACATCCAGGAACTCTATCAAAGAATCAACATTATTGCAGAAAGCTAGGTCCTATTTAGAAAATAAATGCTCAAATTCCTTTTGGGGTTGACGGAAAGAAGTTACTTTGGTGCTTCAAAGTTGAAGCAAGTAACTCAGCTTTACTTTTAGATAACCCAAGACCACGCTCCAAATCATTTACATCCTCGTGTGTTAGAAAGTGCGGTTCGTTTATGGTAACTCCTTCCACAAGCTCCTGATCACTCTGTTGTAATTCACCAATGTCATCAACACTTTCAACATCTTCAGTCTCGTTTCTGTCGTCTGGTGGAGTTCGTATGGAAGGCTTGGTCCATGAGGCACTGGTCGAATTGGTATTCTAAAGATGGATATTTAACAGCATGTTTGGACTTTGAACTTATTCCAGATATATTTGTCAAGCAGATGTAGCAGTCTGTTATATGATCCTTAGGTTCCCACCGTATCATAGGAACTGCAAAAGGCATAATATGACGGGACCCTGTTAACCAACCGGTTAATAGTGTTAAACATTTGACACAACAGATTTCTGGAGCCCAAAGCTTATTCTGGTCTATTTTATTCTCAAAATAACACTCATAAGCTCTTTTAATTTCGAGGGGTCAAATTTCGCCTCTGCACTTTTAAAGTGAACTCACTACAAATGTAACAATTCTTTTTTTCATCGATTATACATTTGCCTCACATTTGCCCCACGTTATCCTCCTTCTAATCCAACAATGCTTAATAAAACACACTATTAGCTGACACTAAATTTGTTAATTTACAATTTGAGAACACACAGATTAGCTTCATTCATTAAACAAAGCTTCCACTCCTCTATGTAGGGCCCTTTCTATCTGTAACAGACCTGCCTTATTGTTGTTGGACCTGGGCAGGAAAGCCATAGTTTTGTGAAGAGAAACCCATTGTTGAACATTGTCATTCCTGAAGTCACAGACAACAATCCTCTAAAACAAATATGTCATATGTTGAAATAATGAAATAAATTTTTGTAATCAGTACAATTATTGCCTTATGATACTAAACATGAAAACAGTTTCTTTAATATTACAATAAATTGGTGGATGATGTAACATTTTGGCTTCATTTTTTGATCTGGCAGATGCAAATACATAAGAATCAGCAGAAATTATTTATTAAAATTTTTATTGTTGACCAATGTAATGGTCCCAGGACATGAGTGAATCCCTTACCAGGTCTCCCAGCAAAGGAAAAAGAAAAAGAAATCTCTATGCCGGTATTGGAAATTGTACCCGGATTCCTTCGCACCGCAAGCTACAGCGCTTTGTGGAATAATAATAATAATAATAATAATAATAATAATAATAATAATAATAATAATAATAATAACAATCCATTACTGCAAAAAAATTATTTAAAACAAAATTAAACATTCGAGCCGGCCGGTCCGGGTAGTAGAGTATCGCTATTCTCGGGCTCGGGCTCGTTTCAGATCGGGCCTGTCCGGGTGGTAAAGTACCACCTATTCTCGGGCTCGTTTCAGATTGGACCGGTACGGGCGGTACAATATCACCTATTCTCGGGCTCGTTTCAGATCGGACCGGTCCGGGTGGTACAGTATCACCTATTCTCGGGCTTGTTTCAGGTTGGGCCGTCCGGGTGGTACAGTATCACCTACTCTCGGGCTCGTTTCAGGTTGGGCCGGTGCGGGTGGTACAGTATCACCTACTCTCGGGCTCGTTTCAGGTTGGACCGGTCCGGGTGCTACAGTATCACCTACTCTCGGGCTCGTTTCAGGTTGGACCGGTGCGGGTGGTACAGTATCACCTACTCTCGGGCTCGTTTCAGGTTGGACCGGTCCGGGTGCTACAGTATCACCTACTCTCGGGCTCGTTTCAGGTTGGGCCGGTGCGGGTGGTACAGTATCACCTACTCTCGGGCTCGTTTCAGGTTGGACCGGTCCGGGTGCTACAGTATCACCTACTCTCGGGCTTGTTTCAGGTTGGGCCGGTGCGGGTGGTACAGTATCACCTACTCTCGGGCTCGTTTCAGGTTGGACCGGTCCGGGTGCTACAGTATCACCTATTCTCGGGCTCGTTTCAGATCGGACCGGTACGGGCGGTACAATATCACTTATTCTCAGGCTCGTTTCAGATCGGAACTGTCCGGGTGGTACAGTATCACCTATTCTCAGGCTCGTTTCAGATCGGAACTGTCCGGGTGGTACAATACCACCTATTCCCAGGCTTGTTTCTGATCGGGCAGGTCCGGGTGGTACAGTATCACCTATTCTCAGGCTCGTTTCAGATCGGGCCGGTCCGGGCGGTACAATATCGCCTATTCTCAGGCTCGTTTCTGATCGGGCCGGCCCGGGCCAAACCTAAGAATTTCGGCCCATGCAGACCTCTACTGTGCACATTCATAGTTTTTACAATTTTAGATAAGAGCTCATGTCTCTAAAAAATTATAAATACTGACGCAGCCGAGGCAAACATAAATATATAATATTTAAAGAAACAGTCAAAAATTACAGAGTTAATATTTTTTAAACATTTTGAGGCAAAGGCCACCGGAAAGTACATTTGGGGCGAAGGCCACCTGAAAGTACATTTGGGGCGAAGGCTACCGGAAACTTTTTACCGTACGTGAGGTTGCTACTACTTCAAGTTCGGCTCCCCAACAGCCGAAATAAAATACAACTCCTCCTAAAATAAACCTTCTTCAAGGGGGGATAGGAGGTTTAGAGATCGCCAAACGTGTATTACCGAAAAAAATATATGAAAATATATATTTCAGAAACTTTTTAATATTTTTTTCCACATGAAATATAAATATGGAATTTCTAGGTGGAATGAAATAGTTTCTCTACCTACTATGTGTATAAGTAGATGAATATTCATCTAATAAAGTCTTACAGAATATGTATAAAGAAACAATTATTAATGAATGTCTACCTAAGCGACGGCGTGATATATATAAAAAGATATATAAATATAAAAAGATGATTTACAAAAGACTGTGTATGAATTGGGTACAAGATTAGAGGAATGTGGACTTATATATCTGTAAACAAACTGAAAATAATGCCGTTCCGTGGAAAACGGTATTATCAAAAACAGTTATCCATAACAATGTATTAGAGCAAATTAAACAGTAACTATTTAGAATACAGGATTACATACTTTTACAACAAAGATTTGAGCTATATAGTGAATGGAACTCTGGCAAGAAGGAAGAAAGGAAATACATTTAAATATTTGAAGAAATGGCTTTTTCTTATACTGGAGTAGAATAAACCTCACTTTAAGGAAAATTAAAGCACCCAAAATAACTGATAAAATTAAAAAAATTGAATTATAAGGGGAGAATTAAATATTACAGCAAAATATTTGTATTACTGCAAAACCAACTCAATGCAGAAATTCGCAGAGAGAATACATACAATGGATGGATACAATTTGCTTTACAATTTTAGCCAATAATTACCAACCAATTGGCAGAAAAAACGCCGAAAGTTAGCGATAAGAACAGGAAATATTCCAATCCTTGATGAGATCACCATCAAGCTCTAGGGTATATGTTTTAGTGCTTCGCAATTCTTTGAAATTTACGGGCTTTTTATAACCTTTTCTGCATTACGCCCGATGCTGGAGTTTGTTAATACTCACATAGGACATATATTTTTCCATTTTTGAAGCTCTTAACCGGTCATTTAAGATGCCAGTATTACTTTCTTCAATTAAGCCACTGAAAACCGTGTATTTAGCAGATTTATGCATTATCCATAATATTCAATATAACTGCCGTGTTCCTTTTTAACATTTGAATAAATAGTTTTATTTTAATGCCAGAAATTATACTGCAAAACACGTAGCTATTATTGGCGATCAGCCGAATAATGTCTTTGGATGCGTCCAAGCATTCAGTCAGAATAATAAATGTATGTCCTTCAACATATCTTATTTTTATTATTCTTTACATTATTATAATATTGCGATGCAAGGGGACCCGGATTACAACCCGGTTCGGGAATTTTTTCTTTTAGAAGCTGTGATACGGAGTGTAATCATAAGCTGTTTCAGTGGCATGTGCTAGCACCCCCCAATCCCAAGGTAGTCTCTAGATCTGAAGGTCGCAGGTTCAAACCCGGCGGAGGGCGATGGATTTTTTTCGGGAGTAACAATCTTTAGCATGGTTCCCTTCAGAAGGAAAATAAAGCTGGTGGTACCGTGTCGTAAATTTTCGACGCGTAAAAGAACCTCAAGCCTGATAAAGAGGCCTCTGAGCAAAATTTCCGGTCTTTCACGCGCATATAGAATAGTTAATTAAAGAGAATTAAAGAGAGTCCATAAATAAAACTCATTTTTTTCCAGACCCCAAAAATTGCTGTGTAAACGGAGCAGAAGATACAGTGGCCATGTGATAGGCAATGTTACGCTCGGTCTAGGGATTACATAACATACAAATTGTTACTTTAGTGTCACTAAGCAGTTCTGAAATAACTAGTAAAAATTAATTATTAACCGAACTAAAGGAGGCAGAGCCGATGGTAACGATTTCAAGCGGCGAAAGGAAGAAAAACATTCGTATTCCAAATGTATGTAATAATTTTTAATAAAAGTTATTATTGTATACAGTATTAACATTGTATTAAAATATTTAGGACTGGGAGTCCGGGTTCGATTTCTGGCTCTGGGGTGGCGGTTTTATCCATGCCTTCACCTCTGACTTGCTCATCTGAAGTACCACCGAGGCCCAACGTGGTTCGGAGTCTAGAGCTGTAGGTCCTCTCATTCCACCACCATCCCCATCATCCTACCATCGGAGGTAACGGATTCCGCCAGCTAGGTGCCTCCACCTCAGAAGTGGATCCAGTATTGCTTAGTGAAATGAGGTAATCCCGAAGTTCATAGGCCACATATGGGAAGCGTTAAAGACACGAAGACGTATTTAGAAAGACTATTTTGTAAAATCAGTAATTTTTTTCTGGATTTACTTCTTCTCTTATTTATGTTGGTGTTGATTCATGCTTTGATACACAAAACTACAAAAAGAAGTTTTGTTATATTGATTATGTCGTAATTCAATATTTCCCCTTAAGATTTGACACGAATTTGTGGTGTGGTATAGTATTGGTGTGGCTTAAAGAGATCTACATTTTTTTTTGTGAAGTAAATTTTTGTCTAAATATACCTTAACCTTTACCGTTATAAAAATTCCTTCCGCATGGAGGGGCTATTCCCAGAAAATTTAAAATATAAATTTTATTTGTTATGTAATGTCTTAAATATATAGTATTTTAATCAGAATCCTTTTGAGTCACTTCTGATAAAATAATTTTTTTTTTGAAAAATTGTTCATGTAAAGAGTCATTTGAGGTGGTGAATTTTCTTCAAAATCTCCGTGTCGCACCTTTGGAAGACGCATACATAAATGCCAAGTTTGTTATTTAACCTATTTTTCGTTTTTGAGTTATGCTGTTTACAGACACGTCGACCTTTTTCTAAAACTATTTTTTACTTTCTCTACTACGTATAGTAAATAGGGGAAGTATTGTATAGCACCCAAAAATTCGATACCAAGATTTCACCGGAAATATATGTTTTGAGACCCCCTGAATCCAAAAAAAAAAACATTTTTGGAAACATGTCCGTGTGTGTGTTTGTGAACAGCATAACTCCGAAACGAACAGTCGGATAAACACCAAACTTGGTATTTAGGTTCAGTATCTTCCAGAGATGCGACACGAAGGTTTTCAAGAAAATTCCCCACCCCAGATTACCATTTACATGGTACATTTTTCGAAAATCAAAAATGGCTCTAACGATTTTGATTAAAATATTTCTCAAATGGGAATTCGTTATTCATTTTTTGTCTTGGATATGCAAAGAGTATTAATCTGTGGCAAAGAGAATGGTGCTGCACATAGCAACCAGCTATTAAGAGATATGTCTATGCTTAAAAGCTACTGTATTTCTATATTGCCCTTGCAAATGCAAAACAAGGGGAACATAGTAGGCCTTAAGCAATAGTCAAATATTTTTAGAACTGGTCGCTATGCGTAAAATGTAATTCTCTTTGCATGTCAAAAGATCGTTTCTGCAAATGTTTATCTCGATTAATATGAGATAGATGGAGAATAAGAGTTTGTTAAAATAGTTTCTACAAGAGTAGAGAAAGTCATGTGAGTGTAACACATCAGATTTTTTTCTTTTTTTAACTCAGTGAGTCGCAGAACGTGTATTTCCAGTAAAATATGATTGTCGAATTTTTGGGTGGGATGCAATATTTCTACTTATTACAGGCAAGTAAAAAAGTAGAAACGAATTAGTGAATATACAACAAGATATAATTAAAAACAAATAAAATCACACCAGCAATAAAATGTGCAAATAAATACCAAAAAGTAGAAAAGTAATATGTAATTACATAGAATATTTAAATGGAAAGTTACACATCTTGTCATTTTCTTACGTAGCTACATTTACCGAAAAACTTAATGAGTGCCTAGTGAAAGTGACTGTGGTTATTAAGTGACAAAACACGAAGTACTAAATAGTCATTATCAAATTAATCCATTGAACTGTGAAACAAAAGTAGAAACCCAATTGTGACGTGCCCTTGAAGACTTCCACATCACAGTTTCTGCCGACAGCCCGTCTGGAGTCTGCATTGAGCACACCGTGTGAGTGTAACACATCAGATTTTTTTCTTTTTTTAACTCAGTGAGACGCAGAACGTGTATTTCCAGTAAAATATGATTGTCGAATTTTTGGGTGGGATGCAATATTTCTACTTATTACAGGCAAGTAAAAAAGTAGAAACGAATTAGTGAATATACAACAAGATATAATTAAAAACAAATAAAATCACACCAGCAATAAAATGTGCAAATAAATACCAAAAAGTAGAAAAGTAATATGTAATTACATAGAATATTTAAATGGAAAGTTACACATCTTGTCATTTTCTTACGTAGCTACATTTACCGAAAAACTTAATGAGTGCCTAGTGAAAGTGACTGTGGTTATTAAGTGACAAAACACGAAGTACTAAATAGTCATTATCAAATTAATCCATTGAACTGTGAAACAAAAGTAGAAACCCAATTGTGACGTGCCCTTGAAGACTTCCACATCACAGTTTCTGCCGACAGCCCGTCTGGAGTCTGCATTGAGCACACCGTGCTATAAAAAGCTGCTGTAGGGAAGTCCCACTCTGAGGTAGTGGGGAGAAGTCAGTGCTTCCTTCACCCTCACCTCGCTTACATGTGCGGGATGATGATCGGCAAACCTCAAAATTCTTGTCAGCGGTTTCCTGTCGCAATCTACTGCCTGTCACTTAACAAATACCCACAGCAGCCGGGAAGGGCCCAGTGATTACTTTATCTACTACTTACTTATAGCAAATAGATCAAGTGAAATAATAGCCAACATATATAATTGCAAAATTTCAATAAATAACTCCAAAGTAATTGCAATACGCAATTAGATCTAATATCGTATTAAATAATAAAATAATAGACCAGATATCACATTTTCAATATGTAGGATGTGAATTAACGTATCGAGAAAATAAAGATATAGAAAATAAATTAACGAAATTCCAGGCTGTATGTAAAACCGTAAAAACAAACTTAGGTCGGAAAACAAGGAAGTTATATAAACTATGGTAGCCCTTTCGTTGTTTATGGAAACGAAAATTGGATAATTAAATCACAGGATTAAGGGGACAAGGTGGAAATTACACCTTAAGTGTGTTAAATTACCACTATTTTTAAAGTTCTCAATGTTTTTTCTGAAATTTTTATAAATTATTCTATAGATCATGACAATTATTTCAAGTAGTTTGCATCGATAACCTATGTAAACACTATTTCATTCAGCAGAAAAATAAGAAACTTTACTCTTAAAACATGTACCGTTTTCTCTGATACTACTTGTAATATAGAACCACGCTTTTCTTAGAATTATCAACTATCTTCTGAACCTCAATTATTGAGTTATGTATATCAGTTCATTAGAAATTGAAAAACAATATATTTGTAAAGTCAAAAAAGTAGAATTGTGGGAAATTTGCAATGTTGTTGCTTTCTTAATATCACTAATATACATTATAAAATTATGATTGTGGTTCAGAAAGTTTAACTGTGTGTTGCATACATGTACTGAAAATTTCAGCTCTCTACCTCTTATGCTTTCTGAGAAGAAGGTACATAAGTATCCAAAAGTGTTGTTTTGGGTAAACTAAATTTAAAGTTTGAACATTAAAATTCTGACACACTTCAGTGCATTCCAAGGTCATGATCATCTGCACCTTCATTCCTGGATTACTGCAGCTATTTTGATAGCCTTCTCTTGGTCCTGTCCTCTTTTGTTAATTTCTGAACTGCACGCTGGGCATGATATAGCCGTTCGTTGTTGAAAGATACAAAAATATTCTAAGGGGCGTTGAATGGCAGTTTTAAAGGAATGCAGACTAGCATTTGAATGGTATTTAAATGTTTTAAGAACCTCTTAACCCCCAAAAATTATCTATTTTCTGAAACTGGAAATAATAGAGATTTTATTAGCATCTAAAACAAAAAAAAGTGATTTTCGACCATTTCAGAGTACCTTGCCCCCTTAAAGCAAAATACAAGCAGCAGAAATGCTATTTTTACGTAATATAAAGGAATGTAAAACAGCGGATAGCATAAGAAACCAAACTGTCAGAGAAGAATTAAATATGCATATGATTGAAGAAAAAAATTCAATCATATAACAAGAAATGGACAGAACATTTAATCCGAATGAGCAACGAAAACATTCTGAAGAGAGCTTTCCTATATAACCTAAGAGGAAAACGAGATTTTGGCCGACCCCGTAGAATCCACTTGTGACTTCGCCGAAACAGGCTGCATAGCTTAATTCCTGATTATTATTATTTTTATTCTTAAGTACAGTAAGTATTGCATTTCGCCCGAAAATTCAATATCGAGATATCACCGGAAATACACGTTTTGAAGCCCCCGAATCCAAAAAAGCATTTTTAGAAAGAGGTTCGTATGTGTGTGTGTGTTTGTAAACAGCATAAATAGGTATAAATAAAATGTCCGATAAATACGATACTTTTTAGGTTCACCATCTTCCAAAGTTGCGACACGAAAATTTTTCAAAATATTTCCTCATCCTAAACTATACTTTAAATGGAAAATATTTTCAAAATTTTGCATTTTTTCAAAAATAGCTCTAACGATTTTGATTAAAATGCGTGTTTAAAATATTAACATGACAAATAAAATTTATATCTTGAGCTTTCCGGGATAAGCTTTCATTCGGTAGGATTTTCCATAATTTTGTTTAACTGGTAAAGTTTAAGACAGACAGAACCTACTTCTACACAAACAAATTCAAACTCCTTAAAGCATACAATTTCTTTTAAATACGGTTTTTGTGGCACTAGCGATTTCCGAGCAATTCGTTATTACTGGTTTGAATTTTTTAATAATTCATGTTTTTAAAGTACTGTCGCTATTCATTTGTTTCTCACGATGTCATGGAAAGAATAGCTATGCTATTTCTGGCTATCATTTCGGTTACTATCCCTCTTGTACCCGCAACGAAACGTGTAATGTAAATATTTCACCAAAGGTTTATCTCGATTAACGTTGAGTAAATAAGTCATATGAATGTCACGTATCTGATTTTTGGAACTTAACAACTATCTTGTTCCATTTCCTTGCACATGCTCGTGTAACGTCACAGATTTATCATAAAATAGCCAAAAGAGTCATGTGTTTAGAATCACACGACTTTCTCTACCCACTACCATTTATTTTCGTATCTACTCTCCATGCTTTTCATACAAAAGCTTGTTTTTCTGTCCATTTCCTGTTAGTGAGGATAAATATAAGCAGAAATAGTTTCAATAAATGTTTTGTGGCTGTTAAACCAGAGCATATAGAAGTCTGATACGACAGTCAAATGCTTTGTACTCGCCTGCCTTGTTAGTCTGCAAATGTACAGGATAAACAAAAGAAACGCAGTTGAAAACATACTGCTTATCACTGGAAAATCGCAGCTAACTAGAGCCAATATTTTAGAATCGCTTTTGCTTGAAAACTTATTTGAGAGGAACAGGGTGTGCTTTATTTTGTTATTTTTCTTTCCGTAATATTAAATGAAATTCTTTACAAATAGCATGAAACATCACCGTTTCCAGATATTTGGTATGTTTTTAGTTAGATTTTTTTTTGCCTACCTATAGTATTTCACCCAAAACTTAGACATTGGAAAATTGAGTTTTATTTATGGACGCTCTTTAACTACTATGGTCCTTAGCGTCGCATTCAATATTGGGCGTGAAAGACCGGTAATTTTGCTCAGAGGCCTCTTTATCAGGCTTGAGGTTCTTTTACGTGCCGTAAATCTACGACACGGGACCACCGGCTTTATTTCCCTTCCGAAGGTAGCCATGCTAAGGATTTTTACGCCCGAAAAAAATCCATCGCCCTCCGCCGGGTTTGAACCCGCGACCTCGGGATTCCGCTGGATATGCACAATTTGAGGTACCTAATCTCAAACAAAAACCAAATCTGTGTGCGCGCGCGCGTTGTGGGTGTGTATGTTTTAGTGGGTGTGTATGTGTTAGTGTGTGAACAACATAATTCAAACATGAAATGTCGTATGAAAGTCTAGCATTTTACAAGGAAACAACACGAAGGTTTCCACAAACTTTCCCACAGCAAAAAGCCTTTATTTGAAAAATGTTTCATTATCTCTCTATTTTCACAAAATAGCCCAAAAATTGTGATTACAATATCATACCTCTGAGATTCTGACAGGAAGTATAAAACGCGTATCATGAATTTTCTGTGATTAAGTATACAGTCCTCCTCCTTTTGACTTAATTTTGATTACGTATGTGTAACTGGGTAACCATTGGAGGTAGACATAACACATTGCAGGAGAAATGCTGAGTTCATTTAAGTTCAGAATTTGTGCCAAATAGGTAATGTTTATCTTAGCATTAGTAGCTTTCAAAATGTCACGTTTTATGTTTATTTTTAACAAATACAGATGCACAATCTATCGGAACATGCTTTTTAAAAAGTCTGCTATTGCTTCTATAGTTTCTTCTCTCCTTTGTTTCGTGAGAGCTCGTTGCTAGGCCTTATTATAGAAGCTTCTGAACGTTTGTTTCCCCCGGATTTTGAAACTTAGTCCCTCAGACGTAATTTGAAATTGTTTCTGGGCAACTATTTATCACAATGTAATGTGAATAAAGAAGAAACTTTTTATATAAATAATGTAAACTATAACGAAAATGTATGAATTTTAATGGAAAGTTTAAGCCGGGCGAATTTTTCCATACAATTATAATATAATATTGTATAATATGATATAATATTATATCATATTATACTACTCATAACAAACGAAAAGTCGGATACATACCAAAATTGGTATATAAGTTCAGTATCTTACAAAGATGCGAAATTAAGGTTTAAAAAATCTTACCACCTCAAACTACCCTAGAATATTTTTCGACATTTTTTATTTTCTTAAAAATGACTAACGATTTTGGTTAAAATAGCATATGTTTAAGGTATTTTCATGACAAATAAAATGCATATCTTGATTTTTCTGGGAATAGCCTCTGATTCACCACACAATTTTTGTCGTATACACTTTTTCTGACATTAACCATTTCCCAGATATTCTTTGTTACTGGTGAGAATTTTCAAACACACTTTTCTCAAGAGAAAAACTTCTATTAGCTTTTTCTCGAGATCATGCAAGGAGAATGTAATTTTAAAGCCATATCATAGCGACCAACTCTTAAAAGAGTTGGCTGTCGCTTAAGGCTACTGCATTTCCCTAATCCCCTTATACCTATAAGGAAATATGCAATAATACCACATCTGCAAATGTTTACCTGAATTAACATGAAGTAGATAGAAGAATAAGCTTTGCAATAATTGTTTGTTGAAGAATGGGTAAAGAAAGTTATGTGAATGTAGCACACGCTATTTTTGCTTTCTCGGTTTGTTTTAAGAATATCGTGAGAGTTTTACAAATTACTGTCATAAGTAACAAAGGGGACGTGCGACGGTTAAAACTTCTTTGATTGAGCGTTTTGGAGTAAATGACAACCTTATTTCCTCATTTTCAGCATCTAAGTATTCTGAAATGTCTGATGTGAGAGTTTCTAAACACTAGGGAGCAGGCGCGCCGTGCTGCAGGAAAGAAACACTATCTTGCAGAAGAGAAAGAGAGAGACAGAGAAAAAGATTACACAGGCAGTCTGTCTGTCACGCTTCCACCCAAAGTAAGAGTCTAGGAGCAGCACCTTCGCGGTTTTTGTAGCGTTTTAACCCTCGCAGATGCTTTTCAGGCGACTATATACGTACCGCCACCAACAATGAGTGGTGTTTGTCAATAGGCTGTTAATGCTCTAAGCCATTAATCATTGCCCAAAGCGAGGGACATGGCAGATGAAAAGCCCCCACCCCCACCCCCGCACTTCCCTCTTCTCACTTCACCAACTTTCTTTCCTCTTTTCATCTCCTACTTCTTGTAGCATTGAGGGTTTTCAGCAATACTGCCTAATCCACCGTTTCCTTATTGCTTCCTGATAATAAGACACTGTTGAAGGCATTCAAAATGGAAAAATAGGTCTTGAAAGTCTATATATGAGTCAGGTATTTTTTTTTATCAATGTTTAAACATTCGGTAATGTTGCAGTTTCCAACACCTTTCTGACTAGCACATGCATCCTTTGTTGATAGGTTGATTGCATATGACATCAATGAGTTGCATTTCAACAGTAATGTGCTTGGTTTGAATACGTTTGACAGTATTTTATGTTGAACTTTAAAAGTGTCTCTTGATACGATAAGTGACGTTTGTGTAATCTATGTGGATACAAAACATACCCCTCTTATTCACTATTTACAATTTTTAATGTGAGGAATTTAAATTCAAAACGAACTAACCAAAATAACTATGCCAAATTTGACTTTATGAGGGCAGAGAGAAAAGACAAATACACTATGTGATCAAAAGTATCCGGACGCCCCACAAACATACGTTTTTCATCTTAGGTGCATTGTGCTGCCACCTACTGTCTGTTACTCATTATCCGCGATCACATTAATCATTAGACATCGTGAAACAGCAGAATGGGACGCTTCGTGGAACTCTCGGACTTCGAACGTGGTCAGGTGATTGGGTGTCACTTGTGTCAGAAGTCTGTACGCGAGATTTCCACACCTAAACATCCCTAGGTTCTGATGTGATAGTGAAGTGGAAACGTGTGAAGGGACATGTACAGCACAAAAGCGTACAGGCCGACCTCGTCTGTTGACTGACGGAATCCGTCGACATTTGAAGAAGGTCGTAAAGAGTAATAGGTAGACATCTATCCAGACCATCATACAGGAATTCCAAACTGCATCAGAATCCACTCCAAGTACTATGACAGTTAGATGTTGAGTTGAGAAATTTTGGAGTCCATGGTCGAGCGGCTGCTCATAAGCCACACATCTAGCAGGAAAATGCCAAACGACGCCTCGCTTGGTGTAAGGAGCGTCAACATTACACGATTGAACAGTGGCAAACGTTGTGTGGAGTGACGAAACGCGGTACGCAATGTGGCGATCCGATGGCAGGGTGTGGGTATGGCGAATGCCCGGTGAACGTCATCTGCCAGCGTGTGTAGTGCCAAAAGTGAAATTCGGAGGTGGTGGTGGTGTTATGGTGTGGTCGTGGTTTTAACACCTTTGGGATGTTTTGGAACGCCGACTTCGTGCATGGCCTCACCATCCTACATCGATACCTCTCCTCAGTTCTGTACTCCGTGAAGAATGGGCTGTCATTCCCCAAGAAACTTTGCAGCACCTGATTGAAAGTATGCCTGCGAGAGTGAACGCTGTCATCAAGGCTAAGAGTGGGCCAACACCATATTGACTTCTAGCATTACCGATGGTGGGCGCCACGAAGTTGTACGTCATTTTCATCCAGGTGTCCGGATACTTTTGATCACGTATTGTATATGCCCCAGTCAGGTGAAGACATTTGAAAGAATGTGGTGGTTTCAAGAGTTGCACACCACCTCAGAGTAACTCATGCAATGTATTTATTTATTTAATGCCATGTTCAGTAATAATTACTACTATTATTATTTATTTCCTTAAAAAGTTTATTTCTATTTAGGAACTAACTGTTTATCCAAATAAATACACAAACAATAAACAAATAAATTTTAGTGGTAGGCATTTTTAGCCATACTTTTCCCATGTGTTGCAAGAAACTACGAGGGCTGTTCAATAACCAATGATCATATTTTCTTCTCACAACATACCTTTACTCATTCTCATAATTTTGGTGGTCCTTCTCAAAATATTCTCCTTTGGATGCAATGCGCTTGTCCCAGCATTGCTGCCAGTCTGCAAAGACATGCTGGACCATTTTTTGAAAGTTCCTTCAGAATCGCCTCTGCAGCCTTCACTATTACTTCTGATGACGGAAAATGCCTCCCACGAAAGTGTTTCTTCAGGTTAGAGAATAGAGAATAGTCACACGGGGCTAAATCCGTACTAAAGGGAGACTGAGGGATGTACTTCACATTGATTTTTGCAAGATATTCAGCAACAATACTTGCAATATGCGGCCGTGCATTATCGTGGTGCAGCATCCAGCCTGTTTCACGGATATATGGTATTTTGCCCCTGATATGGACTTGCAAAGTTTTCGGGACATCCCAAGTAGTATTGCTCAGTTATTGATGTGTGTGCAGATACAGCATGTTGATAAACCATTCTGAATATCAAAAAAGGAGATGACCATAACTTTCCCAGCAGAAGCAACCGCTTTTGCTTTTTTGGGGGTTGATGGTAAAGGAGATTACCACACTGAGCTTTGCTGTTTGCTTTTAGGATCAAATTGATGTAGCCAAGCTTCAACAGCAGTGATTACCTTTGAAAGAAACTTCGCATCTTCCTCTAACATCAAAGTTGTAGATTTTTCATCGCGTGTCATTTCCATTCTTGCGGTAGGCGATACTGAACATGTCTCAGATTGCCCGTCTCTCACAGGCGGGGACCAGGAGTGTCAACAATGAAACTAATACAACGTATTTGCTAAGCTAATAGAATATGATAAGATTAAATTCTAGCGCGAGACGTTGTGACCGTAAAAAAGATTATTACCAATCTTTATTGAACAGCCCTCGTAGCGTGGTCTTCCCAGGGTAATACGTTATTAGTAAAAGAACACACAACACGAGTTCTCCTGGATAATATTGTGCATATAGGTGTCGAGCTACGCAGGAACTACAACTTGCTTCGCCCTAAATTGATATTATCCAAAAAAAAAAAAAAAAAAAAAAGACGTTGCCTAGAAAGCAATAGCAAATAACACAGTTCAAAAATATATTTCTTTTTTTTTTCTTTATTTAAATGTAGTTTTTCTTGTAGAGCGCTTTCAGCCAACATCAAGATGGAAAAAAAAATAAATAAAAATTCCTCAAAGTATGCACAAGTGAAGGTAGGTAATATTCTATTTCAAATTTCACTGTTTTAAATTCTCTTTTCGTGTTATATAAAAGAAAAACAATTACTTTGAACTGAGTTTAGTGTTTCTTGAACTGCTGCATAAATAATTAGGTTTCCAGGTTTGCACTTTTAATGGGATTTCAAATTAAACATTCTCTCAGCTGTTTAAACTCAACAAGACAAAATTAAGACTTTTTTCGGAATGATAGTGTCATACTCTCTGTAAAATGTTTGTGATTAATGTTTATAGGCGTCACATTCCCTTTGCAGGTGTCTATATATTTTCATTGGTATTTCCAAAATGAATATTAAAAGGCTATTATTTAGGTACATAACAATTTATTCTCTTAAGCAACCTATTTATGTTTTATTTATTTTTGGGCAGAACGTACCGTTAAAGCTAAAGACTATTCGCTACAGAAACATGACAGTATGACAGAACAGGGGGAAGGTCTAAAATATTTCATATTTTTCTTTATTTACAGTAATTTTTATTTATCTAAAACGTATTTTGAACAATTTCTCCGAAAAGATTAGACCAGTGCCGCACTCAAAGCACCGTAGTCCTGTCAAGCTGTCTTTTTCCTTCGGGAAGCCACATTTCCCTTCCTCTGATAATTACCTCCTCTTCGCCTTCTTGCCCCTTCATTCTCCTTCTTCAATCACCATTTCTGACACTGAGCTCGCACGATCTCTCCTCAATCATTCTCGCAATTTTTTCCCCTCGCTTACAGGTTTAGTTTCCATCTGGATCGTGTGAATTCCCATATCACTACCTTCACTTCATCATGGTTCTTGCAATGATACGCATTTAAGAAGATTTCCCAATGGCATTAACAAAATATGTAATATTGAAGTGTTTGTTCATTAATAATTTGAAAAATTGCTAAAAGTAAGTATCATAATTGGCTAAAACTTTAATAATACTTATAGCTTGACCTGTCGGAAGTGATAGTAAGCTGGCTGTGTTGAGGACTGATGCGAGATTTCATTATCGCTCTATTCCAGAACCGTTCGACTTCAGGTGACCACTTAACTGGTCGATGCAAGTCGTGAATTGCTCTTGCCGCATTGGCCTCCTTAAGGATGCAGACATAACAAATAAACAAATAAAACTCGAGCTATATTAACGAATTTGAATACGTATTGTTACATGCTGGGGTGAGGGCAAAAGGTTTCCAGCAAAATTACTAAATTTTGATCACCCCAACACGCACATGGGGGAAGCGTAGCTCAGAAACTGCAAGAGGACCAGGACCTTGGTGTCTGCATTCAGGTGAAGGCGTGAGGTTTTTTTTTAACAAAATACACAAATTTCACATCACACACATTACTTGTCATTTATTGATAAAACTCTTGGTGGCTCTACATTACACACAGGGGAACAAAGGAATGAGGGGAGATGCCACGCTGTCGAGGACTGGGCACACGCGACCTACTCCTTACACACTTACTCACAAAGGTGACGCTCACACACAAAGTAACGCTATCTATCCCCCCTCTCCAACCGTGACTAGGCGCGCTAACTAGCCAGAGTTGGTGTCATACCAGGCGGAGGTTCAAACAAAGCCTACTCTCTCTGGCGTGGTCGGCGCCAAAGGAGAAGGCTCGTTCAGCCGAAAGCAATAATCATTCACCCAATAATACGTCGACAATGCGACGCAATAATGTGTCTGGTATGACAATACTTACTAATACGCCACATTATGCTTCTTCTTTATCCAGCCAAGTGTTAGACCATAAGGCCTCTTACAATATCACTAAGAAATTTTCCCTGGATCTCTTCTTGGGACGGCCGAGTGATCTCTTTCACCTAGGAATGTACTGCATTACAGCTTTGGGAATGCGTTCTGGGCCCAATATATACAGGTGTTGTCTCAAGTTATTCTGGTAATGCATGTATCCTAAGATTGGTTGCAATTTCTATTCTTGTAAAATAAACTCAGTGGTCTTTAGGTCCCATTTAATGTAACCAGCAGTCCTTCGCATGAATTTCATCTCTGCAGCAGTTATTCTACTTCTTCCTCTTTTCTTTAGGGTCCAAGCTTCACTGCCATAGAATAGGACAAGTTTTTCTAAGGTTTTATATAGCTTTAGATGAGTACTGCATCTGGTTTGAAGACACTATTAATTATTCCCTCTGTTTTATTGAACTTTAATACTTTGTAGTTTTTACCCAAAAATGACAGTTTGTATCCAAGGTACATCAATTCATTTTTTCCTTCTAATGTTATAGATTTTAAACATATTTAGCTGAAATTGGATATACTTTCTTAAATACCATTCTTTAATGAAATTTCCCTATTGTACTGACGTAGTATTTTATGTGGATTGTATGTAGATCGTTGTAAATCGTAATTGTAATTTTGATTAAATGGTAAACTGTTGTATTGGTGAATAATGGAGCACGAGTAATCTAAAATGAGTTAAAATATACGTAAGCAATTCTATGATGAAGGAATGACTTACACTTCAGCCTTTGTTTCATAGACGTACAGAATTTTTATGAAGTGTTTGCTGCTAAGAAAGATAGAACCTTGGAGGCTGGTTTAACTTTATCCACAGAATATCCCTCTCACTCTCGGACGAAGTATGTTTCCATCTGAACGACCGAATGTGGCCAGCACCTTAAATGGGTCAATCCACCACGCAGTTAAATCATTACCGTTAGTGGATTTTTAAAAGCAAAAATCAAGGGATGAGGTGAGTGGCTTGGTAATTTAGTGTTATTGATTATTAATACTGTACAATGGCCGTAACTTGGCTTATGCTGTTTTCTTGAGGCAGCTTTCCGTTACCTCTTCATCCAGTGATAGTTAACATAGCACAGTAAACGTTTGACAGGATGCTTAACAAGACTGACAAAGAAGTGTTTGTAGTATTTGGATGCAATGGAAACACATTGCCTAATGATTAAGTATTGAAGGCATGGAAACATATGCTTTGGAAGAGTTACGTGTTTGTCACTACTATTGTGAAAAGCGATACCCGACCTCTGCACATTTGGGGTCCATCAGCTTAACATCCTTCTCGCTCAGAGTGAAGCTGGAACACACGTGTTACAGAACGGTGTGAGTTACAGATCTTGGCAAGCACCACACAAACTTCTCTCTTTCCAAATCATTCATAATGTGCATCATTAATCCACTCTTTCTTCCGGAAACTGACCCAAGGACCTTGCAAATTTAGGAATAAAGCTTTAGAGTTGTAACAAGGCATGGTGACATTTTAAAATACTAATAACTCATCTATGCATTTTTCAGGACAGTGGTATACAAATCTAAAGTATAACATCCACGAGATTGTGTGATCCATAAATCAAAAAGTTAGAACTACCTGATTGCCAAAACGGAAAATCTAGCATATATAATAAAAACAGTAACCAAGATTTTGTGGTAATTTTCGATTCTGGATGAATAACCAATGTGGTGACCCTTTAGCCAAAAATAAAATTTAAGAAGTTTTATTTATAGGTGAGTATCAAGTATGACTAAATATATCGGTGTAAAATTGGTATTCCTATAATATCCCCTGGGACCGACTGGGCTCTATGGCACTTAATAACCTCCCCAAAGAGGTGGATTGTATTGAGGTAAAAACATCTCAATTTTATTTAGTTTTGTGAAAAACATTACATCCAGAAGTTCTAATCATAATTTTTCTGAAGTTATTTACATTTGGATGTGATGAATATATAAGAAAACACCAAACGTTTTGTTATTATTGGGGTATATAAATCAGTTGTGTCAAATACCATTGTTTTTTAGCTTGCATGATAAATGTGTACGTTTCAATCTCTTTTAGGTCTAATTGTCTGACTGATGTTTTCATTAAGGTTTTTCCTTAGTTCTTAGGTAGGTTTAGCGCTTTAGATTTCCAAGTTGATTGTCTCGTTCTTTTCATATTGGCCGTTATGGTTAAGAGTTCATGGAGAGATAGAGAAAGAGAGAGAGAAAGAGAGAGAGATTGTACAAGGAATAAGCACAAACTAGTTTCGAATAAAATAGAAGATTAAAGTTTTTGAAAACCACCAGTTTGAGAAAACTATTATCTAAACCAAATTTAAACATTCTTTACCAAATTTAAACTTTTCCTGTGGTTTGAAACAAGTATTGTTTTATCTGTTTGAAATTTGTATGTGAATAGTAGCTACTAATGTTTTATTTTTAATTTGTATGTACATATTATTGATGTTTCAATTCATTTCTTTAAAAGGTTTAACATAATTAATTATCGGTTGTTTTCACATGTTACATCATTTTTCTATCTCTCAGATGATTGCATTTTCTAGCATGAACAGTTACCACAAGAAAGGTATTACATATAATTCATATGAATGTTGTTTATATTGCTAAACTTGTAACGGCTGGAGTTTGCTAAGGAATCGTATACAGCCACGTTGCTTTTAGCCCTGTTTCAACATAAATTTCAAGGATAATAGGCGGTAAACTAAACAAAGACGCACACATATACTTGCGATTAATATGAAGAAGGTTATGTTAGGAGGAGTTGTATTGTAGTTTGACTGTTGGGGAGCCGAACTTGAAGTAGTTGCAACCGCACGTATGGTAAAAAAAGTTTCCGGTAGCCTTCGCCCCAAGTTTAAAAATATTAACTTAGTATTTTTACTGTTTCTTTAAATATTATATATTTATGTTTGCCTTGGCTGCGTCATGAATTTCTTTGCAAGGAATGGTGTGGCTGAAGAATGTAGGCTTACACAGATTATAATTTGTACTTCACTCCATTTATTAATTCTTGACACGATTTAAATAACAGTTCGCTGATATATATATATATATATATATATATATATATATATATATAGAGAGAGAGAGAGAGAGAGAGCTGTGAGATTATTTATTAATTACTAGCACTTTTTAACACGTAAACTATTTTTTCCTCACACTGGATACGTATTAAACTTTTCGAGGATGTCTCACACATCCGGTTAGGAACGCGTCTACTAGCAACTAACTTCAGAATTTGTACAATTTGCCCTATTTCAGTTTCTGATTGGCTATTCCTACTCCAAGAGTATACTTTTATTTAGCTTAAGCTTTTCTCTGGTTGTTGATGGGCTATTTTATAAAGTGTCTCAAAAATTACATTATTGTTGCTCCAAGAATTATCAGTAGCATTATTAAACTTTCTAATTCATTATTGCCTCAAGGTTATATCATTGCTAGCAAATTTGGACCTATTATTCTCACAGCTCCTACATTATTAAATTACGTAATACATTCACATAACATTATTGAACATGTACATAATAATATAAACATTAATACAATGACTGTAATATAAATTTTATATTATATTATACACATAATGCTTTAAGGCGGGCTGTTATTGAATTTATATATTATATAATTTGACTGAAATCATTTAAGTGTTAAAATACTGCCTCAAATACTAAGATTGTGAATAGTCGGTAATTATACACCTATGGTAGCTGTTTTATGTATTACTTCTTCTTTAAAGGGTACAATTTAACATTTGCTTATTCTATCTTTAACATGGTAACAAACCAGGAAGACGAAACGAAGCATTGTAACGGGCGGAAGGGGAAACTGATGTCCGTCTCACATTCGAGAGGTCCCGAGTTCGAATCCGGTTAGATGAGTTACCCCGGAGAAGGTTTTTTTTTTCCTGAAAAAACGAATGTCAGGTAGATCGAAGCTCTAGGTTCCCCGGGGCCCATTTGAGTATCACTTCAACTATTTTCGTTCATTCACCGTCCTATATGACCCATTTGGTTAAAGGACGTTAATTAATAATCAACACAAATTACATCTTGATGGCTAATTGGTCCCTAAGAAGAGGCGAAGATAGCAAAGAAGTTAATCTACATAAACTTTAGACAAGAAAGCTTCTCAATATGCTGAGCAGTAAAAGGTGTGCGCAATTTACATCGCGAATAAGTACACGTAATGAAAATTTGATAGATATCAGAACAGGAGCTTCAGTAAATAAGAGAGGTTATTGAAATATTATATGTTGAAAACACATCTACGATAACTAGAGAATAACGAGTTAATAGTCCATAAAAGCACAGCTCTTGTCACGCCACCATCAAAGAGAGAGAGAGTAAATCGTGAAATCATGAAATTAATAATTAACTAATATAATTATTTTTGTTTCCGATCCATATTTTTCTTTCGTCTTTAAATTTACTAGGTATCAAAATACATATTTACTCAATTCTTACACTTATATTGCGCCAGAAAAAATGACAATGTTATAATTTTGAAAAAAAAAACAACAAACACTAATCTAAAAGATAGAAAGATCTCGTCAGGAAACCAGATAACACAAGCATAGGTGTGGATTCTGCCAATAAGTTTTTGAAAGCTAAGGGAATGCTCAGAACAACATAATAGACTAAAGCTAAATTTAGAAACACATCTCAGAGAAATAATCGCATTTTGTGCTTTCATTTACTATCAATTTTGTCATTTGTTTTACAAGCAAGTGCTCTTGATTGTTAGGAGAAAATTAACGTTACTTGGTGGCAGCTGAAGACTTTTGATTTATTTGGTTTCGAATGATTGAGTTCTGCCCTAGTTTTAAGTGATTTTCATGCTTTTTTAAAAAAAATTCAAAAAAGAAACCTCACTGCGAAGCATTTTGATGAAGGAGTGTCAAAGCTCTATAGCAATGACTTCCTTCACATGTTGTAATGTTCTGTGAGGAAAATTTGGGTATGGTATGAACATTTCCAAGCGATGTGAACAATAATTAAGGATGCAAATCCAACAACAATAAATGTTTATTTTTGTCTTTGAATGTTTATTTTTAACTTGACAATTAATTTAAAACACGCTTCTTATTTAAGAATGAGAGAGAACCAATTTGACCGTACATTTCAGAAACAGCCTAGAATTTGGGTTAAACCGCAATGATACATTCATTTGTTTGCCGTGGCGACGATAGCAGCCGCTAATGAGTTCATGGATATGCGCGTGATTCAAAATGTCATAGTGACCAGCGATGAGTTTCGAGAGGTCCTCCAGCATATAACGTTATACATTTATATCCGAGGGAGAAGCCATCTCTTGAGCGAAAAAGAAGAGAAAAGTTCTCCAAGGACTTGCTAATTGGCCGGAGACTTGGAATGAGAGTCGTTTCCAGAACAGCAACATGGCGTTCTGACGTCACGGAGGGACAGGTGACGGCGTGAGAGCTATGTGTGACACAGAACTGGCACCGCTCAGCATCCGGCGCGCCCACCTGGCCGTTTGCAGACTCGCATCCCGAGTTTGCTAGCCTTTGGGGAAATCCTTCTGACGTTTTACTAGCTCTTTAAGAAAAGCAAACATCGAAAACTGTTGTTTCCCATACGCTATACGTGGCCATGAGGCAGATTTAAAGCAATGTAATAATAATAATAATAATAATAATAATAATAATAATAATAATAATAATAATAATAATAATAATAATAAATGTACGCTACCACTAGTGGATTGTGTTTCCTCTTGTGCAGTCGCAAGAAGTGCGATTCATTCACTAGGAACTGAAGTCTGTGAAGGAAATCTGTGTGCTTTAACTACTAGCTAAATAAAATGTTTTTTTATACCGAGCGAAATAGCTCCGAGGTAACGTGCGAGGCTCGCATCCGGGAAGTCCCAGGTTCAATTTCGTTGGGCCGAATACCTTCACCATGTTTTTTTTCGTGGTTTCCCTGGGTCGGTAGGCGAATGCTGGGGTAGCTCCCCTTCTACCGCGAATGTGCTGTCCATCATTTCCTTTCATTTTTTCCAGGGTTGTAAGATCAGGTGACGGCGGTTGGTGCGTTGTGGCAGGACGATGGAATTTGCGCTTCGGAAAGGTTTCTCCCTTGCTTTGGCGGGAATGCTGTGTACCCCTTCCTTCCTGGAAGTGTCTAGCTTATTATCGGGACGCCCAGGCTGCGGGTTGCTTAGATAGGTCTAGCGGGCGTCAGGACTGGCGTCAAATTGAATTCGTTAGGATCCCCGTCCTTGCTAGGGCACATCGTCGTCCAGATCTGGTCGCCCTTCGGGTCTCCCCTTCATCCTTTCTCCCAAGGGTCACGTTGGAACCACACAAGGCCCAGTGCTGTTCTACAGTAACTGGAGGCACCTCCGCCGGACCACTCCTAATCTCTTTTATCCTGCGAGAACCAAATCAACGGGAGTAACTGAAAGGTTAGAGTATAGAAAATTGAGAGAGAGAGGGAGAGAGCACAACTTTCGATTGCGAAATAGTAAGCACAAACACAATACATAGCAAGGAACTATGACTGAGGTCGCGGACTGGTCAATAATATCAGTTTTATCTACTGAATTCAATTGTCTACCCCACCCCTAGAGAATTTGATTCCTACTGCACAGTTAGTTCTACTTTACCTTTTCTACCACAAAGATATCCGCCCCAAATTTAGATATCAAGATGTCACTGAACTGCTTTAACATGCGCTCGTGAAAATTGGACATTGAACCGATCGGAGAAAAGTAGGATTGAAGCGGCAGAGATGAGTTTCTTACGTTCCGTAGAAGGAATAACTCTATGGACAAACCGAGAAGGGAAAAAATTGGAAGGAATTAAATATATTTAATATTTTAGATAGAATAAATTCATTGCAGATTAACTTGTGTGAACACATAAAGAGAATGGACTCTAATAGACTGTCATCTGTTTTAATTAACTGCAAACCGAAATGATTCCGGAACATAGGAAGACCAATTGTCAAATGAATATATTCAGATTTCTGATTGAAAACAGGCCTAATGACCTACATCCATGAAGAAGAACAAGAAGAGGAAAGAAATAAGACAGAAATTACTGAAATAAACGATCTGAGATCCGTGAATCAAAAAGATGGATAGTGTTCCTTGGTTATCCTAAGAGTACGTTCTCACTTGGCGTTCTTATTCTATGCCTATATGACAAACCTATTGTTGGTCAGATTCTTTAACAGATAAAATATGGAAATTCATTAATTCAAACGTGAGGGTTGTCATTTGAGTGTCCGGATCGGTAATCATGCAATAATCAGAGCGCTTTTTCTATTAAAAGTATTGCTCTCCCCTCAGGTTCAACTTAATCGGAAACCATTAATTTGATGTTTTCCTCCTAAGAGAGAGGGAAGGGGTGATAATAACAGTAATGTGCGTTACTTTGTAGCCGCTTTCTTTTTAACTGTCAGTTTGTTTTTTAATTCACAAAGCGTAGTTTTTCTGAACTAAAGTCCAACAATCACACATAGTTTAACTCGCTTTTTTGTTCCGAAGCTTTGGCTGAAATCCCCATGGTATTCAACATTTTAATTTCTCTGATTTTAATTTTTAGGCGCGGAAGAGCAAATAAATTAGTTATTGTTCTGCGACTCTTTGGATTTAAACTTTAAAAGTGCAGTCAAAGCGCCTGTACTGCCCCTCAGCAGCCACGCCAACACAAGGTACCAGCCAGGAAGCAAAGTCAGGAAATTGCAACAGATGTTAAACCCAGCTTTTATCAGTCACGTGAACAAGTATACAGTCAATATTACGATTTAAAAGCACATTGACAGCACACGCTAATATATAAAAAATAAATACAAAATGTGAATTTGCCCACCGCTGTGGTGTGGGGGTAGCGTGTCTGCTTCACGTTAAAGAGGTCCCGAGTTCGAATCTCGGTTAGGATGAGTTACCCGGATAAGGTTGAGGGTGTTGTGCCCCACGTATGTATGGGAGCCAAACTTGCTGTAGTTGCAGCCCCGCTGTTGGGGAGCCAAACTTGAAGTTGTTTAATTGCTGTGATTGCACCACGTATTGCAGGAGATATGTTTCTTGGAGTGTTCGCCCCACGTTGATACAAACTTTCCGGTGGCCTTCGCCCCATGTTTAGAAATCAACTTTGTATTTTAATGTTTATTTAAATATTATATATGTATGCCACGGCTGTCAGTAGTAATTTTCAGAACACGTATCTCTTAGCAGGGCTGGAACGACTAAAGAAGAAGGCTTACACAAATTATAACATTATTTAACTTTGTTTTATTAATCTTTCACACGATTAAATAACACTTCACTGATGTATCCTACTGTAGAGCTGTGAGAGTATTATTGTTTAATTGCACTTTTTAACACGTAAGCTTTATATTATTCTCACCGCAATGAATTTTCATGTCTCACATTGAACACGTACCGTACCGATCGGGTACGCAATCTTGTAGCGTCTGCCGCCTGACTTTGCACATTTCCTCTATTTCAAGTCTCTGATTGGCTAAGCCTACTCAACTTCTTCTAGTTTTCGATTGGCTATTTATAAACTGTTTTACATATTACATTATTGTTACAAGAATTGCTAGTAGCCTTTATTAAACTTTCTAATTTATTATTGTCTCAAGGTTACCTCATTGTTAGCAACTTTCGGCTTCTACTTTATAATTCTGTTTGCTACGGAAAGCAGCTTGCTTCCATTCTCACAGCTCCTACATTGTTAAATTACATAATACATTCACATAACATTATTATGCATGTACTTAATAATATGAACATAATACAATGATGTTACGTACACTTTTTATATATTATAGTATACATATATTGCTTTAAGGCGGGCTGTTATTATATTTTTATTATATAATTAGACTGATATAATTTAAGTGTTAAAAATACTGCCTCAAGGTATTTTCGGGGTTTTCCCTAATCACGAAAATATAAATGTCGGGTACCTTTAAGCTCTTTGGATCCCGGACACATTTGAGCATCATTTCACCCATTTCATTCATTCATCGTCCGATATAACCTAACCGGTTAAAGGACGCTAAACTAACTCCCCCATTCCCCCACAAGAAGAAGCGTAACTGTTGAAGGCATTTACAACACTCTAAATGCATGCTGCAGACCACATTAGAGAGGAATTTGGGTCGCATTCCAGGTTCCAAACCTGGCTAAGATTCATCGTAGTTTTTCGTAGACACAAATATAAACATCAAGATTCCATTCTATATATCACAGCAATAGATGAGCTATAGAATCCATCTTCAAAGCCTCCCAATATAAACAGAAATACCCAAACGTTATGTTGTAAGGTCATCATAAATTAACCAGCTTAAAAAAGAAGATCTCTTGATGGAGCAGGTATTTGGAAGAACTTGTTATATAATATAACTCCAACAGACCTGAACCTCAAATTTGATTAATTTTGTCCGCAAGTTTTCAAATGTATGTACGCACACAAGGAGAATGTCTAACCTCAAGGAACTGGACCTGTCTACATGCATATATTTGAGCTATGAGGAAACATTGCAGTATTAGCTTCTGATGCTACTCATGCGAAGAAACTTTAATTAGTTTTTTCGGGGAGAATAGCATTGGAAATAAACTTGTGCCGAGGAGGGACCTGGCCAATGACAAGTGACAGGCAAGCGGCGAAAAGAAACAGAATGCTCTGGATGTTTGACACTCGGAGTGTGCTTTGTTTCTCCGCCCCAAGATATATACTCCCGACAGGCTTTGTCTCAGTCTACTTCCGCTCCAAACAGAATAAACTCGAAAACAGACGAGTAACATCTTCAACGAATTACCTCTAGTTGCCAAGCAACAGCTGCTTCTCGTCCCTCCATATGAGAGTCTTTCCGTTAATTTGCGAATCCCCACAGACGGTCAGATGAACATCTTTCTGAACGGACCATGGACATGAAATAGCTGTTATTTTTAAACGGAGTTTAGAAGTTTGTCATTTATCAATGCTGAAAGGCTAACGCGTTGTGTTTTGGATTTCAAGCCTCTTATTGATGACTAATCTAGGACAGGCTGGATTTAGGCTGCTGATATTCTTAGAATTGTAAAAATTTGGGAAGCTACAAATAAATGGCAAATATAAAAAATACAGTAATTGACCAGGAGTTTCTCAGACTAATCTCATTGGAGTCCTGCAAGACCCAGACAGCATGCTAAAAATAGACAAAACGAATGGCTTGTATGTGGCCCAGTACAAAATGTGTCATGCTCTATTTATGTGATACCCTGTTTTATGAAACAATTTTTTTCTGTATTTGAAAGTTAACTATTTGCTTCATCCATTTGATGAGTGAACGAATTTGCATTTTTGTATTTCATTTATAGTTGCAACAGTAATAGGAACTTGAAATGTCATCGGTATAGCTTTGAAATTTCTGTATCTAAAAGGCCATATAAATATATAGGGTAGACCATTTAAGTCGAGACTGTACAGTATCTCCAAAACTAAGCGTTGTAGAAAGAAATACCTTGAATAAAAGTTGCTTGATATTAATGGGGAAAGTAAATGCCATTAGTCGTGTTTTATTTGGAGGACGTTATAATGATCATTTTAGGGTAAATTCAATATTTTTAAGTGGGAACCCACAACTAGGGTGGATTTAAATGGACCCTAAAATAACCATCATAATGTCTTCCAAATAAAACATGACTAAGGGCATATACCTTCCAGCATAACATCAATGAACTTTTACTCAAGACATTTCTTTCTACAACGCTTAGTTTTGGACATATTATAAAGTCTCAACTTGAATGGCACACTCTGTATATAGTTTATACATAAGTGACAAAACAAATATATATATAGCAGGAAGTTAATTTCTGTAAATAACAGAATCAGAAGGCCTTCATGAAATAGTAACATTTGCGCGTGCGTGTGGGTGCGGTAGAGAGAGAGGGTGGGGTGAAGGGAGGAATGTCTTTGAGATTGGACTGGGTTAGCAGAGACAGGACCGGGCAAGACTGCTTACTGGATATCCGGACATTGCACACAAAATAGAACATTGATTGCGGAAACTGTCACTATTTTCGGTTCTTTCTTTCATGATCGGTTATAGGTATGTTTTGCAGCATTCTAGTTCTATATCACACCCTATAGGAATTCCCTATTCCTATGACAACAGATTTTCAAAATAATTTGTGCTCTTGAACCGTATAATATTTTTTCTGTTTCTTTTTCTGGTCTAAGAGATGATAAAAACTTCTTAATTAGAAATTATTTTCATTATCAATTATCAATTTAGATTCTCCAATGTAGATGGGCCCTGAAAATTATAGCCGAGACACAAATTCCATAACAAATACAATAATGTTATAGTGGCGCTTGGCATTGATTTGTTTTAGAGCGCTACGATTATAAACGTGAATGCTATCAAAAGGATAGTTTAATTATAAATTAAATTGTTATAGGATAATGTTAAATCAGTTACATCAAAATGTTAAATTAAAGCAAGAAGCTAACAATGTGAAATATATTGAATTTAATAAGCGTGATGCTCATTGTTTTTAAACCTTTACATGACGTTAAAAGAAAAAAATAGCGTGTTCTGTGAGGAATCGGGAAACTTCGGTAGAGGAATGGAAACAATAAAGTATTACGAGCATTCTTTAGAATCTGATCAGAAGAACTTACTCTTGCATCATTTAAAATGTAAAGTGTTAATTGCCAAAAAATAAGTTACTAAAATAATTCCCAATACAAATTAAAATGTTATCCGCTTGGATTCCTTTATGCTTTATTCAAAGCAAAGGATCTTCACGACCACACCTGAGACGAGAAGAAGAGATCTCGAACTCACGACTGCAACTAGGCTGAGGCAACTAACGCGCAACAAAATGGCTCCCAAACACCGTGCCATACCATAAACATGTTCCAAATTGACGCCCAACGTGGGGCTCGAAAAGAAGATGCGGTATAAAAAAAATAAATCCGAGCAATGAAGAAGAAATAAGAAGCAAATAAATTGGAGTACAGAAAGGACAATAAACGAATCTTAAAGAGATAAACAAGAAACTTCCACTATAAGAAGAATTGTTAATTCTTGGAGACAAAAGGAACAATAGATTTAAAAAAAAACATGTTCTTCGTCTGGGTCATAAAAAGATTGCTTATTACCGTACTACCAGGAAATCACCTTTTCATTTCATTTCACTGCTCCTTTTTCAGTTATGAAAGTTTCATAAGAAAAACAATCTTATGCCAAGTCTTTATTGACAGAAACTCTGACATAGGAAAAGCAATCTCTACTTAACAACTAAAATACTGTACTTTATTCCATTCTTGTGGTGTTTTCCAACTAATATTCTAGTGAATCGAACAATGCTCGACAGGCAACTAAAACCAATGGCAAGCTAATAAAGCATAGCAACTGTTACAAAATATCTCAATTTAATTCTATGAAAAAAATATTTCGAGTCACCTCTTAGAGTACAAATCTTTTTTTAAATGTTCCTTTGCAGTAATTTCAGAGAGATAGTGGTTAGATTTAAAGAGGCGGCTATAGTAGCTCAGTTTGTAAGATCATCGGCACAAAAGACCAAATATTTGTGGCTTAAAACTCCCTCCCTAGTCAGAGCTTTGTAAGTATGATGTTCTTAAAATGTGTGTTGTTTTAGAAGCTCATATTGTAAGCGATTCTTAAATAACTATACGCTGCACTTTACATTTACACCATAATAGAAAAATCTCCTCCGGTAACGAATACAGAAATAATGCACAACGTTTGCATACTCATCTCCACGAAGAAGCACGGTAGCTATACTTTGGATTTCTCCTCAATTATAATAAGATCATGTTGGTGTCATAGAGCAAAGATGTCTTACTAAAACTAAGAATTTACGTGCTGGTACTGCTTCGATGAATATCTTGGGATTCCAGCGCGCAATATCATTATTTCCTAAAAGTAAAATATTTCGAAAAGCTCCTATTACTATAGGAGACTAACAACCCTCCGGAAGATGTATAAGATTACATTAGTATATCAAGGTATTATTGTTAGTGGTCGTTGTTGCTATCGCAAAACAATCACTGCAGTTATCACTCAGAATTTCTGCGTAAAATGCTGAACCTGAAAATTCGCCAGAACAGACCACAGTCTCTTGCAGCCTGATGTCCTGCTTCTGCATGGTAATGCAAGACAGCAAGTCGGTGTACCGTTGGGGCATACATCGACCGATCACAATTGGGAAACACTTCCTCGTCTAGTTTGCTGTCTGGAAATGATGTACCTTTTGTGACCTTTCTCCAAATTGAAAAATTCATTTCGTGTTCAGCGTTTCACAACGTTAAATGACCAGTGCAACTGTGACCCTCATACGAGTTAAAAGTAAACGGAGAATTCAAGGCGTCCATCAGTTACCACAATGTTGGGAAACAACTATTGATGTTGATGTAAGCCGAATGAAAAATATGATGTGAAACAGTCACATTATTCCTAGGTATTACCAATTCATAGCTATTACCAATTTATAGCATTTTTGGAAACATGTCGGTGTGTGTGTGTGTATGTGTGTGTGTGTCTGTGAACAGCATAACTCAGAAACGAACAGTCGGATAAACACCAAACTTGGTATTTAGGTTCAATATCTTCCAGAGATGCGACACGAAGGCTTTCAAGAGAATCCCCCCCATCCCAGATTACCTTTTACATGCAACATTTTTCGAACATTTTAATTTTCTCAAAAACGGCTCTAACGATTTTGATTAAAATATATGTTTAAGATATTTTCATGACAAATTAAATGTATATCTCGAATTTTCTAGGAATGTCTCCAAAAGTATTCTTCATTGTGAACGACTTTAGCATAACTGTTAAACCATAAGAGATAGACAAAATTTTACTGCACAAAAAATGTAGATAGCGTTAAAATACACAATTTATGTCATATACATTTTTTGTTGTTGAATGAACCATTTTCGTGATATTGCTTGTTATTCCCTTAAATTTTTCAATACTTATATTTTTTCTCAAATGGAAATTCGTTATGCATTTTTTTTTTGGTCCTGGTAATGCAAAGAGAATGGAATACTCCACATAGCAACCAGCTCTTAAAATATTTGAATATAGCTTAAAGCCTACCAATTGCCCTTGCATCTAGAAGAAAATTAGCAATAAGAATAACATATCGATATCTCGATTAACATGAAGCATATGGAGAATAAGCGTTCGTAAAAATAGTTTGTACAAGAGTAGAGAAAGTCATATGAGTGTAACACATCAGAATTTTTTTATTAGTGTTTAATGCCCGTTTTTTGTTGCTTACGGCATCACAGGCGATAGCCGCTTAGGATATATGAAATAATAGCTTGGAAAGGAAATTTGGGAAGGAAACGTTCCAGTCGTAAGCTTAGGGTACCTCCCCAGCATTTGGCAGTTATGAAGACTGAGGAAAGCCTGGAAAAATCTCAGACAGGGAGGAAGAGATTTGAACTGCAGACTTCCGTGCCTCAGACCTCGGCTACCCGTGTCTGTATTGCTCATAAGTTAATCACAAGTTTTTGCTTAGAAAGGATTTAAAGTTAAGTAATACAAACTTAAGTTACACGCAAGGTAAGAAAACAACATACCACTGTTTATATCAGAAATCAGTTTTGTAAGAAGAAAGAGAAACAAGAGGAATAATTGCAAGTGACGCACCAAAGCAAACATCAACCTTGAAAACAAGTACAGAAACGCTTAATGCCGTGAAAGGAATTATTAGATATAAACAGCACATTTTAATGGGTGCATTCTCGTACTTTAGTTAAGTTATTACGTACCTCTTATTGTTTGTCAGTTTCATTTCACCTATTTCATTTATCGTCGGATATGACCTAACCGGTTAAAGGACGCTAAACTTAAAAAAAGGAAGAATGAGGAGTAGTTCAAAGGTTTTTCGGATGTCTCAAACTCAAACACACTCACATTTTGGATGTTTTTCTAGAAAGAGTTTTTTTGGGTCGTTTATTCAGCTTACCTGACGAGCATTTCCATATCGAATTTTTGGCTGGAATGCAACCTTAGTTAAGCGGTATGGAAGTTAACAATTCTGTGAATTGCTTCCGGAATTACCCTCTTATTTTAGCGCAGCAAGAATTGTTTTGGCTTCTTTTAAAATCTTAACTCGTTCTAAAAACCGGACATTTATTACTCGAAAAGAGTTAAATTTGACTTTGTTATGTGACAATATTTTAATTAGATTTTTAGATGCGGAAACGAAGTTTGCGTATTTATTATAGAATGCACGAAGTGCTTACATCGCAAACTTGGAGCGTGCCGACATGAGCGTAAGCACTCCTGGAGTAGATGAAACTCAGTTGCATGCGTGCCGTGAGGTGGCACATGTGCAGCTCATCGCACCACCCTGCCAGCCATTGTTTACACCCTGTCGCGTAAATAAGTACACATACACACCCGCGTCTTTATGAACCTGCCGCTTCCCAGCTCTTTTCGAAATAAGCAACATCATTTTCTTCTCCATTTACTAGAGGTGTATCTTGTTTTCCCGAAAGTTAACTTGGAACCAAGTTCATCAACCTATTTCACTCAAGAGCAATTCAAGGCACATACATCGAGAAGGCTCTAAGAGGTTTATTCACAACAGAATCATTTGAAGTGTCTTCAGTTGTATACAGGCTGATCCACCGAAGTGTAAACTGACACGATGGAACATAGCGCACATTTAGGAAATCCTTTTTAAGATAAAGAATGTCTACAATTTGGAAAATCCTCAGGTATAAACTACTTGGGTTAAGCTTACTCCAGCCGATTCACAAAATAACAGTAATACGTTTGCCAGGTTTCATACTTTCTGGTATATGGTTACATATTAATGTTTATTATATAAATTCGTTGCTATATTTAATACACCTACCTCTAAAACAAATATGTATTAGACTTTTTATTATGCCATGATTATCTTATAGGAAAAATTATTCTTGTTATACATTCCAAAAATACATAAATTTGTAAAAGCTTCAATCAAAAGTTTTACCTGAAAATATAAGCTTTAAGAAAACCGTAATATGGTCATTTCTACTAATCTTAGAATAATTACGAAATATCTGAAATAAGTTGGTAAAAAGCTGTATAATGTGCGACACTTTTAATGAGTAAAATTCTGGAGGGGGTGGAGAAATACGGGAAACTGAGTTATATCTATGTGTCTATATTTTTAGAACCTAACAGACTAGGAGTTTAAATGAAAAAATAGTATTTTGGTAAACTTCATCCTGGTATGAAAATTCGAATCGTACTTATACCTTGTCCGAAAAACAGTACGATCATTTTATAGTGAGGCCACAGATCGCGCATATGCGTGCTCCGCACACTGTCTATTACATTGGGGATTTTTCGTTCCGTAACTCCCGCGTTACTTATTCACGTAACATGCACCTTGTTATAAGTGGTGTGCATCTGTGTGAAGACATTGCTGGTATCTTCGAATGAAATTTCCATGCACAGGCATAATTTCTTCTTGAATGATGTTCATAATTTTGTTTTTATATTGTGCTTAAGTTCGAGTATGGTATGCGCACCAATTTCGTCAACTTTTTTCCTCCGTTAGAACATTCGTTTTCGCTTCTTAGGTTTAGCGATCCCGTTATCCTAAACTTATTAACCAGACGTCTAACAGTTTCCCTACTTGGAACTTAAATACCAGGGAATTTCTTCTAAAATTATCTACATATTCGGTTTTTAGTATGTATCGTGCATAAAAATTCGTTATTCAAGTGTGTGAATTTGTCGCCAGGCATTGCAGTGGACTAATAAAAAGACTTAAGTAAATACATACAACACAGATCTTGAACAAACGTTCGCCTTTGAAATGCACAATGTTAACTCTCTTTACAACAGCGACTGAAACAAAACCGATAAAGATAATCTTGAACGCGTCATGCGCCGCCAGTTGCGCATCGGTAAAGTACCGAAGTCGCTGTATCACAGCATGTTACGCATATAGCCGGTTGTCGCAGTAATCTGGCTCGTTTTATCTTATTTGCTGAGCGCCTCTTGTTTTATTATTTTAAATATTGGGTTCTTTGTTCTCCGGCTAGCTATTATTACTCAGTCGAACAAGTATCTCTGAGCAAGACGTGTAAACGGAAAGGAGTTGTTGCTAAGAGATAACACTGATAAAATAATTTGTTTTTACACTTTTATTGCCGCATACTTAATTAATAATTCACATCTTTAATCTTTATACACGCCTGACTGAAACTGCGATATTTCGAAATGTAACTACAGTCGTCTTTAATTGCCGCGCACTAATTACTTCGCGTACTTCACATTTTTATAACTAACTTTATGACGTGTACATCGCGAATGACTTTTCAAGACTGCGCAAAACTTGCTTATGGCTCGAGAATATATACCCCTTCACCTCGAAATGCCTAAACATTATAATAGAGCTGCTATTGGTTACCAAATCGTGCCAACATTAGCGTCTGTTTTGTCAACCAATCACTACTACTAACATATATGCTCTAGGGAAATTATTCCTTCCATTTCTAAAGAAAGGCACGCTACCCTGACGTCATTTGTTTGTCTCTTCTTAGTGATAAGCAACTCACCCCCTCGGCTTATTGTTACCCACTTCTATTGTCAGTTTCAGTGAGGCCGTGTAAACTTATTTCCTAACAATGTTTATGGCTAATAAAACATCTAAAATCTTGTACATACAATAATATTAATTTACACTACAATCACTATGGCATTCAGTGTTGTGATATAAAATATTGCCTCACGGTCCGTATTGTACTTAATATTTTGCGTATTGATATATAAATAGCTATTACAGTTTGCGCATATTCTTTATCGCCTGTACTGTTATTTTTGTTTTCTTTTTTTCCATATTACTTCAGAAAATAGCCTGTTAAATCGAATGCCTAAAAGACAGAGCAACCAATTTTAACAGCAAGCTTGTGGTTCAGGAAGGTAGTTTAAATACTCCAAAATTACAACACAGTGCCCGTTTTACATAAAACATCAAAACAACTTTATATTAAAGCAAACGAGAAACCACTCCCTTGAGAGGTTACGATCACATTTAAATTAATTTACCACACGAATGTTTATTTTAAACTCGCCTAAATCATATTTAAAATGATTATTAGAACATTACAGATTGCCCACACACTGATACTACTCAAACTAGACGTTTTGCATGGAATAAAGTCAAATTCCATAAGTTCCAATGTAAAAAACTACTCATGGTGTGACGTCACGATAGTTGCATGTTGGCAGGGTATTAATATATCAAGAGCCAGTGGAACTTTTTTCAATACTATTAATTTTCTTAAAAATGGCTAAGGATTTTAATTAATATCTACACTTAAGATATATACACATTATATATAAATTGTATAATTTGAACTTTCTAGCATAACTTGTGAAGTCGTCTACATTTGGAAGGTATTTTGTGTAGTAAACCATAAAAGAAGGACAAAAACTTACCACGCAACAATGTAGATCTCTTTCAAATACGCAGCTTATTTAAAAAACTCTTTTTCTTTGTATCGTCACCCTCTTCTAAGATATCTGTTGTTATTGGTTTTAATTTCTCAATAGTCTGCCATTTTAAAAGGCTGTCGTTATTCATTTGTTTCTCGCAATGTCCTGAAAAGAACTTGGAATTTCAAGGCCAGCATATAGCGATCCACTTTTAAACCTCTGACTATCGATTCGGTTTCTTCTATCCCCATTGTTCCCACATCAAGATGTACAGGACGTAGGGTGTGTTTATCGGAGGGGTACACCTCGCGCACCACGACCATCATGATATATTGTGGTTACACCCCGCGGGAGGCAGGGATGAGGTGAAGGAGCTGAAGGAGGTCCCAGATTCACTGGCCCACACTGAACACTCTAACTTACGGGACAGCTCACTCTAACGTTCACCGGAAGAAATCTTATATAGCGCTTATCTCCACGCCATCTGCCCGGCACCACCGCAGGACCTGAAATCATACCTGAAACGTGAAATGGAAATGAAATGAGAGGAAATGGGGAAAAGGAGAGATCGTCGTAAATACGCAACCCCGGCATTCGCCTTGGCAAACAAGGGAAAACCACCAAAAGACCATGGTGAGAGTAGGCTATTTCTGCTAAGGTTTTTCTGGATTAACATGAAGTAGATAGGAAAAGAATACTGTAGAACATATAAATATAGTGAGTAGAACATTACATCTTTATTTCCGTTTTAGGTTAACACTGAGAACGAGGCAGGGAGAGGAGGAGAGAAGATTCTGTGAAGTTTGAGGAACAACGCGAGCGATCTGCGGGTTCAGCCGACCTTGAATCGTATTGCAGATGGGCGGTTCTGCTTCGAGCAGCCAATGAGAGCGAGGTAAGGCAAGGGGAAACTGAAATTAGAACATGAAAGGCCTATGCACAAGGTAAGAACCATTTCTTGTTTGCAGTCAGGTTGCGACGAGTGTTGTGCTAAATCTGACCTCGTCGCATAAATAAAAGCCAGGAACTGGGCATGACAATGTTCTTTTTTTAATTGGGCTCGTTCCGAAATTCTACCCCAGAGCCCATTTCGCAATGTCGTCCACCGCTACATGCTATTTAGCATGCAAAACAATGTATCGCCGCCTGTGATCACTTGGCCATTGTGAGTGGGGGATAATTTTAAACTCTCGTGACAAATTTCGCGTGACTGTGGTTTTGGCGGCGGCCCGTGAGATGGAGTAGGAGGAATTATCCTCAGCCAGTCGTCTGTCAACGTGATAGAAGCCTTTTGTCGTTGAGATCCGATCCTGATGAATGAGACCGCGTCGTTTAGCTCTGCGGAAACAAAAGCCAACACAATGGCTTGGCACAGCGCCCTCTCGTAGTCGGTCAATTAACACCTTTATTTATTGTACTTTTAAACACGTTGGAAATATTGAAACAACGTCTCGGGTTTTTTGTTCCATGGACATTGACTAATCACGTCATTTCCGCTTGTTTTAAATGACGATGGTGGACAACAGCATCCAAAAACATTAGGCGGCGACAGAGCGGAACATAGCTGAATTAGGATTCGGTGTCTTTTAAATTAATTTGCTGAATAACAATAGCCTTCTTGGAGTAACACTTTTTGGCTTAGTTTATGCCTAAGACATTTACTAGCGTGAATCCTTAGGTACATTACCCTTACTGTAGTAACTATGGAGATTATCTCTCTCTTTCTCCCTTCCTCTACACTCCCCTACCCCTATATCTTACTTACTCCTCTCTTTTCCTCTCTCCATCACTTACCCGCTCTTGCATAACGTCCCTTCCGTCTTCATATCCTCCCTCTCCACCTCTCTCTCATTTGGAGTATTTAACGCTCCTTTTGACAACTCAGGTCTGCAGAAACAGTAAACGAAATGGGTGCAATAAAGCTCAAATGAGCCCGGTGTCCATTGAACTGTTATGCGATGTGCGCTTTAAAAGCAACCCGAAAAACTGGAAAGTTAAATCAGGCTTAAACAATTCAATACCACGGTCGGGATTCGAAATACGTATCTTCGGCTCTCAGTGCCGATGCTTTTACTGTTTGAGCTACAATGTCGAGATACCCGCACATGCATTTAAACTTCTAATCTGATTCAATTACCCCAAACCTTCAACTACTCAACTGCATGAAAAATGTCATCAATAATACCAACTTTACCAACAAATATAATTCTGTCTGGAGTTTTGCGTTACCCGAAAACGACAATAACATGAACAAACATTAATAACAAATTAACAAGAAGACGAAGAATTGTTGGAAAATCAATAAAAAGAGGAATAATTACGCAAGCATACTTCTAAAAAAAGAATGAAGATGTCTGTATATTAACAATGAAAAATAAAAGTAATGAAGAACAAGTAGAAAAATTACCACAGGAAATATAACAACTATCAATATGAGCCAATCGGATTTTTTCCCGTAACAATGAGAAAAACAATATGAAGGGAAGAAACTACTGGATGAGTAATAAGTAAGAACTCCAATTATAAAAATATTAATTTTAAAGAGCTAATGAAGAGTTTTATAACCGCATATGGCACATTTTTGAAGATGAAGACGTAGGGGAAGTACCTAGGAGATTGAACAGTTGGAGTGAATACTGGATCTTAACATGCAGAAAGGTGATGGTTAGTTTTAGAGAGCGGAGGAAGATTATTGTTTAGAGTTTGCAAGTAGGTTAAAAGTGAGAAGAAAGATTGGAATTATAATCAACAGTTCTGATGAACCGATTTTCTCTTCTCGATGACGATGAACAATCGTGATTCTGGTAGAGAAGAGGTCTGAATAACAGAACGATGTTTTGAGCATGCAATTTGTATTAAGGTAGGTTCAATCAGCGGCGCAGCGTCAGTAAAGAAATTTTGAGAAAAACATTGTTTTAACGGATTTTATTTATTAGACCTCCGTCGCATTTAAATATAACTAATCCCCCTTTTAGTGCATAAATAATGTATGAAAAATATGAAAGGTTACACTCACATGACTTTCTCTACTCTTGTACAAACTATTTTTACAAACGCTTATTCTCCATATGCTTCTTGTTAATCGGATGTTAATCTTATTGCTAATTTTCTTATACATGCAAGGGGAATATTGGTAGGTTTTAAGCGATAGTCATATCTTTTAAGCGCTGGTTGCTATGTGGAGCATTCCATTCCCTTTGCATGTCCAAGACATAAAAAAAAATGAATAACGAATTTGAGAAAAAGTATAAGTATTGGAAAATTTAATGGAATAACAAGCAATATCTCGAAAATGGTTCACTCAACAAAACAAATTGTGTATTTTAACGCGATCTACATTTTTTGTGTAGTAAAATTTTGTCTATCTCTTATGGTTTACCAGTTATGCAAAAGTCGTTCACAATGAAGAATACTTTTGGAGACATTCCCAGAAAATTCGAGATATACATTTCATTTGTCATGAAAATATCTTAAACATATGATTTTCAATCAAAATCCTTAGAGCCATTTTTGATAAAATTAAAATTTTCGAAAAATGTTCCATGTAAAGGGTAATCTGGGGTGGGGGATTTTCTTGAAAACCTTCGTGTCGCATCTCTGGAAGATACTGAACCTAAATACTAAGTTTGGTGTTATCCGACTGTTCGTTTCTGAGTTATGCTGTTCACAGACACACAGACACACACACGGACATGTTTCCAAAAATGCTTTTTTTGAATTGAGGGGGTCTCTAAACATATATTTCCAGTGAAATCTCGGTATCGAATTTTTGGATGAATACTGATGCAGTAATTTGTGTCATAAATTATTTAAATGTAAAGAATGATTATAGTATGAATATGCATTTTTATGTACATTGATTTGAGATATTTGTTGATTGTAATTATTGTTGAGAAGTAAGTTTATACTGCCTTACTGAAACTGACAATAATAGCGTGCAATAATGCAGCGAGGGGGTGAGCTGTTTATCATTATTAGAGACGAGGAAGTTACGTAATATTGGCGCGTTTTTCTTTAGAATTTGCTGGAACATTTTTCCTAGAGGATATGTGTTCATAATTTTCATTGGATATAAAAATAGACGCTAATGTTGGCGCGTTTTATTAGCCAATAGCAGCACAGTTATAATCTTTAGGCATATCGGGGTGTAGGAGTATAAAAAGGGCTAGGTTAGAGGTAGCAGAATCAATAAACAAAAGAGGCTGCTCCGTATGGGCGCGCATACGACGCCATGACAACCATCTTATTTCCAACATCGGCAGTGGCGAGCCAAAACACCGCAAACATGCGAGAATCAAAATGTTCTAAAACAACCCTGGCTCGTCACTTTGCGCGCCCATCTCACCCGGCCCAAGGCCACTCACACATACGGCAGAGGCCCCCGCCAGACGGCGTCCCCTCCACGGAGGATACACGCTGCCGCACAGCAAAACCGCGGACTTGTATATAGTCAGTGTTAAGTGTTTTTTTTTATTTATTTCGTGTGCTAGTGTTTCCGTGTGTCGGAACTGGGACGTGCAGCGCATGACCAGGAATGTGTGAGCGTGTGTGTGTGTGTGTGTGTGCGTGTGTGTATAATATGTGTAGTGTATGTATATGTGTGCGTGTATGCATGTGTGAAAAAAAAAAAAAAAAAAAAATTGGTTTTCAAATTGAAACATAAACCGAGCAATACAGAACAAAACTGTCCTCGGCAACCTAAAGATGGTTGCTGTATGGGTTTTTATATTTCTCTTTTAAATAATCTCATACAAACAAGCAATATGTAAATCAATGTAAATTTATGCCTGTAAGCCGGGCCCTTTGTACCGGCACCAGGCCACATTTCTTTAATAAATAATCTGAATCTGAATCTGAAAGTCCTTCAGTCCGTCAGTTCGTCGAAAACATTTGTACGTTACACGTCGTCTTCAGTCCAGCAGAAATATTTGTACAGTACACGTCGGCTATCGATTTGCAAGTTACGCGTAGCAGAGTTATGAAAAATCTAAAGTGTTGTAAAGTTAATTATACAAAAAGCTGAAGTACGCGAATTAAGAATGATCAGTAATGAAGTTATTATAACAGTTTCAGTTTGGCGAGTGTTAAGATCAAAGTGTAAATGTGATAGTGAATGTGTTCGACAATAAAAGTAAAACAAATTCCTTCATCAGTGTTATCTTTGGATAAAAGATTCCTTTCCGTTTACACAACCTGTATAAAGAAAAGTGCTCGACCAAAAGGATAATAGCTAGCCGGAGGACAGTGAACCAAAATTAAATAAAATAACAGTAGCATTCTTTAAAACAAACACTAATACTGCCGCAAATTGCTAACACCAGATGGAGCTAACAAACCTAACAAAGAATCACGTCACAAAATGGCTTCACCACGTGGAGTAAACACAAATACACAAACATTATAAGTAATACCGTCGCAAATTGGCTCCCAAACGTGGGGCTCAACAAAATAAATAAATAAACTTAACAAGTATACCACTTCAATACAATACTTCCCCTACTTACTATACGTAGTAGAGAAAGTAAAAAGAGATACTTCATTCTAGCAGCTCAAAGTTGTTCCTCTCGGGGCAGACATTTCCTTGTATGTCTACTCTGTTTTTGCCAAAATAAAGTGACAAAATAATATGCGTTTGCACTGCTGCATTCACTTTCGTACCGCAGTCGGGCTTTTAGCACCTCTTGGATAGACATCTTCAGCAGTACTCAGAATGCTGCTGCGCATGCTCTCTTTACTCCACTCCTTATGACTGGTGAGGGTAGACATGTCTATACTCGAACATCCAGGGCAAAAATGGCGCACGTATATTCCCTCTGACACGTTATCTTTATGTGAGTGTTTGTGATTGATTTGCTAGTGTATCTGTATATGTGTGTCTGTATATTAATACAATTACAATTGGCATGTTCTGGCGAGTTAAATCGGACAACAGAACTTTTGACTCCGTTCTGATTTATAAAACACCATCAAAATCAACCTTCGAATGATAAACGAAATGTTTAAAAACCTAAAATATCTCGATCCGATCTGGATTACTTCTCAGAAAGAGGGAAAAGTGACAAGGAAATTCCAAAGAAATTCTTACCAAAATACAGACGACATAGAGGTTGTAGTCCTAAGAAAATGCTTGACTCTGAAGCTAAAACTATAAATCACACCGGAACGGAAGGTCATAGGTATTTAAAATGCAAATACACTTTATATATTAAGACACAAGATGATTGACCATTATTTGTCTGAAAACTCTCTTGGGCAGTGCAACTAGGTATACATGTGATAAAAGCAAGTGTCCACCCAAAATTGTTTGTTACGCTGCGCTACTGGGTTCATTAGTCCTGTAGAATAGTAGGTTAGAAGTTGGTGGAGAAGTGATAGGGTGGATGAATATCCCTGGTGAAGTAGAACTTGTTTTGGACAATTGCATTAGTTGTGGATGATAGAAATAGATATGAAAAGCTGCTGGAATTCCAGTAGTTCTTAGGTTGGATTTAATTAATAAACTGAAGCAGATAAGGTATGTTTCGGCACGCTTAATTATGCTTAAAATGTAATTGATATCAAATAGGATAATGAATTAATTGTTCTTTCACACAAGCCGTGTGTTGGAAGGGTTGGAAAGGTAGAATCAGATGTCATAGCCGGGATTTGAACCACTGTTATCCCGGTCTCCGTCCGATTGCTCTAACCACTGAGCTACCATGGCAGCTACCATGCGAGTCAGCTGGAGAATCTAACACACGGCTTGTGTGAAGGAACAATTAATTCCATTAATTGACCTAATAGTGGTTGAAACTAAAAGCCCGGCACTTAAATACTTACAAAGAATGTAACTCGCCATTGGGGTATGACATCTCAATACAATTTGGGATCTCCTTGTGGTTTACCGGGAAAAATGCGAGTCAGCTGGAGAATTTAATGACGTGCCGGCATGTTGCCATGGTAGCTCAGTGGTTAGAGCAACCAGAAGAAGACCGGGAGATCCGTGGTTCAAATCCCGGCTATGGCTTTGAATTTTTCAGTCATTTGATTCTACCTTTCCAGGATAATGAATGTAATAAAGCCTGGTATACTAATATTCTCATATAGACACAAGGTGTCTGAGAATGCAGAGCAAGCGATCGTTAAGTACAAACAATTGCTGATTAATTCTTAACTCTTAACTTCTCTACTGGTAGCTTCTGTGGAAAATTGTTGAGCTTCTGTTGTTGGTAAGTTTCCTTCTAGAACGCATTGCCACAACAATGTTTACTCTCCATGACAGCTTTATCATTACTCATTATGTCGCAATCTTTGACGGAGATAACACGGTCTTTTCTTCAATTGAATACTACACGTTTGTAGGAACGTATACATGACATTAATGTCATAAACAGACATATAGGCATATTTGATGCCATTTGCTTAACATAAAATTGCGAATGGTGGAAACTAATAAAGCTAGCTGTTTTGATTTAAACGGTGTATAAGCAAAGGAAATCCCTATCTAACTTAAACCTTGTTTAGCTAGACAGTTGTTATTTTTCTTTATTTATAGTCGCTTTGACTATTAGGTCATATCGCGACTTATATCCATACATAGAGTACAATAATACATTGTATACTTTACATTGATTAAATAATACAATAATTGTAATACATTGTTACAAACATATTTTACATGATTAATGCTTGAACACAACCTATTACCTATTATACATTTTTATTTTATGTATTATATTTAAATCTTGTTATACAGTTTGATGTCTTTCAAGAAAAAAATAATGTTTTTGAAATGGGTAGGGTTGTTTTAAATCTATATATATATATATATATATATATATATATATATATATATATATATATATCTTCAGAAATGTTATGTCTTCTTCTCTCCATGGTATAACTTCTGCATTTAGTGATGAGGTGTTCGATGGTGATACGGCAATTGCAGGTCTCGTAGTGAGGAGCATTTTCTTTGGCGAGTAAGAAGGAATGGGTTAGGCGTGAATGGTCTATTCGTAAACGTGATATAATCAGTTGATCTTTTCTTTTTAGAGTCTGCAATGTGCAGCATTTTGTGGAGCCTTTCCTAACTATGTGTAGTTTGCTTGATGTTTTAATAGTCCAGCCTTGCTTCCATTTGACAGTTGGTCTGCTAAAATAATAACTTTGAGCATCTCTGTAGGGCACTGGCAATTCTTCAACTGGAGGTAGCAAAGTTGTTTTTTGGCTTCCCTATCTGCTTCCTCATTTCCTTATATTCCACAGTGGTACTGAATCCAGAAGAATATAACTTCTTGATTATTTGTAGTAATGTGGTTGTAAAGACTTTGGATATCTTGGATTAATGTTGTCAGCAGAGCGGTCTCGGATACTCTGAAGAGTGCTTAGTAAATCAGAATTGCACTGTGTTTATACTGTGCTGAGGTAATGTAAATCAAAGCTTGTTTGACAGCATAGAGCTCAGAGGAGAAAGCAGAGAAACAGTCTGGAAGCTTGTACTTAAGTTTAGCATCCGGAGTCATTATTTAACTAGACAGTGCCTAGAGCTTGAAACACTTATGATTTCTGAAATCAATCCTTTGAGGCCGAGCTAGACGACTTTTTTCCGTCCTTTTACAGTTCATGTTGTTCAACTTATATTTTCAAATAAACATTGGTTAATGCAGAGAGTACCTCTGAGTAAAAAGATTTCAATGGCAAGAAGTGGTATTTTTAGAGAAACCCAGAGCTCACTTATTATTTATATATCTAATTTTAATACTCCTCGCGTTTTTGTTTTCTCCGGACCTTTTCTCTTTGCACATTAAAATTGTTACAATGCTTTCTTATTGCACATTAGGAAAACGTTTAAACTTATTATAATATATGTGTCAAACTCTACTCTTTCAAAAGTGTTATACCATGACACCATAAATGCCCTAGTTGTTTCAAAATGTAAATCAAGCGACTATATGTTATAAACTAGAAACCTACAATTCTTGCAGACTTATGTTTATTGATATAATTCCAGATGAGCAGTGGTAACGAGGCATGCCACCTCTCCTAAAGTATAAGGAAGGCCATAACTTTATGTAGCGAATCCACAAAGACCACAATTTATTTGGAGGTACAAATGCATTCCTGCATTAATTGCGTTGTGACAATGGAGCAAGTTACTTTGTAACAAGTTCCAAGGCGTGCAGAGAGAGCGGCATCTAAACTTAGACAACGGTGCCAGCAGCCAGGAGAATAAAGTCTCCAATTGTCCCCTCCTATATATAGGACACGCTGGGAGTGATGATTGCATCAATGAGCGCTGCCTTCCAGGACAATGAATGAATTGGAGGTCGCTTTGTGTGAGTGTGACATCGATCTCTTTTGTTTCTCGCGAAACAGATAGACTTGCTGACGTGCAGGCATCTAGTGCAGGGGCCAGGTGGAGAGTGTTAAAAACAAAAGAAGAGAAGGGAAAACAAGACAAGACCAACAACATTGTTTGTTCTTTTGTTTCCCGTCGAAACGTCGCATTCCGACAACGCATCACACAATTCCTTAGGCACTTGTTGATTCAAGAGGATTCCTTTGTTGATTCTCTCGCTCCTTGGTGAGGGGAAGGGAAAAGAAGAAAGGATAGCTTCAACTGTTTGTCAGTGTCTCGGAAACTGCACGCCACACAGTCAGGGGCGGTTCCTGCACTGAATTCTCAAGCATTTCAGCAACGTATCATGTTTATACTGCATGTTAGTGCCTTAACATCATCTATAAGCAGACTTTGTAGTATTGCCTCCTCTAGTGTAGGTCTGTTGTAAGCATCAAGAGATTTTGGATGGTAGAACATCAGTAGTACTGATGTAGCCTAAGAAAAATTGTCATATCTCGGAATTTATAAGAGCGATTGGGATTAGTCAACCGGAGGGGTCTCCAGCTATTGGAGCACAGCACCGCACGTGGGCCATAGTAGGCCCTTTGTGCTTCTGGCGTGAGTTCTGGAAGGAAAGGAAGAGGAGCCCCGAACGGCGACTAGATCCAAACGACGATGCGCGCTAGCAACGACGGGTTCTTAAGTTTCCAAAATAACACCAATCCTGACGCCGGCACAACTACGCCTTAGCCATCTTCATGTGGGAGCCCCTGAATGAAACGAGCGAATTCCACCGTTCCGCCGCAACGTACCGGACGCCGTCGCCTGGTCCTATAACCCTGAAATATATTAAGATAAAACAGATGAAAGGAAATGATGGATACCGAAATTCGTGGCATTCGCCTATCGACTAGGGAAAACCACGAAAACAGCAAGATTACAGTGGCCAGTACGACGGGAATCGAACCCGGGAGCTCTCATGTTACCGGGAAATCATCTCAGAACAGTCATTACTATACCCTTCTGATCCAGCGAAATCAGGAACTGCTGCTTATTTGGGGACAAAGGAAGAAGGGTACCCCAAGGGAGTGGCCTGAGTCCACAATATTTTAACTATCGAATTAATTGCCGGACAGCGCAAGATGATGACAATGATAAACGTTCAACCAAGAAAATTAACTCTCTCCGGCGTATCGCTCAAAACTGTAAGTTTCACAATAAGGGTTGATTTGCGTTTGCTTAGACGACTGTGGAACATGCAAAATCATACCCTTTCTCCTAGAGATATGCACTTACAAACATTGCTGTTGACTTCCTAATTGGGACATACAGCCCAAAGACAAGGACTACACTTATATTACTGCAAGCAATTCTGAAACAAAGTTGCAAAAATATTAAATATAGCGAATGTAGCAAAAGTTCGCATTTTCTTCGATCTAACAATTCAAGAGCCTACGGGAAGTTACTTCCTTATTCTACGCATCTAAGTGAGTAGGAAGTGGGCATTAGTGAATGTGCACTGAGTGGAGACTATCTCTGAATTGCATTCCCAATTTAATCCCCCGTCTGAGGTTTTCAGGCGAAAGGGAAGTACAAGAGAGAATGTGTCCGCTTGTTATACAGGATAAAGAAGAAAACTGTCTCCGATATGGCACATGCGTAGCAGAAACAAGAGCGGAAATATGATACAGAATACTGCGATACACAATTCCTCATTGGTGATGCATATGTGCAGTACATTATGAACTAACCCCTTATTGGATCATTGTTCAATCCATGCACGAAATTCTGTGTTTTTACAGAGCGTTTTGACACTTATAAGTGATGGAATTAATATTTATTACATATATTTGGAGAATTTTATCAGACAAATTGAAACATGAACACAGAATTTAGACCACTACAATTATAACTACCAAGATTTCACAGAAAATATACGTTTTTAGGCTCCCTGAGTCAAAAAAGAACATGTTTAAAAAAAGGTACTTGGTCTATGAACAGCACAAGTCAAAAATGATACATAGGCTAAGTACCAAACACGAAAATTCTGTTCAGCATCTTCCAAGAATGCAACATGAAGATTTTCAAGAAAATCCCCCAAAACTAAATTTCCCTTTACATGGAAAACTTTGTTATTTTTTTATTTCCTCAAAAACGATAAGGATTTTTATTAAAATACCATATGTTTAAGATATTTGTATGCCAAATAAAATGTATATCTTAAATTTTCTGCGAATATCTTTTGAAGACCTCTTCATTCTGAAGGACTTTTGTATATCTGATAAATATAAATTCTTCTGCGGACTTAATCATAATCTTCTTATATTTACAACGATATGTAAATGTGTAATGAAAGTTTATCTCGATTAATAAGAAGTAGACAAAAGAATACAATTTTATAAGAACAGTTTGTTGAAGAGTGAATGAAACACAGCAGAATTTTTATCACTAATATTTCACTTATGATATAAACACAAATGTAAGGAAGCTTTCAGTTTTGTGGACTCTGAGTTCATTTCAGTACTCCCTACTCACTTCATTTATCGTCTCTGCAGATCTGGGATATTTATAAGGAAGGTATAAAGAAGAATGGACACAAATCTCTAAGAATTCAAGTCGCTCTTACATGTTGGGCTTGGCATGCATTTTACAAGCAGACTATGCCTCTGTAGGCCACGTTCACTGTGACCCCACAATACAAGAGCCGCCACTGCATGCAGAGCTCCAACGTGACGGACTGCAGCCCTGCTCAAGTAATGCGTCTTCATCGGGACAGGCGAGATGGTTACACTTTTAATTACTGCATCTTCTTTTGACGCGATAAACAATCGTGTGTAGTCCATTCGTGTAATTTGGCTGCGTGATGAACTGCTCCTTCTCTCGTCCGAAGAATTCAAATTACGAAAATGTAATTTGCGGCTGGCAATGTGTTTTCAAGCCTGTCACAGTACGGGGCTGGCTTCCAGGGTATTGTGTGTTCAAAGACTGCCTATAGCGCTGACCTCCAATACTTCATGAATATCATATTCTATTTTCTTTAAATATTTGATTCTTGATGGACTTTTTTTGTTTGCAATATGTAGACCTTTATTATGTATCGGTATTTTTGGACATTTAGCCTTCCAAATAATGTTTCTTTTTCAAAATCATGATAACATTTCATGTTATCTGGTATTTTTTTCCCCTGAACCTTTTGTGTGTCTTTTAGTTAAGTTTCCTCTCATCCAGTGTCTTAAAATTTATTATCTTCCTCATTACATTTAGTATTGTCTCTTCTTCACTTACTATTCTAAACCATCACATCGGTACCTATATCTGTTTTTACTGAAATAGATTTTGATAGTATCAATACATTTTTTATTGCAAAACTAGATGAAACTGTCAACTATATAACACTATCTGCTAACAATTGACTAATAATAGTAGGCCTAATTGTTCCTTTGTGTTCACTCATTTTAATGTTGCACAGGATTATCCACGATCTTAAAGATAAATAATAGTTTCTGCCACTTATATTTACGAACCTTTATGCCACATTTTTAATTCCTGCTTGATCTCTTGTACATGTCCAGATGCATTTAAGTACATCAAGATTATACCATAACAGACAACTGGATTATAATAATTAGCATCATTCCAGTCTTATCTAAGATATTTGAAATTTTAATTAATGATCAAGTTACCTTATACTTTGAAAGCAATAATTAATTTTCAAATAAACAGTTTGGCTTTAGTAAAAAACATAAAACAGTGTGACTTTTTAAATTTATTGTAATAACAATAGAAACTTACAATTACTTAATTTTTTAACGTAATCCCCTTGCTTCCCAATGCACATGGTCCATCGTTTACAACCTTTCTGATGCCCTCAGAAAAAAAAGTTTCTTCATCTGAGTATCAAGCCATGCATGCACCGCTTCCTTCATTTCTTGGTCTGTGGTGCATCGACGGCCCCTTAAGAGTGAGCCAAAAAATATTCCGTTCTCTAAATAATGAAATATTACATTTTAAGCAAATTTAATTCCTGTAATCGCAAAAATAAATCTGATGTGTTACACTCACATGACTTTCTCTACTCTTGTACAAACTATTTTTACAAACGCTTATTCTCCATATGCTTCATGTTAATCGAGATATCGAAATGTTAATCTTATTGCTAATTTTCTTGTAGATGCAAGGGGAATTGCTAGGCTTTAAGCGTTTAAGAGCTGGTTGCTATGTGGAGTATTCCATTCTCTTTTTATTACCAGGACAAAAAAAAATGAATAACGGATTTGAGAAAAAGTATAAGTATTGGAAAATTTAAGGGAATAACAAGCAATATCTCGAAAATGGTTCACTCAACAAAAAAAATGTATATGACATAAATTGTGTATTTTAACGCGATCTACATTTTTTGTGTAGTAAACTTTTGTCTATCTCTTATGGTTTATCAGTTATGTAAAAGTCGTTCACAATGAAGAACACTTTTGGAGACATTCCCAGAAAATTCGAGATATACATTTCATTTGTCATGAAAATATCTTAAACATATGATATTTTAATCAAAATCGTTAGAGCCATTTTTGAGAAAATTAAAATTTTCGAAAAATGTTCCATGTAAAGGGTAATCTGGGGTGGGGGGATTTTCTTGAAAACCTTCGTGTCGCATCTCTGGAAGATACTGAACCTAAATACTAAGTTTGGTGTTTATCCGACTGTTCATTTCTGAGTTATGCTGTTCACAGACAGACAGACAGACACACACACGGACATGTTTCCAATAATCTCGGTATCGAATTTTTGGGTGGAATACAATACTTCCCCTACTTACTATACGTAGTAGAGAAAGTAAAAATTGCTGTCAATTGGAGAATGTCAAAGAAGAACAATTCCAGAATTAGCTTACAATTCAAAATGCGTTTATACAGAGAAAGCTACTAAAAATACTAGTACATAATTCAGTAAACACGCTATTGCCTTTGTTTTTTTTTTATGAAGCGAGTATCGAGTATGGGTGCTCAAAAATCAATTTCGATATCGAGCATCGAGAAATAGTGCTATCGTCCCATCACTTCTAAGAGTTTCGCATTGTACTCTGTTTCAGAAACTTATATTTTATGGTTTGAATGGCAACGTTATACAGTTTCTTGAATCTTATTTTGCTAATAGATATCAAGTAGTACTTTATAGTGGTAATATATCTCACTATGGATTAGTTAAATACGGCGTACCACAGGGATCTGTCCTTGGAACGTTATTTGTATTATATATGTCACCGATCTTCCTGCTATTATTAATAATGATTGTTCTATACCCCACATGTGTGTTAATGATATTCTTTTAACAGTTTTCCGAAGCAATGGTGCATTATTAAATACTATGTAAATGAAGCTAACGATGCTATTGCGAATTGGTATAATGCAAATAATCTTAAAATGAACCACAATAAAACTGCACATATAAAAATCTGATGTGTTGCGCTCACATGACTTTCTCTACTGTTATACAAACTATTTTTACAAAAGCTTATTCTCCATCTACTTCATGTTAATCGAGATATCGAGAAGTTAATGTTATTGCTAATTTTCTTGTAGGTGCAAGGGAAATATGGTAGGATTTAAGCGGTAGTCAAATCTTTTAAAAGCTGGTTGCTATGTGGAGTACTGCATTCTCTTTGTATATTCAGGATATAAAAACACGAGTAACGAATTCCCATTTGAGAAAATATATAAGTATTGGAAAATTCAAACAAATAACAAGGAATATCTGAAAATGGTTCACTCCATAAAAAAATGTATATGACACAAATTATGTATTTTAACAATATCTACATTTTTTGTGCAGTAACATTTTGTCTATCTCTTACGGTTTATCAGTTACGCGAGTCATTCGGAATGAAGAAGACTTTTGGGGACATTCCGAAAAATTCATGATATATATTTTGTCATAAAAACATATTAGATATATTAAAATATGATATTTTAATCAAAATCGTTAGATCCATTTTAGAGAAAATCAAAATTTTCGAAAAATGTTCCATGTAAAGGGTAGTCTAGCTAGAGTAGGAGGATTTTCTTGGAAATCTTTGTGTCGCATCTTAGCAAGATATTGAACCTAAATAACAAGATTGGTGTTTATCTGGCTTTTCGTTTTTGAGTTATGCTGTTCACAGACACATAGACACACGGACCGTTTTTTAAAAGTGATTTTTTTGGATTCAGGGGCCTCAAAACATGTATTTCCGGTGAAATCTCGGTAACAAGTTTTTGGGTGGAATGCAATACTTCCCCTATTTACTATACGAGTAGAGAAAGTAAAAATGGGTATTAACCATGTCGTTAAAGGTTTAGGTATATGTTTGGAATCTGGTCTTGGTTGGCACATGTATGTGAGTTATGTGGATAGTAAAATTAGTAATTCAATATTAATGCTCAGACTATTGAAAAACTACTTTTATCTAGAATCTTTATTGAATGTGTACTATGCTTATGCTTATAGTTATCGTCCATATGGTCTTATCCTGTGGGGCAATCACTCCTCTGTAGACAGGGTATTAGACAGGTGTATTATATTGAATTGTGGAACTCAAGCACGATTGCACTGTAAACCACTCTTTGTCTAATTACGTGTCCTAACTTTACCATCTATGTATCTTCTAGAATGTCTTCAACCTGCCGTACCCCCCTTGTATCTACAACGAAACTTGTAATAAACGTATTTCTGCGAGCGCTTATGTGATTTAACTAGAAGAGAACAGAAGAATATACTTTTGTAAGAATAATTTGAGAAAAGTAGACAGCGAAAGTCATGTGAGTTTATCTCACCAGATTCCCTTTCATTTATTTATTGGAACAATTTACTGGAGAACAACTGAATGTAAATATACGTTGCGATGTTTTACTAAAGGTTGTTAGTAGAAGAGATTAGGCAGTCAGAAGTACAAATGCACCTATATATACCAGGAAGCACGCTCTACTCGATCACTATAGAAATTCCAATGCTTTGTTATTTTTAGGGATTTTTGTTCTCCACGCGACGCTCGGACGAATTTAGAAACACTCTTCTCCCCCACAGGTTTGAGTCTCTCGCCCACCAGCTAACTGGAATTAAACAAGCGTTTTGATACATCTCTCACCTAAAATTGTAACAAGTTAAGAGTCCTGTATAGCACTCCAGACATCCACTGATGCGATGCTACACATGTAATTCATGAAGAAACAAAGTTACATTCTGAATCAGAGCAAACCACTCTTAATCTGCCAGGAAAACATTGAACCATAATGTCTGCACGTACTGCGCTGATCAAAGTACTACTGCATCATCCGTTATAAATGCTAGTAACAGCACTCTTTATTTGTTTCAAAATAGTGTTGTAGAAGGCTCAGTGCGGTACTATATATTATATCCACTACTAGCAGAACTAGCAGATTCTTCTTTCTATAAATACAGCTCCCTCTCCTATTCTCCCCTCCCTCTTGCTGTGATATATGGTGGTATTCTGAAAATCAGTACCTTTTCTGGGGTATTAATGCAAATTAAAACCAAATAAAAGGTTTCATACTAAACAAAGTGAGCCCATTCCCTTCTCTAGTTAATTTCGTGGTTATCCTGATTATTTCCGCAAATAATAGTAATAGGTACAAGTTCTTTAGGGGAGATGTAGGCAAATTATGACAAAAAACTGAAAATTTTATAACATTTTTATTTGATAGATTAAACATTTTAGAACAAGCTCCAAGGGTACCTTGTTTTTCACCTTTAAGTTCATTGAAACATTTAAATACCTTAGAAGTGCAGCTCTCTCACGACCTCTTTTTCAAACAGACACTAGTTGCGTTTTTCTTTGTGTGAGGTTTGAAGTAGGTATTTAATTAGCCCCAAGTTTAAAAAATATTTACTTTGTAATTTGACTGTTTCTTTAAATACTATATATTTATGTTTGCCTCGGCTGCGTCAGTATTATTGTTAGAGACACGTTTCTCTTAGTAGGGTTGTGGTGTGACTAAGAATGTAGGCTTACACAGATTATAATTTTACTTCACTCCTTTTATTAATACTTGATACGATTAAAATAACACTTCACTGATATAGAGAGCTGTGATATTCTTTTTATTAATTAATTACACATCTTAACACGTAAACGTATTTTTCGTCTCACACGAAAACGTATTAAATCTCTTGAGGACGCTTCTCGCATCCGGTTACAAACACTGTCTGCAGGCAAATGAACTGATTTCAACTGCCTAAACTTGTAAATTTCTGTATTTCAAGTCTCTGATTGGCTATTCCTAATCCAACAGAATACCTTCTTTTAACTAAAGCTTTTTCTAGTTGTTGATTGGCTATTTTATAAACTGTCACTCTTATTACATTATTGCTTCCAAGAATCACAAGTAACATGTTAAACTTTCAAATTCATTATTGCCTCAAGGTTACCTCATTGTTAGCAACTTTTAACCTATTATTCTCACAGCTCCGACATTATTAAATTATGTAATATATTCACATAACATTATTGCACATTGATACAATAATATAAGCATATGCAATGACTGTTACATACATTTTACAAATTATTACATACACATATTGCTTCAAGGCGGGCTGTTATTGAATTTACATATTATATAATTAGACTGAAATTATTTAAGTGTTAAAAATACTGCCTCAAATTATATTGTTGTATATTCCAAGTGAACCAAAATTCACAGTTTAGAATGCAATTAGATAAAAAGTTAAAATTTACAAAATACCTTCGCATTGGGTTCTTATACCTGCCCCGTCATCATTAATACATGCCGTACCACCGATTATTTAACCTAATCCACGTCGTCTTAATCACCGGCGAGATACAGCACCCGTGGGTTCTACCCACAATTTGGTAGTCTTGAAAAGTGTAAATAAGCAATTCTATGCAGTATTTATGATTATGCATGCATTTAGGGGATTATTTACAAACCAAAATTTAAACATTCTTGTTTAAAAACTATGAGCTTAATACAACTTTTCTTACATACGATTTATCATCGCCGCTAAGGAATTTGTGCGCAATTGACTGGTTGAATGCCTGGAAAAAGGCACAATAATGTTTTTTTTTAAATTTCTCTACTACTATAGTAAATAAGGGGAAGTATTGTATTCCATCCAAAAATTCGATACCGAGATTTCTCCGGAAATACATGTTTTGAGGTGCTTGAATCCCCAAAAAAGAATTTTTCGAAATATGTCCGTATGTGTCTGTCTTGTCTATCAGTCTGTCTGTCTGTCTGTCTGTGAACACTATAACACAAAAATGAAAAGTTGGATAAATACCAAACTTGGTATTTGAGTTTTATATCTTTCAAGAATGCTACATGACAATTTTCAAGAGTATTCCCCATTCCAGACTACCCTTTACATGGAACATTTTTCGAGAATTTTGATTTTCTCAAAAATGGCATTAACGATTTTTTATTAAAGTATCATATGTTTAAGATATTTTCATTGGAAATGAAATGTATATCTTGAATTTTCTGGGGATGTCCCCAAAAGTTCTCTTCATTCTGAATGACTTTCGCATAACCGGTACACTGTAAGTTATACGCAAAATTTTACTACACAAGAAAGGTAGATCTCGTTAAAACACCAACTTATGTCATATACATTTTTTTTTGTCAAGTGAACCATTCCCGAGATACTCCTTGTTTTATAATTTTTCTCAAATGGGAATTCGTTTTTTTTTTTTGTTCTGGACATGCAAAGGGAATGTAATGCTCCACATAGCAACCAACTCTTAAAATATTTGACTATCGTTTAAAGCTTACCATATTCCATATACCACCTACAGGAAAATTAGGAATAATTTACTAATTAGCAACAATTAGCAATAAGTTACTGCAAATGTTTACCTCGATTAACATGAAGTAGATGGAGAATAAGCATTTGTAAATATAGTTTGTATAAGAGTAGGGAAAGTCATGTGAGTGCAACACATGATATTTTTTTTAAAATGTTTCAAACTTTCAGCACTAGTGAACAATTTTATTTCAAATGCTGAAGACAAGACCTATGACATTATTTTAAAATACGTTGCAAGTAATATTATAGAAGTTAAAGTTATATTGTTTGTAGTTTCACTACGTTCTCACTTTAGTACACAGCCTTTCAAAATTTTGTAAATAACAAAGATTTAAAGAAACAATTTTTACTACGTAATATTTTTGTAAAAGTCATATAACTCATTATAATTCCGCTTTTGGAGGGAAATAATTAAGATACGATGTGGTCTATCCTCAAAATGCAAGCTGACGTATTTTACAAATGTAGCAAGTTACATATTAATCAGCTAGCTGTTCTTTATTGAGAAGGTGATATACAAACATACTCAGATACACACAAAAACAATATATTGCGGTTTTTGACTTCATAGTAATCCATTATACGAGAGGTATTTTAAAAGTTCTGCACTGACTCACAGAAGTCCTGAAGATGGTAAATCACTTTTAGATGCTGTGAGGTTTCAGGTGCATATGTGTAACCACTTTATCGTGATGATTGTGTAAACAAGCTACTGTTAACATTTTCTAAATAATGGAAACTTGGGGATTAAGATATAGTAGTGATAGATTTTTAAAACTATGACATTTATGTTGTTTGTATTTGTTGGAGTTATAAATAAAATATTCATATTCCTAACAAATGGATAAAACTAAAATACCAACCGTGATCAAGTACTGTGTTTTGAAGAGTTCAGTTCTAACATAATATAAAAGGAGTTAGATTCGAAATTAAAGGATTCTTTCCCTTCGTTTTCAGCGGTTCAAAAGTGGAGTGATGAAATTAAACATCGTCGTACATCCACTCAAGGTGATGAGCGGTCTGGGCGTCCCAACACGGCTACGAGAGGCAAGATTGTCACAAAAATTCAAATTGATTCGATACTCAATGATCGATGATTAGGGTACGCGTGCTGGGTGGATTGCAAAGATCTCGATAGGCTGTGTCCACTACTTTTTACATGAAGTTTTGGGTATGAGAAAGCTTTCCGCTGGATGGGTCCGATGTTTGTTAACAATGGATCAGAAGATGCATTGGAATGAACATTTCTCAAGAGTGTTTAGAGTTGTTTAAACCAATTCCAGTGAGTTTATCTGACGTTTCATAACAATAGATGAAACATGGATTCATCACTACACGCTAGAGCAGCCGAAATATTGGGTGCAACAGGAGAAAGTGCACCAAAGAAAGCAAAAACGATTCCATACGCAAAACTTGCGAATAGGAAGTTATCGCTCATCACGATAATCTACCTTTACACACATCTGGGTAGTTATTGCAAAACTGCAGTACTTCCGCTTTTAAGTGCTTCCACATCCGCCATATTCGCCGGATTTGGCTCCCAGCGACTACCTGAAGAAATGTAGGTGGACGAAGATTCAGATCAAATAATGGGGCTGAACCTGAGAGAAACGATTATTTTGCACAGTTGGACAAATCTTATTTTACTGAGGATATTAACATGTTCAACTAAATGTATTGATTTACAAGGTAAATTAAAAACTAAGAGAAAAAAAAGGAAAACTTAATCGTGCGTTTTCTTGGTCAGGCCTAGAGCTTTTAAACGCCCCTAGTAGTGCTTCATAACTTATTTGTCCAAAATAGAAAACAAATTATATTATAGTGTTTTATTATAAAAATAAACGATCAAAATACTTTTAGAACTTCCTGCACAAACGCACTATTTTGCCTTTTATTTTTGATTGCTTTACCCTGCAAAATGTATTTCGGAACATATTTTTTTAGCAGAACCAGAAAGTTTATCTCACAATTCGCCATTTGGAATTTAGTGCGTAATGCTCACAATGGCAAAGAATCAAAATTCTGAATTTCATCAAAAGACTTTGTTCTTGTCCTGCACTCTTCAGTGGGGCTTCATAAGCGCATACAATTTCCTCACCTGCCGCTTCAAAAAGTAGCTAAGTTTTCAAGAAGTGCTCCGAACTAATGTAGGTCAGAATTTCCTTCTGCAAGCCGCAACTGAATCTGCCATAAAAATTTATTCAAAAGTAAATGGGTAATTTTCATTCAATAAATTGTCAATTGATAAGCATATCGCCTTTCAGTGTTTATTTACAACGCCGTTGAAAATATATTGAATCACTGTTGCAGGAATGTTCACTATTTTATTGCGAACATTTTCTTTATTCTCCCACCAACCTGCAAGGAAAAGCGTGTTGTTGCCAAACTTTCTGCATTTCAAAGCGTTTTTCTACAAATATATGAAGGTTAGAATAAAAGTGTTTATAACTTTTTGAGTGTATTCATAGAATGTATTCATCTGTGGTTTAAAGGGTACCATACATGTCGCTTCCAGAGCATAAACATGTAAGACAAGATATTACCTATTTGGGACCATTTCTATACAAACATGTACTTTGGTTTACTTTAACTTTTATTTACATAGTATACGGTGATTCGGAAAGAAACCGCTAGCCTCTAGCTCCCGAGGTTGTGGGTTCAAACCTGGGCGTAAAAATCCTTAGCATGGCTTCCTTCGGAAGGGAAGTGAAGCCGGTGGTCCCGTGTCGTAAATTTACGGCACGTAAAAGAACCTCAAGCCTGATAAAGAGGCCCCTGAGCAAAATTCCCGGTCTTTCACGCCCAATATGGAATGGGACGCTAAGGACCATAATAGTTAAAGAGCATCCTTAAATAAAACTCAGTTTTAATTTTCGGAAAGAAACCTATGTTACTTAACAGATTCAGTTTGTCAGAAAACAGTCCTTCACATTTTTACAGTCAGGACTTTTACAGCAAATCAAGAGCAGGGCTTTTACAGTGCTTAAAGACAAGGACTTTAGTAAAGTTCTTGTCTTTACGGGCTCCTTAACGCCCATATATTTACAGAAGAGAATTGAATGGACTTACCATTCCGCGTGTAAGAAACAAATGATGTAGAGGCAGCGAAACACGCGGTGTTTGTTTCTTGGCAACCCTGTCCTTGTCACAATGGAGAACAAACTTTATGCTGGCTCGTTCAACTCTTCCGGTGGGGCCTGTGAAGCCAAACGTTCATTCATTAACAACTCTGGTTTCTCATCAATAAGAATTGTGCCAGTAGTTCTTGGAATCATGCGGCCAATATGTTGAGTGTAAATCGGTTATATAGAAGAGAAGTAATTTGACAAAATATTGCGGTTGAAATGCTGATGATATAATGAGAAATATGCATAGAAGCGTACATTTGATGCAATATTTTATTAATAAAAGAATACGAAAAACAATTAATTTTGTCTTATTATTTAAAATAAAAGTATTAAAAACACGTTTCTTTAAAAACTTAATTGCTGGACACGTAATTATATTTCTTCCAATAAGCCCAATATATAGGGGAGATATTAACAGCCGAAACAAGTGAACTATTCTGAGATGATTGACGTTCACAGTAGAGTCGGGGAGGAGGAGAAAAAGCTGTTATTTAAGCAGAAAAATCGACCTCATTCAATAATTCAGATACAAAGGAAATTAATCGCAGAAATATTTACTGTGTAATTTTCTTTTTCAGTAATACATCTTGGAACATGCGTATCCATTTTTAAAATCTGAATAAATTCAGAAATGTAAAACACTATTTTTCACATGACGGTGAATTTTATGCACGAGGCGTGTTTTTAAAGTCAACGCCGATAATTTTTTTTTTTTTTTTTAAAAAAATAACTGGACATTATTTTCCAAATACTTTATTATTATTCGTCACCTTACACTACTTCCCCACATAGTCACCACCGTTATTCAGGTACTTGTCGTAACGGAGAACAAGTTTTTGTATACCTTCGTCAAAGAATGATGCCGCCTGTGATAAAAGCCAAGTCTGCGCTTCTTGTTTCACATCATACTGAAATGTTTTCCACCAAGGATGAAAAAAGAGATGAAAATCGCTTGGTGCCAAATTCGCACTGTAAGGAGGGTGGGGTCGTCCTCCGTGGACTAGTGGTACCGTGCTAGCTTCTAGTTCCCAGGGTCGCGGGTTCAAACCCGGCGGAGGGCGATGGATTTTTTCGGGCGTAAAAATCGTTAGCACGGCTTCCTTCGGAAGGGAAGTAAAGCCGGTGGTCCCGTGTCGTAGCTTTACGGCACGTAAAAGAACCTCAAGCCTGATAAAGAGGCCTCTGAGCAAAATTACAGGTGTTTCACGCCCAATATAGAATGGGACGCTAAGAACCATAGTAGTTAAAGAGCGTCCATAAATAAAACTCAATTTCATTTAAGGAGGGTGGCCGAGTTGTTCCCAACAAAATGATGCGATCAGATCTTGAGTTTGGCTGTGTGTGGCCTGGCATTGTCAGTCATTATTGTTTCTCCATTAACCTCACACAACTGGCGATGAATGTTTGCTGGTGCAACATTTCTCGCGTTCAAAAACAAATCACTGATCTGACTTCACAGTCGGCGGGTCGTTCGATTGTTTTGTACATTTCGAAACGCTCTAACAACAAGAAAACACAAAGTTACGATCGCTCACAGTTGCGTCTGGCTTCTTAATGAATAGAGGAGGTGAGTACGCACACTCAAAATTGCGCGCGTAGCGCTGAGGCAATGTATTAAACTGGTACTTATTTTTAAAACATCTCGTATTTTTACGTTACGTGTTCTACCTTTCATATGCTGCTGGCGCTAGACAATCTGACACTTTCTTTATTTAATATAAATTGCTCCAAAATGTATTAACGGAGGTTCCCCTTTTCCTAAGCATCGTGATGTTTTGTCCATCCCTTTGCACAGGTGACATTACCATCCCTCTCATCTGTCTCACTCCTCTTTGCGCTCACCTTCAGGAACAGCTAAAATACGCGCTTGCGCCAATGGGCTTTGTTTGACATACAGGAGCAAGCATCACTCATGGCATAAAGGATAGTCATTCTGTCGTGAAAGCCCTGAAACATTTTGATCCCTGACACATTAATGTTTCTTATTTAGGCTCTAATAAACACATCGATGGAGCTTTCAGCCTATCTACTCCTGTAGCACTAACGTGTAAATGGTACTTTCAGCGTCGCTTTAGTCTAGGTGCGTTTTAAATCTTAAATAGCCTGACTGGACTTTAAATTTTGGACAAAAGCTCAAAAAGGTGACACAGCTGCTATTTGGCTGTTAAATCCCAGACCTAGAGCAAACATATGGCTTATGTATCGTGAATGGAAGTATTTCCACCACTACAGATTATTTCAGTGCATGAATGTTGCATTTATGCGCAAAAGGATGCAATGCTTTTCACACTTTTAAAACGACTTGTTACCAGATTGCTTGTGTGATGGCTTTCCATTGACGCAGTCATAGCAGGAACTCAGTTATTTTCATATACACTACGTGATCAAAAGTATCCGGACACCTGGCTGAAAATGACGTACAAGTTCGTGGCGTCCTCACTCGGTAATGTTGGAAGTCAATATGGTGTTGGCCCACCCTTAGCCTTGATGACAGCGTTCACTTTCGCAGGCATACCTTCAATCAGGTGCTGGAAGCTTTCTTGGGGAATGACAGCCCATTCTTCACGCAGTGCGGAACTGAGGAGAGGTATCGATGTAGGTGGGTGAGGCCTGGCACGAAGTCGGCGTTCCAAAACATCCCAAAGGTGTTCTATAGGATTCAAGTCAGGACTCTGTGCAGGCCAGTCCATTACAGGGATGTTATTGTCGTGTAGCCACAGCCCGTGCAGTATGAACAGGTGCTCGATCGTGTTGAAAGATGCATTCGCCATCCCCGAATTGCTCTTCAACAGCGGGAAGCAAGAAGGTGCTTAAAATATCAATGTAGGTCTGCGCTGCGATCGTGCCTCGCAAAACAACAAGGGGTGCAAGCCCCCTCCAGGAAAAACAAGACCAAACAATAACACGACCACCTCCGAATTTCACTGTTGGCACTACACACGCTGGCAGATGACGTTCACCGGGCATTCGCCATACCTACACCCTGCCATCGGATCGCCAAATTGTGTACCGTGATTCGTCACTCCACACAACGTTTTGCCAATGTTCAATCGTGTAATGCTGACGCTCCTTACACCAAGCGAGGCGTCGTTTGGCATTTTCCTGCGTGATGTGTGGCTTATGAGCAGCCGCTCGACCATGGAATCCAAGGTTTCTCACCTCACGCCTAACTGTCATAGTACTTGGAGTGGATCATGATGCAGTTTGGAATTCCTGTGTGCTGGTCTGGATAGAAGTCTGCCTATTAATCTTTATGACCCTCTTCAAATATCGGCGGTCTCAGTCAGTCAACAGACGAGGTCGGCCTGTACGCTTTTGTGTTGTACATGTCCCTTCACGTTTTCACTTCACTATCACATCAGAAACAGTGGACCTAGGGATGTTTAGGAGTTTGAAAATCTCGCGTACAGACTTCTGACACAAGTGACACCCAATCACCTGACCACGTTGGAAGTCCGTGAGTTCCACGTAGCGTCCCATTCTGCTGTTTCACGATGTCTAATGACTACTGAGGTCGCGGATGAGTACCAGGCAGTAGGTGGCAGCACAATGCACCTAAGATGAAAAACGTATGTTTGTGGGAGTGTCCGGATACTTTTGATCACATAGTGTATATAGTGTGCGTGTAATCCCAGTAAAGAGGCTTTACTATGCATTAGGTTGGAAACATTATGGTTCCTTTATGATCTAGCAACTAGGATAATACGAAAATTTAAACAGGGTGTTTTACTGTCGCAGTATACGATCCATTCACTAAAGCTGCTTCACCTTTACACCCATCATCACCTACCCTCAGCACAGACACTGGCATATTACTGGGAAGCGGAGGAGGTAGAGAGCTAATACTATTCATCAACAAAATACTGTGCTGTGCCCAGAACACTATTTAAACAACATTAGCGGCTCACCATTCTCAACTCCAGAGTAACGAAAATACGACGAAACTGGAAGTTGCCAAATTATTTAAATGACTTTAAACGCCCTCACACCGAAAATGCTAAAAGCCAATATGGGCTGCATTACAGAAATTCGCTCACTATCTCCTAAAAATAAACCAACAAAACAAGTAAATTAATTAAAATAAAAGAATCTCAAAACGGTCAGAACCTACAATGTTGAAGGGTCTCTACATGCCAGATCTACGCAGATCTTATCACATGTGCATTTTGCATTGACTACCTCTATCAACAAATACGAAACCTAACTTGCAATTGCCAAATACAATTTATAATTTAACAACTCCTAAGCTTGTTACACTGTTACTTCTGACACAACGATAGGTATTAATGATATGGATATAATGGGATAAAAGTGCTGTGTGTGCATCATGGAGAACGGGAAAGAGTTTGAAAATGCGAGACGAAATAGAGTATTTTCTAGCTCTGAGATTCTCCAGTGCACTTAAAAGACAATAGTGAGTAATTATGCATACATAATTTACACGAACATAAAAGCAATACTTTACTAACACATGTTGGATCCAGTAGCCAGATCACCAATATTAACCTTGGAAGCAAACCTGCGATCGAATATCCACTACTGGTTGTTGACCCCCCGCCAAAAAAAAAAAAAAAAAAAAAAAAATCACTAGCTTGCAGCTCGTACTTAGCTGCTGCATGAATTAAATCGTAAATACACATTAACAAATAGAGAGGAAGTAAAGGCATATGTAAGATTTAAATGGTAAAATTCAACTATTACTCTTTGCTTCAATACCTGCTGAGATACCGCTACAGTGGTTGGCCGTGAGATATTTCTCTCAGGATATGCGTGGCGCATTTTGAAAGGATAACACTAGTTTAAATTGACTGAGAAATGTAATCTGATCTAATACTTGAGCTACTGAAAAGAGTTGCCGACCGTTAGAAGACAGAGAATGAAACTGATTAGGAATCTTAGCACTGGAAACTATGACAATTCACTTATTATACCTGCTAACTTCTGCAGTATCAGTTTTATGACTTAAAATAACCGTTTCCGCAATAAAAGAAACTAGAAACGTAACTTACCGTGAGTCGCTAAAATTCTTACCGGCAAAACCCCTTGCGATGACTGCTAACTCTTACTCAAATCACTGGGCGTTTAAAATAACAAATGAGTCGTTATAAGTATGAGAGTGACGAATGTATGCACGAATGTGTCTCTGATTAGAATGCACGTTAATTAAGCTTCGCATACTTTAGAACTACCCTAACAAGTCTCCTTCTCGCGCGGCTAATATTACAATTCTTACATGTGCGTCTATTACCTTGTTGCTATGGGGTACCTTCCCAAATCCCAGAATTTTATTCCCTTTGTCTTTCAAAGAATTCTGATATACGTAGCTGTTCAAAAAGTACTGAATTCACCCCTTAACGGCAATCTAAGAACTTTTATACTAACACATTCGCTACTTTGACTATTGCTAATGACTTTGCTATACATGACTCGCTAATGACACTCTACTCGGACTAATCTTTTCAACTCAAGCTTATTACATTATACATTTATTTAATATACGGAAATTATTTCCCTATCTCAATACTATTTCTTTATTTAATTATTTATATCCTCCTGCAATGATTACTGTATCAAATAAATATTTAAAATGTTAAAGGATTTAATATAGTTCGTGCACATATGTGGAGCAAAATAGTGAAAACACGTAGGCAGGTTTTTTTTTTTTTTTTGAATGCAGTAAACTCAACTTTCTATCATTACAGCATGGGCGAGAAGTGGATCAAAAACACCATAGCCGAAAAATTACTTTAAAACATACACCGCACTCACCTTGTAGTATTAGAAAGTAAACTTTTGGTGGTCATCGAGAGAGGACAAGTTTGCTTAATTGATCAGAACTTAGTCAAAGTCCCAACTGATTTACTTACAGCAGCTTGCTTGAGATTATGGAAAAGTAGCCACCGCAAGCGAAAGTGTATAAATCTCGAAAAGGAATACAAGTCTCGAACAGCTGTACCCCAAAAAGCGATCGTGTGGAATATTTTCGAAGCAGGCATTGCAACAGGGTTAATGTAGCGTACAGTTTTATACAATTAACCTGATAATTATCGGAGCATCATTGAAAGCGCCCCGTAGCCCTTCAGATGACAACATTGTGTGCCAAAACCCCGGGGATAAAGCAGACAAGTTTAGAAAAAAAAAATAAAAGGTCGCACAGTGGAAAGCCATTCAAAGAGAGAGATAAAACACATTGGGGCGGGGTGCGGTGAGATAATGCTCATGGAAAACCAATTATTGTAAAGTTAGGTGGTGGGGGATGTCTGCATTGCGATAATGGAAGAGTTGCTAGCACAGAGATACCGATACGACGTGTCAGTCTGCAGGGTTGATTGATGAGGAATCTATAGGCAAGGGAGAGTGAGAGAGGGTCATGTAAATAGCAAAGGAAGGGGAGGTGAGGCCAGCATCAATGACAACATAATTAAACCAGAGGTACCTACGTCAAACATCAATCTTTTTCCGTTTATAATTTTTGCCATTAAAGCATGCACCTATCTCTTTCAGAATAATACCTTCCAATATATTACCTATATTTGTTGACTGCCGATAAAAAGGTAAAACAGACTGCCTCTGCGGTCTACCGGTTAACATGTAAACCTCTTAACAAGTACTTACTGGGTATTATAGTCTTCTGGAAGGGAAATTATAACGAAAATTTTCCAGTGTAGATATTACACCTAACAATTCGATCTAGAGATTACACCGGAAATGATGTTTTGAGGCCCCCCGAATAAAAACATCATTTTTAGAAAAAGGTCTGCGAGTGCGTGTGTTTCTTTGAACAGCATAACTCTAAAACGAAACGTTCATAAATACCAAACTTGGTATTTAAGTTTAGCGTCTTCGAAGGAAATGACACCGATTTTCAAGAAAATACTCCACCTCAAACTACCCTTCACATGGAACAAATTTTAATATTTTACATTTTCACAAAAATGGCTCTAATGATTTTGTTTAAAATAACATATATTAAAGATATATACATGACAAAATGTATATCTTAAATTTTCTGGAAATAGCCTGTGAAGTCCTGTTTATTCTAAATGACTTTTGTGCAATTGGTAAGCTGTTAAAGAAATACCAAATCTTACTATAACAAATTTTAGATCTAGTTAAATCAGACAATTCATTTCAAATAATTTTTTTTGTAGCGTGCACCATTTCCAATTTGAACTTTCAAATACTTAATACTATTTTCAAGCAGCAAGTCGTTATTCTTTTCACCCCCCCCTTTTTCCCGCCTCATGCAAAAGGCATAAAATTTCAAAGCCATCACATACAGAGATCTAGCTCTTTAATAGTCTATCGTTTTAGCCTGTTATATTGTTCTTATACCTACAACAAAACGTGTAAACGTGCAATGAAATTCATTTCAATGAACAAAATGTAGACAGAAGAATAAGCCTTTGTAAGAATAGTTTTAAACAGTATTATTCCTCACTAGAGTCTGTAAATACGAAAGCAAGTGTGAATGGACAAGCGGACGCGGCTATATGCACGCATGAGATTCCTAATTTAAAGCCTTAAAAATTATATCCAATTATTTTAAGACACATTTAATTATAAATCATTGTTAATGAATAACCGTTTCAAAAGTCATAACCATCTTACATATCTTATGATAAATTCGGATATAAATGAAACAAACAAACCGAGCGAGGTAGCTCAGGTGGTAGTTGTACAGGTTTCGGGTAATGATATCGTGTGCTACCTACTAAGTCCGGGGCACCGACTCGAAATTTGATTGATTCTCTTCTTCTCATCGTCGTTGTTGTTGCCTTAAGTTTCTATATTTGCCTAGCTACTATTATCCCGGGTCAGGCATGCCGGTTACATAAAGCCAGGTGTTACCAATGTTACTTTTATTCTAGTTAAGTAAACAGCAATATGAAAGTGCTAGACAGTTAAATATTATACTTAGCCGGACCACTTTGCTATTACCCATTTCCCCGCTACTTGATAAGATTTAAGATAAACCTACATCTGAGTTCTCGCGTTTTCCATCCGCATAGACTGACGTCGGTCTGAAGATTAGAATTGGAAGAACATTTCTCGGAATTGCCCACATTTTATACTCTGTCAGACAGACGCTAACTTTCCCGCTGTAGTATACCTAACAGACTTTCCTATTGCTGCTGTGTTTGGCGTCATATGATAATAAAATCATTCATGTATTTTTCCCTAGACAAACTTGACTATTTTGGAAACTCCGGGCTATAGTAGATTCCTTCTAATATTATCCATCTTACTCGCTCCAGTTAGTATTTACCCGAACCCCTGCGTTCCTCGGTTACTTATTTAGCCTAATCCCTGCAGTGTTTTTTTTTCAGCTACCCATGTGGTCCGTTTGCTAATTAGCTTTCTCTGATAGTCAGCTTCGTGTTTCCTATTCTTATCTGTTTTCTGATTCTCGTTTATTCTATAGGTAATTATTTCTTACTTTGATATGTTTGTTCCTACAGTTATTCTATTTCCTCTAACGCTTTTTTTAAAATATAATTTCTTCTGAACAAAACAAGGGAAATAAGATAGACGTACAGGTAGGTGACTGCATAACCAAAGGCACCTGCCCAGTATCACACCGATTGTATATCTACCCAGAGACTGCAATAATGCGAGCAGAAACCTGCACTTTAAAACTAGTTTAATAGTAACAAACTAGAATTGGAAAAGTAGAATCAGATTGAAACATTCAGTGCCATTTGAACCCGGATCTTCAGTTATCTGTGCTGTTGCCCTACTACCTAAGCTACCATGGTAACATAGCGGCACAACATTAAATTCTCCAACTTACTTGCATTTTTCCGGTTAACCGCGCAAGGGGTTCTCAAATTCATTTTGAGATAACATACCCCAATGGATAAGGGGAAGTAGCCACATTGGAAATTTGAGATAAAAGGTTGTAAAATGTTTAGAATCTCCGATCTTCCCTAATCTGAGCTATTGTTTTCTGTGGTGATGAATATCGGTTTGAATGCGAAATTAACTTATCTCAGTATTAATTTTTATGCATCATAATTCCGGAAATAATTTCAATGCGATCATAGTAATTAACCTTTAGTGCTATTTTAAAGAACTAAAATTCTGATGTGTTACACTCACATGACTTTCTCTATTCTTGTACAAACTATTTTTACAAACGCTTATTCTCCATATGCTTCATGTTAATCGAGATGTTAATCTTATTTCTAATTTTCTTGTAGGTGCAAGGGGAATATGGTAGACTTTAAACGACAGTCAAATCTTTTAAGAGCTGGTTGCTATGTGGCGCATTCCATTCTCTTTGTATGTCCAGGATATAAAAAAAAAAAGAATAGCGAATTCCCATTTGAGAAAAAGTATTGGAAAATTTAAGGGAATAACAAGCAATATCTCGTAAATGGTTCACTCAACAACAACAATGTATATAACTTAAATTGTGTATTTTAACGCGACCGACATTTTTTGTGGTGTAAAAGTTTGACTATCTCTTATGGTTTACCAGTTATGCAAAAGTCGTTCACAATGAAGAATACTTTTGGAGACATTCCCAGAAAATTCGAGATATACATTTCATTTGTCATGAAAATATCTTAAACATATGATATTTTAATCAAAACCGTTAGAGCCATTTTTGAGAAAATTAAAATTTTCGAAAAATGTTCCATGTAAAGGGTAATCTGGGTGGGGGATTTTCTTGAAAACCTTCGTGTTGCATCTCTGGAAGATACTGAACCTAAATACCAAGTTTGGTGTTTATCCGACTGTTCGTTTCTGAGTTACGCTGTTCACAGACACACACACGGACATGTTTCAAAAAATGCTTTTTCTGGATTCAGGGGGTCTCAAAACATGTATTTCCGGTGAAAGCTCGGTATCGAATTTTTAGGTGGAATACAATACTTCCCCTACTTACTATACGTAGTATTCATGCATTCATTATCTGTTTACCCTCCTCTTATGTAGGACTTACACCCCCCAGGACTTACAAGCGGGTGCCTGGGGTCAGAGGCCCGTCGAGGAGCAGACACTCATGGATCAGACAGAGCATCCAGGATGGGTGATCAGCCCGATGCCTGGTATGGGATGAAGGAAGTAGATGAAACGAAATGTTGGTGAAATGGATGAAAGGAAAGGTGATGATGGAGCAGTTGGTGGAATGAATGGCGGGGGAAACCGGAGAACCCGGAGAAAACCCGCCCAGACGCCGCTTCGTCCACCACAAATCCCACATGCAGGTCCCTGAGATTGAACCCGGGCCGCCTCGGTGGAAGGCGAGCGGTCTAACCACTCGGCCACGGCGCCGCCCTACTATACGTAGTAGAGAAAGTAAAAATGAAGCAAACCTAAGCAGAGATGATAAGGACGACCTATGGTAGGTAAGAGAGTGCAATTTGATTCTAATTGATTAATCGAAGAGGAGTTCATTTATTGACTGAAATGTGTATTTAAGAGGTTTTGAGTTTACTCATTAATTTAATGAGTGTATATTATGCTCGAACTTATCTGATTAAGTTCAAGTCTAGAATGATATTTATTAGGACAATTCAGCAATAAAATCGAATGAAATAATATTCGTATTATTGCTATAAAATATACGCAATGAAAGCTATTTCTACTTACGTTCAGTTTAAAATTAAATCACCGTATCGGGTGTTTTGTGCCCGGAATACGAACTGCACACTTATGAAAAAAAAGGGTAAAATGATAAACAGAATAAAGACACAAACCCTTTGTAAGGATTACACATATTTTTTAAATAAAGTAATTAAACGTATGGCGTTTGAGCAAATCTTAAAACTTCCACTTTGTTTCGAATCTCCCGCATTGGAAACACATGAAGGACGATATTTACTGTATAAAAATGTGTATTTATTGGATGATTACCAAACTCCTCGGATGCGATAATTCCCTGTAATAAACTAGCAATTATTTGATACCCAAGGCGTTCTTAAAAACTCTTCGTCCATATTATGCCAGTGAAATAGTCTTCAAAGTTTTCTGATTCCTGATTCGGCAAGTTCTGTGCCTCTGAAAAGTTATGTAGAAGAGAAGTAACTCTTAATTATCTTCCGTATATAACAGAGCATGGAAGAAGCAGGTATATATCTACTTTTATCCTAAACAAAGTTGTTCTGCGCTTTGTTTTTGCCCCATCGACATGCTCAAAGCCGCCAACAATCTGCGGTGTAAACATGCGGGTGTTAATGCACCTCACGCCTGCCGTTGTTCAACTTTTCGAGTTGGTTTCAATGGCGGGAACAAGCAGTGTGCTATTATATTGCTCTCTGTGTGAGGGATGATGGGGGAGGGGGGTGTTGCGCCAGAGAACCCTGCTAATTGATTGCCGGTGTGACAGATCGTCACCCCATGCATCCCCTTTCAGTATAATCAGAGGCGGACTGATACTTCCTCACCCTTATAACGCGAAACTTTGAAAAATATACCCAGTCTTACTAGAATTACCTTCAACGTTTTGTTTGTACCCAGAAAATATGGTCCATAGTCAATGATGAAAAACAATATGCAAACGAAGGCTGGGTTACAAGAAAACTGTTGTGTGAGTATTCTGTCTTTAGCTACCAGTACTATGAATGCAGGAGCAACATTTAGCAATTTGTTAACTACTGCTTCTTTAAGCAGGGGCAACTCCAGATCAAGTGGGTCAGACTAAATAGCACCAACAGTATCTTCAAGAAATGCTGTAGAGCACTAGGAAAACAATTATATATTATTGGAAAGGTAGAATCAGGCGACTGAACCGGGATTTGAACCACGATCTCCGTCCGGTTGCTCTAACCACTAAGCTACCATGGCAACATGCCGGCACAACACTAAATTCTCCAGCTGATTTGCAATTTTCCCGGTAAACCACAAGGAGATCTCAAATTGTATTGAGATGACATACCCCAATGGCGACCTGCAATGTTGTAGGTATTTAAGTACTTGGCATTTAATTTTTCAGTCGCCTGATTCTACCTTTCCAACCCTGTCCAACACACGGCTTGTGTGGAAGAACAATTAATTCAATTATATATTATTGTTTACTAAGTGAAATCCAGTATATACAAGAACTAATATTCGCAGTGTTCACTCTCTACTCACGTGGAATAGCTCATCAGTAAATCTTTATAAAAGAGCTTTCCCATTCGCAGGAGGCCTTTGCCCTTTACGAGACAATTTAGACTCTATTCATTCACTCATGTTTATAAAAGCAAAAAGTACCCTGCTATCAACATTTATCTCTGAAAGGGAAAGCTATTTTGTTGATTTAGTTGCAGAACATAACTGTGTTGCTGAAAGCGAAACTACGGATGCAGTTTCCTACAAAGTAAACGTGTTTTTTACTCATTACATCCTAGTATCTGGTTGATGTTTACTTTCAAGTTAGCTTTTTGATGCATATTTAAACCACGTAGTTGTGCTTTTTACGGTGTCATGTAGAATGGCTACGGAACATGTGTTCAGGCATCCGCACGGCGGCAGTCCTGACAATTGGTTAATGTAATAGCTGGAACACACATATAAGTTCATTCGCATTGAAACAACATACGCTGAACATATAGAGAGAAAACCTCTCAATTAAGACAACAAAAGTCAAGAAGAGTCGGGAAACAAGCGCGGTCCACCTAATAGCACAGGTGCTCTATTGACCGCATCACAAGTCCCACAGTTTAAAGGTTGCAAAAAGAAGATTCTGTAATGAATTTTGGTTTCCTGACAAAGTATCTCAAGTTAATTTCAATATAGGTGCTCTATTGACCGCGTCACAAGTCCCACAGTTTAAAGGTTGCAAAAAGAAGATTCTGTAATGAATTTTGGTTTCCTGACAAAGTATCTCAAGTTAATTTCAATATAGAATTAAACAGGGCTCCATATATTTGTTACACTCACTAGAAATGTTTTGGTTGATGGTATACAACGCGAATTAACGAACTTTTAGTAGTTAAAGGCCTGATTTTCCACATATAATTTAAAGGACAATTTAAGAAACTAATGGGATTATGCTAGTTGAAGTATAGAACGCTTGATAACATCAATAGCGTTTAGGATGCCAACCTGTGTATTTTAGCCGCTATCTAATGTGAAACAATTTTCTGGTGTGTAACAGTCATATGGTTTCTTTCTGTATTGAGGTTTCATGGCGATCCTAAAGATTATATACCTAAGAGCTTATTTTTTTATCTACTTCTCCACATTTTGTTTTATGTAAGAGCCTATGAGTTCATAGGGAAAAAGAATGTCATTTTAATTTCAAAGCATTTTAAACATTTTAGTTTATCTAAACTAAGGTTTATTATAAACCTTAATTGTCTCATATAGGCAACAGGTAATATTTATATTTAATTTAGTGTCTCTGGATGTAGCTGTCTGAATTAAAGTGAGTAGCAAATGTCTACAACATTTTACTCTCACCAACCAAAAAATACACGAATTTTCTGTTTATGCTGACTTTAATTTAAGTGAACGAAGAATCTGCATCAGAATGCTTAAAGTTATGTTTGAATACTTATAACTATTTATCACAAGGAAAATGAACTTTAGAGAAAACTTGGCACATAGTTAAACCATTAACATCTAGTGAATGTTTATTTACTAAATAATGAGCAAGTTATGGAGTAAAATAAAGAAGTAGATTATTTTGCCTATGATATTAATCAACTCCTTTTTGTTTTCATTTTTGCCCTAAAACATTTCATAGGATTCATAAACAATTTTACGAGGCAAGATAATTATCATCCATTCAATGGATAATAATTTGGTTTTAATAAGTGCCCATGTTTTAAGCTTTGCTTATTATTCACATTTATTATAAATGCAATCAACCTAAAAGGTGTTTTACAGAAAAAGATAGACGGATAGACTAAGACACATGAATCCATATTTGAAATGTGAAGGCACCGAAATCCACTGTTGATGATTCTGACTTCCTGTTCTTAACATCTAAGGTCACTCAAATACATATCACGCCCTTTGAAGCCCTATTTAACCAGTCAAAAAGGGCACTACCATAGCCAGTACGCCGCAGAATGCCATCAAAGCCCTGTTTCAATGGCTTATTGTGTGTTATGCGATGTGTTTCTGTTTGGGCTGGGGTGGGAACTACTATCGTATATGACGAAGGGCTATAAAGGTTTTCCCAATAGTTAGTGTTTTGTACGCTGGAGTTAGGGTTGTCACCAATCCGTCATTTTATAAGATGGATCACCGCAGTATATTGTCCCAAGCCCTCCATCATATCCCTGCTAAGCCACTATGCCGCTCTAGTGGAAATAACGAGAAATTCTGGACTACACGTTCATTGTGCCTGAATATAACAGAGCGGTAATCCCGAAAAGGTTACAAGAGCGATATGCATGTTTAATGGGGTTGGATAGTATAAGTTTTAAAATATCTCATTATATTCTTCTCTTCTTGAACTCTATCAACTGTTTGGATTTACATATCTTTCTGAAAACATTTTACGTTTAAGTGAAATTGGTTGTGGACTTTATATCTTTCTAAATGCGAGTATTTGTTCACAAACATTATAATATTTTCTGAACGAATAGAGCTGTAATATAACATTTGTACTATGAATTGGGGTTTAAAGCATTAAAAATATCCAAGTAGTTTTGTTTACAAAATGGTTTCATAACGTAAGAAGAGCTAAAACTAATATTTAGAGAAAAGCAAATAAATTAAAGCCCACCTGTAGCTGCAAAAGATATCAGCCCCAAAGGGAAAACAAAGAATATATCCCTGAAATTCAGATTTTATCAGTTATTATTTAACTGAAAGGTATTTAAGTCATCTATTGGTTGAGTACATCAGTTACCAAAATGTGGGTCAGGTCACTCGTATTAATATTGTGGCGTCGATTGACTGAAGCATATGATGCAGCCTATATTGTTCAAACATCTTAGATTATTATGTTATTAGAAAATAAGAACTGTCTTCAAATGTGCTAATTAATTACCAAATTTATTAATATTACTGAATTCAGGTTACTAAGATTACTACGAATTAAACTTGATAACAGACGTATATAGTTTGAAAATGTGCACAAATAGAACTAAGCTTTTCCCATTTTAGGAATCTCGCCGGTAAGATGTAAACATTAAACAAGATCAACGTTGAACAAATGAATAGATTTAATTTTCTGGGCTGTTATAATAATCATTTCTCAGAAATTGAAGTAAATCATAAACTAAGGAATTTAAAAACATATGTGGTGCGATCAGGGAAGGAAGGTGAAACTTCACAAGATCATGGCAGTAGGTAACAGGATGTCTTTATGGCAGTGAATTATGGATATTAAAAGAAAATGATAGAAGCAGAATCCAAGCATGAGAAATGCTTTTCCAAGATCAGTATTTGAGAGGGGGGGGGGAGACGGAATTCTTCGCAACGAAATCCTAACCTAAAAAGGACAGAATGGTTCACCAAATTAAAAATATATAGTAACAAGTTATCACACCAGGCGCTGCTAAACACACTTGATTTGTCACATAGGTGCTCAGCGTAGCACAAACTTAATACTCGAGTCTTTTGATACACACTCGGAACAGAACACAACTGATCTGTCCAATCGAATCACAACTGAACTGCACTAGGCACTGTCCAAATTCTTCGACTTCTTGACTAGACTTAACTTAGCAACTTCTTAACTAACTGAACTACCTCGCTGGGCAGAGCATCCCCTTATACAGGTCTCGGACACAAAGCGGAACGTTCTCGAAAGAGAGGTTAATAGAACCTGCCGAAAAGAATCTCCTGGAGCAGCAATTACCCAAACTGCAGAGAAATGGCACACAATGTGTTATATGAATAAAAATGAGTATATAGTATATGCTTCACCTTTTCAAGTATATACTCAATTTGGTAAGAATAAAACCTTCCGAGTATCTACTTCACTTTGAGAACATGCTCAAGTAATGGAGACAGAGTAGAACGTACTCAGCAATCCATCTTACAAGAGTATATATTCTTATTTGTTATGAATAAAAGTTAGTATATTCTCAGTTTTATGAGTTCATTCCCCTCTCATGCTGAGCATGTTAGATGCATACTCACTTCTGAGTATATATTGATTTTGTTTTTTTACTTAAAACTAAATGTGAAGAGAATGACACAATTTATGAGCTGTATAGTACAATTGGAAAAGTTACAAACATAGCATAAAGAAGTTTCAAAATCCTACATTGTTTCAAAAAACATAACCTAGAAATAACATTGAAAATTAACTTTATTAATCAATCTTACTATGTGAAGTGTTAACTTCAAAATCCAGATACATACTCATAACGTTCTAAGAAAACTGTTTCATAGTATACCTAAATAGTGTAAATATCCTGAAATCCTAAAAACAGTCGGATGAATTCGCCCAGCACCTCATAAGTTATGACTTTTCAATCCACAATTATTCATTTATTTTTGTTTAAACCATTTTATTTATTGGTTTTATAACTTTGCCATGAACATTTAAGGAGTTTCAAAATCCTGTATTGCTTCATGAAAACATAATCTATAAGTATCATTGAAAGTCAGATTTATTAATTAAGCTTACTACGTAAAATCCTAACCCCAAAATTCAGTTGCGTAAGAAGTTAGGTTACTTATAATAAAACTGTTTCATAGTAAAATAGTGTAAATATCCCAGATTATAAAACAGTCTGATTTGAATCTGCATCCGCCACCTTATAATTATGACTTTAGAATCCTTGAATATTTTCTTTTTGCCTGATTTATTGATAATAGACTTTTGCCTATTTCATTTTATTTATTGTTTTGCTAATTTAATTTACTGCTATGTTTTTGTGTGTGTTGATTCAATTAATTCTTCATTTCTTGAAGGACTTGCTACTTCTCTAACATTTCTGCTGAAACTTGTTATAAAACACAGGATAATTCCTGAGCAATTTTGATGGGACAGAACCAAATACAACAAAATATGCTCCTCTAATTCAGAATGCCAAACAACACAACACCACACACTCAATAAAGCTAGTATATGGGCAAAGAGAGTAGATATTACGAATATATACTTCAATTTAAGTGAACAAGATGGCTGTGGGGATGAGTACATGCTCGTGTGAGGTGGTAGGCTTTTATTCTTACGAAAACGAGTATGTTCTCATTGAGCTGTATATAATCACATAAAGTGTTCATACTCATGAGTACAAACTTTGAGTAAGTACTTGCTTTTTATGACCCAATGATCTGTTCCGGGGCTGCTGTCTGAAAGGCAATTCGAAGGCTTCATCCAGGTGCTGGCTTGGGTTGCGCTTACCAGCAGCCTGCAGGTAGCTTCACACACGTGGTCACAATATACTTATTATTCCATTCATTAAAACTAAATTCGAAACATAATAAAAACCATGACAAATTAATACATGAAATTATAAATAAACATGCGAATGTCTTGCTAAAGGAGAAAAAAATATCTAGAATTCCCGTGTGAGGCACGATTGTTTGGCTAGTAGATTCTTGTCTAGCCCAAGTTGCACACACTGCAAAGAAGAAAATGCTACAATAACCATGATATATTTTTAGAGCTATCAACATTTAAAAACTACGAATTTCTCAATACCAGGGGCACAGAATCCTGGTTGGCTTTACGTTATCTTCGCTCAAACCATTATCACTGCAAGCAAAACAACAGCGGCCAAGAGTCACTGACAGGCAGGCAAAATCCGGTCCGAGTGCTGCCTGCAAACAACAGAAGGCTGTGCCAGGGACTGTAACCCAGTAACAGTTCAACTTTATTTCCTTCCAGCCTGTCTTTAACGCTTAGAAATTATTATGCCAAAGCATTACACTAAGGAAGTAAGAAGACAATTTGAGGAACTGCAATACGGTCAACATTAACAATAAAACAAACAGAGCATTACTAGAAGAGACAGAATAAGGAATGGAGATAAGGTATCTGGGGTTTGGAGGAAAAAAATAACAAAATATCGAAATCAATGACAAGATGATGCAGAATGCGTGGATGCGTGGATGATGAAATTATAAAATTTCAACAAGCAGGAAGAAGGAATGTAGGTAGGCCTGAAATCGATGCCCGCAACAACTTTAAGAAGCCACAACGGATCAAAAGATCTAACGAGTGAAGAAGAAATATATTGAGGTATAATTCATTTGAAACAATAGTTTGTGGATAAAGTTACACAGAATAAATAAGAGGTAGGAGACATATGCTATGTACAGTAGATATAATGCAATACCAAAAAGCGAACTTAATAACTTTATAACCATAAGAAATTATAGACCTGTAACACGGATATTTTTAAATCAATATTTAAGTACACACTCTGTATACAAGCAAAATATCGCAATTTCTAATATTAGGATTCAACGCGGGGGACTTAGCACGTCGACCTAACATAGATCTATGTCCCGGGGGGGGGCGCTCCCCGGAGAGAGGGCACAGAGGGCGTCCGGACCAGAGGGCATGACAGGCAGAGGGCAGGATCCCTACCATTTATAGATTTAAACTCCTTGGATGGGCACTGGTGCAGCCGGTTCCCCCACCCCCTGTGGACTTACACATCCCATGGGAGCCCTGAACCCGGAGATCACTCCCAGTTCGGGGGACGAAGGTTTCCACGGGGCATCCTTTTCCCCACCCTTGCAATGCCGAGACCTCCCGTTGACACGTATAACCCTGAAAGAGACCAAACGAATGAAAGGTGAAGTGAGATGAGAATGGAGGTGAAATGGAGGAACAGGAAATTCGGGGGACTTAACGATCCTTCCCAATATTCGCCTAGCGACCCCAGAAAACCCCGGGAAAATGTATGGGTCAGGAAGGCCAGCCACGGACCCACGACCTCCTGAATGCGAGTCACAGACGTTAGTTACCGCCTGAGCAAGCTCGCTCGGTATCGTAGTTACTATAATCGCCCCTAAATACTAGTATTGAGACTCCCTAAATTAAAAAAAATGTATTTTTAGATAAAGGTCCGTGTGCGTGTGTGTGACTGTTTGTGAACAGTTAACTCAAATTAAATGATTTAAATCTAGCGCCTTCCAAGGATGCAACAAGAAGATTTTTAAAAAAATGCCTCCCACCACAAACTATGCTTTACATGAAAAAATCGTTGCTAGCTTTATTTTCTCAAAAATTTCTATGGATTTTGATAAAAATAACACATGTTAAAGCATTTGCAAATAATAAACAGTAAATCTTTAATTATCTGCGAATAACCTGTTAAGTCCTCTTAATTCTGAATAACGTTTTTATGGTATACCATAAGATACAGAAAAAATATTACTAAAAAAATATTAATCTCCTTAAAATACATAGTCAAATAAACTTTTTTGTGGCATTAGCCATTCGCGAGACATTCTTTGTCATTCGTTTGAATTTTCAGATAAACATTTTTAATGTGGTAAGACGCTATCATTTTTTCTCGTGGTCATGCAAGGAGCCGTAATTTCTAAGGCATCACATAGCGATCCGCACTCTAAAACTAATCATCGTTTCAACCCTTGCCGGCTCTCGTAGCCGTGGTCGCTGGAGCGTATAGCTTCGGCGTTTCGCTAAACCGAGGGTCGCGGGTTCGAGACCCACCATGGGCGTGAGTGTTTGTGTGTGTAAGTGCATGTATTGTATGTGGAATTGCGATAATAAGCGGTAAAGTAAGACAGTAAAACACAATACTCAAACTGGGTAAACAAGAGAACTTAAAAAAAAGCTGCGTTAGGGAAAATGGGGGGAAAAAAACTACTGCATCCTTCTTATACCTACAACAAAATGTGTGAAAGTGTAATGGAAGTTTACCTCTATTAACAAGAAGTAGATAGAAGAATAAGCTTTTCTGAGAACAGTTTGTGGAACAGAGAGTAGAAAAATCTGATTTATATTCACATAACTTGCTTTACCCTCTATAGTTTATTAGTGGGTATACAAATTATTCTTACGAAAGTTTATTTTTCTATCTTCTTCATTTTAATCCAGAAAAACCTTTGCAGAAATAGCTATAGTACACATTTCGTTCGGATACAAAGAGAACAGCGATAGTCAAATGTTTGAGAACTGGGCGCTATATGCTCTCCTTAAAATTGCATACTGTTTCCATGCAATCGCCAGAAACAATTGAAAATCAATGGAACTTAAAAAGAATGACAAAGTATTAACAAATCGAACAATAATGGATATCTCGGAAATTCTGATGTCACAAAAAGTTATTGGAAATAAATTGTGTGCTTTAAAGAGTTCTAAGCTTTTTTTGTATAGTACCATTTCGTCTATCGCTTAACGTTTACGAACTATACAAGTTTATACCAAATTCCTTTCAAATAAAGAGGACTTCACAGGATATTCCTAGTAAATTCAAAATACACGTTTTATTTGTCATATAAATATCTTTAATATGTGGAATTTTAATCAAATTCGTTAGAGCCATTTTTTAGAAAATAAAAAATTCCGAAAAATGTTCCTCGGAAAGGATAATTTGGGGCGGGACGATTTTCTTGAAAATATTTATGTCGCATCTTTGAAAGATACCGAACCTAAATACCAAGTTTGCTATTTATCCGACTTTTCGTGTTTGACTTATGCTGTTCACAGACACACATGTACCTTTTTCTAAAAATGCCTTTTTTGGATTTAGGAACCTCAAAACATGTGTTTCTGGAATCTCAGTATCGAATGTTTGGATGGAATGCAATACCTTCTTTACCTACTATGTACATGGGGGAGAAAATAAAAAGTAAGTACTGTGAATGCAACACATCAGACAGTTATATTTACCATGTCAAAAGCTTCCCATAAATCAGTAAATTCAATAACACATTGGAGCTGGAAATAGTATCGAAAAGGAATATAATAGCAGCTTCAAAATTGGAAAAATTAACTATAAACGACGTCTTTCCAAGCATAAATCTGAAAACAAATTTGTAGACAGTACACTGAGGCAGTATTTTTATCACTTGAATGATTTCAGTCTGGTTATATAATGTGTAAATTCAATAACGGCCCGCCTTGAAGCAATATGTGTATGTAATAATTTGTAAAATGTATGCAAGTCATTGCATATGCTTATACTATTGTATCCATGTGTAATAATGTTATGTGAATATATCACGTAATTTAATAATGGAGGAGCTGTGAGAATAATAAGTTAAACATTGCTAACAATGAGGTAACAATGAGGTAACCTTGAGACAATAATGAGTTTGAGAGTTTAAATGTTATTTGTGATTCTTTGAAGCATTAATGTAATTTTAGTGACAGTTTATAAAGAATAGCCAATCAACAACCAGAAAAGCTTTAGTTAAATGCATGTATTCTATTGAAGTAAAAATAGCCAATCAGAGACTTGAAGTACAGAAATTTATAAGTTTAGACGGTTGAAATCTAGTCAGTTGCCTGCAGACAGCGTTACTAACCAGACGCAAAATATAATATATATTCGTGTGAGACGAAAAATAAGTTTGCATGTTAAAAAAAGTGTATTTAATTAATAAAAAGAATCTCACAGCTCTATATATCAGTGAAGTGTTATTTAAATCGTATCAAGGATTAATAAAAAGGAGTGAATTAAAATCTAAAATCTGTGTAAGCCTACATTCTTGTCGCATCACGCCCTGCCAAGACTTTCATGTCTCTAACAATAACACTGACGCAGCCGAGGCAAACATAAATATTAAATATTTAAAGAAACAGTTTAATTACAAAGTTAATATTTATTTTTAAACTTGGGGCAAAGGCCAAAATACATTTTGGGGCAAAGGCTACCGGAAACTGTTTACCATACGTGCTGTTACAACTACTACAATTTCGGCTCCCCAACAGTTGAAATATAATACAACTCCTTAAATACAAACTACTTAAAATTGACGCCCAAAACGTGGAGCTATTAAACATCATCTTCAACACAGTGATTATATCAGAAGTAGAGAAGAATGACTTCTCTACAGTTAAGTCTACAGTTCACTTTGCTAAGCCCTTAATAATTCAGCTTTAAGTCTATGTTTCATATCCTTTGCATTATCTTTTTTTCTTTATAATTAATTTATCCTCTCTTCTTTTTTTCTCCGCGAGGAGGACACGATGCTGTTTGAATGACAAAGTAATATTTTTTTATTATTATTCTGTTCTTTTCTACACAGAGAACTGCCGTAATAATGGAGGTGAAGAAGAGAAACGAATGTCACACTTTGAATGTATGAATTTTAATGGCCAAAGAGTCCGCCTCTCATGGGACGGAAGGAAGGAAAAAGTCTACTCCTCATTCAAATAAAAGAACGGAGAGAAAAGAAGCGATTCCATCAGCAATAATAGAAAAGAGGAGGCAGGGAAGAGTACGGGATTAGAATTTATTACGTAAGAAAAATGGTGGTCCCGGGAGGGAGTTGCTGCTTTGTGACGAGCGAGGTGGCGCCATGGATCCAGAAGATATGAATTGTTAGACAGGTGGAGCGATATAACAGCAATTAAACGCCGGACATTGCTGATTTATTGCGATAAGCTGCTTCCTCAGCAAGAAATTGATCCAGTAATTGCCTTCTTATTGTTGTACATTAGTCCCTAGAATTACTTATGCGTGTACGTCTGTAATAACCACAAAAATTACTAGCAGTTTTTTGTAGCTCTTATGTACATTATGTACTGAGGGGCAGGTTTTAATGTCCTTTTCTCTGTCAGTCCCGTAGGAATGAAACAACTTGCCAACCGCGCCGTACTTTTAAATGGGAAAGTATTATACCAAACACTTCAAAATTATGTATTTTTAATCGAATTATGTACATTTAATGTTCTTCAATATAAATCACCCGCATTATGAAAACAAAGCCTACTATGTGTAAAATACCCTTTGAAACTAAAACAAAGCTAAAACTGACAGTCGAAATAATAATAATAATAATAATCATCATCCCGTGGCACAGCCATGAAGGGCCCAGACCTGGCAACCTGACTGCCAGTCTCACGCTCATGTACGCACGGTAGAAGTAGGCGGTCATCCAACCGATACGGGTAGGTGGCCGGAATCGCTGTCTATCGGGGCTCCTCACTTTCCTCACGATGTTGAGTGAGCACCGGTTCTATACCCGGGACTTAAAATCCGTACCTTTGTGGGTGGGATCGAAACCGGGAGCATTCCGTGGCCGAGAATCTGAGCTCCACGCTCTAAGCCCACAGCTCCATGGCGCAAACTCACTATCATGATTATTTCTAACATCCGCTTCACAGTGGTACATTTCCGCAAAGTCACAATGATCTAGCCTTACCTTAGAAGGTGAAATCCCATAACAATACACGTCACACCTGAGAAAACGTGCAGATTTAAACGTATTGCCAACATCAAAACACAACAAAGTAATCATAACTGATTAAAGCACATGTTAACAGACGCAGAATATTGTATGTAATTGCTGAAGTAACACTAGAACTGTTTCACTGTCATTATATTCACAGTTTTAAATATATTGCATATTTTCCAGGGTCGTATGCCAAAACGATTTAACATCGTCGTATGTCCCATAGCTGTCGTACAGACTGGCATCTTTGGCAAGTGCAGACTGCTGGAAAGTAATACGTATAAAATTGCAAATTAGAAAGGCAGTACTAAACACACCATTTTGAGGTTAGAAACATGGGGTCGCAGATGCAGTATACCTACCATCCAGTAGGCTTCACACCTAGCGACAGTGACTATTATTGTACAAGAGTGTCTTTTACTTCATCTACACGCCATAAATAGGTTTCACAGTAGAAGATACTAAAATGATAGAATTTAATGCTGACGCATGTAGAAAAGGTTTCTGCGACTCCTTGTTCCTATCCTCAAAAAATAATTATTTTGACACTGCCATTTTACTTTACAATTTTTTGTACATTGTTTTTCCCCACCTGTATACACGTGTTTGAAGGAAATTCATCTATACATTTCTAATTTGGTTGAAATTAGGATAGTTTAGACAGAACTCCCCCTATACATTTGCAATTCTTAGGAAATATTACACTATTGTTGAAATTTCATACTAAAGGGTTTGAAAGAAATTGTTGACACGTTGAAATCAGTACAGAATTAAGGAGAGTGAGATAATGAGCCTTCAAATCGAATATTCAGCTAAGTATTATCGGAAGGAGACTGTAGGATTTGAAACTTTGTGAGCTTAAAGAAATACTACAGTGAAATGTATACGCAATTGACTGCAAATTGGGGGTGGGAGGAATAAACAAGCAAGCTCTATTTTATTTTTATTTAATTTTAAAGCCAAAGCAGTAGGATACAACCATAATGGGATCTAGGGCAGTGACTGAAACCTTGTTAGTGTATCCCTATTCCATAGAACTGCTTGTGGTGTAATAGTTTGTGCTCAGGCTTATTAAAACTGAATTAAATGGATTAAATGTATTTTTGATTCTGTGCGCCTTGACTGAAAGACTTCACTACACTTTTATTTTGCATTTATTGTCATGAGTTGAGACTTCTTCAAACATCTCAGGCCCAACGGCATGCGCGTTAGTCGTTATTTAAATGTTGTGTGCTGCAAATCTATAGTTTCCCGAGTAGTCATCAATGTACATGCTTTCTGTCGTATTATACTAAACATTTAAGTGCTGTTTCCTAATATTTTATGTAACTTAACTTTAAATCAGTCCTAGGTAAAAATATATCCTGAATAACGTAACGTGAATAAAGTTATAGGACTGGATATATCGTAATTTGTCATGGGTAGAGAAAGCTGTGTGAGCGTTCGCATAAGCTGTTTATTCATGATTGCATTACCTACAATACATAATGGGAGCCTAGTGGTTAGTAGAAAAAGTCGTGTGAAGATTATACTACCTTAAACTATGTCTTTAAAGGTAAATAAAAAGTTATCTCTGAGTTAGCACAAAGTATTACAATTATTTTAAAAGCATTTAGAGTTTATTCTCCATCCCTTATAAGTAAGATTCGCAAAAGATCCCAGAATATGATGAACATTTAAGCAACAGTGGAATCTTATATGGGAAACTAGCTCAAACTTACAGAATCGGATAAAACAACTACCCAAATTGTCGCGGTAACTTCGTGTTATCTTTTTGCTGAGCGCCTGTTATTGTATTACTAGTTCGAATTTTGGGTTCTTTGTCCTCCGGCTAGCTATTATTTCTCAGTCGAGCATATCTCTTAAACAGGGTGTGGAAAGGAAAGGAGTGTTTACTGAAAGATAACACTGATAAAAGAATTTGTTTTTACACATTTATTGCCGTCACACTTATTCATTTCACATAATTACTCTTGATACACGTCCGACTGAAACTGTTATATTTTCTAATGTCACTATAATCACATATTTGCTGCACATTATTAATTCGCGTATTCACATTTATAACTAACTTTACGACGCGAGAGATTCTGTAAAACTGCACGACGTATAACCTTTGTATGATTCTGTTGGACTGCACGACGTATTGCCTGCGAGTGCTTCTGTTGGACTGAACGTTACCCGTCTCTCGGCTTCATAATGTATACTCCCTCACCCGATATACCTAAAGATTATAATCGAGCTACTATTGGTTAATAAAACGCGGCAACATTAGCGTCTATTTTTATATCCAATCAAAATTACGAACACATATGCTCTAGGGAAGAAATTCCCTCCATTTCTAAAGAAAAGCGCGCTATCTGACGTCATTTGCTTGCCTCTTCTAATTAATAAACAACTCACCCCCTCGCTCATTGTTGCCCGCTCTTATTGTCAGTTTCAGTGAGGCCGTGTAGACTTATTTCCTAACAATGCTTATAATTAACAAACATCTCAAATCAATGTCATACAATAATGCTTATTTACACTACAATCACTCTGGCATTTACATTGTTGTGATATAAAATACTGCCACAAAATTTATTCGGTAGTTGTGATGTCACTAGAAGGTGCCTTACTTAAAATATCCTTGCGTAATTAGTAATCAGTTAATCTAAAATCAAGTAGCAGCTGACAATGTGACTGGTGTCACTCTATGAAGACATCAAGCACACTGTGGTCAGCAGGTGTATTATGTCGCTGCTGCTTTTCTCTGACTTGAATGACGCTGCCGAGCCAAGGAAGGGAAGAGTGGATCATATCAAGAGTAAAGGATCAATTTTCGACGGTGTAATGAGTTAAAATCAGACGTAGAGACGGGCAGGCATTGAGACCAGAAAAAAGGGGAGGATAGAGGGAATGGTTGAGGGACAACTTAGTGCAAAAGCACATATCTATCAACGCAGAGGCAGCCCTTGTTAATGTTAGAGTCAAACACTGAGATGGTCGTGAACCACAGAGGAGCGAGTGGTCTAATTCTAACCCACCCCCTCCCCGCAATAGAAAAGGGCAGCAGGCAACCTCTGTAGAGAAGAGAAAATTCAATTACTCCTTCCTACCGTGCGTTACTTTCCTCTCGTTGTCCTCATCTCGTTACAATCTCTGGGAGATGATGTGAGGCATCTCATCCTGCTCAATCAGCAAGTGGGTCGTATGAGTGGACGATCACCTCGGCGTTCTGGGACGTGGAATAGGTTAAGTTATACAGCACCAATGGCATGCGAAGTCAACAGAATCATCGTATATGTTTAATAGTCAATGAATAATAGTCACTTATAAATATAAAGAAGTATTAAAGACAGGATGTACGGAAAAATTTTTAACAAGCCAGAGGCGATTCGAGTTTCTTCACATCTGCGAACCTTTGGTTAGCAAGATAAGGATCACAGTGCATTCCTGAGGAATAGCAAAGGAAATGCAAATAGGTTCCAAATGACAGTAGGGATGAGCATACGGATGGTCTTGCTTTGAAGACAAAGCTTAGTAGCTGTTATTTTTGCGGCTGAAACTTTCTAGAACGAGGGTAACCTTACTAGCTTAAGCCAATTAAAATGTAAAGAAATTTAAGAGTTTTTGGTAAATTAAACAAAACTTAGTACGGAAAGGTAGAATCAGACGACTGAAAAATTCATTGCCATCGCCGGGATTTGAACCGAATCAGTTGGGGAAGTTAAGCCGTACCGGCATGATAGCTCAGTGGTTAGAACAACCGGCAGATCCGTGGCTCAAATCCCGGCGATGGCATTGAATTTTTCAGTTGTATGATTTTACCTTTCCAACCTTGTCCAACACTCGGCTTGTGTGGAAGAACAATTAATTCCAAAACTTAGTGCGTTATCGATTGCAAAAACTCAGCACATGACCGTTCACAGTAGGAGTAACATATAAATCGGCGGACGTACAGATTTCGTAGCCCTCCCCCCCAAAAAAGACACTCTCCGAAAATACCTCCACTGGGCTTGACGTGCAAGGATCAGTCAAAACGTAACTGTGACGTTAGGGAGTGGAGTGGTGGTAAGAATGTTAGGCACATATTTGCCAACAAGCGACATTAAAATAAATAGTGATATTAACAGACAAGAGAACAAAACATATTTAACTAGAATTAGTTGTCAGTACCAACCTTGAGAAACAAATACAACTCCATGGTGAGTTACAAGAGATGAATCAGTCAGTAACCCCCATACCCATCAACCACGAGATCTTACCAAACATCTTTCACCTAATCGATGCCTCGCACACTGTTATAGCTAAAGTGTCAGAAGAGGAAACCAAACAGATACAATTCTCTCAGAGTAAATCTGAGGGAAACTTATTTTCAGAAATATTCGGGTGTAATTACTACGCTTACATTTGAAGATCGCATTCGAAAGGTCCTCTCTTGGAATATCGAGGACTAGGCAAGCTAATGGCGAGGGCTTTCGCATCTTACTTTGCATGACGTTTCATAGCAATGGATATCTTCAGGATATACAGGAAGTACCATATATACGGCAAGAGATGACGTGATCAGAAATAGCAGTTTTGGAAAGCTTTACTAGGCCCTTTGTTGAAACCGTCTACATAATTTCTCCGGACATAAATTTCTAAGACACAAAAATTCATTACCAAGATTTCACAATAATTTACACGCTCTGAGGCCACCAGAAAAGGCCTCCTAGAAAAAGTGTAGAGTGTACACTTAAGGGTGGGTTATAAATAAACATAACCAAACTTTTACCAATTAGCCAACTTCGTACTTAATTCAGGCGTCCTTTGATTTTGATGGAATGGTACTGCCCACCCAAACAAATTTTACTTAAAATTTTTGTTTATTTTCGTGAAAAATGATCTAAAGTTTTAGATTACGATAATATCTGTGCTTAAGGCTTGCCATGACGTCATTTATTTATAAGTAGTACAGTTTTAAATGCTAAGTGGTAGTTCCTCTGGAATAGCATCTATCGACAGTTGTTTTACGCAAGACAAATCCATATCATGTCAGTGTTATCTTATAGAAATAATTTATTGTGGATATTTATCATGATTAACATTAAGGATACAAATAGAAATACATTCATCACGATGAAATAATAATGGGTGCCGAAAGTAGCATGGCCTTTATGAGATGATATTTTTTGCTCTAATTTTTGCTAATATAGAGGAAATATAGCGTTGGATACAAACATTTTATCATAAGATGAATGTTTTTAGGTAATTTGAAACTTAGCAAAGGTATAACGAAGAAAAAATTCCAAAAATTCTCCCCTGTGTGTGTGTGTGTGTGTGAACAACACAACATAATGAATACTCAGATAAATATCAATTGTCATGCTTAAGTATATTTTAAGAATGAAAGGCGAAGATTTTTGGTGTACTGTCACCACTCTACACTACACCCCAAACCAAAACATGTTAATTATTGTTATGCCGTCGAAAATGCTGTGTAAGTTTTAATTAAAATATTCCTATAATTGGCCTTTGCAGTCTTCTTCATTCCGATTGAATTTTCTATGATCCTAAAACTTCTAAAAGATAGCCTAAAGCTTACTGTGGGAATAGGGTAGAGCTTATTAAAGTATAGAAATCTCAAAATAACATTTTTTACAGTAACAGTCGTTTCTGAGGTATTTGTTGTTACATTTGAATTTTCCATTGGTACGGCATAACTGTAACGCATTTGAAAATGCACGATTTTTCTTTCGCGCAATTTAATTTCTAACAAAAATCGACTTGTTAAAGAGTGTTAATTTGAAATTAACTAGTTAAACCAGATATGGAATGGTACCAATACTACAGTTAATTGAAACATTTATTCACAGCACTCGTTATGCAAGTAACGAATGCTAACTAGGCAGCCCAGTGGTACGGGAGTGATCCCGAGGGAATGTGAGGAAGAAAGAGGGAACAATGTGTCGACCTTGTGAATTATTCCCTTTGGCAGGACCCGCCCCCACCCCTGTGTGCAAATCCTACAAGACTCACCCTCCACCTCCCCTTGCCAAGCACAAGGACGACGTCGCATTTTTGTGGCTTCATCTTTAGCTTCTCTTATAACCTCTTACCAAGACAGTTTTCTATGCCAGCTCTCGAGTTTTTTCATACTTGACCTTTAGTAAACCAGCCGTTGAATCTTGTGTTTATTTTACATTTCAGCTAAAGTATAACAAGGTAAGTCAGGGAAAGATGGCCGTAGTTTCTTTAAACATCCTAGGAAACAATGTGGAGAAGAAGATAAACCTTTAATCAATCACTTACTCACTCAATCAACCAATCAATACATACATCAATGAGTTAACCACACATTTCTGCTGAAGAGAAATCCCTTCAGAGTAATCCCAGGCCTCCTGCGTTCTTTCGCTTTTTAGCTCTCTTCTTCATCTCCTCAAATGAGACATTTATTTCCTATCATCTGATAGCTTTTTCTTCCATAAATGTTGTTTCCTTTCACCATTCCTTTCAGTGTACCTCTGAACAAGCCTTTTCTTCTTTGTCCTTCTTTATTCTTTAGAAAGCAGCTCTGTACTTATTCCGAAGTTCCGTTCTTCTCCATATCCATATAATGTACTTCTGATGATGTCTCCTCACTTCACCACAACGTCAAAGTTCTGATTTATACAATATGTCCATTCTAAACAAAGTCATTCATGAATATGTTACCCAGTTGTTCCTTCGGTTCATCAAAGTTATTACATTTTGAGACTGTTACCCCTGTTGTACTTCTTCACGACAGTTCATGTTATTTCCAAGGTAATCAAAGCTCTACTTGCTCCACTACCTTAACTCGAATTTGCAAGTGTATATTGTTTGCTTTTGCTCCTATAACTATAGCATTTGCTTATTTGCTTTTCTCTTCATCTCGTACTCCTTACCGTACTCATTAACTCTATTAGTGGTCGTCATCCGTGGTGTAGCTCCCGAGGTGGCGGGTTCAAACCCGGCGGAGGGCAATGGATTTTTTCGGGCATAAAAATCCTTAGCAGGGCTTTCTTCGGAAGGGAAGTAAAGCCGGTGGTCCCGTGCCGTAGATTGACGGGACGTAAAAGAACCTCAAGCCTGATAAAGAGGTCTCTGAGCAAAATTACCGATCTTTCGCGACCAGTATAGAATGGGACGCTAAGGACCACAGCTGTTAAAGACCGTCAACAAATAAAACTCAGTTTTTTAACTCTATTAGTGTGTTTTTTAGGAATGCTCCCTCTTCTATTAGCTCTGTCTATAACAATCTCCTTCCTCCACGTACCACTGTTTAGTTGTCTTGGAAAAATTTGTAGATGTAAGAGAGTGGTACAATTTTTTGAATTGATAAAACAATAAAACACTTTATTCAAAGCATATTTTCTGTCCTGATTCTAATAGCTGTTCAGACAGAGACTATTAGGGAGCATTTTCTATTTCCATTTCACAAGAATTTTCCTCGGAATCTCCTTAAGTTTATTTTATCTGCTTTGTTAGATGTCTTTTCCGGATCCACGAATACCACCACAGTTCATTAGCTTTCTGTAAGTAGCATTCACCAATTGTTCTGCGCAATCGAATTACATCCCTTGTGTCTTCTTTCCGGAAGAGGCTTTTTTCTATTTATTTTACGTCGCTTTAACTACGTGGTAATATCGCGATGTATCTGTTGGGAGATACCTTGTAGATCGGTGGACACGTAGCCTTCTAGGTCTCATCCCTGTACCACACCATCTTGCTTCGTTACATGTCCACAGAGGCATTAGTGATAGGTAACTGCACTCCTGCTTCTATACGTGATGGGGCAAATGGCATCGACACGTGCCAACAGAGACCTTAGTGCTAGGCAACTGCACCTCTGCAATTCACGTGCTGGGCAGATGACATTAAGGTGCCGTCAGGTCTACCTAATTTTATTATCTGTGGGTATATGGCAGAGCGTCCTGAGCCGTGGTGCAGTGGGCTGAAGCGTGGTGCTCAAGTTCCCGGCCACAGAATTGAGATATTGCCCATTTTTTAGAAAACAAAGTTACGAAAATCTTATGATATAAAGGGAATCTTGAGGGTGGCAGATTTTCTCGCCATGCTGCCCTTGTATTCTTAATAGGTACCTTAATGAAGTATATAGTTTAGTATTTATTCAGCTTTTCACTTTGGATGTTGGGAGACTGATACATACTCAGACACACCAAAGTGCATGTTTTCTAATATTCCCTTTGTTTTGTATTCATGGATCTAGCTGTTTATCTCCGAAATATCTGTCGAATTTTGTTATCCTTAAATTCCTCAGTAATAGAAAAAGTAAAAAGGGAGTTTTTATGGGAATAGTATTATCACTGAGAAAGATGAAACAAAATGAAAGAATGTAATGCTTTGCATTCACATCACTTTCTCTGCCCACCATTCTTACAAAAGCTCATTCTTCTCTCTAATTTTTGTTAATCGAGATAAACGTTCATTATCTACAGATTTGCAAAATTCGTCGTACGCATAAAAAGGATTTATAGACTAAAGCGATATCTTTGAAATTCTATGCAGCTTGCATGGTCACGAAAAAAAAAGAAAAACCGAATAGCGACTTACGATTTGAAAAGACTAAAACCTTCGAAAACTTAAACCAATAAGAAAGAATTTCTCGGAAATGGATGTATTTGTTACAGGTTGTGTGCTTTAATGAAATCTACATTTTTGTTTCAGAAGTAAGATTTTATCCATCTCTTACAGTTTACGAATTATACAAAAGTTATTCCCAGAAAAGTCAAGATTAGGTACATTTTATTTGCCATACAAAACATATGGTATTTTACTCAAAATCATTAGAGCAATTTTTGAAAAAATAAAAAATAAAGAAAATTCTTCCGTGCAGGATAGTTTCGGGTGGGGGATTTTCTTGAAAATCTTGGTGTTGTTTTCTTGGAAGACACTGAACTTAAATATACCAAGTTTGGTGTTCAAACGACTTGCAGGTTTGAGTTTTGCTGTTCACATTCAGACAGACACACATAATTCTTTACCCAAAAATAATTACTTTCTCTACTACGTACAGTAAGTAGGAGAAGTATTGTATTCCACCCAAAAATTCGATACCGAGATTTCACGGAAATACATGTTTTGAGACCCCCTGAATCCAAAACAAGCATTTTTGGAAACATGTCCGTGTGTGTGTCTGTCTGTGTGTGTGTCTGTGTGTGTCTGTGAACAGCATAACTCAGAAACAAACAGTCGGATAAACACCAAACTTGGTATTTAGGTTCAATATCTTCCAGAGATGCGACACGAAGGTTTTCAAGAAAATCCCCCCAACCCAGATTACCCTTTACATGGAACATTTTTCGAAAATTTTAATTTTCTCAAAAACGGCTCTAACGATTTTGATTAAAATATCATGTTTAAGATATTTTCATGACAAATGAAATGTATATCTTGAATTTTCTGGGAATGTCTCCAAAAGTATTCTTCATTGTGAACGACTTTTGCATAAATGGAAAACCATAAGAGATAAACAAAATTTTACTACACAAAAATGTAGATCGCGTTAAAATACACAAATTATGTCATATACATTTTTTTTGTTGAGTGAACCATTTTCGCGATATTGCATGTGATTCCCTTAGGTTTTCCAATACTTATACTTTTTCTCAAATTCGTTATTCATTTTTTTTTGTCCTGGTAATACAAAGAGAATGGAATACTCCACATAGAACCAGCTCTTAAAATATTTGACTATCGCTTAAAGCCTAGCAATTCCCCTTGCATCTACAAGAAAATTAGCAATAAGATTAACATCTCGATATATCTCGATTAACATGAAGTATATGGAGAATAAGCGTTTGTAAAAATAGTTTGTACAAGAGTAGAGAAATTCATATGAGTGTAACACATCAGATTTTTTTTTATTGGATTCAGGGAACCGCAAGAAATATTTCCGATGATATCTCGTATCGAATTTTTGGGCGGAATTCAGTACTCCGTCTAGTTACTCTACAGTAAGTAGCAGAGAATGTAAGTATGTTTCGGTAAAAAAAATGACTGCACTTCTCAGATGGAGGTTATTACACACAGTACATTCCCGTCTATTAGCATTCCAAATGTTAACTAAACTTAATTCACAAATAATAACGGGTATTTTCGTTTTAGAAGAGAAATAATAAGTTGTTGCGCTAAGAAAACTAAAGACACTTTCACGGTCCCACAAAGGACGACTTCAGCAAGCTTTCGCACCTCGAGTGGCAATTATTCAGCATCTGAAAGGACCGACGACATCTCGACTTGAGCAAACATTTGCCTGCAATCGCACACACAATCCTAACACCTTCTCAATATAACAGGGATTTCAACACTGCCGAAATGTTTACTTCCAGCGGATATTACACACGGATATTATTATCACCACCACGGCTGCTACTAGTGCAGAAAAAAGGAGGGGGCTGCAGGGTGTAATGGGGTGCGTCATTTTCCTCACTTGCAGGAGAACCTTAGTACGAGATCAAGAAAGGCTCGATATAACGCGGACATTAATCTGTGTGGACACTGGGGCTCGAGATGCTTCATCTCTGCAGATAATAACACGGTGAGGAGGGAGGAAGGTTGCTGCCTAATCCGGCAAGGGGTGGCAGATTTTCTTACGCGATTGTATCGGCCGTGACTTTGCTGGAATTGCTGCAAGGGGTGTTGAAATTTCTCTTCAACACCACCAAGCGTTGTCCATAAGGGAGGTCTACCTACCAAAATTATGCCTGTCCAATTTTTGTGTACAAATGAATATAATTCCCCTTTTTACTTTCTCTACTACGTATAGTAAGTAGGGGAAGTATTGCATTCCACCCAAAAATTCGATACCGAGATTTCACCGGAAATATATGTTTTGAGATCCACTGAATCCAAAAAAAGCATTTTTGGAAACATGTCCGTGTGTGTGTCTGTGTGTGTGTGTCTGTGTGTGTGTGTCTGTGTGTCTGTGAACAGCATAACTCAAAAACGAACAGTCGGATAAACACCAAACTTGGTATTTAGGTTCAGTATCTTCCAGAGATGCGACACGAAGGTTTTCAAGAAAATCCCCCCACCCCAGACTACCCTTTACATGGAAGATTTTTCGAAAATTTTAATTTTCTCAAAAATGGCTCTAACGATTTTGATGAAAATATCATATGTTTAAGATAATGTCATGCGAAATGAAATGTATATCTCGAATTTTCTGGGAATGTCTCCAAAAGTATTCTTCATTGTGAACGACTTTTCCATAACCGGTAAACCATAAGAGATAGACAAAATTTTACTACACGAAAAATGTAGATCGCGTTAAAATACACAACTTATGTCATATACATTTCTTTTGTTGAGTGAACCGTTTTCGAGATATTGCTTGTTATTTCCTTAAAGTTTCCAATACTTATACTTTTTCTCAAATACGTTATTCATTTTTTTATGTCCTGACATGCAAAGAGAATGGAATGCGCCACATAGCAACCAGCGTTAAAATATTTGACTATCGCTTAAAAGCTACCATATTCCCCTTGCATCTACAAGAAAATTACCAATAAGATTGACATCTTGATATCTCGATTAACATGAAGCATATGGAGAATAAGCGTTTGTAAAATTAGATTGTACAAGAGTAGAGAAAGTCATGTGAGTGTAACACATCAGATTTTTTTGCTTCATCTACCTCTAATGCATTCCTCTTAATTTTTTGACATTGTGACAAAACAAAAAGATTAATATTACTATTAATTAATAATTAATCATTTATTACGCGAAATGCGCTCACTCGCGTCTTGTAATTGCTTCGCATTTACTTTATGCCGCTTTCTGTAGTCCCCTGTTGCTAGGTAGACACATTAATGCAACATTCCAGAATTTACCAGAATGCAGATGGTGAACTTTCTCGAGGAGTAGCCAATTAAAGCCTCTTCCAATGCTTGGCCGACTGTACCATATAGTTTGCTTTCTTGAATCTCTCGCGCTCAAGGACTTCATCCTTGCCTTGGCCGACTATATCATGCGCGTTTAGCTACAATATCGAAATTTCACAGGAATTATAGGGGTTAAGGCCTCCTCAACCCCCCTCCCAGTGTTTATTTAGACAAAAGAGCCGTGTATGTCTACGAATAGCTTTGCTCAAAAGTTGGATAAATGACAAACTTCGTATTTAAGTCCACCATTTTTCAAGTATAAACACACACATCCCCCCAAAAGAAAGATTTCCTACCCAAAAAATATCTTTTATTGAAAAAAGTGTCGTTAGATTTAATTCTCTCAAAAATGGCTCTATTGATTTTGATTCAATATATTTACATAACTAATAAAATGCTTATCTTAAATACCCTCTGAACAGCGGAATTAAATTTGAACAATTTTGTTAAATAACTAGTAAACCACAGGAAACAGACAAAAACTTACTAAACAAAAATTTTAGAATTCTTTAAAACACAACGTATTTCAAATAATCTTTCTTTCTTGTGATATACGCCATTTCCGAGATATTCTTTGTTATTGGTTTGAATACCATTTTTACTTTCTCTACTACGTATAGTAAGTAGGGGAAGTATTGCATGCCAGCCAAAAATTTGATATCGAGATTTCACCGGAAATGCATGATTTGAGGTGCCTAAATCCAAATAAAGCATTTTTGGAAACATTTCCGCATGTGTGTCTATCTGTGAGCAGCATAACTCAAAAACGAAAACTCGGATAAACACCAAACTTGGTATTTCAGTTTAGTATCTTCCAGGATACGACACGAAGATTTTCAAGAAAATTACCCACCCAGATTACCCTTTACATGGATCATTTTTGGAACGTTTTTATTTTCGCAAAAATGCCCCTAACGGTTTTGATTAAAATACTATACATTTAAGATATTTTCAGGGAAAATAAAATGTATATCTTGGATTTTCTGGGAATGTCCCCAAAAGTCCTCTTCATTCTGAATGACTTTCGCATAAGTTGTAAACCGTAAGAGAAAGATAAAATTTTACTACACAAAAAATCTCATTAAAACACAGAATTTATATCATATACACCTCTTTTGTCCAGTGAATAATTTCACAGAGATATTCCTTGTTATTTGTTTGAAGTTTCCAATACTTATACTTTTTCTCAAATGGGAATTTGTTATTACAGCAAAATATGTAGTAAAACTATTAATGCAAAAGCTTATGTTGGTTAACATGAAAAAGGTGCAAAAATTAGCTTTGTAAGAAGGGTTTAGCTAGCCCGTAGCTTAGTCGGTAGAGCACCTGCCTGCTGTGTGAGGGGTCCCGAGTTGGATGCCCGGCTGGGGGATGGGAATTTTTCGCTAGCCATGAATATTCCGTATCTTCTCCAGAGTCTGGAAGTATGAACGAGAGTGCGAATTTGTGTTTGAGTTTGATCTAATGAAAAAAAACCCAAAGTTTATCAGTAACCCAATGACAAGTGAATACGAATTAACATCATTGCCTAGGCAATAATATGTTCCAAAGGAAAGGCCGCCGATAAGACCATTGCAGTTAAAGGTTGGAACTTAGAGAAAAAAAAAAGAGTTTGCAGAGAGATATAAAGCAATAAGCGACAGTCCCTAGAGAAAGTCAGTGAAAGTAACGCACCAGAGTTTTATGAATGGTTTATCGAATAACTATGAAAATAAATTCTAGAAATAGAGAAAGACGCGTGACTGGAACGCATTGGAGTTTTTATCCCCCTGTAGATTGACAAAGTGACACTACAGCCATTCTCTAAGACTACTGTATGGCTCCAATTTAGCAGAATTCTGATGTATTGTATAAAGCCCTGTCCACACTGCTTAACATTTAACAAAACTTGTCAAGTGCAACATGTTAACAGTTTGCTTGTTGGCCAAATTTCGATCGCAGAATTGACTTAACATATTAATCAAAAGAGTTGTGCTTGACATGTTGGGTATTTTCATGGAAAACTTGTTAAGTCAATTCGCTCTCTGTGTATGTAACTGGGTGAACTTCGGCAGTTTCCATACTATAACCATGGCAACGGAGTACTTCTGATTCCTTCACGCTATTGTGTTTGGTAGTTCCGTGTTGACTCGTTTTGTGCTCTATCCTTTATTTGGTTTGCTTCATTTGAAGTTATGGAATGGACGAAAGAAAAGACACTTTCATTAATAAAATCCTTGTTGAGGCTATCATTATGGAACATTGTAATATATGCAAGAAAAAAGAATGGACAACTATACCAAACTATGTGGAATTTGTTGTTGTTCCATAGCCCCACTTTGCTAGAGATTTGCAGTCTGGCAGTTGGAATGGCTGCTCTCAAATGTGTGTCCTTTTTGTGAATTATAGGTTAGAAACCTTGCTCAAAACAAAGTTGAAGTCACTTTGACTTGCTCTCAAGAAGTTGTTGAAATCAAACCTGCCCTGAATTTTAAACTCATTCAAAATGGTTTCGCCCCTGTGCCGATTAACAAGATAGAGCCTCATCACCTTCTACTTTTCTTTTTATTACATACCAAGCATAGATACAAATAGCAATAGCTCATCACTGGAGTCCATTTTGTGTTTAGTTGAGAGATTTTGTTGTCCCAAAAAGTCAACTGACGTGAATGGATTGTTAAAGCTTCACAGTTACAAAATGTTGAAGGTATTTAACATGTTGAATGAAACATTTTGTTAATTGTTGTATGTTTATGTTGATATGTTGAACTGTGTGGACTCACCCTCAGAGCTAATAAACTAGGTAACCCCAAAGATGAGTCACTGTGAAGCCCGGAATTTAAAAGCACATGCAATAGTACAAGTCACCTTTAAGGTGTGATATCTCGAGTATATGAAATCGTCGGTATATTTTAATCACGTGAAAAGTTCAATGCGTGGGTGGGCAACTCAACTGGGTAGCTCAGCGTTAGAGCGTCGGCATCAAGAGAACTTTCTTGGTTCCAAACCCGTCCATTGCTCTGGAAATTTCAAATCTGACTCAACTACCCGACTTATTAGTGTGAAGGAACAATTTTCAAAACATACTGATACCTTGAAATCTTTTCAAAGACTTTTCATTCGTATGGCATTTTATATTTGGTAAGCAATTGTTTAAATGCGGATGCTTTAGAATATAAAATATTTGGAAAGCCGCTTCCAGCTAAAAGGCATTGTGCATTTTGAGGCAGGAGAGACACAAACCGTTTGTTTGCAAACGGTGGATTAGCTTTCACGGCACATTCAGAATAGGTAGGAATTACTTTTGTCTCCAATATTCTAGCAGTTTTAGCAAGAATCTTGGAATTTTCCCAAATTATTGCTGGTGGAAATAATTAATTGGTGTAGAGTTGTTGAAGAAGAGAGTAAAATCGTTCTTGAATACAACTAACAAAAGAAAGCCAAACGGATTATAAAGAGCAGGGTGACAGTATTTATGATGACGTGATTGCCAATTGTTTTTTAAAACCAAGGTTTACAAACGATACGAACATTCTTTTAATGTGTTGAATGTCGTAAATGTTCTCAAACTTATTAAGGATTGCTTTTTCATAATATCAATAGATAATATATATTATAAGATTTAATGCTTGGACCATGGCATGGATCACAAAATTATGGTTACAACGCAAACTAGATTATGCTATAATTAAAATGGTGTAAGCAGGAGCTGCAACAGAAAAAGCAAAAACAAAAAATAATTTTGCTACGCGATGGTGTGTTTGCCCTAAGTAACTGTGTGGTTTATGATATTATTCAAATCTTCGTTAGTTCTAGTTAGGACCGGGAGTTTGTTAACTGGTTTCTTTTTAGAAGTTAGTTAGTGATTCCAAACACTTGATTATTTTTGACTGCACTACAATACTCAGATTGCATGTGCTGTACTGAACTGTGTTGACATCCATATTTCTTCAGCGATTCATTATGATCTTACTCGGCGGCCCGCGCAGCCACCTTATTGCCCATAACACCTTCAAAGCAGCTGTCCTAACTTCAAACATTCCACTGAGATCCATTCCCCAGATAAGCAATTAAATCCGTGTATTTAAAATAAAATAAATCTGTTCATTATAATCTTAATATTCTAATAAACTGAGTTCATTCCCTTTGCTTCAACGTGTTGCTTTTGTTTTAGCTGCAAAAAATCAATAAATACGGCGTGGACTCAACAGTGTCTGTTGCACTATCCGCAAACTTTCTAAGGTCCTGCCTTTAGTGCTGCCGTCCGATCAGCATTTAATTACACACAATTAACAAGGCAAGATTTTTTTTTTGTAAAAAGTCAAAGCTTTGAAATTATAGTGTGATCGACCAAAAACAGTTGTATAAACTTGACTATAGTGGCAATTAAGACGCTTGTATGAAAACTATGAAACTCATGTCTTAATTGCTACCATTATAGCCTTGTTGTATAATATAATATTATGCCCTATCAGGTAACCATTCGTATTCTAGGATAAGATGAGAGACTATTTCCTCTTCATCATACCCATCATACCACAATATGCAGTTGGGGTTTTCCTTATTATTTACCCACTGTGTGCAGACGTATCCTGAGAGCGCAATGACCCATCAAGAGACCAACTGCCAGTCTCATTTGGATGCTGCCAAGTCTTAGAAGGTTTTCAGTTACCAACAATGAAATCTTATCCATTATTTTACCATGCCTTTTACTTACCCTTCCGTTCTGATCCAATACACCTGGTGGTTTTGTATAATCAACTCGTGTATGATCTCTTTTATGAAGCTTAAGGGAAGCTGGTTCAAATCCAGTTGGCGCTTGCGCAGATCCTTTCCATGCAAGGAGGCATGCTTTTTCTTCTTCTTCTTCTTCTTCTTCTTCTTCTTCTTCTTTCACTTTCCCTGCTGCCGTTAAGCGTCGGGTTCCTTCAGCCACTTTCTGTATTCGATCCTATCCTGCGCCTACCTATATATTCCTCTCAATGTGGTCCCATGTCCGACTGCCACTCTTTCCATACATTGTTTCCATTCCATCCTAGGTCTTCCCATTCTTCTCTTCCGCTCCGCTCTTGCTTCGAATATTCTTTTAGGTAATCTTTCTTCATTCATCCTTACTAAGTGTCCCAACCATCTTAGTTGGTTTCTTTCCATTGTCTTCAGTATACTTTCTTGTTTTAGCTTTTCTCTTATTTTCACATTTCTAACTTGATCCCTCTTTGTATATCCGACTACTCTCCTTAGGTATTTCATGTGTGTTGCTGTTAATCTACTTGCATGTCTATCCAATACTGTCCAGCTTTCACTCTCATATAATAGAACTGACTGGTATATCACCTTATATATCCTCATTTTAGTGGTTTGACTTACTTCTCTTTTACCAATTATAGTGTAATTAATTTGGTTTGCCTTAAATTCGTTTATATTCTAACCCCCAAAGTTGGTTTGCCATTTCAAAAGGTTGTGTAAGCATTCCCAGGCCTATTTAGATTTCATATCTAGTTTATGCCAAAATGAATTGCCATCAGAATTTCTGAAATACAGACTGTTATGCTGACAAGTAAAGAGTACATTTTTAGGTTTTGTGGATGCGTTTGTTTCTAATGAACTCATAGTGAACATAAATAAACATGTTTTGAATCGTTGTGAATAAATTTATGTAATAGTAACGCGACAGCTTTTTACCTTCAGTGCTGATCTCATACAAAATGTATATAATACAGACTAATTGCTGGTTGAGAGAAATACTGGCTGCACTAACAACTTCTAACGGTAGAAACCATGAAGCTACATAATATCCGGAGATATCAAAGAAGATTTCCCTAAACTAGGAAGAAATATGACACCAATGGCAATGTGGTTGACGCAGACATAAGCCCCTGTGTGCATTACACGGGTTTTCTCGACACGTCTCTGCTATAAAAGACGACCTTTCATTTTCCCGTCTCTATAAGCCTCATACACACGCTCATTCTATTGCTTTCCTCAGGATAGATAGGATAAGAAGAGAAGAAAAGGTGTGGGGTGAAGAAAAAACTTAATTTTTGTAGCTGTTCGTCTAAGGGTTTCCATTCCCGTCTCCCTAACTAATCCTCCGGAATCAGTCTGGGACATATGGAGCAGGAAGGACGTAAGTACAGTACAATACAACTGGTGCTACGCGTTGCTTCATTCTGCTAACAATAACACAGAAATGGTAACTAATCCCAGTCCTTGTGAAAATTAATATAGGAGGGAGTTCAATAACGGAGAATTAAGTTACAACATTACTATTATAGTTAAATTAATTGTTCTTCCACACAAACCATGTGTTGGACAATTTAGAAAGGTAGAATCAGACGACTGAAAAATTCAATGCCAGAGCCGGGATTTGAACTACGGATCTCTTGGTCTCCGTCTGGTTAATCTAACCACTGAGCTATCATGGCAACATGCCGGTACGACATTAAATTCTATAACTGAGTCGCATTTTTCCCGGTAAATCACAAGGAGATCTCTAATTGTATTGAGATGTCATACCCCAATGGCGACTACAATGTTGTAATTACTTTAAGTCCCGGGCTTCATAGTTCCAACCATTATTGCGTCAATTAATGGAATTAATTGTTCTTCCACAGTTCTTCTACTACAGGGAGAGCCAAAAAACTACGAACCGGCTGCGCGGCGTTTCTCCTGTCCGCGTCCTCGGCGCTCGTTGCCGTCTGCTGCTATCATAGAAAGGCGCGGATAAAACCACACAACATTTTTAAAACTACTTTTAAAGACTTTACTTAACAACTTTATGAAAGTGTGTTTGAGGACAGAATTATTAGCAGAGATTTGTGGCCCCCTCGGTCCCCCGAACTAACCCTCTGCGATTTTTATCTCTGGGGTAACTTAAAACAAAGTGTACAAGACAAACCCACACACTCTGGTAGAATTAAAACAAAATATCCTCAGGAAATTTCTCAACGTGAACTAAGCGAGTGATGGATAGTTTCCTAAAGAGGTGCGAAAAATGTATGGAAGACGACGGTGGCCAGTTTCAGCATCTCTTTTTATAAAGTTAGTAAGTAAAGCCTTTAAAAGTAGTTTTAAAATGTAGTATGGTGTCATCCGCGCTTTTTATGATAGCGGTAGACAGCAACGAGCGCCGAGGATGCGGAGAGGAGAAACGCCGCGCAGCCGGTTCGTAGTCTTTTGGCTCTCTCTGTAGTAGAAGAACTGTGGAAGAACAATTAGTTCCATTAATTGAGGCAATAATGGTTGAAACTATGAAGCCCGGGACTTAAAGTAATTACAACATTGTAAGAATATCAGAAAAATACACCTAATACTTATCGAGATAATCAACAAACAACTTTACGGAATATATATACCAGGTGAGTCAGCTGCGCCTATTTATTTTTGAATTTATGCAACGTGCTAAGAAACATACACTACGCGATCAAAACTATCCGGACACCTGGCTGAAAATGACGTACAAGTTCGTGGTGCCCTCCATCGGTAATGCTGGAAGTCAATAAAGTCAATATGGTGTTGACCCACCCTTAGCTTTGATGACAGCGTTCACTCTCGCAGGCATACCTTCAATCAGGTGCTGGAAGGTTTCTTGGGGAATGGCAGCCCATTCTTCACGCACTGCGGAACTGAGGAGAGGTATCGATGTAGGTCGGTGAGGCCTGACACGAAGTCGACGTTCCAAAACATCCCAAAGGTGTATTATAGTATTCAAGTCAGTACCCTGTGCAGGCCAGTCCATTACAGGGATGTTATTGTCGTGTAACCACAGTCCTGCAGTATGAACAGTGCTCGATCGTGTTGAAAGATGCAATCGCCATCCCCGAATTGATCTTCAACAGTGGGAAGCAAGAAGGCGCTTAAAACATCAATGTAGGTCTGCGCTGTGATCGTGCCACGCAAAACAACAAGGGGTGCAAGCCCCCTCCAGGAAAAAAACGACCACAACATAACACCACCACCTTCGAATTTCACTGTTGGCATTTCACACGCTGGCAGATGACGTTCACCGGGCATTCGCCATACCCACACCCTGCCATCGGTTCGCCACATTGTGTACCGTCACTCCACACAAAGTTTTGCCACTGTTTAATCGTGTAATGTTGACGCTCCTTACACCAAGCGAGACGTCGTTTAGCATTTTCCTACATGATGTGTGGCTTATGAGCAGCCGCTTGACCATGGAATCCAAGGTTTCTCACCTCACGCCTAACTGTCATAGTACTTGGAGTGGATCCTGATGCAATTTGGAATTCTTGTGTGATGGTCTGGATAGATGTCTGCCTATTAATCTTTATGACCCTCTTCAAATATCGGCGGTCTCAGTCAGTCAACAGACGAGGTCGGCCTGTACGCTTTTGTGCTGTACATGTCCCTTCACGTTTTCACCTCACTATCACATCAGAAACAGTGCACCTAGAGATGTTTAGGAGTGTGGAAATCTCGCGTACAGACTTCTGACACAGTGACACCCAATCACCTGACCACGTTCAAAGTCTGTGAGTTCCACGGAGCGTTCCATTCAGCTGTTTGACAATATCTAATGACTACTGAGGTCGTGGATAATGAGTACCAGGCAGTAGGTGGCAGCACGATGCACCTAAGATGAAAAACGTATGTTTGTGGGGTGTCCGGATACTTTTGATCATATAGTGTATGTGACTTACGCCTTTCTTGATTACCTTCTAATGGCTGATTTGTGTAACACTTTATAGAGGAGGGATACATAACTCAGTGCATAAGTGTTTTACGGAACAGAATGCAATCGCTATGTATGTCGATGCAAAAATCATCCCACCCTGACACTGAGAGCTGCAGTAGCAATTTTAGCCAATTTTACAAACTTTTATTCTTTAGCATACATCCAGGCACCCCTTTGAAAACGCTCCTGAAGGAACAACCTATCACATGAATCGGTTGACAAAACCATTTGAAAAAAATGGCAGATCTACACAGTTCGACCAGTTGGATTTAAGCCGTTAGTCAATGTACAGCATTGTCAAAAAATACCTAGTATTAGGTAGATAATTTCTCTTATTTCACAAGCTATGGCGTATTTCAGATCATACAGTAATTGTAATGACTGATGCAGTTTAAGTGTTTGAATTGAAACTACCAAACCGAGCTCAAAGCACTGTATGACGCTGCAAAAAGCGTGTAAAGATTCGAGGTGGGGTCTAGTTCTGCGATTACTAATTCATATAGGAACCTCAGCTCGCAAAAAGCATTAGCCGAAGGGTATTATCATGGTTGCTTTAACACTGTGGCACTTTAATTCGTGTTCAAATGCTTCGGGTGAATTTAAAACATTTTATTACCCCTTGTTTTAAATATTTGGCCCTATAATTTGATATTATGATATAAATAACATTTTTGACAACATTATAGGTATGTACAAAATAGAATAATCGTCATGTTTTCCACCGCAAAGAAGAAGAACTGCAAAACCGAAATCATATACGTGCACACTCATACGTGAAGAATGCAGGCAGATTACACCGCGCATGTTACAGCATGCAAGAAGGTCTCCCGGCATCGTATACAAATGGGCATTGACGAAGTGGGTCGTCATTTTGAACATTTACTTCCTTGATGAAATCCACGCTCTTTAACAATTTATTATTCTGTTTATCCGTGAACTTAGCACATTTACTACTCCTTTGTCAATAGAAGAAGTGAAACACAAGGTTTAAACATGAAACAAAAACTGTTATATTTAATATCGGCAATATGCCGAATGAAAAATAACTACGTAACACGGTTTACAACACCAGATACCGTACAGATTATTAGGGTAAACATGATACACAATTATCTGATCGTAATTCTTATGTCTTTGGCTCACAGGAGAGCCAGTAAAAATAAATAAATAAATTAGTACACTAAAATACAGAAAATAAACACAAGGGGAGAGAGAAAAGAAAGAACCAAAACAACTTTATGTTTATTTCAGATTCGAACCTCTGAAGCTAACCTTTGCTTCACCACATTCCGGCTGGTAAACCACTCGGCCAGAACTCACGTACTCTTCGGGAAAACGTTCCTTATCTCCTTGCAAGCATTATATCCATGAAGCGCCGTCTTTGTTTTTAAGGCTTTCGCAGCTCTTTGGTTCTCATTCAGGCCTTTAATCATTAATGGGGATTGCGTATAGTACCAAATAGAAGGGCAGAGCTACAATAACAGTTTGTTTGCTAAAAGCGTCAATGTTTTCACATTAGACTATAAACTGCGGGTTGCTTAGATACGAATACCTAGGGCAGCTGACTCACCTTGTGTGTATATACAGGATGTTTCAGAAATACTTTTACAAACTTCGGGTATGGGTTCCTTACACCACAAGAAGGAAAAAAAGTTCATATGAACATATGTCCTATAATCCTTTGTTTTCTCGTTAGGAGATGTTCAACACAGTGGTACACTTATAACACACAAAACTCATAATAAATCCTCGAAATGTCCTCCTCTTGCTTCTATGCATGCCTGTGGAAATTAGTAACTCCATCTCTCCCAAACGTTGCCTGGTCTGTAAACAAAACTGACGAGACAAACAATGGATTGGCTGTTTGTGCTACAAACCATCGGCAAAAGTTATCCCGTGGTGGATAATCGGCAGGCGAAAGGCCCTGCACACGTCGAATATGATATGGATACAGGAGCTGCTCGTGAAGTACGCTCCATGCTGTCACGTGTGATGTACCAGGTACCACAGCCAATTGTCTTGTACTGATACCTGGATCGTCTTCGACACACTTAACATCTGTTCTTCGCGTTCCGGCGTACGAACAACTCTTGGTCTTCCTCGATCAATAGTCCGTGGTGCAACGGTTCCTGTCTCAGCAAGGCGACGATAAACAGCGACAAAGGTAGTATGACTCGGTTGTTTTCGGTCTGGAAACTCCATCTGATAGAGCCGTGCAGCCTTGCGTCCATTACCATTCGCGCGATCATACATAAAAATCATGTCTGCCTGTTCACTAAATGAATATCCAGCCATGGTGGAACGAAACACGTGCAGTTAACTCACTACATGTACACAATTGAAACGTTAAAGACAGACAAATGACAAATGACGAACGTAAACAAGTCTCCATGGCAACACTTCGCCATCTACCGTATGTAGTACAATGGGACAACGCCTTCTATGAATGCATAGAGAAATGAAGTTTTGAGGTTGGACCCCGAAGACCGTTGAACTCACACTTTCATTGTGACAGGAATATCGCGAAAACCCAAGGATTATGGGACATATGTTCATTTGAACTTTTTTCCTTCTTTTGGTGTGAGGAACCCATATCCGAAGTTTGTAAAAGTATTTCTGAAACACCCGGTATATATATTTATTTATTTATTTTACACGTAACGTTTTCAAGTAACAACAACATGGTATTCGACTTTTTCACTTTATTTAGCCAAGGAAACGCACTGGTGAAAGCTACGTACTTATATCACTTCCACGCTGTATATTCATAATGTAAAGTGGAAGATATGATAGCCGTGTAGCTAAAATTACATCCCGTCTTAGTTACATATTCCGTTTCTCACTGCGATGTTTATTGCGATGGCATAATATGATAATATGAAACCTAGAGTTCTATTTCCTTGTGTGAATTACGATTTCTTTGGACTTCGTAGGACCCACTTGTAAAGAGTAAGTTCTATAATGGCTAAACGATTTTCAAATGATCAATAAAACCTTCCATTATAATGTAACATCTTTCCATATTTGTTTATCCCTTGCTAAATGTTTCAGACAGCAAGTTTCTTTCTAATACAAGAATCATTAATAACTACTAGAAGGATTATCTTAATTAAAAATTTAATAAGCGTTGAGATACTGAATGGAAATCTAAAATACTCTTCTTGGCTGTATGCAACTGTGTGATTCTTTCAAAAAAATATTATTCCAATACATACCCATTTGCATTTATTCCAGACATGAGTTGTATGCAAGGCTGACACTTACCTGAAACAAACAAAGTTGCATTAAGTACTATTTCGCCTGCAGGAGTAACTTAAGTGCTATTAAAAAAATGTATATATGAGTAGTATAAGAGAAAACCGAAGTTCAATTTTGAGGAAGTTCAAGTTCATACTATGCTGTTGTAATGATTTAGTAATATATTAAAAAAAACTTATGTATTACACTCTACTTTTGAACAAATTATTTTAACAAGCGCTATTCTCCATCTACTTCATATTAATCGAGATGAACATTTGCAGATACTATCTTATTGCTAAATTTCTTGTAGGTGCAAGGGGAATATGGTAGGCTTTAAGCGATAGTCAAATCTTTAAGCGCTGGTTGCTATGTGGAGCATTCCATTCTCTTTGCATGTCCAGGACATTAAAAAGAAGGGGAAAAGGTATAACGAATTCCCATTTAGGAAAAAGTATAATTATTGGAAAATTCAAACAAATAACAAGGAATAGCTCCGAAATGGGTATATGACATAAATTGTGTATTTTAACGTTATCTGCATTTTTTATGCAGTAAAAGTTTGTCTATCTCTTACGGTTTACCAGTTATGCGAAAGTCATTCAGAATGAAGAGGAGTTTTGGGGAGATTTCCAGAAAATTCAAGATATGCATATCATTTGGCATGAAAATATCTTAAACGTTTGATATTTTAGTCAATTTCGTTAGTCATTTTTATAAAATCAAAATTTTCGAAAAAATGTTCCGTGCAAAGTGTGGTTTGGGTTGGAGGTATTTTTTGAAAATTTTCGTGTCGCATCCTTGGAAGATATTAAACTCGAATATTAAGTTTGGTATTTATCCAACTTTTGGTTTTTGATTATGCTGTTCATAGGCTTACAGACAGACAGATACAGACATACATACACACACACATACGCGAGCACGCCCGGACATGTTTGCAAAAAGGCTTTACTTGAATTCAGGGCACCTCAAAACATGTATTTCCGGTGAAATCTCGATATCGAATTTTTGGGTGGAATGCAGTACTTCCCCTACTTCCTATATGTAGTAGAGCAAGTAATAAACCACATTAGTACTGGGGTGACAATCTGCCCACTGTGCAAAGCAAACGAATCCAATTTAAAAAAACAATATAGCACATTTCTGTGCAGAGAGTCATTAGTAGAAATAAAAGGTATGTTTGAGCGCACAGAGAGATGCCGACAAGCGATAAGGTTCTTTGTTCTACGCCGACAAGCCCCGCCCCCTCCCTTTGAGGGCTTACATGCCGCCAGGTCTCGTGTCGTTAGGCCCCGCCCCCTCTCGCTTTGTGTGCTTACCTAATGCCGACAGTGTCTGTGCCGACAGGTCCTACCCCCTCCCCCATGCGTTCTACTGTGGCGTCCTGACTTGAGGGAATTGTTTTCTCGAGGCCTGCCGCCCCTCGGCAAATTAATTAGGTAATGTTCGTCAAACATTTTTTTTATGACTACTAAGGTCTGCACATTGCATCCTCGAGCAATTAAGTTTTTTGAATAATGAATTGTTGACTCGAGCGTGAGTATAAGTAGTCTGCTCACGGGAACAGTCTGTAATGTAATGAAAACACTGCAGCCTTCTTCTATCTGAGGAAAGCGCTTGTCCATTAGCTGACAATGTTAGACGCTTTCACCACATTAATAGACTTTTAAGCTTGCATTCCGGATCTGTTTACATACATTAGCGAACAACAACCTACTTCTGCCTGGTGGTAACGGTGACCTCCATTAGCTGACAACGTTAGACGCTTTCACCACATTAGCGAACAACAGCCCGGCATGTAATGAAAAAACCCGTAACCTACTTCTGTCTGATGGTAACGGTGACCTCCATTAGCTGACAACATTAGACGCTTTCACCCCATTAGCGAACAATGTCAGTAATTGTTTTCCTAAGTGCTCTGCACAACTCTCACCACTTCACCTTTTAGCGGAAGGAATTATATAAAAGCAGCAGCATCTCCAATGATTTTCACAGTATCGTAAGAACACTGCGATCTAAGCACTCTGCTAACTTTATTCTTTCAACGTGGAAATTATATCGAACATCATGTCTGGTAAGTTGTATCACCAATTCATCTTCATTAAAAAAGTTAACTTATTACTTAGTACATTTAACTTATATTTGCGTTCTTGTTTTTAATGACGGACCTTTATTTGTAAATAACTGAGTATTCTAAAAAGTTAATAGCTAGACAGTTGAATTTTTCTGAAATGTGAACAGTTTAGTTAAGTATTCATTTTAGACAAGCTTATTCAACATTTAATAGCTAACTGCGCGAATTCTCAAAAAATGTGAACAATTTAGTTAAGAATTCATCTTGTTGAGTAATTATTATTCCAGATATTTAAATACAGGATTTCACAGAGTGAATTATATTCTTTCTAGACAAAATACAATTACTTGAATACCCTACGAACCGAATAAAAATGTTCTGTATAAATATTCTTCCGAGGGTAACCGGCGGTATTCGATTCGGGGACTTCATGTTTGCATGCATTGATCGAACATTCATCAGTTAATGAGTTTAGTTAAGTATTCATTTTAGGCAAGCTTAATCTACATTTAATAGCTAACTGCGCGAATTCTCAAAAAATGTGAACAGTTTAGTTAAGTACTCATCTTGTTGAGTAATTATTATTCCGTATATTTGAATATGTGTTTTCACCAAGTGAATTATATTCCTTTCTAGACAAAATACAATTACTTGAATACCCTACGAATCGAATAAAAAATGTTGTGTATAAATATACTTCCGAGGGTAACCAGTGGTAATGGATCCTGGGACTCCATGTTTGCATGCATTGATCGAACATTCATCAGTTAATGTTTCATTCCTCTTATGCAGTTTATTTAGTAAAAACGTCCAGTCTGTTTCCATCACGTTAAAAAGAGATATTTTCTATGAGTGTATCGAATAATACAAGTGCTTTATTTTGTCATAGAAATTTCTCAGGTGTTTAAAAATACATCGACATTTCCCTGTATAAGCAATACGCAATAAAGTAAATTAACTTAATAATATAACTTTTCTTAAAAAAAAGTAAATAAATAAATAAATAAAAATCTAATGCGTAAATTAATTACGTTTTCAGCATTTAGTTCTGCTAACGTAGCTGAGGTGTACATCCAGCAGGATACCCGCAACCGGCTGCAGGATCGTTCCTCAAATACAGACATGATTCAGCCACCCCAACACCAGAATGGTAAGCATTCTTCAAAGTTTTAAAAAAATTAATGTAACAATTCATATTAACTTCTTGTTCATATTCATATTATTATTATTATTATTTCCAGGAAGCGGAGTTTATTTCGGAGTCTGTCATCAATCGACAGCTGCAACGGCACCAGCAGGCTTCCAAACCTTCCTGGTGCCAAATCATCATGGATGGAGCTCTGGCCCGTACATAACGCAACACTCGAATGGTAAGAATTTACAGACCGGTGTTTGAGCAATTGTAACTAAAAATTATTTAATAGTAGGTATACAAGGGCGATTCTAGCATACAAAGACCTACCTACGTCAGCCTAGAGTTCTGGATTGTATAAGGAGAAAAGGATATATTTAAGGGGAGTTTCTCACCACATATGCAGTCACATAACTCTTCCGGTCTCCCAGAATACCATGTATTTTCACGTATGTGTTTAAAACATCTATTTTTCACGTATAGCGTATAGATTCTTTAGAACTCTGTAATTAAACATGCTATACTATTAATATTATTATTAATATTAGTTATTTTTTCCAGACCTCGCAACCGTTGCACCAGCACCACAACGCTTCGCGACCGCTGCACCACCACCCCCCGGCTTCCAGACCTTCATGGTGCCAAATCATCATGGATGGGGCTCTGCCCCTTACATGCAGCAAGCACCGAACGGTAAGAGTTTTTCAATATTTTATGAACTTCTTGCTTTACACATTCTATATTATTATTAATATTATCATTATTATTATTTTCAGGAAGTGGACTTTATTTTGGGATGAGTCAGCCATTGTCCGCTGCACAGGCACCACATGGCTTCCAAGCCTTCATGGGGTCAAATCAGCAGGGTTGGGTCCCTGTCGCATACATGCAGCAACCACCGACAGGTAAGAATATTTTTCAACATTTTATGAAGTTCATTTACACATTCTATATTATTATTAATATTGTTATTATTATTTCCAGGAAGTGGTCTTTATTTCGGAAGCGGGTTTGTTCATCACGCACCCTCTGCACCACAAGCTTCCCCTGCACCAAATCAGCAGTGGTGGGGCCCTACCCCATACATGCAGCAACCCCTGAATGGTAAGAAACCTTCAAAATTTTATGAACTTCTTTTACACATTCTATATTATTAATATTATTGTTATTATTATTAATATTATTATTACTATTATTATTCCAGGAAATGATCTGGGTGACCTTGGAAGCCAGCTTATGGATCTAGCAACACAGGAGTCAGCATCGCCGGAGATTGGTGAAGACTCGACCACTGCACGGTCCGCCTCCTCATCGCTCGACACTCTGGAGGAAGTTATACAAGGTGAACCATCGACCTCCTCAGTCGCAGGCAATGAAACCGCTGCACCATCGACCTCCTCAGACGCAAGCGATGAAGCCGCTGCACCGTCAACCTCCTCCTCATCATCATCATCATCCAATGATGTAGAACCAGTTAATGGAAAGAGAGGACCGACATCGGATGGGAGGGAACAGCTTACAATAAAAAAAGCCAAGGTTAGTGCTAGCAATTGCCAGGGTCTGGAGTGCAATACCGTACAATCAGCATTCAAGGGACGTATTTTTAATAGTAGAATAGAAAATACATTAGAAATACTCGAGCCCAGAGTCTTTTTAGATGAGTGCAAGGAGCTTATTATTAAAGAAGCGGAAAACGTTTTGCAGAAAAGCAGGAGTGGATTAAAGATCCATTGTTCCTTGGAACTTGAATATTTAATCCACAAACCTGATGAAGAGAAGTGTCTTTCCACTGGCTTTAATTCTAAGCCTGTACTGATTCTTCCATCAAACGATCTCAATCAGATCTTCTCTTCAATTGCGGGGGATATTTTGGAAAACATTTCTAAATTTGAGGGGGGAGCATCGTCAAAGTCCTTGTCAAAGATACTCAACCTGGTGATGGGCTTTACACACTACGATCCTTTACACGCAGGTTCATACATTGAACTACCTCAGAAAATTAGGCATAAGTATGCTGTTATAAACATAAAGAATGAAGACAACTTCTGCTTCGCATGGTGCATGCTTGCCTTTAAATACTCTGTTAAACGCGACGGTCAGAGAACCACAAAATACCCTGAGGAACTGCTTTTCGAGGCATTCAATTATGAAGGTATCGAATTTCCGGTACCCTTACATCAAATTGAATGCTTTGAAAAGCAGAATAATGGAGTATCCATTTCACTGTTTGGTATAGAGGAGAATGACAACATTATTCCCCTATACCAAACACCTGAAAAGAAGCAGCACCATGTAAACCTGCTATATATTGAAGAGGATGATAAGTCACACTATTGCCTCATTAAAGACCTATCCAGACTAGTAAGGAGCCAGACAACGAAGAAATGTCGAAGGATGTGGGCATGTGAGTCATGTCTCAAGAGATGCACCAATTAAAAGGCTCTGGAAGCACATAGGTTAAGATGCGGGAAATGCCAACTGCTTAAAATGCCTCAACAGGATGAATACCTTGAATTTAAAGCATTCTCCAAGAGCGTTTCTGTACCATTTGTTATATACGCAGACATTGAATCTGTTCTGGCGAAGGTTCACTCTTGCGAGCCCTCAAGCAGCTCGAGTTGGACCCGAGCCGTTCAAGAGCATGAAGCAATGTCTATTGCCTTGAAGGTGGTATGTAGGCATGACGAGTCATTGTCAAAATTCTTCCTCTTCAGAGGTCCAAATGCCGTCGATGACTTTATCAAGCAATTAAAATCAATTGCTGATGACGTCATCGATGTGTATTCCAATCCTAAACCCATGGATTTAAACCTTGAAGAGCAACAGAATTTTGACAGTGCCTCTGAGTGTCATATATGCCTTGCTGCTTTCACTGCGAGAGATTTGCGTGTGAGGGATCACGATCATGTGACAGGGGAATATCTGGGTGCTGCTCATAATAGATGCAATTTGAATAGAAAGGTCCCTGATTTCATACCGATCTTTTTTCATTGTCTATCTAATTATGACAGCCACTTCTTGATAAGACGCCTGGCGTATGACAATAAGCCCATATCCTGCATCGCTCAAAGTGGTGAAAGATATATAGCGTTTAGCAAACGGTACAGGAACATCAGCTTCAGGTTTCTGGACAGCTTTAAGTTTCTTGACGACAAGCTGTCCAGCCTGGCTGACATGCTGGAGCAGAGTGACTTTAACATAACAAGGGCAGAATATCCTGTTGAGGAGCATTTTAAGCTGGCGAAGAGCAAGGGAATATTCCCGTATGATTATGTTTCAAGTCTTGCCATACTCAAAGAAACTTCTCTACCACCGAAGGAGGCCTTCTACAGCACTCTCACCGACAGCCACATCACCGATGCGGAATGCAGGCATGCTGAAAAAGTCTGGGATACCTTTAATATCCGGAATCTCGGAGAATACAGCGATCTATACCTGAAAACAGATATACTGCTCTTGGCGGATATTTTCGAAAAGTTTCGAGATCTCATCCTGGGGATGTATAAACTTGACCAAGCATGGTTTTATACATTACCAGGACTCGCCTTTGACGCTATGTTGAAGATAACAAAGGCGAAACTTTCCTTAATATCTGACAAGAGCATGCTGGAATTTTTCGAGTCGGGAATTAGAGGCGGACTGTGCACAGTGGTGAAGGGCTACACCAAAGCTAACCACTGGTACATGCCCAACTTTGATCAGCATGCTCCTGTTAAACACCTGTCCTATTGGGACATAAATAACGTATATGGAGCTTCTATGGGGTCTGCCCTCCCGTACAAGAATCTGAGATGGCTCACCAGAGAAGAAATTGATAGTATAAACTTTGCTGAAATCAAAGAAGACTCTGAGACTGGCTATGTGCTAGAGGTTGATATCGAATACCCCTACCATATCCACGACGCACACAACGAGCTTCCTTTCTGCCCACAGAGTGCGATACCACCGAATGGCCAATACAAGAAACTGCTTGCGACATTAGAACAGAAAAGCAAATATGTCTTGCAATACAGGGTGATGCAGCAGTGTATCGAACAAGGTCTAACTGTGAGACATATTCACAGAGTGGTATCCTACGACCAGTCTAACTGTTTGAAAACATATATCGACGTGAACACCGAGAAAAGAATTCCAGAAAAGTCAAAATTTGGTCAAAACCTATGGAAAAAGATGAATAACGCCGTATATGGAAAATTTATTGAAAATGTGCGAAAATACACCAATTTCAAAATCGTTGGAACCTGGGAACAGGCAAAGAAGTTGATAGCACGCAGCACTTACCTACGCACCATAATTTTTGAAGAAAATCTTGTAGGAATCGAACTGGGTAGAGAGGAAGTGCATATGAACAAACCAATCTACATAGGACACGCAATTTTGGACATTTCAAAATTTATCATGTATGACTTCTTTTATATCATGAAACCAAATTTAAAAGACTTGCTGAATTACATGGATACAGACTCGTTCATTTTTGAAACGAGTTCTGATATCTATGACTTCATCAGGGAGAACCCTCAATATTTCGACACTTCAAACTTCGAAAAGGATAATGCACATGATATTAAGCAAGCCAACAGGAAAAAGATTGGGTTGTTCAAGGATGAATTGGGCGGCTTGGTTATGGAGGAGTATGTCGGTATAAGAGCAAAGTTATACGCCTACAGATACGGAGGGCAGACAATTAAGAAAGCTAAGGGCATCACCAGGACAGGCATGGATAAAATCGATTTCGGCCATTATTTTGAATGCTTAAAAGACCATAGCCTAAAAATTTATTCGGTACAAAAAACATTTCGGAGTAAACACCACAAAATTACAACAATTGAAACAAACAAATTGGCTTTGAAGGGGGGTGACGATAAGAAGAAGATGATGGAAGGAAGCTATAAGACTGTAGCGTGGGGCCATTATTCCCTTAGACCCGGTGATTGATAGTGTCTAAACTTTTAAATAATGTATATATTGTGTAAAATAGATATCAAATGTGTGAGGTTTTTTGTGTAACACTTTCCCTCAAAAAAGAAAGAAAAATATGAATGTTTTTTTAAAATAAAATACTCATGATTTTACAATCATAAAACTTTAGTCTTTATTAATTCTTCACATATTACACCAAGTCCGTTATATCAATCCATTGAGTATCTGGAAAACCACACCACTTTACAAGAACTTTGTTTCCACGTTTACGTATAACCTTTTCTGCTAAATATGTATTAGGATAGATAGTCTTTTTTAGTTCATGTCCATAAAAGCCACCTTTTATGATTTCACCATTCCTATCCTTTAGTATGTATGTTGTAGGCTTGGTACGGTTCACACGAAATACTTTGAAGATTTCAACGCTCCAGTTAGATTCATAACCCTTTTCAAAATGTCCTTTATGTTTAGATATCCTGACATAATCACCAACACTAAACTTCCTTGAAGCCTTCTTCTCTCTTCGTTCTTGATTATAATTATACACAGTCAGAAGAAGATCGTTGTTTTTCACTTCATTAGGTTTCATGCGGATAGTTGAATGAAAAGTATCATTGTACTTTACAAGGATTCTAGGTAAAAGATCTAACCACTTGTATGAGCCTTGGACTAAAAGCTCTCGGTACATCATATTCTTCAAGGTTCGAATTAAACGTTCAACAGCCGCAGCCTTCACATTGGTATAGGTGCTGTAGTGGTTAATATTATACTTAAACATTAACCGTTTAAAGAACTTGTTATAAAATTATTTCCCGTTGTCACTTTGAATATTCCGGGGAGGGACATCCATTTCTTGTAATATATCCTCCATAGCCTTTGCAACTTTAACTCCGCTCTTATCCTTTAAGGGTTTTGCATATGCCATTTTAGAGTAAAAGTTGATTGCGATCAGAATGTATTTGAAATTTTTGTTCACTCTTGCATATGGCATCATTTCAATCAAATCAATTTGTTATAAATCATTCATACCTTTGCTGATAATTTTGCGTCGTAAATAGTTCCTCCTCGCCGACCCGTGAAGCTCTCTGGCGATAATCTGTTTGGCTGTCATGCTATAATTTTAGATGCTTTCAACTCTCGGATAATTTCCTCAATCTCTTGAGCGTGACTATTATTACCAGCATCCCTCGAAGCAATAAGTAACCTCAGTCTATTCACTAATGTGTTAGGGTTTCTCCAGAAAACGTAGTCAATCTCCTTATCAGACTTATGCTCCTTCCACGTCAGTCCTAGACCTGAATGTGTATTGAGCTAGGGGCGTATTATATTCTTGTATTTATACGATTTACCAGATTTCAAACGACCGTGTCTGGTGTAACCAGATCTATGAAGAAAAGTACTTTTCATAATCTTAGCATACGTCTCCAAGTCTTCACTGGTGTATGCAGAAATCTGAGGCGTTCGCTTAAAGATGAGCTCCGTCAAACCGGCTGTAGACTCATACGTTTCATCACCTATCAATATTTGATTATTTATAAAATGAATATCTTTATTTCCAATCATATAACTTCCATCCTGATATCTCACCCCGTACAATGTATCAATGCGGTCCTTGTCTTTTGAGCGAACGTGTTGAAGGAAAGTAGAAATACTTGTAGAATCATCATCTTCATTCTTGACTGTCTCCACAGCCAACCCTCGTTGAGTGTCCAAAATATCCTCGAGGGGAGCGGTTACAGGCTTCAAAGCTTCGGACATGACATCCTGAGCCTCAAACCTGAGACCTTTTAGAGCTCTCAGTTTTTCTTTTACAGCCCTATTATGCTCGGCTACAGACTCTTTAAGTCTTATGCTTTCACTATCCATCTTACAAATAACGTGAAAATAGACGATTACCTTCAATTTATAGTCTGCGTCCAGCTTGAGTTCTCATCGTATCGATAGCCTTAGCTAACATCTCTATCGAAGTTCTCAGTTGCTCGGTTTCTTTCTTATGTTCCTGCGTATGTGTCTTGAACGCTTCAGCAAAGATTGCCGTATTAGCGTACTGGCTTCTGGTTGATTCTTCTAGACTCGTCATTTGCTGCACATTAGTTTTGTAAGCGTCCATCATCATATTTACATTTTCCTCCACTTTCTTAAGTTTATCATTGCAGCAATCAGTTTTGAGAGTATTCAAAACCTCTGTCTTTAACTGCCCGACTGTAGCCTCTAAATCTGAAACTCGCTTCATCGCTAACTTTTCTAAATTGCTAATTTTCTGATTGCAAAGATTCTGAAGATTTGTTTTTTCTCTATCAAGCTCTGCGGTAACTTGTTTAATAGAGTCCTTTACAGAATCCACTCTGTCTTTTGTAGAGGTTGTTAGAATATCCACTTTACTCGTAGTTTTATTCAGATTTGATGTGATGTCTAGCAGCTTCTTACCTATTTGCATCTCGATTTCCTTTGGTAAGTACCTGTTTAACTGCTGTCGCGTCTCGTTCGATTTCCTAATGATCATAGCTCTAGCATATCTTTTATTTACAGCATCTGTATCTCCGAGAGGATCTGCTATATCAGTGATTCTCTTATTGTCGAATATAATGTTACCATTACCATCTCTCGACTGCGTGCGTGAATTGGCATATCCTGTGATGAACTTTTTATTCACAACATCGTTATCGTGAACAGGATCTAGCAATACCTTCAATCTAACTTTATCAATCACAATGTTATTTTCCTTATCTCTCTCGAGGATATATCTTGAAATCAATTCATCGATCAGGGTCTTAACCATAACCTCAACATTGTTAGCAGCTTGCTGAGAGAAATCTTGCATCCTAATTTCGAGAGCATCCACATAATTCTTATTGGAAGCATCATGATTATCTTTAGGATCGTGAACATTGCACAATCTCTTATTCTTGAATTGATAATTTCCTTTGACAACTCTATTTATGATAAAACGATCAAACACTCTTCTAACGGGCCCAGTTCTCTGAGAACCGAACCTATCGATGCTCATGGTTAACTACGAATGATCATTTTCTTTGTTGCCGAGCTTAATATATACATCAAAATCATTCCTATATCGTCCCTCATTCATGTGAAATTCAGGAACTATCACAACAAAGGGTCTTCCTTCTGTAGAGCTCTCCCAAACGTTCTTACATAGATCTTTAAATTCATTGTAGGTCATGTCGGTATTTACATAATCTTCGTAAATGTGCTTTAAGTTTAAATTGTCTTGTCTGAAGAGTATTATCGTGTTTGTATTATCGCGAATTAAATGTTTTGGAACTTTAGCATAGGACTGTGCTAGATATACAGAGTCGACATTTCGATGTCTACCCATACTGTAAAACGATGCTATCTTTTCCTGCTTTTCAGTGATGACGTCATCAAATATAAAGATTGAATTTTCTTTGACTTCAGAAGGATGCAAAACATCATTCCCGTTGTCGAAGGTGTTCACTTCTATACCTTGGATATTTCCAAGCACTTTAATTAGATATTGGTACTTTGGTTGATAGAGAGACTTTGAATAAATATACAAATTTTCAAAACGTAGTCCATTCTCATGGAGTAGCATATTGAGTAATACATTTGTTTTCCCTGCACTGGAACTCCCTAAAATAAGAGCTCTGACATTAGATGGAAATAACTTGCCATGACGATCACTTCTAAAGTCACTTTCAAAGTCTAATACCTGAATTAGGTAGAGAGCAGTGCTGCTTAACAAGCTCCATGTTAACAACTAACTTATAAAATGTATGTGCGATGTTTGTATATTACCGTATGTAAAAGTAGTTAATGATTGAATGCAATGATATAAAAGGGCTAATGCATGCAATTACTCGTTTAGTCTATCATGAGAGCTAAGAGAGGGAGGTCGTTGCAGTATAAGCGCGGCTCTGGAATTATTAATTCCATAATTAATTCGCTCCCCTTTGAAGCTCACTTACCTGGATATAAATATTGCGGTCCTGGTACTAAATTCGAAAAACGTCTAAAAAGAGGAGACCCCGGAATTAACCAATTAGACACAGCCTGCAAACAGCACGACCTCGCGTACGCTGAGAATAAGGACACAGCTTCAAGACAAATAGCGGATAAGATTCTTGCAGAGAAGGCTTGGAAACGTGTGCAGTCATCAGATTCAACTTTTGGTGAAAGGTTAGCTGCAAGGCTAGTAACTGCAATCATGAAGGGAAAGGTTGCAGTGGGAGCCGGAAAGAGGAAGAAGAAGAGAGGAGCTTTAGGCGCTGCAGCAGGTGGCGCTGCTCAGATAGCCTCTGCAGTCAATAAAAAAAAGGCTGCTGATAGGCACTTAGCAGAAGTTGCGAGGCATAACAAGGCGATGGAGACCCTAGGAAAGGGACTCCGGAAGGGCAGGTGTAAGAAGAGGAATAAAGGAGGATTCTTACCTGCAATGCCTCTGATGTCGTCTTTAGCCGCTGCGTCTAAAATAGCAAGGTCTTTGAAAAAAAGAGGATCTAAAGGCGAGGGTTTAAAGAAGAAGGCAAAAAACGGAGGAAGAGGATTGTACATATACCGGAGGAAGCCCTAAGTATCGTAGCCCTCAAATATTATGCTAAACGTTTAAAAATTCCTTATTTTAGAGGTGTTTATATGATTGACAAACTTCCTTTAAAACCACACTGCAAAGAGGGACTTATTACCAATCTCGATACATCAGATAATGCAGGAACACACTGGGTTGCTATAAGGAAAGAAGGTAATGTCGCATACTACTTTGATAGTTTCGGTAATTTGAAGCCGCCTCCTGAGATTGAGAAATATCTACAAGATGTTAAAATCTACTATAATACACAGAAATATCAGAATTTCGATTCAGTCATCTGCGGGCACTTGTGCTTGCAATTTCTTTTATCCTAGAAGCTGCTTCATCGTCAAGATGAGTTATACAGTTACAGTGAGTGGGTCAGACACTGTTATTTCAACGTATCTAAACCCTCCTCTACAGCTAGATCCTCCAGGTCATTATGAGATTGCTCTCTTGAATTTTGAAGCATTCTATTCAATACCAAATGTCGATGAAAGTAATAATAGATTTCATTATATTCATAATGGTAAACCTGAAACCATTGTCATCCCTCATGGAACCTACGAGATTGCCGATATCAATACATTTCTAAAGGATAAACTAGGATTGAATGATGAAGTCTTCTTCATTAGGCCTAACAATAATACAATGAAGGCTAAAATTAAATGTCCTTATACAATAGACTTTTCTAAGGATAGATCTATCGGTTCGCTTCTAGGATTCACAGACACTAAAATAATTCCTTCTGGAGAAGCGCTCGAATCTGACGATCTTGTGAATATATTTAAAGTGAATATCATACGTGTGGAGTGCAGTATTGCAACAGGCTCTTTCATTGACGGTAAAAGCGGACATTCGCTCTACGAGTTTTTCCCTTCTGTTCCGCCAGGCTATCATATCTCTCAAGAACCTTCGAACCCAATATGTTTACCGGTCATCGATACAAACTATATAGACCAGATCACTATTCGAGTGGTAGATCAACACGGGAAGGCTATCAACTTCAGGAACGAAGTTATCACTACAAGACTCCACATAAGACGTAATGGCAATACATTTTAAAAGACATCTCAAATACTATAATAGACGACGTACACAGCGTTCGAAACATACTACCTCTCCAACTTCCGAGGAGTTAACACGTGCTAACCGCAAGTTCCTCGAAGAGTTAGGTTACAGGACGCTATAATGGACATCTTAAACGTGACAGAAGTTCCAGCCTTTGACGACAAGATCACCAAGGAGGAGGAGCATATTTTTCTTCCATACAACATCTCCGCTCTGGATGTAAACGATGAAATTAGAATACCATGCCAAGCTGAAGATTTGTATACGCTACCTAACAAGAGTTATCTCTACATCGAAGGTGCTCTCACCAAGGTAGATGGATCCCCTACTACTACATCGAAGCTCACTAATAATGCTATAACCTTCATGTTTGATGAGATACGTCTAGATATGAATGCTACAACTATAGAACAGAACAAGGAATCCTGGAATTACTACAACTATACGAAATTATGTGACTCTCAACCCTATGGAATCGAATCGTCTGCTGAATGCTGGATGGGCCTATCCTGGTGAAGAAGTTGATATAGTACACGCGACGAATGGAGCTTTCAATGCTGTAGTCCCTCTCTCGATACTCCTAGGATTTGCTGATGACCACAAGGAACTTATACTCAACCGCAAGTTTGAATTGATTCTCATAAGATCCAAAGATTCTAGAAACTGTGTCCTGAGTTCGAATGGAGAGGAAGCTAATGTAAAGTTAACTAGAATCGAATGGAGGATGCCTGTAATTCGCCTTTCCGATGCTGAAAGAGTTCACATTCTAAAAATTGTCAAGTCTGATAAACCTCTACACCTTGCCTTTCGATCTATGGATCTTCATACCCAGCCTGCTGTACCCCAGACAAGATCTTTCACGTGGAATGTAGCAACAACATCTAAGCTCGAGAAACCTCGCTTCATCATAGTGTGTGCTCAGACTGCAAGATTGGGTGATTATAGCAAGAACAGTTCCGAGTTTGATCACTGCAACATTACTAATATGAGACTATTCCTCAACAGTGAATGCTACCCCTACCATGATTTGAACTTGGACTTTAAAAATTTAAAGTTTGCTTCACTATATGAAATGTACTGTAAATTTCAAAGTTCCTATTATGAAAGAGAGAATTATCCTCTCTTGAAGAGAAAGGATTTTCTTCACCGTGCACCATTATTCGTAATAGACTGTTCTCACCAACCCGAGGAGGTTATAAATGGAGCTGTGAACATCATAATCGAGATTCAAGCATCTGTAAATACACCAGCCCAGACGTCACTGTACTGCCTGATTCTACACGACAAAGTATTTACCTACAAACCTCTTTCTCACGTGATGCAAGCACTTATATAATTATGCATATGTTTGGGTGAATGGTTTTTGTAAAGGAATGTACAAGGATAAGTTTTATGAATAATAAATTGAATTCATATACTAAAACACTCTTTTATTGACTTTAGCATACATTTCAAGCATTTTCCTTCTTCCCCTCCTACTCCCTGAAAAACTAATTGCTCCTGACTTGCAGAAATCATTTAAAATATTCAAATGTCTTTCAATATAGGGCAATAGCCGTTTTAGGTTCCTTACACCCTCAATGCCTAAAGATATTACATTATTATTTAAACACGTATTTATGAAATGAATTGAACTGTCAAAAAATACAATTATATTGTATGCATAAATTACATTGTCACAATATTCATCACACGCAAACTTTTTTCTTGGCGTAAGTAATCTTCAATCATTGAAATGTTTTTGGATATTATATCCTAGTCTGATTTTGTAATATAAACAATTGATTTATCACTTTCACAATTTATGTAGAGGGAGGGAATGTCATAGTATAGTCCAATGTTCACGGAATGGGAGGGGGAGATGCTGACGTCATCAAACGCCTGTGATCGATTCTCCATGCTCCTCAGGCGAATGCTGGGTATTTTCAATGAATAAGAAGACCGTAGGACCCTCGTTGAGTATCCTCCTCTTACAACTCCTCTTCTGCTTTCTCTTCCCAGTCTCGTTCTGCCTCTTCCTCCCCTCCCTCCTCACACCCCTGCAACATATATTCAAAACAATGTTAGAAATAGGTTTTAGTTAATGATTTCATGCCTTCTGAAAGAGAAAATACATATATTAGAAAAATCCTCTCCCTTGCCACACAAAAAAAGTACTATCAAAGTGTGTCATACTCACTTCAAGGGTTTGCACGATTCTGTGTGTATCTCGGGCGAGCAATCTGGAATCGTCTGATTTATCCCCTCCTGTACCATCGTTGCTTTATCATCATCAGTGGTAGTAGTAATGTCGGGTAGTGGAGCAGCATCCTCGTCCATAGGCTGCGTATTGGCCTCTGCGATTGGATATTCCTCTATATTGACAATACGTCTCTCAGGATCCAGCTCCTCTATTGGCACGGGTACCTTAGGCTCAGTCATTCGCATTCTGTAATAATTTAATTTTTAGGTTAGACATAGAGTAGCATTAGAAGCAGTAAATGAATATGTAATTTAACATTTCTTCTACTTACTCGAGTTTTCTCCTCCTGCGCTGGTAGACCTCGCAGTTATCGTTACATAGGAAGAATGATGTCATGCGTTCATGCTGGGCAGGGTTAGTACAAAGTACAGAATGCATGTATCCCGTGCACGACTCTGTATCACATTCAGTTAGATGTTTCGAGACGAAGACATCGTCATCTTCATTGACATCACTAAGATCCTCCACATCATCACCCATGCGATTTTCACTGAAAGAATAAAATAATTTCAAGTTAGTTTTCATTTAACATGCCTGCAATATATTACCGAGTTATAGAAATATATATATTACTTACATGTTCGCTCCTCGATAAACAGGACAGCTCTCTGTGCACACTTCCAGTGTAGTCATCTGATCATGATGCGCTGGTTGAGTACACAACACTGAATGCATTAAACCGTTGCATGTTTCGGTATGGAAGTAACGTAGTGAAAATAATCTTCTCCGCACTCGCTCCAGTAATCATTCATCTCAGATGTACGATTATCACCAGCCATTTCGATTATCACTGAACGAACAATAAATTGATCGCTCTGGCTGCCGGCGTTCCTTATATACTGTTGACGGTGACGTCACGCGGCTGTGGAGGGGGTTGAATACATGTTGAGACCTGTTATTCGCTTACAGTCAGAAGCCTGCTGTCTATTTTTTGAATACAAAGACATTTTTTAAATAACATTTATAATATTTAACTATAATGTTATCCGTATTTATTTTATTTTTCTTATGTAGTATTCACCACGCTTATTTATTTTTAATACCGTATGTAATATTTCTTTTCGCCCATCTGAATTCTGAATACTTTATTCGCGATATTTTATTGAAAGAAATAAGAACTATGAATCTTAATCATTAATTATCAGGGAAAAAATTGTCTAGACTTGGGTTTTTCCATAGTTTGCGATGTAAATTCTACGAGCTAAAAGGTATTTACATTGAGTGTCTGGGTTTTTTTTTCAGAGCACTTAGGAAAACAATTACTGACATTGTTCGCTAATGTGTTGAAAGCGTCTAACGTTGTCAGCTAATGGAGGTCACCGTTACCACCAGGCAGAAGTAGGTTGTTGTTCGCTAATGTATGTAAACAGATCCGGAATGCAAACTTAAAAGTCTATTACTGTGGTGAAAGCGTCTAACATTGTCAGCTAATGGACAAACGCTTTCCTCAGATAGAAGAAGGCTGCAGTGTTTTCATTACATTACAGACTGTTCCCGTGAGCAGACTATTTATACTCACGCTCGAGTCAACAATTCATTATTCAAAAAACTTAATTGCTCGAGGATGCAATGTGCAGACCTTAGTAGTCATAAAAAAAATGTTTGACGAACATTACCTAATTAATTTGCCGAGGGGCGGCAGGCCTCGAGAAAACAATTCCCTCAAGTCAGGACGCCACAGTAGAACGCATGGGGGAGGGGGTAGGACCTGTCGGCACAGACACTGTAGGCATTAGGTAAGCACACAAAGCGAGAGGGGGCGGGGCCTAACGACACGAGACCTGGCGGCATGTAAGCCCTCAAAGGGAGGGGGCGGGGCTTGTCGGCGTAGAACAAAGAACCTTATCGCTTGTCGGCATCTCTCTGTGCGCTCAAACATACCTTTTATTTCTACTGTCATTCATTGTTTTTCCCTTGTACTCTTCAACTTTGAAATATTCTAGTGGCTTCTTATATCAATGAGTGTTTCTCAACACTTAACTGCTTTTAAAATTATAATGTAAGACATATACTTAGTAACTCTGGTAAGAGGAGGGTAACATTCAAATTTTACTAAAAACACCTTGACGGCTTCACTTACAAAACTACCGACACATTAGGCACTGATCCGTGAACAAGAGGTCTGCGGTTCAGATACTGGCAGGACCGTTCTCCCCGACTGACGTTTTTGCTAGGTTTTCCTCAGTCCTCATAACTAGACCTGGAACGTTTCCTTCCTAAATTTCCTTTTCTAATTAGCATTAAAAAAACGTACAAAAATGATCATGTTATGAAGTAGTCTGAAGGATTTGGAATTAAATCCATAAAATGTTTTTACAATGATTACAAAATTGGTTGTCTATTGAGTTTTTATCGAAAAATAAATAAGTTTTGTAATCCAATAGATTTAACCTCAGGAACAAGCTGAATGTATTATGTTTTTTTATTTTAAATATTATTGACTCCTTTTAAATCTAAAAGAAATTGATAAGATCACAATTGTTGTGTCGTAATATTAAGACACAGCAAAAGGTCACAGTACAGATGTATTATTTAATGCAATTGGCCTAATGTGTGCTATATAGCAACTTTCGTATGAAATGGTTCCTTGATTTTCGAATGAAAAAATTGAGGCAGTTTTTTATACCCTTAACTGCTATCAATTTAATTATATAATATAAAAATAATAGCCTACCTATAACCGATCAGTAATTGCTATAAAGTGTACATTACAGCCATTACGTTATGCATATTTATTGTATATAAGTGTAAAATATTATATGAATATATTTCTTAGTTTAGAAACGTAGACGGTAGAAGCAAACTGTTGCTTTTTTGTAGCAAACAGTGTCATAACGTGGAAAGCAGAGGGTGGCTAACAATAAGTTGTAACCTTGGCAGAACAATAAGTTAGAAAGCTAAGGAAGGCTACCAATAGTTGATGGAAAAATACTGATGGAACGTCAATAAGCTTGTAAATAGCCACGTGGGTGCAAAAAGCCAATGAAAGTCAAAGTAAAATGTTCTGCTAGAGTAGGGTTAGCCAACCAGAAAATAGAACTATTAAATTTAAAGTTTTAAGTTGTGATCGCTAAGAGGTAGCGTACCCAAGCCAAGTCAGTTCAGTAGATGAAGCTCAGAGTGTACAGATGTGAAATATTAGTACAGTGCGGAGAAGATATATTTTGATCTCTAAAAAATGTAGTTAGGAACAGATAATTACTACAGCCGTAAAATACATTTCATTATATATTCGCAGAGATATATATTTGTATGATTTATAATTTTTAATGCGAATAAAGAACTTAAGAAATTATCTTTAAACCGCAGTTTGTTCGCACACATATAGAACTTAATATCCTACAGTTCCATACGTAAACACATCAGTAATTTGTTATTATTTGATATATTATTCAACTGCCTTCAAGAATTAATAAAGAAGTGAGAATTTAAACTATAATTTGTGCAGTGTTGAAACTATTCTACAGCCGTACCACCCTTGTTAATAGATACTTGCTCTACCAGATATAACTGACGCAGCCGAGGCATAAATTAAAATGAATTATAATTAATTAAAAATCACCAATCACTACATATAAACCTTATTACGAATACGCATACGAGACACTACCGCAAAATATATAAATAAATGAAACGAAAATACTATTTGGTTTCAGAGTAGCCCACTGTACACGTTAACATAAATTATCTACAATTGAAAACTATCAGATAATGTATTATTATTCTATGTTTTAAATACAATTTATGACTTAAAATATTGAGTAATTTGCGCTGTAATAAGAAGGTAAACGAGAAAATTCATGGAAATCACACATAATATATTTTTATAGGATTTAAGCTAAAAATACGTTATCTACAAATTTCGCAAACAAATAACATCTACGTCCCCCTTTGTTTTGATTTTATTGTCGATAACTTAACTATAACGAGTATGATTTCATTTGGCTAAACATAGTCCCTTACGTTTGACAGCATCAAGTGGTTAACTGAAGAACTTTCACTGCTGTGAGAGCTTCTGTCAAACACAAAGAAAAATTGTTTTCTTCTGACAGTAGACACTCCTATTGCAATGTTGCCCAATAAGGCATTACGTCATCACAGCGAACACACCTAAAACTGATGGGCGCAGTAACGGTGTTTCAATTATACATTTACTTCACGATGGACATGCTATTGTAGTTTGATGGTTCACAGCTGTTGTTGCTTTAGCCAATTTCTACAGGATGTTCACGTCTTTGGAGGATCCTTTTGTTAGGAACTTGTTCAGCGGAATGCTTGTGTTACAATTGGCGCTGTAACACGATCGTCTACCATATCCTGACTAAGAGTGCTGTCCAGAAACAAAGCTTCATATTTCTACTATCCATTCTGAGTAATTGTGAAAAAATTTTGCTTATGTATCAATCAATCGGCCCATTAATTTTTTCTGCCGAAGAACAGACCCTTCGATGTAAACCCTATCTCCTTCATTCTTCAATATTTTTCGTTTTCCTGTTTGTCTCAGGAGTTTTATCTAATATGCCTATTCTCTTCGAACGTTTTTGCTGCTAACCATGCCTTCCTGCACATTTCTTCCTGATCAGCTTCAGTATTTTTGTTCCTTTGTCCACTCTTTCTAAATGTTTATCTTCCACTTCATACGCTGCATTCTTTGCTACTTCAAACGCTTATAAGCGATTTTTCTCACTTCGTTATAACGTCCACGTTTCCGCACTATACAGTGCCAATTACACAAAGCGATTCATTAATTCCTTTCTTAATACTTTCGAAAGGGTCCACAGAAAACTTTTCTCTTTTAAAACATACTTTGCCATTGATGTATGTGACTCGATAAAAGTTCGTGTTACTGCCTATATTACCTCTGAAAAATCTGAAGTTGTCGATTTGCTCCACTCGAATTCACAGCTATATCTGTTTTACTTAGCTTTGCAGTATTTTGTTATTTATCATCATCCCGTCTTCACTGTTTTCAGCAATCTACATCAGCTTAAACTATCATAGCCACATTATTAACGAATCTTATGAATTGTATTCGTACCCCTCCCCACACACCACCACTACCATGCTATAGTAACACAAATCTACATCTACCCACAGTGATTCCAGAAAATATTTGTCTCAAGTTTAAAAACTTCTAGCAAACTAACTAACGAAATCTCACTTCAATGTGCACAAAGAACAAACGATGTTATACTTTACCTGTCCTGGCAATTTTAAAGATTTTAATTTTATTAGTCTTTAAAGTTTTTGGAAATCGCGCCGATTTGTCATCTTTTTCATTTGTGGTGTTTACAAAATTATTTTTATATGTAGTTGTGGGGAATTCTTTGATACAATACATATTAATGTCACCGACATATAATGTAAATGTCTAAGAAATATATTGTTATATGTTGGGGTGAGGCCGAAATGTTTGCAGCTAGATATTAAATTTTAGTTACCCCAGCATATACATTGGGAGGCAAAGCTGCAGAGGCAGCAAGCGGACCAGAATCTTAAACAACACACTCCAGAGCAGGTGTGGGATAGTTATAACAAAATACACAGAATTTCATATTAATCACATTACCTGCGGTTTGTTCAGTATAAGCACGGTGCCCCCACATCACACACAAAATATAACGGATGAAATTGAGGGGAGATGAGGGTTACATTCACACAACATCACACACAACCTTTCAGACTCAACACTCGACCAAAAATGACGCTCAACACACAACACACAAAGAAGTAACGCTCACTTTCAACACTCTATCCATCTCTGACTAGGATCGCCAGCCGAAAGGTGGCGAGTCGCCACGCCAGACGATCTTCAAACCTAAAGCCGAATGAATTGCCCCAACAATACTGTTGCCAACGACACAATAATGTCTCTGGCGTGACAATACACACACATACACGCTACATCTCCCCCCACTTACACGATACAATATTTGTGAAGTTCGTAGAAACTGAGGGTTTAATGAGGATTTCATTGGCTACGAGGGTACTCGGCACTGATCCACATAGGGGACATTGTACCCCAAGGAGGCCTCCCCGGGAGGATGAGGCGAGAGGAGAGACCGGGCGGCCGGAACCAACAATGACGGCACAGGAATGGCAGGGTCCCTAATTTCCAGAAAGAGACTTCCCGGCAGATGGACAATCAGACTGTGGACCCCAACCCACACACAGAAGAGGTCCAATGCCCCTTAAGGGGTTTCGGATACCCCCGGCAGCCAGCCGAAAGCCGAGGGACAGAGAGTCACAAAGAGCATCCTTTACCCCTGCGACCCTGCACCGAAATACCATCGCCGGTACTTCCAACCTGATAGAGAGCAACAGATAAAATATGAAGTGAAATGAGAATTGTGATGAAATGGAGGGATAGAAAATCTCTTAACCTCCAAAAAGTATATATTTTTTGAAACTGGAAACAATAGAGATTTTATTAGTGCCTAAAACAAAAAAATTTGATTTTTAACCATTTCAGAGTACCTTGTCCCCTTAAGTAAAGAAGATCAACGCTTTTATTTTGTGTTATTCATGCAGAAAAAGGAATATTTGTGCTTGTAGGTATGATACCGTAATAGGTAATGGTGCAAATGCAACTAGATAGTTCTTTCAGCATTAACTTCACGTCAAAATGTCAACAAAATTCCATAACTCAGTGTTAATTCTGTTATTGTTTAGTTAGGTATAGGTTTTTGTAATACGTGGTACACACATTTTATACATCAAAACACATCCATGCAACGCCGGGTAGACAGTAGATAACACCGGAAGGACTTCAGGTATGTTTTACTTTGACGGAGCGAAGTGCAGACATTTATGGACTCCTTAAGCAGATGTCAGTTTCTGGTAGAACAGTTACTATAGGAGCTTATATCTCGGTCTCCTGTCACATAATGCACTGGTGTCGGTCTTTATCTAGCACATATTGCGCGTGTGAGAAAGCGTCGAACCAATGGGCCCTTTTGTCGTTACAGGAGAAGATTTAAGCTCCACTGACGCTATATAAGAGGCGCTGGCAGTAAAGCTGAGAATATTGCGCCGTCCCTCTCCTCTTCTTTCCTCTATTTCCTCTTGTAAAAGCTTATAGTGATTAGACGCAGGGTTGTCCAAAGTCCCCCCTCATGCGCAAGTGTCAGACTAATTTCGTAAATCACGGGGATATTATATAGCTGCATCCAGTAAGTTCATAACCTGTTTCATCTGGGACTAACCAGGATATTACAACGGATACAAGAGATATCTCTAATGTTTACTTTCTCTACTACGTATAGTAAGTAGGGAAAGTATTGCATTCCACCCAAAAATTCCATACGGAGATTTCACCAAAAATATATGTCTTGAGACCCGCTGAATAAAAAAAACATTTTTAGAAAAAGCTGTGTGTGTCTGTGAAAAGCATAACTCAAAAACGAAAAGTCGGATAAATACCAAATTTGGTATTTAGGTCCAGTATCTTTCAAAGATGCGACATGAAGATTTTCAAGGAAATCCCCCAGCCCAGACTACCCTTTACGTTGGACATTTTTCGAAATTTTGATTCTCTCAAAAATGGCTCTAACGATTTTGATTAAAATATCATATATTTAAGATACTTTTATGGCAAACGAAATGTATATCTTGAATTTTCTGGGAATGTCCCCCAAACTCCTCTTCATTCTGAATGGTTTTTGTATAACTGGTAAATCGTAAGAGATAAAAGTTTTGTTTCACAAAAAATGTAGACCTCATTAAAACATACAACTTATGTCATATACATTGTTTTGTCAAGTGAACCATTTCCGAGATATTTCTGGTTATTTGTTTGAATTTTCCAATACTTATACTTTTTCTCAAATGGGAATTCGTTATTCGTTTTTTATGTCCTCTTGGACATGCAAAGAGTATGGAATGCTCCACATAGCAACCTGCTCTTAAAAAATTTGACTATCGCTTAAAGCCTACCATATTCCCCTTGCACCTACAAGAAAATTACCAATAAGATAGTTTCTGCAAACGTTTATCTGGATTAATATGAAGTAGATGGAAAATTAGCGATTGTAAAAATAGTTTGTAAAAGAGTAGAGAAAATCATGTGAGTGCAACACATCAGATTTTTTTAAATGAGAACCTAAAACTAGGGTCAAATTAAACTGACCTAAAATGACCATCATAGCGTCCTCCAAAAAAAACATGACTGATAGCATTTACTTTCCCTCATAACATCAAGCAACTTTTATGAAAGACATTTCTTTTTACAACGTTTAGTTTTTGAGATATTGTACAGTCTGAACTGAAATGGTCTACCTTTTATATATATATATATATATATATATATATATATATAAATCGCTATAACTTCCAGTTTCAACTCAAAGTACTAAAAGCCCAAAAAGGATTTACAAAGTCTGGATATTAGAATGCGAAGATGTTGGAAACATAAAAGAACATACGAAGGCTTCGTTGAGAATGCCATGGAATAGAAGATAGTAGTTGCCACTCCATGGAAAATGCATGTAAAATAAGACAAATACCGCGGATTTTTTATGCCAAGCATTCACGATTTAGCAACTGAGAGAACAGAATGACAGCAAAACAAAAGACAATCGGATCTGCTTGTAACGGTATGTGTTAGTTAAGCCAAAACCTTCAAATAACGCTTATATAATTTTTGTTGTTGAACTTCTTCTGGATGTTGTAATCGAGTTCATTACCTGTGTATGTTAAATAATTAAGTATATATGGAGAGAAAATTATGTCCAGCATAACATCAGAAATTATTCAACTTATATTTATAATAAAAACTAAAAAACTATTTTTCTCGATTATCAAGACTGAATAATTTCCATAAAGTTAAACTGGTGGCCTGGGGGTGGCTTAATCTTTATTTCACTAGCTTCGCCTTATTTTGTTGTACATTGATGCCAATGATTTCTGTATTATGTGACATTTGTGTAGCCGTTTGTTATTAAGGGGATATTAAAAGCCATATCCTGCTAAATGTGCAAAGGAAGTTTATATTCATTATCATTTAAATCTTACCTGGGTCTTTACTTTCTTTTTCTTTGTTAATATGCGCCTAGGACTTAATTTATACGGCAGCTAAATATGTGCTGCAGTTTTGACTTTTTAATGTCGGCGTGGTTAATCGATCACCAGTTCGCCACTAAGATTAATGTTGGTGACCTTGCTGGTGGAGCCACCATGTCCAACAGGTGTTAGTAATTATTTTATTTTCGCTTAATATTTTTACTGTTCATTACCGCCGAAAAAAAGTGTGCAATACACATGCGTTAAGTGAATTTGAGAATCTCGTAAGTAGAAAATGCTCGTGTTCGTCTTGCATTTTCAAACTTTTCCTCGTTTTCCAGTGATGCACTTCCGCACTTGTATCGCAACATGCTATTAGGCATCTAAGTCTCTTAATCGGCCAAGATAAAGCATCTATTCCATTTTCCGAATTATATAATAAGGAGAACCTTTACTGAAATGAGGAGCTTCTGGTTGATAATGGGGCTATGCCTTTTCCGCGGTTTAAATCCTTAGAGAGGGTCGCTTACAATGAGTGCATGGGCCCCCAATGATACACAATAGTGTGTCGGTTTCAATCTGTGCCTAGGAACTCCTCTCATCAGCACCTTGTAGCTAATCCCTCCAAGTACATTCCCTGTATGTTACACTCGAGCATGTTCCTGGTCGTGTTGTTATACCGAGCAACCATCTACATTTTGTAATGTTCTGCAACGTTCCTATACATGTGATATTATAATTCTTCTATAATATATCCTACAAATATATTTAAATATCCCTTAAATAGTTTTATAAGAGGCAAAGTTTGCCACAAAGAACGTGTTTAGATCCTTTTCAGAATATGATTCTATGCACAAGTACAAACACTTTGTAATACAATTTTAAGTCTTTATGTACTTGTTTGTTTTAATAAAAAAAGAAGATTGTAGTTTTGTAGCTTCCGATAAAGATTTGAACAACGTGTCAGCATTTTGTGTATATACAAGAAACGTTTGCTGAATTTGAAATCTTTAATGGAAGAAAATGTGTCGTGAACAACGTAAAATGGATAAAACATTCCTTTTAATGAATGCTTTTTCATTGCATGAAAAGCTTCCTAGGTATCTGCTGTTACTTTGTATTTTTCAATATTTTAAGCAATATGCTTTGAAATGCAAGATGATTCCTTCCTTCGTTTCTCAAGAGCTCATGCAAGGTTTGTTATACGTGCCCAGTGGTGTATAGTACTGGGTCTTCGGTATAAAACCTGACCGCTCGCAGTGTTGTGTGTTAGAGCCAATGCCGGCTGGCTTACCCACCCCCCACACCCCGCACTCACGACAGGCTTTCTGTCCTTCAGTTACCGCTATAATAAGCGTCAGAGTCCACTTTTATTTACAAAGATGGGCAGGCAGTTATCTTTACAATAACGTATATTTGTATGGAAATGTTATTTTAAATACGAATCGGCTCGTCGCGTTCGTGAAGAATTAGTCCTGAAGTTTTCTGCACAATTTCTTCTTTGGAGAACTTAAATTCACGATATCATGAATAAACTTGAGACTATTGGTTCATTCCAAAACAAGAAACACATATGAAGACGTACAGTGCTAACAGAAGAAATATTAAACGAAAATGGCAAAAATCTTGAACGTTCGCCACGAAAATTACTATCGAAGTAGCACAACAAGTTGGGGTTTCAGAGACTTCTGCACATACAGCATTAACTATGAGGTAAGAGTTAACTTTGTTACATTTTATGAAGAGGTTTATAGAAATAAGATTTAAGAACAATGTTGGCACGGCCGCCAGTGGCATGTCGTGCTACACAGAGGCAAAACTCGTGCGAGCGGTGTGGTTTTATGTCAAAGACCATGTAGCATTTCTACCGAAACCATTTCTGATGAATGAAAAATAAGCTTTTGTATTAATAACACTAGCCTACAAACTTTTTGTCAGATTATTTCTTAAAAGTAGGTGCTCTTGAATCAAGTTTTTATGCTGATTCCAGAAATAACTTCCGTTGTTTTCTATCACGTCAAGTTTTCACACAAAATAAGTAATATTTTGACAATTTTACTAATGAGCGTAGAAAAGTATTCAAATATCATTTCACACAGGTAAGTTTTTATTCAAGAAACATTTTAAGAATACTCTCAAGAACTCCCCTAATTTATTTCATTACATTTTAACAAAACAAGAAGCCAAAGTGTTTCATTTAATTTTTTTCAAACTTTCTCTACTTTGACTTCCTTGAAGATGACTGTCCCTCCTCAACATCCAACACTAGTCGGCCATCATAGTTTCATTCCATCTCCCCTGGTACCTCCTCTCCATTTCCTTAATATCTTGGTGAAAACGTTCACCCTGCTCTTCACTATAATGTCCCAGATTTTCTGGAAAGTAGTCGATATGTGAATGCAGAAAATGCACCTTTACACTCATGTTACAACCCATCTTCTTGAAATTTTCCAACATTGTTTCGACAATGGCCTTGTAATTAGGATCTTTGTTATTATCTAAGAAGTTTTCAGTAACTGATCGGAAGGCGGTCCATGCTTCTATTTCTCTCTCATTCATTGTCTTCTCAAAATCTTCATCCTTCATCAATTTCTTTAGTTGAGGACCAACAAAAATTCCAGCCTTTAATTTGTCTTGTGTAATGAAGGGAAATTTCTTGGAACGGTACTTCAAGCAGGGTCCATCCTGTGGTAGAGCCCTTACAAATTGCTTCATCAAGCCCAATTTTATGTGTAGTGGCGGAAGCAATATCTTTATATCTCTATTGAAGTGAAATTGTGAAAAAGCTGTACGTGATATAAAAAACTAAAAGCAGTTATGAAATCAGCATAAAAAGTAAATCAGAATCACTTATTAGTTTTCAGTCATCCGATATCATACAGACTAGTGTCATCAATAGAATACTATGAAAACAAGTGATATGGGGTATGTGAGTGTTTGTTTTCGCTTGCTCCCAGTCCTTGTATCAAAGTGCGAGAGACCGGAGTGAGGGTCTTTGTTCAGCCAGAGATGTGTGTACGCGGTTTGGGAGACAATGACGACTGGTGTTATGCGGGTTGTGTCACACAATGGGGCATTGTATTGGGATTACAACCGTATTACCACCTTGTTACATCTCCATGACTCAGCATCGTCCCCGTCCATCACTAAGCCAAATGCTTCTAATCACATTCCTGCTCCATCCTTTGAATAAGGATTTCCTCAAACTTGCAATTCTGCACAATGCATTATTTACACGCTTTAACAGATTACTGTTTTCATATTATATACGTGATATTGTATTAGATTAAAAAGTACAGTAACGACATTCCACCGAAAGAAACGCTAATTTCCATTGAAAGAAATCCTGGATAGAAAAACACGTGTGTTACAATTACACGTCTTTCTCTATCCACTATCACTAATTTATATATGGCTTTTACAAACTCTTCCTTACGAATAATTATTTTTTCATCCACTTCATGTTAATCGAGATAAACCTTTGCAGAAGTAATTTCATTATACAATTCGTTATACGTACAAGGGAAATATAGTAAACCGAATCATATTCAGATGATTGAAAGTGAGTCGCTATATGAGACTTATAACTTTATATTCCATAATGTTTCCATGAACATCGCAAGAAACAACTGAATAGCCACAGTGCTTCAAAAATATTGAAAATTCAAACAAATAATAATGCATATCTAAAACAATCTACGGGTATGCTACGAAAAGGTTATTTAGAATAAATTGTGTGCTTCAAAGGATCTATATTTTTGTAGCACGCTTTTGTTTCTCTCTTAACGTTTACCAGTTATAAAAAATTGCTTCCGAACAAAGAGGACTTCACAGGCTATTCTCAGAAATTTCAAGATATACATTTTGTTTCATTCAAATATTTTAGCAAAAGCTCTTTTTTAGAAAATAAATAGAAAATTTTTGCACATAGGAGTAGTTTAGGGTGGAGGATTTGCTTGAAAATCTTTGTATCGCGTTTTTGGAAGATAATGAACTTGAATATCGGGTTTGGAGTTTATCCAACTTTTCGTTTTTGAGTTACGCTGTTCACAGACTCAAACCCCCCACACAGATATTTTCCTAAAAATGCTTATTTTGGATTCAGGGCGCTTTTAAACCTGTATCTACACTGAAGTCTATATATATATACCTCTTAAGTCCGTGGTATAAAAACTAAAAACGGAAGCTGAATAAATATTAAACCTCATATAAGTGAGGCACTTTTTAAGAAAGCAATTTCATGATTTTCCGGCAACTTTCTCACCCCTGACAACTCTTTAGAGAGAAATTATGTTATTCCAGTTGAAGTTGTTTGACGATATTTTTGTGTAAAGGAATTTTTTTCTGTATTACATAATATGACACATTATTAAGGGTTAATGTTATACCTTCGTTAATTTGCATACATAATATAATTAATATGTAATAGACAATTGTAAAAATCTTGTTTCTTTGAATTATCCTGAGCTGTATAAGTGCTAAGAAAGTGCTGGTAGTAAACATCTTTACCAGTCATTAGGTTGCCAGTTTATTACTGAGCCAAGGAACACTCATCAACAGCCATCTTCGGTCGTCGTTATTCAGGTAGAGTAGCCATAGAAATGTTTAGGCAAGCAGGTAAAACCAATCTGGACAATGTAAATGTATCTATTTTCAGGTGAAGCTTTGTTAGGACCAATCAATGTAATGACATGAAAGATTTTTTTAAAATTTAATCAACTAAATATTATATTATATGCATTTTGTCTTTTACAAAAACAGCTTTTTAACAATTTTGTCTTAAAATGTGCAAATTACAGTTTTTATTTTGGATTTCAATAATTTAATTAGCAACATTCTTCGTTTAAACTGAAGAAAATGTTTAGTTTTATAAAACTTATTCCAAAAAAATTACCTACAAAATGTAGAACTTATTAAAAGTATACATAGTTTTGAGTTAAATAATTTGTTTATTAGCTTAGACGTTTCCGCAATATTCGCTGTTTTATGAAAGTTGCAGAGAAATTTACTTAAATTAATTGAAATAATGAAACCTGGTACATTCTTCAGTTTAAAATAAAAATGTTAAATGATTAAAATCCTAAATAAAATTTTAATTTCAACATTTTAGGAGTAACAACTAGTAAGTTTTGAAAAATATTTTTTTGAAACAGAACCTAAAGTGATATAAAATGATAACATAAAGAAGATGGGTTAATTAAATATTTTAAAAAGTTTCATGTGGTTAGATTGAATAGTTTGTAATAATAAACTTAGGTAAATTAACATTGATGATATAGGCAATCCTTAAGAGAGTGGCAACGCGAAGTCCAGGCGACCGCGTGGCAATTTTGTCGGTCAGCATTAGCGTACAGGCGAGTCGTGAGGTTCTTTGCAGCGATTGGAAAAAAAAATATTAACTTTTAGATCAGCAGCTATTCACAACAATACACACAAAAACGATATTTAGATTCCTGTACACATCTCTGATGCAAGAATAGAGCTGCTTCATGTATTCGAAATAAGCGAAACAAAAAACAACTTTCGAGGAATGTCAGTAAGTTTTAGAACATGGATACACAGTTTTGCACTACGGAAATTTCGTTGTAGGTAGATGCAGAACGTGAATCGGTAGTCAGATCTTTAAAAATTGGATCTCTATATGCCGGCTTTGGAATTACACTCTTTGTATTACCACGAGAAACAATCATATGGTGACTTAGCGCTTCAGAAAAGTTTTAAGTATTTGACAATTCAAACTAATATCTCTGAAATGATTGTCAACAACATGGTTTACTTTAACGAGATTTAAAATTTGTTGTACAGTAAGTTTCTGTCTCATGCATTTCCACTTATACTGAAATATACAGAATTAATTCAGAATGAAGTAGATTTTATAGATTATTAGTAGATAATTCAAGATAGTTATTTTTTGGCCATACAAATATCCTACACCTATAGTATTTTAATAAAATTCTTTGGAGACAATCTTCAGAAAATAACAAATAGAGAAAGTTTTTCCATGTAAAGGAGAGTTTTCTTGAAAATCTTGGAAGATGTGAGCTTGAATTATCAGGTTTGGAATTGTTTTAGCATTTTGGTTTTGAATGCTGTTTACTTTCCCTCTATCTTTCGATATAGAATTTTTGGGGGAAATATGTGTATGTGTAAGTCAAATTATTAGCGAATCTATCAGATAGTTCTAGGTAACCAGAGAGTACCCATGGCACCAGCAATTCAATAATACAATTACAGTCAATCAATTAGCATTTTAACAGTCAACAGTCAGTGAACACATCAGCACTTTAGTGAATGACTATACATCTACCGTCAGTCAGCAGTATTTCTGTGAGTCGGTCACTGAAGGCAGCGATCAGAGATTACGTCTCATTGTCACATAGTAATGAAAGCGAAGGATCAGAACCCCCAGGTACTGATCGCCGAATTTGTACGGCTTCGACTATAAAACCTGCAGCGGCGCCATAAAAGGGAAAGCAATAATAGGTGGTCACGTGTCAACTTGAATGAGAACACAGTAGCTGATGACTAAACACTTGTCTCGCCATATTAATGTGCGGGATTGTGAAACACTAATGACACTGTATGGTCACGCTCCCTTCGTTTGTTCTTCTCTGGAAAAGGGGGACGAGATCAAACATCCTGCGGAACAAGAATTGGTTAAATCTGCCATGTTTTACAGAAGGAAAACCACAAGTCACAGTTGGGATTTGCTAAGGCGGGAAAGTACACTAACGTGCAGTAAATGTGGCCCTTTTCCCCTAGATTGCAATAGTGTTTTTAGTTTCTCTATCACATGCCTACATAAGTAGGGGAAGTATTGAATTCAATCCCAGAAAATCTGATGTGATGCATTCACAGGACTTTCTCTACTCTCTGTCGTTATTAGTGGTTAAACAAACTATTCTTACTAAAGCTTATTACTTTCTACAAAGCACATAGTAGCTCGAGAAGGTATTATATTCCACCCAAAAATTCGATACCGATGTGTCTCCGGAAATACATGTTTTAAACCCCCTAAATAAAACAAATTAGAATAAATTAAGAATATCGCTGCTGTTTAGGCTCTTAAAGGTATTATCCACACAAAGAGATTTTCCCTTCTGGGAAGATAGTGAAGAGCATAACTCAGAAACGAAAAGTCGGGTAAAGCCAAACTTGGTACCTTCCAAAGATGCGACACGAAGATTTTCAAGAAACTCCCCCTAGCCCAGATTACCCTTTACATGGATTATTTTTCAAAATTTTTTGTTTTCTAAATAATGGCTCTAACGATTTTGATTAAAATGCAAGATATTAAATATATTTACATTAAAAATAAAATGTATACCTTGGATTTTCTGGGAAAAGCCTGTGAAGTCCACTTCATTCGGGAGAAGTTTTGCGTAATGTTTTATAACTGGTAAACGTTAAGCGACAGACGAAAACGTACTACACAAAAAAATCTGATGTGTTACACTCACATGGCATTCTCTACTCTTGTACAATCTATTTTTACAAACGCTTATTCTCCATATGCTTTATGTTAATCGAGATATCGAGATGTTAATCTTATTGCTAATTTTCTTGTAGATGCAAGGGGGATTGGTAGGCTTTAAGCTATGGTCAAATATTTTAGGAGCTTGTTACTATGTGGAGAATTCCATTCTCTTGGCATTACCAGGACAAAAAAAAAAAAGAATAACGAATTTGAGAAAAAGTATAAGTATTGGAAAATGTAAGGGAATAACAGGCAATATCTCGAAAATGGTTCACTCAACAAAAAAAGTGTATATGATATAAATTGTGTATTTTAATGCGATCTACATTTTTGTGTAGTATGGTTTACCAGTTATGCAAACGTTGTTCACAATGAAGAATACTTTTGGAGACATTCCCAGAAAATTCGAGATATACATTTCATTTATCATGAAAATATTTTAAACATATGAGATTTTTATCAAAATCGTTAGAGCCATTTTTGAGAAAATTAAAATTTTCGAAAAATGTTCCATTTAAGGGTAATCTGGGGTGGGGGTATTTTTCTTGAGAACCTTCGTGTTGCATCTCTGGAAGATACTGAACCTAAATACCAAGTTTGGTGTTTATCCGACTGTTCGTTTCTGAGTTATGCTGTTCACAGACACACACACATACACACACAGACACGCAAACACAGACACAAGCACGGACGTGTTTCCAAAAATACTCTTTTTTGATTCAAGGGGTCTCAAAACATGTATTTCCGGTGAAATCTCGGTATCGAATTTTTGGGTGGAATACAATACTTCCCCTACTTATTATACGTAGTAGAGAAAGTAAAAATGTGAATCTCTTTAAAACACACAATTTATTTAAAACAAGTTTCTTGTGACATACGCCGTTTCTGTTGTATCCGTTATTAAAGGTTCGCATTGTTCACTCCTTGGTCATTCTCTTGAAGTCATTTTAACATTCAGCTGTTTCTCGCGATTGCATGGAAACAGTCTGAATTTTAAGACCAGCATATAGCGTCCAGTTGTTAAGACATATGATAACGCTGTCGTTTGTATTTATAATGAAAAGTGTAATGCAGCTATTTCTGCAAAGGTTTATTTGGATTACAATGTAGTAAGCTTGTGTAAGAATAATTTGTATACTCACTAACAAACGATAGAGGGTAGAGAAAGTCATGTGAGTGTATCACATCGCATATTCTTTTTTTTAAAAGAAGATTCGGCGGCACAAGCTCATGTGTCTGGTTGTTACAGCAAAACTCAAAAGCGAAAAGCAAACCAGAAAATATTTTCAGGAAAATCTCCTAAACGAAGCTGACGTTTGCAGGCAATATTTTTATAATGTTTAATTTTCCAAAATGCCATAGCGTCTTTTATTAAAATGTAGTATTTCAGGTAGAATGGGCGACTTTATAAACCTAGAATGATGATTTAGCTAATTTAATTTATCTGCGCCGTAGTCTTTATAATATTGTTGTACAATGATATAGAGGTTTTTAATGGTAAATCCTCCAATTTAATCCATAGAGCCCTGGGTAATTTCGGAAAGTCTCTGTATTATTCTTAATAACGGCCGAAAATCTCCTAATACTCACCGAAATAGATTACATATCAGCGAATGTTGTGTTTGTGATTCCCTTCACCCCCCCACCAAAATTGTCAAATTCTGGCAATTTCGTTTTCTTAATTATCTGAATGGTCACGTAATGTTTAGATAATAAAATTAGATGAAATTTTAAACTTTTGTACTTTCTCTTTATTCGTGCAGTTATTTAATAACATTCAAACTTGACAGTTTTCATGAAATACGAAAACCCCTAAAGAAATAGGGGTGATACTGGTGAATATAAATATTCTTCAAATTTAACCTTCTCTATTGTTAATTATAAATACCTTTTGAGCAATTTCTGATGCTAGGCTTGCTTACGTAAATCCTTATATAAGTACTTTAAAAACATTTTAGACACAGAAATTTCATTACAGAGATCTGTAGAATCCTAATAAACCTACTCTGAGTATACATGTGCAATACTTATATAAAATACAAATTAAATAAATAAGTATGGCATATCCAGAGCCTGATTATATTTTGTTTTTTGTGGCTCTTGAACAGAAGAGAGCTGGCATGTAAATTGAGACTATCTGTGTAAATTGCTGGGAATTAAATATTCACGGATTTTATCTTAGTTTTGCTCATATATTCTGTGTACTAACAAAACGTACGGACTGCGGAGGAGGAAAAAAGGAAAAGTGAGAAAGAACGAACGAAGAAATACGAGATGCTCAAATTTGGGCTTGCAACAGTGCAGCGAATTTGGCAATGCTCTTTGCCCCAACTCTAAAACCAATACGGGGTACTTGGTGTTGTATGCAGTTAACACTTTGCCGGCCCTCGTAGCCGTGGTCGCTGGAGTGGTCGCGGGTTCGAGTCCTGCCACGGGCATGGGTGTTTACGTGTGTATGTGTGTTGCGGAAATAAGCGGTATGAAAACAGTAAAACACAGTAGCATAAACTGGGTACAACAAGGGAACTTTTTATTAAAAAAAAAAAAAAACCTCACTCCCTGCCCCACATATCAAGAAATACTGTATCTTTATAACAAGTGTTAACTGCTTGCACACATACTCATGCGGAGGTCCACTGCTATTTTACCGTTGGTGTCGGTCAATGTGGTTTGTTTATGTTGTTATAAACTCGAAGCTGTTAGCGACAGAGTAACAGAGCGGGATGGCTGAGGCTGTAACGTCTGTGGCCCACATTCGAGAGGTCGTGGGTTCGATTCCCGCGGCAATCTTCCTGACCCATGGGTTTTTTAGGGGTTTCCTCGGGTTGCTAGGCGAATGCTGGGAAGGTTCATTACATCCCCCGAATTTCCTGTTCCTCCATTTCACCTACATTCTCATTTCACTTCACTTTTCATCTGGTTGGTCTGTTTCAGGGTTGAAAGTGTCGGCGAGAATCTCGGCAAGGGAAAAGGATGCTCTATGTAACCCTTCGTCCCCGGAATGGCGGCTGTCTTTGAGTTCCGGGCCCCGCAGGGGGGGTGAGTGTAGCCGGTTTCACCAGCTGCCATTTGGGGAGATAGGGACCCTGTCACGCCTCCTGCTCCAGCCGCCCTTACTCCTCTTACGTCATCCCTCCCTCTCGGTGGCACCCCGTCAGAGGTTTCAGGCACAAAAGATCTTGTAGGTCGAGGTGCAAAGTTCCCCTCCGCAGTTAGTCCTAGTTCCTAGTCCTAGCGACGGAGTAACAGCAGATGAGGGATTCAAAGCATTAGAGGTAACAAAGACTACAAATTTGTATTCAAATCTTAACGGGAAATATTAATTACATCACTATCAATAACACAAAACTTTTTCTTTTTATGTTTGCTTGCGTTTTGTAGAACAAAGCAGTGAATCACCAGATATAATGCTTATCAAACGGTGACGTGATATCGCTGTTCGCAGGCGTTGCGAGAAGAAAGTGCAGCGAAACATTACTGATTTTATGAAATAGTATTTGTAAATATTGTAATACATATTTTAATTCAGTATACAGTAGTATTTTTTTCATTGAACATTATTATATGCATCTGGATTACAATAAGGTATCTATTTTGTTTCTTTCGTTGTTTAAAATCATTACCATCGATTATCAGAAAAAAATCGTTATCGGAAACTGCTCTGCCTATATTAGTTCACTTAGCGGCGTTTTAATGTTTTCTAGTCCATGGAACTTTCAACGAAGAGTCAAAGCCATCTTTGCAGGTGTGTTTATTTATGACTTCACCTATTCGTATTATACAGACCCGTCGTTTAAGGTAAGGCGACAGATCGGCTATATGCGCTATATACACCACAAAACTAGGTTAGTACTCACTCTAGTGCATGTTACTATCACTCGTGAATAAATAACGCGGGAGTTACGGAACGAAAAACTCCCAGTGTAATATACAGCATGCGGAGCACGCATACACGCGATCCTGGCCTCACCATAAAATGACCTCACTGACCCAGGTTTATGAATCATTTTCAGCCTTTTAGTCATTTACTATTTGAAATTAAGCGTCTCATAGCCTATGTCTATAGGAAAGAATAGTACTTATCAATGGTGAAAGAAATAACAAAGTAGTAGTTTCCGAAATTACCCTATATACAAGCACGTATTTTCTTTCTTTTTAAAACTGGTATAGATTTAATGCAACAAATTAAATGTACAAAATATTCCTACAGAAAAAATGTAGAACTTATTTTAATTACACAGTTTGTGTTAAATATTGCGTAGCGTTAGTGGTTTTCGAAATGTTCGATGTTGCATTTTTACGCTTCCCAAGCACAAGTAAGACATCTGACTGACATTCTAGAAAGTCTGCGATTCTTCTTTGTTTTAACTCATAAGAGCCCGTTACCATGACTAAATATATGCATGCTGTGTGTAATTAAGCAATTATTACTTAAAATGAAATATCGTCACGTAAGTTAACATGAATAAAATATGAATACTAATAATATATTAAACACACATGTGAATTTGTTACTGGTAGAGACAAAATGCATAACTGAGATTTTTTAAATGAAAAAAATATCAAATTTCAACCTAGCTTCCAAATATTTGCTTTCACACAAATATTTTATTCTCATTTATTCTCCATAAGCAACCCTCACTTGTGTATTATTTATTTCAACAGAATTACCAAATAAAATGTGTATGTGATTCACCAAATATTGTAAAACAAAATGTATGTGTTGTGTTACATCCACATGACTTTCTCTACACACTCAAGAATTCTTAATAATTTGTTATTTTATCAAAAGAAATGCTTTTATTACACATTTCAGGAGGCTAAAAGAGATAGTCAAATCTTTAAAGAGCAGATTCTTATGTAATCGCTTTAAGATTTCACACTTTGCACGATTACGAAAAAAAAGAAGGAAAGGAATATGGACTTCATATAAGTATTTGGAAATTCAAAGCAATAACAAAAAGTATTCCAGAAATGGTAAATGCCACAAACAATTATTCCACTTAAATTGTGCGTTTAAACGCGAACTGTATTTTTTTGTATTGCAAAAATATAGCTTATACCACATTATATAAAATTCATTCAGAATAAAGATGACTTCACAGGTGCTCGCAGAAAATTATATACACTTTATTAGTCATGCAAATAACTTAAACTTATAGTATTTCAATCAAAATCTGTGGAAACATTTTTTGAGAAAATAAACATTAAAGACTTTTTCCCATGTGAAGTGATGTATTTTGGAGTGGTCTTTTTTCTTGGACACCTTCGTCTCGCAAATTTGAAAGATGCTGAATTTAAATACGAAGTTGGTATTTATCTGACTCGTTTTAGAGTTAGATGTTTACAGACAGACACAATGCCATTTTTCGATTCAGGAAACATCAAAACATGTATTTGTGATGAAATCTCGATGTCGAAATTTTGAATGGAATACAAAACTTTCTCTATTAACTTACTGCTCGTATTAGCAAGTAATAGGGAAAGTAGAAATTATCAGCCCTTGTGATGTTATACATAAATATTCAGCAAATATTTTAATGAAAATCGCCACGTATTTCTCCCTCACACGTAGCCATGTACAATAAGATGTCACCCTATTAGCCATGCGCTCGATGTGCTGCACAACACTACGTGGGTGTGAAGCTGCTGCCATCTATTTTTGTACCTTCCTGCCTTCCCTAAGTAAGCTCTCATATTCATACCGACTATTTATGAGCACCCACTTACTTTCTTTTTTGCTATTATTTTCGTGGCATTCCGGCCGTTTTCATATCTCGAAGAGAAACGAGTTGGTGCAGCTGTTTTTTTTTATTCGAAAAGGGAAGGGGGGACAGTGACATATGTTAGCCTTGGTGGCTTGTTGTCTGACGTGCGTGGTGTGTGGAAGACATTTCCCGTCATGCCACGCGGCACTGTACCTTCATCGTAACTTCCTGTACGCCAGGTGAAACATAACCTCATTTCTTTAAACTGGTCAAGCTGATATAACAATTTCTTTTGAGATTACTTGTTTATTGTTATTTTATGTGATATTATTTATTGATTTCAGCTCGGAATTTTAATTTTGTATGACATCTTTGATATTTTGTATATGTAGCAGCTTTTGTTGGTTATGCACACCTAAAGTCGCAAGGAAACTGAGATCATTATATTCCTTCATTTCTGTAATATTGTTTGGAAACTCTGTAAAATCTTACAACCTTACAACCTTTTAAATTTGGCACGACATACTCTGTACCTTGTTCTCCATTTACATAAACTAAAAATTACTTACTTTAGTTAATTGGAATACAAGATATATACAGGATGGACCATTTAAGTTGAGACTGTACACCTCCAAAACTAAGCGTTGTAGAAAGAAATGCCTTGAATAAAACTTGTTTGATATTATGGAGGGAAAGTAAATGCCATTAGTCCTGTTTTGTTTGGAGGACTTTATGACGGTCATTTTAGGGTCAATTTAATTTTTTAAAACGGTAACCTACAATTAGAGTAAATGTAAATTCACCTTAAAATGACCATCACAGCGTACTCCAAATAAAGTACAGTCTCAACTTAAATGGTCCACCCTGCAAACACACACACACACACACACACACACACACACATATATATACACATATTCTGAAAACATATTTTATTTGATGATTATGCTGAAATCATCTATATAGTAAGACCATATGCAGTAAATATTTTGGGCAGGTTTGAATTATAATATTACGAATTGAAGTCTATGGAAATCTGAGCTTATTAAGTTGAAGGTATTATGAGGCGATTGTACTAAATAAAAATACATATATAAACTGATCTTTGAAAATGTGTTGTAAACATTTTAAATATATCAGGTTCATGTTTGTTTTATAAGGAATTAATTATCCTATACTTAAAGAATCACCGTCTATTCTGTATAGAAAGTAATATAAAATAAATTATATGAATGAATAAAAACATAATTTTTAAGCCCCTTTGAAATCAATTTTTCCCTTTCAAAACTTTTCTTTCACAGTACAAAGGCAAAATAATAGCACATACCGACTTTTGATCATATAAGCCCTCATTATTTCCCAGAAAAATAATTGTTTAGAATGAATTTTGTAAAGTGTTAAAACAATAAAAAGTTAAACATCCAGGGTTTTTTTAAGTTGTAGTTGAACACATTTTTTTTGCTGTATTATACATAGGATAGAAATATTACACAGAACAAAGTTATAGCATTATGTATAGCCTCTTCTAGAACGTAGAATTTCTCCTTTCCGTGCCCGAGTTGTTGCGCACACAGGCACACACAAACACATATTCAAAAAAAGAAAAAAAAAACAACCTCTCTACCCCACTCCAAAAATAATCGATGATGAGTTGGTTAAAGGAAGAGCCGAGCACAGTGATCGGTTCCGCTTATGTCTAATGTTCGTATATCAGCGAACTGTCTTGTCCGGTAAACCATGTTTCTTATAATCTTACCCCGCAGACATGTATGTATTCTTCCGTCCTGTCTTCCTTTCCCCATTGCTACTGTACACTGCTAACAAACAAGATATGTGCAGTGCAAGGATAGGCGATAAAAGCGATAAACACATTGTCATGATAGCCTCACGTACTTTCGTCATCCTGAGAGGCACATTTAAACCGAAGGATCCTCCCATGTACTTGTTGATTAGAATTTACATACATTACAGATGCCTTAACTCTGTTACGTGATATATTAAATTCATACGGTTATGAAAATGTAAATTTGACGATTATCTTCGAATATATTGAGGTTATATTATATTATCGCATAATTACCAATTCCACGACAGCAGCCAATGAGAGATGACTGGTGCACGTGACCGTTAAGTGATACGGGGCAAAGTTACGTGGAACAGACCTAAGGTTAACCTTCCCCGATCCTACACGGTGTCTCTATCGACTCTTTCGTCACTCATTTATTAGGGCATTTCCGAGTGTATCAATACGGCTAAAGCAAAATAAATCTGCAATTCGAAACAATAATAAAGATTATTTATTTTACACTTATAAGTTTCTGTAATAATAACTACTAACAAAAGTGATGGCGATTTAATTTTCGATTCTTGTTTCGCCAATAATTTTAAATGTAACAATTCAGCTTTGTGGAATGCCAAAGTATATAAATAAAACTATTTTTAAATGTCGAACAGAGGGAATGTTCCAATTTTTAAGTGTCAGAGCTAAAACAGTGGTAGCGATTATGTCCTTTGCTGGTGTTATCGCGTGACAAACTTAGGCTAGTTCAACTCCATCGTAGTTCCGTCGTGGCATTTATTCTCATGTGTGCAAATTAACTATCTGGTTATACTCGTCTCATCTTTTATTTAAAAAGAGAATATATTGGTGAGATTTAACTCTCCTAAAACAGAATGGATAGAAGAAAGAAAGAAACGGGGCACATGCACGCGAAAGCACCTTGCGCCATAGTCGCCTTTAATTCTGGATACTATACATTCCGAAATAAAAACGCAAATATTTCGAAGATGGAATTAATAGATGATGGTGAGTGAATCTCAAAATTAATTTTAAAATAACTTTTGTTGTATACACGAGCATGTTAGAATGCTAAAATTGCGTTTCATTTGTCTATTAATAAATTTTATAATAACGTTAGCATAACCAGACAAGTTAGCATAAATGTAAAACATTGGCGTCATAAATTTTTATTAGCAGCCTGTAAATCCTTCATACCGTTTTTGGCAAGAGAAATACAGATGAGTTATCAACAAATATAATGCAATATAGCGTGCCATGTACACGTAGGGCATTAATATTCTACATCTAAAGAACGACAGTAAATCAAAATTCGGCGCGGTCGCCAGTCCATTATGGCCGCACTAAATTTCCTTGCTGTGTCTGTCACAGCAGGCGGAATGATTCATTAAGATAAACTTTAAACTGAATTAAGCTTATGAGGTTTTTGAACTTTGGTAAAGGTCAATAAACTGGGCTTTTTGGCGTCAAAATTAAAGTGTTTGAACGGTATAGTAACAGAGCGGGAAAACATTATTTCAATAGACAAATAAACCTCAGTTTATATTTTTACTTTCTATTAGGATTATGACGACGCTACGAAAGGGACACTTAGCACCTCGACCCACGCAGGAATCTTTTATGTATACACCCCCAGGAGGAACAGACAAGATGAAGGAACCTCAGCACCTCAGGGCTGCAGGACCAGGCGACAGAGACGCGCAGAGGTCCCTATGAATTACGGACTTGACCACCCAGCGGAGAACACTCAAGGCAGACCTTCCAAGGCACCAGAGGGTGGCGCACAGGCTCTCCTTCAGCGGTGACAGGGGAAGGCCTCACCCAGTAGTAGAGACTCGAGCGACCTTCATCTGACGGGGCCGAGAAGGGATTCCAACACGCAAGCCATCTGCGCAGTCATCCAACACAGAGCCCCGGAGTTAACCTGTAACCTAAAAGAGGAAGGTGAAATGAGAGGAATGAGGGGGAGAGAAATTCGGGGGAGACAATGATTCTTCCCAGTGATCCGGGGAAACCTCCGAAAAAACCCATGGGGCAGGAAGGTCGGCCACGGGAATTGAACACACGATCTCCCGAATGCGGGCCACAGACGCAACCGCCTGAGCCATCCCTCTCGGTCACCACTTTCTCTTACTAGAAAAACAAAACCTAAGGTGAAGATTCAAGAATCAAGAGAACTAACTGTAACACAGAAAGGTCAGTGTAGTGATGTCACAGTTTCATTTAGGGACTTTTTCTTTTTTTCATCTTGCGCATTTTCTTCCAGAAAAGTTATTCACGACAAATGTAACATTCAAAGAAGTGGAGGTCGCAATTAAGATCGTTATAAACTGGAGGGCGTCAAGAGTAGTCAGACAGAGTGGACCCTAGTAACTCGCAGCACTACAGTAGGCTATAGGGGACCCTCTGTGCTTCCAACGTAGCTCCTGGGAAGAAGCGATGAAGGGGAGATCCGAAGGGCGACCAGATCTGACGACGATATGCACTAGCAATATGCTGTTCCTAACGATTCCAATATGACACCAACACTAACACTGGTGCATAGACACCCAGAACCTGGTGGTCCATGGAACAACGAGCACACTCATAGGAAGGAAGGAGCTCCAGCGAGCCAAGGAGAAATCTTTTCAAAGTGAAAATCCCATCGTTCTGCCGCAAGATACCAACCGCCGTCACCTGGTCCTACAACTCTGAAACAGATCAAAGGAAATGATGAAGGTAGGAAGTGGCAGAGGAACCATGCCAGTATTAGCCTATCGACTTGGAGAAACCACGAAAAAACAAACGACAGAGTGGCCGAACTGATGGGAATTAAACCTGGAACCTCTGGAATGCGAGCCTCACACATTACCGTGGAGCAATCACGCTCAGTATAAACTGGAGGGTGAAACATCACTAATAAAAATGCTCAGAGTAGATAATATTGGGCAAAGTATTCCAAGGAAGCAGACAGAATGCTTCCAGGAAGCTGATGCTGTAACACAAACGGATAGATTTTCATGGCAACACTCTGAGAATCGAGTTATTACCAAAACAGAGACATTGTTTGACCCCCAGGATCCCCAGATTTCTATGTCTAAGACTATTTTCTCTGGAGGCATTTGAGAGCAAGGTTTAGTTAGGTTGTCCACAAACCCTTGTAAACCTTATAGACAACAGTCATCATAAAATTAATGCTATTCAGGTTGGCAATGTGAAAAAATTGTTTTACGATACAATCATACGCTGATCGGTTGTCAGAGAAATAAAGGTCATTGGAGGAATATAATTTTTAAGAAATGAGATATTTTCCTATGTTGCATTAATATCATATATTTATATAGATAATAAAGTTAAGGTTCACTTACACAGTTGTATAAATTTGGTTTCACTGAACCATTCGATTAACAGCTGGATTAAATCACATTTGAGAAAAGCGACACCTAAACATTATTTTAACTTATTCCTTATAATGGCTTCGCGGAGGACAAAATCGGATTTCAATATAAGCGTGAGGGAAACAGTAATAGTTTAACTAAACACGATTATAGTTTTAGACTTTAAAACACCAGAATATACGTTTTAAAGAGGTTTATTGGCAGATTTTTGGAAAAAGACACTTGAAGAGCAATAGAACTATTAAACTTCAAAGTTTAGGTACTCCTTCTGCCTAACTTTCAGGTTGTAATCAGCACAATGGAACGAAGATTTTGCGAAGCTAAAGCCAGAAGTCCTTTTTTGCTGCGTTGGATTTTATCAGACCTTGACTGCAGAGAAACAATAACATTTTTCTCGTATAGTCATTGCCGTTTAGTGTATGTTAAACAGCCTGCCTCATTTGATACTTGGCGCTGTCATGGCCCCCTACAGGAATTTTCAAGGCCCCCTGGAGCAGGAGCCGTTTCGATAAATGTCTCGAATACCACGGGGAGGACAGCAATATCAATATCATGCAGCAGAAATAAAAAAACCCAGGTATTAAACAGAGACAAGCATAATCTCCTATCGGAGTTATTTCGCGCCTTGCTTCTTCCAACCTCACATTAATAGACGACAGCTTCGTGACTAAACGTGTGGTATACATATATACATACACGCATATAACAGGAGGGAGGCAATGCAGCGGCGGAATGATACACTTTGTAAACATCAATAAATAATAAAGTAGTCTTACAGACACAAGGAGAATTTTGAACGGTGTGGCGGAGGTAAATCTTTTCTATTTCTGAGTTTCTGTATTGAACTCCAAACCTGGAGGATCGTGAATTGTCTATATTACCTGAAAATATTAGCTGCAGTTACAATTGTTTTTTTTTAAATGCAACGAAATGTCCATTTAGGCTGGGAGAAGCGTGATGCTGATTACATCATCTGCCCGTATTGCCTGGATGATCGTCCACCTCAGCCATGAGCAGCTGAGCTTGAGGGCACCAGCCGGATTGGCGGGCCAGGTACATTAAGGCTACCATATTATTATTATTATTATTATTATTATTATTATTATTATTATTATTATTAAAACTGAACTTTCACTTTCAAAGCAAATAGTTTGAAACAAATCGAAAACAGCTGAACGATACCTAATGATGGTTCAATTAAATTAATCAGCATTATAAAATAAAATGACAGGAGAAATGGCAAAATCTAACTAAATATATGTTTATGTTTGAAAGTTGATTCAGACTTGAATAATTCAATGTCAAGATTAGTCCTCAAACTGCGGATCTTCGTGTCCACGCTCTTACAGCTTGAGCTACCATGGAAAAGTAGTGTAAGCGCATTGAGCCTTCTCATCTAAGAGAAACCTACTAGGCGATCTCGAATACTGAGATATCATATCTCAAAGGGTACTTACAATGCTAAAGTGTTTTAGTTCCGCGGTTTATGGTTAAGTTCTATCAAGATTAATTTATATTCGATAATTGTTCTTTCACAATTATAGCTGGGTGCAGGCAGTAAGTTAGAAACTTGAGGCTGATTTGATCTTGCTATGGTAGCTCAAGCGGTAAGAGCATCGATGTGGAGAGCTGAAGATTCGGAGTTTCACAGCAAGTGTGAAAAGAATAATTACTGAATACGAATTTGGCAAAGGTATTAAACTTAGTATATTTAACAAAACCTAGTTAAATTGTTCCTATACTTTCAAAGAAAATATTTGAAAAAAAAAATATATCCAACTCATTTGAACAATCGTATTTGCCTGTTAATATGGAATCAAATGGAGTATAACCCTTTTTGAATCAAGCATTTTACTTTTTCATTTAAAAATAGTTTAAGTTTATTGGTTTAATACTAATCCTGTATGGGGTATTTGCCTGTTAATATGGAATCATTTATCCAGTAAGAATAAGAGACTAAATACCTCATAATGTATCTTGATGGGCGAATCAAATCTGGCAATGCAGATATGAATGGTGAAATTTAACTGACAAATCTGATTATATTGATCTGCAGAACAGTCCAGAAGACGCTTATTCAAATCTTGGTTTGAATGAGTTACCTGGCTAAGGATATTTGAGGATTTCGTTTTATCCTGAAAAGATAAATATCAGCACCGGCCTCGTTTGAACATTAATTATCACCATTACCTTACTTATCGCCTTATGGGAAGTTATAGGGAACCTTGAACTATAAAAACTAAGAGATTATATTAATTCATGTGAATAGGTTGAAAATCATTTAAAGTTTTAAGGGTACTCCGTACTGAAGCGACTAATTCCTACAAATTTCTATCAATTTAGTTTTTTATTAAGAATTTGTTGCACAAATTACATTTCCAAGCTATGAAATTTGTGAAAACGTTAAAGATTTAGGGTTTGTATATTATTTCTAGGGTATAGTCATTTAAACCTAAGTTTACATTTTGTTTAAAATTAAAACGTTTACTGAAAGAAATAGTCAAGTATACAACGCTTTAAATTTCTAAAAATATAGCATTTATTAGATTATTAAAACCTTGAATCAAAAACCATACTTGATATGAAGAAAAGGTTGTGGAGATAAATCTCTTCAAAGAACCTGTAAAGAAAAATTTAGAAAGGAACTGAACAAAAATTACCAAAAAAAAAAAAAAAGTTTCAAAATGGCCAAAATGCAAGACAACAAAATTACCAAGTGGGATGACACAGGCAGTTGCATCTGAGGCTCGCATTCGAGGTATCGTGGGCTCGATTCCAACTCCAGCTTATTTCTGGCGTGGTTTTCTCAAGTTGGTATGCGAATGCTGTGTTGGATTGTATAATACGACGAATTTTCCCGTCCCTCATTTCCTCCCATCTTAGTAAGGTTATGCTTAATGGACGGTGGATGTCCTTTTAGTAGAGAATTCTTTCTTTCTGTTTGAACCTTCTGTCCGAAACCGTTCGCAGGGGCAGCCTACGATGCTCAATCTAGAAACGTTAGGGACTTCGGCCATTAGACCTGGGAGTCCTTTGTATTCTTTCGCCTCATATCTTTCTAACGGGGGATAAGAGGCGCAATCTAGCCTTGGACCCAGGTTTATACTCCATCCATCATCCATATTTCAAGAAAACCAAGTTTTATGATTTTACGGGCTAACATATCTGCACTCGTCCATTTAAATATCACGTTTGGGCACTTAAATTGGCAGAAGGGCAAAACTGTTATTGAACGTTGAGGATTTTTTCTGTGGAAATTCTTAAAAAGTTATTTTTATGTAAATATTGTAAATAACTCTGTAATATGCGTAGTGTGCAGTAGAATAAAAAGGCAGAATGAGTAGGTTAGGTTGGCAGGTCTAAATGCAAAAAACTGTTAACTCAACATGTGAACATCAGTGTGGAAGCTACAAAAGAACGTTTAACCTCCAAAAACTAAGTTCTTATAGTTATTGAAACAACAAACAAGTTAGCAAGTGTTTTATTTCTCTATATCCAATGACTTTCAATATAAATGTTCTGGGTAGGAACTTTTTTCAATAATTAATGCGGCAAGAAAGGAAACATTTTAACTATTTATTGTTACGGCTTACTTTAAGAATAAATAATTGTTAATGGAACCTTCAATTGCGAAAGAATCCAAAGCTAAAGACGAAATTATGAGGGCTGAAACAAATACTAGCCAGTGCGACAGTGATCCCTCATTCTAAGTGTTATGGAGTTCCTCTCATATCGGTAACAAATGAGGTGCCAGTGGCGGAGTGGTGTTGTGTCTTCAAACTTCATATGGGGAGCACATGTCGAGTTATAATTCCCCCAGAGGTATATAAAGTATTGCCTTACATACGTTGCACCGTTCCCTGCTTTGTGTACAGCACCTCATTAAAATCGCCGGCTGCTCATACTAACCTCCTGTTATCATTCAAAATTACCTTTCTCGCTGCGTGACGCTGCTGGAATATAAATTATATGCATTGGTCTATAATCTCTGCCATCTCCGTTTCATAACTCATTCATTAGTTGGCTTATTCTTTGCTTTTTACGTAACTATTTCGTGAATTTTAGTAAAAGTTCATATTTCCCTTTTCGCTTTCATTTGTTGCATGCATTTTCCGTCTATCTCAGAAATGGACTTAACATCTTACACTTCCTTGTTGGTGCATTCTTACAATTAATTATTCACGTAATGTATGATGAAAACCATATGGTTTCATGATGCGTTTCACAGTAGAAATGAGGAGCTTAAGAAGCGAGTTATAAACAGTAGTGTATAACAGTAGTAAAAATTAAATTATTCATACTGTTTAAGTTTCTAACCCAGAGCTGTCCTTAACATGCAAAACGCTTTATTATTTTTTCGTCGACCATACTATAATGCGCTGATTACGTATGACGTAACTGAATTGTTATGGCATCCATAATACTTAAGCGACTCATTATGATGTTACTCGGCAGCGCGCGCAACTCCCCTATCGCCCATACCTTTTAACACTTTCAAAGCAGCATTCCACTGGGATCCACTCACCAGATACACAATGAAATATGCATATTTAAAATAAAGTGAATATTCATTGCAATTTTAATATTCTAATTAAATTAAGTTCATTTACTTTGCTTCAATAAGTGTTGCTTTCATGTACCTGAAAAAATCAATAAAAACGGCGTGGACTCAACAGTACTGCCATCTGTTGCACTACTCGCAAACACGTTCAAGGTCCTACCATCAATGCTGCATCCGAACAGCATTTAATTATACACAATTAACGAGTAGGATAGGAGTAGAAGCGGAGGGGGATTTAGCACCACGACCTACGCAGATCTGACGAGACGCCCCGGGGGGAGGGATGAGGTGAGTGGAGACAGAGGGCGGCCGGACCAGGAGGCACGGCAGGCAGAGGGCAGGAACCCTACGATACACAGATTTGAACTCATCGGGTGATGGTTGGTGCAGCCGGAGCCCCTCACCCCTGTGGGCTTACACATCCCCTGGCGGATCCAGGACCCGGAGACCACTCGCAGTCTGGGGAACGAAGGTTTCCTTAGAGCATCCTTTTCCCCTGGATGTACAAGCCGAGACCACCCGCCGACACTGGCAGCCTTGAAAGAGGCCAAGCTGATGAAAGATTAAGTGAAATGAGAATGGAGATGAAATGGAGGGACAGGAAATTCAGGGGATGTAATGATTCTTCTCAGCATTCGTCTGGTGACCCCGAAAAACCCCTCAGAAAACCCATGGGTTAGGAAGGTCGGCCACGAGAATCGAACCCACGACCTCTTGAATGAGGGCCACAATAAAATCTATGACATTTTTGCAGCACTAGCTGTTTTCTAATTTACGATGTAGAACGGTTGTGTTTTGTTTTAGATTTTCTTTTTAGTTTCATTTATACCCCGCGTTTAACTACATTGGTCTCATCGCTGACCTTTCCTTTGGAACTTATTGTCTATTGGAAATGATGTTAACTCGTGTAATTCTTGTCGTTGGATTTCTTGCACTTTTTGTTTTTAATCATTAGATCATACACCCATTCAAACTCTCATACTCTGGGGAGGATAGGGTTTAATCTTGGCTAGAGGAAAATTTCCACCCCCTAGCCGGGAATAGAATCCGGGACCCCTCGCACAGCAGGCAGATGGTCTACCGACTGAGCTACCGGACCAGCCCTTTCGATATTGTGCATGAAAACAAGTCCACATTGCTTAAGTGGGATTATTTCTGTTCAAAAATTTATCGTAAACAGAAGACTCGTTTTATAGGAGTACTATAGTTTGTCAGAAATTGCACGAACGTAATGTGTGAATGTGACAAATCTGCATTTCACTAACTTGTTAAGTCCGCCTAACCTCCTGTCTCAAAAAATGGGAAGTAAAGGTAACGCTATCTTCGGATTGAGAAATAACTTTATGGGGAAAAAAAATCCATGCAAAAAATATATTATGATTAGTTTAATAGCAGCTATCCAAATCACAAATGCTTGAAATTGTTTATATTTTGAAAAATGCTTTCAGGTAATGCAGCCGATTGGGGAACCCAGTTTGCAGCCATCTGTAGGCAAAAAAAGTATCAAAGGTGAAAGCTTTGTTCAACTCTATGGAGTAGTATCTGAGGTAATTTAGAAGAACATTTTTGAGCTTTATTATAAAACCTATGACACAATCGGGGCCCAAATGAATCCTCCATGAAATCAATGTTTAACATGACATCTTAACCTCCATTTTATGTAACCTATAACCACGGAGAGACAAGCGTTTCAACGGAGAAGAAGCGATTAAATTAGGCCGAGTGATTTCTAAGATTACATTAGACATCGATACAGATATACAGCAGAACTCCGCTAAACCAAACAGTCGTTTCGGCTAACACATTTTTTCGGATAATCGGTGGTAACGATTTTAAGCAGCAAAAATAAGAAACTAATTATATTCCAAATAGTGCAATAATGTTTAATAAAAACTCGTACTTTATACTGTATTAAAACACTGTGGATTACAGGATTTACAAATGCTATTTTAAAAAATAAGTAATTTTTTTCGAACTTTCTTCTCGCAACGCTTGTGAGCAGCTGTATCACGTAAGCGTTTAATAAACATTATTTTGTTGGTGTTAATGCACTGCTTGTTTTACAAAACGCAAAGCGACCTAAAAGTAAAATGGTTTTTGTTATTTATAGTGCCACAACTCAATATTTTTCGTTAGGATTATAACACAAATTTGTAGTCTTTCATATCTCGTTCGCTGTCACTCTTAACGGCTTCGAGTTTCTGTTCAATGTTTATTATAGCATGCTTTCTTTTCGATGATTTCTTAAACACAAATAAACCACACTGACCAACACCATCAGTAAAAGAATATTGAGTGATTGTGCAAGCAGCTAACACTTGTTATAACGTTTCAGTATTTCTTGAAATGTGGGGTAGGGGGTCCTAAGCATGGGACTGGACCTCTGACTACTGAGAGCCCAATTGAATCGCGGCAACCCGGGAGAACAAGCTCGCGGATTTTTTCCATTAGGGCGATACCTATTTTATAACCCGCCCCCCCCCCTGCCTGGTCAGGGTTGAGTCAGGAACACGTCCTTCCCTCATCCCTTCCAAACAGGGACGGAAGTGGATACGCCACTTACGCGCGTCAGGCCAAATAGGGGAAAACCCTACTGGGGGAGACTATCGACGACCTCGGTGGGGGCGACAGTACCTAGCTACCGTCTACCAGCTCTCCCTCATGGCTGGTGCCGGAGAACATCGGGGCGTCTCACAACCCCGCCTGGGAGGAAAAACCAGCCAAGCGTACCCAATCACCCATGGGTATCGCGAACCACTGCCTCGCCGAGTCCAACCCAATCCGAACAACTACCTTACGGGAGGGGTTCAAATGTTCGGCGTTCTTCTAGTAACGTTAGAAGTACCTCGAGTGCTAAGGGTCCGCAGCGCCCGCACCACGGCAGCTGAAGGGTTCGGAACCCCCCTACGGGAGGGGTAGGGGTGAAGATTAATTGCATATAATACCAAGTACCTGTAATGAAGTTTAGGTTTGAGGCTAAAGAACATTTTCAACGGTCGCGGCAACATTGCCAGCGCGAATTTGAGCTTCTAAAATTTTTTCATTCATTCTTTATTTCTTACTTTTTTCTCCTCCTTCACTTTTTTCCATTCGGTTGAACCGGGTTTCGGTTTAGCGCAGTTCAGTTAGGCGGGGTTTTATTGTACCTCGTATCTTTTTTCCTATTTATATTTTAGAAGCCTAAATAACATCACATTGCTTAAAAATTATCACACAAACAAAAATAATGAAACGTTTGGGAAGCAAAAAGATTTCTTTCTTACGGCTTCAGATGCCTTCATAAACCGAAAGAAGTATGAGGACGCAATTAAAAAATAGATGACCGAATTGGCCTTCAGAGAAATATATAACAGCCATAATATCAAAGGCAACAGAAGCAATGCTTTCAAAACAACCTATTTATGTTATTAAGTGTGAAAAGAAAACTGTCTCATTTTCTTGGATATTTCAGCATTAATTAGTCCAACTTAGCAAATCCGCGAAGAGGCTGGCATATAATTTCACATGAAGGTACAGGGTGTTCCAAAATACTATTATTAATATATGCAGGACTGAAAGATGATTGAAGCTGTTTTTTTGCCAGAATGTCTATTAGTAATGAAAGCCATTAAATATTGCTGATTATTTCTCTGTTTACACCTTTTAGTTCCTCTAAAATAAGTATCTAGATCCTCCGAATATATTCTTCGTGAATCCCTTCCTACCGGAGGAAAGGAATCAACTGCAAGTGTCATTTAAACCAAAGAGAGACGGAAGCCAAATTGAGAAATCATTCTGTTTATAAATATTTCACTTCTGGTAAACTCTGGTTTACGATATTCAGAAAAATATAATATGCCTATAAACTTTCTAGTATAGTCAATATGATTTACTTATAGTTGCTGTGAGATAGAACGCACTTTTTACTTTCTCTAACAATTACTTCAAGCAGGTAGAGGAAATCCAAAATTCCATCAAAAAACCGGAATTTCATATTTTGAGGACCTCAGAATTTCTGGAAAAATTCTCTCTCAGCCCGTCTCTCTCTCGCTTTCTGTATACATAAAGAATTACTCAAAACCCAAACGTCAGATGGATATCAAACTTGATATATTTGGAAGAGGTTGGAAGCAGGAATCCACTAAGCACTTCAGCCTAAAAAGCACAGCCTGATATTTAAGTTCTGAATCTTCCTAGAATGCGACAGGAATATTTTTCGGGAAATCTATCTAATTTCAAACTACTCCTTGTATAAAAGATTAACTAAAAATTACCCTAATTAGTTTTATTAAAATACCGTAGGCTTCAGATATTTGCGTCAGTAGTAGGATGTAGGTATACGTATCTTGAATTTTCTGCGAATAGCTGTTGAATTCACCTAATAACGAGAGCGACGGATGTTTGCGTATTATACAGCTATTATAATGACAATTCATTCTAAATAAAATTTATTGTAATCCATTATTCAACATATATTTTAAACGAATGTTGTATAATTTTGTATAACTGTTAAACAAAAGGGGTGGACAAAACTTACCATACCCAAAATGTAGATCCACTTAAAACACACAAGTTATGGCAAATAGATAAGACTTTTTTGTGGCGTTAAATTGAGGCAGTATTTTTAACACTTAAAGATTTTAATCAAATTATATAAATATAAATTCAATCAGCCCGCCTTAAAACAATATGTGTATGCAACAATATCTAAAAAGTGTATATTACAATCATTGTATATCTTTATATTATTGTATCCATGTGTAATAGTATTATGTGAATGTATTACGTAATTTAATAACATAGGAGCTGTGAGAAATAGGTTTAAAGTTATTAACAATGAGGTAACCTTGAGGCAATAATGAGTAAGGAAGTTTAAATGCTACTAGTCATTATTAGAGCAGCAATAATGTAAATTTTGAGACAGTTTAAAAATAGCCAATCAGCAACTAAAGAAAGCTTTAGTTAAATGAAGGTATTCTATTGGACTAGGATTAGCCAATCAGAGACTTGAAATAGAGAAAGTTACAAATTTAGACGGTTGAATTCAGTTCACTTGCTTCTAGACAGTGCTCATAACCAGACGCGAGATGTGTCCTCGAGAAATTAATTACGTATTCGTGTGAGACAAAAATAGTATACGTGTTAAAAGTGCAAGTATTAAATAAAAGAATCTCACAGCTCTCGATATCAGTGAAGTGCTATTTAATTTGTATCGAGGATTAATAAAAAGGAGTGAATTAAAACATAAAATCTGTGTAAGCCTAGATTCTTCAGTCGCACCACAACCCTGCCAAGGCTTCCATTTCTCTAACAAAAATACTGATGCAGCCGAGGCAAACATAAATACGATACGTATAATAATATCTAATAATATCTATTGTATAATATCGTATAATATCTAAAGAAACAGTTAAATTACAAAGCTAATATTTTTAAACTTGGGGCGAAGGCTACCGGAAATCGGGTACTATACCTGCGATTGCAACTACTTCAAGTTCGGCTCCCAAACAGTTGAAATATAATACATCTTCTTCAAACTGGCTTTCAATACGTAGCAGCAACTACCTACTTCAAATTGACGTCCATACGTTGTGCAAACAACGTAAAGAAAACCTCTACTTCAAATTGGTTCACAAACGTGGAGCTAAATAAATATCTACTTCAAACTACTTCCGAGATGTTGCTGTGATTTGCTTGAATTTTTCAACACTTTCATCATGCACTTTTTGCAGTGCTAAGTCACCATTATTTTATTTCTCGTGATGTCAAGTAAAAAGTGAAATTTCAAAGCTAGCATATATCGACCTACTTTTTAAAGATCTGACTACCCTTCAGCCTCCTATTTCCCTTGTGCCCATAATGAGGTATGTATGTAACGAGATCAAATCATATGAAGTTAGCAGATCAGATTTTTATTTATCTTGTCTCAAAAATTTTAGTTTTATCGCTTGAAAAATAGAAAGAAAGGAAGCAGTATTACTCCTAAATATCTCAAAAAATCAGCTGCAGATATTTTCTATAGTAAGAGCAAAATTATCAGAGAGCATAAAATAAGAGGAGGCAGCAATAAGCTTGATTTGTTAACGAAATGGTAAAACACAAATGTATTTCTGCATCATTGATTCTAATTCATTATTCCTTGCTTTAGTCACAGCAATTTTATTTATACTCCAAGTTATTGATATATATATATATATATATGTATATATATATACATATATTACTAAGTTGTTATTTATGTATTTATGACGTGGTTTCATTTGTTAATTATATAAATTGTATACTTATATAATCGTAATATAATTGTATATTATATAAATTATATATTTTTTAAGTATTAGGTATTTATGGTACCGAGCGGGATGGCTCAGGCGGTAACGTCTGTGGCCCAAATTCGGGAGGTCCCGGCTTCGATCCCCGGCGACCGTCCACTCTATTCCATAGGTTTTTCGCGGTTTTCCCGGGTCGTCAGTTGAATGCTGGAGTGGTTTCCTTCATTCTACGAATTTCCTCTCCCTCAATTTCGTCCCATTAATCATTCCATTCATCCCTCACCCCCTTTTGTCTGTTTCAGGGTTGGAAGTGTCGGCGCGGGTGTTTCGGGCATCGGCAGGGGAAAAGGATGCTCTCTGTGAACTTTCTCCGTCCTCGAACTTTGGCTGGTTGCCCGGGTATAAGAACCCCCTCGGGGGCGTTGAACTCTATGTGGGGCGGGATCCCCGGTATGCCTGTCTGACTGCCGGGGCATCTATATCTGGAAACTGTAGGGATCCTGCCATTACTGTGCCGTCACACCGGTTCCGGCCGCACGGTGTCTCCCTTCGCCTCATCCCTTCCTCCCCGGGGCACACCCTCGTGGTGTGTCGATACAGTATTCTCATTGCTAGATCGGTGCCGAATCCCCTCCGCTTTACAATCCAAGCATTTATGATCTATTCCTCGCTAAGGTCTTCTAATTGAGAAACGAATTATGCATACTTAAGGATCCATTCCAGAATTTGCGTAACAAACCTCAATGCTGCTCTTTAAATATTACTTTCTTAAAAGATTTTAACAATTATCAATGGTTTAATTTGGTTTGTATTAAAAGTTTGCTTCGTCTTGAAAGGACGCAAGTTATGATTCTATTTTTCCACAGAAATTTTTTCTGATATCTTAAGTTAGTTTATAAATACTCCGCGTATTTTAAGCGTTTTATGGGACAAGGTTGGCAGCTCTAGTCTGAAGTTTGAAGCATTATGAACACATTTTCGTCAGGTTCAAATATCTACGAAACAACTTTTCTAACATTTCCCCGCTCTAAATATTAACGAGAATTACGCAAAACACTATTTATGTGATATTTTCCCGCGATTTACGAGCAGCTTAGAGAAAATCCCGTCAGCAACTAAAGAAGCAGGCTTACACCCTGTACACATATATGTTTTTTGTGAAGATGAAATAAATACAGAATATTTGTCGCATAAGAGAGTTTGGTGCCAACTGAGAGAATGTTGTGATTTTTATTTTACTGACTGAGGCGACACTTATGCGCAGTTCACATGTCTCTCCTTGCATCTCATCTTCCTTTCTCTCTCTCTCTCTCTCTCTCTCTCTCTCTCTCTTCGTCTCCATTAAAAATGTTCCTCATTTCCGTTTGCGTCAGAAGCATAAACCGTTTTTCAAAAGTGCTCTTCTTCGGCTCCATCATCATTATTATTATTCGCTTTTTATAAAGTCTGAATCGCAACTCCTTAATTGCTCTCTATATCTTTCACACACTCTCCCAGCCTCTCCAGGTTTTCGCATGATGATACCCGGCGTGCGAGGGTCGCATCAGTTGATTCTCCAGTGGTACTTTTATTCTCCTTTTGGAAGATTACCATGTATGCAGAATATTAATTCCAAGATATTTTGACACCTCGTAAAATCTTGCTTCTTTCCCTTGCAATTAAAATAATTTCATGGTATCTTGTGAAGAAGCAGCGGTTATTTCATAGATGGCAGCACCTTGCATTAGTCGTCTAGATATGTATATCTAATAAAATGCTGGTGCGCAAAATACAGGGGCAAGATGCAAGGGACCAGTTTGAGGCAGTGTTTTTAACACTAAAATGATTTCAGTCTAATTGTATAATATATTATAATTCAACAACAGCCCGCTTTAAAGCAATATGTGTATGTAACAATATATAAAAAGTGTATATTACAATCATTGTATATGTTTATATTATTGTATTCATGTGTAATAATGTTATGTGAATGTATTACGTAATATAATAACGTAGGAGATGTGAGAAATAGGTCAATAGTTGCTAATAATGAGGTAACCTTGAGGCAATAATGAGTTTGAGAGTTTAATAATGTTACTTGTGATTCTTGGAGCAACAATAATGAAAATTTTGAGACAGTATAAAAATAGCCAATCAACAACCAGAAAAAGCTTTAGTTAAATGAAGGTATTCTATCGGGGTAGGATTAGCCAATCAGAGACTTAAGATACAGAAATTTACAAGTTTAGGCGGTTGAAATCAGTTCAGTTGCCTGCAGACAGTGATTGTAACCAGACGCAAAGGTGTCCTCGAGAGATTTAATACGTGTTCGTGTGAGACGAAATAGTTTACGTATTAATAAAACTTTCTCACAGCTCTCTCTCTATATCAGTGAAGTGTTATTTAAATCGTATCAAGCATTAATAAAAGGAGTGAAGTAAAATTATAATCGGTGCAAGCCTACATTCTTGTCGCATCACAACCCTGCTAAGAGAAACGTGTCTCTAACAATAATACTGACGCAGCCGAGGCAAACAAATATATAATATTTAAAGAAACAGTTAAATTACAAAGTTAATTTTTTTAAACTTGGGGCAAAGGCCACCTGAAAGTACATTTGGGGCGAAGCCTACCGGAAAGCGGGTACTACACGTGCGGTTGCAACTACTTCAAATTCGGCTCCCCAACGGTTGAAATACAATACAACTCCTACTTCAAATCGGCTTTCCATACGTAGCAGCAACAAACCTTCTACTTCAAGTTACAGATGAACGTAATGCACATAGGCAAAATATGTGCATATTATTATTATTATTATTACTATTATTATTATTATTATTATTATTATTATTATTATTATTGCATGTTAAGGCAACCAACCGGTTAATTCTAAAAAAATTATAAGTACACTTATAACGTTTATTTAACCTTCAATTATGTAAATCGGGGTGGCAGTATACATTTGGTGTTGATATGTAGAGCAGTTTTGAAAGTATGACCTTTTTTTAAACAAAATTTCAGCAATTTACAATAAATAGTCTTATGATGTCACTTTTAAAATATTAAATGTAATGATAAAAGTTTGAATTATATTTGGCTAAATAAGCGTACTCTAAAGAAATCTCACAAAGGGAGCATGTTTTATTTTCTTTTTATATTTTATTATTACTTTCTCTACTACGTGTAGTAAGTAGGGGAAGTACTGTATTCTGCCCAAAAATTCGATATCGAGATTTCACCGGAAATACATGCTTTGAGGTGCCTGAATCCAAATAAAGCATTTTTGAAAACATGTCCATGTGTGTGTCCGTGAAAGGCATAACTCAAAAACGAAAAGTCGGATAAATACCAAACTTAGTATTTGAGTTTACTATCTTCCAAGGATGCGACGCAGAGATTTTAAAGAAAATCCCCCCACCTCAGATTACCCTTTACATGGAAAATATTTCGAAAGTTTTGATTTTCTCAAAAATGTTTTAATGGTTTTTATTAAAATATCATATGTTTAAGATCTTATTATGGCAAATGAAATGTATATCTTGAATTTTTTGTAAATGTTCCCAAAAGCCCTCTTCATTCTGAATGACTTTCGCATACTGGTAAACCGTAAGAGATTGACAAAGTGTTTTACACATAAAATGTAGTTCTCGTTAATACACAGAATTTATGACATTTACATTTTTTTGTGGAGTGAACCATTTCCGAGATATTCCTTGCTATTTCTTCGACTTTTCTCAAGTGGGAATTCGTTATTCTTTTTTTTATTTTATTATTATTTTTTTATGTTCTGGACATGCAAAGAGAATGGAATACTCCACACAGCAACCAACTCTTAAAAGATCTGACTATCGCTTAAAGCCTACCATATTCCCCTTGCACCTACAAAAAAAAATTATTCTAAATCACTCTATGATTGAAGTCTTTAGTATCATAACATAATATACCAGAACTCACCCAGAAATCTATTTTATATATAAGCTTTTCTATCCGTATAATTATAACATATACCCACATCAGATTAAATTTCAATGTATAGTGAGTGAAATGGCATAACTGTTCAGTATGTTACCATCTAGCGAGATTTATGTCAAACTGAAAAGCGAACGGGGGTTCCCAACTTCCCGCCCTTGCACTCTCGCACGAATAACTTTTCTGCAGTAGTTTGCTATCATCTGGTGACGTTGACGTAAATTTGTTGCTGAGAGATGGATGGGAATGGTAAGGGCAAGTGCACGTCTTAAACTGTGCACGACCACTATGTACTTCACCCATAAGGAAATTACGTAATACCAGTTGCGCATGCGCAGAAGCCCCTAAAAACGCGCACAAGTCAACTTGTGCTCGAGACTCTGTTGTCATATCTCATCGAGTTTAGAGAAGAAGCGCGGTAGATTTAAACGCTGTAGATTTTAAATTACCGTATCTGTGTTGCGTGTAAAAGCATCCAAAGAAAAAATAACCAATAAATCCACAAGGTGTCAAAATTAGGGTGTTCACGTACTTTTGTACTCTTACACGCAGCTACCATTGATCTATGCACTGGTGTTCAAAAGTTTCGCTTCACGCACCATCGTAGAAAAAAAAATACATTACGTGATTACTAATATGTTAAATATATTGTGCAATGAACAATTATACGTATATTTTACAGTTTAGAAAAAGAAGTTTTATTTGTAGTTGCTCTTTAATTACTATGGTTCTTAGCGTCCCATTCTATACTGGGCGTGAAAGACCGAAAGGTTTGCTCAGAGGCCTCTTTATCAGACTTGAGGCTCTTTTACGTGCCGTAAATCTACGACACGGGTCACTGGCTTTACTTCCCTTCCGAAAGAAGTCATGCTATGGATTTTTACGCCCGAAAAAAGCTATCGCCCTCCGCCAGATTTGAATCCGCGACCATGGTACCACTACACCATGGAGGATGGCGTTACAATTAAAAACAAGTCTATTAAGCTATACAAAACATTAACTACATTCTTTATATTCGGATCAAGATAATCTCTGTATTTCGGATAGTATATTTCTGTCAGTTTATCTTTCTTCTATTTTTTCCAAACTGAGAACTAAATGAGATAGGGTAGAGAGTATGCAGCGGAACCTCGAGCACTGCGGCATACGGGAGATCTGTTGCGGTTACACCCTCAAGGAGGAAGGGATGAAGGAACAACATAAAGCTATAGGCCGCAGGCAGACAAGCCTCAGAGAATGGTTCCTGGCTAGAAGATCCGATCCACTACTAAAGCTGTCCAGAGAGGACGATGAACGACCCGTCCAAACAAGCAGCCCTTAGTGTTCACGGGGAATACTCTTTTCTTGGAGCAAACATTCGCACCAACTGTCCGGCAGCTATAAATAAAGAAGCACACTTAAAGAGAAGGAAACAGAATGAAAGGGGAGTGAGGGAAAGGAAATCGTGGTAGATTGAAAAATCACCACAACATTCGCCTATCGGAATTTTTTCCACTGCTGGGAGGCGTGGAGGCATGCAATGCTCCTTGAGGCTAATTGAGGATATTTTTACAGAAATGGTGTCGGTTGAGGGCCTGGAGCCCCTATGCAGTAAGCGGCCTTATTGACCATATGCCTCCGCTCAATGCACTCTGCCCAGGATGTCCTGAGTTGGGTGGACGGAGGGAGGCGGAGATTGCAACTGCCGTATTGTTGTAACATTATTCGCAGTTGACCGAAAAAAACATTTATTTATTATTACTAGTATTACTATGTATAGGTATGAACGAAAGATGTGATAAATTAATATGTTTGGTCTTTATTTTCCGCTTACATGGAATAAGCTTTGTTATTTTTAATTTTATAATAAATGGCGCTAATGGTTTTGATTAAATATTATACATTTAAGATATTTAATGACAAATAAAATGCATATGTTGAATGTGATACATTATTTCTTTCGTCTGCATTTTCAAGTCCAGGCCCGGCCCGAGACCGAGAAACATTTTTTAAATTAAGCCCGAACCTGAACCGCGGGCCGGTCCGGTCCTAGGCCCGAGCCCGTGCTGACCTCTACTTCACAGGCAATATCATATGCACTAAACGGAGTGCTAAGCTAGCTGTGGAAGGGAGAGGACGTGTGAGGAGTTAGCTCTTGGAGTGGAAGGAAAAAGGGAGTAAGAGACAATGGGAATAAGCATTGAGGTATACAGAGGGAGAATTGGAACTTTCAATCTATTGGATTTAGACAGTAACAAGGCGGGAACATTAAGAGAAGGGAGTGGTATTGAACTAAGGGGCAAGAAGATATTAGATAAATTCTGGAGCAGAACTGGGTCACAATAGGGATGCAAAAAGTCAGGAAGTTAGGTTTCTGGAACTACGAGGGTTTGAAAAACAAGATTTTTACGGGAAAACTACAACAGTTGTTGGATAAGGTTGATTGTCTGGGCGTAGTGGAAACTTGGCTAAAGGGAGAAACAATAGAGTTAAAGGATTTTACTATATTGGGCTAAAAGGAGAAACAGGAACAGTGAAGAGGAGAGTGTCCGGAGGCGTGGGCTTTTTTGTAAGGAAGTCCCTAAATAAAGTAATAAGAGAAACATGGTCAAGGATGAAAAACGTGATGTGGGTGATAATAGAAGATAAACAGATTTTTGAGAATATTATATGCCTAGTTATAGTGTATAATCCACCAGCTGCTTCGGAATACCATAACGCTGATTTGCTGACGGTGCTAGTAAGAGATATGGAGAGGGCTAGAGAGAAATACAGGGAAATGGAAGCTGTAATAACAGGAGATTTTAATATTAGAATAGGCGAGAGAGATAGACAGTGATAAAAGAACAAAGAGAGCGTATTGCTTGGGTTCCAGCGGGTGTGTGGAGGTTAAAGGGATGAGAAAAGATTTCCAACAGAACTTGTGTCCAATTTGCGGAGGGAAGGAAGATTTGGAACATATGTTTGAATGTAAAGGGACAGAGCTTTGGAGGAAAGAGTGTTTAAGTGAGAAATTGTTTAAATTAAACAGAAAAGTAGCTTTAATTAAGCTTTTTAGCAAAGGCAGTAACAACACAGGTGAGTATTTAAGTCAAGTTAGGAGGAAATGGCTGTGTTCCTTAAGAAGAGAAGAAAATGCGACTTAGGATTTAGATGTGTGTGAAAATAAAAGTTTAGTAGCACTAATTCGAACATTGCACACGTTTAAACCCTAAATGGATACAAGGAAAATTGGGTTCTGAGTATGGCTATGATAACAGCTTGGGCTGATGTTAGCCATATTGTGTTTATGGTGGCTTAGTACAAATAAATACATACATCACTAAACTTGCATGGAGAACGTGTGGAGCAGCACTTGTCAACAACCAAAATCACCAGGAAGCGTCTGAGGATGTCTGTGCTGGCTACCATTGCGTAGTAATACCGACTGCGTTGCGACTGTATTTGGGTCTCAATTTATATTATTCTCTTTGAATAGAACTACCCTTATATGAATTTTTGTTTGCTTGTAAGCTAAAACGCAGAATCATTTTTCCTGAAAAATTATCAGTGACAAATCACTTGACCTTATGTGCTATGGAAGAGAGAGTGAGAGGGAGAAGGAGGGCGGGAGCAGGTTGGTGCTAGGAGTAAGGGCCCATTCACAATGAAATGTAAGCGCAGACGTAGCATAAGCGCAAGACTTTACATTCATGTTATTTGATGGAAGCATTCACATAGAGTCACGCAACGCAAGAGTTTACAAACTCCAAACTTTATGCTTGCGCTGCGTGCATAGAGAATGAATTCTTCAATTTTTATCTCTTTGCATTGCCTGCTGTTCAACAGCAGACGATTGCGATGCGAGACTTTAGCCGTTAATGTACGCGTACACTATTTCATTAGGCCGTGCCACACAAATTGTGGGTCACCATCTCTCATTTCTCTCAAGAGGTTATGGTAGTCTCCTTACTGGATCCTCTTTCATTTAGTGGATGATCCCGGCATGTGTGCCTAGATTTCTTGGCTCACAAATCATAAGGCGCAAAGAGATAATGAACATTGCATTAATATAACTTGTGCAGCTGTATCATCACGTATATAACTTGCTGCTGTTTCCAGACATTATTCCGTATGCGGGAAGGAGGTATGAAATTTTAGGAAACTTATGAAACCGGGGTTTTTTTAATACGCAGAGTTGATTGTGTACTATCCTGGGTTCTTAAATTCTGCAGAAGTTATTGCTTTATCAAAAATATTAGGCCCTTCTTGGCTACCGCTTAGCTTTTGCGGAAATCTTGTCAGAAGATATTGCAAACGTGATGAAAAAGAAATGGCTAACGGAATGTGGCGAAACAAGGAAAATGTAGCTAAAGTGGATCATTCGAGTTTAGACGCGCGGATCCTATGGCTACGCCCTGTCGTCGCTCTCTCTCCTAAAAAGCAATTCTCGGCTAAGCGTTGAGGCTGAGGGTCCTCAATCCCTTGGCTACGCCTTGCGGCTTAGGGCCCTCGATGTTACAATGTTGGCAGCAGAATGCCAATGATAGCAACGCTAACATGATGCAAGTACGTGAATTACATGTTGATAGGAAAAAAGTGTTCACTACCCACATACGGAATAATGGCCCAGTTTCCATAGTACTTCCACAACTACTTTCAATGTTTTGGTTAAACAGTCGTGATGTCACTAACGCTACGGGCGGCTGTTGGGCGTATGTATTTTTTTTGGAGCTACTTATTTATAAAATATTGAGTAAACTTTATTATTTGGTATTGTTGGTTATATTATTCAATCTGAAACTTGCGATGCACTCGGAACATTTCCGCAATTTTTTTAAGGATCTAGAGGCCCGTGCAAACTTCTTGCGTTACGCCTACGGCTGCATTATGAATGGTGTTCCCTCACGCCTGCTGCATTACGTTAGCGCTTACATTTCATTGTAAATGCAGCCTTAAGCTGCAGATTTTGCTAGTTCAGTATCATGCTAATAGCGGTCGTTTGTCCAAAATAAAGTTGAATACCATACAAACGGCCAAACATTAGAATAAAATGCCTTTTTACGAACATGTCCGTCATTATTGGCGAGAATGAAGGGTGTTGAACTCCGGACTGTGTGATGTATGGCATTAGGAGACCGGTATAGCACGGGTGGTCTCTGTGTTTGCCTTTGGTTATCAGTTTCCGTGACTGTGACGTCCTCGCTTACTCTCCCAGTTAATTACCCAGATTAGAGGAAATATATTGCTGTACAGCGCCACAGAACGTGACCGCGACTACAGACACACTTTGACGGGTTTTTACTACATGCTTTACAACTTGGAGACACCTCTCCTTTGGGACGACGGAGACAGTGCACAAAATGAAAAACAAAGACGGGTAAAAGGTTCCACGAATTACAAAGTTCCTTCAATGATGGGGTTAAAGGACAGTGCTGGGAACAGACATTGTCTCATGCGAATTAAGAACATAGCAGGTGCAAACAAAACAAACAAAAAAAAAAAGGAAAAAACCAAGAAATAAACATTCTGGCCGAACTACCTCCGCGGATCAAAATAGTGTTTTTTGTTTCTTTCGTAATTTGCTTAACATTCGAATCTGCACAATTCAATCCTCATGGCCCTTTCTTTGAATGATCCGAGGTAAATATCGGAAAACAGAAGTTATGTGTAGGTACTCTACAACTGAAGCGAGCGTGAGTTAGTCCAGTTTTAAGTTTTAATAGCATAATCTTCCAGGAATAAGGGTGAAAAATTTATTATCTAATACTTGTCTTGACTAAAACCTGCTACGTAGGCGGCGGAAGAAAGGTTTCGCACTGAAAAGATAGGAAGTTTAAAACTTACAATTCAAATCAGAAGTGGCAAGACTTTCTGTAAGTAACTCCACATATGAATTGCAGTACAGGTGAGATTATAATATAATTTTATAAATAAACAAACAGGAGTATTATTAACTATAATTAATTATATTTTCTATACAAGCTTTCGACAGAGTAATACAGAATGATTCAAAAATACATTTTTTTGGGTTCATTTTTATAGCCCTCTTTTAACTCCTATGGTTATATTGAGGTCTTTAACTGAAACATTTGACACTGTTCTTACTCTTTGAACTTAGGTTAGGTAGGTAGGTTTTATCGTTTTTAACTTATTTTCACACTCACATTCGCTCTCATATCCACACTTTCAGTCTCTAGGGAAGGTAGGAAATAATCCTAATTAAAAAAAGCTCCACCCCGAAACCTTAGGGTGAGAAGTCAGCTCGATGGCCACTCGACCACGGAGGCATACAAAACAATGTTTTATTATAGTGCAGTAAACACTAATTATATTAATGTAAAATCATAAATATATGAGATAAATGTGTATAATGGAACATTTTATGCAACCCGGGAAAACATTTCGCTTCTTGAAAATTACTTCTGCGACGACATTCTGCCAGCCTACGATTTAAATCCTAAAATAACGTTTATAACATTTTAACTGGAGCATTATTAACTTCTCTGCTAATAGTGTTCTTTAAGATCTATAAGAGAGCAAGATGGTGCACAGCACACGCGGCTAACAGTTTTCGTGGCAATGGAGACATTGTATGGCCTCCAAGATCCCTAGATTTCCCTGACGTAAGGTTGATTAAAATCATCCGAAAAGCTTTGTAGACCTTAAAGGCAACCTTATCACGCAAATTGATGCTATACCAGTTGAAATTCTGCATAAAATGTACCATTATTGGCATTCATCTCATATATTTATTAATTTATATAAATATTGTAATTAATGTTGCGGAGAAGGTTTTCGGTATGGAAGCACATAGGAACCTACTGACCCCCAGGAGGAAAGGGTGAAGCGAAGCATGCATGGGGTGACTAGATCCGGTGCAGCAGGTTCCGATGCAGGCGGGATACGTAACGTTTCCAGGTGTGAGATCCCGACACTGGCGGGACCAACCACACAAGCCTTCCTCCCCAAGGAGTGCAGGGGGTTCGTCACACGCCTCGTCATGCCGCACACTTATCTGAAGTGAAGGAAATAAGAGGCAGGAAAGTTCGCGGGATTACAGAAACCACTGCGGTATTCGCATACCGATCTGGGGAAAACGCGAAAAAAATCGAAGATCAGAGTGGCCGGTCCAATGGGAATCGAACCCGGGACCTCCCCGAATGTGAACCTCGCAAGTTATAGTGGAGCTATCTCGTTTGGTATTAATGTTTACTAAACAATTTTAAAATATTGGTTTCATTGAATCATCCTGTATTAAACGTATCTCGTGCAGTGAAGTTATCATACAATGTTAAAACTGATACCTGGCTGTTCCTGTGTTTAGTGGTTAACCGAACTAGTGTCTAAATCATTAGTAGAGCTGGGAATTTTAGGTGCTGCACGTTAATTTTTTTTCTATAAAAATGGTAAACTGATTTATCTTGCAAAGAAATCATGAAATAAGCATTCATAATATGTTTTGGTTGCACCTTTTTCACCTTTTTCTCATTTTTGTACGTTTTCTCCTTGTTTTCGCTCCTTTGCTATGTTGTGTTTTCCATAAAAATTAAAAATCTATGTATATAATAAATGTAAAAATCTCCTGCTTAGTGAATGTTTTATTAGAATTCACAGATGCCATGGTGGCATCTCATTACTTCCAGTTCAGTACATTCCTGCAAAGTTAAACCTTTTAAATTAGTTTGCAACTCAATGAACTGCTTAGGATACAAGAATATGTTGAAACTACAGGACTTGCTCTTCCTAATTCCTCAATTATCGCTAGATGAGATACTTGGATAATGGCGGCAGTGTTTATTTGTTGAGGCAGTAATTTTAACACTTAAATAATTTCAGTCTAATTATACAATATATAATTCAATAACAGCCCGCCTTGCAGCAATATGTGTATGTAATAATTTGTAAAATGTATGTAACAGTCATTGCATATGCTTATATTATTGTATCCATGTGTAATAATGTTATGTGATTATATTACGTAATTTACTAATGTAGGAGCTGTGAGAATAATAAGTTAAACGTTGCTAACACTGAGGTAACAATGAGGTAACCTTGAGGCTATAATGAATTTGAAAGTTTAAACGCTACTAGTCATTATTGGAGCAACAATAATGCAAATTTTGAGACAGTTTAACAATAGCCAATCAATAACCGGAAAAAGCTTTAGTTAAATGAAGGTATTATATTGGAGTAGGATTAGCCAATCAGACATTTAAACACAGAAATTTACAAGTTTAGACGGTTGAAATCAATTCAGTTGCCGTGTATTGAGTTATACTATTTTGTGTGAGAAAAAAAATAGTTTACGTGTTAAAAAGTGTAATTAATTAATAAAAAGAATCTCACAGCTCTCTATATCAGTAAAGTGTTATTTAAATCGTGTCAAGCATTAATAAAAGAATTGAAGTAAAATTATAATCTGTGTAAGCCTATATTCTTGTCGCATCACGCCCTGCTAAGGGAAACATGTCTCTAACAATAATACTGACGCAGCCGAGGCAAACATAAATATTAAATATTTAAAGAAACAATTTAATTACAAAGTTAATATTTTTTTAAACTTGGGCAAATGCACCTGAAAGTACATTTGGGGCGAAGGCTACCGGAAATTGTTTACTGTACGTGAGGTTGCAACTACTACACGTTCGGCTCCCCTACATAAGAAATATAATACAACTCCTACAACTAAATAACCTTTCTCATTGTAACCATTTTAAGACTATATGCAATTTATTAGATGCTTTACCAAATGGCAATTTTTCGGCTGTGAAAAAGGTTCAAAGGACTAGCGGGTCTAAAGAATTACAAGATGAACTGTGTGTGGTTACTTTTTCCTGGCAACTACTATTTGAAAACCGCAGGAGCAGTGCTCAGTGAGCTGTTCTGATGGACGTGAAGGAAGCACTGGAAGGTATTTGAAAACGAAAGCTGGAGCAGAAGATAGCCAAAAACTCTAATGTTAAGGATGTTGCAACAAACAAGCATCTGTATTACTGACTAAAACAAAATAATCAGTACTTATATCTGTTGACATGTTACGTTCATTTTCTATTTCTTTAATAATCGGAAGTGTGGCCTAACAGACGACGAAATAAAATAAAAAAGTTAAAATATTGAACGTTATATGTTTTAACATTTTTCTGGACTAATGAGTTTAATAGCATTGTACTCTGTGACATTTTAGCAGGATTGTTTAGTACATGAGCGAATTTTGTGGAATCATTTGTCATGCAATTGACTTTTTAAAATAAATATAAGCATTTTAAATTTGCATCTTTTCCCGATAAATTAGGCATCTTTTATGCAGCTTTTTGGCCAATATTTTGCACCTACAATTCCTATCTCTCATTAGGCCCTGGATGGAGAGGGACATTTTTTCAATATTTAGAATCTTTGCCCATCCTGCCTACAAGTCAGAACTACAAGGAAAGAGTAACTGTGTTGTTATTCTATGTACACAATAAAAATAATAACTAACGACGACAACAACTCTCAGCAATGCAGAGGTAATGTCTGGAGACCTGTGTTCAAATCTCGTTTGTGGAGAGTTGTCTGGTATGATTATTTAGGGGGTTCCCTTGTTCCTAGAGATACATGTCGGGCAAATCTCATCTCAGGGGACCTTGGGCTCATTTGAACATCGCTTAATAGCTGATATATTAAAAGGCACGCTAAAGGTTTCTGAAAAAAAATCTGATGTGTTACACTCACATGATTTCTCTACTCTTGTACAAACTATTTTTACAAATGCTTATTCTCCATCTACTTCATGTTAATCGAGATAAACATTTGCAGACTCTATCTTATTGCTAATTTTCTTGTACATGTAAGGAGAATATATATTTACAAGGGCAATATAGAAATACAGTAGCCTTTAAGCATCGACATATATCTTAATAGCTGGTTGCTAGGTGCAGCACCATTCTCTTTCCCACAGATTAATACTCTTTGCATATCCAAGACAAAAAAAATGAATAACGAATTTCCATTTGAGAAAGTAAATATTGAAAAATTTAAGGCAATAACAAGCAATACATAATCTACATGAATTGTGTATTTTAACGCGATCTACAATTTTTGTGTAGTAAAAGTCGTTCAAAATGAAGAATACTTTTGGAGACATTTCCATAAAATTCAAGATATACATTTTATTTGTCATAAAAATATCTTAAACATATAACATTTTAATCAAAATCGTTAGAACCATTTTTGAGAAAATTAAAATTTTCGAAAAATGTTCCATGTAAAGGGTAATCTGGGGTGGGGGATTTTCTTGAAAACCTTCGTGTCGCATCTCTGGAAGATACTGAACCTAAATACCAAGTTTGGTGTTTATCCGACTGTTCGTTTCTTAGTTATGCTGTTCACAGACACACACACGGACATGTTTCCAAAAATGCTTTTTTTTTATTCAGGTGGTCTCAAAACATGCATTTCCGGTGATATCTCGGTATCGAATTTTTGGGTGGAATACAATACTGACGTGATACATTCACATAACTGTCTTCACCCTCTATCTTTATTAATGGGTATACAAACTATTCTTACTAAAGCTTATTTTTCTATCTACGTAGTCCAAAAAAACGTTTGCAAAAACAGCTACATTACACATTTCGTTGTAACTACAAGAGAACAGCGATAGTCAAATGTATAAGAATTGAATGCTATATGCTGGCCTTAAAGTTTCATACTCTTTCCATGCAATCGCGAGAAACAAGTGAAAATCGATGGACTTTAAAGCATAAGTACTGAACAATTCGAACCTTTAATAACGGATATCTCAGAAACGGCTAATGCCACAAAAAATTATTTTAACGAATTGTATTTTAAAGAAATCTACATTTCTTGTGGGTACGTTTTCGTCTACCGCTTAATGTTTTGAAGTTATACAAGATTATACGAAATTCCTTCCGAATAAAGGTTATTCCTAGGCTATTCCCAGAAAATTCAAGATATACATTTTATTTGTCATGTAAATATATTTCATATACGGTATTTTAATGAAAATCGTTCCAACTATTTTTTGGAAAATCAAAATTTTCTGAAAATGTTTATGTAAAGGATAGTTAAGGTGGGGGGATTTTCTTGAAAATCTTGATGTCGCACTCAAATACCATGTTTGACATTTATCCGAGGTTTTGTTTTTGAGTTATGCTATTCACAGACAGACACACAGATAACACATACGGACATGTTTTTGAAAAGTGGTTACTTTGGATTCAGGGCGCCTCAAAATGTGCATTTCCGGTGAAATATCGGTATCGAATTTTTGGGTGGATTGTAATAATTCCCGTACTTACTATACGTAGCAGAGAATGTAAAATCCGAAAAATATCTCGGAAATGTTTAACGAGAATTACACATTTTGTGTACTAAGGTTTTGTCTCTTACGGTTTACCAATTATACAACATATTCAGAGCGAAGATGACGTCGTAGGCTATTCCCAGAAAATTCAAGATATGCATTTTATTTTTCATGCAAATATCTTACACATATGGTATTTTAATAAAAATGGTCAGAGAAATTTTTGAGAAAATCAAACATAACGACATTTTTTCCATGTAAAATTATATTTTGTGGTGGACGGATTTTCTTGAAAATCGCTTTGCCACATCCTTAGAAATCCCTGAATTTAAATACCAAGCTTGGTATATAATCGACTTTTCCTTTTTTATTTATATTGCTCAAACACACACAAACATTTTTCTAAAACTGGTTTTTTAACCTCAGGGGGCCCCAAAACGGTATTTTCAGTGAGATCTCAATATAGAATTTGGAATGCAATACTTTCTCTACTTACTGTAAGTAATAAGTAGAGAAAATAATAGGATATGTTTTTCTCACAGGTGAAATTCGGTCATTGAAAGGGGGAACCAAATAAGACTGCTGAAAAAAAACCTTTCGAGACCGAATCTTCATAATATTTATCAAAAGGGAAGATTAAAACGTAGTTTATTGGTAGGTTGCTATCTTAGTAATTAATGAAGATATCGTAATGTATAAACGTTTAGAGATGTATTTAAAATACGATAACAATAATAACAATAATAATAATGTATCTGTTAAGAAAACAAAGAGAACGAAAAGAAACGAAAGTAAAGCTAAAGAAGGAAAAGCCCGACAATGCACAGAATGTGAAGACGTATTTTGCCCAAGAGAATGGCGCAGCTATTTGAGGATGAAAGCCGTATAAACTCTCTGTATAACTTGGAGTAGGAGGCAAATAATTGGAGAAAAAAGCAGATAATTATCACTAAGGGAAGACTAACAAAGTCGTGCAGTTGGCTGCGGTATCCGCCCCTAACAATGCATCGTGAATCTTACACCACGACAAATAAGAATGGAAAGCAGGAGAGCAGGTAATTTATCTGCTCTTAATGGTAAATTAATCGTATACTTTAAATCAGGGCGAACTGCCTGGCGACTCGGTAAATCAAAACGTAACACAAACAAAAAGAACGGTTGTTTACTAACGTCGTGTGGTCGTATTTATCACAGGTTCCTTTTCTAAATCACGCAAAAACCATCACAATAAAAGTCGGTTAAAGTTATCCCTTCTGTGCTTTTTCAGGCAAGAATGTCCATGTAACAGAATAATTAATGTATTAAAAATTATAGTTACATCTAACTCTGGAACACGTTATTTACCTTAAAGTCCATAGAATTAATATTTCTATAACTAACAGTTCAAACCAATGAGATACAAAAGAGCCTTTTTGCAGTTAAACACAATTATCTTACACTGTCCAAAATACAAGAATATGTACGGAATATTCGATAATATCTCCTTAGAATTTGGAGATTCAAATAACCCAATCCAAATATTAAACAAATTATTTGAAAGAGCATTTCATGTATAACTGTATAATTCCATAATATATAATTCAATTGGCTGCATTTATTTTACTACTATATTAACGGCTTGTCAATTTTTGGTATGTTAGCATTAAAGGATTGAAATGGCTTTTTTTTTTTTTTAAGTTTGATGTCCCTTAACGGACGTCATGACAGAAGGTGAATGGCTGAAATGATGAGCCAGGGTTCCAGAGAATCCACCGACACGGATGGCCGAGGTTGTTAAGACACGGACTCTTAACGGGAGTTGTGCGGTTCAAATCCCGACAAGGCTGTCCTCCCTGACTGAGGATTTCTTTTAAGGTTGTTAAGAGAAAACCCCAGAAAAAACTTTATTCAGGTAACTTAACTCAGATGTCGACACCCATGCACTATATAGGTGGGCAAAAGTAAACTATATTTCTTTGTGTGTACGATGTATTTCTAAAATCTTCTTTCAAAACATATGGTCGCTATAATGCCAAGGAGTTCTACAACGTAAACTACATTATGAAAGAAAGCAAGAAAGGAAAGATAATGCATAATACATTTATACATTAAAGAATGGCAATTTTCTCAAGCATTAAAAAGCTCATTTCAAAATCACGATATTAGGCACTGAAGGTGTGAAATGCTCCCCCCCCGTTATTCTATTAATGCAACATTGTAAGCAGACATTAGTTCTGCTTTAGAACTACTTTTCAGAACTTAACATTTTTAATATTTGAGTGTGTATGAAGCAATTATTGGGAAAACAAAAAATATTAAGGATTTATATTCTCAACAATAATGAAGATAAACATGTAATGTTGTACGTTGGCTTTATTCAGAATACAGAATACAGATTTCAAGAATATTGAGAAGGGATTGCAGGTTTTGGAGCTGACAATTTATACAAAGGGGACCTAAAACGTAATAAAATATCCGCTTTAAAGCTTTATTATTAGATATTTGAAGACATTTTAAAGTCACTTTTGGCTTCTGCAATCACATTAAGATATTCAAAAAGTTCACCGTTAGCAATCAGATACTTTTGATTTCGACACGAACAACACTGACTGTAGTATTGTCCACAGAGATTGTATTGCATAACATTTCAATTTCTTCCTGTAGTTCAGTTGCTTTTCTTTTGTACACTACAGGTTTGGTGTCCCTAGACTTTTACCATCTGGCAACGCTAAAAGTAAGAGGAACGTACAGAATTCAGAATGGTCTTTCGTCTCTACCATTTGTTGTTTGTTGATTCTTATCATAGCAACCGTCCACCTACTGGCGTGCTTAGAGTTAAATATTGATACCACAATTCTGTATGGAATTTCTTAAACCGCAATGAAGAGCACGTTAATAGTATGCGTACTTGTTTAGTCCCTTTTATATAAGAATTCGTGCAACATTTGTCCACGTTACACATTGAGTTAATACAAAATTAATCGTAGCTTATGTGCAAAAATCCTAAACGTAGATTCTTAGTATTAGTCCTCAAAGTATCAGTAATATATTTTATTAATATTAGGGCACTATTGCTATCACTAAACACACACTCACGAAATTTAACGCTGGTTGATTGCCTGTGTTGGTGAGTGGTCAGCGTTCTGATTTCTTAAATCAGAGGTCACAGGTCCGATTCCAGGCTGGTGCGAGGGAGTTTTTCTTTAATTAGAATTTTTATACCCTCCGCAGGGCCTGGAAGTATGCATAAGTAGGCGAATGTGACTGTGTTGCAAATTATAAGTTATTAAAAAAAATCAGCAGATCTACAGTCAACCAGTTATTTCTCAAATTAAAGCCCCGATGTGACGGGGGATATACAGATTAAATAAAGAAATGAAAAATAAAAAAATCTGATGTGTAAGACTCACATGACTTTCTCTACTCTTGTACAAACTATTTTTACAAACGCTTATTCTCCATATGCCTCATGTTAATCGAGATGTTAATCTTATTGCTAATTTTCTTGTAGATGCAAGGGGAATAGGTAGGTTTTAAGCGATAGTCAAATATTTTAAACGCTGGTTGTTATGTGGTGCATTCCATTCTCTTTGTATGTCAAGGACATAAAAAAATTAATAACGAATTTGAGAAAAAGTATAAGTATTGGAAAATTTAAGGGAATAACAAGCAATATCTCGAAAATGGTTCACTCAAGAAAAAAAATATATATGACAAGTTGTGTATTTTAATGCGATCTACATTTTTTGTGTAGTAAACTTTTGTCTATCTCTTATGGTTTACCAGTTATGCGAAAGTCGTTCACAATGAAGAATACTTTTGGAGACATTCCCAGAAAATTCGAGATATACATTTCATTTGTCATGAAAATATCTTAAACATATGGTATTTAATCAAAATTTTTGGGTGGAATACAATACTTCCCCTACTTACTATGCGTAGTAGAGAAAGTAAAAAATTAACTCGTATGTGCATTTAAGTTTCTTCTTACTCTCTTACTTCTTTATTACTTTATCTACTACGTATAGTAAGTAGGGCAAGTATTGCATTCCATCCAAAAATTCGATACCGAGATTTCAACGGAAATACATGTTTTAGACCCCTGAATCCAAAAAAAGCATTTTTGTAAACATGTCCGTGTGTGTGTCTACGTGTGTGTCCGTGAACAGCATAACTCAGAAACGAACAGTCGGATAAACACCAAACTTGGTATTTAGGTTCAGTATCTTCCAGAGATGCGACACGAAAGTTTTCAAGAAAATCCCCCCACCCCAGATTACCCTTTACATGGATCATTTTTCGAAAATTTTAATTTGTTAAAAATGGCTCTAACGATTTTGATTAAAATATCATATGTTTAAGATATTTTCATGACAAATGAAATGTATATCTTGAATTTTCTGGGAATGTCCTCAAAAGAATTCTTCATTGTGAACGACTTTTGCATAACTGGTACACCATAAGAGATAGACAAAATTTTACTACACGAAAAATATAGATCGCGTTAAAATACACAATTTATGCCATATACATTTTTGTTGTTGAGTGCACCATTTTCGAGATATTGCTTGTTATTCCCTTAAATTTTTCAATACTTTTCTCAAATGGGAATTCGTTATTCATTTTTTGTCTTGGATATGCAAAGAGTATTAATCTGCGGCAAAGAGAATGGTGCTATACCTAGCAACCAGCTATTAAGATATATGTGTATGCTTAAAGGCTACTGTATTTCCATATTGCCCTTGCAATTACAAAACAAGGGGAACATAGTACGCCTTAAGCGATAGTCAAATATTTTTAGAACTGGTCGCTATGTGTAATACGTAATTCTCTTTGCATGTCAAAAGAATGTTTCTGCAAATGCTTATCTCGATTAATATGAAATAGATGGAGAATAAGAGTTTGTAAAAAATATTTTCTACAAGAGTAGAGAAAGTCATGTAAGTGTAACACATTAGATTTTTTTTAATCAACGCTTCAGCTGATGCCAAAACATTCTAGTTTGCAGCTTTTCCTATATTTTTAACTCTTTTAAAATCCCTGTAGAAAACAGAGGATAGAATAGGTGGAACGATGCTCAAATGATCCTGAAGTCCGTATAGCTGAATATTACAGGGAGAGGTGGCGAGTCATTTGAACTCGCAGGCATTTGAACTGTGTCTTGCTGCTGTCCATTTGTTTCTCACATACTGCTGAGTAGTGTAATGCGTGTTGCATATTTGGTGACTCGCCCTGTTATAGGGTATAGAAGGAACAGTTGAGGATTTCAGCACTGCGGTCAGGGGCATCGAGGGAGTACAAAGGGCAGATGGGGACTGAGAATTACCCTATATTTGTATTCTGACGATAAGAAAAATCTCGGAGAAGAAACCTTATTCATGCAACTAATATCAAACGGGATTATAACTGGGATTATTTGGTTTTCACACAATTCCCGCATCACGGAGGTGGTTTTCGAAGCTGCAGTATACAAAACCAGCAAGTTTTGGCTGAGCGAGTGAGTCAGAGAAGAAACTGGTAACTTGCTAAGCGATATGCACAAGCCACCTTTCTAATTGGCTTTGTGTTCTTTCCCAAGGATATGCTAACGAGACAGGGTTAAAAAACCTGTACATTAGTTTTGTTTCTGGCCGAGTGACGTTGAAATATATAAGCCTAGTTTTATAACAAAAACGTTCGGAAGTTTTAAATAATTATCAGAGAGCGACAGTTTAGTGAAACAGTTGATTAATTCTAGTGCGCAAGGGGCAAGTTGTAATTAGAACGAAACACTGGGCCTTGTACCAGGACATCTACAAGCTTTGTGCACGATCACTAACGATAAACAACCGCACACCAATTAACCATAATTCCGTGTAATCCTTCAATCGCGGAGGAATTTAGATGACTTCACGGCCTTACGGGTAAAACATATTTCAGAACGCGCTCTTTAATCCTTATTTAAAACCTTTTCTTACGAGCCATATATTGTAGAAGCACTTTTGTTATTAGCGCTCACGATGAGCACGTTTAAGTGCTCTAAAATATATGGCAGAGCAGTGTAACACATGTGTCAGGCTAGTCGCAGTAACTCAAAACATTGAACATTTATTTTAGGTTCGTAAAAAAACGAGGCCAGTTACTGCCAGTATGACGAGAAAAAGCTAGCTGCTTTTGTGGCAATGATTTTGCTAGGTCTGCAACCCAGACAAAGTTGGAGAGCGAGTTAGAAATGTAAACACTCCAGTCTTCCTTATTACAACTTGGAAATACAAAAAATTGATGGCAGTAGATGATTGGATAATTATTCGGTGGGGACAATTTCAACCTACTTCCGGACTGTTTATTTAAAGTAAGATTTTTTTGTCTCGGTCTCTTTCTTATTTTTAATCTACGGGCTACCTCACCCAATTTCTTGGTTCCACGTATTGCCTTCTCAGGTTAAGGCAGCCGGCCCTCGTAGTCGTGGTCGCTGGAGTGTATACCTCCGGCTCTCCGCCAAGCTGAGGGTCGCGGGTGCGAGTCCCGCCATGGGCATGGGTGTTTGTGTGTTGTATAATTGCGGTAATAAACAGTAATGGTAATGGTTACAGTAATGATAAACGGAGTAAAACAAGGAAACTTAAAAAATAGGTACAACTGAATAATTCACTATTATTATAATAATTATTATTTTATTTATTATATATACTCTCTACATGCGTAGTACTACATGTTCATTTCCTTTTATAGTTGTGTTAAAAACATTAATTTCTTTTGAATAATACATATTTGCTGATGGCTTACAATCTCGAATCTTTTGCACTTAAAAGTTTAAATGATTTGCGTGTTTTGTTTTGCTTTTTTCTCGTATACTGGCTGGTCCTTCAATGGTCTTATTTAATTGTTTTACTAGCATTATTTACTTTTGATACTGGTATGTTGATTGCTGTTACTCATTGATCTTTTCCACCACTTGAAGGTCTAAAGATTTCATATTATTATTATTATGATTATTATTATTACTATTATTATTATTATTATTATTATTATTACTCCTTAGATTAGTACAGAGCTAAAATCAGAGAAGTGAAACTCATGCATACAATAAAACTGTAACCGAAAATGCTTTAGTAAGTTTTTATTTTGGATATAAAGCAATATTAAAGTGCATAATGGACTAGCCTAAAGCCAAGCTTATTATTCAAGAACGGCTGAATACATCATTAAGAAATTTCTTAAATCAATAAAATGACACTCAGAGGCAAACATAAGCATCGCCAGGAAAATTTTTCGTAGGATTAGCTGTTTCAGAACTATTCGTTCTTGTAATGCTTTAATTTTCCCAGGAGGTTGAATTTTGCTTTGATGCGCCACTTATGTAACACACTGAAAATGTGGTATTTCCTTTTACTCTCCTTATACCTGCCTACAGTAGGCAGAGGAGGTAAAACATTTCATCCAAACATTCGATATTAAGATCTCACCAGAAATACATATTCCACTGAATTACCCCAATAGAAAAAAATAAGACATTTTGGATATAGATGCACGTGTGTACCTGTTTGTCTGTGAACAGCGTAACTCAGTAATGAAATATTGGATAAATGCCAAACCTTTTACTTTACTTTCCGAAAAGAGACGACACAAACTACCCTTAATACTGCAACATTTTTCGATATTTATGATTTTCTCTTAAGTGACCCTAATGGTTGTCTAAGATATGTGAATGACTAATAAAATAGGTATATGTTTTGAATTTTCTGCGAATTCTGTATAAGTATTAAACGAGATAGACAAAAACCATACAACGAAAACGTAGATTTCGTTAATATATATATATATATATATATATATGCGTCTGATACATACTAGTCGGCCACGATATGAATGCGCTTGGTGGAGGGGAGTGAGGAGCAAGGCAATAGGGAAATGTGCAGTCGCACAATGAAAACAATACTACATGTGCAAGTCCCAGCCTCGCTAGTAAATATAACTTGAAACTGCGGGTGTTTTCTTTACCTGACTGTCCTTCCGATGTCCCACCCACTTGTTTAGTAGCCGTTTAGTTTCTCTTCCCACCGAACGCACTCATAATCTTGGCCGATTAAAACATTTGACTATCGCTTCAGTCTCCTAAATCCCCTTGTATATACAATGAAATATGTAATGCAACTATTTCTGCAAGCGTTTACTCTAGCTTGATTAAGATGAAAGATATATAAGAATAAGCTTTTGTAGGAAAATTTGTGGAAGAGGTATAAAAAAGAACCACAGTTTAGCCCTCAATTGATCTAATTACTAACAAAATTTTTTTTTCTCATAAAAATAGCTGTTCCATCTTTCATGTAAGCAAGTCGATATTGCTTCATTTGAAAATCTTTTTAGGCAAGCAACTATCTTGAATAACGTAGGTAAAGGGGACAGAAGAATACCTCTGCAAGAATTGTGTAAGACGTGAGGGATTCTGTGAAATATAAATCATAGATGAAAGACATTTATGTTTCCTTTAAATCGTTGTATTGCTAATGTTACTATCTTTCAGTGATCATGCAGTGTTTATTTAATGTAATAAGTGAGCAGATGTCTTAGTTTTTCTTTGAATAAATGCTACGGAAAAGAATTCTTAAAAACATCCGAGAGGAAAAAAAGGTCACAATTCCTTCTTACATTGATATAAACCGGAGCTATGAAAACACATGTCTGTAGTATAGCTACAAACTGTAGAATTTGTCACATGTTTTGTTGCCAACTGCTCCAAAGTACCCCCTATACGTGCGTAATTTGGCTGAAAGGAGAGCCATCTATCAAGAGGAAAGAAAACTGGTACCTACCAGGCTGGCTCTCACTTGATTTATAACATCTCCACACCTCAGGAAGATGTTGCGTAAAGGTGTTGTATTGCTAGACATTCCGTGTTGTAGAGAAGAAAGACTGGATAAAGTGGAAAAAATAAAAACAACAAGGGACAGAAACATGGTGAAAAGTTGTTAACATTTCCAAACTGGAGTTGAAAAGTATACAGCATCTGAGAGAAAAGAAAAGGATGAGAAATGTTCGTGACGTCACGCTTAGTGTACTTGGTACACATCCTGGTTAAAGCATTCAATTGTTTAGAATGCCAGTGTCGAACTGTACGCTCTACGTTAAAACTACCAACTTGGAGGGCATAAACGTCCCAAAATTAGTATTTGTGGAAATTAAAACCACCTCAAGATATATGGTCTAGACCACCGTTTTATGTACTTAATGTTAGTACAGACGTGGGCTTTTGCAGGGATTAAACGTCATAAATTATCAAAAATTGACATTTTTTGGCTTTTTGCGTAGAGATATAAATTGAAATATTTTTTTTAATTTGAAACATACGAGCAGTAATTTTATGGTCCGGCCGCAGACCGCGTGTGTGCATACTTTGCGCAGTGTCTACTACACCGGGGGGTTTTCCGTTCTAAAACTCCCGCGTTACTTACACTTGATTAATAGTAACATGCACTATAAGGAGTACTAGCCTTGTTATAATTAGTGTTGAAAGTGGTGTCCATTTGCACTGAGATATTTCTGGCAGTTTCGGAAGAAATTTCCATTCGCAGGTATACGTTCTTCTTGCGTAATTTTATTTCTGTTCTGATATTGTCCATAAGTTCGTCTGTAGCGTGTGGGTTGTTCTTATAAAGTTTATTATTTAGAGTTTCCCACAAATAAAAGTCACACACAGTAAGATCTGGGGAACATAGATGGGGGGGGAGTTAAGCGTTTGGGGATCCCGTTGTGCCAAACTTATTAAGCAGACGTCTGACAGTATTGATGTTGTCCACACACCTGTCTACAAATTCGGCTTTTACGCATGTGTCGTACATAAACATTCTTTGTTCAATCGTGAATTTTTCGGTAGGCATTTCAGTGAATAATGAGAAGACAAGAACAGCAACAATAATAAGAATACTCTAAAGTAATTCATACTCAACACATATGTTTGAATAAGCTTTGAGATTCACATTGGATAAACCCTAATATTTACATCACCAACAGAAGGGAGCAACTGGCAGATGACATTCACAGCCGATCAGGATAGCCTTAAACGGGCCATTCACCACTAATGAGCTAGCGTAACAATACAGATTCACTACAGTGCAAGCGGACCACGGCTACACGCGACCTGTGGCCGGGTCAGAAAATGACCGCTCTGTATTTTATCATTGCAGGCACAAATACTTGCATTATATATTTTTCTAATGTATGTAATATATTTTTATATTTAAAAGGAATTGCATCGGGTATTTGGTACTCGTGTTCTGCACTACTCTTTGGAGTAGAGAGGTAAGCTTTAGCATCTTCCAGGCTTAAATTTTGCTCTGCAAAGTGGTACCACTACTGAATATGGTAAATTCCGTCTGTCCAAGCATTGGAGTTTCTTTCTTTTCAAATATTTATTTTTATTCCCCAGTTTACTTGCAAAGCTTTTTCTATGAAGGACATTTTATGTCATAAAGAAACTATTTTCTCAGAAACTATTGAAGATGGATAAATGAAACTATAGGATGATAAGAACTCCTTAAAGCTGTTGTGGATCCAAATTGGTATTAGAAGAAGTTGGTTGGTTTTAAAAAAACCATTTGCTAAAGATGTTAATTAGATTAAATAGAAATTCTATCTTCCTTAATAAACCACTTATCATCTACGTTCCAGTAAAAACGTTTGTTTGATATCTAAAATAATTTCTTAAATAATGGTTCATGAAGATAGCAAATTTAACGTTGTCGAGACAGGACCTTTAACTTCCCCTTAAACAGAAATAAATAAAACAGTACTTTTCAGGTCAGAAGAAAGCTGGTGAAAATGAATTTCAGTATCACTTTGGAACTGCTAGAATTCCGAAATCAATATTCATGTTAAGGTGTAGCAATAACATTTTTACGTGCTGAACTGCAACATTCCATATTCATTCATCACTGATAAATGAATTTATCACCTTTTATTTCTATGTTAACAGAACCTATAGCTCCACTTGCGTTATTGTGCTAACTGTAAAAATTCTTCTCTCTCTCTCGTTTTCTCTCCCCCATCTCTCTCCCTCGTTGCCACATGAAATGTTGAAATAGCGAGGTTTTCTTCTTGGGTGCTGATAAAAATTAAAAGAATAAAAGAGCTCATAGCGAAATTGTGCCTCTCCTTAAGACGCTAACATGCTTAGGCATAACATTAACAACGAAAAGCAGAAGCATAAATAGAATCCAATCGCAAGAGGGCGTGAAACAGTTGATTTAACATGGCGGCCTGTGAAGTATCATATACAAAAGGGGCTATATATATATATATATATATATATATATATACAGGTTTAGACCATTTGAGACTGTATAATATCTCCAAAACTAAGCGTTGTAGAAAGAAATGTCTTGAATAAAAAGTTGCTTGATATTATGGGGGAAAGTAAATGCCATTAGTCGTGCTTTATTTGGGGGACGTTATGATGGTCCTTTTATGGTCAATTTAATATTTTTGAATGGGAACCTACAATTAGAGTCAATTTAAATTGACCCAATTTTTTATTTCTTAATTATATTATACTTTTTATTTCTTATTTTTTATTTTTAAAATAATGAATAATACATTAAGTATTTAGAATTATTAACTTCGTACTTATTCCCTATTTGGGTAAGTGTTTATGGTACATATACACATAACATAATATGTACATATTTTAAAAATAAAGCTGTGGCTTCAGGATACATGTCATACAATATCATAAATGTTAAATGTTTTTGACCATAATCGAAAAGTATCAATACTTTTTTGATAGATCCTTTGTTATGTGTGGATAAAAATAGATGTGGTGGTGAAATTATTATAAAAGAAATTAAGGTGCTATGATTTTCACTGGTGCACCAGGAACATATAGGTTTATGTCTTATTTGAAAAAGGTGTGTAAAACTATATTTAAGTACAATAAAATAGCTGAAGTTTCAAATATTGTGGCATCAACGAAGAGCAGGTAACAATATAAATGTCTATATTGGTGCAAAGACTAAGCTTCAAAGTACCTGCTTTGTGCCAACTATTACGATTTATTATATCATGTTTTTTTTTTCAGCAATACAAAACGCCATGGCTAATCTTTTCAACAAGTTTCTCTAAGAGATAGTTTGGGTTATAATACGTTGGGATCAGAGACTATATACGAATATAAAATATTATAGTTTTTAAAATATTCTATTTATTTTTAATAGCTGCACTAAAATACTGAGATTTAGTTTAGTACACGAATTTTGTGAAAATTGTAACAAAATAACATTACAATGAACTTAATTAAGAACAGAATAATTAAATAACCTGAAAATGAACTCATTGAATATAAATACTCTGAAATCTGAACTGCCTTTTTTAGTTATTAAGTAAAAGTCACAAATATTGTTAATCTATAAGCATCGAGGAATTTTCCTTAAAGACAACATTCAGAGACATTTATAGACTGTCACATAAAGCATATTTTGCAATTGGAAGCATCTAGAGTGTGTCATTTCAGAAAATTGTACACCAAATTAATTGAAATACAAAATTTTACGAATGCCCACTTAAAAAACAAAAGTTATGGCCTTTTAGGACCTTCCATAAAAATAAGCAAACATTTTAACAGTAATAATATAATAGATGAAGTTACACTATTTATATACATCATATAATTTCGATAATGCTATTCTCAAAAAATCAACAGAATGAGTCAAACAACCGAGCAAACAACAGAAATTTAAAAGATAAAGTAAGGAAAGAAACAAAAATAAATCTATATAAAAGTCTTGCACTCCCCACATGTCTATATGGAGCTAAAGTGTAGACCGTCAAAGCTGCAGATGAAAGAAGACTTCGAACAGCAGAAATGAGTTTTTAAAGAAATGTGGAAGGCATAAGAGGAACAAAACGAATTTAAAATGAGGACATAAGAAGTCGTTTAAAAGTGAAGAATATAAATAATATAATAGTAAACCAAAGAAGTGAATGTTGAGTTCATTTATAGAATGGATAGAAATAGAATACCAAAATAAATAATAAAATACAAACCAGCCGGCGACCAAGAAAAAGATGGTCGGGTGAGTTGTAGAAGACGTAAAGGACATATATCCAATACCGGATGATGATGACTATGAAATAGGCGTTATGTTAAAGACGAATTGCCCATTAAAGTTACAAATGCATGTACTCAGAGAAAGGGTAAACATGTGTTTTTGTGAATTGTTCAACACCAGCAAAGAAGTAAAATAATTTTGGAAAGTTGTGAACTAATGAAACATCGTAAAGTTTTGTGAAAGTGCGCTAGATACCTTGCACAATTGTGAAAAAGGAAAGCAAAACCCTTTCGGAGGAAAACAAAACAAAAGTAAAAGATGAAAGAAGAGAAAGGAAAGCTACAAAGGGAGCAGGCAGATGTTACCTGCTGAAGACTTTGAGACTCGCTTTAGTCCTTGGTTGGGACTCAGCGAAGCGTCGCTTTGTCGAGAAGGCATATCGATTGCAAGTAATTAATATTCTGGACGTCCACTGCATGTGTTCGTGGAAAAGCCTGCATGATACATTGCTAAGTGGCTGGCTGGCAGCAAGCTCTAGTAGACGACAATGCTGCTACCTCCATCAATTATATGCCCAGCATGGATTACTGTCTCACGCTGCAAAACATTTCTTTCCTTCCAACACTCTGTAAGGCAATGCCAGGAAAATAAGATATACAAGAAACAACAATGCGAATTTCAGTAAGTATTCGATGCTTTAAATATATACACTATAGGATTTTAACTCAAAAAATCCTTAGATTATCAGCGTTTGTTGCATCTCTCTACGGTTTTTAGTTTCTGAGATATTCCAGCTGCTGGCGTCTTAGCGACCGAATGGCAAACCTACATGCTAACTTCTTTTTAAGGACGCTTGGTAGTGATTTGGGTTCAATTATTTCAAACATTATTGTTGTAATAAATATAAATGGTATAAGGAATACACATATATAATTTTTTTGTTATTTGGTGCTTTGAAAGATTCTTATGGTCCAAATATGTTATAGTATATTGGTATGTAACAATGCGCTCACCTTGTTTTTTGCCATTTCCCCTGAGTTTCATTTTTTAAACTTCAGGAACACTTTTCTCAAAATCTATTTAACTTAGAAGTTTGAAATGTTGTGTGGTTGTACAGGATGTTTAGCTGCATCTGGTAGGTTAAGCATTTTGATCCTAAATTACATGAATTCCACGAAAAAATTATAAATACATGGTTTTTCAAAAAGAAAGAACCGATTTTAAATATTCATTTTTAATGAACGAAGATAGATACCAACACATAGGAAACATCATTGAATAGAGGAATCTTCAAAGTTTTAAGCTCCCACCTATTAGTTCCATTCAGTGCCTACAGCGGCGCTGGGTTTGTTTACGAGAAAATGGCAACGCCACAGGAAAAGTAGCTTTGTGTGCTGCAGTTTGCAAAGAGTGAATCCGTTGTTTCATTGCAGCGTGCATTTCATTATAAGTTCAACAAAGTGCCGTCTCATAAAACAATTACAATTGATACAATAAATTCGCAGAAGATGGTTGCTTATGAAAACGGAAAAGCGCTGGTCGTCCTCGCATAACAAATGGTGCTCATTTTGAACACATAAAATAACATTTTGAACTTTCCTCTATCCAGGGATGTATCGCATGTGTCGCCATCTATTGTCGTTCACTAGAAATAAATGTTGAAAGTCTGTTCCTTCTTTCTGAATAACCTTGTATATAAAAATTTACGCCAATAAAGTATTTTCTTGTAAATATTTTTTTAAAATTAAATTAGTCGCTCAAATGGATAAATAGTTAACCGGCTATCTTAAGCTTCTTATAAAACTCATAATAAAAATGGTGGAGTTCTGTTCTTTGTTTTCAGAAAAAATTGTACCTATAAATTAAAGTAAACGTTTTTTAGAATTCATTTTACAATACTCGTATTTAAACATGTTTATAATTAACAGCTTTAAAGCTAACTGAAACTCTTAATGCCAATATACTTAATAGTGTCCTTATCTCCACAGTCTGTTTTCAATATTGAATGAATACACGAATATCATAATCATCATCATAATAGCCTGAATTCTAATGACATGTCATGTTTTAATTTTGTATCACAGGCGTTGCTAGCGTGCACATAAATCCTTGCTGTGGGTCCCAGATTATGAACACGTATCCATATTTATAAGATCATTTTTAGTAACTTTATGGCATTTTATATTTTTAGGGTATTCTTTCGATTTTATGTCATTAATTTCTCATTTCCTTACCCCCTGCGTCTTTATTTAGTCATTTTCTTCATTTACATAGAGTAAACAAAGAATTTTGTTTTATTTACATTTTACGCAAAGAAAACTTTTCAAACATCAGAAATTTCACTATTCAACTGAGAAAATGATAGTAACTTTGTATAGCCTTTACTTGCACTCTTCGGGAAATAAAAGCATTCTGAAAAGGGTTGCTTGTGGGTGGAGGGATGTCCTTGTCAGGGTAGGAGGTGTAATTACTGTTATGAATTCGTCCCAAAGTAGAGATGAAACAGGTCAGTTTTCCCTTTTTCACATTAATGAGTGCGAACAGTCAGGTTACTATTGTCTTTAACCTTATGCCGTGTCATAGGCTGTGAGGTCCTCATTATTCGCAATTAATTTTGTATAACACTGAACAACAAAATTTAAGATTTTTAATGTTAAAAAAGTACAATGGGTGATTCTTACTGATCTTTTTGTGCTGATTTCAATCCTTTTTACAGAACGTTTCCGTAAACCATAGTTTTTGAGTAGATAATTGCATAAATAACATTTCTGGTAATTATACATTTTAATATGTGCAACACCTTTGCTAGAAGAAGTATATCAGTATTAATAAATAAATATTTGCGATGTTATCTGTTAGTTTGACTAATAACACAAGGAACTACTACACAAGACTATTATTACCTATCAGTAGAATAGGTGCATTCGGTTAGGGAGATAGCGTTCCAGCTACTCTTCCTTCTTCCATTTGCTGTTCGCGAATTTATCCAAGCTACACAACGCTCCTAAGCAATATAACCTCATATTTGCTGGGAAGATTATATTATTAAGCCATTTTTCCTTTCGTTTATCTAAATGTGTTCCTAATTCATCCCCTTATGACTAGAATGTCAATTCAGTTTTTTTTTAGGGAGGCTAAGATTGCCTGAAGCAGTTTCCCGAATTTTCATGTGAATTCCTAACGACACATTTAGTCTAAAACAATTTTATTTTTAAATGTGAAATATATGTATTAAAATACAGTTGTCATATTCGCTTCTTTTGGTAGAGCAATAATAATCAGCAGTCTAATTATTTCTTGTAATCTGTCGGGGGGCAATTGATCCTGTGGCCCCCCCCCAAATGACGCCCCTGCTTATGAGTAACTCTCGCTGTTGTTTTAGTTTGCTAAATTTTTTATTCAGCTCTTTTAAGGTTTAAACCTCTTCGATAACTACACATATCTGTCATGCTTTGTTTAGTTACTCATTTTTAAAAAATACGTTATATCATTACTGGTCTTTCTGTATGCAAAAACACAGTACTATAGCACTTTGAACCTATAAATTACTTTACTTTCATGTCTTTAGTCTACTGTGGCATACACACTCCGAAATCGGTTCATGTTTACCCTTACTACGGTACTGTCTTCAATTCGGTGAGCATGACGTCACAGGCTTATGTGTGAAGTTGACCATTTGTTTTATCCAACTAATGCTTTATAATATTGGACAAAGCCTTCCATAAACAGCAAAAGCAAGGTTTTGTTTTTTATTTGTGGGCGCTCTTTAACTGCTGTGGTCCTTAGCGTCGCATCCTATATTGGGCCTGAAAGACCGATAATTTTTGCTCAGAGGCCTCTTTATCAGGCTTGATGTTCTTTTACATGCCGCAAATCCACGGACTTTTACGCCGAAAAAAATCCATCGCCCTCCGCCGGGTTTGAACCACTACACCATGGAGGATGACAGCAAAAGCAAGGCACATTACCCTAAAATATATAAAAAGTGGCATGAAAGTGGATAAGATTAAAATGAAAGAAATAAGCGTAATAAGAGCAGTTCAAGAAAAACGTGCATTTTGATAGAATTGAAATTGATGTATCAATGCATACCACAACTGCATTCGAGTTAATCAGTTACATTCCATTGCACTTCCAGAGATTACTCATTCATAACCCCATTTTTTCTATCTAATACATAATAATCACGACAAGCATCTCTATAGAAAGCGTTCGTTTCAATTAAGTAATTTATGAGATACGAAAACAGTCAACTTTTCAATACACAACTTGAATGATTCCAAACAACAAACAAACAAACGCAAACACTACATTTCATTATACTTAAAACACGCAGCATAGAATATGTAAGTATTAGTTAATGGCTCAAAAGCATTAACTCATACAATTTGTATATTTCACTGGAATCTACAAGCTCTTTGAAAAGCCACTTCAAACTTTAAACGACATATATAAATGACCGCTCGTTATTTATAATTTTTCTTTTGCATGTAGTATCTTTAACATTTTAATTAAAACGTTTAGCTAATATTGCAACAGGAATTTTTAGGATGCTTAACTTGTGTTCTGGCATAACTTGTTAGTGTATCTTTCGACCAGTAGTATTATAAATCAAAGGATTCAACGTTTGTGAAAAGTTGCAGAATTTAATGCTTAAAAGAATTACCATAAAGCCTGCAAAACAATAGTAAAATGTCGTGTCGTAAACAGGTACATTCCAAAATCGAATCTTTAAAACTTATAGAACTCGCTACAGCTGGGTTTCGGTTGGCGAGTTTCGTCAAACAACGAGATTTAGGTTACATAACAATCCCACAGTGATGGGGAAATTGGAAAAATTAAAAAATCTGAGTGAAAAATGCTATGTACAGATCACAGAAAAAAATGGTCCAGTGGATAACACTAAATCCTACATATTTTATATTTTTATGACACTAAACTCCACTCTGTAGCCAACAAGAATGCGTTTCTTTCATCCTCAGAAAAAAAAGAAAAAATTCTAATGTATTACACTCACATGACTTTCTCTACTCTTGTACAAACTATTTTTACAAACGCTTATTCTCCATATGCTTCATGTTAATCGAGATATCGAGATGTTAATCTTATTGTTAATTTTCTTGTAGATGCAAGGGAAATATGGTAGGTTCTAAGCGATAGTCAAATCCTTTAAGCGCTGGTTGCTATGTGGCGCATTCCATTCTCTTTGCATGTCCAGGACATAAAACAAAATGAATAACGAATTCGAGAAAAAGTATTGGAAAATTTAAGGGAATAACAAGCAATATCTCGAAAATGGTTCACTCAACAAAAAAATTGTATATGACATAAATTGTGTGTTTTAACGCAATCTACATTTTTTGTGTAGTAAAATTTTGTCTATCTCTTATGGTTTACCAGTTATGCAAAAGTCGTTCACAATGAAGAATACTTTTGGAGACATTTCCAGAAAATTCGAGATATAAGTTTCATTTGTCATGATATTTTAATCGAAGTCATTAGAGCCATTTTTGAGAAAATTAAAATTTTCGAAAAATGTTCCATGTAAAGGGTAATCTTGGGTGGGGGGATTTTCTTGTAAACCTTCGTGTCGCATCTCTGGAAGATACTGCACCTAAATATCAAGTTTGGTGTTTATCCGACTGTTCGTTTCTGAGTTATGCTGTTCACAGACATACAGACACACACACGGACATGTTTATAAAATGCTTTTTTGGATTCAGGGGGTCTCAAAACATGTATTTCAGTTGAAATCTCGGTATCGAATTTTTGGGTGGAATGCAATACTTCTACTTACTATGCGTAGTAGAAAAAGTAAAAAGTGTTGGAACATTGTGAGAAAAATGAAAATACATATTTTTTCAAGTACGATGCTGATGTATTGGGGAAATTCCCTAAACATATTCGCTTATGTGTTCAGAAGATGCCTCTTGAGTTTTAAATTTTACATTTACACCTGTTTTTAAACTATGGAGTAAGATGAACGCATATACACATGTATTTGGTCTTGTTTTGTAACATGCTTTATTATGCAGGATTCAGAGAAAGTCAAACAGAGTTTCTGGTCTAATGCAATACTACTTCTACGTTCTGTGGCTAGATGATTTAAATGTTAAGGTGCCATGAAATAACATTATGAAATTCTGAATTTTAAAGGTTGTAATTATGAAAATGTAATAATAAGTTAATATGCCTGAAGCATTGCATCAAATATGATCACTATACAATTATTAGCTCAAATTGAGAATCTGGTAAACCTAACCCTGACAGTTCTGTAAACTTGCGAGTGGATATGCATTATTTGTGCACCAAGACCTGCAATTCAGTAGAATTGGGTTGTTTTAAATGCGGAATCTACTGACATGAGCCTGTCTTATTTATGCACTGAGACAGAAGTGTGACCTTGGTCACAAAAATCCAGCATTCAACTGACGACGGCGCCCAGGGCGATGACGATAATGAGTAACGTGCACTAGGAAGGTAAATAAACCAGAAGGTAGAGAAGAAACTTGGACTCACCGTTCTGCGACTGTTGAGCACGTCACATCCCAAAGTGCACTAACCGACATCAGATGCCGGTTTCCAGACGACAATCCTAGGTGACAATGAGGACCGTGCACAATACAACTACGTTATGACATATAAACCCGGGCTCCTTTTCTTTCCTTCCCTGTCACAAGATTAAGTATCACTAATTTATTGTCCACGTTCTTGTGAGCACGTATCAGGCTTGGGGAAGAAAAGGAGCTCCCCCTTACTTGGGCCGGGTAGCTTGGTCGTGACAAAGAAGGGCGGCTAAAGGTCTTAGGTACCGCAAACATGAGGACGGATATACCCAGAGCTGTCAAGAGCTTCCATATCGATTGCTTCATCCACTGAATCAATCAAACATGAAAATGCCAACATATGCTTCATTCTTACAACTTAAGCTCGGGGGCAGATCGATGCAGCAGTGTTGCTTTATGAAAGTATTTTTGCTCACAACATAGATGTTCTTGCCTACACCGAAAACAACTTGCCATTTTAAACTTTTTCTTAATGCGAAATATACTGGCTTGTAGTATGTTTATATTTACTGTGGCAGAGGAAGATGCCATTGTAATACTACCGAGAGAAATCATATTATTCGTTGAATTTTGACAACATTGAATCAAGAGCTTTCCTGTACAAGACCTTTAACCACAATTTTTCAATGTTTGAAACATCTCCAAAATTCTCTACTTCCCGCAAAAATTTCTGAAATGCAGTTGTACTTTCAAAAACTCATTAACACAAGTACATTTTTATAATTTTATAATGGTAGATCCCTGATTTATACAGATGCGAAAGTAACAGAATTTTTAAAATTATTTTTCATTCTGAAGAGCAATTACGCTTTCTGTATTCTCTGAAAAATTTGTCATTGTATGAGAAATTATAACTCCTAACAGCTTGGTTCCATTTACATCTCAAATGGACTTAAAACGGAAATGAAACAAATCATTTCTGTAGCGTTTGGTCAAAAGTGTTTTGAGAATAAACATATTGGTTTTCACTGTTAATAATTTAAAAATCGGGAATCTAGCATAAATTTAAATTCAATACCTGCATGCTTAAGCCGGGTGAGTCTTCTCAGCCTTCGGATTGAGAAGCTATGCCGTAAACACTGTCCACTGCATCGCGTCGTCTCAACTTCGGTGAAATGACTGCGCGTTAGCCATAATGGTAAAGGTCCTAGGTTCAAATACTGCCACTTGAAGGTACTTTTTATGTTTATTAAACTTGACGAGAACTGATAGTTTGGCATGGAAGTGTCGTTTTACTTAATTAGTTTAATTATGTGAATTTCACTAAAACGGATTGCTACTTGCTGGAATATTCTTTAATGAACATCATAAATAAATGCACATAACATTGTAATTAAAACTTACAAACATAAGGCACCATTAAATAATATTCTTTCGTACAAAAGAAAGCCATTAAATTGTTCTGAGGGTTTCAAAATACAGTACGTACATACAAACTAGATAACGTTTGCAAGCCCATATTATGATCGTTGTGAACCTCTCTGGTTCCCAAAGTAGTGAATTTAATAGACTATGATATTATGCCGGACCATCACGCAGATAAACCTTTACAATTTACGCGTTTCCTCCAAATGGTTGTAATAGGTGTTCGAACTGGCCACCATGCTGGCGGATGCAAGATCTCAGTCTAACCATCATCGCCAGCCTAACCCGGCGCAACATGGCCGGTGTGATGTCACTACAAGGTAAGATGATGCATTCTTTGAGCTGTTAAGGGGTTATTGACCGCTTCTGGTACACCATGTCTTAAAGATAACCCCATAAGAAGAAATCTAATTGGGGTTGGATCGGGTGTGCGTGCTGGCCACCCTACTGTTCCATGCCGTCCGATCCATCGCTCAGGGTAGGTGGCATCGAGATAAGCCGTTACACGACGGGCCGAATGAGCTGGCGCCCCATATAGTCGGTTCTGCAAGGGTACTTCATCCAATAGAGTAGGCAGCTAGTGTTTTAGGAAGTGGATATAGCGATTCCCAGTGAGTTGGCCATCATAAAAATACGGGCCTATTGGATGATCACCGAATGTACCAGCCCAAACGTTGAACCCCATGGGACTTGTAAGACCACCTCTCTCATCTAATGTGAGTTTACAGCGCTCCAGTAATGCGTGTTATGGCGATTTACATGGCCTGTGTTGTGGAACCCTGCATCCACAAATAAATAACACAGTTGCCAAAACTGTGGATCTTGTTCAGTTTGTCGTATGATCCACCTAGAGAACGTCACTCTCCGTCCATGGTCGGTGCAGTAGCTCCTGGTGTAGTTGAAGGTGGTAAGGCTGAAACGTTGAATGCTGTAGTATTCTCCACGCAGAAGATTGGTTAATATTGAAATGCCTATGAATGTCCCTCGTACCACAATGCGGATGTTGAATGACATAGTCAGTCACACAATCCGTCGTTGCTTGGTCATAGACAGGGTGATCTCTTCGTGGATGTGGTGTCTTGTGCACTGTACCTGATTCCAGAAGGCGGTTCACAACTCGCAAAAATCGTGAGACATATAGGAAGGGTTCTCTGCGAAATTCTCTGTTCCATTATGCTGCGGTTCCCCGTATACTAACAGCATGTCGAGATACTATCTATTCGAAAATATTGTCCCGCAATGAGCACGAACGGCTGGAACTTCGTGTTTATGGGCAAATCCACTTTCTAGTGCATTCTGAAACAAATCATTATTTGCTAGAACGTTCTCAAAACATGAGCAGAAATGAATAAAAAAACTCAACTCATTCTCAGGCGTGATTTGAGCTGCCAACCTTCACCATGACTTTCCAGCATGTTAACCATTGCACTACTAGAGTACGTTAACAACGAGCACAACCGTAGCCCTAATCAGCGGTGTCAGCACCTGCATTTCGCATCGTTTGTAAAATGCGGGTTTGCCTGGTTACCAATCCGCAGGATGAGAAGACTCACGCGCGCCTACATAAATACTTTAGCAATTTTCTTTTATAAAATGCCATTTTGCAGATATGATATAGCCAAACAGCACAGATATAGTTGCAAAAACAAGTGCCTTTGGGTGTAAGGAGAAGTAAATACCTTGCAGAATTTCTTCAAGACTGCCATACGACAAACGAAACCTTCGAAATTTTACAATATTATAATGTGCTACCTATTGTGAGTTATAAAATAGGAAAATAAATTATGCCTGCAGCTTTCCTGCTCTCCTCGTCACACAGTTGTGATACTGTTTTTATAACTAAATATACACTGCGTTTGTGAAAATTGGAACACCAAGAAGGAAACGCATGAATTCAACGAATTTAATACCACAGGTTAGCTACATGGCAAATGACAAATGGTAACACTTTTCAAATCTATACATGACCTGTGAGCTCTAATATTCAGTATTTGGTATGACCTCCATGCGCTGCAATTAGAGCTGCTATATGCCGTGGCATTGAATCAAAAGGCTTTCAATAAGTTCCTGAGGGATTTCCCTCCACGCAGCTTGTATTCGAGCCCACAAATCCTTGATACTGGTTACTGGAGGACCGTGACGCACCAGGTGCCGACCAACCATATCCCAGAAATGTTCGATAGCGACATGTCAGGCGAACGTGCAGGCCAGGGAAACAATGGTACACGTCGCTCTTAGAAGAAGGCTTGTCCATTTCCTTGCAATATGTGGCGGGCATTGCCCTGTTGAAATGTGGCCTGTGGAGATGCCTTAAGCAGGGGGGAGTACCTCAGGCTCTGCTTCCACACACGCATCACTGTCGTAGCAGCATGCCCTGTACGAGCCGAAATGTCACGCTTCCCGGAGACCGATCATTCTGCCCCGTTCGAACTCTTCTCAAATGCCGAATGGTTCCCTTTGACGTCGACAAGTCATACTGGCACTCTTTTTATTGTTTCCATCTTGTTTGACAGCTCTGCACTGACTACACCGGGCACAACACTGACCTTGACGGATCGACTCGAGAGGGCTCTGCTCGGCCTACGTGTACCCCATCTCTCGCAAACCTAATCACTTATTACTTGCAACTCTTCTACACTTCCACCAAGTTTGGAGTTATTCGGGAAATTCTTTCTTGGTGTTGCAATTTGCACAAACGTCAGTGTATAATGAAGTTCTCTGCTTTATCTAAATACATTCCTTTTCCGCTCCTGCTTTCATTAAAAGGAACAGGAAGCACGTTCAGAAACAAATGTGAGCTGGCACGTGATTGCAGCAGATAGATCACAGTCGCATGTGCATAATACAGTCACAGGAGTGTTCTGACCATAATGCAACCAGCAAGTGCTGCATGATTGTGTTGAATAGCGGCTGTTGTTTACTCGATAGGTTTGTCACATTCATATGCCATTCAATAACTTAGCCATAGAGACCTGGACCTGGCCTGACCAGACCAATTCTTAATAAAACAATCATAAAGAAGCATGGATTCTGTCCCTAGAAGTTGTGCTTCTGGAATGTCATCCCTAGAAATAAGTTATATATCCCGTGAAGCAACAACTCAATAACGAGACGGCTGCCTCTGTGGTCGAGTGATCAGAGTTGGGGCTTCTCAATCTAGTGGTCTCGGGTTTAATCCCGGTTGGGACGAGGAGTTTTCATTTACCCAGACTCATCCCCTATCCTCCGTAGGGCCTGGTAGTATGAATAACGGAGTGAATGTGAGTGTTTTTGTTGTAATAGTTAATAAAATCCAAGTTAAGAAATCCCGCAGTTCAGAGAGTAAAAACCACCAGTAATTATTATCAAGTCAAAGCCCTTGATATGACCATAAATGTTAAAGGGTGCTAAAAATAATTAAACAGGTATCTGGTCATTCATTCCAACTCCAGGTATGACAGAAAACACGCTTTAAATCCCATTCCTCTATTTTCAGCACGTATAGTGATTTCCTACTTGTAATTTGTAATGAAATGATATAAATACGATATTTTATTATTCATGTATCTGGCTCTCCAGCTAGATTTGCGAGACATTTTCTGCTTACTGTACTGTTTCTTTTTACAGATGCTGATCATAGAAGAAATCGTATGTACAATGGAACAAATACGATAGATGGATGCAAGCAACAGTCTTAAATTCCTACCTACTTTGCTCAATGTTGAGCGACTCTACTGATATCGGATTAAAAAGGAGAAAATTAAATTTGAACATGGTTTGTTCAGGAATGAAACACGAGCACTTAAGCCTATCTCGCCGTGAGTCGCGCTAAAACAACGTGCACTTTTGAGCAAAGAAAGTACACTGAAGTTTTCATTTAGCTGTGCTTTCTAATTTGTTATAGAGTATTTTAAACTGACTAAATGTGTCTACGAAATTGAAAATGTTGGAATAAACCAAGTAAAACATGAATTACATGTGGTACAAAATACCCTCTATATTTGAAGTCACCTCGAAATGAAGGCCTAAAGTCATAAAGCTAACATTTTAAGGAAATGAAAAAAAAGTGAAAATGTAGAAGATGTTTTTGTGTTATAGCTTTAGATAAGAAAATGTTTAGTTGGAAATAATAAACAATTGTTAAGTGTAATTAACAATACTCCCACCATTGCTAAGATGCTCTACAACAACATATTTATGCGTCATTTTGCTACAAATCTTTGCGAACCTATTGCTTCCAGCAACTTTTTTCCAGAGCATGGGTGAGATTTTCAAAATTCACAATTTGTTACTTTATCGTAAGCTTCTTGTAATATAAATCTAAAACATGCGAAACATGTTTACATTTTTCTATGTATTTAATATATAGTTTTAAAAAGGTTTGTAATATATATGTTTCCCGTGCTTTCAAAAAGCTACAGGCATGTAAATTTTAAACGTTTTAATTTCTATTTTTCCCCAGAGTAGACGCCATCTGTTACAAAAATGGAGTCTAGAGTTTACAAAATGAACGATTTAAAAGTGTTTTTGTAATAAAATGGTATGGTCATTTTAAAAAGATTTGTGATATGTTCCATTACACGAGTTTCCATACTCACTTATTCACAAACAATTCTTAGAACATACTATTATATCTATGTGTTGTTAATCCAGATAAATTTTAAATTTACGTTTAGAGATTTTGCTGTACGATGCAGTAGGTAAAACCATAGTCATTTTTTTTTTAAAAAAGCGTATCGCTATGTGATGGCTTTGAAATTCCATGCTCTTTACTTAATCATCAGAGAAAAAAAGTGTAAGTATTTTTAAAATCCAAACCAATAACAATATCTGGGACATAGTTATCTCTACAATCAAAAAAAGGATTGTATAACATAAATTGTATGCTTTAACGATTACATCTCTTTTTTGTGTAATAAACTCTTACGGTTTACCAATTACACAAAAGCAATTCAGAATGAAGAGGGCTTCAGAGGCTATTCCCAAAAAATTCAGGATATGCATTTCATTTGCCATGAAAAATCTTAAAAGAATGCCATTTTAATCAAAATCGTTAAAGCCATTTTTCAGGAAATCAAAACTTTTGAAAACTTTTCTATGTAAAGTGTAGTCTAGGATGGGAAATTTTCTTGAAAATATAGGTGACCCATTCTTGGAAGATGGTAAACTTAAATACCAAGTTTGGTATTGAAAGAGGGTCAGAGAATCTCGATATCAAATTTGTGGGTGGAATACAGTAAGAACTTCTATTTACTATAGGTAAGCAGTTGAGAAAGAAATAAACATTAAAAACTATACATGTTATTAAGAATATTAATACATTCATTTCAATTAATATTTTTAAAAAGTTTCATTAAAATCAAGGTGAAGGTCTGGTGTGGTGCACTTTATTAGGTTTCAAAATTTTTGATAAATGTTAAACGTATTAATTAATTAAATGTAAATATTTAATTCACCCAGTGTAAAATAGTGGTTTGAATTATGGCAAAACTATATGGACAAAAACTAACTACCCCAAACAAGGAATAGGGGGATGCAGATGAGGCTGCAAAGGAAGCAACAAAACCATCACCAATCTATTCTCTATCTCTATTTTACATGGAGATGCTATACTTTATATTAGGAAAATCTTGGTACAACAGAGGGATTTATGCGAAGTGAAATCTCAACACATCAACAGAAGTTAATCTCCAGATTAAAAGTTGACCATATACAATTAACAATGTACCACTCAGAAACCTCCATTTTGAGCACATTGCAAAATAAATATAATCGAACGTACCCACTATTCAACTGCAGAATCGCACACGAAATTCCTACAAATCTTGACACAACCGTAGATAAAGCGATCACTTTGCCATAATTTAAATTCTTAAAATGTTTAAAAATCGTCACTATCATTAAACATGTTGCATCAACCTTAGCAATACTTCTCTGCATATTGCATGGCTGTACACCTCCGTATACTTTGTAATATTGAACTATTTGGTTGCAATTGACCACAGTATTTGACATTATGATAATGTAAATGTACAACTTGTAATCGCTATAAGACATTTTCTGTTGGGCTGTTAAAGGAATGGGGCCTAATAAATATGTTAAAAGAAGCATGGCTGCCATTATGGACAGTGTGTTGTTCATCTGCGGCGGGTAAACTAAGAGCAGCTGATTCATCTGGTCTATTTCAGTAGATCTTTCAAATAGGCATTTCGAGTTAGCCTATCATTTTTATCATGAATTATTAAATGGTGTGCTGAGTTTAGACATGCATTCAGATTCAGAAGTTGTGTTTCTACGAAGTCTGTTTTCTGAATACAGCAGCTCTGAGAGAGATCGTGGATTGGAATGCCATCCAGTCTTAGTTCATTAAATTCCGACGAACCATCTTAATTACCTGACGTGATACCGTTCTATGTCTGAGCTTCCTTCTCCAATTACTCAAGAATGTGTGGCAGAAAAATGTATGCTTTCGCGGTCTTGTGAGAGAATCAGCAGATGTCGGTATTGGAAGCTAATAGAGCAACAATGGCGATGACATTCTTAGCATGACAAAGGAATAGCATGCAGGCTATCGCTTTATCTACAGGCTGCTGGCTTAATGAGGCTCTATCTCAGCGGTTGGAGAGGGGGAGATGTAGAAACAGCATTATTATTAGCTGCTGAGAATCTCCAAGCCACGAACTAGCGGTAAAATATGCAGCAAAACGCTGGTTTTCTCCGCTTTATTGTGCGGATACAGGCGTTTTTTGGAAGGGTAACATCAGACTGAAAAATTCAGTGCCATAGTGGCATGATAAACCAAAGATCCGCGGTTCGATTCGCGCTATAGCATTGAGTTTTTCAGTCTGATTCTATCTTTCCACTCGCCTACACAGGCAAGTACTTCAAGTACTTACGAGATTGTAAGCAGTCATTGGGGTATGTTATCCCAAAATAAATTAGAGAGCATCTTGCGGTTGACCGGAAAATTTGAGTGTGTTGAAGAATTTTTAATGAAGTGCCGGTTGGTTAGAGCAGCGACACGGTAACCCGAAGACGTAGCTGCAATCGCAGCTATGTCATTGAATTTCTTCCTTTCCAGGTTTAGCCTATATACCATGTGTGGAAGATCAACTACGACGCGTGTTTTAAAAATAAGTGCCGTTTTAATACTTTGCCACTGCAGCGTTGCAGTCGAAATGCTCCTAAAACAATCGAACTGTAAAGTAGATTAGTGATTGTTTTTTTTTTGAATACGAAAAATGCTACGCCAGCAAACATTCAACGCCAATTGTGAGAGATTTATGAGGAGACATGGGTAACAATGCCCAGCCACACATATCCAATCAAACTCAAGACCTGATCACATAATTTGGTTGGGAGCAATTTGACCACCCTCCCTACATTCCGGATTTGCCACCAAGCAATTTTCATTTGTTTCCTCAACTGAAGAAACATTTAAACGACGATGATGACGTGCAGACTTGTCTTTCACCATAGGTGGCATCATTCTTTGACGAAGGCATACAAAAACTAGTTTCCCATCGTGACAAGCGCCTGAATAACGTGACAACTATGTGGAGAAGTAGTGTAAGGTATTTGGAAAACAATGTTCTGCTAATTTTTAAAAATTATCGGTACATAATTTAAAACACGCCTCGTAATTAACGCAGATGTTTGGTTTTAATTTGAATTTATTCCATTGATCTGGAAACAATCCTTAGTTTTTAGAGCCATTACTTATACACACTTATAAAACCTTGACATTTATGCATTCACTTCATCGTAAGCCAAAACCGCTTGCAGGTTTGTACCTAAGTCATTAAAATGTAATGTCATGAAAATTGGTTTCCTGACTGATTTCAGGTCATTGGGGGCGTGAAGTCCCTTGCCAATTACGTTCATTGGAAGATAGATTATGTCTGCTGATGGTCTTACAAAATTGTGTTTGCAAATACACACGTAATACATACGATGTCACTGTAATAAGAGAAATATTAACCGCTACTTAATTGAATAACGTTATAAACTATTTCTACTGCTTTAATTTAAATCAATAATTTGTTTTAATTTATTTGTAATACAAAATGAGAACCACAAATCAGCTAAACTTGTCAATAAACTTTTACATATAGTAGGAGATGAAAACCTCCGATGTGTCACAGACATTCCCTACTCATTACAACTTTTTATAATCCCGTATATACTATAGTATTCATATAAAAATTCTCGTTACCATACTCACAATAAATTCTGGCTAGAATAGTCTATGCAGTTGGTTAAATGCACTTCTTACACCGTTAATCATTGTTATTGCTGCTGGTGAACACATATGTGAGAAAAAGAGCGCTATATTTTTGTAGTGGGGTTTACCAGTTACATAAAATTACACCAAATCCATTCAGAATGAAGAGTACTATACACAGAAAATTTAATATATGTATTTGCTTGGTCATGCAATGATCTTAAACGCATATCTTAATCAAAATAGTTCAGAGAATGTTTGAAAAAATAAATAACGTAAATTGTTTAAGTAAATGGTGGTTTGGTGTTGGGGATTTTATTGGAAATATTCGTCTCATATCCTTGGAAGATAAATGAACTTAAATGCGAAGTTTCATACTCGTTCACATTCGATATTGGGGTTTCACAGGAAATACATGTTTTGCGGCCCCTGAATCTAAAAATTATTTTTACAAGAACGTCCGTGTGTGTGTGTGTGTCTGTGAACAGCATAACTCAAAAACGAAAGGTCGGATAAATACCAAGTCTTTTAAAGAAGATTTTCAAGAAATTTCCTCCACTCCAGACAATCTTTTACTAGAAATTGTTTCGAAAATTTTGATTTTCTCAAAAATGGCTCTAACAATTTTGATTAACACATCATACGTTTAACATATTTTTCATGGCAAATGAAATATATATCTTGAATTTCCTAGGAATGTCGCCAAAAATCATCTTCATTCTGAATGACTGTCGAATAACCGGTAAACCGTAAGAGATACACAAACTTTTACTACACAAAAAATGTAGATCTCATTAAAACACAAAATTTATGTATATACATTTTTTTTGTCGAGTGAACCATTTTCGAAATATTTTTAGCTATTTGTTTGGATATTTCAATACTTATACTTTTTATCAAATGGGAATTCGTTATTCGTTTTTTATGTCCTGGACCAGCTCTTAAAAGATTTGACTATCGCTTAAAACCTACTATATTCCCCTTGCACCTATAAGAAAATTAGCAATAAGATGAAGTAGATGGAGAATAAGCGAATGTAAAAGTAGTTCGTACAAGAGTACAGAAAGCCATGTGAGTGCAGAACATTAGATTTTTAGGTGCTGAATTATGATGTTTGCGCTCAAGCATGCACGCACACGCGCGCGCGCACACGCAAACACACACACACACTCTCTCTCTCTCTTTCTTTCTAAAATTCCTCTTTTGGTTTCAGTGGATCTCAAAAAGCGTATTTCTGGTGAAATTTTGATATGGATTTTTGGGTAGAATACAATATTTCTTTTACAATGTATAGGTAGATGAAATGCAACTTAGGAAAAAATCGTTTTGGACGTATTATTTGTTATAAACTATGTAGAAGAGCTAAGAGTGGCGTGCAGATGTGGATGCTGAAGTGAAGGAATACTCATTAAATTAAATGAAAACCAAACTGAACACGTAGCGAGCGATCATAGTCCAGTGGTGACCATTACAGTTGCTCCTTTGCGCTCCGTCTGAGTATCGGCCGGTTACCTGCAGCTCGGTGGTGTTGGGCAGGTTGCATATTTCCGGATTCGTGTGGGATCGGTTTTTTATTTTTTGGTGCCATTCCTACTTTTGTTGGTCTATCAGTGTATAAGAAATCATGCTTTTGCTCGAGTTTTTTGAAATTCGCTTTTAAACCTTGCCAACTTGCACGATGCTATAACTTTCATTATGTATGCCATGAGTTAAATCCTTGCTTTTCCTGTATTATAATTGTCATACTATCGATCGTAATATTACTTTAATAATTTTGCATTTTCGTTAGTTAGCTGCTCCTTCATTTTAGTTTTACGTTTTTTTTTCTTTTTCTGTTTACCCTTGTCGTATGTAGAACTTACACCCCCAGGACTTACAAGCGGGTGCCTGTGGTCAGAGGCCTGTCGAGGAGCAGATACTTTGTATCAGATGGAATTTCCAGGATGGGTGATCAACCCGATACATGGCATGAGAGCGAGGAAGTAAGTGATGCCAAATGATGGTGAAATGGATGGAAGAAAAGGTTATGATAGAGCAGTTAATGGAACGAATGGCAGGGGAAATCGAAGAATCCGGAAAAAAAAACCCGCCCAGACGCCGTTCTGTCCACCCCAAGTCAATGCGGGTCCCTGGATAGAATCCAGACCGCCTTGGTGAAAGTTTATATTTTGCAAATATGCAAACTTAAACATGTATTGCGCAACACACATTTGTGAAGTCCTTTATAGAATCGTGTATTGTAATGCATAGTATTTCAAAAGTTAAAATGTTAAAAAACTTGTCTTGGGCAAATAATGCAGTTTAGTTATTTTTTTCTACAAAAGATTGGGACTATGTCCCTCATTCTCTAATTCCCTCTGAGACACAATTCACAACATTTTGCAATATTTTCTTGGAACTTGAAAGCTCGCAGTTGCAGTGGGGTATTGAATGTGTCAGGAAAAATCGCTAGAACCAAAAGTCGGTCGGATTGGGATCTGATTGCAAATCTGTCAATTGTAGATTTCTCAAGTGCCCTCTGATAACATGATCACCAAATATGTGTGAAGTTTTGAATGGTGTAGACGTGAGGCGGTGCGCCATCTTGCATAAAGGCCATGTTTTTCATCTCGTGATTCTTCACTCTAGGGATGATGAAGTTAATATTCTGCAGTGGCAGTTTATCTACTTATTGCATTATTAGAGAGTTTTCTGATACGGTATAATCTTTTGCCACGTTAGCCAATGCAGAAAATATAATAACGTTTTCTACACGAGAGAGAGTTTGATCCCATCACTGGATACGGTATCGTTAACATAGTATAGATTAAACAGAAGACTTACAACAGATCGCCACATTTGAAGGTAATAAAGACTATTTTTAAAGGACATGATTATATCTCTTATAGTTGAAGAAAGGGTAATTCAGGAAACAACCAAGCTTGGAAAATGCTAGATTTTATTTAAATAATTTAAATAACCAGGACTGGCCACTATACTTCCGTTTATAAAATACGGATTTATGTGGTTATGTTGGTACCAGCTCTAACTTATGTGTATAGGACTTCCGTGACTTTCCTTCCAGTAGCGTATATCTTCGTAAGGGTTTGCGGCAATCGCCTCTCTCAGCAGAATTAGATCATCGTTTATATGTTGAAACGAAGTCTTTTTTGATTCTCTTGTGGCATGTTTTTTACCGTAAAGCTCTACGTTAAGTTGCTCAGAATGTCTTCTGTTGTTGGCGCTTCCGTTTCCGGAAAGTACTGCATGTGCAAAACATTGATCCCCTGGTCTGAATACTTACGATGACTAAGAATAGGAATAAAAAATCCTCTATTGTCTTCCTGGAAGAAATATGGATTAATGCTGAACTGGGAAGTGAAAGGCATAATGGGTAGAGAAAGCATTCCACCCAAAAATTCGATAACGAGATTTCACCGAAAGTACATGTTTTGAGGCTGTGTGTGTGTGTGTGTGTGTGTGTGTGTGTGTTAACAGTTTAACTCAAAAACGAAAAATCTGATAAACACCAACATGGTATTTGGCTCCAGTACCTTCCAAAGATGCGACAAGAAGATTCCCATCCCAAACTACTCTTTACATAGAACATTATTCGAAATTTTTGTTTTCTAAAAACGACTCTTAACGATTTTGATTAAAATACTATATTTTAAAGATGTTTACATTAAAAATAAAACGTATATCTTGAATTTTCTGGGAATAGCCTGTAAAATCCACTTCATACGGAAGAAATTTTGTATAATATTATATAACTGGTAAACGTTAAGCGATAGACGAAAACGTACCATACAAAAAATGCAATCTCTTTAAAACACACAATTTATTCCAAATAATTTTTTGTGAGATAAGTCATTTCTGAGATATCCGTAATTAAAGGTTGGAATTTTCAATACTTGTCATTCAAAGTCCCCTTGATTTTCAGTTGTTTCTCGCGATTGCATGGAAACAGTATGGAATTTTAAAGCCACTATATAGCATCCAGTTCTTAAACATTTGACTATCGCTGTTCTCTTTGTATTTATAACGAAATGTGTATGTAGCTATTTCTGCAAAACTTTATTTGGATTAAAATGTAGTAGATAGAGGAATAAGGTTTAGTAAGAATAGCATATCTACTAATAAAAACAGAGGATAGAGAAGATCATGTAAATGCATCAATTTTTTTCGCCTAACCCAAGCTTTATTAATATTCTAGGATATAAATTCTGTATGTATGTAGGTTAATATCAAAAACCACTCCAGTGACATTGGCAATTCTTTTACCATTGTAAAAGCTTATTCTTTCTGACAGACATGGTCTATAAATCACTTTCTAATTTCGATTCATAAATTACTAAAAGACTAAAAAGGATTTACAAAGCCTATGTACTAGAATACGAACACACTGAAGTTGCTTTAACTTTTGGTCATGGAGTTGTTACTCCGCAGATGTTACATTAAATCGATTTACTTTTTTAGTTTTAATATTTTTACTATCAATAATGTTTTTATTTGGTATAGTCCTACCTCTTTTGTAAAAATTAAAGGTATAAACCACATTGAACTCCGAAAAATGAATATTCCATAATATTTAAATAAATTAAAATAATAATTTAATCTTTATTTAAATATAGTTCTCCCTAATCACAAGCTCTGCATGTAAAACGAGACAAATACCGCCGATATTTCATCCCAAGAAATATATGGCCACGGTTTACTAACACACAGAAAAGCCAAAAAAAAAAAATCGAATCTGTTAATAACGCTACAATATTCATGCAATACTAATGCCAAAATATTTTAATAACCCTCATGTAAGGCAGTTTTGCTTTATTTTCTTTGTATTTTGTAATCAAGCTCGTTAACAGCGCATGCTAAATAATTGTATAAAGAGAGAAACTTATCTCAAGACAACATTTGAAATAATTCAACCTATATTTCATAATTAACAACTGAGAAGATTATTTTTCTGATGGTCGCAGCCTAAGCGCCTTTTCCAAAGAGGTTAACCTGGTGGCGTACTATATGTTAAGGGTTTATGTATTATGCTTTTATGCTATGGGGCGAAAGAGAATGCTTATAGATTTAAAATTTCACCTTCTGTAATTATAGAAAAATCTGATGTGTTACACTCACATGACTTTCTCTACTCTTGTACAAACTATTTTTACAAACTCTTATTCTCCATCTATTTCATATTAATCGAGATAAACAGTAGCCTTTAAGCATATACATATCTCTTACTAGCTGGTTGCTAGGTGCAGCACCATTCCCTTTGCCACAGATTAATACTCTTTGCATATCCAAGACAAAAAAATGAATAACGAATTCCCATTTGGGAAAATAAGTATTGAAAAATTTAAGGGAATAACAAGCAATATCTCGAAAATGGTTCACTCAACAAACAAAAATGTATATGACATAAATTGTGTATTTTAGCGCGATCTACATTTTTTGTGTAGTAAAATTTTGTCAATCTCTTATGGTTTACCAGTTATGCAAAAGTCGTTCACAATGTAGAATGCTTTTGGAGACATTCCCAGAAAATTCGAGATATACATTTTATTTTTCATGAAAATATCTTAAACATATGATATTTTAATGAAAATCGTTAGAGCCATTTTTGAGAAAATGGGGGAATTTTCTTGAAAACCTTCGTGTCGCAACTCTGGAAGATACTGAACCTAAATACCAAGTTTGGTGTTTATCCGACTGTTCGTTTCTGAGTTATGTTGTTCACAGACACACAGACAGACACAGACACACACACACACACACGGACATGTTTCCAAAAATGCTTTCTTTTTGGTTTCAGAGGGTCTCAAATCATATATTTCCAAAGGACATTGAGAGGCATTTCTAGATCTTGGATGATTGTCGGAGGGGGATTTAAGGAAGCCAAATGTTCTGCCGATGTTTCAAATCCTTTGTGTGGATATCAGGGGACTTTTCATCCGTTAATAGGAATAGCCGGAGCTATACGAAGTTACAATTATAAAGGGCAACGTGAAGGATTCACAAAAAGTTTTCTACATTATTGTGGAATAATTACATAAAGAAGAGGTGAAGGTAGATGAAATTAAACTCTCATTCAAGATTTGAGACCATATAATATAATGTTACAACTTCACAATAATCATGAGTAAATAAAGGTAGTTTTTTACTTTCTCTACTACGTATAGTAAGTGGGGAAGTATTGTATTCCACCCAAAAATTCGATACCGAGATTTCACCGGAAATACATGTTTTGAGACTCCCTGAATCCAAAAAAAAAGCATTTTTGGAAATATGTCCTTGTGGTGTCTGTGTGTTTGACTGTGAACAGCATAGCTCAGAGACGAACAGTCGGATAAACACCAAACTTGGTATTTAGGTTTAGTATCTTCCAGAGATGCGACACGAAGGTTTACAAGAAAATCCTCCCACCTCAGATTACCCTTTACATGGAATATTTTTCGAAAATTTTAATTTTCTCAAAATGGCTGTAACGATTTTGATTAAAATATCATATGTTTAAGATATTTTCATGACAAATGAAATGTATATCTCGAATTTTCTGGAAATGTCTCCAAAAGTATTCTTCATTGTGAACGACTTTTGCATAACTGGTAAACCATAAGATATAGACAAAATTTTAGTACACAAAAAATGTAGATCGCGTTAAAATACACAATTTATGTCATGCACATTTTTTTTTGTTGAGTGAACCATTTTCGACATATTGCTTGTTATTCCCTTAAATTTTCCAATACTTTTTCTCAAATGGGAATTCGTTATTCATTTTTTTATATCCTGGACATGCAAAGAGAATGGAATCCGCCACATAGCAACCAGCTCTTAAAAGATTTGACTATGGCTTAAATACTACCATATTCCCCTTGCACCTACAAGAAAATTAGCAATAAGTTTAACTCTCGATTAACATGAAGCATATAGAGAATAAGCGTTTGTAAAAATAGTTTGTACTAGAGTAGTGAAAATCATGTGAGTGTAACAAATCAGATATTTTTACCACTTCTTCTTCTTAACCATCTAGGATCGTTGAGAGCAGAAGCAAGAACTATGGTGCCGGTTAGATATACTGGGCCTATTTGAAAATATTCTGGAATTAATGACACCTTTTTCTGGAAGATATCCAAAAGACTTGAAGCCTCAATTATACACGCTTGCAAATCAGTGGGGATAACAATGATATTGATAATCTATCTCTGTCGAGGACTTAACAAAGGAAGGGAGGTATGAATAATTGGCAATATCCACGCACCGCAGCGCTTGGAAACCCGTCTCCTTCCCACATATGTCCTCTGGAATAAAGGAAGATTAAAGATGGAGGTCTGTGTTCGCCGCTACCAGGTATACAATGGGCCGAGCCACGGCGGCGTGGGAACGACCGACTATAAAATATGCAAGAGGAGAAGATTGTTATAGAGGTGCTCAAATGATGCATGCATAAGTTCCTTCTTCTTCTTCTTATACTCCACCACGTGTGCAAGGGGGACAAGGAGAAAGGGTTGAGAACAAGGGCGAGGTCTACCCCGCTAACACAAATACCCCTTTCCTAGTGTCTATTTTCTTTATCTTGGCACGGGCATTGTGTATTCCTACACAGGTGTGCTCGGCACACAACACCCCACTGCAATTTCCTATCATTTTTATGAAATTTCTATAATAAAAAATGCGTATTTATGAAAAGAATTACAATAAAATTATTTAAATAATTTCTGAATGTAAACACAATGCAATGATGATAAAGATTCAATGCGGAAATACAAACCAACGTTTACTGAAGTATTGCATACATATATAATTCATCAAAAGTTTTAATTATATCTAACAGTTTCACTGCTAATGATATATATCCACCAGACATAATATAAGTCATCTTCTTTCGTGGTCGTCCTCTGCGGTTCTGTTTGGTTTCTTCTTCCCCCTCACAATGACATCTATGAGCTCTGTGATGTGTAGCCTCTCTTCTGACTGATCTGTGTTTACTGCCATGTCTGCTGTTTACTTTCGCCTCAACCTATCTATAGTAGGCATAGGAATTATTGCATTCCACACGAAAATTAGAAATACATGGTTTGAGGTCCCCTGAATAGAACGCAATTATATATAGCATTTTGATTTTCTCAAAAGTGCATCTAACGATATAGGTATTTAAATAAAATGTTATATGTTTGACATATTATGTTATATGTCTTGTTCTGTGAACAGCCGATTCTGATTGAATTTTCCAAATATTTTTATAACTATGAAATCTAAAAGATAGACGAAGACCCAATTCAGACATACTGCGAAGCCATGCAGAGGGCATACAAAATATAAAGTGCAGCACGTTTATTCATAAGTAAAGCTTGTGGGTCTACAGCCTTTGTGGACCTTGGCCTCCCAACCCGACTGCCAACTTCATGTCCATATGCTCAAGGTAGCAGAGGTGCACGATCATCCAATCGAAACGTGGAGATGTGGTCAACATCATGCTTCTCCAGACAGAACGTTGGCTCTTTGACATACAGACCGCTACCTATCGTAACTCCTCAAATGCATCACAATTCTGAGTAGGCACTGGTCCCATTCATACGTCAAAAAATTCCCACTCGCATGGGTGGTCTTGAACCCATGCGCACTTCCTGGATGAGAACCGGAACATCATGGTGTAGGATATATATATATATATATATATATATATATATATATATACTGGAGCCTTCCCCCTTTTTGTACAGTTGCCAAAATAAAGCCATATTACTTCAGCCCTCAGCCTCGATAGTAAATGCGACTCGGAACTGCGGATGTTTTCTTTAGCTGACTGTCCTTCCGATGCCTCGCTCACTTGTTCCATAATTTAGTTACTCTTCCCACCGAACGCACTCATATCGCGGTCAACTAGTATAAAAGTATGGTTTATTGGTTCTTTAGTTAACTTGGAAAATGTACCTATGTTCAGACACATTTCGTAAAATGTGAGGCTTACAGGATTATTCAAGAGGATATGGATTATTCAAGAGGATAATTTATTTTGTAAATAGCTCGAAAAAAGCCAGCAATCCACTTAATGATAATGCCAAAAATCATCCGGTTTAATATTCTACCCCGCTAAACAGAAAAAGCCGGAATACCATTATACCGGGTGTTCGAATCTCATTTTCAGTACAGGTGCTCTGGGGTAACAGAATAAATAACACTGAAAGATAGAGCGTTATAATTATAACAAAGCTCAATATGCCCACCGTTCTCATAAGGAAGGCATCAGTCTCTTTTCTAATTGACAATCGTACACTTTCAAACATCCAGGCGTGTCTCTAAGAGTTGAAAAACCATCGACAATAGGTTACCAGAATTAGTCAACGTTAGCAACATAGATCGAGTAGACCACATTTCAATTGTCTCCAGAGAAAAAAGTTCAGGGATTCAAATCGCAGGAAATTGGAGGTCATCAAATCGGTAAACCAGGACCGTTAGGGAAGATTCTGCATACGAAATTTCGGCCACTCATATAAAGGTGAGCTCCTCCAAAATTTTATGTAGCTTATGTTGCAAAAAATGGAGGTACTCACAACCATTATGTCTACCAATTACAACATGCTGTTGACCATCAATGTGGGTCTGGTACCTGGAACAAAGAGTATGAACAACGTTTGAAAATGATAATCGTACGGCAAACGTACGGCTTGTTGGTGACCATAGTGATGAACATATCTCGGAAAAGGTTAGTTTCTGGACCTACATTTATTTGAACGTTTTGGTTTGTTTCAGTGCTTAGTACTCAGCCTGAAGTTTGTACCTATAGTTTTCGAACACGCGGTAGAGTTTTTCCCGCTCGAAAGATTAGTAGCAAATTAAAATCAGAGACCTCTAAAGTTCAGTATGCGGTGTTCTTTATTGTTGTATAGTTGTTAGACACTACTAGCAAATATATAGATATGGCAAAACATTTCGGGAATGTGGTAAATTGTGGAATAGGAATGTCTCATCTGATTTTATAAATGTATACTAACTGCTTGGTCATATCGCAATGGTTACTGTAGGTTCATTGGTTCACCTGAGTATAGTTGGCCTGAGATACGTAGTCGCCTTCCTGTACCATATATTTTGTTGCTATTGCACTGATGGAACATTGACTATGAGATTCTGAAACTGCTGGCTGTTCTTTGGCAGCACAGTCAGTATGATGTTGGACAGGTAGACTCTTGTTTGTTTGTTTTATATTGGACTTGTTTATAGTCGTTTTAGCCCAAAGGTCATATCACGAGTTACATTGCTTAAATAAAAACAGTACAGAAAGAAATACAAAATATATTCAAATAGTATCACAGAGTCCAATAAATGTGCAGAACACTGTGCACATATATAGCAACTGGACAGGAAATCAGGAGCAACAGGCGGAGTTGTAACTAACTGTATGGAGTTTCTGCTTGATATTGACTTCTATTGCTCCATCCACTTTCTGGAGATGCTATGTTTGATGGGTGTATTGAAGTGGAAGTGAAACAATAGGCTCCACTACACTTACCGGGTGTCTAGTGGCTTGTGCTGAAAGGCTACCCCGTTGTAGAGTGTCTGAAGGTAAGAGACCAAGTAGTTGGCGGAAGATCTTTGCTGGAAGGCGCTTTTCTAATCTACGAATATTAGACAGTGGTCGTGGTCGTTGGATTCAAAGATGAGTTCTAAGGGAATCTGACGGCATGTAATTCATAGAAAAGCACAGAGCGGCATTGAGGTAAGCCAAATATCATGGTGCGGTTGCGGACCAACTGCAGCGCAGCCATTACTGCTGTCTAGCATTGTGGCGTGTATGTGTATGTATTGTCACGCCAGATACAGTATTGTTGGGGTAATTCTTTCGGCTGGGGTTTTGAAGTTTCGTCCGGCGTGGCGACTCTCGCCACCTTCTAGCTGGCGATCCCTAGCTAGCGGTGGAGAGTGGGAGAAGTGAGCGTTATTCCTTTGTCACTTCTGGTCGGGTGTCTGGTGTGAAAGATCTTGTGAATTGTGTAAATGTAACCGCGTGTGTGTAGGATCTCCTTTTAATTTCCTGCTTTTTATATTTTGTGTGTGATGTAGGGGCACCATGTTTTACTGAATAAACCACAGGTAATATGATTATGTGAAATTCTGTGTATTTTGTGATAACTATCCCACGTCTGCTCTAGAATGCGTAGTTAAAGTTTCTCTCGCTACCTCTGATGCTATGCCTCCCAATGTATATGCTGGGGTAACTAAAATTGAATATCTAGCTGCAAACCTTTTGGCCTTACCCCAGTATATAACAGTATGGAGTCTTGAGGCAGTATTTTATATCATAACATGCTGTGAATGCCAAAGTGATTGTAGTGTAAATTAATTTTATTGTATGTACAGGATTTTAGATGTTTGTTAGCCATAAGTATTGTTAGGAAATAAGTTTACACGGCCTCACTGAAACTGACAATGGAAGTGCGTAACAATAAACCGAGGGGTGAATTGTTTATCACTAAGAAGAGACAAACAAATGACTTCAGGGTAGCGTGCCTTTTTTAGAAATGGAGGGAATATCTTCCCTAGAGTATATATGTTAGTAGTAGTGATTGGCTGACAAAACAGACGCTAAAGTGGGTGCGATTTGGTAACCAATAGCAGCTCTATTATAATGTTTAGGCAATTCGGGGAGGGGGAGTATATATTCTCGAGCCATAAGCAAGTAACGCGTAGTTCGGAAGAATCTCTCACAGGTGCACGTAACGTAGTTCTGAAGAATCTCTCACGAGGTGCACGTCGCAAAGTTAGTTACAAAATGTGAAGTACGCAAAGTAATTTGTGTGCGGCAACTAAAACGACTGTAGTTACATTCGGAAATATCTCAGTTTCAGTCTGGCGTGTATAAAGATTAAATATGTGAATTATTAATGTGACGGCAATAAAAGTGTAGAAACACATTATTTTATCAGTGTTATCTTTTAGCAACAACTCCTTTCCGTTTACACGCCCTGCATAGAGACACTTTCTCGACTGAGTTGTAATAGCTAGCCGGAGGACAAAGAACCCAAATTTAAAATAATAAAACAAGAGGCGCCCAGTAAATAAGATAACACGAGCCAGAGAACTGCGACAGTCTTCAACATAGATTTGTTAAAAATTAGTATATGTTCCACAAATTTCATGGTACAATTGAGGACAGATATGGCTAACACTATCAGATTTACATTATTTTATCAAGAAGGTATCGATCATAGGAGTAAATTACTTCTAGGGAACAGCATCCTTCAAAGAAACTAGTGGGATCATGGGGAGGTTCACTAAGTAGGTAAATAGAAATCCTGGAGATAGAGGAATGAGGCATAGCAGCCATTGGGTGCAATATGTTGGGTTGCAGGAAATATACTAACGGACCTAGTCAGAGCGATATTTTAGTAGCATAAGTTAAGCTGAGAGCCTCGCATCTAGCGTGGTGTGGCCTCTACTTGCAGGCTTTCAGTCAGGTGAGTATGGAAGGTGCCTAAAGCAAACTTAAGTCCTGTGTTAGCAACACTATCGAGCATTTTGAGACTTGAAGTACTGGCAGTACAGGCATATATAGGAGACTCATACTCCAACTTACGACAATTGCTTGATTTATACGTACGAAGCCGAAGCTGCAGTGAGCACTCTTTAACATGGGCATTTTTTGTTAGTTTTGATCTTCTCAATATGACACTATTTTCACTAAAATAGGATATTTAAACGACTAATAGAATGTAAGAGCTGAAGCTTCCTGGCGTTGTGAATACTCTAGATCAGAGGTGGCGAAAACGTGACTCGCGAGTCATTTTGACTCGCAGGCGCACGTTCCCTCGCTGCAACCGTCCGTTTGATTTTCACGTGCTCATGAGTGATGCAGTGCGTGTTGCATATTTGGTGACTCGCGGAAGGAAGTCGTTTTCGCCACCCTTGCTCTAGATTTTCTCGGGCTTCCAACCAACGTTTAGGGAACGATATACGATGTAGAGAAAATCCAAAGTATGACTAATAGAGTATATTTCTTAAATCAGTGTACAATTTTGTATAACTGATATATCATAAGAAATGGGAAAAAAATTGCTACACAAAATATCTAAATCTTGTTAAAACAACAACATTTATCAAATATTTCCTTTTTGGTGGCATCAGCTATTTCCGAGATATTTTCGTTGTTATAGCTTGCATTTTTCAGTACTATATGTATTTGGTACATATATTATGTAATTAGGTTACCATTATTTTCCTTCGTATGATATCATGCAAAAACGTATGAAATTTAAAAGCCAACATATAGCGACCCGCTTTTTAAGATTTGAATCGCTTCAGCCTCTTCTGCCTACAGCGGAACGTGAATGGAAGTCATTATGGATACTCAATGCATGGAAAGGAAGGAAAGAAACTGATATATTGGGCCGTACACAGGTTTATGAAGTGGCGATCTCCAAAATGCGAGGCCTTGCTATATCATATTTTCCGAAAGAAAATAGTTAAACATTGGAAGAACGCCCTTAGTGAGTCTAGCATTGTTATCCTGCATTGAATTACTGTAATCTTAAATACAGTTACTGTTTGGAACAGAACAATCAATGACCCCAAACGTATAGGATTTATCAACATTTCTCTTAAGCCGATCTTTCAATTTAGTGTTACATAGTTTAAAAAAAACTGGAAATTATTTGATAGCGCAGCGTTTATAAAATTACTTGTAGCAAACAAATTCAAATTCCTCTGAAGCTCAAATAAATGAGTTTAACATGTATTTATTTTACTAAACAAATATTTCAATTTGTAATAATAGACGTCTTTCACTGCTTTATTGTCCCCAGGTTATAGCGTTTAGAGTTGCTTCTTCTTTTGTGGATCCTATTTCTTTTCTAAATGCACTGAATATTCTGCGTTTACTGTGGAAGGAACTTTGCTTTAAGACCGGAAAGCGTTTTTATAAATGCTCCGTCAAGCCGAATCCGCCCTTATCATCCAAGAACATCAAAGGATAAAATTTAGAACGAGAAATTATAATTTGTGCGTTTTACAAAATAGCGTTATAGCTTTTGCAAGACTTCTGGGTTAAGAAAACCACAAGGAAAACCATTAGAGTTTATAGGCATTAATAGAATATAGTTTATATGGGAACATCGTATAACACAGCTCGAAAATACAATACTCAGTCGCTTACCTAAACAGAAGTACCGAACGGCTCAAACATACATTGAAGTTGGAAAGATAGAATCAGACGGAAAAAATCTGCCATAGCCGAGATTTGAACCACAGATTTTCGGCTTATCGTGCCCTGCTCTAATCCACTGAGCTACTATAGCAAGATGCCAGTATGACGGTAAATTTCTCAACTGACAAACATAATTTTATCCCATAAATAGAATAACATGCCATTATCGAGTTATTTGAGGGGAAAAAAAATTAAATCCTATGTTATAGCAATGAGTGTACAAATATAAGGCGGCAGACTAAATGAGTATTACGTCCTAAACATTTCAATGTAAATTAAGCTTAGAACTGATGATACGAGCAGAAGTAGCTTTCTATTTTATTACATTTCTCTCTTTATTATTAGGCGTTAACTGCAACGATGTCTTCATTGAAACATTGACTCGGTGTGTGCTAGACTGGTAGTCGTAGTTGCGTAATCGCCTTCTCATACAGTAATTTATTTCATATGGTTTTAATCGTAAGGGGACTTTGAAATCGTGAAATTGCTGTATTTGTAGTTTTTAAACACGTAGTAACTGACGTCGGAAAAATGACCTTAATTGCGTATTAACCTTGCTGTACCACTTATCCCAGTGAATTTATCCGGTACACGGGATTTGAACCCACAACCCCCCGCCGAACCAACCACAGATGGTAGCGCGTAAGTGACCTTCTCGCACACAAACATATTTTCTGGTAATGTGAAGGTGTTCTCAATAAGTAATTTGAGTTAGGAGAGGTTTGGCCTGTCTATTCAAATTTCGACCTTATGGCTATAAGCTTCTAAAATGCCAGTACGCCACTGGCTAATGATAATACCATTCGAGGGCTAAACACACCAAAACGAATGGAGGTTCCACAGCATACCTCTCTGGTGCAATGGTTATGACGTTAGCTTTCGAGTAAAACGTAGTCATTGCTTTCGAGTTCATCACCTTTTTTAAGAGCATATTAATGCAGCTTTAGTAATTAGTGTTTCATTTATGCATTTTAATTTCAACATATCAGTACAATTAATTACAATCCTTGGTATCAAAAGGTTTAATCATGATTAATACATCCCACATGTTGTACTTCAAAATGGGAAGTGGTTTAAAGGTGAAAGATAGAATAAAAACATCAAAGTCTTTACGTCACTTTTATAGGAACTGCTCGAAATGGCGACCTGGATTTTCAAGGTAAAGGAGGTGATAGGTGTTTCATTATCATAGATTTGAAGTGACCCCAGATCCCCTTTCGATCCATCGGGCAGGAAAAAAATTGGTTCAATTGCTCTCGCACAGCCAGAGAGAAATAGGGTGGAGCTCCATCATGTTGAGGCCACATTCGACGACGAATATGCAGAGATACATCTTCAAAAAATACAGGTACAATGTTCTGCAACAGATAAAGCTAAACATGTCCATTTTAATCGACGGAGAAGCAGATATGTGCCAATGACATGGTCACCCATATGTTCACCGATAACGTCTGCTGATGACTCTTCTCCACAACAGCATGTGCATTGACAGTGTCCCACACATGGCAATTTCTTGATTTGAAAACTAGACCATCTCTAGTGAAGAAGGCCTCATCAATAAACAATACAGACACAAAAAATTCAGGCTGCTGGAGAAAAGCCCAGTCAAAGTCTCTCGAGCTTAGTGCTTGCACCTTTTGACGGTGAAATGGTTGAAGTTGTTTCCATACTGTTACTACCCAGTGCACGTGCAATTGCGTGTAAGCTGGTAGATGGCTCTTCTGCCATTCTTTGCCGAGCAAATCCTCAAATTGCATTGTAGTGAGTTCATGTAACACCCGTATCACCGCTGTTTACCTCAGGTTCCAAACTCTCACAAACGCCTATCGATGGACTGCAAAGTGAAAGATGTGGTTGACGCCTAGCGTTCCCTGTACAATGCTGCAGCAGCTAAAGCACTATTTCTTGATTCACCGTAAATTGAGGCAGTATTTTTAACACTTAAACAATTTCAGTCTAATTATATAATATGTAAATTCAATAATAGCCCGCCTTAAAACAATATGCGTATGTAACAACATCTAAAAAGTGTATATTACAGTAATTGTATATGTTTATATTATTGTATCCATGTGTAATAATGTTATGTGAATATATCACGTAATTTAATATTGCAGGAGCTGTGAGAATAATAAGTTAAACGTTGCTAACAATGAGGTAACAATGAGGTAACCTTGAGTCAATAATGAGTTTGAGAGTTTAAATTGTTATTTGTGATTCTTGGAAGCATTGATGTAACTTTAGTGACAGTTTATAAAACGAAATAGCCAATCAACAACCAGAAAAAGATTTAGTTAATTGCAAGTATTCTATTGGAGTAAAAATAGCCAATCAGAGACTTGAAATACAAAAATTTACAAGTTTAGACGGTTGAAATCTAGTCACTTGCTTGCGGACAGTGTTTGTAACTGGATGCGAGATGTGTCCTCGAGAAATTAATTACGTATTCGTATGAGACGAAAAATAGTATACTTGTTAAAAAGTGCAAGTATTAAATAAAAGAATCTCACAGCTCTCGATATCAGTGAAGTGCTATTTAATTTGTGTCAAGGATTAATAAAAATGAGTGAATTAAAACTTAAAATCTGTGTAAGCCTACATTCTTGTCGTATCACGCCCTGCCAAAACTTCCATGTCTCTAACAATAATACTGACGCAGCCGAGGCAAACATAAATATTAAATACTTAAAGAAACAGTTTAATTACAAAGTTAATATTTTTTTAAAACTTGGGGCAAAGGCCACCTGAAAATACATTTGGAGCGAAGGCTACTGGAAACTGTTTACTATACTGCGGTTGCAACTACTACAAGTTCGGCTCCCCAACAGTTGAAATAAAATACAACACCTTCCATACAAACTACTTCAAATTGACGCCCAAAGCGTGGTGCTAATAAATAACATAACAAAATACCTTTTTCAAATTGGCGCCCAACATGGGGCTAAATAAGTAAACAACTCCAACAAAACAACTACTTCAAATTAAGGTGCATACTTCAAGTTTAGAGAAGGTGTACACGTTCTAATGTCTCACAGACAATCAGCATACTAACCTCAGTGAGCAGAATCAAGGAAATGATATAGTGTTACTGCACTAGTATACGCATAAAAAACTTCTTCGTATGGAATAAAAAAATAAATAAACAAATTAGTTTTGGCGTTACGCATTAAGGCACATGAGAAGTTAAATAAACGCATGGTAGAGTAAGCGGTTAAAGAATGTTCAGTGTCGCACTGTCAAGTCATTAGTTCGGGATTTGAAACATTTTTGTGCCATTAAATCTTGAGAGAGCTAATAATGAGCGGCTGAAAATAGATATTTCTATACCCGTGCAGCAGTTTTAAAACCATTTTAGCGAATTGTTCATCCGACTTTGCTTTAACACCGACCTTCATCATCTGATACTAAAATGTTTTAACACCAGATAACTGCGTTATGTATAGCCGTTGACCATGCATTCCCTATCTCAATGCTTTTATCGGACACGTTTACAATCTATAAATTATTTTTGTGTATTTCATTAACACCCTGTGTAATGTGGTAGTTAGAAGAGGTATAGTAGCCTATCCCCAAAATTGTATGTATTAGGGAGACAGAAACTTCTTTCTTTACCAAGTACATTTGAAGAATGCAAAATAAACATCCCCTGAACCCAAACTACACTTTATATGTACCTTAAAACGTTAGTTATGCTATATGTTCTCAAAAGCGACTCTAATTATTTTAATTAAAATGCTATGTGTTTGAGATATTCAAACGACGAATAAAATTAAATTTAGAGTTACCCATAAAGTTCTGTTCATTTCGTATAAATGCGAATCCATAACAGTCTAATTCTGACTACTTACTCATTAAAACATAGACTTTGACTCAATGACTTTTTTTTTCAAACTCTTAAGTGAGTCATTTGGTGGGAAATTTAGATGTTCTACGTTGTTCTTTTTTCTTTTCCTTCGCTCTGAGCGTTCCGTTCGTATTACTAAAAAATAACAGGTGAGGTTTGTTCCTGTATGTTGCAAACTAGAATCATTCGAAATAATTTCTAGGAAAATACTTATTAAATAACCCAAAGTGGATTTAACGTTCACGTTTTGTCTAAATTCCATAATATAAGGAGAAATATGTGAATTTTTAAAGGTAGAAAAAGTCGTAAGTGTGTAACCATACAATTTTTACTTTCTCTACCATGTACATTGTGGGTGGAGAATGTATTGCATTCCACCCAAAAATTGGATACCGATATTTCACCGAAAATGCATGTTTTGGGGCGCCCCGAATCCAAAAAACGTTTTTTTAGAAAAAGGTCTATGTCCGTCTGTCTCTCTCCCTCTCTCTCTCTCTCTCTCTCTCTCTCTGTGTCTGTGAACAGCATAACTAAAAAAAACCGAAATGTCGAATAAATACCAAACTTGGTATTTAGATTCGGCATCTTCCAAAGATGCGATACGAAAATATTCAAGAAAATCCCGCATACCTCAAACTACCCTTTACGTGGAAAATTTTTCGGAATATTTGATTTATTAAAAAATGGATCTAACGATTTTGATTAAAATTCCAAATATATATAATTTTCTTGGAGCAGCCTGTGAAGTCCTCATTCGGAAGGAATTTTGTATAATCTTATATAACTGGCTAACGTTAAACCGTAGACGAAAACGTACAAATAAAGAATTAGATCTCTTTAAAACACACAATTTATTTCAAATAAGTTTCTTTGTGACATAAGCCATTTCGGAGTTATCCATTATTAATGGTTCGAATTGTTCAATACATAGTTGACTATTATCTTGAAGTCCTGTCAACATTCAGTTGTTTCTTGCGATTGCATGGAAACAGTATAGAAGTTTAAGGCTACTATATAGCGTCCAGTTCTTAAGCATTTGCTTACCACTGTTCCCTTTGTATCTATAACGAAAAGTGTAATGCAGCTATTTCTGCAAAGGTTCATTTTGGATTAAAATTTAGTGTACAGAAAAATGAGCTTTAATAAGAATAATTTGTATACAAAATATAAAGATAGAGGGTAGAGAAAGTAATGTGAAGAATCACATAACATTTATTTTTCTTACGAAACAGTATTACAGGCTTTATATGTGGTTTATAAATTCATAACTTTTTGTCAGGGTTTTATTAACATAGTTGGCCTGGGATCGAAAGCGGTTATTGTGTCTCAGCTATAATTGGAGTAACGGTTATATTTGTAATTCTTATCTCCTCCTTGATTACGCAGCATCCGGGGGCATTGTTAAGTCGCCCTCATACTAACACCTCTACAGGGGAACAATTACAAGAAACTGTTTCCCCCAAGAGGTGTGCGGGACACTTACTGCGCATGTGCAGGGAACCGGTTCTCCACAGAGCTTTTAATAGTTGGAAAAATCACTACGCAGTCCGTGCCGCTACTACAATTACACTTTTTAACAGAGCTAATCGTTGAAGGAAGAAAATCAAGAATTATCTAGTCCAACCCAACTGGTTCCCTAACAATGGTGGAAGGAGGGAAATGTTGGGGGATTTTGTGGGTAAGGTTGTCACTCTTGTTACAGATTAATTTCTTTTCGAGAAGGGAAGCAGCCACTGTATTTCTTGACAATGGCCCAGGACTTGTTTTCTTTAACAGTGGCTGCTACCGACTGGAAGTAAACCAAATACTTGTTGGGGGGTAGTTTTGGTCATTTTAAACGGAATTTTCAAAACCTGATGTTATTTGCTTACTTCTCTGGGAGAACAGAGGGATTTCGGCATTATGATATTTTAATAGCTTAAACTGCTATTGTGTATTTAGGTAGACAAACACTGGGAGAGGGCGCTACTGGTATAACATACTCTTTAAGAACTGGATGAAACGATGATTAAACATTCAAATCCATGAGCTATTTTTCCTTATACTGTTGAATACCAACACATTTATGAAATGATGCGCTGATGTGAAAGAGAGGGGGAGGGAGGGAGAGAGTCTAGTATCTGAACTCTAGAAAATTCATGCAATGCCAATTAACAGTCTATAGCCAAGGTTTTTTAATATTTACATTGACGACATGATAGGTTACTGGAATAAAAATCTGATGTGATACATTCACATGACTTCTCTACCCTTTATCTGCATTACTGGGTATAGATACTATTCTTAATATAGCTTATTTTCCTATCTACTACATTTAATCCAACTAAACCTTTGCAAAAATAGCTAACTATTTTTATACATCTCGTTATAAATACAAAAGGAACAGCCATAATTAAATGTTTAAGAACTACACGCTATATGCTGGTCTTAAAATTCCATACTGTTTCCATGCAATCGCGAGAAGCAACTACAAATCGATGGGACTAAAAGAATGATAAGTATTGAACAATTGAAGCTTTAATAACGCATATCTCAGAAACAGCTCATGCCACAAAAAACTTATTGTAAGTAAATAGTGTGTTTTAAAGAGATATACATTTTTTCTATGATACGTTTTCGTCAATCGCTTAACGTTTACAAGTTATACAAGATTATAAAAAAATTCCTTCAGAATGAAAAGCACTTCAGAGGCTATTCACAGAAATATCAATATATATTTTTTACTTGTCATGTAAATATCCTTTATATATGTTATTTTAAGCAAAATCGTTAGAGCTACTTTTTAGAAAATGAAAATTTTCGAAAAATGTTCCATGTGAAGAGTAGTTGACAGGTTTTCTTGGAAACCTATATGTCGTATCCTTAGAAGATACTTAACTCAAATACCAAGTTTGGTATTTATCATACTTTTCGTTTTTGAGTTATGCTGCTCACAGACAGACACAGACAAACACGGACATGTTTCTGGATTCAGGGCGCCTCAAAATGTCTTTCTGGTGAAATTTCGGTATCGAATTTTTGGGTGGAATGCAACACTACCTCTACTTACTATAAGTAGTAGGAAAAGTAAAAATAGATTCAATTTTACATGCTGATGGCACCTTGATATCTGGGAACAAAGGGCATTACAACCGAAATTAGGTTTTTGAGAAGTGTAGGCGGCAGTACGCTCTTAGATGAAAGAAAAAAAATGAAGACATTAGAAATGAGTTAAAATATTTTTTAACTGATGGATAAAATAGAACAACTTAGAAGTTTCCGCGGAGAACTTGTCCGAGGAATGAAAGAAGACCGCATACCGAAGGTTATATTGGATTATAAACCGAAAGGTGAAAGGAATGTTGGTAGACTGAAGAAGAGTTTCAATTTTTTGACTGAAAATCCATGAGACCGGAGCAAACTTTAATCCGTGAAAATTGCCGTTGTTAAAGATTCATGCCAACTTGTGAATATATATGATGCGTATAATCTTAGAAGCCATCTTTCTTTCTTTAACGGATTACCCTCCTCGCCGTAGGATTTACACTCCCAAGGACTTACAAGCCAATGATTTGGGCCAGTAGACTGTCGAAGAGTAAGCAAACTATATCATATCATATCCAGTATGGGTGATCAGCGCAATGCCTGGTATGGCGGTGAAGAAGAAGGAAATGAAAGGGATGGTAGGAAAACTCGCGGATTAAACTATCCAACCCAGCATCCTCCTAGCGACCTAGGAAAACCGCGAAAAAAACTTTCAGTCAAGTTTCTTTTGAACCTGAGACCTCCCGAATTCGAGCCACAGACATTATTACCGCCTAAGCCATCACGCTTAGAAGCTTCAGTACAAAGAGTAAAACAATGGTGTTTAAAGGCAAATACTAAAGGATTTAGAACAAGTCTCAACCATCATCTACCTTGACACAATGGTACGAGGGGCACTATTTATATTTTGAGTCTATTAATTAAAACAAAGTAATTTCTGATTGAAAACTGCTTTATTGTTTTTCAAAATATTCTCCTTTATGATCAATACACTTTTGCATCCGTTTGAACCATTTGTCAAAGTATTTATTCCAGTCTTCTTGAGACACCTCCAAAACATGGTTTTTGAAGGCATCAACGGCTTCTTCTGCCAACGAAAATCGTTGTCCACGCAATTTATTCTGGATGTTCGGGAACAAAAATAAGGCATTGGGTGCCAAATCAGGACTGTATAGCGGATGACCCATCAATTCAATTTTTTGAGCCTTCAAATACTCTGTTGTTAGATGAAATGTGTGTGCGCTCCGATTGTCTTGATGAAGAATGATCCTACGGTTCTTGTTGGTTTACGTTACGGCTCATTCGCATAGATCCATGATTCGTCACCTGTTACAATCTTATATACGTCTTTTGAGCCACAGCCATTATATTTCTTTAGCATTTTCGTACACCAATCGACACAAGCATCGATTATGTGGGATCCACGAGAGCAAACCTTTTTCACGGCTAAATAATCATGCAATATTTTATATATGCTGGTGGAACTAATGCCTAGGGTTACCTCAATCTCACAATATGTCGCATGGCGATCTTTCATTATTAGTGTTTGCACAGCAGTAGAAATAAAATAGCGACTTGAGCACAGTAGAGAGATGCCGACAAGCGATAAAGTTCTTTGTTCTACGCCGACAAGCCCCGCCCCCTCCCTTTGTGTGCTCACATGCCGCCAGGTCTCGTGTCGTTAGGCCCCGCCCCCTCTCGCTTTGTGTGCTCACCTAATGCCGGCAGTATCTGTGCTAACAGGTCCTACCCCCTCTCCCATGCGTTCTACTGGGGCGTCCTGACTTGAGGGAATTGTTTTCTCGAGTCCTGCCGCCCCCCGGCAAATTAATTAGGTAATGTTCGTCAAACATTTTTTTTTATGATTACTAAGGTCTGCAGATTGCATCCTCGAGTAATTAAGTTTTTTGATTAATGAATTGTTGACTGGAGCTTGAGTATAAGTAGTCTGCTCACGGTAACAGTCTGTCATGTAATGAAACACTGCAGCCTTCTTGTATCTGGGGAAATCGCTTGTCCATTAGCTGAACATGTTAGACGCTTTCAACACATTAATAGGCTTTTAAGTTTACATTCCGGATCTGTTTACATACATTAGCAATCAACGACATACTTCCGTCTGGAGGTAACGGTGACACACATTAGCTGACCCGTTAGAGGCTTTCACTCCATTAGCGAACAAGAGCCTGGCATGTAATGAAAAAACCCGTAACCTACTTCTGTCTGATGGTAACGGTGACCTCTATTAGCTGACATCTTTAGACGCTTTCACCTCATTAGCGAACAATGCCAGTAATTGTTTTCCTAAGTGCTCTGAAAAACCCCCAGACACTCAATGTAAATACCTTTTAGCTCGTAGAATTTCCATCACAAACCGTGGAAAAACCCAAGTCTAGACAATTTTTTCCCTGATAATTAATGATTAAGTTTCATAGTTCTTATTTCTTTCAATAAAATATTGCGAATAAAGTATTCATAATTCAGAAGCGTCTCATTGATTGGTGAATACTACATATGTTATTAAAAGTAAAATAAATACGGATAACATTATAGTTAAATATTATAAATGTTATTAAAAAAGGTGATTGTATTCAAAAAATAGACAGCTGGGCTCTGCCTGGAGGGTGAATAACAGGTCTCAACATGCATTCCACCCCTCCACCGCTGCGTGACGTCACCGTCTACAGTATATAAGGAACGTAGGCAGCCGGAGCGATCATTTATTGTTTTTTCAGTGTTCGTTCAGTGATAAGCGAAATGGCTGGTGATCATCGTGCATCTGATGTGAATGATTACTGGAGCGAGTGCGGGGAAGATTATTTTCACTACGTATACTTCCATACCGAAACATGCAATGGTTTAATGCATTCAGTGTTGTGTACTCAACCGTCGCATCATGATCAGATGACTACACTGGAAGTGTGTACAGAGAGCTGTCCTGTTTATCGAGGAGCGAACATGTAAGTAATATACATATTTCTATAACTCGGTAATATATTGTACGCATGTTAAATGAAATCTAACTTGAAATTATTTCATTCTTTCAGTGAAAATCACAGGGGTGTTGATGTGGAGGATCTTAGCGATGTCGATGAAGTTGACAATGTCTTCGTCTCGAAACATCTAGCTAAATGTGATACAGAGTCGTGCACCGGATACATGCATTCTGTACTTTGTACTAACCCGGCCCAGCATGAACGCATGACATCCTTCTTCCTATGTAACGACAACTGCGAGGTCTACCAGCGGAGGAAGAGAAAACTCGAGTAAGTAGAAGAAATGTTAAATTACATATTCATTTACTGCTTCTAATGCTACTCTGTGTCTAACCTAAAAATTAAATTATTACAGACTGCGAATGACTGCGCCTAAGGTACCCGTACCAATAGAGGAGCTGGATCCTGAGAGACGCGATGTCGATATAGTGGAATATCCAATCGCAGAGCGCCATACACAGCCTATGGAGGAGGATGCCGCTCCACTACCCGACATTACTACTACCCCTGATGATAAAGCAACGAGGATGCAGGGGTGGATAAATCAGACGACTCCAGATTGCTCGCCCGAGATACACACAGAATCGTGCAAGACCGTGAAGTGAGTATGACACTCTTTGATAATACTTTTTGTTGTACAAGGGGAGAGGATTTTTCTAATATATGTATTTTCTCTTTCAGACGTATGAAATCATTAACTAAACCTATTTCTAACATTGTTTTGAATATATGTTGCAGGGGTGTGAGGAGGGAGCGGAGGAAGAGGCGGAACGAGAGCGGTGAGAAAAAGCAGAAGAGACGGTGTAAGAGGAGAATCCTCAACGATGCTCCTATGGTCTTCTTATTCATTGAAGATACCCCGGAGGAGCATGGAGAATCGATCACATGCGCTTGATGACGTCAGCATCTCCCCCTCCCATTCCGTGAATATTGGACTATACTATGACATCCCCTCCCTCTACATAAACTGCGAAAGTGATAAATCATTTGTTTATATTACAAAATCAGACTGGGATATAATATCCAAAAACATTCCAATGATTGAAGATTACCTACGCCAAGAAAAAAAGTTTGCGTGTGATGAATATTGTGACAATGTAATTTATGCATACAATATTATTGTATTTTTTGACCATTCAATTCATTTCATAAATACTTGTTTAAATAATAATGTAATATCTTTAGACATTGAGGGTGTAAGGAACCTAAAACGACTATTGCCTTATATTGAAAGACATTTGAATATTTTAAATGATTTCTGCAAGTCAGGAGCAACTAGTTTTTCAGGGGGTAGGAGGGGGAGAAGGAAAATGCCTGAAATGTATGCTAAAGTCAATAAAAGAGTGTTTTAGTATATGAATTCAATTTATTATTCATAAACTTATCCTAGTACATTCCTTTACAAAACCATTCACCCAAACATATACATAATTATATAAGTGCTTGCATCAAGTGAGAAAGAGGTTTGTAGGTAAATACTTTGTCATGTAGAACCAGACAGTACAGTGACGTCTGGGCTGGTATATTTGCAGATGCTTGAATCTCGATTCTGATGTTCACAGCTCCATTTATAACCTCCTCGGGTTGGTGAGAACAGTCTATTACGAATAATGGTGCACGGTGAAGAAAATCCTTTCTCTTCAAGAGGGGGTAATTATCTCTTTCATAATAGGAACTTTGAAATTTACAGTACATTTCATATAGTGAAGCAAACTTTGAATTTTTAAAGTCCAAGTTCAAATCATGGTAGGGGTAGCATTCGCTGTTGAGGAATAGTCTCATATTAGTAATGTTACAGTGATCAAACTCGGAACTGTTCTTGCTATAATCACCCAATCTTGCAGTCTGAGCACACACTATGATGAAGCGAGGTTTCTCGAGCTTAGATGTTGTTGCTACATTCCAAGTGAAAGATCTTGTCTGGGGTACAGCAGGCTGGGTATGAAGATCCATAGATCGAAAGGCAAGGTGTAGAGGTTTATCAGACTTGACAATTTTTAGAATGTGAACTCTTTCAGCATCAGAAAGACGAATTACAGGCATCCTCCATTCGATTCTAGTTAACTTTACATTAGCTTCCTCTCCATTCGAACTCAGGACACAGTTTCTAGAATCTTTGGATCTTATGAGAATCAATTCAAACTTGCTGTTGAGTATAAGTTCCTTGTGGTCATCAGCAAATCCTAGGAGCATCGAGAGAGGGACTACAGCATTGAAAGCTCCATTCGTCGCGTGTACTATATCAACTTCTTCACCAGGATAGGCCCATCCAGCATTCAGCAGACGATTCGATTCCATAGGGTTGAGAGTCACATAATTTCGTATAGTTGTAGTAATTCCAGGATTCCTTGTTCTGTCTATAGTTGTAGCATTCATATCTAGACGTATCTCATCAAACATGAAGGTTATAGCATTATTAGTGAGCTTCGATGTAGTAGTAGGGGATCCATCTACCTTGGTGAGAGCACCTTCGATGTAGAGATAACTCTTGTTAGGTAGCGTATACAAATCTTCAGCTTGACATGGTATTCTAATTTCATCGTTTACATCCAGAGCGGAGGTGTTGTATGGAAGAAAAATATGCTCCTCCTCCTTGGTGATCTTGTCGTCAAAGGCTGGAACTTCTGTCACGTTTAAGATGTCCATTATAGCGTCCTGTAACCTAACTCTTCGAGGAACTTGCGGTTAGCACGTGTTAACTCCTCGGAAGTTGGAGAGGTAGTATGCTTCGATCGCTGTGTACGTCGTCTATTATAGTATTTGAGGTGTCTTTTAATATGTATTGCCATTACGTCTTATGTGGAGTCTTGTAGTGATAACTTCGTTCCTGAAGTTGATAGCCTTACCGTGTTGATCTACCACTCGAATAGTGATCTGGTCTATATAGTTTGTATCTATGACAGGTAAATATATGGGGTTCGAAGGTTCTTGAGAGATATGATAGCCTGGCGGAACAGAAGGGAAAAACTCGTAGAGCGAATGTCCGCTTTTACCGTCAATGAAAGAGCCTGTTGCAATACTGCACTCCACACGTATGATACTCACTTTAAATATATTCACAAGATCGTCAGATTCGATCGCTTCTCCAGCAGGAATTATTTTAGTGTCTGTGAATCCTAGAAGCGAACCAATAGATCTTTCCTTAGAAAAGTCTATTGTATAAGGACATTTAATTTCAGCCTTCATTGTATTATTGTTAGGCCTTATGAAGAAGACTTCATCATTCAATTCTAGTTTATCCTTTAGAAATGTATTGATATCGGCAATCTCATAGGTTCCATGAGGGATGACAATGGCTTCAGGTTTACCATTATGAATATAATGAAATCTATTATTACTTCCATCGACATTTGGTATTGAATAGAATGTCTCAAAATTCAAGAGAGCAATCTCATAATGACCTGGAGGATCTAGCTGTAGAGGAGGGTTTAGATACGTTGAAATAACAGTGTCTGACCCACTCACTGTAACTGTATAACTCATCTTGACGATGAAGCAGCTTCTAGGATAAAAGAAATTGCAAGCACAAGTGTCCGCAGATGACTGAATCGAAATTCTGGTATCTCTGTGTATTATAGTAGATTTTAACGCCTTGTAGATATTTCTCAATCTCAGGAGGCGGCTTCAAATTACCGAAACTATCAAAGTAGTATGCGACATCACCTTCTTTCCTTATAGCAACCCAGTGTGTTCCTTCATTATCCGATGTATCGAGATTGGTAATAAGTCTCTCTTTGCAGTGCGGTTTTAAAGGAAGTTTGTCAATCATATAAACCCCTCTAAAATAAGGAATTTTTAAACGTTTAGCGTAATATTCGAGGGCTACGTTACTTAGGGCTTCCTCCGGTATATGTACAATCCTCTTCCTCCGTTTTTTGCCTTCTTCTTTAAACCCTCGCCTTTAGATCCTCTTTTTTTCAAAGACCTTGCTATTTTAGATGCAGCGGCTAAAGACGACATCAGCGGCATTGCAGGTAAGAAACCTCCTTTATTCCTCTTCTTACACCTACCCTTCCTGAGCCCCTTTCCTCGGGTCTCCATCGCCTTGTTATGCCTCGCAACTTCTGCCAAGTGTCTATCAGCAGCCTTTTTTTTATTGACTGCAGAGGCTATCTGAGCAGCGCCACCTGCTGCAGCGCCTAAAGCAGCAATGATGGGAATCAATGGTAAAAACCCTCCTCTCTTCTTCTTCCTCTTTCCGGCTCCCACTGCAACCTTTCCCTTCATGATTGCAGTTACTAGCCTTGCAGCTAACCTTTCACCAAAAGTTGAATCTGATGACTGCACACGTTTCCAAGCCTTCTCTGCAAGAATCTTATCCGCTATTTGTCTTGAAGCGGTGTCCTTATTCTCAGCGTACGCGAGGTCGTGCTGTTTGCAAGCTGTGTCTAATTGGTTAATTCCGGGGTCTCCTCTTTTTAGACGTTTTTCCAATTTAGTACCAGGCCCGCAATATCTATATCCAGGTAAGTGAGCTTCAAAGGGGAGCGAATTAATTATAGAATTAATAATTCCAGAGCCGCGCTTATACTGCAACGACCTCCCTCTCTTAGCTCTCATGATAGACTAAACGAGTAATTGCATGCATTAGCCCTTTTATATCATTCCAGTCAATCATTAACTACTTTTACAAACGGTAATATATATAAACAATGCACATACATGTTATAAGTTAGTTGTTAACATGGAGCTTGTTAAGCAGCACTGCTCTCTACCTATTCAGGTATTAGACTTTGAAAGTGACTTTAGAAGTGATCGTCATGGCAAGTTATTTCCATCTAATGTCAGAGCTCTTATTTTAGGGAGCTCCAGTGCAGGGAAAACAAACGTATTACTCAATATGCTACTCCATGAGAATGGACTACGTTTTGAAAATTTATATATTTATTCAAAGTCTCTCTATCAACCAAAGTACCAATATCTAATTAAAGTGCTTGGAAACATCGAAGGTATAGAAGTGAACACCTTCGACAACGGTGATGATGTTTTGCATCCTTCTGAAGTCGAAGAAAATTCAATCTTTATATTTGATGACGTCATCACTGAAAAGCAGGAAAAGATAGCATCCTTTTACAGTATGGGTAGACATCGAAATGTCGACTCTGTATATCTAGCGCAGTCCTATGCTAAAGTTCCAAAACATTTAATTCGCGATAATACAAACATGATAATACTCTTCAGGCAAGACAATTTAAACTTAAAGCACATTTACGAAGATTATGTAAATACCGACATGACCTACAACGAATTTAAAGATCTATGTAAGAACGTTTGGGAGAGCTCTACAGAAGGAAGACCCTTTGTTGTGTTAGTTCCTGAATTTCACATGAATGAGGGACGATATAGGAATGGTTTTGATGTATATATTAAGCTCGACAAAAAAGAAAATGATCATTCATAGTTAACCATGAGCATCGATAGGTTCGGTTCTCAGAGAACTGTTCCAGTTAGAAGAGTGTTTGATCGTTTTATCATAAATAGAGACGTCAAAGGAAATTATCAATTCAAGAATAAGAGATTGTGTAACGTTCACGATCCTGAAGATAATCATGATGCTTCCAATAAGAATTATGTGGATGCTCTCGAAATTAGAATGCAAGATTTCTCTCAGCAAGCTGCTAACAATGTTGAGGTTATGGCCAAGACCCTGTTCGATGAATTGATTTCAAGATATATCCTCAAGAGAGATAAGGAAAATAACATTGTGATTGATAAAGTTAGATTGAAGGTATTGCTAGATCCTGTTCACGATAACGATGTTGTGAATAAAAAGTTCATCACTGGATATGTCAATTCACGCACGCAGACGAGAGATAGTAATGGTAACATTATATTCGACAATAAGAGAATCACTGATATAGCAGATCCTCTCGGAGATACAGATGCTGTAAATAAAAGATATGCTAGAGCTATGATCATTAGGAAATCGAACGAGACGCGACAGCAGTTAAATAGGTACTTACCAAAGGAAATCGAGATGCAAATAGGTGAAAAGCTGCTAGACATCACAGCAAATCTGAATAAAGCTACGAGTAAAGTGGATACTCTAACAACCTCTACAAAAGACAGAGTGGATTCTGTAATGGACTCCATTAAACAAGTTACCGCAGAGCTTGATAGAGAAAAAACAAATCTTCAGAATCTTTGCAATCAGAAAATTAGCAATTTAGAAAAGTTAGCGATGAAGCGAGTTTCAGATTTAGAGGCTACAGTCGGACAGTTAAAGACAGAGGTTTTGAATACTCTCAAAACTGATTCATGCAATGATAAACTTAAGAAAGTGGAGGAAAATGTAAATATGATGATGGACGCTTACAAAACTAATGTGCAGCAAATGACAAGTCTAGAAGAATCAACCAGAAGCCTGTACGCTAATACGGCAATCTTTGCTGAAGCGTTCAAGTCACATACGCAGGAACATAAGAAAGAAACCGAGCAACTGAGAACTTCGATAGAGATGTTAGCTAAGGCTATCGATACGATGAGAACTCAAGGTGGACGCAGACTATAAATTGAATGTAATCGTCTATTTTCACGTCATTTGTAAGATGGATAGTGAAAGCATAAGACTTAAAGAGTCTGTAGCCGAGCATACCAGGGCTGTAAAAGAAAAACTGAGAGCTCTAAAAGGTCTCAGGTTTGAGACTCAGCATATCATGTCCGAAGCTTTGAAGCCTGTAACCGCTCCCCTCAAGGATATTTTGGACAGTCAACGAGGGTTGGCTGTGGAGACAGTCAAGAATGAAGATGATGATTCTACAAGTATTTCTACTTTCCTTCAACACGTTCGCTCAAAAGACAAGGACCGCATTGATACATTGTACGGGGTGAGATATCAGGATGGAAGTTATATGCTTGGAAATAAAGATATTCATTTTATAAATAATCAAATATTGATAGGTGATGAAACGTATGAGTCTACAGACGGTTTGACGGAGCTCATCTTTAAGCGAACGCCTCAGATTTCTGCATACACCAGTGAAGACTTGGAGACGTACGCTAAGATTATGAAAAGTACTTTTCTTCATAGATCTGGTTACACCAGACACGGTCGTTTGAAATCTGGTAAATCGTATAAATACAAGAATATAATACGCCCCTTGCTCAATACACATTCAGGTCTAGGACTGACATGGAAGGAGCATAAGTCTGATAAGGAGGTTGACTACGTTTTCTGGAGAAACCCTAACACATTAGTGAATAGGCTGAGGTTACTAATTGCATCGAGGGGTGCTGGTAATAATAGTCACACTCAAGAGATTGAGGAAATTATCAGGGAGTTGAAAGCATCTAAAGTTATAGCATGACAGCCAAACAGAATATCGCCAGAGAGCTTCACGGGTCGGCAAGGAGGAACTATTTACGACGCAAAATTATCAGCAAAGGTATGAACGATTTATTACAAATTGATTTGATTGAAATGATACCATATGCAAGAGTGAACAAAAATTTCAAATACATTCTGATCGCAATCAACTTTTACTCTAAAATGGCATATGCAAAACCCTTAAAGGATAAGAGCGGAGTTAATGTTGCAAAGGCAATGGATGATATATTACAAGAAATGGATGTCCCTCCCCGGAATATTCAAAGTGACAACGGGAAAGAATTTTATAACAAATTCTTTAAACGGCTAATGTTTAAGTATAATATTAACCACTACAGCACCTATACCAATGTGAAGGCTGCGGCTGTTGAACGTTTAATTCGAACCTTGAAGAATATGATGTACCGAGAGTTTTTAGTCCAAGGCTCATACAAGTGGCTAGATCTTTTACCTAGAATCCTTGTAAAGTACAATGATACTTTTCATTCAACTATCCGCATGAAACCTAATGAAGTGAAAAACAACGATCTTCTTCTGACTGTGTATAATTATAATCAAGAACGAAGAGAGAAGATGGCTTCAAGGAAGTTTAGTGTTGGTGATTATGTCAGGATATCTAAACATAAAGGACATTTTGAAAAGGGTTATGAATCTAACTGGAGCGTTGAAATCTTCAAAGTATTTCGTGTGAACCGTACCAAGCCTACAACATACATACTAAAGGATAGGAATAGTGAAATCATAAAAGGGGGCTTTTATGGACATGAACTAAAAAAGACTAACTATCCTAATACATATTTAGTAGAAAAGGTTATACGTAAACGTGAAAACAAAGTTCTTGTAAAGTGGTATGGTTTTCCAGATACTCAATGGATTGATATAAAGGACTTGGTGTAATATGTGAAGAATTAATAAAGACTAAAGTTTTATGATTGTAAAATCATGAGTATTTTTATTTTAAAAGCATTCATATTTTTCTTTCTTTTTTGAGGGAAAAGTGTTACACAAAAAACCCTCACACATTTGATATCTATTTTACACAATATATACATTATTTAAAAGTTTAGGCACTAGCAATCACCGGGTCTAAGGGAATAATGGCCCCACGCTACAGTCTTATAGCTTCCTTCCATCAACTTCCTCTTATCGTCACCCCCCTTCAAAGCCAATTTGTTTGTTTCAATTGTTGTAATTTTGTGGTGTTTACTCCGAAATGTTTTTTGTATCGAATAAATTTTTAGGCTATGGTCTTTTAAACATTCAAAATAATGGCCGAAATCGATTTTATCCATGCCTGCCTTGGTGATGCCCTTAGCTTTCTTAATTGTCTGTCCTCCGTATCTGTAGGCGTATAACTTTGCTCTTATACCAACATACTCCTCCATAACCAAGCCGCCCAATTCATCCTTGAACAACCCAATCTTTTTCCTATTGGCTTGCTTAATACCATATGCATTATCCTTTTCGAAGTTTGAAGTATCGAAATATTGGGGGTTCTCCCTGATGAAATCATAGATATCAGAACTCGTTTCAAAAATGAATGAGTCTGTATCCATGTAATTCAGCAGCAAGTCTTTTAAATTTGGTTTCATGATATTGTAAAAGAAGTCGTACATGATAAATTTTGAAATGTCCAAAATTGCGTGTCCTATGTAGATTGGCTTGTTCATGTGCACTTCCTCTCTACCCAGCTCAATTCCTACAAGATTTTCCTCAAAAATTATGGTGCGTAGGTAAGTGCTGCGTGCTATCAACTTCTTTGCCTGATCCCAGCTTCCAACTATTTTGAAATCACTGTATTTCCTCACATTTTCTATAAATTTCCCATATACGGCGTTATTCATCTTTTTCCATAAGTTTTGGCCAAATTTTGACTTTTCTTGAATTCTTTTCTCTGTGTTCACGTCGATATATGTTTTCAACCAGTTAGACTGGTCGTAGGATACCACTCTGTGAATATGTCTCACAGTTAGACCTTGTTCAATACACTGCTGCATCACCCTGTAGTGCAAGACATATTTGCTTTTCTGTTCTAATGTCGCAAGCAGTTTCTTGTATTGGCCATTCGGTGGTATCGCACTCTGTGGGCAGAAAGGAAGCTCGTTGTGGGCGTCGTGGATATGGTCGGGGTATTCGATATCAACCTCTAGCACATAACCAGTCTTCGAGTCTTCTTTGATTTCAGCAAAGTTTATACTATCAATTTCTTCTCTGGTGAGCCATTTCAGATTCTTGTACGGGAGGGCAGACCCCATAGAAGCTCCATATAAGTTATTTATGTCCCAATAGGACAGGTGTTTAACAGGAGCATGCTGATCAAAGTTGGACATGTACCTGTGGTTAGCTTTGGTATAGCCCTTCACCACTGTGCACAGTCCGCCTCTAATTCCCGACTCGAAAAATTCCAGCATGCTCTTGTCGGATATTAAGGAGAGTTTCGCCTTAGTTATCTTCAACATAGCGTCAAATGCGAGTCCTGGTAATGTATAAAACCATGCTGGGTCAAGTTTATACATCCCCAGGATGAGATCTCGAAACTTTTCGAAAATATCCGCCAAGAGCAGTATATCTGTTTTCAGGTATAGATCGCTGTATTCTCCGAGATTCTGGATATTAAAGGTATCCCAGACTTTTTCAGCATGCCTGTATTCTTCGTCTGTGATGTGACTGTCAGTAAGAGTGCTGTAGAAGGCTTCCTTCGGTGGTAGAGAAGTTTCTTTGAGTATGTCTAGGCTTGAAACATAATCATACGGGAATATTCCCTTGCTCTTCGCCAGCTTAAAATGCTCCTCAACAGGATATTCTGCCCTTGTTATTTTAAAGTCACTTTCCTCCAGCATGTCAGCCAGACTGGCCAGCTTGTCGTCAAGAAACTTAAAGCTGTCCAGAAACCTGAAGCTGATGTTCCTGTACCGTTTGCTAAAGGCTATATACCTTTCACCACTTTGAGCGATGCACGATATGGGCTTATTATCATATGCCAGGCGTCTTATCAAGAAGTGGCTGTCATAATTAGATAGGCAATGAAAAAAGATCGGTATGAAATCAGGGACCTTTCTATTCAAATTGCATCTATTATGAGCAGCACCCAGATATTCCCCTGACACATGATCGTGATCCCTCACACGCAAATCGCTCACAGTGAAAGCAGCAAGGCATATATGACACTCAGAAGCATTGTCAAAATTCTGTTGCTCTTCAAGGGTTAAATCCATGGGTTTAGGATTGGAATACACATCGATGACGTCATCAGCAATTGATTTTAATTGCTTGATAAAGTCATCGACGGCATTCGGACCTCTAAAGAGGAAGAATTTTGACATGGCCTCGTCATGCCTACATACCACCTTCAAGGCAATAGACATTGCTTCATGCTCTTGAATGGCTCGGGTCCAACTCGAGCTGCTTGAGGGCTCGCAAGAGTGAACCTTCGCCAGAACAGATTCAATGTCTGCGTATATAACAAAAGGTACAGGAACGCTTTTAGAGAATGCTTTAAATTCAAGGTATTCATCCTGTTGGGGCATTTTAAGCAGTTGGCATTTCCCGCATCTTAACCTATGTGCTTCCAGAGCCTTTTCATTGATGCATCTCTTGAGGCATGCCTCACATGTCCATACTCTATGCTGGTACTTAGTAACTTGACTCCTTACTAGTCTGGACAGGTCTTTAATGAGGCAATAGTGTGACTTATCATCCTCTTCAATATATAGCAGGTTTACATGGTGCTGCTTCTTTTCAGCTGTTTGGTATAGGGGAATAATGTTGTCATTCTCCTCTATACCAAACAGTGAAATGGATACTCCATTATTCTGATTTTCAAAGCATTCAATTTGATGTAAGGGTACCGGAAATTCGATACCTTCATAATTGAATACCTCGAAAAGCAGTTCCTCAGGGTATTTTGTGGTTCTCTGACCGTTGCGTTTAACAGGGCATTTAGAGGCAAGCATGCACCATGCGAAGCAGAAGTTGTCTTCATTCTTTATGTTTATAACAGCATACTTATGCCTAATTTTCTGAGGTAGTTCAATGTATGAACCAGCGTGTAAAGGATCGTAGTGTGTAAATCCCATCACCAGGCGAAGTATCTTTGACAAGGACTTTGACGATGCTCCCCCCTCAAATGTAGAAATGTTTTCCAAAATATCCCCCGCAATTGAAGAGAAGATCTGATTGAGGTCGCTTGATGGAAGAATCAGTACAGGCTTAGAATTAAAGCCAGTGGAAAGACACTTCTCTTCATCAGGTTTCTGGATTAAATATTCAAGTTCCATGGAACAATGCATCTTTAATCCACTCCTGCTTTTCTGCAAAACGTTTTCCGCTTCTTTAATAATAAGCTCCTTGCAGTCATCTAAAAAGACTCTGGGCTCGAGTATTTCTAATGTATTTTCTATTCTACTATTAAAAATACGTCCCTTGAATGCCGATTGTATGGTATTGCACTCTAGACCCTGGCAATTGCTAGCACTAACCTTGGCTTTTTTTATTGTAGGCTGTTCCCTCCCATCCGATGTCGGTCCTCTCTTTCCATTAACTGGTTCTACATCATTGGATGATGATGAGGAGGTTGACGGTGCAGCGGCTTCATCGCTTGCGTCTGAGGAGATCGATGGTGCAGCGGTTTCATTGCCTGCGACTGAGGAGGTCGATGGTTCACCTTGTATAACTTCCTCCAGAGTGTCGAGCGTTGAGGAGGCGGACCGTGCAGTGGTCGAGTCTTCACCAATCTCCGGCGATGCTGATCCCTGTGTTGCCAGGTCCATAGGCTGGCTTCCAGCGTCACACAGATCATTTCCTGGAATAATAATAATATTAATAATAATAATAATAATAATAATATACAATGTGTAAAAAGAACTTCATAAAATGTTGAAGGATTCTTACCGTTCGATTGTTGCTGCACACATATGTCAGACCCCCATCCCTGCTGATTTTGTATAGGGAAGGCTGATGGTACAGCGCTCGCATGTTGAGCGATACCGCGCCCGAAATAAAGTCCACTTCCTGGAAATAATAATTTTATAATAATAATGATAACAGTATAGAATGTGTAAAAGAAGTTCATAAAATGTTGAAGGGTTCTTACCATCCAGTGGTTGCTGCATGTATGGGGCAGGGCCCCACCCCTGCTGATTTGATGCAGGGGAAGCTTGTGGTGCAGAGGGTGCGTGAGGAACAAACCCGCCTCCGAAATAAAGTCCACTTCCTGGAAATAATAATAACAATATTAATAATAATATAAAATGTGTAAAAGAACTTCATAAAATTTTGAAACATGTTCTTACCTGTCGGTGGTTGCTGCATGTATGGGACAGGGACCCAACCCTGCTGATTTGGCCCCATGAAGGCTTGGAAGCCAGACGGAGCCTGTGCAGCGTACGATGGCTGACTCATCCCAAAATAAAGTCCACTTCCTGAAAAAATAATAATAATGATAATATTAATAATAATATAGAATGTGTAAAGCAAGAAGTTCATAAAATATTGAAAAACTCTTACCGTTCGGTGCTTGCTGCATGTAAGGGGCAGAGCCCCACCCCTGCTGATTTGGTACCAGGAAGGTCTGGAAGCCTGGGGGTGGTGGTGCAGCGGTCGCGAAGCGTTGTGGTGCAGGTGCAACGGTTGCGAGGCCTGGAGGTGCCGGTGTAGCGGTTGCATGTTGAGCGATGCCGCCCCCGAAATAAAGTCCATTTCCTGGAAAAAATAAATAATATTAATAATAATAATATTAATAGTATAGCATGTTTAAGTACAGAGTTCTAAAGAATCTATTCGCTATACGTGAAAAATAGATGTTTTAAACACAGTCGTGAAAATACACGGTATTCTGGGAGACTGAAAGAGTTATGTGACTGCATATGTGGTGAGAAACTCCCCTTAAATATATCCTTTTCTCCTTATACAATCCAGAGCTCTAGGCTGTCGTAGGTAGGTCTTTGTATGCTAGAATCGCCCTTGTATACCTGCCATTAAATAATTTTTAGTTACAATTGCTCAAACACAGGTCTGTAAATTCTTACCATTCGAGTGTTGCTGTATGTACGGGCCAGAGTCCCATCCATGATGATTAGGCACCAGGAAGGTTTGGAAGCCTGCTGGTGCCGTTGCAGTGGTCGATGGATGACAGACTCCGAAATAAACTTCGCTTCCTGGAAATAATAATAATAATAATAATAATAATAATAAAGAATATGAACAAGAAGATAATATGAATTGTTACATTAATTTTTTTAAACTCTGAAGAATGCTTACCATTCGGTTGTTCGGGTGCCTGAATCATGGCTGTATTTGAGGAACAATCCTGCTGGAGCTGGATGTATGCCTCAGCCACGTTAGCAGAACTGAATGCTGAAAACGTAATTAATTTACGCGTTAGATTTTTATTTATTTATTTATTTACTTATTTTTTTAAGAAAAGTTATATTATTAAGTTAATTTACTTTATTGCGCATTGCTTATACAGGGAAATGTCGATGTATTTTTAAACACCTGAGAAATTTCTATGACAAAATAAAGCATTTGTATTATTCGACACACTCATGGAAAATATCTCTTTTTAACGTGATGGAAACAGGCTGGAAGTTTTTTACTAAATTAATTGCACAAGAGGAATGAAACATTAACTGATGAATGTTCGATCAATGCATGCAAACATGAAGTCCCCGGATCGAATACCGCCGCTTACCCTCGGAAGAATATTTATACAGAACATTCTTTATTCGAATCGTAGGGTAAACAGGTAATTGTATTTTGTCTAAAAAGGGATATAATTCACTCTGTGAAATCCTGTATTTAAATACCTGGAATAATAATTACTCAACAAGACGAATACTTAACTAAACTGTTCACATTTTTTTGAGAATTCGCTCAGTTAGCTATTCAATGTAGAATAAGTTTGCCTAAAATGAAAACTTAACTGATGAATGTTCGATCAATGCATGCAAACATGAAGTCCCAGGATCGATTACCACCGGTTACCCTCGGAAGAATATTTATACAGAACATTCTTTATTCGAATCGTAGGGTAATCAAGTAATTGTATTTTGTCTAGAAAGGAATATAATTCATTCTGTGAAATCCTGTATTTAAATACCTGGAATAATAATTACTCAACAAGACGAATACTTAGCTAAATTGTTCGCATTTTTTTGAGAATTCGCGCAGTTAGCTATTCAATGTAGAATAAGCTTGCCTAAAATGAAAACTTAACTAAACTCATTAACTGATGAATGTTCGATCAATGCATGCAAACATGAAGTCCCAGGATCGAATACCGCCGCTTACCCTCTGAAGAATATTTATACAGAACATTCTTTATTCGATTCGTAGGGTAAACAAGTAATTGTATTTTGTCTAGAAAGGAATATAATTCACTCTGTGAAATCCTGTATTTAAATACATGGAATAATAATTACTCAACAAGACGAATACTTAACTAAATTGTTCACATTTTTTTGAGAATTCGCGCAGTTAGCTATTAAATGTAGAATAAGCTTGTGTAAAATGAATACTGTTCACATTTCAGAAAATTCAACTGTCTAGCTATTAACTTTTAGAATACTCAGCTATTTACAAATAAAAGGGCCGTCATTAAAAACAAGAACGCAAATAAAAGTTAAATGTACTAAGTAATAAGTTAACTTTTTAATGAAGATGAATTGGTGATACAACTTACCAGACATGATGTTCGATGTAATTTCCACGTTGAAAGAATAAAGTTTGCAGAGTGCTTAGATCGCAGTGTTCTTACGATACTGTGAAAATCATTGGAGAAGATGCTGCTTTTATATAATTTCCCCCACTAAAGCTGAAGCGGTGAGAGATTGTAGAGCACTTAGGAAAACAATTACTGGCATTGTTCGCTAATGAGGTGAAAGCGTCTAAAGATGTCAGCTAATAGAGGTCACCGTTACCATCAGACAGAAGTAGGTTACGGGTTTTTTCATTACATGCCAGGCTCTTGTTCGCTAATGGAGTGAAAGCCTCTAACGGGTCAGCTAATGTGTGTCACCGTTACCTCCAGACGGAAGTATGTCGTTGATCGCTAATGTATGTAAACAGATCCGGAATGTAAACTTAAAAGCCTATTAATGTGTTGAAAGCGTCTAACATGTTCAGCTAATGGACAAGCGATTTCCCCAGATACAAGAAGGCTGCAGTGTTTCATTACATGACAGACTGTTACCGTGAGCAGACTACTTATACTCAAGCTCCAGTCAACAATTCATTAATCAAAAAACTTAATTACTCGAGGATGCAATCTGCAGACCTTAGTAATCATAAAAAAAAATGTTTGACGAACATTACCTAATTAATTTGCCGGGGGGCGGCAGGACTCGAGAAAACAATTCCCTCAAGTCAGGACGCCCCAGTAGAACGCATGGGAGAGGGGGTAGGACCTGTTAGCACAGATACTGCCGGCATTAGGTGAGCACACAAAGCGAGAGGGGGCGGGGCCTAACGACACGAGACCTGGCGGCATGTGAGCACACAAAGGGAGGGGGCGGGGCTTGTCGGCGTAGAACAAAGAACTTTATCGCTTGTCGGCATCTCTCTACTGTGCTCAAGTCGCTATTTTATTTCTACTCACAGCATCACTGTTTTCTGGCACAACTGATTTTGGACGACCTTCACGAACTTCATCATTGAGCGAACGGCGACTACGATTAAATTCGTTATACCAGCGTTTCACAGTGGCAAAGGATGAAGCTTCGTCGCCAAATGTGGAAGTTAGTTGATCGATGCACTCTTGTCTTGATAATCTAAGTCGATTTATTACGTCGAAAGTCGTAATAAATCATTGCACGAACATTTTCACGAGTTAATTCCATGTTTTTGTTGACACACAATTTTCCAGTTAGTGTAAACAAAACAAATGACGCTCTATTGACAAAAAGTTTGAAGTAGATTAGGTCAAAAATGTCAAACTTTCCATTGGAAACGACAGATGGCACCTACAACATTCAGGGTTGCCAAGGCTCAAAATATAAATAGTGCCCCTCGTATCCGTTTACAAACAAAGATATATAGAACTAACATTAAAAAGCTACTAAAATATGTTTGAAACTATAAGAAGAAATCTGAAAAGTGTAACAAGAAAAGACAGCTGAAATGTAATGGCCCGACCAACTTTATTTTATGAAATCAAACATTAGAATTGAGCAAAGGAGAGTATAAAACAACGGAAGCAGCGGAGGTTCCGGAGATCTGAGAAAGGCTATAAACGTATTGACAGAATCCCAATCACCAGGATAAGACAAGAACTTCAAATAATCTTACAAAATAATAAAATACAGACACAACTAGAAAATTACGTCAAAGAAAGATAAGCTACATAAAATGATGTTACAGTATCAACAGTTAGCTGTAACATCGGAAGATCGAGGTGTGCAAGTGTAAGACAATCTGAAAGGACAGCGACGAGGCTAGCACATTTTAAGCGGTACTGTAACTCACTCAATTCAAGGTTTTTCAGAGGAGCCACTTAGCAAGGAACTGTTTCAAGCAAATGTATTCTTTTTGGTAATTATTTTGCGATTAACTGCTTATATAATGCAATGTATTTTATTTATTCCCCTTAAAAATTCATGAAGCACGGTATCGCCAACTTAAATCTAAGCATGCAGCAATGTATAGGAAATATTTCAAAAGATTTGATTCATTGCTAATTTTAGTGCTACCTTAAATTCTATTTACACAAATCTAAATTTAGCTGTTGTATAGAATTTTTTATTGAATAAGCCAATATTTAAAGGGCAATCTGCGTCAGTCGTCGCTTCTCTATGCTTCGAAGACTGCGCCGTTGGTTGCAGTCCCAGGTTCGATGCCCGCGCGAGTTGGAGGCAAACGGGGTGTAGTGACAGATACAGGAGAAGTAATGGTAAAATTCACTGTACCTGCTTTATGTGCTCCGTCCGACGTGGCTTCATCTTGTTGTCCTGGATGGTTGATTTAATTGTACGGTAATTCTCGCTGTTGCCCTGGCTAGTTGTTCTCAAGAGATGTCTGCATGGACTTTGCCTATCAGGATGGCTAATAAGCTCGTCGATCTCGGTAGTGGTACAAGGAGCTCAGAGGTGAATTCACTACTCATCATAATGTTTGGATAACTGCAATTTATTGTCGCTTCCAACTTTAAAAACACTGAATAATGTTCCTGTTCACTTATCACTATATAGAACTCGGGAATCACCGATACATTGTTGATTGGTTACATTTGCACGTCCGCACTAAAGAACACCATTTGCTCGCCAACTTTGTCTTCCGGAGTAGCGTGGATTCCTCGTCGGTATCTACAAGTCAACTCCTTGGAATTTGGGGTAAATCTCGATTATTTATGGAATACTGTGACGTATGCACAGATAATAGGATACACGACTCTCTGGGCACCGAGATCCGAGACAGCAGTTGGTCTGGGAGTAGGGGTAAGTCAGGGGGAACTAAGTGTTAGGGAGGGGATGGCGTCACTGACGCTTGAGAGTTAGCGTGGGTTTGAGAAAGAGTCAGTAAGCAAGTAGGAAAGACGTACAACTGCTTTCTTCGTGCTAAAGCACGATGGCCTCGCCGACAGACATTGGGCTGAGAATGTAAGTACTGTAATCTATCCTTATCTATTAAATTGTGAGCCATCCACTTTTGTAAAGTTTAATTTATGGTAGTGTAGTGTCCTTCCTCTCCCTTAAGCCAGGTATTATTTTGGAATAGCAATTATTTTGGCATTTAACTTAGCTGCGTTCCCCCGTCGTAGCCTCGGCATGTGCAGATCTTGTTTAATTTACCCGTACCTCTTGCAAGCAAGTGCCCACCCGTCTGTTTCTGAGTAGTATTTTGTAGGGAGGCTACGACAATACGACCTCCACTTGAAATTTTAGGATCGGATTCCTTATTGGAGGAATTTTCGCGGTTCTCTCAGCGTGGTTAAATATTATTTAATTTATATATATATATATATATATATATATATATTTCCGGAGCGGAGACTAATAAAGTCATAAAACCTTACCCTAGACTAACACAAAAGATCCCAGTTTCCTCTGCACATGCGAATAACATATTTTCTACAAACGGCAGAGTTAAGACATTCTAAACTAGTGACACAGCAACATTATATATATATATATATATATATATATATATAAAACAAATATGGCTGTTTACATGGTGTTCACATTATATACACATATCATTCATATATGAAATTAAACAGTAAGTTAACACATTATAAAATTAATTCGGGCACATTCTGTCTCAAATCTTATGGCATATTCAGATTTAACTTCAAATGTTAATCTGTTGTAAGGGATGTGTTTGAATAGGATTTTTTTTTACAAATTTACGGAAATTCTTGCTATTTAAATCCTTAACTTGATTTTTTTATTTATTGTAGAAGTTCATACTTAATGAGATACACCGTTAATACATTTGGCTAATCGATTATATTGTAAGTGTAAGATTTTAGAGCTTGTGTGTTATATTAATCTGGGTTGATTAAGAATAACGATTTGTTTTTATGTATAAAACAAACCACTTCATATATGCATAGCTATGTAATGTACAGGTAAGACACTAAGGTTTTTTAAAATTTGGTTAAGTTTCTGTTAGTATGGATACCTTTTTTATAATTTAATATTATATTTTTATTTTTGTAGCCTTCTACAGTTTTTATTGACGAAGCCCAGATAGTAATGTCATAAATAGTTAGTGAAGCTATTTATTCTTTCTCATGCACTATTCCCAGAGGATTATTCAGTAATTTATGCTGGTTTTCACGTATGACATTGACATCTTTTAGTGCTTTAAGGAATTTGTTTAATTTTTTCTCCTGAATGCAGAGGTTTCCAGTAGGCAAAGAATATCACATAACAATAAGTAAACAATTATAAAATTAAATCTTAAGAAGATAAATAAAAATAAAAAAACAGCAAAATAACAAACACTGAACAAATATAAACATTTTGCCTTTGAAAATTACATAACAAAAGATGTATCATAAAACATACAGCATATAAATAATTTCGTAGGATTTCGTTTAAAAGTTGATTTTTCATTCTGAAGTTCTTCAGCAAGCTTACTATTTTTCCAGGAATGGTCCTCAATATGGTCAAGTTGGTATAAGGTATTATAGTAGGGTATGGTAGGTTTGTAAATTAATTTCTTATGCATGTCTCAAATTAAGGCAAATATTTTTTTAAACATCTTTCATTTAGTAAAAACTAAAATTTGTGTTTAACAAATCTTAGTACGAAATGATCCCTATATCTTAAGATTTTGTTCATCATAAATTATTTACAGAAAGTGTACGATATAAATTCACTAATCCTTCCAATATCTCAGCATATAAAAGTTTTTAGAAGTATGTAAGTAAGGGTTGTTTGGGGTGAAGTTAAGTTCATTAAAAGCTTCGCCTTGCATCCTATAAAAGCACAGAGAAAATCTGGTATTTTTCCTCATACAAACTTTTTTTTCTAAATGCACTATTTGCTGAATTCAGGAGACCAGAAAATTGTTTTACTGATTGAATTTCGATACAGATCTTTTGGATCGATTACAGCACTTCCTCTACCTATGTAGCTAAGCGGTAGAGAAAGTTAAAATGTTCAGAAGGGTTATGAGAGAGAACTAATAAAAAGAGAGACGAGCAATAATCGTTTGAAACGGTTCCAAATCTGAGGAAGGTAGCGTTAACTACAGAGGTGCGGCTCAGCAGCAATATAAGGAAACTGGCTGTTTGCCAAAACGTGTATACTTGCATAATGATGTTGCAAAGAAGATTCTTTCAGTCGATGAGTCAATAGCCAGCTCTTGGACATGGCCTCGTCTGAGAGGCGACACAACTTGTATATGTGTGACATTTAGTCGCGGTCAACAAAAGAAAAACCTGGACTGGAATCTGAGTCATGACTTGACATGATTTACGACACTATAGTACTTTTACTTTATTAATGTCATGTGATAATTTCAGATTAAAAAAAAATTATATGCAAATCTCACACGACTTTGACAACACATTATCATGTATTTAAATTGCTGTTCTACAAATTATTCACAAACATTTTTTTTCTATCAACCGCTAGGGTTAATCACAACAAATATTCGGAAGAAATCAATTGTTAATTAACGTGATAGAGATATACAATTTGTGGTCTAGGACTCTAATCAAATGTTTAAAAATGATATCAAAATATTTGAAGACGTTATTTTGTTGTAACTTGTTTGCAACACGCTTTGAGCGTCAATTTGAAGTAGGCCGTATTGAAGGAGTTGTATTATATTTCAACTGTTGGGGAACCGAAATTGAAATTCGTTGCAACCACACGTATAGTATCCGCTTTCCGGTAGCCTTCGCCCTAAGTTTAAAAATATTATTAACTTTGTAATTTTGACTGTTTCTTTAAATATTATGTATTTATGTTTGCCTCGGCTGCGTCAGTATTTATTTTAAAGACATGGATGTCTTGGCAGGGTTGTGGTGCGACTTAAGAATGTAGGCTTACACAGATTATAATTTTACTTCACTACTTTTAATTAATGCTTGACACGATTTGAATAACACTTCACTGATATAGAGCTGTGAGATTCTTTTATTAATTACTTGTACTTTTTAACACGTAAACTTATTTTTCGTCTCACACGAATACGTATTAAATCTCTCGAGGACGCATAAGCAACGCATCCAGTTATGACAACTGTCTGCAGGCAACTGAATTGACTTCAACCGCCTAAACTTGTAAATTTCTGTATTTCAAGTCTTTGATTGCCTATTCCTAATTCAATAGAATACCTTCATTTAACTAAAGCTTTTTCTGGTTGTTGATTGTCTATTTTTATAAACTGTCACTAAAATTACATTATTGCTTCCAAGAATCACAAGTAGTATTGTTCAAATTTCAAATTCGTTATTGCCTCAAGGTTACCTCATTGTTAGAAACTTTTAACTTATTATTCTCCTACATTATTAAATTACGTAATACGAGATAACATTATTACACATGGATACAATAATACAAGCATATGCAATGATTGTTACATACATTTTACAAATTATTACATACACATATTGCTTCAAGGAGGGCTGTTATTGAATTTACATATTATATAATTAGACTGATATTATTTAAGTGTTAAAATTACTGCCTCGTATTAGACTAGCTTGATAAATGAACTCTTAGCACGTGCTATGCGAAGCAAAGTAAGACAACTTAAGTGTAATGTTAAAGACATGGAAAAACTTAAACGAACTATACTTCCAAGTGGTTAAAGTAAAGCAATTTGTTTTATATTTAAATCAATGTCGTCTGAGTTTCCTTTCATAAAATAAAAATAACGAAGTGTTTTCCATGTGGTTGTATATGGCGCGGAACGTTCTTTGTCTTGGATCCTTAGTAAATGGTGAGTGAAGTATCAAATTTGGTATTTATCCGACTGTCCCTTTCTGAAACGAAAATGACAATGCAGAAGGAAAGTATAAAAGACTGTCAAGAATGCAACATGTGAAGCTCTAGCATACAAAAGAAAATATACAATGGTAAAACATCTGAAGATATGAAATGAAATTCAATCAGTCGTAAAAGAAAATAAAAATATTTATTTAGAATTTCTACAAAACAGACCGAAAAAAACAAAGTTAGTTATCCTGACAGGAGATACAAAGCAAAACATATAGCTTGAAAAGTTGTTACAGAATCTTGGATAGACTGGTAAGTGCATTAGAAAACGATATATTTGGAAAACAAAGGTTTGCTTATAAAATAATGAACATAACATTAAAAGAAAAACATAGAGTTAGATTAAACGCTGTAAGAGAAGATAAATGCTGCAGTAAGAATTATGGTATAACCCCGATGAAACAGATACACTGAATGTATAGCTAAAAATTCAGAAAATATACAGTAAACGCTATAACGCTAGAAATAGTATTTAAGTGTTTAAAAAAATAGAAAAGCCTGGTCCAGATGGTATATAATTATGCAACACTGGTGAAATACGGGGAATGATTCTTAAAACTAAGAATATTACATTTTATAAATAGCTTATGCCACAATATGCAAATTGCAGATGACCGGACAGAGGCACTTGTAATATCGATATCTAAGAATGGAGATACCACACAGTGTAAAAGCTATAAGGCGATTTGTTTGTTAAATGTGGGCTCTAAAATATATAAAAAATAATCACATACTAACGCAGATCTCAGAGTGTCTTCTAATAAAGGAACAGCAGGGATTCAGGCCAGGTAGATCTACAACTGATGTTATTTTTAGTTTAAAACAAATTATCGAAATATAAATCGATCGAGTAACAGCAATTTACAAAGTATCGAGACAACAATTACGGGAATTAATCATATTGTAAGTAGTTCCCAAACATCTTATAAATGTATTCCAAAATTTTTGCAGGGAAACAAAAGTTATGATAAAAGTATAAAGAAAACATTAGCAAAAAGGGAAGGGGTGAGCTGCGGATGTAGTTTATCGCCTACATAGTTTAATATGTATAAGGATGAAGTAATAAGAAAATCGAAAAACTAAGTGGCAACAGATATCAAACTAGGAAGAAAATTTTATCTAAGTGTTTTATTTTATGCAGATGAATTGACAATCATCCAAGTTAATGATAGACGATCTGTAAATATATTTTTAAACTTCAACAAATTTGCAAATTTTGTTGTTAACATATTCTTAGATACAAATAAAATGATGACTTTTCAGGGAAGATGTTCCATAATATCGGAAATTGTGTTAGAAAATACAGTTAATAAAACTCTTGCTTAACATATGAAAATGTTATGTTAAGGTATACATGAGGATTATAAAAACAAAACTAAAAGTAAGGTTAGAAAAGACATATTAATGAGGTTTCTACAATGTAATGGGTCTTCTAAAATTACTGTAGGGAAGTCAAATATGCACCCACAGAGTCGGGGGCTCATGAAAGTTGAAGCTGTTGAAATGAAGGGAAATTAAGGAATATACAAGAATGCATACACTCAGAAATGAAGATATTAGAACAGAACTAAACCTCACAGTATCAAGAGTAGAAAAAATGATGCAGTATAAAACCAACTGACGTGTTGAATTCAAATTATTTCTCTACCCACTCTTCTACAAACTATTCTTACAAAATATACTCATCTTTGTACTTTCTATTTATAAAGGTAAACTTTCATTACACATTTCGTTTTGTAGATATAAGCAGAATACACAAGACTAAAGCAATAGTCATATTTTAAAAAAAGATAATCGTCATATGGTATTTTGAAATTCTATACTCTTTCCCATGACCAGAGAAAAAAAGAATAGCCACTTACTACTTGCAAGTATTTTAAAATTCAAACAAATAACAAAGAATATCTCGGAAACGCTTAACGCACCAAAGAAGGAAAGAAAGAAAAAAAAAACAAAAGATATTTGACTCTGTATTTTAACGATATCAACATTCTTTGTGTAGTACCATTTCATCTATCTCTTCATTTATCAATTAAAAAGGGGGGAGAAAGAAGTGATAGTCACATGTTTAAAAACGGGTCGCTATACTCTGGCCTTAAAATTCCATACTCTTCCCATGGCATCGTGAAAAGCCACTCGAAGTTGACATCACTTCTGTAAGTGATAAGTAGTGAAATTAAAGAATGGTATGGGGTGCGAAACATTTTTGAAAATCTTCGTGTCGCATCCTTGGAGGATACTGATCGTGAATACCAACTTTGGCATCTATCCGAGTTTTTATTTTTGAGTTACGCTGTTTCTCTCTCTCTCTCTCTCTCACACACACACACACACACACACACACACACACACACAGACCAACACTCACATGGGTATTTTTCTAATTTCTTTTATTCAGGAGGCCTCAAAACAAGTGTTCCCGGCGAAAGCTGTGTATGGAAATTTTATGGAATGTAATACATACTCTACCTATTCGGTAGGTGATAGAGCAGTGAAGCCCTACCTAGTCTCTTATGACCTAAAGAGGTCATATTGTCGCCTTACCCCACCTCTGTTTTGTGTTATGAAGCATTTCCCCTTCACTGGCTCACTGACGGCTGTTCGCAATGACATGTTTCAAGGTAACCAAATATTGGACTTTGGACAACCCATGACCACATGAAAGCGTCATAGCTCTGTGAACAATGTGTGGGGGTAAATCTGCCCTCTCCTGTTTCGCTTGAGATTGAGCATCACTGTGGTAGAGAAAGTGAGAAGAATTATAAAGAAGAAATTATTTTTAAGCAACTTATCTGAAACTTAAGAACCGATTAAAAATCTTGAATAACCTAATCTTTCAGATTTCTTTACATGTTGGTTATCATACTTATGTAGTAGGTGTATACCTAATTTTGTGAGCCACTGTCGAGGTGTAGCTTTTAACGTCATTATTTTGTATGCCTTCTAAAGTTTTCTGAAAGTTTCACAGTCAGTAATGATGCACAAGAATTTTCAGGATATGAATTCGTATATGAATGACTAAACTGTTAGGTGAATAAACAGTGTTAGGTTCAATGAATGTCCAATAATTCGATAAAAATCCTCTTTTAATAACCTTAATTAGAGGTGTATTAATTGGTCGAAACTGATTACAATTGATTTGTGAGTTACCTATTTTAAGGAGAATTTATAGTTCAATACTTTTTGAATGCTATTCAAATGTTAATCTCGTGGGAAATTCCGCTTTCACCTGTGGTAAGATAAGAGTTCTGCGCTGTGGCGCAGTGGGCTGGAGCGTGGTGCTCTGGTTCCCGGCCACGGAAGTCGCCGGGGTTCAATCCCACACATTGGGGTGCGCATTTTAGGTCCCTGGTATAGGACCGGTGCCAGTCAGCACCTGACGAAAGTGAGGAGCTGCGATAGGCTATGTGCGCTAACTATCCGGCTGAGGGATGCACGATGATTGTCAAATCACCTCCCCATATCGGTTGGATGATCGTCCATGTGTACGTGAGCGTGAGGCCGGCGGTCGGATTGGTAGTCCCAGGCCCTTCGCGAGCTGTAGCGCCGAAGGATTTATTTTAATATAATAAAAGTTAGATTTTATTTAAGTTGTTTGTGGATATATGGCGGCGCCGTGGCCGAGTGGTTAGACCGCTCGCCTCCCACCGAGGCCGCCCGGGTTCAATCCCAGGGACCTGCATGTGGGATTTGTGGTGGACGAAGCGGCGTCTAGGCGGGTTTTCTCCGAGTTCTCCGGTTTCCCCCGCCAGTCATTCCACCAACTGCTCCATCATCACCTTTCCTTTCATCCATTTCACCAACATTTCGTTTCCTCTACTTCCTTCATCCCATACCAGGCATCGGGATGATCACCCATCCTGGATGCTCTGTCTGATCCATGAGTGTCTGCTCCTCAACGGGCCTCTGACCCCAGGCACCCGCTTGTAAGTCCTGGGGGTGTAAGTCCTACATAAGAGGAGGGTAAACAGATAATGAATGAATGAATGTTTGTGGATATATCTTGAGAGCATCTGGTGTTGACTTGTATTTATTTTGACTGTTTGGAGAGTAAGTACAAAATTAAATTAGAATTAAATGATAAAAGACAAAGAATGTATTTATAAAATGCGGTTATAAAAAGCAATAACTATAAACAAAATCGCCTTGCAGTTAGGGATATGCAGTCTGGCATTTTCATTTTCATCAAGTGAAAGTCGAAATTATTTACATATAGCACTTTTGGAAATACTAATGGACGGGAAGCAATTACATTCGAAGGCGATAAAGTGATAACAATAAGAGTGGTAATACTCATACATTAATAATATGCTTATCTGCTCCGTGCTTAGCACGCTGCTTTAGTAAATGTCCATATTCACCAGTAAATGTGAACAAATTAAGGCTAAGATGAAAAAATGCAAGTGATTTGTTTCTATTAGCTATACTTATTAAGCAACACAGCAAATGTTACTAATAAAACCGGTAACTGTGAATATTTACTTCATTTCCCAATCACAACTAATGGCCTTGCGTTCTCTTGTTTTCAAATTGAGATCTGGCAGCCCTGTATGTTGTGGACACATGTTTCTTCTTGTCACACGTGGTTTAGGGGTGAGTTTACAGTACGCTGCAACGGTCATTTATTTCCCCCACATGTGGTGAACAATACGCGAGCAGGACATCCTCGGCATCCGCCTAAAACCCCTCTCCATTCCTCTAATGGTTACGAATACACCATTCAATTCTTGCAGTAAGGCACTATTAACGTTTGCAAATAAATTCTAAACCCAATGTTTCGAAACTTCTACAATAATATGATTTCACTAAGAAGAATACAAAAACCGAAACTAAAAAGAATCTGATGTGATACATTCACATGACGTTTTCTACACTCTATCCCTTATTAGTGGATATACAAACTATTCTGACACAGGCTTACTTTTCTACCTACTACATTTTAATCCAAATAAACCATTACAGAAATAGCTACATTACACATTTCGTTATAAATACAAAGGGAAGAGTGATAGTCAAATGTATAAGAACTGGACGCTACATGCTAGCCTTAAAATTCTATACTGTTTCCATGCGATCGCGAGAAACAACTGAATGTTGACAGGATTTGAGAATAACCAACTAATGAACATTTCGAACCATTACTAATGCATATTTTGGAAATGGTTTATGCCACAAAAACGTTATTTGGAATTAATGGTGTGTTTTAAAGAAATCTACATTTCTACATTGTGTAGTACGTTTTCGTCTATCGCTTAACGTTTACTGTTATACAAGATTATACAAAATTCCTTCTGAATTTAGAAGATTTCAAAGGCTATTCCCAGAGAATTCAAGATATACATTTTATGCCATCTTTAGAGTCATTTTTTGGCAAATGACAAATTTAGAAAAATGTTCTTTGTAAAGGGTAGTCTGGGATGGGGAGATTTTCTTGAAACTCTTTGTGTCGCATCTTTAGAAGGTACCAAGTTTGGTGTTTATCCAAGTTTTCGTTTTTCAGTTATGCTGCGCGTATACAAAAATGCTTTTTTTGGATCCAAGAACCTCTAAACATGCATTTCCGGTAAAATATTGGTATTTTACGTGGTAGAGAAAGCAAAAAGACGGTTTTGAAAAATGTTTTTGTATGCTGAAATTTAATATTTTCAAAAAATCTTCACTAAATTTTTTAAACTAATATCTTTTGAAAGCATGATCAGAAGTTTTACAATGCACATTTAAGTGTTTTACTTAATGAAGAGCGCCTATTAGGGTTGCTTTATCCTTCCTTCCGTCAGGTTGAAATTACTTACGAACAGCTGTATTTATTCACTCGACATTTTTGTATACTATAAGAGTTTGAATAGAACTTGTCAAAACGCTTCAAATTTGATTAAAACTGCTGTAAAATTAAGTGTGGTTTATAATGGGAGCCTTCTAGAAATGGGGTATAGTTAGAATATTTATTAAAACAGGGAAAACATTTTATCAAAGTTACGTCATTATTACTCTCACAAAACGGCGCACATAAAATGAGTACATACTTTAAATTTAGTGTAGAATTAGAATTAATAAAATATGTTTATAAAATTACTTTAAAATTTGTGGAAATTGTACACTTTTATTCTATTTTAAGGGTTGTAGTTTACAAAATAGTATATACCTTTTATCTCATGTTAAAATTTGATATTTTCAACATTTTCCTCATTGATAATATTATATTTCTTAAACAAAATATGACAAAAATATAAAGCTGAAAAAGCAATATGATTTTCGTCTATGCTTAAGTTGAGTATAAGATTTTAAAATCCTATAATATAAAGAACTTCAGAAAAAGGAAAGTAATATTAGAAAAAGAATATGACATGTTACACTCACATGAATATCTTTTCTCTTGTACAAAACTATTTTTACAAACGCTTATTCTCCACTTACTTCATGTTAATCGCGATAATCATTTGGAGAAAGGTAGATGCAAGGGGAATATGGTAGGCTTTAAGCGATAGTCAAATCTTTTAAGAGCTGGTTGCTATGTGGAGCGTTCCATTCTCTTTGCATGTCCAGGATATAAAAAATTGAATAACAAATTGGCATTTGACAAAGGTATAAGTATTGAAAAATTCAAACAAATAACAAGGAATATCTCGGAAATGGTTCACTCCACAAAAAATGTATATGATATAAATTGTGTATTTTAACGAGATCTACATTTTTTGTAGAACGGTTTACCAGTTATGCGAATGTCATTCAAAATGAAGAGGACTTTTGGCAACATTCCCAGAAAATTCAACATATACATTTCATTTGCAACAAAAATATCTTAAATATATAATATTTTAATCAAATTCGTTAGAGCCAGTTTTGAAACAATCAAAATGTTCGAAAAATGTTCCTTGTAAAGGCTAGTTTGGGATAGGCGGATTTTCTTGAAAATCTTCGTGTCGCATCTTTGAAATATATTGAACCTGAATACCAAGAGTGGTATTTATTCTACTTTTTATTTCTGAGTTGTGCTGTTCACAGACACACATACGGACCTTTTTCTAAAATGCTTTTTTGGGGATTCAGGGGCCTCAAAACATGTATTTCCTGTGAGATCTCGATATCAAATGTTTGGGTGGAATGCAATACTTCCCCTACTTACTATATGTAGTACAGAATGTTAACGTTTTGGCAGAATCAATTTAAAGGTCTTGTAGCTCCTTTAAAAAGTCACTAGGCTGTTTAAGAGATTTTTACCAACTTGCAACCCTAAATGCCTGAAAACTGTATAAAGCATAATGTAAGGATTCAAAATGTGCAAAAAATAAATATTAACCTTCAGTTTGGCTTATGACTTAGGCCACATACTTATGAGTATACTTCTGCTAGTTCCAAGCTTGGAAAATGTAGAAATTTTCACTTTTGAGACATTAAAGCTTAAAGCAAGTTATTGATTACTGTAAAGTGTAAAACATACATTATATTAATATGTCTTGATTGCGGCAAGAAATACTTGTTGACATATTTTAACCTTTGAGTGGGTAATTTGAACCAGAAAATCAAAGAAATGTGGGTAAACTAGTCGCAATGTGACGCCAAATTTGCTGAAATCCATGTGAACAAATAGCAATTAAATCCGTCTTAATCCACCGATACTTATGTTTATTTATTGTGAATTTATTTGCTTGAGAAATACATCGTATACAAAAAATAATTAGCACCAAAAACTAAAGGAGAAAAATCTCGTTCGAGATTTCTTTATAAATAGACGTACATAGCACATAAATATCATGAGCTAAATTTTGTTTGTAACTCACAAAATAAATTAGGCAGAAGGTTAATTTTAAGTGACGTTAAAGGCTAATTTTCTTATACAAATTCTTTAGTGATTAACACTCAGTGTAAAGAGAAGAAACAATAATGGCTTAAAGTAATGACTAGAGTACTTAATAAACAAATAATGCTAATACAATTATGTTAAGTGTATAAACTTGGCAATTATTTCCTGATGATGTTTTAATCGCGATCTTTAGTTTAAAAATGCTGCGCTTGAAGGTTGCTGTTGTTAACCATTTAGTTTCAAATCTACTATTTATAGTAGATAGAAGTATTGCATTCCACCCAAAAAATTGATATTGAGATTTCACCGGATGTACACGTTTTGATTCCCTCTGTATGAAAAAAGCATTTTTAAATAAAGACCGTGCGCGCGCGCGTGTGTATCTAAGAGAGAGGGTCCATCTGTCTGTGAACAGAACGAACCAAAAACGAGATGTCGAATAAATCCAAACTTGATTAAAATGCTACATGTTATCTTGAATTTTCTGCCAATAGCTTATAAAGGTTTCTTCATTCTAAAAGATGTTTTTATACTTTTGTAGTTCTGGCAAGCCGTAAAGGATACAGAAAAGCTTAGTATAAAAAAAAGTATTATAAATTTTTGTGCCTGAAATATTCTTTGTTACTAGATTGAAGTGCTAAGTAGTACTTCGTTTGTTATGCATGATCATGCGAAGAGAATTAAGTTTCAAAGCCAGCACATAGCTAACTTCTTTTTAAATATTTGACTATTGTTTAGCCCCCTGTCGCCCTCTTGTACAGCGAAATGTGCAATTAAACGATTTCTGCAAAGTTAATCTCGATTAACACAAAGTAGATACAAGAACAAAGTTTTATAGGAATGATTTGTAGAAAATGGGGTAAAGAAATTCGTTAAAATGTAAAAACATTTTTTGTGTATATAAGTTCTATAATTTTTAGTTAGACTATAACTTTTAAAGACAATTTATGGCTTTAGACCCTCCTAAAGCCTGTGACTCTTTAGCTATGACCTCCCATTGTTAAGTCAATTAGACGCGTCTTAAATGATCGTTGTTCAAAATTGTTCAAAATTTTCTTTGAAGTCTTTGCTGCCGACAACACCTGGGTGAATGTACTTTAAATTTTTAAAATAATTATCTGAAAACTACCCTAAAGCCCCTGTTTGCGCTGGTCTTCATTTCGTTTAGACCGCATAATACGTCTTTGTCTCGGATACCATTTTCAGATTTATTTCGCTAATTCAAGCCAAAGTTTCACTTGGTAGGCAGAACCAACTGTTGAGAAATGAGTGACCAACACGGTACAAAGAAAGCCGCATTTGTTGTGCACTTAGCTGTCTCTGTGTACGTATTTTCATCGTAGTCTCTCTTTCTCTCTCTCTCTCCTCCCGTCAACAGATTCTAGATAGTCCGGAAAGGGCACTTGTGGGGAGAGAGGAAGTTAAACCTAACACAAAAGACGCTTTCTTTCGCCGTCCTCCGGACCTTCGCTTTGAAGTCAAGTAAATAAAATACCGCGCAGTTTAAACAAAAATAAAACACACAACAAACGGGGAGAGTAATTATCTTTTATCCCGTGCTATTACGTTGTTTTATATCTACATTCAGCATTACACAAAACGGTCTGGTGTGTAAGAGTCACACGACTTTCTTTCCCATTACCATTTCATGGTATAAAGCAGGTCTGTACGTCAATTAGAAGCCTAAGAAATCTGCTGTAACCTTCATAAAACTTTCTCTACCTATTATAATGCATATAAAAAGTGACTGCCCACTTTACGTTATTTACATTTGCCTAGAAATGATTTCAATGTAATCTGATGGTCTTAATTACATTAAACATTCGGAAACAACATTCAACGGCTTATATCTCAAGCTGCGTTCTAAAAATAATACACTCATAAAAAGGCAAATTTTCATAAAATTTCAATCATTTCTTTTTATTTTTTTTAATTTGACTATTTTTTACTTTCTCTACTACGTATAGTAAGTAGGGGAAGTATTGCATTCCACCCAAAAATTCGATACCGAGATTTCACAGGAAATACATGTTTTGAGGTGCACTGAATGCATATAAAGCATTTTTGGAAACATGTCCCTGTGTGTGTCTGTCTGTCTGTCTGCCTGTGAACAGATACTCTTCCAGAGATGCGACACGAAGGTTTTCAAGAAAATCGCCCCACTCCAGGCTACCCTTTATGTGGAACATTTTTCGAAAAATTTAATTTTCTCAAAAATGGCTCTAATGATTTTGAATAAAATCCCATAAGTTTAAGACATTTTTATGGCAAATGAATTGTATATCTTGAATTTTCTGGAAATGTATCCAAAAGTATTCTTCATTGTGAACGACTTTTGCATAACTGGTAAACCATAAGAGATAGACAAAATTTTGCCACATAAAAATGTAGATCGCGTTAAAATACACAATTTATGTCATATACATTTTTGTTGTTGTTGAGTGAACCATTTTCGAGATATTGCTTGTATTTCCTTAAATTTTCCAATACTTATACCTACTTTTTCTCAAATTCGTTATTCATTTTTTTTGTCCTGGTAATGCAAAGACAAGAATACTCCACATAGCAACTAGCTCTTAAACTATTTGATTATCGCTTAAAGCCTACCAATTCCCCTTGCATCTACAAGACAATTAGCAATAAGATTAACATCTCGATAAACCTGAGGCATATGGAATATAAGCGTTTGTAAAAATAGTTTGTACAGGAGTAGGGAAAGTCACGTGAGTGTAACGCAGCAGATTTTTTTCCATACGTTACCACATACATTTACAAACAAACCATAAATACTCGTGCCCAAGATGGGACTAACACCCACGATTCCCTGCGCCACGAAGCACCAAGTTAGGCACTTTAGTGAGCGGGAACCGGCATATTCAATCGAAACATACATTCTAGTAGAGAAATGGTTAACGTTACAAACGAGAATTTATTTTATTGAGCCCTACATTTCTTTTTTCGTTTTTGTGCTTGCGTACCTGTTATAGTTTTCGAGATACATAAAATGCATGACTAATGAGCATCTTAAAAATGTTCACAAAATATTTAGGGCATTCGTTTAATTCATCGTGGTAAGATTTCACCTCCAATATATGATTCTGGAACCACTATGTGAATTTTCATGTGTGGAGAATTCGTGTGAGTGTGAAATTTTTCTCTTGTTCTGATGAGTACCCACCCATCAAAACGTAACACTCCTTTACTTTCTATACTACCTATATGCAGAGGAATTATTCTATTCCACCCAAAAGTTCGGTGGAAATTACACCGGAAATATGTATACTCTAAAGCTCCCTGAATCCAAATTAATAGCATTTTTATATTCTCTATCGCGTATAGTAAGTAGGGAAAATATTGCATTCGACTCAAAATTCGATACCGGGACTTAACCACAAATGCATGTTTTGAGGTGCCCTGAAATAAAGCATTTTTGGAAATATGTACGTGTGTGTGTCTGTCTGTCTGTTTGTCTGCCAGTCTGTGAACAGCATAACTCAAAAACGAAAAGTCGGATAAACACCAAACATGGTACTTGAGTTTACTACCTTCCAAGGATGCGACAGAAAGATTTACAAGAAAATCCCCCTACCCAGACTACCCTTTACATCGAACATTTTTCGAAAATTTTGATTTTCTCAAAAATGGCTCTAACGATTTTGATTAAAAAATGTGTTTAAGGTATTTTTATGGCAAATGAAATGTATATATTGAATTTTCTGGGAATGACTCCAAAAGTACTCTTCATTCTGAATGATTTCGCATAATGGTAAACCGTAAGATATAGACAAAATGTTACTAAACAAAAATTGTAATGTCATATACATTTTTTTAGTGAAGGAACCATTCCCGAGATATTCCTTATTTGTTTGAATTTTCCAATACTTATACTTTTTCTCAAGTGGGAATTCGTTTTTTTATGTCCTGGACATGCAAGGAGAATGGAATGCTCCACATAGCAACCTGCTCTTAAAAGATTTCACTGTCGCTAAAAGCCTATCATATTTCCCTTGCACGTACAAGAAAATTAGCAATAAGTTTAACATCTCGATTAACAAATGGAATATAGCGTTTGTAAAAATAGTTTGTACAAGAGTAGAGAAAATCATGTAAGTGCAACACATCAGATTTTTAGAAAAATGTTTGAAATGTTTGATAAATAGAAAACTTAGTATTTAAGTTCAGCAACTCACAAAAATGCAACACAAACATTTTAAAAAAATTCCCCAACCCAAACTATACCCTTTAAATGGAAAATAAAAAGTCCAATGATTTCGATTAAAATACCACAGGTTTAAGATATCACTGCAAACAAAATATGTATATTGAATTTTCTAGGAATAGTCAATGAGTTCCTCTTTGTTTGGAGGGAATTTTGTTTAACTGGTTAACCATAAGAAGGACCAAAAAGTAACGCACAAATGTGGTGGATCTCTTTAAAATACATACTTTATTTGTAATAACTTTTTATAGAGGCAGCTATTTCCAAGTTATCACTTGTTGTTGGTATGCATTTTTCAATACTTGGCAAATTTTGAAGTGCTGCATTTTTCGGTTGTTTCTCGCGATCTCGTAGAAAGAGTATGGTTCAAGACCAGACTGAGCAATTTATGAACATTAAATAATAATGGGTAGAGAAATTCATATGAATCTAACGCATCAAATTTTTTTTAGGCCTTTTGACTTACAGGAGTAAAATTATTAGCTTCCTTACAACAAAACTTTTACAACGATAAAAGGAATATAAAAAATTAAATGTTGTTTATCCCATTAACTTGAAGTTTTCTGCGCCGTCGCGCTGTGGGCTTAAGCGTGGAGCTCTGGTTCCCGGCCATGAAATTCTCCCGAGTTTGATACCACACCTGGGGGTGCGGATTTTAAGCCCCGGATATAGGACCGTGCCTACTCAGCATTGTGAGGAAAGTGAGGAACTGCGATATGCAGCGATCCCGGACGTGGAGGCCTATATTCCGCCTGGGGGATGCCCATATTGTTTGGATGATCGTCCACCTCTGCCGTGAGTACATGGACGTGAGGCAGACAGTTCTAGGCCCTTCATGGGCTGTAGCGCCACGGGGTTTAACTTGAAGTAAATAGAAGAGTATATTTTTGCAGGAATATTTTATAGAAGATGTATAAACGATAGTGGGTAGTGAAAGTTGTATGGATGTTTTAACCTTTTGTTTGTGGATTCAATGTTTGTTTGAATTCGAACAACGTATGTAATAAACATTATTTAAAATAAATTTACTACGCGCTTTAATAACCTACAAACCATATTCCACCAACTTCGTTTATCTAACAAAATTTCAAAGATTTCATTCGAATAGATACATTGATTACATCAAATTATGACTATTTCATAAAAATCTTAAACTTTTAATTCGATTTAAGTACCTTAAATAGCAATGTGTTACATGTTTTGGACTTTAAATAACATAGAGAAGGCAAGTCTTTGGAACTCAATAAACAAATCAGTTGAATTCCCATTTAAAGTACACAGATCCAGATTTTGTATTAAATACAGGATACCATAGGGAACCACACATGTTACTGACCACAAAAGGTAAAACAGAATCAATACATCAGAGCGGAGTTCTATGATAGCACCAACAGTTTTTCTACTTTTGTGTTGACTGCAGTGATTGCCAACTCAAAGCAGTGCATGTCTTGGTAATGAAGCACGTTGCAAGACAAGAAGACGAAGCTAGCGACCTCTATCCCCTAACTACCGCAACGTACCTGTGCACAGACAACTTGCTCTCTACTTTGCTATAATTAATTTTGCATTACCAAGATTTCCCCGAGAGATGGCAGCATGGGAAAGGTGAAGGGGGTTACAGGAATAATTTAGCTAATTAATGATACCGATGGCAAAGTTTATGCAAGAGACACACACACACATACACGAGGACGTCCCAGTTGTGTGAAGCTATGCAGATACAAGGTTCTAGCTAGCAAAATGAGAAGCAAAGCAAAACTCATTACGTGGATTTGTATCCCATCGAATCGAGATTAGATACCATTAGAGTAGAGATTTAACTTTCTTTTAAAACCTTTCTTGCACACTTTGTATTTTTGTGAGCTTCCTGTTGATGTTCACATTTTAGATAGCACGGTTTCCCCGCATTAAAAGCTACCAACATGACATACACACCATAATTATGGCCTATTTGACCGGGCTGATATCATCGATTTCAGTGCTTAATATTTGTACTATTATAAACATCTACACTAATCTGTACTAATATTATAAAGGTATAAAATGTGTGTGTGTGTTGTGTGTGTGTGTGTGTGTGTGTGTGTGTGTGTGTGTGTGTGTGTGTAAGGTAATCTCAAAAACACTCGACGGATTTTGATAATTCTTTCACCATTGAAAACCCCTATTCTTCTAGATGGTCACAAGCTATTTAATGTTTCCAAAAGTTTCTAAACTGGGGGTTAAGGTATGTTTTTCATGTTCATGTCAACTAATTTCAATTCTGTTTCGTTGAATTTGGATATCAGAGGCTACTTTTGACACTTTATTGCAAATATGGCAGATTTTAATGACTACTTGGCCAAAGGGGTGAATGGGGAGCCTTAAACTATTTTAAAATTGAGTTATTTTATGGCGGGATTTAGGGAGGTTGTATGTCATTCATATCATCACAATCTCCGTATATTTCACTGAAGTGTGAATCATTTTTGGTATGATTTTGACAAAATCGGGTACATTTGGATTATTTTATAAACTGACGAAAATTATATGCTAGCCGTACATTTAATCCATATTTTCAACCCCTAACATGCAAATCAACATTATTTGACCTATATTGATGAAACTTTCTATGCCTATTGGGTGGTAAAACGGAGGGGATTCTGTTGTCCTCCGTAGTGTAGTGGTTACCATGTTAGCCTTTAGTTCCCGAGGTTGCGGGTTCAAACCCGGCGGAGGGCGATGGATTTTTTCGGGCGTAAAAATTCTTAGTAAGGCTTCCTTCGGAAGAGAAGTAAAGCCGGTGGTCCCGTGTAGTTTACGGCACGTAAAAGAACCTCAAGCCTGATAAAGAGGCCTCTGAGCAAAATTACCGGTCTTTCACGCTCAGTATAGAATGGACGCTAAGGACCACAGCAGTTAAAGAGCATCCATAAATAAAACTCAGTTTTGGAGGGGGTTCGGCACCGATCCAGCAATGAGGATATTGTATCGACGCCCCGCGAGGGGGCGTCCCCGGGAGGGAGGAGTGAGGTGAAGGGCGACAGGAAACAGGAGTGATGGAGCAGCAATGACATGGTACCTACAGTTTCCATGTGTCCCGGCAGTCAAACAGGCAGACCGGAGATCCCATCCCACGCAGGGTCCATTGGCCCCAGAGGGTGGTCTTTATACCCTTATACCCCTGCAACTAGACGAAGGCCGAGGGACGGAGAAAGTTCACAGAGCGCATCCTTTTTCCCTGCCACGCAGCACCGAAACACCATCGCCGACACTTCCAACCCTGAAATAGACCAAATGAGGGGTGAAGGATGAATGAAATGATTAATGGAACGAAATGGAGGGGCAGGAAATTCAGGGGGCTGAAAGAAACCATACCAGCATTCACCTGACGACCCGGGAAAACCACCGAAAAACTCCATGGGTCAGGACGAACGGTCACCGGGAATGAACCCGGGAACTTCCCAATGCAGGCCACAGCCTTATCGCTTGAGCCATCCCACTCGAATTACATGCTTATACTGTAGGACCCAGCGAATATTATAAGCTACCTTACCACTCTAAAATACTACCCTTTGCATATTTCTATCTCCTTATTTTAAACTGCAGTATTTAAAATGGTCAAAATATTGCACAATTATACAATAGGGGTTGGCAAAAATCATAGGTTACGTTACAACCTCCTAAAACCACCTACTATTTATTTTGAATTATACAGTATTATATAATTAATATATAATAGTACTCGAAATGTTTAAAAGCATCTCTTACTTCAGGTATTTTAAATGCCCATAGATAAAACTATGTTGCTTGGTGAACGAGGGCACAAATTTGTGTACTTGGTTTATAGTTGTCAAACATGTTAGGATAGTATACAACTTCGAAAACTACCCATATAAATGTTTTTAACCCATTACGTCACTATTTGACTAATCTGGACAAAATTTTCGACACTTGGTACAAGTACAAATTACAGGCTACTCACGGCATTAAAAAATCAGCTCCTCCCTTATTTTCAAACCCATACTTAATAGAATGTACCAATGCAATTCAGTTAAGACAGTCATTAGGGGTAAAGGGAAGGGGTTCACATAAAAATCGTATAGATTATTCTACAATAATTTCATAAACAACGGGGTGAGGTATACGAAACTAATTAATTCGAAATTCGAGTTTAAAGCTATGAGTGCAACATCGGACAGGTAGTTAGTATTACAAAAAGAGAAAATGTGTGTATAATATGTACACAAGGTCAACTGGAAAACTACTCAATCGAGTTTGATGCGCATTTCTTTAACCATTGAAAAGTTCTGTTATAAGACATCTCGTAATTTTACTCCAGAATGACTAAACCTAAACAAAATTTGATTTGTTACATCACATGGGCGGTGCCATGACCGAGTGTCTAGCCCGCTCACATCTCACCAAGGCCCGGGTTTGAATCCAGGGAATAGTATCTAAGATTTGTTATGAAGCGTCTCGGCGGCGTTTCTCAGGGTTCTCGATTTCCCTTGCCATTCAACCCATCAAATGCTCCTTTTTTATTTATTTATGGACACTCTAACTACTATGGCTCTTAGCGTCCCATTCTACAGGGTGATTTATGAAGAACTGACACACTTATTTCTTTAATTATTTTGTTCGAAATTCACTCAGTGCCCCAATTTTATCACTAAATTAAGCAAAATGTTCTGGAGTTTCGACTGCCTATCACTAGATGCGCAGATGTTCATGTTTTATTGTCGGCAACTGCTTTTGAGATTTTGTTCTAATCAACGTGAAAATGGAGTACGCATTAAATGAACACTCTTCCTTGTAAAGCAATACTGGATTACGAATTCAATTACAGCTACTCAAAGGGCATCCTAGAGAGAATTTGGTGTTCGGAATCCTCCCCAAAGAAACACAATAGTGGGACTGGTAAACAAATTGGAAACAACTGGATCTCAGGTGAGTGAAAAAGGCAAATCTCGTTCATCTGGGGTTCCCACGGTTGTTGGCGTAAGAGCACGACTGGATCAGTCACCCCAAAAATCATTAAGACGTTTGTCGCAGAAGCCAGGGTACAGCTACTCAATGTGTCAGAGAGCTGTGAAAAGTGCAGGCCTAAAGCCGTATAGGTTTACGGTTGTCCATCAGTTACAGGAACCAAATAAGGATAGACGACTGAAACATTGTCGTTGATTTCAGGCGTTCATTGTGCAAAATCCTGCATATTGTCCATCACATGGTTTACAGATGTAGCATGGTTCCATTTATCCGACTATGTGAACTCATGCCATACATCAAATGAATCCATGGCACTAATTGCAAGTTTCTTTGACGACCGGATAATTTCTAAGAAACTGTGGCCACCGAGATCTCCGGATTTGACATCGCTGGACTTCTTTCTATGGGGTTACTTAAAGGACAGGGTTTATGCCACACGTCCCCAGACTTTGTACGATCTGAAGCACAATATTACACAAGCGATTCAAGCTATTGACAACAGAGTCCTGCGACGAGTGGCCAGTAACATGGAACGACGTGTTGAGTTGTGCCTTATGCAGGGTGGAGGACATTTTCAACATTTACTATAGAGGTAAATAATCTCCCCCAAATTCCTCTGCATTTCAAGTATAAGTTCTCGCTAGCATAACTCGTTTTGAAACCATTAAAGAAATAAAGAAATCACCCTGTATATTGGGTGTGAAAGACCGGAAATTTTTCTGAGGCCTCTTTACTAGGCTTGAGGTTCTTTTAGGTGCCGTAAATCTACGACACAGGACCACCGGCTTTACTTTCCTTCCGAAGGAAGCCATACTAAGTATTTTTACGCCCGGAAAAAATCCATCGCCCTCTGCAGGGTTTGAACCCGCGACCTCGGAAACTGGAGGCCTAGCATGGTACCCCATGACCACGGAGGACGAAATGCTCCATCATAACCTTTTCTTTCCTCCTTTTCTCCGTCATTTCATATCATCTCCTCCTCGCTCTGACACAAGGCTTCAGGCTTATCACCCATCCTGATTCTTCTTTCCGATAGTCAGTGTGCTCCCTACAGGCGTCCGACCCCAGGATTGGCTTGTACGTCCTGGGGGTTGTAAGTCCCCCAAACGCGGAGGGTAAACAGAGAAAGAGGAACATTCATATGAATTTCTCTACCTATTAATATTTATTTTTATATAGCTTCTCGAAACTATTCTTGCAAAAGCTCATTCTATTTACTTCAAGATTATTGAGATAAAAGCTTGCATAAATAGTTTCATTATACATTTTTCGTTATAGCTACAATAGAGACAGCGACAGTCAAGTGTTTAAAACCTGTCTCTATGTATTGGCCTTAAAATTCCATTATCTTAGATATATGACATTTTAATCAAAATCGCAAGAGCCACTTTTCAAAAAATCGAAATTTTCGAAACAGTTTCCATATAAAGGTAGTTTGTGGGGGGTTCTTGAAAATCTTTGTGTCACATCCTTGGAAGATGCTGAACTTAAATACCAAGTTTGGTGTTTAATCTACTATTCATTTTTGAGCTATGCTGTTCACAGACACACACAGAAAGGCACACTCACGGACCTTTTTTAAAAATTCTTTTTTTGTTAAAGTGGCCTCAAAACAATGCATTTGTGGTGAAATCTCTACATAAAATTTTTAGACAATACTTCTGCTTACTGTAAGTACTCAGTCGGAACGTCGAATAAGTGCGACATTTCACACTTACGTCATGCAACATTCTCTTACTTGGAAATGTAAGCCGTTAAAACCCCCTCCCTCAAAACAGGCTCTAGCGATTTTGTTTAAAACGATGTCAATACAACAAATAACATGTTTGTTTTGATTTTACGGTAAATATTCGTATCCTTACTTTTGTTGAAATTTATATAATTGGTAAATTGTAGCATACTACATAGGATGCATATGCATCAAAGCACAGTTTATTTCAAACTACAATTATTGTTTTAACCATTGTTGTCCCTTTTACTTTTCCATATTTATTTCTCTACCGCATTACCTATAGTAGCCAGAGGATATAGGTACTGTATTCCACCCAAAATTCGAGCTTTCACAGGCACACACGTTGTCTGATCCCCTGATACCAATTTCTTAGAAAAGAGTTTTTGTTGTTGTTACACTTTCAATAAAGAATTGGCCAAGCTAATTGTTATGAAACTCGGTATATAACATACATTAGACCCCATTTACAAAACGGACACAGCATCCTCGCGCGCATACAGATTTAAAAATACGATTTTTTATTTCAAGGCAGCCCAATTTTCCAAAATGGAAAATAGTGTTTTATTATGAGTGCGTAGCTTATAGGAGGCAATCCTATTTTATTTTACTAACTACAATGCAATAACACTATCACAGGTCGGTGCCTCGCCCAGCCTAGTCGTCTGTCTGCCCGCAGTAGTGGTACCAGAATTACCAAGAGTTGTGTGCTAGTGGAGGCCATTCACAATGCAGTTTGTAACTTTCTTACTTAGATTCTAGTTTTTGTTTTGTTTAACCTGGTAGCCTATATCGGACAACAATGAATGAACGAAATAATGTTCAAATGATCTCTGGACCCATAAAGCTTAAAATTACCCGACATTCATCTTCTCAGGAACTTATATGGGTAACTCACCGTAACCGAGATTCGAACTCGGGACCTTTTAAAGGCGAAGCAAATATACTACCCCCACAGCACAGAGGCGGTCTATAAGGAAGTACTGTATTCCACCCAAAAATTTGATTCGAAATTTCATCCGAAATGCATGTTTCGAGACCCCTGAAATAAACAATGGAATTTTAATTTTATCTACTAGTACTTACACTAAGTAGAGGAAGTATTGTACTCCTCCCTAAAAATTCGATATTGAAAGTTTACAAAAATACATGTTTTCAGGACCCTGAATGCAAAAAAAAAAACATTTTTATAAAAAAGAATTCCTGCGTCTGTCTCTGTGAAAAGCATAACTCAAAAAAGTAAAGTCGGTTAAATATGAAACTTGGTATTAAGTTCAGGATGGAGGTATCTTCGAGTTTGATTAAATTACCGCGATATGTTTAAGCTATTTTCATGAAAATAAAATGTATATCTTGAATTTTGGAGTAGGCTTTGAAGTGCTCTTATTCTTAGCCAGTTTGTATAACTGGTCAACCGCAGGAGATCCTACTATTTAAAAACTGTAGAGCTCGTCGAAGCACACAGTTTGTTAAAGTTTTTTTGTAGCGTTAACTATATCCGAAATGTTCTATGTTATTGGTTTGAATTTTCAGATACGTTATAATTTTCTCAACTGCAAATCGCCATTCTTGCCTTTTTGTGTTCTTTTTCATGTTCAAGCAAATAGAATGTAATTTTAGATCACATGACGACCGGTTTTGATTTGACTATCACTTTAGCTTATTGTGTTCTTATACCTATAACGAAACGAGTAAATGAAAAAATCTGATGTGTTACACTCACATGACTTTCTCTACTCTTGTAGAAACTATTTTTACGAACTCTTATTCTCCATATATTTTATATTAATCGAGATAAACATTTGCAGAAACGATCTTTTGACATGCATTTTACACATAGCGACCAGTTCTAAAAATATTTGACTATCGCTTAAGGCCTACTATGTTCCCCTTGTTTTGTATTTGCAAGGGCAATATAGAAACACAGTAGCCTTTAAGCATAGACATATCTCTTAATAGCTGGTTACTATGTACAGCACCATTCTCTTTGCCACATATTAATACTCTTTGCATATCCAAGACAAAAAAGGAATAACGAATTCCCATTTGAGAAAATAAGTATTGAAAAATTTAAGGGAATAACAAGCAATATCTCGAAAATGGTTCACTCAACCAAAAAAATGTATATGGAATAAATTGTGTTTTTAACGCGATCTACATTTTTTGTGTACTAAAATTTTGTCTATTTCTTATGGTTTACCAGTTATGCAAAAGTCGTTCACAATGAAGAATACTTTTGGAGACACTCCCAGAAAATTCAAGATATACATTTTATTTGTCATGAAAATATCTTAAACATATGATATTTTAATCAAAATCGTTAGAGCCATTTTTGAGAAAATTAAATTTTTCGAAAAATGTTCCATGTAAAGGGTAATCTGGGTTGTGGGGATTTTCTTGAAAACCTTCGTGTCGCATCGCTGGAAGATACTGAAACTAAATACCAAGTTTGGTGTTTATCCGACTGTTCGTTTCTGAGTTATGCTGTTCACAGGCACACACTCAGACACAGACACGGACATGTTTCCAAAAATGCTTTTTTTGGATTCAGGGGGCCTCAAAACATATATTTCCTGTGAAATCTCGGTATCGAATTTTTGGGTGAAATACAATACTTTCCCTACTTACTATACGTAGTAGGGAAAGTAAAAAAGAAGGTGTATCTGTATTAACAAGAACTAGATAGAAGAAAAAGGCCTTGTAAGAAAATAGTTTGTAGAATAGTAGATAAAGTTTTCCCCTGGGCGGCTGTGAAGCTCTAATTGTTGGGAAGCTAAGGATTGTATACTTGTTGCATATAAATAATGATTGTGTTGCTGGGATTTGGCTGGTTGACGAGTATAAGGAATATCGCCGAGAAGGGAAAGGCATTCATACAGTCAAGTGTTTGAAATAATGAGAGTTGCACCACGACATGCGGGACATGCTGCACACACTTTCTTTCTCGTCTCCGGTGAAGAGCTGGAGCTACTGAGTTGGTTCATTAGTTCCGTGTGTTGTCACATAGGAATGACTTTACCTCCCCCAGAAGAAAGGATTGCGAGTTCATTATTGTACCGTTCCTCTGTTCTAGGCAACCCTCGCTATGGTCTCCTTAATTATCAACTTTGCCAATTTGGCTTCCGTTCCTCACGACTCCCTTTCCTTTTCAATCCTCTGTCTCCCTCCCTCCAGTTCAACACTTTTCATTTCACTAGTTTCCCACAAAGTTCTTCCCCCGTTCTTTCGACAGCAAGGAAATGACAAATACCCAACTCAAAAAGTACACCGCGCCATCTCTAACTTTTTGCTTGTAAACCTAAACTTGTGAAGTTTCCTTTATTATTCCCAAGCGAGTAAAACGCCGCTTTTGCAGAAGCCCTGGCGTTTACCTCCGGCACTAAACAAATGCTTTTATGCCGAAGAAATTTAAAGAAGTATTACAATTTTCTTCTTCTTCCATTTCAAGGTTTAGGCCAAAATGTCCTGTTCCTGGGTTATATTGTAACGGTATTACTTATAATGTTTGTGTATAACCCACGTTGTTTGTGTATGTGTGTTTACTTCACGCGTTGAAGCCATCTTGTGACGTGATTCATTTGTTAGGTTTGTTCGCTCCATCTGGTGTTAGCAATTTGCGGTAGTATTAGTGTTTGTTTGAAAGAATGCGACTGTTATTTGATTTAATTTTTGTTTACTGTCCTCCGGCTAGCTATTATCTTTTCTTTATACAGGTTGTGTAAACGGAAAGGAATCTTTTATCCAAAGATAACACTGATGAAGAAATTTATTATACACTTTTATTGTCGAAACACAGTCACTATCACAATTACATATTGATCTTGACACTCGCCAAACTGAAACTGTTATAATAACTTCATTACTGATAATTCTTAATTCGCGTACTTCAACTTTTTGCAAAATTAACTTTATAACACTTGAGATTTCATAACTCTGTTACGCGGAACCTGCAAATTGATATTCGAAGTGTGCCGTACAAATACTTTCGACGAAATGACGGGAATGCGACGTGTAGTGTACAAAGAATTTTGATGAACTGACGGACTTTACCTCTAACCTACCCTATTTATACTCCTACACACCGATATGCCTAAAGATTATAACTGAGCTGCAATTGGCTAATAAAACGCGCCAACATTAGCGTCTATTTTTATATCCAATAAAAATTATGAATACATATGCTCTAGGGAAACGTTCCAGAATATTCTAAACGCGCCAACATTACGTAACTTCCTCGTTTCCAATAATGATAAACAGCTCACCCCTTCGCTGCATTATTGCACGCTATTATTGTCAGTTTCAGTAAGGCGGTATAAACTTCTTTTCAACAATAATTACAATCAATAAACATCTCAAATCAATGTCACATAAAAATGCATATTCATATTACAATCATTATTTACATTTAAGTAATTTGTGATACAAATTACTGCATCAATATATAAATTAAACATATTGGTCACTCCATTTCCTAAATTTTCCAAGATCTCTTGTTACTTTTTTTATAAAATAAGCCCTGCATGCAGAGTCACATGATCCTTTCTCTGTTTGTGGCAGTTACATCCCCTCAAGAAAGTATTCGTCCGCACTTTAAAAAGTTATAACAGTCAAATTAATGGTGGGAAAAAAATTTGGAGATCGAAATAAATATAAAATGGTAATACAGTTTAGTTTTTTGCGGCTTTTCAGATCGTTACTTTTATCAGTTTTATAAATTTTTGAAAAATATTAAAAAATTTCAACTTTTTTGTGCATTGTATTCTCAAAATTATCTTTCATGTATTGGGTAGAGCATGTTCTGTGTACGTATTGTTATATACTGCGGCGAGGCCAAAAGGTTTGCAGCTAGATATAAAATTTTAGTTACCCTAGCATATACAATGGGAAGCATAGCTGCAGAGGTAGCAAGAGGACCTGAATCTTAAAACTACACATTCAGAGCAGGCGTGGGATAGTTATAACAAAATACGCAGAATTTCACATTAATCACATTACCTGTGGTTTATTCAGTATAAACACGGTGCCCCTGCATTATACACAAAAGATAAAAAGGAATAAATTGAAAGGAGATACTACACACACGAGACTACATTCACACGATTTCACATACAACCTTACAGACTTGACACTCGGACCAAAAGTGACGCTAACACACAACACAAAGACGTAACGCTCACTTCCCCCACTCTCCACCGCTAGCTAGGATCACCAGCTAGAAGGTGGCGAGTCGCCACCCCAGACGAAACTTCAAAAACGTCAGCCGAAAGAATTACCCCCAACAATACTGTCGCCAACGATGTAATAATGTGTTTGGCGTGACAATACACACACATACACACCACAGTATCCACACACTTTTATCAACATGTGAATTAAACTGGTGGAGAAATAAATTCGTTTTCATAAAAAATGAGCCGAAAATGAGGAATTAAAGCATAAACGTTGAAAATTCACAACGTTGACATTTTATTCCTCAGTCAAATAAAATACTATTTTCAACGCAAAATCAAGTAATACACAAAAAATTGCTCTACTCAATGCATGTAAGATAATTTTGAAAACACTCGTATAAAAGAGTTGCTATTTTGGTATATTTTTCAAAGATTTATAAAACTGACAGAACGAACGATCTAAAAAACTGCCAAAACCGATTACTGTATTACCATTTGATCTTAATGTAAAAAATATGTAATTTTTCCCTCCATTAATTTGACTGCTAGAAATTTTTAAATTGCAGAGGAATAGGTATGTTCTTGAGGGGGTACACATATTTCGTCTACTAGAATATGGTAAATAATATTAAATATTATCTAATTACCCCAATTGCGATCCAATAACTTTATTTCTCACTCTGTCTCTTATTGTTTACAATGGATCTCATAAAACGCATTTGTGTTGCTTAAGTATCGTTTGAGACCATGTTTCGCTTCCATATTTCAGAGCAGGTTTGGATATAACATTAGAGTCTGTTTTTATTTCTGTCCTAATGTTCTTATCAAAATATTTTAATATATCCACTTATATTCAATATTTACCTAGTCATATTTTTTCTAAGTCAACGTTCATTTGCTTGGTACTAATCTTACATATATAAATGAAGACACCTGCTCAATTTTTTCAAATTTTCCTGTTCTAAATTTTCAATTTTCTAAAACTCATGTCTATGCGGTTGATGGTTATTGCACTAGGCATCAATGCTTCTCTTGCTCCTAGTCCGGATGCGAATCAAGAATGAATCAAGCAGCATGGGTACGGTTTGCAAAAGCTCTTAAAATAAATATAAGAAAGCCTTATCATTCTTCCTCTATTTCTTTACTTGATTAAAGTCTCCCCACTTAAAGGAGAATTAAAAGTCCTATCTCGGCAAAGTTAAATCTGATAAATTCATGACCCATTATATCAAACTATTTAAGATACTAGACAAAGTTTAATGGGACGTAGATGAATGCCTTCTTAGCTCACTGACCTAATTTTATCCAATAAGTTTGTTTATTAAACACAAAGGAATTTTTTTCTCAATCATACAATTTTCATTAAAATTTATGAACAATTGTTTTTTTTAAGTAACCATCTTATTAACGCCGAAGTACATACACAATAGCAATTACAGTCTTCATCACTCTAAAATTTGGTTTAGCTTTGTACCAGAAAATGTCATTCGTGGAAAAAGTTGTTGAAAGCAAAATGGAGAAAACAGATTGTCATACACTTGCAATGAAAGAAACCACATGGATTGAGCTGTCATATTTAACAGTAGTACCAATTTGTAGTGCAAAAACTTACCCTAAGAGATGGGTAAAAGTTTACCTCTTTATTCCAAAGTGTGTTGGAGTGTGTGTGGTTATGATCTTTTTTTTGTTCTTGTTGTACAGATTCAAAGTATAAAATGGAAGATGTAACACCATTTTTGATTATATATTAATATAAACATTGTGCTACAATGATACCTAATATAAAATAAAGAGGAAATTCCGATTTACGCAGTCTGGCCATACGTTTTGTTCCAAACTTTTTATAGGTTATGTACGAGGCGTTGAGGCAATCAGATAACATGGCTGCTGCTAAACTCTGCCTTATAGTTTGTTGACTTCTGCTACAGCTAAGTGAACACGCTAGTTAAAGGTTTAGTCATGGACTGGGAAGTTTACGAAAATCGTGTTGCTGTGATAGTCCTCCATGGGGTCGGGAAATAATCGCCATTTGAGGTTTTTCAGATACTTAAGAAGCTGAAAATCAGCAGGATGTTTGTGTACCACATCAATGAAACTGGTGCGGTACAATGAACTGGTATAACTTTGTTGACCGACCAAGTTCGGGGCGTCACGCCCTGTGAGGACCAGGACAGTAGTGAAAGCAACGGTGTGCGGAAGCAAAATTTAATGGCTCATGAGATCAACACCTCCAGGAGATCAATGTACAGATTCATCAGACAAGACCTTGAGCTGAAGGCTTATCACCGGCGTACTGCACATTTCTTAACTCCAAAACTTAAGCAGCAGAGAGAGTCGAAATGCAAAGGTCTACTTGAGCGTTACTCTGACAGGCACAGAAAAATCTTTTTTACGGGTGAAAACATTTTCACAATTGAACAAGGCTACAACCGCCAGAATGACCGAGTGCGTGCAGGAACTCTGCAGAAGCTCGTGGATGGGTCTCAAAGATCCAATGCGGCCACCATCCCGCCTCAGTGATGGTTGGTGTAGAATAAGCTACGATGGTGTACAAAGATGCATTTTTGCTAAAGAGTATTAAAGAAAACCGCCGGAGGATATGAAACAACTTTTCTTGAGGTTGCGGTGAAAGTATTGAACACCACTTTGTTCAAGAAGAGACACTGGAACTTCCAGCAAGATTCTGGACCAGCCCATAAGGCAAGATTCACTCAATCTTGGCTTGAGGAAAATGTTCCAGATTTTATTGTTATCCAAATCTCTAGCCCTCTAGCAGTCCTAGCCTCAAACCCTTGGATTACAAGATGTGGTCAATGCTCGAGGGTTTGCTTGTAAGAAAAGGCACCCCAATATTGAGTCTTTCAAGCGATCCCTGAAGTCAACAAATGCGGATTTCCCCATGGATACAGTGTTTGCTGCTAATGATGAATGGCTCGATAGACTTAGGTCCCGTACCAGGGCAAAAGGGGATCATTTTTAATAATAATGTGTGCATTTAGCACAGAATACATGCTGGTACCATGTGCTATAGTCAAACTAAAGGACAGTATAATACATTGTTGCCAGCATAAAAATCTTTGTAACAAAACTAATGGCTAGACTAGGTATAAGACTGCACAAAACAACTAAAATTTCATTTTTTGTTAATTTTTATCCTCTAGTCTCCCCTTAACACAATCCACTTATTACAAGATCCTTCCCACTCTCGCTACTCTTTCAATTCAGAGCAAATACTTGTTTTGATACATTTTGTTTATTTATTAATTTATTCTGAACGTCAGCTCTCAGCCTACATCTCCTAAAGTCCTATATTGATATTCTTTCAAAAACGTAGGCGGATTTTCATTTCATTGTTGCTTGTTAAGACCTATTCGCAATGGAAATTAACAATTTACATAATGACATAACACTTACGGTGAAATTATTGTGGTATCGTGTCATTCATAACAAAGAAGGGAAACATAAGCACTAACCAATCGCGAGAGAGCGTGTAACAACTGAGTTAATATGATGACCTGCAATACCCATGGCAAAAGAGCTTATGTGCAAATGAACAAGCAGTAGCTACCATCACTATTCATCTTCCTGGGAATACAAATTTTTACAAATATATCAATATTTCTTGGCGTGACCCTGCACATTGAGATAATTGGTGTCTCTCCGCATGTTGAAGTCTTAGGAAACGAGATTGTGTGAGTAGAACGGAATTAGGATGAAGGTGTGCGGAGAGTCAGAGATGAAATTCGCGGAACAATTCGGACCTCTTCTGTTCCTGTGTTGCGAGCGCTGCGGATTTCTAGTACCTTGGTACTGAAAAGTTGCTAGAAAAACGCTGGGCCGAATATCCGAGCAACTTCCACTGGATTGAGTTGGACTCGGTATTATCTCGGGGAGATATAGAAATAAGTTTTTTTCAGCTGCTCTGCACTCATCGCACTGTAAGCCCCTGTTATTATCCCTTGAACTACCAATGTCATTATACAGTGTAATACTCTTCCTGAAAATACTGTGGTGCTCCAATCTACTGATGAATATCATATTATGCAACCATTTTAAGTGATTACACTATCTTTTATGATGACACACACTTATACAGTCTTTAATTTTGTCTTTTGTTGCTTGTATTCTAGCAGCAGCATCTTTAAAGTATTAAACTGATTTACCTAATCCTTTTCAAAATAATGTATTCTTAGTTTTTATCATGCTAGGTTAGCAACACTCCATGTAGTTTCCTTTGAAACCTGTTTCACGTGTTGAAGAATATACCTAGTTGGAATTTCTTGTAGCTTCATCTTCCATTGTTATTTCACGTGTGTAACTAATAATTTATCAAACCGTAATTTAATGAGGAAAGACGATAATTTGGTGTAACTCGCTGTCTAAAAATAATTACGAAACCGTATTGAGTGGGTAACACTTTACATTTCTAGTTATATTATTTTAATTGTTATGGTACAAAAATTATGCATTATTTTAAACGAAATAAACAGAGCAAGATGGTTTCGTAGAGGTGCGATGCTCGCATTCGGGTGGTCCTGAATTCGATTACCGTGATCGCCCACTCTGACCTTGGGTTTGTCATGGTCGATAGGCCTATCCCATTCATTCCTTTTCCTTCTCATGTTTCAGATGTGCTTCTAGGTTTCGTAGCATGTTGCAATTTGCGAACAGAGAGCGCAGATGCTTGCTTCAAGCAAAGCGCATTTCCCATGGATGGAATAGAGAGTTGCTTGATTCGACGAGTCGTTTATCGCCCTCTTTGGGCAGCTCCAGTAGTGGCTCCGTGTGTCTCTGTGGCTTGTCTGCCTAAGGCCTGTAGCCTCCTGTGTTCCTTTACTTCATCCCTTGCTCCTGTTTTTGTTTGAATCCTATTTTAAATTTGTCTGTTATAAATTACTAATCAGGTTTAAATGACAGTGGTGAGCAACGGAAGTAGATTAATTTGCGTTAGTAAGAATACTTTATAATTTTGATAGAAAATTCTGTGGTTGTTTTAGCGCAGCACTCTCCTGCAACGTCTACTATCAATATTATATTACTATTATATCTACTTTCAATAGATACTACCAGGTCCACAATTGCAGTTGCTTGGTTTCCATGTTTCTGTTACACAAAAGTGAAGATAACTCAATGCTTGATATCGTACTTATTCATATCTGTTTTAAGCTCATAAGATCCAATACCTACAAGGGTATAGATTTGTTTTACTTCAGGAGTTCAGCATTCATACTCGTCTGGAGTGCAGTTTGTATTTTGAAGTATTTATCATTCACTTTATCTTGCAGGCTTATTGGAAGAGAGACGTGGGTTTAAAATTTCCAAACATTTTTCTTGCTGGCCCGGGCACCTCATTCTCCGCCCTCTAGGGTACCTTTCTAAACCTCCAACTCATCCTTCAAAAAATAATTTCAAAAGAGTGCTTTTCCCTTCCTCTGCTCACCCACGATCAAAGTTGGAATTTATAGCGATCGGAATAATGCTGCTGCAGACTCCCTCTAGTTAGAACAAAACGATGTAAAACAAGCCAGGAAGAGGTCCCGTGGGACTCGTAACAAACCCAGCAGCGCCTCCAATGTGCCCACTTAAACTCGCCCTCTCTCCAATCGATTTAAGTCGATCGACCACACGATGTATGATCGCTGTCCCGTTGTTCGAGGGTTGGGGATATCGATGCGAGAGCCGTGGTTAACGTTGTTGTTTATTCTAACAGCGCCAAGTTTCCCCGAACGTCCAGACGGTTATGGTTATCGTTCTACACGCCGGCGTTATAAGAAATAAATGTTGCCGAAATATTAAACTGCTCTGGAAAAATGTGGAAACTAGGAAAAGTATTTTCGACAAAATAATAAAAATCAAAGGAACTGTTTTTACATGCATAGTGTAAGGGGTTAGAATACACTGCTTTGAGGGGCTAATTCTTAGTGATAAAGAATAAAGAGCCTAGTATTATTTTGCTGTGAGAATTAATGTTGTCCTGCGCTGTGGTGGGTTCGGATTTCAAGTTCCGGGTATAGGATCGGTGCCCACACAGAATCGTGAGGAAATTGAGGAGCTGCGATAGGCAGCGATCCCGGCCACACAGACCAACATTCTGGTGGGGGATACATAATACCGGCCACATCACCTGCCCATATCGGTTGGATGATCGTTCACCTCAGCCGTACGTATCTAGACGCCAGGCTGGCAGTCGGATTGGTAGGTCAAGGTCCTTCATACTCTAAAAATACGAACAATTGTATGATGATAGTGCTCTTTGTAATGGCTCAGAGTAGATGCAAGCATTAAATTTCCTTCTTCTGTTCTTGTTTTCTATAAATCGATTGTTTAAAGCGAAGAAATTTCGACGTGCTATATGGTAATGGTGAGGCATTGCAATTCTTAAGCAGTTGGTTTCAAGTTATCTAGACTCAAACCATTATGTCAATACAAAGAATGTAAACAACAGCGCTCATGAATAGACAGGTAAAATATTTGATATTGCTATCATCATGAGAATAAGTCTTTTTACCTTTGACAGTGTGTTGAATTTAATAAACGTGACAATATATTTGATATTTCATAATATTTTGATAAAATCTTCTTATTTTATGAAAATCCTGATATTTATCATATTGTTTTAGATTTACGAGTTTTCGATTTTAAAATAACTTATTGGCAATGAACCGGGATTTCCAAATATTCTATTCGAGCAGTTTTCATGTGAAACACATTTAGGAAACCGAAGCCACTCTTTCCAGGAAACGAGACTGGGAAAACCTGTAGCATGCTTTCCAACACATCAGGTACAGCTAAGAAAATGTATCATTTTCTCTATGTGACATCACCTGCGAAATTAAACGAACTTTATTGTAGTTTTTATTTTCGCGGAGTGGTGCTTCTAGTAGCATACAGTAATTAATATTAAGCAAGGAGAAAGTAACCAGTAACTTCTTTTTTTTTCTCTCTCTTTTTTAATTTTAAATATTTCACAACGGTTAACATTTATACACTCCGTGGAATTTGTTGCATTTAATTGGGCATTTTATTGTTAAATATGAACAAATATCTACAAAACCCATTTTTTAAAAATAATAATGTGAATCTGCTCCAAACCCTTAAAGCATATGATGTTTTTGCTTTAAAATATATAGTTTATAATATTTTGGGATTTTGTTTCTTCATATTATCAAATTTTGGTGTAAAAACATAGTCTGGCAATTTTTTTCAAGTAAACACGGTATGGTGCAAACGCCAAGACTATACGAGGGATGGTGTGGTTTGTACCTGCGACGTACTGCGTAAAGTCCAGTAACAGTTCAACTATTTCCTTTCGTCCTGGCTTTTAATTCTCAGAACTTCCTATGCCTGTAATGATTCTGGCAACATTCTACAGGTGATGGAATAGAATTCCAAATACAGACCTATATTGCACGTCGTTACAGCTTAGAGTTACAAAAGGATATTAAAACATTAACAACTGATAGGCACAGGAAAAGTGATAACACGATTGTTGGAGAGTTGTGTGAGATTTGAACAATTCAACAGCAATTACATGATTGGAGGACCTTCGACTTCTACCGTTGAGTTAATGTGGCGAGACGACCAGACGCGTATTACACCTTCTCATCCAATTCAGGTATTCCTACACCTTTATGATGATCTCAAATATTGTCAGATATGCCTCTAAAGAGCACGTGTAATGTTGGAAGTACTTTTAATTTCTGAGCTTTATAATTAACCAACATTAACGTAAATTTATAACAATGCCCCTTCACGCTAACATGTGCATGTTAAAATTGGTAAGCTGGATCAGATTTCGAATCTCGAGCTTGATTTTAAATGCTTTAAGTCTAATTCGACTCTTCAACTTTAGGTTATACCTACATGATAAGTGTGAAATAACAATGTATAATAATAGTGATACTATCAGTATTTTCAAATTTTCGTTGATTCGAGGATTTATGTAAAGGATCTGAAAATCACAAGTTGATCTAATAGGACTTATTCACAAATATCATCAACTTATGAAACTTATAAAATGAGATCTTTCAAATGCTTGCAATAAATGATAAGCCCAAAAGACTGGTCGTAACAGAAATGCTTTTATGCAAATCAAGACACGTAGTTACTGAACATAAATTAAAATTGGCGCTGAATATTGTAATAATATTATTTCCGTTTACTATGAAGAAGTTAATTTCAGCCCCACGTATAGTACCCGCCGCTTTCCGGTAGCCTCCACCCCAAATGTACTTTCAGGTGGCCTTTGCCTCAAGTTTAAAAAAATATTTACTTTGTAATTTGACTGTTTCTTTAAGTATTAAATATTTATGTTTGCCTCGGCTGTGTCAGTATTATTTTAGAGATATGGATATCTTGGCAGGGTTGTGATACGACTAAGAATGTAGGCTTACACAGATGATAATTTTTACTTCACTGCTTTTATTAATACTTGATACGATTAAAATAACACTTCACTGATATAGAGAGCTGTGAGATTCCTTTTATTAATTAATTACATTATTTTTAGTTTCACACGAATACGTATTAAATCTCTCGAGGACGCAGAAGCAACGCATCCAGTTATGAGCACTGTCTGCAGGCAACACCTCTGGTTATGAGCACTGTTTGGAGGCAACTGAATTGATTTCAACCGTCTAAACTTGTAAATTTCTGTATTTCAAGTCCCTGATTGGCTAATCCTACTCTAATAGAATACCTTCATTTAACTAAAGCTTATTCAGGTAGTTGATTGGCTATTTTAAAACTGTCTCAAAATTTACATTATTGCTGCTCTAATAATGAGTAGTAGCATTTAAACTTCCTTACTCGTTATTGAATCAAGGTTACCTCACTGTTACCTCTTTGTTAGCAATTTTGACCTATTTCTCACAGCTCCTACATTATTAAATTACATAATGCATTCACATAACATTATTGAACATGTTTATAATAATATAAGCATATGCAATGACTGTTACATACATTTTACAAATTATTACATACAGATATTGCTTCGAGGCGGGCCGCTATTCAATTTACATATTATATAATATGACTGAAATCATTTAAGTGTTAATAATACTACCTCAACTATTCTCATGTTAGCTGTCCAGTTGTTAAAATATTTGCAATCTGCTATTTGGTTTTTGTTTTTCCAGTTCATAATCTTTCACTTACAAAAATTTTGATTTCAAGCATACTTTTAATTCATTTCGGTCTTCTTAGGCTTAACTGTCGAATTGATTGATTTGTCTGCTGTTTAGTACGTTGATTAAATATTTCAGAAGGTATATTGTCTTTTGGATTTAGTGTTTTATTTCCACTGCACACAAGTTCGTTACACCTAATCGTAAAGGAATATAGGATAAGAGCCCAGCGATAAGAAACACGTTTTAGCACATGATATAGCTCAGTAGAATGACGTATCAGAGATATATATCCTAAGAAGAGATTATCGAATATCAAGTGTGCTACGCAGTTGTAAATTTATCTAATTAACCTCTGAATATTGAATCGCGTTTGTTTCGACTATTTCATGAATAAAATCGACGTAAATGTGTATAAAATATACAATAAAATAATTTATACTTATGGTTTGCTTGAAAAAGCAAGTAAAATATACGCTCTAAAAAGGAATTTATTTTTCCTTTCAGTTATAGCAATCCTGAAAAAGTAAGAATTTAGAGAACAATCTTCTGTCTATGATTACTGCAACTGGTGCATTTGTTGACAAATGAGATACGAAATCTTCTTGGCACTTACATTATACGCCGTTGGCATACCGAACGGGATGGCCTAGGCGAATGCTGGGGCGGTGTATTCTACTACTATTTATCCTTTCTCTCATTTCCTATAATTTCATCTCTCTCCCTTCATCTTTCACGAAGTGTCTTCGGGTTCCGTGGTGCGGCTAGCGTCGGGCAGATGGCATGGTTGCTGCGCTTTGCAAAGGATTTCTCCTCATAAAACGCCAGGATGCGTTGGTCCGTTTGCTAGGGTCACTTCGTCGCCTCCGCTGGTGCTGGCGGATGTTTCAACTTGGAAATATTAGGGAATTCCGTGCGTCTCTGTGGACCTATCTGCCTGCGGACCTGAGACCTCCTGCGGCTCTTTCACTTCATCCCTGTCTCCCAGGGGGTGTAGTCACAATAGATCTAGTTGGTCTCGGTGGCGAGGTGTCCCCCCTGCGATAAATACCTCATACGCCGTACAGTTTGCACGACGTATGCTTTCTTGGCCTTACAGAGCACAGACGCGCAACTAGAAGGTTGTTTTTACTACTTCTATAAGAAACTCAGGATTAACATACGACTCATTTGTTGTTGTTTCTTATCAATAAAATCACTGTCTTCTAAATGTATTACAGTTCGTATGGCTCCACATCTTTGATGTCTTCTCGTCACTTATTTATACTTTCTCTGTAAGTAGGTTAGAGGAAATACTACATTTCACGCTGGGATTTCACCAGAAATACACCATTTTAGGTAACCTGAACCCAAAAAGATTTTTTTTTAAAAAAAAAGGTCAGTGCATGCGTGTGTGTGAAAACGAAAAACATGATTCAAAATAGAAAAGGGCGCCATAAAATTTTAAAAAATATCTCACCCCAAACTACCTTTACGTGAAACATTTATATCTTTTTTCTAAAAATGGTTCTGATTAAATGACATATATTTAAGTTATTTACATGACAAATTAATTCCAGGAGTGGCCTGTGCAGTCCCCTTCTTTCGTAAGGAGTTTTGTATAGTTTTGTATAAGTATAAGAGATAGAAAACAACGCACTGCACAAAAAATGTAGATCTCTTTAAAACATAGTTTATTGCAAATAACTTCCTTGTGGCATCAACCATTTACGAGCTGTTCAACTATTAGTGAGAATTTTTTCAAAACTTTGTCATTTTTTAACGTGCTGTCAACGTTCTTCTGTCAACGCTGCTTCTCGTGATGTCATGGAAATAATATCGTATTTCAAGGAGATCATATAGAGACGCGCTTTTAAGTATTTGATTATCGCTTCGGTTTCTGTTTCCACCTTGTGGATACAACGAGATGTGAAATAAAAACATTTCTACAAATTTTTAACACGAAGAAAATAGATAGTAAGCTTTCGTAAGAATAGTTTCTGGAAGAGTGTATAGAGAAAGTCATGTAAGTGTAATCTTTACATACGCTATCAAAATTCATTACCTAAACTACGTTTTTAAAATGGTTAATTTCATTTGGGAACGTTTTATCATAACCAATAAGACTGCCTCTCTGGCCTGGTGATTAGCATTATTACTTACAAATGCAGAGGTCCCGGATTCGATTCCCGGCTTGAGGATGGGGATTTTTCTTTAGTTAGGATTATTCCCCGTCCTCTATAGAGTCTAGAGGTATGAATCAGTATGTAAATGTGTGTGTTGTGTGTGAATTTAATGTTTATGGAGAAAAACTCAACACAAAGAAGCCCAAAGATCAACAAAATAGTAAACGAGAGAACATTATTGCCGATAAGCAATTGTTCCAAAGGCAAAGTCGCGATATGACCTTAAGAGGATAAAGGCGGCATATAAATGAGAAAAAAAAGCAAAACAAAAACATCTTTTCCATAAATTTGTTCTCTTTACTTCTTAAAATATTTTGCATGTCACTTAAAATTATTTACAACCCAAACTTTCGAATGTTCCAGGAAGTTTAAACGATAATTCTTAAGGAATATTTATAAAATTAATTTCCTGTAGGCAATATATTAAGAAATAATGATAGCTGAAAACGACTGTGTTATTACCTATATTTTAATACTTGAACATTCTAATATGCTTGAACGAACATAAAACTATATTTCAAAGTGAAACCCGAATGTCCAGGTTAGTTTTTATTGAGAAATACACCCTTCCTATACCTTCATATAGGTGTATAAAATTGCACACAAAAAGAAAAGCAAGATCTTTAGTCTGGGATAATGGTCTTGTAAACTTAAATGAGTTTTTCCACATTGAACCAGTTCGATACATCATCAACTTCTGGGTCGATAACTTGTGAAAAGTGAAACAAAAGTCCTCAATTTGCCAAACGGTTGCATAGGCCTAAAGGTCACTTGGAGCCTGAGGCTCTAGTTAAGAAATTCTGCCGTAGGCTGATTGTTTTCATTGCGATGGAATACCTCTCCAGATCTCTCACATCCGGCTAAAAACCAGGAGCTGTTTCGCTTGCATTATATAAACTGTATATTACTCCAGACCCTTCATAGACTGAACCAGATGCAATTGTGTACTCGTATATATGGTCACATCTAAGTTACGAAAATCAGGAAATTTGGTAAATTTACACACGCGCACGCACACGCATATATATATATATATATATATATATATAAATGTGTGCGTGTTAATAAATATTGGTCATCACCCTTTTTTAAACTTGCACACTTTGTGTTTATAAAAACACACATTTCTTCAGAGGTAGTAAAGTGATTGGCTGAGCTTTTAAACTGGTATTTTAATACCTGTTATTATAAAAGTATACCAAAAAACTGCTTGTTTCTGATAAAAACAATAAAGAAATTATATTCAAATTTTCAAAACAAAAAAATCATGTTCCATCTTTAGTTCACTTTTTAGTGTACAGGGTGATTCAATAAAATTAATTTTTTTTACAATTGTGTAGTAAACATTAATTATATTTTTATATAAATTAAAAACATGAGATTAATGCCAGTAATGTGTCATTTTACGAAACACAGCCAAACATTCAAAATTATCACCCACAAATCGAGACGCTAATGTCAGCGTTACAATGCATACTTTCAAACGACTTTTGCTACATTTCAACTGAAATCTAGGAATACTGCCTTTACAATCTACAAGGGAGGAACCAAAATGGTTCCAGCAAGATGGTGCCATAGTAGCTGGCGTCGGAACTTTGGGAATTAAGTCATCTCGAAAAATGAAGACATTGCATAACCTCAAAGGTTCCAGGATTTCTCTGTCTACCTACCCAAGATTGTCCACAAACGATTTCATATTGGCAAGCCACGCTGAAATTTGCACACATAATGCTGAATGATTAACAGATATTAAAGATACTGTTCGTGAAATATCAATTTTGTTTTGCCCCTGTCCCTTACACTGCTGCTTCAAGCATGCTAAGGGCACACATGGGCTACTTTATAAAATGTATTGCTGTGTAGTCACGTGCTTTAGTCGCATGATTGTGGATGTAAGATGAAATGTGAGAAATCCGAATTGTTATTGGTATAAGAAGGCTAGGAAACGAGAGTATTTAAATATATTTCTAAATTACACCACAGGCAGTGTAAGACAACTACAAAATTTGTGTCATTTAAGTTTTGGATACCTCAGTTGGTGATTTTTGGAAGTCAATGTGGATGAATGTGACGATGAAGCGATATATGGTTGCAGAACATCTCAATGCACGTTTGTAATTTTTAATTTTAAAAAAAATGACCAGCAGAGAAATAAATTATTAAAGGGCAATTGAGATTTTTTCATGCCAGCTAAAATTCCTAGCTCTTTCTACGCAAAATAATTTCCTATTTCAGACTCAGACTGTCTGTTAAAGCAAAGTCCCTGTATTTACGAACATGACAGGTGGTAATCGAAACCGCCGGTTAGCTTGTAAATTCTTTAGTTTTCTATATATGTACCTATATATGGCCAAGTCTTGCTAAAGTTACAGTCTTTAGCTCCTGAAAATTCTACGAACTGCCAACTGTTTACCTATTTGAACCTATCAAGTATAAACATTACCAACTGGCAGGTATTTTAGTTTTGAGCACGATATTGTGCAGCAGTATCAAATAAATAAATAAATAAATAAATAAATAAATAAATAAATAAATAAATGGAGTTTTTATTTATGGGCGCTCTATATTGGGCGTGAAAGACCGGTATTTTTGCTCAGAGGCCTCTTTATCAGGCTTGAGGTTCTTTTACGTGCCGTAAATCTACGACACGGGACCAGCAGCTTTACTTCCCTTCCGAAGGAAGCTATGCTAACGATTTTTACGCCCGAAAAAATCCATCGCCTCCGCCGGGTTTAGACCCATGACCTTGGGAACTAGAGGCTAGCACGGTACCACCAGTCCACGGAGGACGACGCAGCGGTATTGAACAGATAATATCCTATATAATAATGCTGCTTAAATATTCCTTAATGTAATGCTATTATAGTTACATTTCATGTTCAAAATTCCTTAAAAGATATGATGTGATATATTCACATGACTTTCTCTACCCTCTGTGTTTATTAGCGGATATACAAGCTATTCTTATTAAAGTTTATTTTCCTATCTACTACATTTTTATTCAAATAAACCTTTGCAGAAATAGCTACATTACATATTTTGTTAGGATAAAACGAGAGCAGATAGTCAACTGTTTAAGAACTGGACACTATATGCTGACCTTAAAATTCCATACTGTTTCCATACAACCTCAAGAAACAACTGAAAATCGATGGGACTTGAAAAGAGCGACAACGTATTGAGAAAATCGAACCATTAATAACGGATATCTTGGAAATGGCTGATGCTACAAAAAAGTTATTTGAAATAAATTGTGTGTTTTAAAGAGATCTCCATTTCTTGTGTAGTACATTTACGTCTATCGCTTGAGGTTTACAACTTATACAGGATTATACAAAATTCCTTCCGAATGAACAGGACTTCAAAGTCTATTTCCGGAACATTCAAGGTATACATTTTATTTGTCATGTAAATATATTTAATGTATGGTATTTTAATCAAAATCATTAAAGCTATTTTTTAGAAAATCAAACATTTCGAAAACTCTTCTACATAAAGGGTAGTTTGGAGTGGGGATTTTCTTGAAAATCTTCGTGTGGCATCTTTGAAAGGTACTGAACCTAAATACCAAGTTTGGTGTTTATGTAACTTTTCGTTTTTGAGTTGTGCTGTTCACAGACACATACGCAGACCTTTTTCTAAATAGGCTTTTTTGGTTTCAGGGGCTACTATATACGAGGTAGAGAAAGCAAAAATTTGACGTGCTGCATTTACACGACTTTCTCTACCCATTATCATTTATTTGATATAGCTTTACAAATTATTCTTATGAAGTCTTATTTTTCTATCTACTTCCTGTTAATCGTGAAGTAATTATTTTGTTGTATTATTATTTCGACTGTTGGGGAGCAGAACTTGAAGTAGTTGCAACCGCTACGTTTCCGGTAGCCTTCGCCCCAAGTTTAAGAATATTAACTTTGCAATTTTGACTGTTTCTTTTAAATATTATATATTTATGTTTGCCTCGGCTGCGTCAGTATTATTGTTAGACATGTTTCTCTTTGCAGGGTTGTGGTGCGACTGAAGAATGTAGGCTTACACAGATTATAATTTTTACTTCACTAATTTATTAATCCTTGACACAATTTAAGTAACACTTCAGTGATATAGAGAGAGCTGTGAGATTTTTTTAATTAATTACTTGCACTTTCTAACACGTAAACTATTCCTTTTTGTTTCACACGAATACATATTGAATTTCTCGAGGACACATCTCGCGTCCGGTTAGAAACACTGTTTATAAACAACGCGTCCAGTTATGAGCGCTGTCTACAAGCAACAGACTTGATTTCTACCGCCACATTTGTAAATTTCTGTATTTGAAGTCTCTGATTGGCTATTCCTAATCCAATAGAACACTTTTATTTAACTTAAGCCCTTTTTTGGTTGTTGATTGACTATTTTATAAACTGTCTCAAAATTTACATTATTGTTGCTCCAATAATGACTAGTAGCATTATTACACTTTCTTACTCATTATTGCCTCAAGGTTACCGCATTGTTACCTCATTGTTAGCAACTTTTAACCTATTATTCTCACAGCTCGTACATTATTACATGTATACAATAATATAAACATATACAATGACTGTAATATACACTTTTATATATTGTTACATACACATATTGCTTTAAGGTGGGCTGTTATTGAATTTATATTATATAATTTGACTAAAAATCTTTTAAGTGTTAAAATACTGCCTCAATAGAAATAAACGTTTGCAGAAATACTTTCATTACGCATGTCATTATAGGTACAAGGGAGACAGAGCAACCAAATATATATTAAAATCTAGTCTTTATATGCTGGTCCTCAAATGCCACACTCTTTCTACTATATCTCGAGAAAATGAGCAAGGTCAACATTTTAAAACACGACAAAATTTTGAACAATTCATACCAATAATAAAGGCTTTCTCGGAAATGACCGATATCACAAAAAAGATATTTGAAATTAATTGTGTGCTTTAAAGAAATTTACATGTTTTATGTTGTATGTTTTCTTCATTTTTAACGTTTAGTAGGTAAACAAAATTGTAGAAAACCCCATCTGAATGAAGAGGACTTCACAGGCTATTCCCATAAAAATCTAGCTATGCATTTTACTTTTCAATATCTTAAATATATCGTTTAATCAAAATCGTTAACAGCTATTTGGGAAATCCAAATTGCGAAAACTTTTTCCATGTAAAAGGTAGTTTAGGGTAGAGTATTTTCTGGAAAACGTTCGTGTTGGATCTTTTGAAGATACTGAACTGAAATACCAAGTTTGTTACTCGTGTTTATCAGCGTCTTTGTCATCGAGTTACTCACATCCACGTAACTTTTTCTAGAAATGTTGTTTCTGGATTCAGGACCACAACACATGTATTTAAGTTGAAATCTCGACATACATACAATACCTTCTCTATCTTCTGGCACGTGGTAGAGGAAGTAATATAAACAACGACTTCAAAACTATTTAATAAGAAGGAAAATCCAATTATTGCTCGAGTATTATGCTTCAGTTAAAACTGAAAAATAATTTCTTGCATAATTTCCGTTGAAATAAAAGCTTTTTTTGTAGGGATACCGACTAATTTCGACGTCCTGTGTAACACCACTGTTGTTCCGTCCTTCCGCCCTTCCCTTCTGCTCGCACGCTGTTTTACGGAGAGGACTGAACAAGCGATCACCCTATATGTGCACTACAGAGCAATGAGTTGATGGCCTCTTATGTAGTATACAGATAAGACATTTGCCTCCTGGGATGTTGTAGGTGTGAAGAAAGAGGAACGTGTGGAAGAAAGAAAGAAAAAAAACTGGAAGCGACAACATTTATTTCTCCCAAGGAAACTGCAAGCATAACATCCCTGTAGGTTAAATGGTTACTATTCCTGCATTCTGATCCCTAAATAAACTGGAAGCATGGGACAAGAGTGACTGGTACATTTTGAAAATTTAAAACAGAAGTGAGTATCGTTTAGGTTTACATTTTACACCAACGGAATTAAACTGTCCTCAAAAGTTATTTTGTTTAATGACGTCTATAGGCATGTCCACCAAAAAGAAAATAAATAATAGTCTTTCCCTGTAAAGGGTATTTGGGGTAGATGACCTTAATAAATATCTTCGCCTTTTAAGTTAAGGTTTCTCGAAGCAAATGACAATAATATTCATAATGTTTGTCGATCATATCATACTCGTATAAATAAGCAGTGCATTGAACACATTGCAGTATATAGTCTGCCTCAACCTTAAAAGTCAGTATGGAGGTAAGTGGATATCTCCTGTCTTTATCTAACACATACATGTTGCCATTAGCTTCGTCCTTTTCTACTATCGCGTTGTCGCCAAGTTGCTAATAAGTAATAACATGCTGTAAATATTCATTTGTCATAAATTTCAGCTTTGAACACATTATCCCATGCAAAGTATTCTTCGCTTTCAGGTTATATCATTCTTAAAGCCTTTATGGGTTTCTGTGGGCACAAATTTCTAAAGAAAACAAGTTTTACAGTAATTGCTGTTGTTATGCTTATCACGCAGTGATTAATAAACTAAGCGGTATAATGTAACAATATTTTTTTCTTAGCTAAAGTAAACTAGTGTGCTGATACCCGCCCAGTTTGAATTTTTTAGCTTTAATAAGATGGGCGTTATAATTTTTCAAATTATATAATTCTATACCTATGCAGTATAGAAAAGTCAGCTAGTCAGAAACTTTTTTGGTGGGGGTTACAACGGGGATCAAGCGAGAGAAAATGTTGAGCAGGGTTGGAGACAGTTTTTAAAAGAAGCTGGAATCATGTAACTTCTTGCATTCATTGTACAAGTATATTACAAACAAAACTGATCCCAACTATTCAGCTAACAGCCATGCGCGACGTAGAAGTTAGTAAGGTTAACATTGGTTGTAAGGAAGTGGGTACGTTTCTAATGTGAAGTGTTATGTAGGTTATTTGTTTAACATTTTATGTAAATGGTTATGGAGGGAGAAGTTAGGAAAAGAAAAACTGTTGGTAAACTATGAAGAGTAATATGTTACTTTTTATTATTCAAGTAAAATGAGTGTTGTTAAGGTAATAAAAGAAACAGCTAAGGCTACCCGAGTGTTCAGTAACAGTAATGAATACGATAAAAAAAGGAAGGAATGAAAACACCTCTAAGGGCCCATAAAAATGAATTCTTTGCTGTTTGAAAACATTCCACCCACGTGAATGTAATTTTGTCAAGGACAAACAGTGGTAATACCCTACAAAATTATTTGCTTTATCATTTTATATCTCCATATTTCTTTGATAATATATATATTTATGCTTGTAAAACCGTATTTCGAAGTACTAAAAATATAAAGAGGAGACAAAGTGCAGATGAAAATTAAATGTCTTAATTGCCTTAAACAGCAGTGCAGCTATTTCACTATTTGGTGATGTATCATTCACAAGATGACATTAAATTGGGAGCTCGATCGCGTTGGACCCCGAATTTGCAAGCGTACAGTGACAACACTGCGCCTCATTTATCTGTACCGTCTTTTAAGGGTGAGATGCGGTGTCCATTATGTAATCCTTATTAGCGGGGCTCAAATGTTTAAAAAATGTTTGCTACCTGTATATATACTGCCTTTGAAACTCCATATTCTTTCCATGATGAGGCAGTATTATTTACACTTAAATGATTTAAATCAAATTATATAATATGTAAATTCAAAAACAGCCCGCCTTGAAGCAATATGTGTATGTAATACTTTGTAAAATGTATGTAACAGTCATTGCATATAGTTATATTATTGTAAACATGTTCAATAATGTTATGTAAATGCATTACGTAATTTAATAATGTAGGAGTTGTGAGAAATAGGTTAAAAGTTGCTAACAATGAGGTAACCTTGAGGCAATAATGAGTTTGAGAGTTTAAATGTTACTTGTGATTCTTGAAGTAACAATAATGTAATTTTAGTGACAGTTTATAAAATAGTCAATCAACAACCAGAAAAAGCTTTAGTTAAATGCAGGTGTTCTATTGGAGTAAAAATAGCCAATCAGAGACTTGAAATACAGAAATTTACAAGTTTAGACGGTTGAAATCAATTAAATTGCCTGCAGACAGTGCTCATAACTGGATGCGTTGCTTGTGCGCCCTCGAGAGATTTAATATGTATTCGTGTGAGACGAAAAATAAGTTTACGTGTTAAAAAGTGTAATTAGTTAATAAAAAGAATCGCAAAGGTCTCTATATCAGTGAAATGTTATTTAAATCGTATCAAGTATTAATATAAGGAGTGAAGTAAAAATTATAATCTGTGTAACCCTGCAAAGAGATACGTGTCTCTAACAATAAACTGACGCAGCCTAGGCAAACATAAATATATAATATTTAAAGAAACAGTCAAATTACAAAGTTAATATTTTTTTAAACTTGGGGCAAAGGCCACCTGAAAGTTCCTTTGGGACGAAGGCTACCGGAAACTGTTTACCATACGTGAGGTTGCAGATACTTCAAGTTCTGCTCCCCAACAGTTGAAATATAATACAATTCCTTCGATACAAACTACTTCAATTGACGCCCAAAGCGTGGTAAAAATAGCGTAACATACCATCTACTTCAATGACATCGCAAGAAACAAGCTGGATAGCGACAGAAGATTAAAAAAAATGCCAAAGAATTTAAAAATTCAAACCAGTAATAACTGATATCTTGGAAATAGCTGTTGCTACAAGAGTTATTTTAAATAAATTAAGTGTATTAAAGAGATCCACATTTTTTGTGCAGAAAGTTTTTATTTAAACTTATCGTTTGCTTACACATGAAGGGGATTTCACAGACTATTCAAAGAAAAGTCAAGATATACCTACATTTTATTTATCTTCTAATGTAAATATTTTAAATATATGGGATTTTAATCAAAATCTTTACAACCATTTTTGAGAAAATAAAAAACAAATGAAATGCAAAGGATAGTTTGGGGTGTGGGAATTTCTTTGGAAATCTTCGTATCGTATCTTTGAAAGATACTGAACTTAAATATCAATTTTGGTATTTATTAACATTTCTTTTTGAGTTATGCTTTTCAGTCGCGTACATACAGACACATTTTTATAAAATACTTTTTTTTAATTAACAGAGCCTCGAAACATGCATTTTCCTGTGAAATTCGATATCGTTTTTGGGTGTAATGCAATACTCTCTCTTACCTATTATAGGTGAGTGAAAGAGAAAGTAAAAGCTGTTGACTGCTATAATGATGGGAAACAATGGTACATTAACGCATTCATTCCGACGACAGGTTTGCTGCTAAATGTTGAGACACCCTGTGTCAGAGAGGGATCTTGTGTAACCGATCCGGTGATAGTGTCGGATGCCTACTGGTGTCGAGGGACCTGCAATTTTTTGAATAATTGACTGGAGTCCGGTTGAAAAATGAATTACTGTGAAAGGAAGGGGAGGAAAAGCAGATGCTTCTACAATAATATAGTATCGTCTTAGAAGACGCTGGAGAGAGTCTCAACAGCCCCCGGGTACAATATTATCCGTGTCAAATTTTAACACTTGGGGGCTTGGTTTATGCCGCCGGCCAGCTATACATTATATATATACTATATGGTACACGAGTATCCCCTCGCGGTAGGGATGAGGTCACACCACCCCTTCCTTTTTCCTTCTTCGTTACTTCAATGGAAACTTGTTCAAATTTACGAGGCGCCTTCAATGGCAGCGTTCCGATCCCTCGATTCAAGATATTCTTCAGGGCTGTACATGGCAGAATAACTCTACCAGATTTTTTGTTAACTATTATTTTCTTGACAAGTAATCTACATGGAACTTGGCGCAAAACTTTACTTCAACTTCAAAGAAGTATGACTGTATACGAATGAAAACTTTTAGGTTTCCAAACATCCACGCAGGTATATGAACATAGCTTTAACTTTCTCTACCACATACTTATTAGGTGCACAAAGCATTGCATTCTATCTAAAAGTTTGATACCGAAATTTCTTTGGAAATATATGTTTTGTGGCCCTCTGAACCCAAAAGAAGCTTTTTTTATAAAAAGGTTTCTATGTGTATATTTACGTGTGAACAACATAACACAAAAACGAAATTTCTGATAAATAAACTAGGTATTTACGTAAGTGCAGTATCTTCCAAAGTTCTGACATGAATATTTTCAAGAAAAACCCCCTTACCAAACCCTCTTTATGAAAAAAAATGGAGATATTTTTTATTTTCTCAAAATAGCTGTAACATCTAGACAAAATTAACCGGATGGAGTTTTATAACCGGTTTTCAGCCAAATTTAATGAAGACAACCAATTTCTAAGCAAACTATGGATGTCCGACGAAGCCCTTTACACCTAAGCGGTTTTGTAAATAAACAAAGTTTTCGCTACTGGTACACAGAAAATCCTCAACAACTACACGAGAGAACAGTCAAAAGTAACAATATGGTTTTCAACCTCTTGGCCGTATTTTGTTGAAAATGGGGAAGGGCGGACAACAACAGGACATCTAATCGTTATGTCCATATGGCCACAACTAGAATTTCTATGGCAGTTGTGCAGCAACTCTTCGGAAATCACGTAATTCTCTAAATATGTGGATATTGCTTGGCCTCCTAGATCCCCAGATTCTCTGTGTGACCTACATTTTATGACGATGTCTTAAGAACAGGGTATACTAACTCGTCTATAAAACCTTGAAGAACTTGCGGTATACTCGTGGTGGTAGAGCATAACTCGCAGTATGTCCGATATATTAATATATGAATTAATAGGTATATGAACTATGTTGATACTGATAATTATCTTGTGTTTAAGTTGTTACTCTTAAAGTGTTATTTTTATTTCTTGCCACGGCTGCTATTATTTAGGTTTTTGGTAGAGCTTGTATAACTTTGCAGGGTGTGATACGGGAAGGAAGGTAATAAGTAACAACTCTAACAATAGATTAAGTTAATGAAGAACACTATGCTTTAATGGCACACGCATTTACTGTTGTAGTAATAAGCTACACATTTAGTTAAGTTAGTTGGAGCTGTAGAACGGTCGAGCCCTACCATGTTCGTGCGCCATACTTGCGGTCGCTGAGCAATCAAGTATTTTATAAGTGCTCTAGAAATAATTGTAGTATTTATCACACGTTCCTACAGACTTTTAAATTGATAACATTTCAACGTTCCTACTACATTATAAGAAGTAACTAATAACGCCTGCTTCTGAGAGCTTGCATGTATGTTATTCACATCGCAGCACTCTATACTCTACCGCCCTGGCTGATGGGGTCGCTACAACTAACATTTCTCTACTTAAATATTTTAAACATATTCTTTCTTAAAATTTCATTGTCTGTCTTCGGTCGGCTTGGAACCTTCCAGATGACTTACCCGGCTATTGTTAGACGTTTGCAAAAGTGTGACCTCTCTACAAAAATATGTTGTGTTCCTTTGTCGCCTTTTCTATTTCACAAAGACTCAAGGTCTGGCTTTTATGACTTTCCCGTACAAGTCCTTTTTTCCTGGGCCCTAATTCTAACACAAAGATATGTTTGTCGGCTTTTAAAAAGAGTTCTACAGCTCCAGCTACACTTGCACATACATAAAACTTATACCTTTACTTCAATTTCTATAACCAGTATTTTGATTATTATTATTATTATTATTATTATTATTATTATTATTTAACATTATAATTTACATTAATGTATATATGGCATATATATAACCATAGTTACTGTCTCAAACTGAAGGAAAGATTTCGCAGAGAAATTACTGCTATTCGCGCTGAAATGTTACAACATTCATTTCCGATCTACATAAGAACCTGACGGAATGCCATTGCAGAAATTGAGGCCATTTGAAGGCCATGACATTCAAAAAATACAATAACGATCTTTATAAAATACTGGTCATATTATTGTTATTAATTTTCTATATTTGTTGTTCTCCTTATTTTATATTTAACAAGTATTGTTTTATAGTTTAAAACTTTCGATTCATTAGACACTCTACGTTAAGTTGAATTAAGTGATAATATTAATGAATTTCCATTACAACAGTAATGTGTGGCAATAGATTGGTATGGGGAGCTGAACTTAAATAACAGTTTTCAGCCGACTGTTGTTACTTTAATTATGCAGCTCACGAGCACGGTGTTTTTTATAGAAAAATACTTTTTTAGATCAAGGGGATCTCAACATTTCCGCTAAAATCCCGATATGAATGTTACATTACTTCCTATATCTGCTATAAGTAGGTCCTGGATAAAATAAAAATGCTCTTCCGTAATTTCTATCTATGTGTTATTATGGATAAATTTCAACGTGTTGGAATATTCCATAGCTACACTTTTATATCTTGTAAATGTGATGTGTGAAAACTAAGTTACTGGAATTGCTGTTTCGTACTGGCTTTAGCTTGGAAGCACGTAAATTTCAACATACTACAGAAAAAAACAAGCAAGTTCGGTGTATGGTAACGCTGAAAGAGACATAAATCTTGTTTCTGTAAAAAATTATGAATATGATACAGTGAGCAAAGATTATGCTCTGTGTTGCTGTTTATAAGTAGTGAATTAAGAGACCCCTTATGTGATACAAGCCAGTCACCATTCCAAGCACGAAAAGTTGCCGAAGAGGGCCGGCGTAAAAACGAACGCAGAATGCGTGCTCCGTATTCTACAGAATATATCGTAGGTAATTATTGTTTTAAGTTTTTACAGAATGGGACAGTTGCCTTATCATTTTTATTACGCAGGTAACAATAGTCCAAAGAAAGCTAGTCACAATAATTATAGTTGATAAAACCATCGAGTATCCAAAAATATCTTCTGTTTCTAAATTTACACCGACTGAAAATCCATCAAATTTATAACTCTTCGGCTAAATATTTAACAACCACATCAGCAATCTTGCTCCAAGAAAAAATCTGATGTGCTACATTCACCTACTTTTTCTGCACCCTCTTCTATTATTCTTGCGAAAGCTTATTCTTCATTATTTCTTATTAATCAAGATAAACGTGTATTAGATTCCAAATTTGGTATTTATTTGAGATTTAATTTTTAAGTTGTGCTGTTCACGGACATACCCATACCCCCTCCCCATATACACGAAGCTTTTTCTAAAAATGCTTATTCAAGGCACTTCAAAACGTGTTTCCCTCTAATTATTATAGGCTTGCTTAAAAATAATTTAGCAATAATGTAACATTCTTAAATTAAAACCACAATTAAAACTATCAAGGAAACGTCGCATGGTTATAAATTATTTTTGTGTAGTTCTAACTTAATTTATTTATCACGATATTTTATTTCTTTTTTCTAAGTGCCTTTATCTGCATTGGTCTTATCGGCGGCATCCTTTGGAACTCATTGGTGGGTTTCTTGCACTTTGGGTTTAAATCATTATATCATACATACATTCACACTCTCATTCATACTTCCAGACACTGGGGAGGATAAGGAATAATCTTAGATAGAGAAAAATTCCCAACCCCCAGCCGGGAATTGAACCCGGGACCCCTAGCGCAACAGGCAGGTACTCTACCGACTGAGGTACTCTACCGTCATTTTAGTTCTTGTTTAAACTTGAATATTAATTACTAAAGAACTTTCGAAAATAATAGCTTTTTGTATTGAATCAACTACACATAATATTATTATTATTTTATTTTCATAAATATTTAATCCATTACTTTTAATTAGTTTCTACTTTTATATAAAGGATATGGTATGTAACTCACATTAATTGTGAGGATTTCACCGTTTCTTGAAAATGTTTCTAGAAATTAGCTTCCGCTGCTTTTCTGTTATTTAATAATTTGTTTTCAATAAATAATACAATACGATTTTCTATACTTTATAATACTTTCTATAATAAATGTTTTGTATTCTTGGACGACCGTCTCCAACTCAAGAGCTGACTGTAGGTGCTGTGTGTGATCTGATGAAGTGGAAAGCTCTGAGAGTGTGAACAGGACCGTTAACATGGGTACGCATAGAGCGGTTTTCGCAACTAATTCTATGCTATTTGCAATATAAATACCCAGTTTTGTTTTCTGTGCATACGCCTTCCACTCTCGGCAATATTGCTACTTCATTTGCTTCCCGCTATACTAATAGAAGATTCTAGAAATAGTAAGCTGTCAAGTAAACATTTTCTGCTATACTGGATGTGGAAAAATAATGTACAGAAAATTGTAGAGTGGAACGGAAGTACCAAAATAAGCATTTTGAGGATAGGAAAAAGCGGACGCAGAAGTTCTTTTCTACGCTACAAGCGTCAGCATTAAATCCGTCATGTTAGAGTTTCGATTGTGAAATCTGTTTGTGGCGTGTCAGATGTAAATAAAACGCGCAGTCACTGTTATTAGGAGCGCCTGATGTGAAGCCTACTGGTAATACGAAACGCTCGTCTTGTTCAGTACAAAGAATATAGTACAGTACGGCATATAATACTTAATTTCTCGTTGTGTATAGTACTCATTAGTTGAGACAATACGTACACACATTTCATTTTGACTGGCAAATGAGGATGTTTCATAAAGTCATAAAAGTTGGGGACCCAGTGAATCTACAGATCTTCCAGATATTTATCCGGAAGGAACGCTGGGAGTTGGACAAAAGGACCACTTTGGCCTTGGATCTCCCGCATTTACGGAAGTTCTAAGTGTCCACTGCAGGAGGGTATATGATAAGAATAGGGAAAAGAAGAAGAACAAAAATATATCTATACTTCTTGTGTAGTAGTTTTCATATTATCCTAAAACCTATCCAAAACAGGTAAATAAATACATGCGTTAAAAACAAAAAACAAAAAAAGTCATATTTCAAGTGTTGGCTCTGATGTTATTATAGTGCATCTTCGAATCTATGTTCCTATCCTCAAAATGTTTATTGTGGTACTGATTTTCTACTTTAAAAATTTCTATACATTGTTTATTCGCATCCTGCATATCTTTTGCATCGGTCTTGAATTGATTTTGATAACATTTATCAAACTTAAATTAATTTTGCAAGTTTATTTTTCTCCCTGTGAAACTTAACCTCAAGTACACAGTTTGAGGAAATAAAAAAGATGAATTTATACAAAAAACCTGTGTGTATATACCCCAACTTAAGTTCGATAAGTATCGAATTCCATTACTGAGTAGCACACCGACGGATTAAGGATGCTAGATAAATATTTCTAAGAAAATCCCTCTGTTCAAATAAATTTTTACATGGAAGCATTTTCATTATTCTTTATTTTCTCAAAAAGTCTCTTGATTAATACGAGGGTAATTTAATAACTATCCGCACACAATTTTTAATTTTTTGCAGGTTGGCTCTATCGGTTTGTGCGCACGCCGACATGTTCCTTTGTCACCGTTTGTGGAATACTTGACCGTTGTTATTCCAGTGAATGTTGCATTGTTGCATAATAAGCATTGCTTCACCCCTCAGCGCTTGCACCAAAGAAGAACAGCTTGCGGTTATCCATTTTTTGTTGTCTGAAGGTGTACCAGGAGACGAAATCCATCGAAGACCTTTCGCACAATATAAGGGCAAATTTTTACCTCGGCGAATGGATTGAAAAGTTCAAAAATGCTCGGAGAGTAATTGTGAAGAACGAGGAAAGAGCCATCCATATCCACTAGTGACGCCAACATTCAGCAAGTCCGTACCCTGATTCAGAGAACCGAAGTTGACTGTAAATGAAGTGGCAAACCATATCTTTTTGATCCACTTAAAAATGTCGATTCACCACAGGCCAAGAAGTGAAGGAAGCGGTGCACACATGGCTTGCTGCTCAGCTGAAAAAGTTTTTCTGCGGGCATCAGAAAGCTTGCGAACGATGGACCATGTGCATTAAGAAGCAAGAGGACTACATTGAAAAATGAGGTAATTGTAAGTTTCTATTGCAGTTATAATAAATTTAAAAAAAGTATATGCGGATACATATTGACTTATCCTCGTAGATAAATGTCATGATGAATAAAATGTCTATATGAACTTCTCTTCTTTCTCATTAAATTGTGTATAGCCTGTAAATCGTAAAACATAGACAAATGAGCATTATGGAAGAAAAGGAAAGAATAGAGCTCATTGGAACATACAATTTGTGTCAAATAACATACTTTCTAGCGCTAACCAATTCGCGAAGTGTACGTTCTTGTATGCTTATATTTACGGAAAATATAAACAGTTAGGTGCTGATTATACAGCTTGGATGTAACAAAACACACAATATCTAATTCAAAGATATTTATTGGGAGAAATATACCTTTGTATAGCTAGATAGAAAAATATGTGTGTTAAACATCAAATTTTTTCCGAACAATTTGTCCTTGTATTCATTCGGATATAGGAATATTAATACCAGTTTGTAATAAAAATACAACTAAAATTGCAAGATACACAGTATTACTAAATAATTTAATCCATGTGAAATCAACCATTGTGCTCTCTAATCCATTACCTAGCCGCTGTATGGCGTCAACTCGTTTTCTGTGAGGCTCAGGGAAGAAGCAACCTAATTTCATGCAATTCGCAGACAATTTATAATCTTGGAAGGAGCAAACCGATGTCAGAAGTAAGATTTCAGAAGAACAAGGCCAGTAGATTGTGTTATTGCAATACATTTTCAAAGAATTTAACCGAGTATAGCAATGCAGAAATTAAAAGCCAAACAAATTAATTAGGTTTATTCAGGGTCTCTATGATCAAAAGAATTCTCCGTGAATCCTTAAGAGATAAGGGATCTCTAATATTAGTAACTTAAGTCTGAAAATGTGTTTTAAGTTAATGTAAACAGAACACCAAATGCTCCAAAGAAAGCAATTGACTGACAACATCGAATGTCTTCCATCGACTTGGGAGACATTCCATAAGATATGGGTGGCTGATAAATTATTTTGTTTTATATTTTACTAACACATATGTGTCGTATTTTGTCAGTATTAATTTTATAATCCATACGATTCTGTTCATACATTGTATATTATACTTAACCTATGCACTTAGATTACTTCCTGCATAGCCTTAGCTGTAAGCAAATGTTGTATGAACTATTAGTAATCTTCTCGATTCTAATAGGTATTGACTGTACACTGCAAAATATTAAATTTTCTCATTGAGGTTTACTTGCAAATTGACTAGAAAACAACTCATGATTACGACAAATTATCCAGTTTCGATGAAATATAAAGGACTATTTAAAAATAAAAACACGTCTATAGTGAACGTTAACACAAAATGATGCGGCAAAGTTGTCCAACTTAACAATTCACAAAGATTTTCGTTAATTTTGCAGTCAACGCGAACACATATTGTGGCATTTGGTTGTGGTGATACATTTATAAGAACGCATGTGGTTTTGGCAACATTTGTTTGGGTGGCTTTTGGGTTGGTAACACGGACCAACGGAGTGGGGGTAAACCGGTTATATCGTGAGTTAGCGTCTAAGACGTTTTCTCTTGTAACGTAACTAGCGAGTAGCGCAGATGTTAGGATATGACGCTCCGTCAAGCAGAAGGTAACATGTATCATATTTGATCTTCATTAAATCCTTCCATCTAAATTTCCCGCATGTAGATTATTTATGTAGACAGATCCTTCTTTCCCTACCAAATATGACCTAGGAATATTTTAAGAGTTTTCAGGTGTTTTAGGAACTTTTATTAGCTCGCCCCGTCGGACCTCGTGTAGCTTGATATGATTTGAACTCCGGTACCATGTTCTACCCCCCCGAGATATGTAAAAATATAAGAGGTTACGACAATATGCGACCAGAAATCTGTAAAGATTTTCACTTAAGGCAACGCCACGGAAAAGGAAGAAGCAGAAAAGAACACATAAGAAAACACCCGAAAAATAAAATTGTCGTAGAAAACTTGAACAATATAGAACAACGCCTTTTTGACAAATAGGTAAGACTTTTCTTGCACATATAATGCTGAACCGAAAAAAAGTAATTGCAGCTTTTTTGTTTGCATTTTGTTAACACTAAACTTGATTGTAAATGGTCATTTTATTTATTTCATATCGCTTTATTGAGACAGAATTTGGAACTACGTGACAATGCAATGCTCTTACGTCGGTAAGATCAGCAATTACTGTAAAACAACAAAGGTTGAATTGCCATGCGTTAAGAAGGTCGGTGGATCTTGTTCACAAGGTGTTTAAAATACTCCAGTTTGTGTTACGAACAGCGTTAGAGTAGGTAAAATTACAGCAGTATATTGCGATATGAGTGTGGGAAGTGCTTATTACAGAATCTAGGAATAATTTGAAAAGATGATACCAAGTTGAATCTTTTCTATTTCCGAAATTCTGCTATGCATTTTACACACATGTATTGCACACTATATTTACAAGATCGCGTGTTTTATTATTTTGAAGGAATTATTGTGAAAGAGAAAAAGAAAGTCTATTGAACTTAACCATCGTCGCTTCGGATTTCCAGTAATGCCAACTGAACAACTATAAGATAAGTAATACGATAGCTGAGTAAGATACTATACATTTAGGCTTGGAGTCAATTGTTTGATGATTAAGGCCGTGACTCAAGGTGAGTTGTTTGAAAATAATAATATTGAGGATAACAGAAATTTAGTATTTCAAGAGGAATTTGAAATCCGAGATGTGGATTATAAAGACGCACATATAGAAGAGGCACGGGGGCACAATTTGATGATAAACCTTTCGTGTTTAAATTTTCCCATTTACGTGTTAACAATACAACAAAAGTTTTGATAATTTCGAGACAAAAATAAAAACAAAATTTATGATGGTTCATATAATAACCAACTTTGAAAATCATTTGGACAAGAAAGATTAACTTGTCTTTTACATAAGAAAATTATTATTTTATCTGCAAAATTGAATTATTAATACCTCCAGTACTTTATGCAAGTGTTATCAGAGATGTAAACTATTTTGCCACGATATTGCTTGGTAGGAAATATTAAATTAAAAATTATTTAACCCACCTGTTTATTCTACGATACCAAATTGTAACATACACGTTACAATGTTTTGAGGCCATTGAAGATCTCGTCAATAACTACTAAATTATAGTGCGAAAAGAATCTTTTACTGTCCTTATTTATGGCAGTCATAACGCTTGAAGAGATATCTTAAAAAATCTATTACACTAATTACCTTTAGCTTTAAATGTTAACAGCGTATGCAGTATATTGTATCATTATTAACTTGATACAAATTTAGGAAATAATTGGAGAATTCCATATGACATAAAAGCACATATTATTTTCATTCTAAAATTCAGATAGGTGCTTAAACATAATATTTATCAAATCGAGATTGATATTAGTTTTGGAAATTAATCTTGATGGTTAAAAAACAAAATCATGTACATTGAATACATTTATATCGTTTTTTACTTAATTTTAATTTTTTAAATATGTCAAATTTCGTGTTTATCGCACAAATAAACGCTTTCGCGAGAAAACGAGAATTTCGTGAAAATCCGCGAAAAAATTACAGGTTTAAATTGCCCATATTTATTGTGAAACCATAGATAATTCTAGTCGAAGTTGTAAAAACTTTTTCTGTTTATCGTTAATAAAAACAAAAACACGGCTTTGGGTAATTTGGGGCGCGTCATTGAATCCTGAAAAATCTAAAATGAGGTATGAAGAATTCATTTTCCTTTAATCACAATTAATTAGCTATCAATAACGTTTTAAACATCTTAAATTATTCTGTTCGAAATGTGCCATTCACTGTAATGCATTGTTGCTGATTATTTTAGCATCTAGTTCCCGAGTTTGCGGGTTCAAACCCGGGGGAGGGCAATGGGTTTTTTCGGGCGTAAAACTCCTTAGCACGGCTTCCTTTGGAAGAGAAGTAAAGCCGGTGGTCCCCTGTCGTAGATTTACGGCATGTAAAAGAACCTTAAGCCTGATAAAGAGGCCTCTGAGCAAAATTACCGGTCATTCACACCCAATATAGATTGGGACGCTAAGGACCACAGCAATTAAAGAACACCCATAAATAAAACTCAATTTAATTTAATTTTAACTGATTATTAAAAAGACGTAAATAAAGGCTTCAAGTATATTTTACTTCCCACCCTAGTGTATATCGTATGTCATTACAGCAAACAAATTCACGTTGGTACATCTTGGAAACGAATTTATGTGCTGGGATTTTAAATTGCCTTCTGTGTAAATCTTAGACCACTTCAGTTATCATTTGCAATTGTTTATAACGTCGCAGCAGCTGTTGTACGGACTGCGCGGTAGAGATATATGTTACGGTAATACTCCTATGCTCACGTCATCATGTTTGTCTCATTACTTTCACTGTGAATGTCTCTTAGAAAACACGCCACAAGAAATGGGACTCAAGCGCTTCCCTCAGACTACAAGCTGTAATTACAAAAGTAAAACAAAGATTACATAATATACACCCCTGTAAAGAGCGGGTTATAAGAACTGTAAGGGATGGGCGATGTGAGAAAGACGAAGTCAGAACGTGTAAAAAACAGAAGTGGGTAGACAGAGACAGTAAAGGATGGAGGAGGAGGAGAAGTTGGGCGATGGAATTGACTTTATATGTTATTCTACAGCATATATTATTCTTTTATTCGCGAGTATTGGCGCAGGGTAAAAGTTATTATCCCAACAGTCCGGAGCGGGCTGCCCTCTTTCAAATAGCTTCCATTTCCACTGTGGGGCGAGCGTACTTCGTGCAAGAACGACATGTGCGTTACTTCTTCCTCAGCAGGTCAAGTGATATTCATCGATGTGATTTGTCGTCCATTGAAAACTTATGCAAGCTCAAAAATACACAAAATAATTAAAAATAATCTAATGTTACACTCACATGACTTTCTCTACTCTTGTACAAACTATTTTTACAAACGCTTATTCTCCATATGCTTCATGCTAATCGAGATATCGAGATGTTAATCTTATTGGTAATTTTCTTGTAGATGCAAGGGGAATTGGTAGGCTTTAAGCGATAGTCAAATATTTTAAGAGCTGGTTGCTATGTGGAGTATTCTATTCTCTTTGCATTACCAGGATAAAAAAAATGAATAACGAATTTCCATTTGAGAAAAAGTAATGTCTTGAAAAATTTAAGGGAATAACAAGCAATATCTCGAAAATGGTTCACTCAACAAAAAAATGTATATGACATAAATTGTGTATTTTAACGCGATCTACATTTTTTGTGTTGTAAAATTTTGTCTATCTCTTATGGTTTACCAGTTATGCAAACATTGTTCACAATGAAGAACACTTTTGGAGACATTCCCAGAAAATTCAAGATATACATTTTATTTGTCATAAAAGTATCTTAAATATATAATATTTTAATCAAAATCGTTTGAGCCATTTTTGAGAAAATTAAAATTTTCGAAAAATGCTCCATGTAAAGGGTAATCTGGGGTGAGAGGATTTGCTTGAAAACTTTCGTGTCGCATCTCTGGAAGATACTGAACCTAAATACCAAGTTTGATGTTTATCTGACTGTTCGTTTTTGAGTTATGCTGTTCACAGACACACACACACGGACATGTTTCCAAAAATATTTTTTTGGATTCAGCGGTCCTCAAAACATGTATTTCCGGTGAAATCTCGTTATCGAATTTTTGGGTGGCATGCAATACTTCCCCTACTTACTATACGTATTTGAGAAAGTAATAATTTGCATGAAATAAACTTGTCAGCTGGGAAGCATAGAAATGCATATAAGGGAGCAGTCTTCTTATTCTTTAGCGGATTACCATCCTCTTTCTAGGACTTACGCTCCAATTCCTTGGGTCAGAAGTCTGTCACGGAGCAAGCAACCCTAGATCATAGCATATCCAGGATGGGTGATCAACCCAATGGGTGAGGAAGAAGAAAATGAAATGTAGTGATGATAGGAAAATTCACGGATCAAATTATCCAACCCAGCATTCGCCTAGCGACCGAGGAAAACCGCGAAAAAACCTTCGGTCAGATTGGTAGGCCCCGGGGGTTTGAAGACGGGAGTTCTCGAATGCGGCCGCAGACGTTACCACCTGAGACACCCCGTTCGGTTAATAGAGCATTCAGAAAATTTAAGACATTCCCCTCTGTCACCAACGTTCTCCCCTCAATATCATCATCCACCACAAGGTGTAGGCTCAGAATGTTTTTGTTAGTCGGTCCGTTGGACCACCTTGATCTCGGTGTATGGTTAATATTTTAAAGCAGTGCTAGCCATATTGTTATTTGGTTATCTCATTACATGTTCTTTCCATTTTTACTTTCTCTACTACGTATAGTAAGTAGGGGAAGTATTGCATTCCACCCAAAAATTCGATACCGAGATTTCACCGGAAATACATGTTTTGAGACCTCCTGAATCCAAAAAAAGCATTTTTGGAAACATGTCCGTGTGTGTGTCTGTGTGTGTGTCTGTGTGTCTGTGTGTGTGTGTGTCTGTGTGTGTGTGTCTGTGAACAGCATAACTCAAAAACGAACAGTCGGATAAGCACCAAACTTGGTATTTAGGTTCAGTATCTTCCAGAGATGCGACACGAAGGTTTTCAAGAAAATCCCCCCACCCCAGACTACCCTTTACATGGAAGATTTTTCGAAAAGTTTAATTTTCTCAAAAATGGCTCTAACGATTTTGATGAAAATATCATATGTTTAAGATAATGTCATGAGAAATGAAATGTATATCTCGAATTTTCTGGGAATGTCTCCAAAAGTATTCTTCATTGTGAACGACTTTTGCATAACTGGTAAACCATAAGAGATAGACAAAATTTTACTACACAAAAAATGTAGATCGCGTTAAAATACACAACTTATGTCATATACATTTCTTTTGTTGAGTGAACCGTTTTCGAGATATTGCTTGTTATTCCCTTAAATTTTCCAATACTTGTACTTTTTCTCACATTCGTTATTCATTTTTTTTATGTCCTGGACATGCAAAGAGAATGGAATGCGCCACATAGCAACCAGCGTTAAAATATTTGACTATCGCTTAAAAGCTACCATATTTCCCTTGCATCTACAAGAAAATTACCAATAAGATTGACATCTCGATATCTCGATTAACATGAACCATATGGAGAATAAGCGTTTGTAAAATTAGATTGTACAAGAGTAGAGAAAGTCATGTGAGTGTAACACATCAGATTTTTTCTATACATTTTTATCTTTCCATTCAACTCAAATATATTCAGTTCTTCCCTTATTTGTGTATTTTTCTTTCTTTCTTTCTATCTTTCTTTCTTTCTTTCTTTTTTATCATTTAGAGCGTATAGTCGCTTCAACTTTAAAATAATGTCGCGACTACTTTAGAATACAGAAAATGTTTACAATTAAAATACAATATTTTAAACAATAATAGTACATACAACATAAAATTCTCTGGATAGGTGTATTACACAATGTTATACGATTCTGTCGCTTTCATTAAGTTTAAAGTTCCTTGTTATGCTGAATTTAGGGCGTCTGTAGGATGTTGGGGATGTCACTTCTTTCTCTGTGCTGTACACAGCGACAACAGGCTGTGACGAGTTGATGAACTGTGAGGTTGGATCTGCAGAGGTCGCACATAAGAGGAAGGTCACGGTTAAGTAGATCTTTGTGCGTTATAGAACTATGTCCAATACGCAGTCGAGTTAATACAACTTGGTCTTTGCGGTTGAAATGATAGTATTGAAGTTTGGACTCGGAAATGTAGACATTGTGTAACTTGCTTCTAGATGTGGCTTTCCATGTTTGTCTCGAGATTGTTTGAGAGAGTTAAAACAGTTCATGTATAATGGAAGTGAAATAAATTCATTCAATTCATTCATTCAATAAAGGCTCTTTATTATAGTAATTAAATGCAGTGGTATAGATCTTTTCCTAAATAACTTAAAACGGAAACACTAATTTCCAAAGTTAAATTGCTTTTATGAAATCAACCAAACAATTTAAAGCCGTATGAATTAGCCATATAGACCCCTATAGTCAGCGTATGATATAATCTTTATGCAATGAGAGCTAATACACTAGATGAGCAAAAAACTCTTTTAAAAATACGATAATTTTAAAGCTAATTATGCTAAGAGAACCAATGAATTTGAAGCTAATTTACGATGTTTTCCCACACGTGTTTCCTGCACCTGGTAGCGTTCTGGCTCTCAATATGTGTTAGTGCTTCAATTAACTTCACTTACATGGCGGTCTTCTTCTGCATTTAATCACGAAGTGAATTAAGGCTGAGTAAATATATTTTACTCCACAAAGTAAATGCATTTATTATTTTTTTTCTTTTTTGTTCGAGAGTAGTCGTTTACTCCACTTACACGAATACGATTCTGAAATACTCCTCCACTTTGAATATAATTACACGAGTGCCTTTCACACAATGAACGGTCTTATTGATGCCTTATTCACAAATTAGAATTGAACTCAGTCGATAGGTTTAAGCATGGTGCTCAAAAGCAAATAACACAGTTTTTTCACATACGTTCATTATTTTATTTGGTTCGATTAGTGATCTAGGAAGCATTTTCCTGGTAACTATTGGTGATACGTACAAACCATAAAAAATGTGGTGATCTGCGAATTAAAAATATAAAAGAAACGGTACAAGATCTAATACGAAATTACACTAAAATACAAGAAAATTACATCGTTATCACATTGCAGTTATCTTACCAAATCCTCCTCTTGTTTATTTAGGTAATTTAATTGAGCTTTCAAATTAAAACGTGCTATTATTAGTATTTATTTATTAGTATATATTTCTCGACCTTCTTCTCGAAATAATTTTTGAGCATTAATTAAAACTTCAATTAGGTGACCAAAAGCTATCAACACTTACTGAAGATAGTTATCAACAGGCAGCGTGATTTCCGTTTTGTTTATTTGTTCAGTTTTCTTCAAACGATTCTGCCACAGCTCATGGAGCTAGGAATTTCTTTTTCATAACAGAAACTGTCGCAGTTTTCATGGCTTGTGTTATCTTGTTTGTTGGGCGCTTATTGTTTAATTATTTTTAATTTGGGTTCTTTGTCCTCCGGCTAGCTATTATAACTCAGTCGAGCAAGTATCTCTAAGCAAGGCGTGTAAACGGAAAGGAGTTGTTACTAAAAGATAACACTGATAAAAATTTTTGTTTCTACACTTATTGCAGTCACAATTAATTCATAATTGACATGTTTAATCTTTATACACGCCTGACTGAAACTGTGATACTTATGAATGTAACTACAGTCGTTTAGTTGCTGCGCACCAATTACTTCGCGTACTTTACATTTTTGTAACTAACTCTGCAACGTGCACCTCGTGAGAGACTCTTCAAAACTGTGATATTTCCGAATGTAACTACAGTCGATTTTAGTTGCCGCGCACCAATTACTTCGCGTACTTTACATTTTTGTAACTAACTCTGCGACGTTGCACCTCGTGAGAGATTCTTCAGGACTGCGCGACGTGTACCTTGTGAGAGATTCTTCCAAACTGCCTGACACTTCCTTATGGCTCGAGAATATATACTCCTTCACCTCGAATTGCTTAAACATTGTAATATAGCTCCTATTAGTTACCAAATCGCGCCCACTTTAGCGTCTGTTTTGGTCAACCAATCATTGCTACTAATATATATCCATACTCTAGGGAAGATATTCCCTCCGTTTCTAAAAAAAAGCACACTACCCTGACGTCATTTGTTTATCTCTTCTTAGTGATAAACAACTCATCCCCTCGGTTTATTGTTACCCACTTCTATTGTCAGTTTCAGTTAGGCCGTGTAAACTTATTTCCTAACAATAGTTATGGCTAACAAACATCTAAAATCATGTACATACAATAATATTAATTTACACTATAATCTCTCTGGCATTCACAGCATGTTATGATATAAAATATTGCCTCAAAACTAAAAAGTATTCCTAATTTACTAGTATTTGTGTTTAATTTATTGCGACTTTTATCTCTAGGATACATAATAATATGTGTAGAAAACATAGCTATGGCTGGTCAGAAAGTAGCCAGCGTTCCTCATCGTGAAGTACAGAAAGAGGTGCTAAGATGCATGGACAACGGTGGAAGCCAATCTCTCACCTTCGTAAGGTTCGTAAATAAAATAAAGAAAACGCTCTTTAACGACACTCGCAGACGGCAACGAAGACAGCTCTCGCCGACAGACCAAGCATTTCAAGTTGGCCTTAGTTCATTTAATCTCTCTGTACAGTTAACGGATTCCAGACAGAATCAAGCATGCTTTCTTTCCCTCTGTTGGTAACAAGCTGTACTGTGAAACCCCAGTATTCGTTCCAGCTACGGCTAATTCCACATAGAACCGAACAAAGATGTTGCTCTTTCTGGAAGAGTTTTCTATAACAGGTGAGCGTTCTACAAAACGTGGAAAACAACAATTAATTGTGTAGGAAAAGGAAAGGCATGACAAAATAAAACTGCAGGTAATAATAAAGCAACCACTACTTAAATACGGATCTAGCTGCAACGATGAGTAAAGTGAAAGTCTGGAATATTAATTGAATGTGATTATAACTTTGCGAAACATTACGTGTATGAGAATGCTGTAGATAGCTAGATAGGTTTTATTGTCAATCGCCATACTATAGTACAGATGGACTCGTCAATATTGAATTGCAAACTATTAAACAATTCATTTAAATTATGATACTGCTCAATTAGATGATGTTTCACCTGCATTTTAATACAGAAAATATCGGAAATATTTAGTATTGAGCCTGAGGCTATTATGTATAAAATTTATTTCAGCATTTTATGGATAGAGGCTGTTGCACTCAGCAGTTACATGTCCACATTCATATGAATTAGAGGAGTTTAAAACCTCTATAACATTTTATAAACTAAAACGTAAAGACTTACAGTTTGATAGGAAAGCTAGTAAGACTTTCTTCACATATTCTTCTCTTTCTTTCTGTCTGCCCTCCCCCCTCTCTCTATCTCGCTGGAAATCTAGTTGTTTCTAAAGCTTCGTTTATATCAGCTTCTTATTTTAGATATGTTCTTGTTGCAAGTAACGGTAACTGCATAAGTAAAGCGTGTGTAACCAACTTAAAGATAGCTGAGCACTGAACGTTTATTTAAGCAGTTAATTGCCCCGAGGGAAAACTTATTCCAAATACAAAACATCAGCCTACAGAATATGTAGGTGGCCACAAACACACGTAATTTCTAATACAACATACATATATTTATTTATTCTAAAGTAAATAAAAATAGAAATGAATGCAGAGACAACATAGGAAAATCTGATGTGTTACACTGACATGGCTTTCTCTACTCTTGTACAAACTATTTTTACAAACTCTTATTCTCCATTTATTTCACAATAATCGAGATAAACATTTGTAGAAACGATCTTTTGACATGCAAAGAGAATTACATTTTACATATAGCGACCAGTTCTAAAAATACTTGACTATCACTTAAGGCGTACTATGTTCCCCTTGTTTTGTATTTGCAAGGGCAATATAGAAATACAGCAGCCTTTAACCATAGACATCTCTCTTAATAGATGGTTGCTAAATGCAGCAGCGTTCTCTTTGCCACAGATTAATACTCTTTGCATATCCAAAACAAAAAAATGAATAACAAATTGCAATGTGAGAAAATAAGTATTGAAAAATTTAAGGGAATAGCAAGCAATATCTCGAAAATGGTTCACTCAACAAAAAAATGTATATGACATAAATTGTGTATTTTAACGCGATCTACATTTTAGTATAGTAAAATTTTGTCTATCTCTTATGGTTTACCAGTTATGCAAAAGTCGTTCACAGTGAAGAATACTTATGGAGTCATTCCCAGAAAATTCAAGATATACATTTTATTTGTCATGAAAATATCTTAAACATATGATATTTTAATCAAAATCGTTAGAGCCATTTTTGAGAAAATTAAAATTTTCGAAAAATGTTCTATGTAAAGGGTAATCTGGGATGGGGGATTTTCTTGAAAACCTTCGTGTCGCATCTCTGGAAGATACAGAACCTAAATACCAAATTTGGTGTTTATCCGACTGTTCGTTTTTGAGTTATGCTGTTCATAGACACACAGACACACACACGGACATGTTTCCAAAAATGCTTTTTTTGGATTCAGGGGGTCTCAAAACATGTATTTCCGGTGAAATCTCAGTATCGAATTTTTGGGTGGAATACAATACGTTCCCTACTTACTATAGTAGTAGAGAAAGTAAGAATCATGTAAAATAATATCTCTATAGACTGCATGAAAACATACACAAGTAAGAAACACAAATTAATTATAGTTTATCCAGCAAATGTTGCGAAAAATATATATGATGTGTAAAATGCGGAATGGAGCTATTCAATAACTATGCAACAGAGATGCCCCGAGGCAGAGCACCGTAAGTAGGCCGCTTCTACCGTGACCCCTGGGAGGATGGGAATGAGGGGAGAGACCCAAAGGGCGTTCAGATCCGGATGACGAGGGCGCAAGCATGGACGGGTCCCTAACGTTTTCGGTTCGAACGCATCCGGCGCCGTCCCACAAGCCTCCTGACTCCTGGCGGTCCCCCTGTTGGGGTCCACTCGGAGGTGGCTCCTAACTGAGCAGTTCTGCAACGACACCAGGGAAAAAACCTGTACAAAACCCACATCCGGTGCTCAGCCGCAACCCGCCGAACACCGTTGCTTGGTCCTGCAATACTGAAACAGATAACAATGAAGGAGATGATGGATATAGCAAATGAGGGACCGGAAAGTCGTGGTAGAAGAACAACAACTGGAGCATTCGCTTGCCGACCCAGGGAAACCACGAAAAACCCATTGCCATAGTGGGCGGTCACCATGGATTGAATCCAGGACCTCCCGAATGCGAGTCCACACATTACCGCGGCGCCACTACGCTCGGGTCGGTTAGGGTATAATTTCACTTACTGATAGGAGATATAATTCATAGTCTAGCCACATTGAATGTTTGTACGTTGTAAGTTGGGATTTGATTTATAATATACAATAATTGTGTTCAATATGATCAGAAAATTTATGTTTTTTGATGGTGTTATTTTCTTTACGTTATTTGGCCCACATTGGGTAAGCCAAATTTGAAGAATTTATTTTTTTGTATTGTTATTTGCCCCACGCTTTGGGAGCCAATTTGAAGAAGGTTTGCATTGTTGCTGCTACGTATGGAAAGCCAGTTTGAATATGATGTATTATATTTCGACTGTTGAGGAGCCGAACTTTAAGTAGTTGCAACCGCACGTATGGTACCCGGTAGCCTTCGTCCCCACAAAAATTTAAAAAATATTAACTTTGTAATTTTGACCATTTCTTTAAATATTATATATTTATGTTTGGCTCGGCTGTCAGTATTTATATTTTTTTTAGAGACATGAATGTCTTAGCAGGGAGTGGTGCGACTGAAGAATGTAGGCTTACACAGATTATAATTTTACTTCACTCCTTTTATTAATGCTTTACTCGATTTAAATAACACTTCACTGATATAGAGAGAGCTGAGAGATTTTTTTAATTAATTACTTGCACTTTTTAACAAGTAAACGATTTTCATCTCACACTGAATACTTATTATACTTCTCGAGGACGCATCTCGCGTCTGATTAATAACGCTATCTGCTAGCAACGCGTCCAGCTATGAGCGCTGTCTACAAGCAACTGACTTGATTTCTACCGCCTAAATTTGTAAATTTCTGTATTTCAAGTCTCTGATTGGCTAATTCTGTCCAATAGAATACCTTCGTTTAATTAAAGCTTTTTCTGGTTGTTGATTGGCTATTTTTTAAACTGTCACAAAAATTACATTATTGCTTCCAAGAATTACAAGTGGTATTGTTAAACTTTCAAATTCATTATTGCCTCAAAGTTACCTCATTGTTAGCAACTTTTAACCTATTATTCTCACAGCTCCTACATTATTAAATTACGTAATACATTCACATAACATTATTACACATGTATACATATATATAAGCATATGCAATGACTGTAATATACATCTTTTATATATTGTTACATACACATATTGCTTTAAGGCGGGCTGTTATTGAATATATATATATATTATATAATTATACTGAATTCATTTGAATGTTAAAAATAGTGCCTCATTTTATATTTTTAAAACAAACATTAAGCAAAGAAATTAAGAAATAGCAAAATGAAATACATAAAAACCATTTATTAATTTTATTTGTAGGTTCACTACCGCACAAGGCCTGTTGAAATAGTGCAAATGTCAAAAACCGTTAATTCTACCACGAGATACCGTTTCATACACAAGACATTTTGGGTGAGAGAGGAAATAAACAATATAATAAAGAAACTATCAATCATATCTTTCCCCAAGGATAAGCCCTTCAATGCTAACAACACCTTGTTCTTTCTTTCCTCTTTGTCTCAACATATTGACCGTTTATTATTAGTCTATCATCTGATACATTCTTCCGCCCCAGATCCATTCCTTGCAGTGCATCCAGCATCCTCTTTTCTACCAAAGTCCCATCAGTTTCACTTCCTTTTCTCGATCAGGTTCAACATTATTTCTTCGCTTCTTTCTACATAGATTTACCGATTATTTTTTCTGCCACATCCTCAATTCAAATGGTTTCCTCGTTTCATTGCCACGTTCTATTCCGCTATATAAGGCAACCACATAGAAAAAATTCACCAATATTTTCTCTAGTCCTTTCTTGGAGGAAAAGTTTATTTTGTCTATTTGCTTTTGCTACCTATGATTGGCTTCTTTACTACTTATGAGCATTTGAAGTTCTAAAGTTGCTCACCTGCTTGAGGCAGTATTCTTATCACTTAAATGATATCAGTCTAATTATATAATATAAAATATAATAACAGCCAGCAATATGCGTGTAATAATATATAACATGTATATTACAGTCAATTTATTATGTTTATATTATTATGTACATGTACAAAAATGTTATGTGAATGTATTACGTAGTTTAACAATGTAAGAGCTGTGAGAATAGAAGCAAGCTGCCTTCCGTAGCAAACAGAATTACAAAGTAGAAGCCAAAGTTGCTAACAATGAGATAACCTTGAGGCAATAATAAACTAGAAAGTTTAAAAAGGCTATCAATAGTTCTTGGAACAATAATAATGTAATATTTAAAACAGTTTATAAATAGCCAATCAAAAACTAGAGAAACTTAAAGCTAAATAAAGATATTCTATTGGAGTAAGTTTAGCCAATCAAATACTAGAAATAGGGAAACTATACAAATTCAAGCGGTAGACGCTAAGAGAAGCGTAACCAAGCATTACGGTACGGTACGGGTTCAGTGTGAGACAAAAATTCATTGCGGTGAAAATAATATAAAGTTTACCTGTTAAAAGTGTAATTAACAATAATCTCACACCTCTATAGTAGGATATATCAGGGAAGTAAACTTAATCGTGTGGAGGATTAATAAACAAAGTACAATACAATTAGAATTTTTGTAAGCATTGTTCTTTAGCCGTACCAGCCCTGTTAAGAGATACGTATTCTGCAAATTACTACTGACGAAGCCGAGGCATACATATATAATATTTAAATAAATAACATTATAATAGTTATTACACAAAAAGTAAAGGTGGGACGAAAGCCACCGGAAAAGTAAACGTGGGGCGAGGGCCACCGGAAACTTTGTACGGTACGTGGGGCGAACCTTCCTAGAAACATACCTCCCGCAAATTGACATCCATTACGTGCGTGGTCTAAAACAGCTTCAAATTGACGCCCATAGTGGTGCAACCGCTACAACTTTCAAACCCCTTCATGCTTCATTATTCGTCGTCCTCCGTGATGTACTGGTTACCGTGCTAGCCTCTAGTTCCCGACGTAACGGGTTCAAACCCGGTGGAGGGCGATGTTTTCTTTTCGGGAGTAAAAATCCTTAGCGTGGCTTCCTTCGGTAGGGAAGGGAAGTAAAACCGGTGGTCCCGTGTCATAGAATTACGGCACGTAAAAGAACCTCAAGCTTGATAAAGAGGCTTCTGAGCAAATTTACCGGTCTTTCATCCCAAGATAGAATGGGACGCTAAGGAGCGTCCATAAAGTTAAAGAGCGTTCATAAATAAAACTTAATTTATTTTATATTTTTTTTGCTTCATTAGACACCTTTCTCCTGTACTTCTCCTTGATATGATTTACCGGCATTCGTTTGTTCCTTACGGTTGCTTCCTCTAACTTTTAGAAAATATTTAAGTAAATATCATTGAATGAAAGAAGATTTATGAGGGTGTGAAGGTTTCTGTATCTAACAAAGAAACAGATCACTTCTTTTTAGCACCAAACGAACCGTGAAACTAATGCATAAAGGAAGAAGAACGACACAAACAGAAGAAGGCGACTTATAACGTTGTTGATCTCGACCATTACGGTGGTCAGCGTCAGGAAAAGCAATGGATGTTTGATGGCTCCCACAATTCCTAAGTTCTGACCAGATGCGACCTATGTGTCCACCCTCAACACTAAATGGTTTTTCATTTGATCAAGAGGTGTGCAAGTCGCCGCTGTAACTGGTGTTATTTCCGACCAAAACGGTGCATTAACATTTCTGCATTATGAGGCAGTAATTTTAACACTTTAATGGTTTCAGTCAAATTATATAATATGTAAATTCAATAACAGCCCGCCTTGAAGCAATATGTGTATGTTATAATTTGTAAAATGTATGTAACAGTCATTGCATATGTTTATATTATTGTAAACAGGTTCAATAATGTTATGTGAATGCATTACGTAATTTAATAATGTAGGAGCTGTGAGAAATAGGTCAACAGTTGCTAACAATGAGATAACAATGAGGTAACCTTGAGGCAATAATGAGTAAGGAAGTTTAAATGCTACTAGTCATTATTAGAGCAGCAATAATGTAAATTTTGAGACTGTTTAAAAATAGCCAATCAACAACCAGAAAAAGCTTTAGTTAAATGCAGGTATTCTATTGGAGTAGGATTAGCCAATCAGAGACTTGAAATACAGAAATTTACAAGTTTAGACGGTTGAAATCAATGCAGTTGCCTCCAAACAGTGCTCATAACCAGACGAGTTGCTTCTAGACAGTGCTCATAAAACAGACGCGAGATGTGTCGTCGAAAAATTAATTACGTAATCGTGTGAGACGAAAATAGTATATGTGTTAAAAAGTGCAAGTATTAAATAAAAGAATCTCACAGCTCTCGATATCAGTGTCAAGGATTAATAAAAAGGAGTGAATTAAAACTTAAAATCTGTGTAAGCCTACATTCTTGGTCGTATCACAACCCTGCCAAGACTTCCATGTCTCTAACAATAATACTGACGGAGCCGAGGCAAACATAAATATTGAATATTTAAAGAAACAGTTAAATTACAAAGTTAATATTTTTTTTAAACTTGGGACAGAGGCCACCTGAAAGTACATTTGGAGCGAAGGCAACCGGAAACTGTTTACTATACGTGCGGTTGCAACTACTACAAGTTCGGCTCCCCAACAGTTGAAATACGATACAACTTCTAAAATATTCCTTTCTCAATTAAGCAATAAAAACAGCAACACTCACTTAAGGGAACTTGTTATGTGAACAAGCAATCAAGCCAGGAAACATGCATATTTCTGGTTGTAATAGATACGTCAGCGCAAAAAATTGCTGCAACAAAACATCCTTTACTCCGTTAAGTATTATGTTCTTATGTATAAAACTTAATCTGCAAGAAAAGGGGCAAAGAACTGGCACTTTTAAGTGCCCTTTATTACAGAAACTCGTGTAGGAAATTGTGGGGATTTATACTGAACATTAAAACATTCTGTTATTTGCTACTGAACTAGAAGATTTCAGTTGCATTCAGTATTTAATTTTAAATTTGAAGATGGTTTGTATTGTTATTCAACTGTTGGAGAGCCGAACATGAAGTAGTTGCAACTGCAGGTTGCCTTCGTCCAAAATTTTAAAAATATTAACTTTGTAATTTGACTGTTTCCTTAAATATTTTATATTTATGTTTGCCTTGGCTGCGTCAGCATTATTGTTAGAGACATGGATTTCTTAGCAGGGAGGTGGTGCGACTGAAGAATGTAGGCTTACACTGATTATAATTTTTAATTCACTCCTTTTTATTAATTCTTGACACGATTTTAATAACACTTCAGTGATATAGAGAGCTGTGAGATTCTTTTGTTAATTACTTGCACTTTTTAACACGTAAACTATTTTCGTCTCACACGAATACGTATACGTAAAAAATTTCTCGAGGACAACCAAAGCGCCCAGTTATGAGCACTGTCTACAAGCAACTGACTTCTAGATTTGTAAATTTTTGCTATATTTCAGTTTCTGATTGGCTAATCCTACTCCAATAAATACCTTCATTTAACTAAAGCTTTTTCTGGCTATTTTTTTAAACTGTCATAAAAATTACATTATTGTTACTTCAAGAATCACAAGTAATATTGTTACACTTTCTTACTCTTTATTGCCTCAAGGTTACCTCATTGTTAACAACTTTTAACCTATTATTCTCACAGCTCCTACATTAATAAATTACGTAATACATTCACATAACATTATTAAACATGGATATAATAATATACACATATACAATGACTGTAATATACACTTTTTATATCTTGTTACATACATATTGCTTTAAGGCGGGCTGTTATTATATTTTTTATTATATAATTTGACTAAAATCATTTAAGTGTTAAAAATACTGCCTCAAATTGTCTTTCTCTCTCTGAAGTAAATTAAATTAACATTTCCCAAAGTTCTTTTAAAGCTAAATATATATTGTGTTCAAATACAGTTTTGGCTCAGCTCATTTAAAATATTACTCTAGATATTGGAAGTTTTAACGAAAAGGTAGGTACATGTGTTAGGATAATGTGGTCTCAAGATAACCCGACTTGAAATTTAGCTTGAGCATTCTGGGATATTTCTTTCTCTGTCGTCTTGTGGGTTTAATATAAACATGGTTTTAGTAAACTTTTTAGTATTCATATTATGTCATAAGGCGCTACTTCATACGATGGCAGAGTTGTGGCAGGTTTGTGGTATATACGTCGTATTCAAAATTAATTGTGGTGATCTTTAGAGATTAGACTGCGAAGCAAAAGCGAGAATAATTTCTGCAGTATTGTAGAGCATCAACACTTTGTGACAGACTGAAACAAAACCTCCATAAAAATTCATTGGTTGGTTAAATGGATTGGTGAATGAATTCTGTGAGGAAGGTTCGCAAAACTTGTCCATGGATACTAATAATATTTAAATTACAAACCGTTTAGAAAAGTGGCAAGAGAGAATAGGGATGAAAGCGTCCCATTCTTAGTGCAAAAAACTTCTGCTATATTACAATCACAGTGCCTTCTCAACGCACTATCATTTATTTTATTATATATTGTGCAAATTATTCATACAACACCTTATAGTTCTATATATTCATACATGTTAAGCGATATCATTTGAGCACATATTTACAGCAGTTACCAATAGCATACACGAGGATGATATGAAGTCATTTGTTTTGTATTTGACGGCACTAGAAAGCATATTGCTTAAAATACTGGGAAACACAAACAACAAATACAGTTGAACCTATTCGCCAATTGTATATTTTAACAAGTTTTACATTTTTCTCTAAAGTAGAGTGTATTTGTCTACCTCTTAGGTTTTCTCAGTTTTACAGAATAATATAATGTTGGGTGAGAATTCAAGATATGCATTTCATTTGCCACGTTAATATCTCAAACATATACTATTTTAATCAAAATCATTATAGTCATTTTAGAAGATGAAGAATAACATTTTCCCAAATAAAGGGATTCAGCCGATTAATCTTTTTGAACTATGCTATTCTCTCCCTTACACACGAGAGCGCGCACTGTCCATTTTCTAAGTTACTTTTTGGATTCAGTGGACCCCAAAAGGCATGTTTCCGGTGCAATCTCGATAAGAAATGTTAGGTTGGAATGCAATACTCTTCTACCTACCACAGATAAAGAGTAGAAGAAGTAAAACATTTTTTCGTTTTCTTCTTTGACAAAACCGAATCTATAACCTCCAAAAGTTTCAGGATTCTACTGGTAATGGTTTCGCTTTATGGGACTGTGGTGCTGAAACAGTATCTGTAGGAACATGACTCGCATTAAAATTGTGTATACTCTAAAAATTTAATAATATGACATAAAATGATTCTTTTTTTTTAAAAAAAAACCTTTGATAAATTCTTAAACGAGGCGCCATGACAGGATTGGAAAGTTCTAACACAAGGCAGCGAAAAGCAACGAAGAAATACTTGCTTCTTTTTATGTTGCAACAGCCTACATTCTAAGTGTGAGACTTTGTATTTGTGAAAGTACACACCGAATATCATTATTTTATGCTATGGTTGCATTACTGTCCGTTCAATTACATTTTAGCTAGTGGAGTGGGGTACCTTAGAGGTAGAGGTGATTTAACGGAAGGGGACATTAGGCGTGCTGCGACCTACACAGATCTATTGCGGCTACTACCCCCATGATGAAGGGATGATGTGAAGGAACCACAGGAGGTTACAGGCCGTAGACAGATAGGCCAGAGAGATGCACGGAAGTCCTTAACATTTTCAAGCTCGCAGACCGTCCCACTGCTGGAGTCACCGAGAGAGGGCGTTTAACAACCCACCAATTAAGCAGTAACTACTGTTTCCATAGAGTATGCATCCGCACCATCTATCCGGCACCGCCATATGCCACGGAACCTTTAAGCACACCCGAAAGATGAGAACGAAACGGAATGAAAGGGAAATGAGGGAAAGGAAATCGTCATGGAGAATAAACCACCCCAGCATTCGCCTGCCGACCCCGGGTAAACTATGAAACGTAGGTCAGAGTGGGCGGTCGCCGTGGATCGAAACCGGGACCTCTAGAATGCCAGTTACATACGTTACCGCGGTGCCACCCTCGCTCGTTGGTAGGACGGTTTATCTCTCAGGTAAATTTTTAACTGTTGGGAGGGGTACACAGTATGCTGAACTCCTACCGCGCGTGACGCGTACAGTGAAAAACAGCCAACAGTCTTTCACTATAGCGCATCTTTACCCCTCACTTGCTTCATACCAAGTTAACACTACCTCCTTCCAGCAGTTAAACCCTAATTGCTTGGAAAGGCCCCTTACCCATTAGCTAAAATGTTGATGGACAGGTAGTAAGTAGTTAAGTTATGCTAGATGAGTTTATAACATTAGATACAGCACCGATGACAAAAAGATATAATAAAGAGTGTAGAATCAGCAGTAAGGGCGGCTAAATATGGAATTTAGGCTTAGAAAGGTAGAAAACATTACACATAATGTATGTTCTTATTGGGACCTCAGCTGTTGAAAACCCAAATTACTTAAAAGTAAAAGCTTCTAGCAGCTTATGACATCAGGACAATTTTAGAATTCAGTGATAAAAATAGCTTACACAATTGAAACACAACCTCCAATATTAATTTAGCATCATATCTGCTGTTGAAGCAGCTGTATTTAGTTTCCTCCCACAAATGCCATACTATTAGTTTGGAATTTTATACTGCGTGATCTCCAAACTGTGATTATTAAGAATAAGTAGCCCAATGTTTTATATAGTGCTTTTGTTTTCTCCTCTGAGCTCTATGCTGCCAAACAAGCTTTGATTCACATTACATCAGCACAGCATAAGCAGAGTGCAATTCTGATTTACTAAGCACTCTTCAGAGTATCCGAGATCGCTCTACTGACATAACTCTAATCCAAGATATCCAAAGTCTTTACAACAAAATTACTACATATAATCAGGAAGTTATATTTTTGTGGATTCCGTACCACTGTGGAATATCAGGAAATGAGGCAGCAGATAGGGAAGCCAAAAAAGCAATTTTGCTACCTCCAGTGGAAGAATTGCCTGTGCCCTACAGAGATGCTTGAAGTTATTTTTTTAGCAGACCAACTGTCAAATGGAAGCAAGACTGGACCATTAAAACATCAAACAAACTACACATAGTTAGGAAAGGCTCCACAAAACCCTGTACATTGCAGGCTCTAAAAAGAAAAGATCAACTGATTATATCACGTTTACGAATAGATATTCACGCCTAACCCATTCCTTCTTACTCGCCAAAGAAAATGCTCCTCACTACGAGACCTGCAATTGCCGTATCACCATCGAACACCTCATCACTAAATGCAAAAGTTATACCATGGAGAGAAAAAGACATAACATCCCTGAAGACATATTTTTAGCTTTAAACAACCCTACTCAATTAAAAAACATTGTGTTTTCTTGAAAAACATCAAACTGTGTAACAAGATTTAAATATAACACATCAAATAAAAATGTGTAATAAGTAATAGGTTATCTGTTCTAGCTCTGTTCAAGACTTAATAATGTAAAATATGTTTGTAACAATATATTAAAATTAATATATTGTTTAATCACTGTAAAGCATACAATACATTATTATTATTATTATTATTATTATTATTATTATTATTGTACTCGTATATATGACTATAAGTCGCGATATGACCTAGTAGTGAAAGGGACTACACATAAAGAAAAATAACAACAAGAAATATAAAATATACTATGGTGAGGGGCATATTTAAAATGTGCCTTGTGCTGGTTTTATGCATGCACAGGTCATATCGGCGGCTTTGACTTTGGAACAATTGCTCATCGGCAATGATGTTCAGTTAATCCTTGGGTTGGTAACTAATTGTTCTTTTACACAAGCCGTGTGTAAGACAAGGTAGTCGTGCCGGCATGCTGCCATGATAGCTCAGTTGGATAGAGTAACCGGACGGAAACTGGAAGACCCCCGGTTCAAGTATGACTATGACATTGAATTTCTAAGTCTGAGTCTACCTTTCCAACCCTGTCCTACACACGGCTTATGTGAAAGAACAATTAATTGCCATTGTTTAATCTAATAGTTGGTTAAACTATGCAGCCCGGGACTTAAAGAAATTACGACGGTAGGTCGCCATGGCGTATGTCATCTCAAAATGAATTTGATAGAGCTACATTCGTTTAAATTGGAGCATTCACTACACTGCCTCACTGTCACTGTGACCCAGTAGTGTCTCACCCTCGCCACATGTGACGGACAGGGTCACTGTGTTTAGAGCAGTCACCACACTGCGTGCATTAGTTTGAATTGGAGTGCTCGTACTAGTACACTAATCACAGACACAGGGTTGCAGATTTGCCAACAGAAGCGAAGTCTTTGAGACAGGCAGTCATTTTTGTAGTATACTCGAGCACGGTGGTGCCTACGTTATGGTAGTCATGACTTTAGATTTGATTAACATGGAAGGGTTTATAGGCTAAGTATAAAGTCGCCCTGCTATGTGGGATATCAATTCTTTCTTCTGGTGGGATAGCCTTGGTTAGTATAGTATGAATTCCTGTGATTTACTCTTTCACATTTTCTAGTAGTTCATCAAATAAAGTTTTTGACATTCGGAAATACTGAAAAAAATTCCTGTCGTATTGTCTCAGATCGTCATACAAGGTGTACAACAATCCTTTCTCGAGCCAATCACGCAGCGGTGGATGTATGCGTAATTAACGTTTTCTGTTCATTCTCCTCCTCCTGTGTAGAAGTACTAACAACAAAAGTTTCTTCTCGCTCGAGTCCATTTCACTAACAATCAGTTGGCAATACTTGCAGTGTCCAACACCAGTGATCTAGGAGTGTTCACCGCAATCACCTGTGACGTCAACAGCAACCATCACCGGTGTCCCAGTGTGAAACGAACCTTAATTCTCTCTCTCTCTCTCTCACACACACACACACACACACACACACACACTCATACTTCCAGACTACGGAAGATGGGGAATAATCTTGGCTAAAGAAATATTTCCAGCCTCCAGCCGGGAATCGAACCCAGAACCTCTGGATTTGAAGCTAACCATCAGAACACGGAAGCAGCCTGTATGGATTTTAACATGTTTTATATATGTGGACTATTTTCAAACCTTGGTCTAATAACATCGTTCTTATATCGATACAAAACCGACCCCAATGCAACGCTGAAGGAAGACTTGCCAAGAGTTGCAGGGGGAGACACCCCTTACACACACGAGTCCTTCCCTCACACTTACGGAGGAATGACTATTGATTAACGCTGTTGACATCGCCACATCTAGGTCAGTCACGTTTTCTTATACAATTTGGTGGCCCCATAAAACTCGTACACTGCCAACTGGGTCCATCTCCATCAAGTTACTGGACACTCCATAGTTTAATCATCGTCAAGGAATGAGATGAGATGGAAACAAACACGTCCTCGCTAGCCTCCTTCGCTTTTATCGGGACTGTTTACGAGACTCTACCTTGGTGGAATATTAAAGCACGTGTCTCGAATCTAAACAATGATTATGTTCCTTGATAAAGATGTACGGGGGTTATTCCAAAATTAAGTGGCAACAACTGGATACGGCGTACCTATAGGTAAATAATGTAAGCTTATAAAATGAATACCCATCATTTGATGTGTATTATTTGTGAATTATAAGCCAGTCGTCTGACGTAATAAAGTACTACAGGGTGGCGCAGTTAACAGTAGCCCGCAATATGCAATATTTCCGTTGTGTATTAATATGAATTTCTGTTAAAATTTAAATCGAGCTACAGTACAACAATGGGTAATTTTATGGAATATGAATAATCGATAGTTGGCATTCTTCTGTCAGCATTTCAGTTTATTTCATTAGTTCATATGTTGTTGTTCGCATTATGGAAAATTACTTTCTCGATGCAAGAAAGAATTCAAATTGTGGAAGCATATGTGAAAACAGGTTCGAGTAACAAACGAGTCCAATATGTCTTCTCTGCAGGATGAACTGTTAGCAAAGCTATGTGGCCACCATGTTCCCTGAATCTAACAGCGTGTGATTTTTTGTGGGGGGGTTATTTGAAGAGCAAGGTCTATGAAATAAATCCACACACAATACAGGAAAGACATCAGCTGTGAAGTTGCCGCCATCAATATCGGAACTTTACGCCAGCTGTATCTGAACATGGTTAGACGTGTATTGATACTGCAGGGGGCCACTTTCAATATCTTCAATAAATGGTGAGTCCATTTTAACAATTCGTTTGTCTGTATTTACTCTATACTTACACACGCCACTTTTCTCTGCGCCAACTATGCCAAATATCGATTATTCATATCGCATAAATTGTCCATTGTTATACTGTGACTCGATTCAATTTTAACCACTAATTTTAACAGAAATTTATATTAATACACAACGAGAATATCGCATTTGCATTCAAACGGGAGAGGGGCCACTTTTATCTGCGCCATCCATATCAGAAACCTCCGCCCCGCTCGCGTTACTGTTCTAAACGTGGAAATTATTCTCTCTCTTTCTTACAGTCTCCCCCTCCCTCCTCCCTCTCTCTCTCTGCTATCTTTCAATTCCCATTTCTATCTTTCTCTCCCTCTCACCCATTCCCTTGTTGTAATTTATATGTTATGTGATGTTTTGGAAAACCACAATAAAACCTTTTCCCGGGATTAATAAAAAATGAAATGTAAGTTAAGGTTTTAAAGGTAATTGTGCCTTTTCCAACAGAACACGCAGTTCTGCTCGCAGTTCTTGCCTTAAATGCAGAAATTCTTCTCGTATCTCTATCTTTCCTCCTTTTCCGACTTTCTCTTTCCCTCTCTGTCCTTCTCTCTCTGCAATATATATGTTATGTGATGTTTTGGAAACAAATAATGTTTTTCCTCGGAATTAATGACCATTAAACAAAAGTAAAAATGTTGAAGGTAGAACAAGTTGTACCTCTTCCTTAGGCTTGCAGAGTCAATCGTATCTACGCTGTTTTTCCTGACAACCGGTTTATGTACACTAATAACAAAGACAAATTCGTACAACTTCTTAAATATTCATTCTAACCAAATTTTATCTAACTAAAATTGTTAGAAACTACTGCTTGCAATATTTTGTTATTCATCCAAACAGAAACTTACCAAATACATTTTGGTTGCAGTTATATATAGTGGGAATAATAAAATTATAGAGTGTTTCTCGTGCCAAAAAACAATTTTAGCAAAAACCAGCAAAGATGCTTAATTAAAATTCACGTTGCTGTAGGCAAGAATAGTCTCGAATATGCTTGTAACAGACAGGTTATCTGTGTACAGGATTTTAAAGCGCTCTTGGTGTTTAGAATTAGCGATGAGTTGTTCGCGGTATATGAAACGAGTAATGTACATGGAATCTTTGAAGCTTCGCATAATGTTCAGGCTAGCGAAGCATGCGTCATATTGAAGACGGTGGCAGACCTTAAGGCGATAGTCCGAGAACAATTCATCGCTAAGGCGTTATCTAGTCATATCGTGGCTAGGGTACGGAGGTAAGATTTGCGTAGTTCGCATAGGGAGGGGAGGTAAGAGTTAAAACTCTGGGAGTGATAACTGCACGTGAGCGCTCTAAGGGAAGAATACGGTACGCGTAAGGTGTCTTTACAACACATAATTTCAAAATCCTTTAAAACATGAGTCATTGCAGTATAAAAAAAGCCAAAAAGTTATACATAACTGTTTTAATATATGCATAAATACATTTTAAAATATCTTGTGTTGCAGTCACATGAGTTTCCCTACTCGCTCTTCTACAAATTATACTTACAAAAGTTTATTCTTCTACTTCCTGTTAACTAAACTTTCATTACACCTTTATAAATTTCGTTGTAGATATAAGAAGACTACGGCAGGCTAAAGCGATAGTCAGATTTTTAAAACTCGAGTCACTATGTTTGAAATTTCATGCTGTTTACCTGGCCACGAGAAAAAAATGAATAGCAGCTTACCACATAAAAAGTATAACTATTTGAAAATTCAAATAAATAACAAAGAATATTTCGAAGATGGTTACTGCTACAAAATATTTTATTTGGCATAAATTGCATGCATTAATCAGAGTGCTTTTTTGTGCAGTGCTTTTTTGTCCATCTTTTACTAGTTATACAAAAGTAATAAGAAAGCTTTACAGGCTAATTCCTGAAAATTCAAGATATACATTTTATTTTGTTTGTAAATAATTAAATATATAGTATTTTAATATAAATCGTTTGAGACATTATTATAAAATCAATCATTGGGAAAAACTGTCCACGTACAGGAGTTTTGTGTTGCAGGGTTTCTAGAAAATCTTCGTGTCGCATCTTTGGAATATGCTGAACTTAAATATAAGTTGGTACGCACCTGAGTTTACGTGTCTGAGTTATGATGTTCACAGCACACACACTCGGATCACGGACCTTTTTGTGGAGCCCTAAGACACGCATTTTGGTAAAATTTCTGTATTGAAATTTTGGGTGGAACGCAATACTTCGTCTATCTGCAGTTAAGTCAATGCCGATTTTTACCTTCTCTACTACGTATAGTAAGTAGGGGAAGTATTGCATTCCACCCAAAAATTCAATACCGAGATTTCACAAGAAATATATGTTTTGAGACCCCCTGAAACCAAAAAAAATTCTTTTGGAAACATATCCGTGTGTGTGTGCCTGTGAGCAGCATAACTCAGAAACGAACAGTCGCATAAACACCAAACTTGGTATTTAGGTTCAGTATCTTTCAGAGATGCGACACGGTTTTCAAGACAATCCCCTCACCCCAGATTACCCTTTACATGGACCTTTTCCCAAAATTTTAATGGCTCTAAAGATTTTGATTAAAGTATCATATGTTTAAGATATTTTCATGACAAATAAAGTGTATATCTTGAATTTTCTGGGAATGTCTCCAAAAGTATTCTTCATTGTGAACAACTTTTGCATAACTGGTAAACCATAAGATATAGACAACATTTTACTACAAAAAATGTAGATCGCGTTAAAATACACAATTTATGTCATAAACATTTTGTTGTTGTTGAGTGAACCATTTTCGAGATATTGCTTGTTATTCCCTTAAATTTTTCAATACTTATTTTCTTAAATGGGAATTCGTTATTAATTTTTTATGTCTTGGATATGCAACGAGTATTAATCTGTGGCAAAGAGAATGGTGCTGTACCTAGCAACCAGCTATTAAGAGATATGCCTATGCTTAAAGGTTACTGTATTTATATATTGCCTTTGCAAATACAAAACAAGCGGAACATAGTACGCCATAAGCGATAGTCAAATATTTTTAGAACTGGTCGCTATGTGTAAAATGTAATTCTCTTTGCATGTCAAAAGATCGTTTTTGCAAATGTTTATCTCGATTAATATGAAATAGATGGAGTATAAGAGTTTGTAAAAATAGTTTGTACAAGAGTAGAGAAAGTCATGTGAGTGTAACGCATAAGATTTTTAAGTTAATGATACATAATGTAATTATAGTATAATGAGTAAATATAATAGTAAAAATGCTTATTATTTATAATTTGTGTTGCAGATAATTAAAAATGCCTCTTGTAGTTAGCGTCGAAGAGCGGGTAAAATTGCTTACTCTTGAGGACTGTGATCACAGTATGGAGTTTTCAGAAATCATATTGGAGAGAAGTTTACCCTAATAGTATTTTATTGCCCATGACGTAATTTCCATGTGCGTGGTTTCGTAAACAACACATTATTGTTGCACAATTGATCCAACAGAGTGGCCTGCCAGAAGCCTAGACCTTACACCTTGCAATTTTTTGTGGGACTGGGACAAAAAGGAGCTTTATGACTCGGCCAAGAACTCTCAATGATCTAGAGAACAGAATACATGAGGTTTTGAATGCAGTCATCCTTTAAGAGAAATAGTGGATTGTATACCAAGACGTTTACAGAAATGTATTGACAATGCTGGTACTTATATTGAATTCTAATGAGAGTAGTTTGCAATGGTAATGAATGATCTTAAGTTTCTTGACGAGAACAACGTTTTGCTATTATGTTTAATGAAGAGAATCTACTTGAAAATAGGCATTGACTTAACAGATACCCTAGACACATGGTAATGCTTTCCAGAATAAAATCCTTATGGTTATCCTTCTACAGTTCATTAAGATCTAAGAAAACATCTGTCAACCAAGATTCACAACAAATATAGTGCTTTGTACTGACAAAACCTCTGTTTCCAGCAGACATGCAAGTGTGCTTTATTTCTTACACCGCAGCCAGTTTAAGAAAGGAGGTAAAATTGCATAGGCTTTGTAAAACGAATTCCAGGATTACGTGTGACCAGGCACACCTTAAAAAGCTTCGAGAGTGCAAGCTTTGTTTGTATTTCGTTTGAGATACGTCTCATATCTGTTTGCAGAACTGACACAATCGGCATCTTGTCGCGGTATTGTGTCTCAACATCGCCATTCCAGCACAATTCGCGACATTCAAAACTATCTTCACTATCCTACTGTTTAACATTGGGGCCCTTCGTAGCCTGTATCTTACATTTATTTATATCTAATGATGCCAACACGAGTTTAACTGCTGTTTATCTCCTGGCGGACTTTGGGTAATGAGCCTGTTTCTCTTCATTGTAATTTATTATCTAAAAGGAAAATTTCCTTCTCTTGCTGTTTTCTCTAACATTACATAATAATCTAACGAATATAACGTTTTAAAACAAATTATTTCATCCTTTTAATCTCTGCAATAGGCATTTTCAAATCCAAAAATAATTTGGTCGCATTTTAGTTCTCGTGCAATGAAAAAACACATTAAAATTTCCTTTAATGTGGCATAGCACAATTACGATTGTTTAAAATATTTTTCTTAAAGCTTTTTCTTTCATTCATTTCAGCACCAACTCTTATGCTAAATATGAACCAATTTCTACGAAACTTTTACAGCCCATAGGAAGACTTGAATGATTCTTTGGATTAATATATTTTAGTTTATTTCTCGTTCACCCAATTACAGTAGACCGATTTGGAAAAGCATGAAAAATAAATGCCTATCATTCGTGACCATTGGTGAAGAATGGTAGGCACTCAAAAGTGTTGCACTGTGCGTTATGCTAATTACTTAATATTATAAATAAAATTATGACAAGTAGCAAAAGCTTGTGAAAAAGCATCGCTAAGTTATAAAAATCTTTTTAAAATTTACGAGCTTGATATATCTTTATACAATGAATATACTAAAACTTGGTTGCAACAGACACACAGTATAAAATTGACTTTTATAGTGAAGGGTACTTAATAGCAAAAATACCGAGTGGGATGGCTCAGGCGGCAATGTCTGTGACACGCATTCGATCCCCGGCAACCGTCAACTCTGGTCCATAGGTTTTTCGTGGTTTCCTTGGGAGACAGGGGAATGCTGGGTTGGCTCATTTCTACCACGACTCTCCTTCGTCTCATTTCCTGTACCATCATCTTCCTTGTCATTGGTTTCAGGGTTTTAGGACCAGACGATGATATTCGGCGGGTTGCGGCTGGGCGGTGGCTGCGCACAGTAGATATTTCTTCCCTGACGTCGCTGCGGGGACAGCTCACTTAGTCCTCTCCAGCGAGTGGGCTCCGCCCAGGGAATGCCACCTCTGGTTGCTTGTGGGCAGGAGCAGGAGCAGGCGGCGTCGGATGCGTTCAATCTGGAAACATTAAGACCCCGCCTGTGCTTGCGCCCGTCGGTATCTGGATCTGGTTGCCCTTGTCTCCCTCCCTCCCTTCCTCCCTCCCTCCCAGGGGTCACGCTGGAATCAAAAACGGTCGTTACGCCTACTTGTGGTGCTCTGCCCCTGTTCCGGAAGCCCCTCCATGATATGTACCTCTACCTTTTAATAGCAAATATTCTCAATAGAATTATATCACATTTCTAGCTTAAAATATACATTTTAATTCCTCACGCACTGGCCAACAGCTTTATCTCAAAGTGTTAATTCGTGTATATAATGCTGGAATAATTTTGATTTTTTAATATCTGTTTCTGTAACTATTAAGCGTGTGTAATACTTTTGTACTGATTAGTGTTACTATGATGTAACTGGATAATGGTATACGGTGCATACTAAGGGGGCGGAAATCTTTAGCATATGCATTATAAAATGAACATAGTTATTATTGCTACTTCATAGTTATACTGAATAAACTGTAGTACACACATACACACAATGCACACACAGGCACACCTATATTTGCCTGGGTTCATGTAGAAGCTCCTAGTAAATCATTCTCTATCCACGTTAACACAAAGTGGAAAAGTATTTTTCCAATTGGAGTACTTTTTGGATTTCTACCTTCACAATACTTAAAATTGTAAGAGATGCTTCTTTCAGAAAGCCTTACTTTCACTTTTTCTACCATGTGCCTATTCAGAGGAAGTGTTGAATTTCACCCTAAAATTTGATAACAATATTTCGTCGGAAATACACATTTTGGGCCCCCCGAATAAAAAAGCATAGATATGTGTGTGCATGTGTTTGTATGGCATAAGTCCAAAACTAAAAGCAGCAGGAATAGTAAGCTTGGTATCTCCCAAAAATGAAACACGAACATTTTCAAGAAAATCCCCCCCAATCTACCCTTTATAAGTAAAATGTTTCGTTATTCTTTATTTTCTCAAAAATGGGACTGATGAATTTTGTGTAACCTTGTTTAACTGGTAAACGTTAAGCGATAGACGAAAACGTAGGACACAGAAAATGTAGATCTGTTTAAAACACACGATACATTTCAAATAACTTTTTTGTGACGTCAGCCATTTCCGAGATATAGGCAATAGTTATTGTTTGAAGCGATCGTCATCCAGATGTTTCTCGCGATTTGATAGAAGCATGTGGCGACTCTTTTTGAACGAGTAGGTATTGATTCGGCTTTCTGAATCCTTTCTTCAACAAAATGTGCAAACACTTATCTCGATTAACATGAAATGGAAAAATAAGCTTTCGAAAATAAACGATAATGGGTAGAGAAAGCCATTTGAATGCAACACATAGGATTTTTCAGTAATTGTTAATGCAAAAGTCTCACATACGCATTTTTACTTTCTCTACTACGTATAGTATAAAGGGGAAGTATTGTATTCCACCCAAAAATTCGATACAGAAATTTCACCGAAAATATATGTTTTGAGATCCCCTAAATCCAAAAAAAGCATTTTTGGAAACATGTCCGTATGTGTGTGTGTGTGTGTGTGTGTCTGTGTGTCTGTGAACAGCATAACGCAAAAACGAACAGTCGGATAAACACCAAACTTGGTATTTAGGTTCAGTATCTTCCAGAGATGCGACACGAAGGTTTTCAAGAAAATTCCCCTACCCCAGATTCCCCTTTTACATGGAACATTTTCGAAAATTTTAATTCTCTCAAAAATGGCTAACAATTTTGCTTAAAATATCATATGTTTAAGGTATTTTCATGACAAATAAAATGTATATCTTGAATTTTCTAGGAATGTCTCCAAAAGTATTCTTCATTGTGAACGACTTTTGCATAACTGGTAAACCATAAGAGATAGACAAAATTTTACTACACAAAAAATGTAGATCGCGTTAAAACACACAATTTATGTCATACACTTTTTTTGTTGAGTGAACCATTTTCGAGATATTGCTTGTTATTCCCTTAATTTTTCAATACTTATTTTCTCAAAAGGGAATTCGTTATTTATTTTTTTTGTCTTGGATATGCAAAGAGTATCAACCTGTGTCAAAGGGAATGGTGCTGCACCTAGCAACCAGCTATTAAGATATGTACTGCTTAAAGGCTACTGTATATTGCCCTTGCAAACACAAAACAAGGGGAACATAGTACGCCTTAAGTGATAGTCAAATATTTTTAGAACTGGTCGCTATGTATAAAATGTAATTCTCTTTGCATGTCAATAGATCGCTTCTGCAAATGCTTATCCCGATTAATATGAAATAGATGGAGAATAAGCGTTTGTAAAAATAGTTTGTACAAGAGTAGAGAAAGTCATGTGAGTGTAACACATCAGATTATTTTGCAAAGATTCTTGAAACTCAAATATGCTTTCGATTTAAACACCCTTGTTAATAATCTCAGCTTCGTGTTGTAATTGTTCTTTTACGCTGGCTGTGTATAGACTAGGGTAGTAAAGGCGAATGATATTTGAAATATTCATAGCCGTTATCAAAAAAACTAGGATCTTCGGCTTGCTGACTCACATCTACTGTAATCTATTCTTCCGAACACGCAAAGAACTACTATCTTCTGATTTATGCATCCCGGCGAACCTCCAAGGTAATCTCAGTTACTCTGAAATATCTTACCTCAAGCGGGACTTGTAATAGTGTAAGTGCAATTTAATTTTCGAGCTTCCATTTAATTACACTTGGGGTAAGTTTATATGAATGACATTTTGTAAATCAGAATTTAAACTTAAATTGCTTGGTTTTGAACTTGGCCACAGAATGACATTTCTTCCGCTCAAACTTTGCCAACCTAAGCTCTAAACATGCGGGAAAAGCAGTAATTAACATTTTAATTGAGAATCATATGTCATTTTTTTTAGAAATAAATTGTTACATGCAAAATGGCTAATGGAGTGAAGAACAAAACCTTCAGCCTGCTATGGGGCAGGTGATATGAACTGGTTCGAAATATCAAAAGAGTATCTATTTTAGCGATTAGGGTTGATTTCAAGTGTTTTCGAACATTTGGTGTACCAAATAGGCCTAAATAAAATTAATGTATGAATAGGCATTTATAATAATAGTTATTTATGAAACAAGTGGATAATATTGATGATTATGGCACGAGCGATTGCGATAATTTTCATATTATGATATATACTATTTGGATACAACATTTTATGCAATCTTAGCATTATAAACTGTAGGAAATACCTAAATCATTAAATAATTCGGCATCCAGAGCTGAAATAAGTAAGAGCCCCTTCATATGTTCTTAAATAAGTCATTAGCTTCTCTCCCTACATTTCATTTTATATTACCTGGCATGTTGAAACGATAAGCAAGACATCCACTTGCATGTATTTCCCTCCTGGGAGAGAAGTGAGCAGGTGTTAGGACTGTAATGTAGCCTATTATCAACAAAGCATGGTAAGTATTATAAATTCAGCTCTTAATTATTCCATATTGAATAGTATAAGGTTTTTGCATCCTCGTTTCTCAAAGGAAACTATATCACAAAACAAGCCACTGCAACTTGGAATGCCGGTATTACTACAGGAAATACGTCATTGCTATTATTGGTGCGCGTGCCATAAGGAGCTAATTATGCGGGATATTGAACGCAGTATATTGATATTGTATACAATATAAAATTATTCGATTTTTTCCCTAAATAGACACACTAGTGGTCTACCGGAAGAAATTCGAGTCAGCTGGGAAAATTAGTGTTGTACCGGTATGTTGCCATGGTAGCTCAGTGGTTAGAGTAACCGCACGGAAAGCGGAATATTCGTGTTCAAATCCCAGTTATGGCATTTAATTTTTCAGTTAGATTCTACCTTAGGGCGGGTTGGGATTATACTGAAAGAGCAATTAATGTAAATCATTTGCTGACTTACGTTGATTATTTGCATTATATTGATAAGTAATCAGCACCGTAGATTTCTATTCAAACAAAACGCTAGCCGTTTCCCCAGATCAGCTCTACATTAAATTAAGTTTCTATATCGAAACGAAATTACTTTTCAAAACACTGAATTATTATATTTCTGTATGCTTTTAGCTCTATGTTTTTACAGCAGAAGTGTGATGGTTATGAAATTGAAAAGATAAACTAGGATTAGATACCCTAATATTTTATGAAAAGTATAAAAATACATAAATATATTTAAATTTTTTAAAGAAACTATTTCCAAAATACAGTTTGAATGCATTATAAGCGTTTGGTAATATCGCAAATGGAGACGCTGTGGGATGATCGAAGAGGTGAGGGTTCGAAGGTTTAGCTAATATTCGAAGAAGGTCGGTTTTAACAGGTTTTAAAACGATATAAACCGTTGTCAAATCTCAATCTGTCTCATTTACTGTCATTTCCATCTGCCTGAGAAGGAGGGACAGGGGCAATTTGCTTCCCATTTCCGCGAGAGACGGTGCCAAAGAAAGGGAAGATAATATAAAGAATCAAGAAACCTCGGAAAGTAAATAACTCCGGAAAATAGAGACAGTAGGCAGTACACCGGAAGAAAGAATCCAACTGCTACAAATTTCCAGTCACGGAAATTGAAGCTTGTTTAAGAATGACGTTGCTGAGGACACTTCCGTCGGAAATGGGTTGGCTATTTATGGGATGGTTAGTGAGATTGAAAAACCACTCCAAGCTTCTTAGCTCCTCTAACGACTATTAATTTCTTGCCAGTGCTTTCATTACGTTATATTCCTACTGGTTTTAAGTGATAAAATATATATTCAATTGATGATCATCTTGTCTGTGTATATTACCAATGAACTTGGTCCAAAGTTTGGCCTACATGTAAACTATGTTTTCATTTTCAGTTTATTGTTTTATTAAAAAAACAATTTTTTTCCATCACTTAACTGCTGTAGCAGATTTATTGCTTTGAACCCCAAAAAGCACTATCGATATTTCACAGGAACATCACTTTTTGACGTTAAGAATATCTGGTTTTGCATTTTTACTTTCTCTACTACGTATAGTAAGTAGGGGAAGTATTGTATTCCACCCAAAAATTCGATACCGAGATTTCCCGGAAATATATGTTTTGAGGCCCTCTGAATGCAAAAAAAAGCATTTTTGGAAACATGTCCGTGTATGTGTCTGTGTGTGTGTCTGTGAACAGCATAACTCAGAAACGAACAGTCGGATAAACACCAAACTTCAGTATCTGCCAGAGATGCGACACGAAGGTTTTCAAGAATATCCCCCACCCCAGATTAACCTTTACATGGAATATTTTTCGAAAATTTGAATTTTCTCAAAAATGGGTATAACAATTTTGATTAAAATATCATATGTTTAAAATATTTTCATGACAAATAAAATGTATATCTTGAATTTTCTGGGAATGTCTCCAAAAGTATTCTTCATTGTGAAAGACTTTTGCATAACTGTAAACCATAAGAGATAGACAAAATTTTATTATACAATAAGTGTAGATCGCGTTAAAATACACAATTTATGTCATATATATTTTGTTGTTGAGTGAACCATTTTCGAGATATTGCTTGTTATTCTCAAAAAATTTTCAATACTTATTTTCTCATATGGGAATTCGTTATTCATTTTTTTTGTCTTGGATATGCAAAGAGTATTAATCTGTGGCAAAGAGAATGGTGCTGGACATAGCAACCAGCTATTAAGAGTAGTGTCTATACTTAAAGGCTACTGTATTTCTATATTGCCCTTGCAAATATATATTCCCCTTACATCTACAAGAAAATTAGCAATAAGATAGAGTTTGCAAATGTTTATCTCGATTAACATGAAGTAGATGGAGAATAAGCGTCTGTAAATGTAGTTTGTAGAAGAGTAGAGAATGTCATGTGAGTGTAACATCAGATTTTTTCTATTCATTTGTCTTTGTATTCTGCTCACACTTTTCTGTGTTTAGAACAAACTAAACATTTACTTTAAACAAAAACTATTTGCCGCATGGAAAGGTGTATTAATTTGGATATTAGTAAACATATAAGGTGTCAAGTCTGAAAATTCCTGCTAATATTATATTGCAGTGACATGAATTATTCTAATATAGCGCACTATAAATTGTCTTAACTATTGGACTAATTGTTCTTCCATATATGCCGTGTGTTGGACAAGGTTGAAAGGGTAGAATCAGAGGACTGAAAAATTCAATGCCATAGCCGGGATTTGAACCACGGATCCCGCGGTCTCCGTCCGGTTGCTCTAACCACTGAGCTACCATGCCAACATGCATATAGGACATTAATTGACTTAATAGCGGTTGAAACTATGAAGCCCGGGACTTAAAGTACTTTACCGGGAAACATGAGAATCAGTTGGGGAATTTAATGTCCTACGGGCATGTTGCCACGGTAGCCCTGTGGTTAGAGCTACCGGACGGAGACCGGGAGATCCGTAGTTCAAATCCCGGCTATAGCATTGAATTTTTCAGTCTTCTGATTCTACTTTTCCTGTCTAAACTATTGTTGTTATGGCCTGTTTTCATTTAAATAGGAAGTTATATTTACGTTGCTAATAATTAGCGGGCAAGCAGAGCATAATATGCCGGCTCTTCATGACCTGTCTAGGATCTTAGCGAAACGACGCAGTTTAGCAAAAACCTACAACATGTATAAATTATAAGAGTTGAAGCTAAGTCCCATAAACAGTCTCATAGTTTAGGTATCCTTCCACGGATCCACATTATTCTCTGTTTCCTGGATGTATTGACTGTCAGGCTGCTTATAAAGCAGGCAAGTGCAGGCTTGGCCCGTTAGAGCAGCCGAGAAGCAGGCACCACCAGCGATGACCTTAGGACTAGCAATAACAATCTATGCTGCCACGGAAGGTTAGCCTTTTAAGGGTTGATTTTCATCCTAGTGTTCTACCTCTATCGTGAATAATTATTATCTGAAATAGTAAAGAACAGTCCTAAGCACAAATTATATTTTAAACCACATAATAGAATCAAAACATAAGGGAAAATTTGGCAAAAGGTAAACTATATGTGGTATACACGAATTACGCTTTGTACAGGGTAACTACTGCAAGCTGCAGTCATACACTAGAGACTATAGACTGTGGCGCCACACATCTATGCCCGCTGCCCTCCTAACCGCTCGCTGCCAGTTTCCCAGCATCTGCACATTGCTGTATAATGCTCCTAAAATATAGGAATCTAAAGGATTTGGAATTTTAAGAAAAATTAAAATGACACTAAAAGGGTAATCTTCTTGTGTGTGATTCTGATCTGATGCAATTCTTATTTACGAGGACAGAAATTAACGGAAATCGTAAGGTATGCTGTACTCACCGTGACATGACCAGGCATGCAGTACCACCGCCTCCACCGCCTCCTCGGTGCTGCCTCCAGCGTCACAGCGCCTCTCTGCCAACAGACACACCACAACAATAGTCAGACCGCTGTGTGCACTAGCTAGCCAGGATCTGGTAGCGCTGATTAGATACGTCCGCGGTACCTTGTGATATCTATGTTTACTCTCTCACCCTCCATTCACTCGCTTGCTGATTCACTCTTCCTCGCTCATTCACTCATTACCGCCAAAACATGTTGATATAGGATCAAATAAAATTTGCATGGGGAACTTTTTTCGTTTTTCACGAAAATCTTAAGATTTTAAATCAATTTCAGTTTATTTACTATCACTAAGGTACCCCTAAGCAACTTAAGGTATTCATTTGATTCAAAAGTTCGAGCTTTCCCCTGAATGGAGGTTTCTGAGACTCAGAATCCACTTACAACATTTTTAGGAAAAGGATAACATGCGATTTTTTTCCCAACATAAAGTAGATACACCAATTGCTATGTAACATTATACAAAACATATGAGATCCAACTCAGAGAGAAACTAATTACTTTTCTAGAAGGAAGGAATGTAACTACCTATGTGGTGAGGGGTGTGGCGGTACCATGGGAAGTGCGGAGCGCCAATCTGGCGGCACGGGATTTGCAGGAATGGTCCCAGGTTCGATGCTAGCTCAGGGACTTGCACGGATCTTGGATCTAGGGTTGCTGATTAATATGGCTGATTCATTTTCCTTCACCATTTTAAAATCTGACTCCTGATATTATCTTGTCACACACACACACACACACACACACACACACACACACACACACACACACATTTCTTTACTGCTGTACTTCATACCATCGCCCTATCCACCGGTACTCACACTTGTTTTCAGAACAACTTCCAAGGAAATACCACGAACAAGTGCTTTCTAAAGTCTGCTGTTTCTTTATTTCAAATTTTCTATCTCCACGTTTCACTATCGCATGATTTCTACCTTCTTTCTTATTGGATGCCTGGGGCTTTGAGAGCACTTACCCTTTTCTACACATCTGATTTTCAGGCGACCTAACAGTACACTAACAAAGCGTATTCTGCTCTGACTTGGATACAATCGAGGGTAAAACCAACACCGTTTCCTGCCTGCTCCTAGCACGTCTTTTCAGCCCTTTACATGCAATGTTCATTTCCCAGTCTTATTTAATAATACCATTCCTACTGTTATTAATATTCATTTTCCTATGATTATTATTTTAATTTAGATACGCAAAACGCACTGTCTCAGGGGGTAGCGCGTCTTCTTCGAGGGCGACTACCCCACATGCACAGTCACTTTTTAAAAGCATGTTAAACTCTTATAAGGGAGAGGGTTTCAGGAAAGGAAGCTTTCTCACCATTGCTTGTTGATAATTAAGGGACGGATCAGAGTGACCGTTTTTAGCAGGTACTGCATTCACTCTCTGTTGGCGAAGCGGAACATCATGCTTACCACAGCATATTTCTTTACCCTTCGTCTGCACCCAGGAGATACGTGCCAAGACATTATGCTCTATGCATCGCTGGACCAGATCACTCTAATCCGCCCTCTATTGATAATCTACTTGCAGCAGAAGAGGTGCTTCACAGTGGCCAAGATGAACAAGTGCTAATATCTCTTAAGGTATGCATTTTAGAACTCATGTTTACAGGACATTTTTTCTTATTTTGGTCAACACTACCACCTCTCAAAATATGGAATAGCTTTTATTTAACACCTGGTATGTGCTTCTAACCTCAGATCCTGACAACAGCAGATCGATTGAGCGTTGGCTTTTTTACATGCAACTCAAAACTGGCAATTCCTTCAAAAAACAGCAACAAAAGCTTCAAAGAACAGCAACAACTGCTTAACCCGCATTATGTTGGCTGAATCGGAAGCAGGCAAAAAAATCTGATGTGTTACACTCACATGACTTTCTCTACTCTTGTACAAACTATTTTTACATACGCTTATTCTCCATATGCTTCATGTTAATCCAGATGTTAATCTTATTGGTAATTTTCTTGTAGATGCAAGGGGAATTGGTAGGCATTAAGCGGTAGTCAAATATTTTAAGAGCTGGTTGCTATGTGGAGTATTCCATTCTCTTTGCATTACCAGGACAAAAAACATGAATAACGGATTTGAGAAAAGTATACGTATTGGCAAATTTAAGGGAGTAACCAGCAATATCTCGAAAATGGTTCACTCAACAGAAAAAAAATGTATATGGCATAAATTGTGTATTTTAACGCGATCTACATTTTTTATGTAGTAAACGTTTGTCTATCTCTTATGGTTTACCAGTTATGCAAAAGAATAATTTTGGAGACATTCCCAGAAAATTATAGATATAGATTTCATTTGTCATGAAAATGTCTTAAACATATGATATTTTAATCAAAATCGTTAGAACCATTTTTGAGAGAATAAAAATTTTCGAAAAATATTCCATGTAAAGGGTAATCTGGGATGGGGGATTTTCTTGTAAACCTTCGTGTCGCATCTCTGGAAGATGCTGAACCTAAATACCAAGTTTGGTGTTTATCAGACTGTTCGTTTGTGAGTTATGCTGTTCACAGACACACAGACACACACACACGAACATGTTTCCAAAAATACTTTTTTTGTGGATTCAGGAGGCCTCAAAACATGTATTTCCGGTGAAATATCGGTATCGAATTTTTGGGTGGAATGCAATACTTCCCCTACTTATTATACGTAGTAGAGAAAGTAAAAATCATTGGTCAGTGAAAAACAAATGAAATGCCAATATTCCCAATGCGGAAAATAGATTTCCCACTTTGTGATCCATATGGTCAGCGATATGCCTTCCCGTACTCCTTACCGGGCTATGAACCAAGATCTTGTATGCTGCATTGCTTCTCACTCTCGTTTCCGTTTTGGTTACCGTTCTTAGGCTGTCGTGAACTAGTCTTAAAATGTATATCCTGGGTATAATCTATGAATTCCTCTTCTTTTGTAATAAATTTTGTATAATTTTGTATAGCTGCTAAAGCATAAGATATGGACAAAGGTTTACTAAAAAAACTTTATAACTCACAATTTATTTAAAAAAATGTTTTTGTAGCATCAGCCATTTCCGAAATATTTCTTGTTACCCATAATTTAAAAATGTTCAATGCTTTTGTCATTTTTAGGGTGCTGTCATTCAGTTGTTTCTTTAGATATGGAAAGAGCATAGAATTTCAAAGCCAGCATTGGGCGACCCACTTTTTAAACACTTGATTATCACTTCAGTCTCCAGTAACCCTGTTTCACCTACAAGGAGACGTATAATGAAACAATATCTTAAACGTTTACCTTGATTGACATGAAGCAGCCAGACATAGGCTTTTGTAGGAATAGTTACTACAAGCTATATAAAAGTAAAGGAAAGTGGCTATAAAATATATGAATATAATACATTATACCTTTTATACTTATTTTAGTGCTTATCATTAATTAAATTCATACATTTGATTAAACATTTTATTTACGTTTAAAATTTTATACAAAATTAAATGCTGCTTGAGATTGTTTGTTGATATACAAAGAAAATAATATAAATTTATTAAGCTTACATGAACGATAGATTTCTGAGAAATGTGGTTGATTTTGTAAAATATTTTATTAGAGCAATGCTGTTTGTTTTCAAAAGTTAGAGAAACTCAGAGTATGTATGCTTCATTAAGCATCTAATATTGCTTTTAACTGTCATTGCTTTAATTTTAACAGTAGTTAGGTGTTATGTCAATTATTTCTAACCATAACTCTCACCTTCAGGAGCTGTGAAGTGAAAACCTGTTGATTGAAATGCAAAAGTGTCAGTTGGAACTGTATTACTAGACATGTGCTGGTTCATTGAACAATTTAGTCTTCTCGAAACTTCTACAAAAGAATAGTTACGCTTTTACTTTATTTCTTACCTATAATATGTAACGGAATTACTGTACTCCACCCAAAAATTCAACATAGAGATTCCAACGGAAATATATGTTTTGATACTCACTGAATTCCCCCCCCCAATTCTGTTTGAAAAAGGTGCGCGGGCGTGTGTGTATGTTTGTAAACAATATAACTCAAAAACGAAAAGTCCATTAAATACCATACTTGGTATTTAAGTTCTTCTTCCATTGATGCAACACAAATATTTTCAGGGAAGTTCTCCACTTGGAACAATTTTCGTTATTTTTTATTTTCTCATAAACGGCTCTAACAGTTTTGATTAAAATACTATATGTTTAAGATAATTGGAGGACAAATTAAATATACGCCTTGATCTTTCTGGGAATAGCCTCTAAAGACCTCTTCATTCTGAACGACTTTTTTAGGCCGCAGATAGAGACGCACAAAGTCCCTAACAGTTCCTCGCTCGAAGACCCGTCCCACTACTGGAGCTCCTCAGAGAGGGCGATGAACGACCTGTCGAACTAGGCAATTCTCTAGTGTTCAATGGGAATACCCTTTTCTTGGAACATGCATTCGTGCTATATATTCGGCACCGCCATACACCATGAACCTAGAAGCACACATGTAAAATGGGAAGGAAACTAAATGAAATAAGGGAAAGGAAATCATGGTAGATGAGAAAACTCCACAGCATTTGTTTACCTATCAAAGAAAACCACGAACAAACCAATAAGAGTGGACAGCCGACGGGAATCAAACCGATACCTCCCGAATGCCAGTCTCGCACGCTACCACGGAGCCAGCTCGCACGGCTAGACAAAATCTTACTACATAAAAAAATTTAGATCTCTTTAAATTACACAATTTATGTCAAGTAAAATTTATTTTTGTGGACCTAACTAACTCCGAGATATTCCTTGTTATTTTATTACATTTTCAAATACTTAAAACTTAAGATGTAATCAGCTTTTTTACTTTCTCTACTACGTATAGTAAGTAGGGGAAGTATTGTATTCCAACCTAAAATTCGATACTGAGATTTCACCGGAAATATATGTTTTGAGGCTCCCTGAATCCAAAGAAAGCATTTTTGGAAACATGCCCGTGTGTGTGTCTGTCTGTCAGTTTGTGAACAGCATAACTCTCAAACGAACAGTTGGAAAAACACCAAACTTGGTATTTAGGTCCAGTATCTTCCAGAGATGCGACACGAAGGTTTTCAAGAAAATCCCCCCACCCCAGATTACCCTTTACATGGAACATTTTTCGAAAATTTTAATTTTCTCAAAAGTAGCTGTAACGATTTTGATTAAAATATCATAGTTTAAGATATTTTCATGACAAATGAAATGTATATTTCGAATTTTCTGGGAATGTCTCCAAAAGTATGCTTCATTGTGAACAACTTCTGCATAACTGGTAAACCATAAGAGAGAGACAAAATTTTACTACACAAAAAATATAGATCGTGTTAAAATACACAATTTATGTCATATACATTTGTTTTTTGTTGAGTGAACCATTGTTGAGATATTGCTTATTATGTCCTTAAATTTTGCAATAATTTAATGTTTTCTCAAATTCGTTATTCATTTTTTTCTCCTGGTAATGCAAAGAGAATGGAATACTCCACATAGTAACCAGCTCTTAAAATATTTGACTCTCGCTTAAAGCCTACCAATTCCCCTTGCATCTACAAGAAAATTAGCAATAAGTTTAACATCTCGATATCTCGATTAACATGAAGCATATGGAGAATAAGAGTTAGTAAAAATAGTTTGTACAAGAGTAGAGAAAGTCATGCGAGTGTAACACAGATTTTTTTTGTCCTGGACATGCAAAGAGAATGGGATGCGCCACATAGCAACCAGCGCTTATAATATTTGACTATCGCTTAAATACTACCATATTCCCCTTGCTCCTACAGAAAATTAGCAATAAGACTAACATCTCGATTAACATGAAGCATATGGAGAATAAGCGTTTGTAAAAATAGTTTGTACAAGAGTAGAGAATGTCATGTGACTGTAGCACATCAGAATTTTTTTCTTTCTTTTTGTGGTCATGCAAAGGGCATGAAATTCCAAAGCCATCACATAGCGACACGCTCTTACACATCGCTTTATCTAATGCATCCTACAACGAAACGTTTAAAAGTGAATTGAATGTCTATCTTCGTTAACAAGAAGTAGCTAGAATAATAAGCTTTTGTAAGAATAGTAGTTTGTAGAAGAGTGAGTAGAGAAAATAATGTGTATTCAACATATTCTACCTTCTTTCTCTCAATTCTAAACCGGATATTTTGCAAACATTGTGCTAACAGTAGGTACATGTTACGGAATGTGATTTAAATTAGAAGGTGGTTTTCTTTCACGCGTCGTATAAATATCACAACGTTCGTGAAAATGCATCTTGGTAGTGAAAGCAGCTCTTAAACATCGAGAATATAACAAGTTTCGAGTTGTGTTGGTTTAAGTAGCTATTCATGAAAATTTATTTACACCAAAAAAAAAACCTTGGTGTAAGCAATCTGTTCCATTGTAATGCTGGGGTTTCCATCATCAGGTAGGAGTATGTCGCAGCGGATAACAAGACACCGAGGAGAAGAAGAAGAGTGAGGTTTTTGTTGTGAAAAATGCATGCACTCCTCTATACACAACAAAAATCCCATCCTCCGACATTGTCAGGTTTCATGAAACTACAACGAGGTCTTGGTCCCAGACAAAGCCACTTGTTGTCTGCCGGTTAATGAGAATTTGAATTTTTATTCAACGCTTCCAAGACAAAAGAAGACGATGGCGATGATAATGATAAAAAAGAGGAAGACAGGAAAAACTGGATGCGGAGAACAAGAGAAAAAAAATGGTTTGGGGGTGGTTGGAAAAGTCAAGGGGGGAGGGGAGCTAAGTTGAGGAATACAGTGCCACCCTCTTGTGTCGCGGTTGGAGGTTAGGGGGTGGTTATTTTTTACGGGTTAGGAGAAAAATAATAATAAAAAGAGAGCTGTGTCATTAATGGTAGATGGTCCAAGAGATAGCTTTGAAAAGAAAACTGATGTTGGTGTGAGAGGTATGGTCTTCCTTCAGCGATACAATGTACATTATTAATAGCAATAATTATACAAGGGACAGGCTTTGTTTCTTGTCGAGGGGGACGTTGTATCAAGTGGTACTTCAAAACCAACAATGTGCCACCCTTATTTTGGTTGGAATCGAAATGAAGATCGTTAACCCTAAGATTGCTGCAGTTTACAATACGCTGAGTGGTTGAGTGTCTTACTTACGTAACAAAACAAAACAAATTTGTTTGATAAAACAAAAGAACAGCTAGCAAAACATTTTCCTTGCATGGATTATACCTACAGCTTAACCTGTTCTAATATAACTGCCTCTTTAAATTGTTCTTATGGAAACATAATGCCTTTTCCCTATCACTTATCTATGGTAGATGAAGTATTGTTTTTTATATACAAATTCATTTTGCGATTTCACCACAAATACTCATTTTTGGGATACACTGAACCATTACAAATATTTAAGAAAAAACCCCTACATTAAATGAAAAGTACCATAAATAGGAAACTTCACACTTGAGTCAACGTGTGAGTCAACAGTCTAAAACGTTTAGATGGGAGCATTTCCAGAATTTTTAATTTTCCCAAAAATGACTCTAAAGATTGTTAATAATAATGGATGTTTTACGTATTTTCACGACTAATAAAATGTATATCTAGAAAATTCTGAATTAATTTTGTAAAATGTTGTGTAATTAGCAAACCATATTCCATTGGAGAAAAACAAAAACGTACTTCACATTAAAGGTACAGGTGATGTAAATATGAAATTTTTGTCAAATTATTTTAAGTAGTATTAGCCGTTTTCAAAATATTCAATGTTACATGTACGTTTCTCCATGTTGAACTGTTTGCGGCACATATAAATACCCTTAGCAATTCTTTTTATCCGCATTGGTACATTTGTGACGGCGTAGAATTTGTAAACACTACACGCAAAAAGTTAAAAAATCGGCGCAATTTAAAAAAAAACCAAAAAAAACCAATAAAACTAATACAATGAAAATCTTGAAAAACGCTATATCAAGTAAACTGTAATATCGCTTATTTTTTGTATGATTAACATTAGAATTTTCTGTCCATTGAAATTGGCTGTTAGAATTATTTTTTCTTTTCTCTACCACGTACATAGTAGGTAAGTAAGGTATTGCATTCCATCCAAAAATTCAATACCGATATTTCACCGGAAATGCATACTTTGAGGCCCCCGTGTGTGTGCCTGTGAACAGCATAACTCAAAAACGAAAAGTCGGATAAATACCACACTTGGTATTTATATAGGTTTAGTGCCTTCCAAAGATGGAACATGAAGATTTTCAAGAAGCTCCCCCCCTACCCGACTACGCTTCACAGTTTTCGAAAATTTTGATTTTTTAAAAAATGGCTCCAAAGATTTTTATTAAAATACTATATATAAAAGATATTTACATGGCAAATAAAATGTATATCTTGAATTTTCTGGGAATAGCCTGTGATGTCCTCTTTACTCGGAAATTTTTGTTTATAATTTTGTATAATTGGTAAACGTTAAGTGATAGATGAGAACATACCACTCAAAAAATATAGATCTCTTTAAAACCATAGTTTACTTAAAATACGTTTTTCTGTAGCATAAGCAGTTTCTGAGATATCCGTTATTAAAGGGTCGAATTGTTCAATAGTTGTCATCCTTTTAGTCCCATCAATTTTCAGTTGTTTCTCGCGATTGCATGGAAACAGTGTGGAATTTAAGGCCGGCATATACTTCTTAAAAATTTGACTATCCCTGTTCTCTTTGTATCAATAACGAAATGTGTGATGTTATTTGGATTAAAATTTAGTAGATAGAAAAATAAGCTTTAGTAAGAATAGTTTGTATACACACAACTAAAGATACAGGGCAGAGAAAGTCCTGAGAATGTATCACATAATTTTTTTTTTAAACGGAGACCAATGGGAGAGAGGAAATTAAACTTCGCATATACAGGCTTATTCAAAAAGAAGAAACAGACTTTGAATATTTATTTCTAATGAACAACAATAGATGGCGACACATGCGATACATCTGAATAGTGAAAAGTTCAAAATTTTATTTTGTGTGCTCAAAAAGAGCGTTATTTGTTATGCGAGGACGACCAGTGCTTTTCCGTTTGCATACGCAACCACCTTCTATGAATTTATTGTATCAATTGTTATTTTTTTTATGACGAGGAGCTCGTTGTTTAACTTACTGCTATTCAATGGAAACAAAAGGTCCCGGGTTCAAAGTTTCTTTAGGGAGAGATAAGGATTTTCCAGGATTTTCCTTATCCTGAATAGGAATGTGGGGAAGCTTTAAGCTCAATGGTTCCCGGGCTCATTTGAGCATCATTTCACTTATTTCATTCATTCATTCATCGCCCGATATGAACTAACCAGTTAAAGTACGCTAAACTTAAAAAAAAAGAAATAATAATAATATTTCGATAACAAGTGGAGAAACATTCTTGTGTGTTACACTCACATCACTTTCTCTACTCTTGTACAAATTCTTTTTACAATCGCTTATTCTCCATCTACTTCATGTTAATCGATATAAAAATTTGTAGAAACTATCGTTTTGCTAATTTTCTTATAGGTGCAAGGGAAATATATTAGGCTTTAAGCGTAGTCAAATCTTTTAAGAACTGGTTGCTATGTGGAGTATTCCATTCTCATTCTGTCCAGGATTAAAAAAGAAACAAAAAACAAACCGAATCACCAATTCCCATATGAGAAAAGTATTGGAGAATTCAAATAAATAACAAGGAATATCTCGGAAATGGTTCAATCGATAAAAAAACGTATATAACTTAAATTGTGTGCTTTAACAAGATTTGCATTTTTTGTGTAGTAAAATTTTGTCTATCTCTTACGGTTTACCAGTTACGCAAAATTCATTCAGAATGAAGACGGCTTTTGGGGACATTCCTCATGGGACAATTGTGCTTGCGGTTCAAGGTATACTTTTTATTTGCGATAAAATTATCTTAAATATATGATATTTTAATCAAAATCGTTAGAGCCATTTTTCAGAAAATAAAAATTTGCGAAAAATTTTCCTGTAAAGGGTAGTCTAGGGTGGGGGGATATTTTGAAAATCTTCGTGTCTCATGTTTGAAAGATGCAGAACCTAAATACCAATTTGGTATTTGTTCGACTTTTCGTTTTTTAATTATGCTGTTCACAGACACACACACACACACATTTTTTCTAAAAATACATATTTTTGGATTCATGACTACCCGTGAAATCTAGACATCGAATTTTTTGGTGAAATGCACTATGTCCCCTACTTACTATACGTAGTAGAGAAAGTAAACAAATATAATATATGCGTCCATATGCAAATATTAGTGAAATATGCACTAACCCCATCTATGCATTTATGTGCACTATAAAACTTCTCTTGCCTCCTCATTCTCCAATTCCTCTTATGATGAAAGATATTTATCTGTTTCATGCATATATTTAATTTTCAAGAACAGAAAGAAAAACAAAATGCAAATAGCCAAGAATCGTCTCTCTGGTTCTAGCGTGTCCTGTCTGTTTCACGTCCTCTGTAAAACTAATTCTGCGTGATAAATCGATCTAATCGATCCATTACTGCAAAGGAGTGCTGAACAATAACATTAACATTGCGCTTTATCGGTTTAACTTTGCGTGTTAAACAATATATGCAGTAAATATTTACATTCAATCCACTGCATGGACTGAATGTAACCTGTGCACAATTGACGATTTGTAACATAAGCATACATGCACATGCTCGTCTTGAAGCATGGAAATTATTAAAACAAACTAATTACATAGCGTCAGGTGATGGTGTATAGGGCTGGCATTCGGAGGTCACGGGTTTGATTTCCGTTGGACCGGCCACCCTAACCTTGAGCTTTTTCGTGCTTTTCTCAGGTCCGCATGCGAATGCTGTTGTGGATCACACACTATTCCGAATTATCGCCGTAGGGGAGGGGTTCCTTCAGGTGCCATTGTGCGAGCGCTGCGGACCCCTAGCACTCGTGGCACTTCTGACGTCACTAGAAGTACGCTGGGCCGAACATTCGAGCCCCACCCGATAGGGAGTTGTTCGGATTGGGTTGGACTCGGCGGGGCAGTGCTTCCCAATACAGATGGGTGATTGGGTACGTCTGTCTGGTTTTCCGTCCAGGCGAGGTTGTGAGACGCGTCGATGTTCTCCGGCACCAACCATGAGTGAGAGTTGGTAGACGGCATGGTAGATTGCTGTCGGCCCTACCGAAGTTTTCGGTAGTCATCCTTTTTAAGGGTGACGCGCGTAAGTGGCGTATCCACTTCCAATCCCGCGAAAGCGGGCGGCCTTTTTAGAAAACAAGGTATTGTCCTCATGGGAAACCCCCACTGTTGGAGAGCCGCTCGGATGGCGCTGAACCTGGGTTCTTAGGAGGGGGCTTGGGCTTAGACTCTTGCCCGGGTAGACCTTCGCAGCAAAGCAAATCCGCATATATTATCCTCTCATTTCATTAGCTTTCATCCTTCAGGGCTGCAGGGACTGGCACGTTGGTCGGTAATGTGTGGTGCTTGCGGTGGATGTGCTTTTAGGAGAGAACTTTCTGTCCGAACAGTGGCAATTTAATCTGGCAACGTAAGGGACCCCACTGCGATTACCGCTCTTCAGTCTCTCTCGCCTCATCCATTCTTCCCGAAGCTTTAGTAAGCACACGGTAAGCCGCGGTACTGAAATCTTATTCCGCTTCTACCCTCTTAACATCTCTAAACATTTTAATTAGAATTCTGTGCTGCTTTAAAAGTAATTAGCACTTATAAGTCACAATTTCTTTTGAGTTAACACAAGCTCTATTATAGTGAACAATTTTTAGTTTCTCTACTACGTATAGTAAGTACGGTAAGTATTGCATTCCACCAAAAAATTTGATACCAAAAAGAGCGCTTTTAGAGAAAGGTCCTGTGTGTGTCTGCGAACAGCATAACTCAAAAATGAAAAGTCGGATAAATACTAAACTTCATATTTAGGTTCAACGTCCTTCAAAGATGCGTCAAGAAGGTTTTCAAGAAATCCCCCACCCCATACTCCCTTTACTTGGAACATTTTTCGAAAATTTTTATTTTCTCAAAAATGGGTCCTACGATTTTGATAAAAATATCACGTTTAAGATATTTTCATACAAATGAAACGTATATCTTGAATTTTACGAAAATGTCCCAAAAATTCCTCTTCATTGTGAATGACTTTTGCATAACTGGTAAACCGTAAGGTATAGATAAAATGTTTGCAAACAAAAAAAATACAGATCTCGTTAAAACACACAGTTTACGTCATATACATTTTTTTTTACAGTGAACCATTTCCAGGATATTCCTTGTTATTCGTTTGAATTTTCCAGTACTTATACTTTTTCTCAAGTGGAAATTTGTTATTCGTTTTTAAATCCTGGACATGCAAAGTGAACGGAATGCTCCACATAACAACCAGCTCTTAAAAGATTTGACTATTGCTTAAGGCCTACCATATTCCCTTTGCACCTACAAGAAAATTAACAATAGGATTAACATCTCGATTAACATGAAGTGGACGGAGAATAAGCGTTTTACATCGGTTTTATCGGCGGCCTTTCCTTTTGGAACTTATTACCTATTGGCAATGGTGTTAACTCGTATTCTCTAGTCGTTGGGTTTCTTGCACTTTTTGGAGTTTAATTATTAGATCACACAAACATATTCACGCACTCATACTTCCATACTCTGGGGAAGATAGAGAATAATCTTGGCTAGAGAAAAATTTCCAACCCCAGGCGGGAATCTAGCCTGGGACCCCTCGCACAGCAGGCAGGTGCTCTACCGACTGAGCTACGGGGCCAGCCTATAGAACAATTGTACAATAATACGATTGTAATCTGTATTACGTACTGTGACGTCTCTTGTATCGATATTAACTACAGCATAGCTGCCCTGAAGCTTCTCGGTTTAAACGTCACGTTGTGTTTCAATTATTACACAATTAGAGCTCTCAATTACTTGTTTACAAAAATTATTCTGTATGCAATGCACGCCTGGGAAGATTTGTATGGAAAATTCAGTTCATGGTCGACTTCCCAACACCACATTCACTTGTTACAATTAATGTCATATTGGAAAACTGGAACATGTGTGGGCAGACTGCTTTGTGCAGGTTCTTTATAAGAGAGAAGAAAGCGAACAAAACAATTATCTTTTCTGGGCGAGGCGTAAATCCCAGTACACGTAAACACGTTGCAGAAACTACTTTCTGATTTCTAGTGCTGCTGGGAACAAAGGATTTCGGTACTTGCATAACGCAGCTTAAGGGTAACTGCTACTGAAATAATAGGATAAATAAAGTGCCAACCTTTCGAGAGTTTGAATGTTGTTACTAAAAGGTTCGTGAATGTTCAAGGAATTTAATGGTGCAAAGCTAATTTAAATATTTCAGCTGACTCTATTTCGCCATTTGCTAAAAGCCTGTCCTGTATTAGGTACTCCCAGTATGTTGCTTTGAGTTTACATGTTTAGGCATTGTAAATAACTTTTCTCCTAAAACGTTGGATACACATTCATGAAATGTTTTAAAATCCTTCAGAACTTGAATAATAGAAGTGTGCTTTGATTTTTCTCTACTTAAAAACGTAGGCAAGTTAAGGTACTTTTTAACTTAAGAATAGGGTAAACATTTTTTAAATTGAAACATAATTATATATTTATACTGGGCCCATTAAAACTTTACTATAGCCAATCACAGTTCTATAGAACAGGCTGCAAGCTATGATAAATTTCATTATTTTTTTATCTTTAGCTAGTAATTTGATTTCTGAGTAATTCATTATTATTTATATTCAAGTATTTAAAGGTAAATTATTACTGCAACTAAATCAAATTTGACAGGCATATAATTCTGTTTATGTATGTTCTAGCAATTGTCGAGGCCTAATAATAAATCTAGAGGTTTGAAACTTCAGCAGTATGTATCCTTGAGTTACGTGTACTTATCTATAGAAACAATAAAAGTGCAACAAAAGCTTTTCTGGTAATTTTTTAAAATTTCTATAAAAAATGTCTATGTCTACTCTTAAATAAAAGTATAACTTTCTTATTAATGTATATGTATATATGTACGTACATAGGTAGGTGTATGGAGGACAAAATAGCCGAGCGGCTCGAGCATTTTCTAAGTCAAATAATTTCACACTGTGCATGCCCCGAACCTAACGCCTTGGTTCACACGATAACATGTGCGGTTTGATTGTCCATGCAGACACTTCTTCATATATGTGAAGAGAATATGAAACACAATAAGCTGCTATTCCAAATAAATATGGGACTTAAATACACACATAAACCGCAATATTTTGTAAGGAACAAAAAAAAAAAAATGAAGGGCGTATGTTTCCGGCAGTCAATCCAAGGTGCGTTTCCCATTACTAGTAGAAATGCACCTAATTTAAAATACATTATTTTGCTGTAGCTTTCGTTCTCAAGCTTAATCCTTGAAGAAGGAAACAGTGATTTGTGTGGTATTGTGTAGTGCGGAAACTGGGATGCTGCTACTATGTAAGGAAACATTTGTTAGCATTGGAAATGTTACTATGGAGAACAATAAAGCATATGAATTCACGAAAAAATCAGTATTGCAGCTGTGGTAGTGTGGGCAAAGAAACAACGATACTAAAAGTGACAAGGAAGAGCAAAAACGTTGGCTGGGGCACTGAATGAGAGGAAACTGTCTGCTAAGTGATGCACTGTAAGGAAGGAATGAACGATGAATGATAAAGGATTCGGGGCGAAGAAGTTATAAGGAAACAAATATGCGAGATGAAACTGAAAATAGAAAAATAGAAGAGGCACGATTTGGAATGAATGATTGATTCTTGTATTGCAAAAGATAGGCGTTCCACACCTAAGTAGGTACTCCTAAATCTACATGGACAGCTTCGCCTTAACTGAGAATGCTAATGTTCCTATTAAGCTCTAAAGAATTTAAGAATTAGTACGAACCTGTCGTGGTGCTCACTAGAGTGACGTGTTTTCGATGCCACACACGTAAATAACTTCTAGTGTATGACTCTGGCAGTCGGGCTGCTGTGTAGTGCATTGTCAAGCACGACAATACAAAATGAGCGTGTGTTACAAGACAAAAACTCGCGTGGTAAAGAGTTGACCTTGTAAACAAAACGCTTTGTATTACACTTGCCACAGTTTGTAACTACCAACGGAGATCGTGCATTAGTTAAGTTCTTGTTTTAACAACCTACTTTCATAGTTAATCTTATTGTATACATGTAATGCAACTCTTAACTGAAAAATCTGATGATACATTTATATGACTTTCTCTATCCTCTACCGTTTATTAATGGGTATCTGAACTATTCTTACTAAAGCTTATCTCTTTATCTACCACATTTTAATCCAAATAAACTTTTCTAGAAACAGCTACATTATACATTTGGTTGTGTATACAAAGGGATCAGCAGTAGTGAAATATTTAAGATGTAAGATAAATGTATTATGACTGATTAGCATTACATGCTTTACAGATACCTATAAATAATAGAATATAAACAATGATTAACAACACTTAAGAAAGATCAAAGCGACTTCTTTTAACTACGGAATATAGATAACATGTTGTCACGAACGTGACTGAGGAGATCCGTATTGTAATTATTATTATATTAATTGACATTATTTTATTAACCTGTCACAAGTTTCTGAATTCATATAGAATCATATTTTATATTTCTTAATTCCGCTCAAGACTTAGTAAATTGTATATATGGTAGGAAACAGTGGTTTGCTACTTCCTTTGACATTTCAAAGGGATTTCACTACGCCGTCATTTCCTCAGGGACACGTGTCTCTGCACGACTCTTAGCTGCACCCTGTGGATCACATGATCCTTGGAAAGTCTTAAGCCTACGCATTTTCCAGGGCGTTGGCAATAGGTGCCACGGTATTAGAATGAACCCCTCTAGGATATTCGACTCTATATAAGCAAGCGCTTGAGCTCTGCTCGGGGGAATTTGTGTTGTAACTTGACCGGGATCACTCTGGTACCCGTCGACGGCCGCTGCACGGCCGCTCCGGATGGTTTCACTTGGCACCACTTCCGGCTTGACAAAGTGGTGTTGAGTATTGGCTCTCCTCATCCACTATAAAATACATGGTTAATAATAATGTTTGCTAGTACCATCATCATCGCTGATCTTATAAACCCAACTATCTCATGGTAGACATGTAACTCTTTAGAATATAGTGAGGTTGCTCCAGCCAAGCGTTTTAATTGTTTCTACCTCTGGAATCCCTCATTTAGCTATTGTCACAAATTAGCACATATTAGATAGTAATTAAAAGTGATACTCAGAAAGAAAATTAGTGTAGTTAGTGATCGGAATAATCGGAGTTACTGAATAGGAGATCCAGTGGCAGTCGTCTCTTCAGGTGTGTGGCCTGGTGGGTGCGTACACCACAGCACCTGGAACGACTGGAAGGTGTGAGAAGAAGCGAGAGGTGATCTTGTGTATAAATTGGTGATGTAGCTGCTGGTTCCTGATAAACCAAGGAGCATTAGGAATCTGTTTTGAAACACTTATAAACGGTGGAGGTAACTGTTATAGCAGTGCCCCAGACGTGGGAAGCATATGTGAGGATGGGTCGAACAAGAGATTAGTAAACTACAAGAGAGCATTCAAGACCAACAGATCTGTGTTTATGAAACAGATAGATATATGGATAGAGCTTAGAAAGTCTTCGATCGATATGGGCACACCAAATGAGTATGTCGTCCAACATTAGTCCAAGATACTTGACAGGAGTTGTAGATGTAGCTAGAGGATTTACTTATTATGAATATGCAGGGCAGAGGGGTTAGTGGATACGTTGTAAGGAAGAAAATATTAGCTTCAGTTTTTTTCGGTGAAAAGAAGTATTCGCCAGGCGTGACGATCAAGAGGATTTTGAATTGTGCGAAAGGCTTCGGAGGATCTGCGTGTGAATAGAATCAAACAGTATAGTGGCGTGTAAAGCTATATGGAAGTGGGGGCCAAATCAGGAAGCTTGAGCAAGATCGGAGCGAGTATCGAGCCCTATGCAACTTCTGCTTTAATAGAACGCCGAGACGACTGAGTACCACCAATACGAACAACAAAGGTGATAGTGAGTAATAATGGGAAGGTCGATACGATAGAGCTTGAGATTAAGCCATCGTGTCATACTTGATCGAAGGCCTAGGAATACGGTCGTTGCATGTTGACAATTTGCAAAACCATGAACAATTGTATGAGCTAAACATAATAGCTGATGTAAGATAGAATGCTTAGAACGAAAACCGAACGGGAAGTCTGGAATTGTGTTGTTCTGAGATACACGTTTAAGGAGACGTCGAAGTATTACCTTTTCAAGGAGTCTGGATAACCTCGGTAATAAACTAATTGGGCAAATACTGCCAGGAAAAGTTTTAGGCTTGTTTGATTTGTGGAATACTATGATGTGAGCAAACTTCCAATTGCGTGGAAAGTAACCAAGTCGGAGACAGGCATTCAATATGGATGATAAGTATGCAAGTGCTTTACTTTCAGGTGTTTTAGAACTACATTAGGTAGCAGATCGTGTCCAGGGGATTTTTTAAGAGGAAGACATCGAATTAAATACCGAAGTTCACTGGAGGCCGAGAAGTATATTCTGTGTGGAGCACTGGGTTGGTGTCGAAGAGGCACGGAGTTTATGTTCAATGTATCGAATATTAGCATCAAATAAAGGCGGATTTGGAGTGAATGTCTGCTAGTAGTTGGAAAAGAAGAAACAAATGCTTGCTAGCTGACGTTGATAGGTGTCAAGGCGATGGTGCTCAATTTCAGCTTACACGAGACGTGTTAATCTATTACGTTTTCGACGCAGCCAAGGGCGTCTTTCCTGTTGACATTGCCGACGAGAACTATTCTTTTCACGAATAAGATGTAGGATGGCAGCCGGCAAGGAAGGGGCTAACGGACAACACTTCGAGTGTCTAGTAGAAATGCTCATAGTAGCATATAACATCGTTGTAGTGCTGAACAGAAGTATCAATATCGGCCGTAGTGGCAAGCGAATAAGCTGCATGTAATGTTGAATCTAGATGAGTATGCAATAGATCCAATTTTATATAACCATTAATAAGCCGTGGAGCTATGGATAGTATATTGGGCGTGAGTTTAAAAGTAATCAGGACTGGGCAATGATCGGAATCAAGTTCTGCTACGGTGGTTACAAATTTTGGAAGATGTAAATTTCTGTGATTTCCAATCTCAAGAACATCGGGAATAAACAGCAGATTGCTGGGAAAGTAAGTAGGATCCATAAGAGCTAAGACGGATAATCCGTATTCAATGCATTGTAGAGACGTCAGCCATTTGGATTAGTGGACTGAAAACGCCACGAAGAGCTCTTGTAGTTAAGATCTCCAAGTACAAGAGCGCTACTGTAGGCCGGAAAAAGCAATGAAAGATAGTCACTGTTAAGCTTCCGGTTAGGAGACTTGTAGGCGCTGATAACAGTGAGAGCAATTACATCAGATTTATCCAGTTTTATTCCCACCACTTCAAGGTCAGGGACGTCTGATAAATATATGGCATGGTGAATAAGATTACTCTGGATTAGAATAGCCACACCTTTAGATGCTTTTGTAGCTGCTCGATCTTGTCGATAAATATTGTAACCAGCAAGGGTAAATGTCTCATTCGGAAGCAGACGAGTTTCATTGACGGAAGCGATGTCGATGTTGTGCATTACAAGAAAGCTAGTAAACGAAGCGCGCATTGTGCAACACAGAATAAAGAAGGGGACGAATAAATTGTGTTGTTTGTGGCAAAAAATGGAGGAAGAATGGGCCAGAGAAACGAGAAGAGCTGTGCGAATAAATAGCAAAAGAGCTCCAAGAAGATGTTGAGGTGGTATCGGCAGCGTTTCATTCCGTGGATGTATTAAAGAGAGGGAGGAGAAGGGGTAAGAGGAGAAGATGTAGAGGCTGAAGATCTCACTACCTGGGAGTGGAGACGTTGGATCGTGGTACGAGATGTTTTCTGCTGTGAGAACTGCTGTTACTGCTGTTGAGGGTGTTGTGATGGTTCTTCGACGTCGAGGTTGTTGTTGTCGTGGTTTTAGTGAATACTGTAGTTGGCCTTTGAGGTTGTTAATGTAAGTCACCTTACCCCTGAGATCACTGTGAGACGTGTTGTTTGAGTTCCGCATAGTGAGGACCTCCCCGGAAATGAGTTGGCGCAGTGGGTGATTTGATGCACTTGGAGAAGTGGTAATTGCTGAGACATCGCCCAGGTGGAGTCATCTGACAATAATTCTTAGCGTATCCATATTTCCCGGAGGGAAGGGATCTCGACCCCTTCAGCTGTTGTGGTACTTCTGACATTACGTCAAGCCGAGCATCTGAGCCCGTCCAGTTGGGGAGCCGTTCAGATTGGGATGGTCTCGGTGATGGCAGTGGTTTCCACTGGAGATTCGGTACGTCTGGGCGGCGATGCCCAGGCGGGTTGTGAGACGCCTCAATGTCCTCCGGTACCGCCCTGGAGAGCCGGTAGATGGTGTGGCAGTTCACTGTCGGCTCTACCAGGTTTTCGGTAGTCGTCCCTTCGGGGTTGACGTGCGTAAGTAGCGTATCCACTTCCGTTGCTGCGCAAGCGGGGGGGGGAGACTTTTAGACTCCAGGTGTTGGCCTAATGCAAGGACCCAAGGGAAGGAGTGTGTACGTACTCCTTCTCCTGGTACTTGGAGGAGTATCTAAGGTCCAGAGTAGACCTTTAGATCTTCCTCTTCTGTACCATAATGCGGACAACCAGTGCACTACGGCAATTCTAATTATGCCGTCAGTGCTCAACTTTTACAACACATTACAGCAACCATGTAAAATTAAGAATAGTTCTACCCTCGTCATTGTTGGCAAGTTCAATAGCACAGATAGGAATGGGTTGTTTATTTCTTCCTAGAAAACGTGTAACCTTTTTTTTACTGGATAGTATAAAGAACAGAGTTCATCATAGATTTCTTGATCGCTGAGAGAACACAGCAGATTATGATTGATAACGAGGAAAAGTGTATTAGAAGGATTTCTATACATATATATTCTTTCTTTAAGTTAAAGTAGGCTGCAAGGCAGCGAAAGTCGGCTGCGTAAAGGGATAAAACTGTTTTAAGCGAAGTCCAAGGAGTTCTGTGTAAAAATCAGAGGGAACACTTTTTTGTATGCTGCAGAAACTACTGATATTTTTGTACATTGCATATGCAAATGGGTGGGATTTTCTCTTTGGGTGCGGTAGTTGAATCAAAAGCTTCCTGATCACAATCATTGTTATCAGTAATTGAATTATATTAAATAAAATATTTCATGAATATTTATTTTTGCAATAATTAAAAAAAGAAGAGTTGATGACGAAATTGCTTGAATAAGAAAGTATTTAAGTGAAGATAGTGGATGGAAACGGTTAGTTGTCGGAATAGAGTATGCATATCGTGAACCACTGGGTTGTTGTGAGGGTGGTACTATACAAAGCCGTTTGTTTTGACTCCTGGAATGAGAGGTCGGAGAATGCTGGTCTCGTATACTTTGGCAGTTAGAGTTGACAAAACTTACCATGCTGTCATCTTCCTGTACACTATTGTCAATTGAATTAGATGGATGTGACAAATATATATATGAACAGGCCGGAGTATTGGTTATTAGTTCATAAATTGTGAGGGTATTTAAAGTTATTTGTCACCGATTATTAGATTTAGGAATTTACAAAGAATCTATTTTGTTCGGGCTTCTCCAAAATTTGTCTTAATAATTTTATTAGATTAGAATTAAATTAAAAGAGTTAATAATTTAAATATCAAACAACTAATAGTGACACAACCTTCTCTATAGATTATAATTTTTCCTCGTGGGTATTTTATAAATTTTCCACAAAAACCTTATTCATTTAGGTATCTTGTGTTATTCCTGTTTTTTTGTTTTTGTTTTTTTTAAAGTTTCTTGTTCTACCCAGTTTATGCTACTGTGTTTTACTGTTTTCGTACCGCTTATTTCCGCAACACACATACACACAGAAACACTCATTCCCGCAGCGGGACTCGAACCCGCGACCCTCAGCTTGGCGGAGCGCCGGAGCGACCACTCCAGCGACCACGGCTACGAGGGCCGGCTTGTTAAATAGCCGGAAAATATATTTTAATCTTACGATTGTAAACATTTTGTTATATGCATACGAAGGAGGCTGAGCGAGTAGTACAGCAAGTTTTTAGGGGGCTTGAGGTTCTTTTACATGCCGTAAATCTACGACCGGACCACCGGTTTTACTTCCCTTCCGAAGGGAATTTTACGTCCAAAATAATCCATCGCCCTCCGCGGGTTTGAACCCGCGACCTCGGAAACTACAACAAATATAGACCTAGAACCGTAACAATAGTTCGGTGACGTAAAAAGAATCTATGTTGCACTCACATAACTTTCTCTACTCGCTCTTGTACAAACTATTCTTACAAACGCTTGTTCTTCTATCTGCATCGTGTTATTTGAGATAAACATTTGCGGAAATAACCTTATTGCATATTTCCTTGTAGGTACAAAGGGATTAGGCGAATGCAGTATCCTTTAAGCGATAGTCGTATCTTTTAAGAGCGGGTTGCTACGTGGTGCTTTGCATGGTCAGGAGGGAGAAAAGGAAAAGAAGGAAAGAAAAAACAAAGCGAATAAACACTTCCTTTTTCAGCAAAGCGTAAGAATCTGAAAATTCAAACCAATAACAAGGATTATCTCGGAAATGGTTAACTCCAAAACAAATTTCTTTGTTATAAATTGTGTGCTTTAATGATATCTACATTTTGTCTATCTCGTACGGTTTACGAGTTATGTAAAAGTCATTCAAAATGAAGAGACTTCCCAGAAAATTCAAGATATGCGCTTCATTGTTCATGAAAATATCTTAAAAATATGGTATATTCATTAAAATCATTAGAGTCATTTTTGAGAAAATCCAAATTTTCGAAAAATGTTCCACGTGAAAGGTAGTTTGAGATGGGGGAATTTTATTGAAAATCTTCGTGTCGCATCCTCGGAAATTGCTGAACTTAAATACCTAATTTGGTTTTTAACTGTCTTTTTGATTTTGAGTTTAGCTGTCCGTAGACACACACTCATGGACGCAGACACAAATACACAAGGATGTTTCTAAAATTCTCTTTTGGGTAAGGTGCTCCAAAAGCTCCGGTGAAATTTTAACATCAAGATGGAATACAATACTGTCCCTACTTACTTTACGTAGCAGGGAAATTAGAAAAACAGATGGGACACGAACGCTATAGATCGGACTGTAAAAGACCTTCAGCCTGAGCTTTGTTCTACATCGAAGGGATAATAACAGGGTTATTCAAAAAGAAGGAACAAATTTTAAATATTCATTTTTAATGAACGAAATAGATAGCGACACATATGACACATCATTGAATAGAGGAAAGTTCAAAGTTTTAAGCCCTACCTATTAGTTCCATTCAGTGCCTAAGGCGGCGTTGTGTTTGTTTACGAGAAAATGGCGACGCCACAGGAAAAGTCGTTTTGTGTGCTGCATTATGCAAAGAGTGAATCCATTGTTTCATTGCAGCGTGCATTTAGTTGTCAGTTCTACAACGAGCCGTCTCGTCATAAAAGTTTACAACTGATACAATAAATTCGTAGAAGATAGTTGCGTATGAAAACGGAAAAGACTGGTCGTCCTCGCATAACAAATGGTGCTCATTTTGAACACATAAAATAAAACTTTGAACTTTTCTCTATTCAGTGATGTATCGCATGTGTCGCCATTTATTGTCGTTCATTAGAAATAAATATGTAAAGTCTGTTCCTTATTTTTGAATAACCTGTACATGTCAGTTTTGTCAGAACTGGGCGTCATTGTTTTTAAAGAATGAGTGTTTACTAATATGATATTTCTTAGCTACACAGTGTACATTCTTATACAGAGTAAATCTTAGTGCTTAGCAAGCACTGCTAATTTACTAGAATTCGTTTGGCAGTTTGGATGACGGCGTGCTAAGTAATTAGCGTGATTCTCGCTTGTTTCACTAAGTGTAAGACATGCAAACATAACAAGCTTGGTGTTTTCGAACAAAAGTAAAAGCACTAATTTGCAGCAAGATAATCCAGACTCGGAAAGTCGTTTTAAAAGCACGGCAAGCTGTCAAGAAAACTTTTCCAGTGACGTGTGCAAGTTGGATGTTGTTTATTGTGCCAAACTTGGCAAAGCGCTCGAGTTTTGTTTGTTTCCAAGACGGCGAACTTATAATGGAACCTGAGAGGAAAACATTTGCCAAATGCTGGCGAAGTTTGGCTCCGCCTGCCAAACGCAGACTTTGCTAAGGCAATCTGCCTTGTTATTATATCGTGTACAATGAAGAAGGGGAGGGAGGAAAAGAAAACAGCCGAATACGTACAAATAATTGCGGCAGGATTGAAGTTGGCAGTGAGACAACTTGGTGTGGAGTTATTCCAACTTGATATTTACACAGAAGGCAGCTACAATAAACTCCTTAAGATGTCGAAGATTATGCTCACAACTTCTGTGTGTATCCAGCTTTGCTAACGGACGGTTAATTTACAAGGCCGGCGATATATAGAGAAAACAAAACCAAGTATTTTATTTTAACATTACTAACCAGCAGGGGCGTAAATAGGCAGGCTGCCGATTGTAGCCATAGATAATTATGACAAAAGTTATAATACAATATAATACATATATTTATTTATCATATAATAATTAATATAATTATATAATATAAAACTATAATTTATAATATTTATTGACATATAATATATTCATTCATTCATTATCTGTTTACCCTCCTCTTATGTAGGAATTACACCCCTCAGGACTTACAAGCGGGTAATTGGGGTCAGAGGCCCGTCGAGGAGCAGACACTCATGGATCAGACAGAGCATCCAGGATGGGTGATCAGCCCGATGCCTGGTATGGGATGAAGGAAGTAGATGAAACGAAATGATGGTGAAATGGATGAAAGGAAAGGTGATGATGGAGCAGTTGGTGGAATGAATGGCGGGGGAAACCGGAGAACCCGGAGAAAACCCGCCCAGGCGCCGCTTCGTCCACCACAAATCCCACATGCAGGTCCCTGGGATTGAGCCCGGGCCGCCTCGGTGGGAGGCGAGTGGTCTAACCACTCGGCCACGGCGCCGCCGACATATAATATATATTCAAATATAATATACATGTAATATATAAACACAAATTTGTATTGAATTCAGGCCAAGTTTTACATTTTGTATCTATAAAAAGTATGCGTATTAAGTTTCAAAGCCAAAGCCAGTCAACTCAACACGTGTGACGTGTCATAGTCGCATGCGTAATACTGCTTTGGGGATTTGCGGGCAAGGAGTGTGAAAGGAAAGGCGTTATTATTTCTTTTAACATTAACTTCCCACATGCCTTATACTTCACACTGAATTCCTAGTTGAGAATCGGAAGCAAGAGGAAACTTGCTCCCTGACGTCACAGAGCATTCATTTGGCTGACACTGTTCAAGCCTAACTCCAAGGGTCCCTAATCTCAGTTCTTCTCTTCTGCTGCTAATGGGTTACAACAAACTTTCTTTAGAAATCAATTGTTCTTTTAGCATACTAGTTTGTATGCCAAGAATGCTTGGCAGCATATAATATGCCTTCATTTTTTAGTTTATTAATTTTTATTACAGTAAGTTTGTTTTCTCTTCTGCTTCTAATGGGTTACAGCAGCCTTTCGTTAGAAATCGATTGTGTTTTAGCGTACTCGGGCATTATAACTATTTGCGCAAGATATTAATACCATATTGGAAATAGCACAATGCTTGAAAGTATGTATTAGTTTGGCTCTAATTTAAAAATTATGGCAGTATTGTAATAACATATTCAAATCATTGAAATTGTTATATGCAGTACAATAATTTAAGCACTCTGTTACACAATAAGACACAAAAGTATTCAAAATATTCATTCACAGTTTCAAGAAATGAGTTACTGCGATCGTTTTATGAAAATTGAGGCAGTATTTTATATCACAACACTGTGAATGCCAGAGTGATTGTAGTGTAAATTAACATTATTGTATGGCAATGATTTGAGATGTTTGTTAATTATAAGCATTGTTAGGAAATAAGTGTTCAAGAGATTTGCTCGACTGAGTAATAAAAGCTAGCTGGAGGACAAAGAACTCAAAATTCAAAATAGTAAAACAATAACAGCTGCTCAGCAAATAAGATAACACGAAAGATACCGGGACAAAATATATTTTATATTTATTGTTTCAAAAATTAAAACTTAAGGTTTCGCATAAAGACTTGCAAATTATTAAGAATTACTGTACATTGTTTCATTACAATAGATAAACTATTATGAACATTTTAAAATACAGCAACTCCTCCCCTTCGAGAACATCGATCTAACATCGCTCGTGTTTCTCATAATTTAGAAAAGCCATGCAATTATGAAAATATCCATCCCTACTCCTGCGAAAATACGGAGCTTTATAACAAATAGGTACACCTTTAAACTTGGTAGAGGCATTTATATGTACCTATATACGAAATTAAAAACGTATCGGAGAAACGCAACTGAGGTATGTTGTTGAGCCAAAATATGCATAAATGTTTTTATACAGCTTTTTACTTTCTCTACTACGTATAGTAACTAGGGGAAGTATTGCATTCCACCCAAAAATTCGATACCGAGATTGCACCGGAAATACAGGTTTTGAGATCCCCTGAATCCAAAAACGGCATTTTTGGAAACGTCCGTGTGTGTGTGTCTGTGAACAGCATAAATCAGAAACGAACAGTCGGATAAACACCAAACTTGATATTTAGGTTCAGTATCTTCCAGAGATGCGACAGAAAGGTTTTCAAGGAAATATCCCCACCCCAGATTACCCTTTACATGGAACATTTATCGAAAATTTTAATTTTCTCAAAAACGGCTATAACGATTTTGGTTAAAATATCATATGTTTAGGATATTTTCATGACAAATGAAATGCATATCTCGAATTTTCCGGGAATGTCTCCAAAAGTATTCATCATTGTGAACGACTTTTGCATAACCGCTAAACCATAAGAGATCGACAAAATTTTACTACACAAAAAATGTAGATCGCGTTAAAATAAACAATTTATGTCATATACATTTTTGTTGTTGAGTGAACCATTTTCGAGATATTGCTGGTTATTCCCTTAAATTGTCCAATACGTTTACTTTTTCTCAAATTCGTTATTCAATTTTTTTTCCTGGTAATGCAAAGAAATTGGAATACTCCACATAGCAACTAGCTCTTAAAATATTTGACTATAGCTTAAAGTCTACCAATTCCCCTTGCATCTACAAGAAAATTAGCAATAAGATTAACATCTCGATATCTCGATTAACAGGAAGCATATGCGGAATAAGCGTTTGTAAAAATATTTTGTACAAGAGTAGAGAAAGTCATGTGAGTGTAACACATCAGATTTTTTAATTAGCAGCAACTTAGGCTAGGCTGATGCCATTCATTGGGCTTAAAGAAAAGGACGTTTATCTTATTCGCTATATAGGATTCATGATCCATGAATTAACTTAACTCGCAATCACGAATCATAGTGTTTAGCATATCCCCTCATAACCTACACTTTTTGGGAAGAGTTATTAGGTTTTATCGCTAAGGTGTATGTAAACTACTTCATAAATTGCACACATCTGTGGTGCGGGTGTAGTGTGTCTGACTTAGTTTCGAAACTCGGTTACGGTGAGTTTCCGGATATGGATTTTTCTGGAGTTTTCCTTATTCTGAGAAGACGAAAGTCGGGTAACTCTAAGCTCTAGGGACCTCGGGCTCTTTTGAGCATCACTTCACCCATTTTATACATTCTGATATGATCTAACCCAGTTATAGGACTTAAATTTACTCATTAAGAAGAAAGGGAAAAAATCATAAATTCACATTTCCGATGGCTTTGTAACATTCTGCGCCTTGTATTTTTATATTTACTGAATATTTTCGGAGCCAATCGTACAATTTTAGGAGGCTTTCAATAAGCTACCCTTAATTTTGTATCATTTTGAAAGCATTTTTTAATGTGTCAATAACTTCTCTTTCAGAAAATACATAAAAGTTGTGTACATGCCAATTTTCATCTAAGTTTGAAAGTGTTAACAAATTTGCTTCAAATTCTCGTACAAGCTGAATGCAAATGACTGGAGCAGTTTCACGAATTTTTAATTGCCATCGAGATAAGAGACTTGAGTTTGACGTTTTGATACAACTGTTTCGAAAGGTTTTATTTTAAATTACGTAGGGATGAAGTTAGTTGGCAACATGGTAATCACAGTGAGAGAGGTTAGGTTATCATGGAATACAATTCAGCTCAGGCAGCCACAATGACTCAGCAACATGGTCATGGTACAAAAATTTATGGATAAGGGATGCATCCACAAAGGAAGTCAACAGGTCAATGTCTTCAGTCTTAAGAAACATTCGAGTGCGTGAAGGCAGTTTCAGGCATGTCCACGAAATTTGATTCAGGAGTAAGTAGTGAAATGTGGGTTCCAGAATTGACCATTTGGAACATCTTGCAACTGAAGTAGAGGTCTTACTTGCTGATGTTTCACATAGAATTTTGCAACACACTTAATAATTGCGCGTGGTATGAACTAGAATACAGCACTGATATCCTTAGACAGGGGCACCCTGACCCCCGAAATTTCTTCTTTCCTGCTTCATCACAGTGATGATAATTTGATAAGGAAACGCAATTGTAAACATTTTAGCTAAAATCAGCCCTAGAGGGAAGTATTTCTTCAATCAAGCAATACATATTATTTAAAGGAATGTTTTTAAGACAATCTGACAACATGGGAAGCTTCAAAGATATGACTTCTTCGATTGCCCATGTTCTTCTCAATATACTAACCATTTTGCAAGTTTCCAATGCTTCTGCAGAAAGACGTTTTTCTTCACGAAGACAATTAAAGAAACACATCTATATTTCGATTAAATAGACTTGACTTGCTATCAGTTCACCGTGATATTAATGTGTCTGGTGATGAAGTTGTTGATAAGTTTGCTAGTGTTTCAAGAAGATTAGATTTTTTATTGTGAACATGCACTTAAAAATTGTTTCTAAAATGTTAAATAGAAAATATATTAACACTTGTAAAACATTTGGAAAGTCCACTTTGTACAAATCACCCTATTTGTATAGACACGCCACACAGAAAGTGGAAATTTCAGCTCATAAATAATCGTGTGTGCTTGTTTGAAATGCAAGGGGTGATTTTAAAGTAAACATCGAACATTTTTAAAAAATAACAGAACATTATTTTCTAAACACTTTATTATTTGGAAATTAATTACCTAACACCTTACACTACTTCTCCACATATTCACCGCCGTTATTCAGGCACTTGTCGAAAGCAGTTTTTCTATGGCTTCGTCAAAGAATGATGCCGTCTGTGATGGAAGCCAAGTCTGAACTTCTTGTTTCACATCATCGTCGTTGAAATGTTTTCCACCAAGGAATTTCTTCGGATGAAGAAAAAACAGATGAAAATCACTTGCTGTTAAATCCGGACTTTAGGGAGGGTGATAGAATTGTTCCCAACCGAATGATGCGATCAAATCTTGAGTTTATTTGGCTGTGTGTGCCCGGGCATTGTCACTCATTATTGTTTCCCCATAAACCTCACGCAATTGGCGATGAGTGTTTGCTGTCGTAATATTTCTTGCATTCAAAAAAAAAAAAAAAAAAAAACAAACAAACGAATCACAGTCTAAATTCACAGTCGGCGGGATATTCGATTGTTTTGAACATTTAGAAACACTCTAAAACAGGAAAACACAAAGTTACGAGCGCTCAAATCTGCCTCTGACTTCCTGTTGAATGGAAGAAGTGATCACGCATACTCAAAATCGTGGCTGCAGCGGCAAAATATTAAAATGGTGCTTACTTTAAAAACATGCCTCGTAATAACTCTTTATAATTGTGTATGCGTATCGGCGTGTTATAGATTTTTTTTTATTTGCGAGTGTTCCAAATTTTTAATTTATGCAGGTTAGTCACTTAGGCCCCTCAACAAAAATAAAATTATATAGAAGAACCGTGTGCTTTTCAATGTAAGACTGTGTTAATGCGATCATTTATTCAATAATATTGTGACCCAGCGGCTATGGCTCCAGGTTATCGGGAGGTCGGCGCCAGGCAGTCGAAATAAACAACAATAAGTAGCGCTTGTCAACGTAAACATCGGGAGCGCTATCGGCAGATAACCACAGTTTTCTGAAAGTCTGTTCCCCTTGCCTCCAGAACTGGGTCGAGATAGTTCTAGAATGTTCTGTAGAAGATTTCACTGGCCTTATAAGTTAGCGTGAGCGAACAAGTTTGTCGGGTGAGTTTACGGTGCGCGAGGGGTACCGTTCTCCGAGTGAGTTTGTGATGACAACTGTGACGTGCAGTGAGTACTGCAACTGCAGGAGAGATTTAGGAAGTTTTGTGTTGGACTTTCCAGCGAGTGAACCGTCCGGAAGAATTGGTTACGTTATGTGTACTGCATTCCGCCGTTATGTCAAGAAGGAAAGTGAAGTGACAGGGAAATTGAACCACTTCACAATGATGAACTAAGTGAACTTCCTGTGAAGTTGAACTAGATAAAAACAGTGACGTGACATTAAGAATTAGAAAAAAATGGAAAAAGTCACAATATACATGCAGTAGACTGTTGAAAGTGCTCCAATCATTTACCCTCATCCTATACATAAAATTTCAACAATGCTGCTTCGCTTAAAGCTAAATTTTTAAGTTTCCCACAACTCTTAATTTTAATGATTAAACTAAATTTGAAATGTATTCTCAAATTTTCTTCAAACTCCAATTCATAGAAGCTCAACTCATTATTTGCAGTGGTTGGTGAATTGTTTCATGTGTGCGGATGCATGGACAAATAGATCTCAACAGCGTCACTAATAGGTGCTCCGCAGTAGCAGATGCACCTAAAATAAGTCGATCAAGTAAAAGAAAAAACAATTAATCCCATTTATTACATGAGAAGGGGAGAGGTTGCGGAAGGGAGAGACTGAGAGAATAATCTCCGCAGTTAACACAATAAATCGAGAGGAATTGCGGGTTGTGAAAAAAAAGTGCAACAAATCAAATTCCTGAGCAAATTTTACAAAAAATGTTTATACACATTGATCATTAGTATGAAACACTGAATGAGGAATTCTTTCTTGAGTTAGGTTTGGAGCAGTAGATGGAACTTTCACTTTTCGTTAAAGCATAAATGCAGTAAAATGCCTATCTTAATAGTTATTTCAAGGCACTTTTTGCTCCCAGTCCGCATTTATTAAGAGCTACATTTTCGGTGTTACTTTTGCCAAGTAGCTGAATATAATGATGGGTTGTAGTCCATTTGATGACACGGAATCTGCAACGATGTAAGTACAACTACTTCATTTGCGGTTTCATGGTTTCTGCGGCTTTTCTGCGGTAATCTTTTGTCTTGTACCGTATATTTATAGACAGGGTTTATTGTTTTGCTGTTGCCATCCGGAAATCTGTATTAAGAAATACAATGCATGGTTAGAGCATCGTAAAGACTGAAGCTTGTGAACTCACTCAGACAAGCTTGTGTATGCAATGGTGTAAAAGAATTTAGTTTTGGTATTTAAACGACGAATAATTTATCAAGTCGTAAAGCTGACCTTCGCCACACCGCAACGAAGTTACTAAACGCGATTGCATTATACAGGGTGTCCCGCTTATAGGTTTAACATTACATACGTTTGTTGTATCATATTCCTATAAAACATTCTTTCAGATATGATTAGTAGGGTTCTTGTAACTTGTGAACAATGCAAGAATAACAACAGTGATCACATTAATTAGAATTTGCAAAGATGACCATGTGGACACCACAACAAAAAGTTCGGTGTGAGTTTAACCCTGGGCGTCACGACTACTATGCTCCCATCAACGTGAGCATTGTTATACTGGATAGACAGTTGCGAGAGACTGGTAGTCTTTTGTCTACTCGGGAGAAGCATAGAAAACGTAAATAACTGTCCTCCGGAGGGCGATGAATTTTTTTCGGGCGTAAAAATCCTTAGCATGGCTTCCTTCAGAACGGAAGTAAAGCCTGTGGTCCCGTATCTCGTAGATTTACGACACCTAAAAGAGCATCAAGCCAGATAGAGGCCTCTGAGAAAAATTTTCGGGCTTTCACGTCCAATATAAAATGAATGGGACGCTACACGGTTCATGATGTAGTCCACAAATGTTACGTCTACGGACCTACAGGATTCAGTGAGTCACAAAAGCTTATTTTTCTATATACTTCATGTTACTCGAGATAGTTTACAGAAACATATATATTTGATTACATATTTTGTGTAGATACAGCGGGATAGGAGGCTGAAAAGATACTCAAAACTTTAAAAAGCGAGTTACAATATCCTTGCTTTGAAATGTCATTTTATATGACATCACGAGAAATAGCTGAATGGTAATAGCACTTAAAAACATTAGTAGTGTATTGAAAAACTCAAGGCAATAACAATGAATGTTTCGGTAATGATTTCTGCCGCTAATATTATTTGAAACAATAATTTGCATTTTTTGAGTATAGCATTTCTGTATTTCTTACAGTTTATCAGTTACACAAAATGATACGAAATTCAGTTTAAATGAAGAGGACTAACTTCACAGGCTATTCGCAGAAAATTCAGATATACGTTTGATTTGTCATTCAAGTACATTGAACACATAGTATTTTAACTCAAATCGACAGAGTCAGTTTTGAGAAAATAAACAATAACGAAAATTTTTCCATGTGGAGGACAATATAAGTGGGAGGGTATCTTTGATCTTTGTGTCCCATCCTTGGAAGCGACAAGCACATGCACGGACTGTTTCTAAAAATTATTTATATATTAAGGGGGCCTTAAAACGTGTGTATTTCCGGCGAAATCTCAGTGATCAATTTTTTGGTGGAATGTCTGTTTCTGTCGAGTTATACAGAGTTCGATATGAACTAATTTTAAATTTTCCCTCTTTTAAACATATTATTTATATATTTTCAAAATATAAATCAACAAAGAGCATTGTATATACACGGTCTTTATAAATCCCGGGTCTTAGCCCTTAGCATACATTCTGCGGTGGCTATTGTGGCGTATTAATAATTTGGGGGGGGTTTCATTGTCATTACCAGACATATTGTTGTTTTACATTGCCATTACCAGACATATAGCTGTTTTCCTTTTATGTTGATTGGGATGACGTCACACCTGGCTGGTTGTTTTTCAGTCACGAGTGGTGGGTATAGCGTCTGTCTTGCTGAGTATTTCGTGAGAAACGGATCGCGCGTGCAAGCCGGCTTCTGGATCGGTGGACATCTCACCTTGCCCTTCATATTTTATAATGTAGCAACCGCAAATGGTTGGGAAATAAATCTAGGAATATGTAAGTGGATTTGTGTTATGGATTTTGTACAGTGAAAAACCCACGCCATCCTCTTAACCTTGACACCACGTTTCCGTCCTCCGCGGCCAAGCGAGTATACGTCCCCTCAATGTACATGCTGGATACTAGAAATTAATTTGATTTTTCTTGTGAACCTTTAGGCCTCTACCCAGCATGTACCAATATATTGAGTAGCATTGATAAACCTTCTTATGGATATTTTAAAAATAGTCGTAAAAATCAAAAATTTTAAGAAGCTCTTCATTTAAACCACTCTTAATGATCTGAAGTATGTAAACATGTATTCTTCAATCCTTACATACACATAAAACGCCGTAAATTTTCAATAGGCTCCCTATATAAACCACCCATTCTTTTACCTGCTCCAATCAAATTATAAATGTTTCCACAAACTCTTATATAAAAAATTTTAAGTGCATAAATTTAACTGTGCATTTCAAAATTACAAGACAAACTTCCTTAATTTAGTAATGTAACAAGTTTACGTCACACTATTTTATATACGTTTCAATGTGCAGTGTTTCGTAAGTTGCTTCATGCATACAGATAGACCTACAAAGTGGTACTAATATATGATGTGCAGTAGCGAAGGAGCCTAGAAGGAATGTATTGATTTAATAAAGACAAATGTTAGAGTTAACACAGTTTTTCCTGAGTAACGCCCGCGACAGATTGGATCTAAACTTGCGTGCTGTATCATTAAACAGGATGTCAAACCCCACCCTTCTCATCGATGGCTTTATGCATAGAAAGCAAGTCTTTTCATTGCTAGGGCATTGTGACTTGCCTGAAGACTTCAATTAGCCCACGTGGTTGTCAACGACTTCCAGCAGGAGGTAAATCGCTCCACATCGGCGATTGTTCCTCGCCGCAAGAAGAAGGAAACCAAAAAATGTAACAGGAGAGGAAAAAAACCTAATAATGTTGTAGCTGAATAAAAGACTGGAAGATTACTCCTAACAGAAAACCCTCCCGATATTTTAATTTTCCTCCTGTCATGAACACCGGGAACATGCTGACTTTTGTTACGAAATTGTTTTGCCAATTCCTTCCTCTTTATTTTTTGTCTGAGCAATGGGCTTTTTTTTTAACCTCTTTAGTGAAAAGAAAATGCTTTTTAATCCCTTAGTGAGGGGGCTAAAAATCATTCAAGAACGGAAACTGGTTTCGAGATACACAAGTCGTACGTTTCACTTTTGTTTGTACAACGAGATCTCCAGAATTTGGATGGGTATACCATTCTAAACCCTCTTTCATACAGCTTTTCCCCATATCTGTTGTCACGTGCCTTAGTGACCTCTCATTAGCTATTACCGTGGAATAGTCTGTTGTGCGATACAAACTAGCTCCTTATTGAACATGATAATGTATATTATTTGGAGAGAACTCTGAAATTTATATTTTCATAACAGTATGAATAAAATATATTGCATAACAGAAATACATTAAATTGAGTTTTATTTACGGAATCTCTTTAATGGGACGCTATGGTTCTTAGCGTCCCATTGTATATTGAGCGTGAAAGATCAGAAATTTTGCTCAGAGGCCTCTTTATCAGGCTTGAGGCTCTTTTACGTGTTGTAAATATACGACACTCACTTTACTTCCCTTCCGAAGGACGCCATGCTAAGGATTTTTACGCCCCCCCCAAAAAAAATCCATTGCCCTCAGCCGGATTTGAACCCGCGACCTCGAGAACTAGTGGCTAGCCTGATGCCCCTAGACCGCTGAAGACGACATTTGCATAACAAAGTTAATGCACCTGGAATACATGCAAACTCTTTACAACAAATGAGTAGGAGGATGCTTCGGTTTAAACCAGCCTTTCAGGAAGACGAAAGCATGTGCACCTATTATGACATTGTTTTTATCGTTTTTATCGCCTCACTTTGCATTTTATCACACATCGCCATTCAAAGGTGTACATTAGCCAGTAAGAGGGGAGGGAGGGCAGAAGAAACATGTCAGCGGGCAGGTAATAGAAACATTTTTAGATGAAGTGACCTCGGTTAGAGGTTTGTACTTCAGTGGAATGCATTCACTCCCATATTCATACTTCCAGACTCTGCGGAGCATAGTTAATGATTCTATTTAAAGAACAATCTCCTGCCCCAGATGGAAATCAAACCCGGAACATCTGTGTTGAGAAACTAGGACGTTGACCCCCCCCCCTCGACCTTACAGGCAGGACGTAAAAATCTTTCTGAAGGGAAGTAAAGCCGGTTTCACGTGTCGTAGATTTACTACACGTAAAAGAACCTCAACCTGATTAAGAGGCCTCTGAGCAAAATTTTCGGTCCAATGTAGAATGTGATTCTAAGGACCATAGTAGTTAAAGGGCGTCAATTTAATTTTTCAACTTGCAAGTTATTATTCTTTTTCTCCTGGCCATGCAAAGAGAACGGAATTTCAAAGCAATCATATACGCCCATCTCTTAAAAGATTTGACTATCGTGTAGTATTGTATTCCCTTATTCTCATTGTACTTATAGAAAATATGTAATAAAATAAAATATTTAATTCGTTTAACATGAAGTAAACAGAAGAATAAGCATTGGTAACGATATTTTGTTGAAGAATGGGTGGAGAAAGTGAAATGGCTGTAACATATCAGTGAAATTCTTTTTACTTTCTCTACTACGTAGGGGAAGTATTGTATTCCATCCAAAAATTTGATACCGAGATTTCACCGGAAATACATGTTTAAAGACCCCCTGAATCCAAAAAAGCATTTTGGAGACAAGTCGGTGTATTTGTCTGTGTGTGTGTCTGTGAACAGCATAACTCAGAAACGAACAGTCGGATAAACATCAAACTTGGTATTTAGGTTCAGTATCTTCCAGAGATGCGACACGAAGGTTTTCAAGAAAATCCCTCCACCCCAGATTACCCTTCACATGGAACATTTTTCGAAAATTTTAATTTTCTCAAAAATGGCTCTTAACAATTTTGATTAAAATTCATATGTTTAAGATATTTTCATGACAAATGAAATGTATATCTCGAATTTTCTGGGAATGTCTCCAAAAGTATTCTTCATTGTGAACGACTTTTGCATAACTGGTAAACCATAAGATAGACAAAATTTTACTACACAAAAAGTGTATATCGCTTTAAAATACACAATTTATGTCATATACATTTTTTTAGTTGAGTGAACCATTTTCGAGATATTGCTTGTTATTCCCGTAAATTTTTAATACTTATACTTTTTCTCAAATTCGTTATTCATTTTTTTTGTCCTGGTAATGCAAAGAGAATGTAATGCGCCACATAGCAACCAGCTCTTAAAAGATTTGACTATCGCTTAAAACCTACCATACTCCCCTTGCACCTACAAGAAAATTAGCAATAAGATTAACATCTCGATTAACATGAAGCATATGAAGAATAAGCGTTTGTAAAAATAGTTTGTACAAGAGTAGAGAAAGTCATGTGGGTGTAACACATCAGATTTTTTAAATTGAGGTCGTCTTGACGAAACTAAAAAGAGAGCGTAACACACACTGGGAACATCATCATGCGTAGAGCACAGATATGGAAAAGTGAAGAGGTTTCCAGTGCGGACATGGAATGAAGTGAAGTTACCAACATCTGCAGAATCACTCTAAAGCGGCAACAGGGTGAGAAAGCCTTGCGACTCTTGTACGTCGCATTCTCCATCAACAGTGTGCTAACCAAAGTGCCATGCAATAAGAACAATTAACCGATATTCCACCCCTTCTAGTCGTAATGAAACAGAAGCGCCCGACCCTTGCTCTAACTCTCTTCCCCACATTTCTCACCCCTTCTTTGTGTCAATTTATTCTTCGGGGTTAACTCACCCTCACAAATGTAATTTCCTTGTCTTCATATTGGAAACAATTACAATGCTTCCTCGCCCACAAGCAATCATAACGCCGATATAATTAAATGACAAGATGTTTGGTGTAGGCATCTGATATTAATGTCAATTTAAAACGTTAACGGGTGCTCCACAAATAGGAACACACTACAGCTTATGGTTTTGTGTGAGCATTAGCATAGCGAGCATTTCATAAACTTCATTAAAAATAGGGTCTTTTTGTGTCGTTATTTTGTTAAATGTCGAGGTGTTTCTTTCTTCTCTGATTCCTTCTTTTTTCAACACATTTTTTAAAGTATTTATTTAAGATCCCAGAACCCAGTAGTATTTTTGTGACCACAATATTACATACAATACATTAGGCATACAAATCAATAATGGAGCAACAAAGAGTATTTCTAGAACATACATAGAATATTACATAAGTAATTAACAGTACTCAGCAGCATGACAAATCATTGAGGAACACAAAGTAAAGTGTTACAATTTAAATTTATTTATACATAGGAATATCTTTAAAATAACAAATAGTATTATGAAACTTTGTATTATTCAAGCTGTAGTAATTTCTTCCCAGGAGTACTGTATATAATGCACTCTGTAAGGATGTAGCTTACTGTTAGGAGTGTTCTACAGGATCTGCATGCTGGTGACTCATCTTTGGATATAAGATAGGACTGAGTTAGTTTGCTGTGTCCAATTCCTAATCGTGTCAATAAAACAGGACCTCTTCTTTGTAGATTATATATATATATATATATATATATATATATATATATATAAGCTACATGCATTCATATAAAAGTCCATTGTCACTTTCATTGTAGTATGTGGTCCAAAGCTTCTTAATCTTCTTATTTATGAACGGCAGTAAATCTCTAGGCCAGTTGACGATAAGACCCTTTGTTGCTATAAAGAGTTTCTGCATGTACGCAGTTTACAGACACACTGTAATTAATATAAGGGTCATCCTTTAATCCGGCGATACTGGACACTATTCCAAAAAAGTTTTCTTAATAACATTTTAGCCTATCCTAATATGTAATGTTAAATTAAAAAAATGTTTTCAGATTGAATAGTAGGTCTGGGGGTAACAATTGTCTATTACTTATTATCTTCAGTTAGGTCACCATGTAAGCAAGTAGGCACGACGAAGACGATAAGTGCGATGTAAACAAATAGGGAGATCCAAAAGAGTATTTTTAGAAATAGTATAAGCGTGTAGTGGGTGTGGGTCTGTCCTCGTCTACGGTCTGGATCTCCGTAGTTCTAGATGTTCTGTGCCGGCTGCTAGTCGGAGAGCTGAGAAAAAAATCCTATCCTAAGAACGTGACCTCAAGGATTTTGTAGATGAAGGAAAATAATAGACTGATTTCCCTTAAACTTTGGTTTATTAAAGGAATGATGGCTACTCAGGTGGCCAGCAATTTTCCCTTTGAATGCCATAAATATTTACATCTTAAATCTTCCCGCTACTATTGAAGTGGACCTATCTAATGCATCACCTACATACAGGAGAATCATCCGCCTAACTGCATAACTTAATCACATCACTGGTGAACGCGACGACTGCTACGTTGGTAACAAGTGTAACAATTTGAGCAGCTCGAGAAAGAATGAAGAGTGACGAAATTCGCGGCCTCCTTCCTCTTTTACTGTTCTCCTATGACTCTAGAATTCGCGGTTTTATTTGTTACAACCATTTCTATTGGTTCTTACGTAGCTTTACCTAGTATGCTATGAGAATAAAATGTGCCAAGTTTTGGAAGTCACGCGTCCTGATGACTTATCTACCTCCATTTTACTCTAAAACACATGTTTTTCCTTCTGTTTTGCCAACTCCCTCGACAGGAATTGGACTACTATTTCTATCTCTTTCCATTCTCAGCCCCTTCTTTCTATTTTCTGAGGTTTAGCCTGAACCCTGTGCGCATTAGCGTGTGTGCGCCTGTGGACTTTCATGCATATTTGCTAGCTCGTCTGTTCACTAATTACATCTGTGTTCCAAGTTGGTTTTACATTCAAGTTATTCTCAATATTTTAACAATAGGATTCTTAATCCTATTATTTCCAATATTTATATATCATAATTTTCCTGTACTTATTTGATATGCGCGTGCATGTACGTGAACAACATATCTCAGAAACTAAATTCGGATGCATACCAAACTTCTTTAAAATCCTTCAACGACGTTCTCATTAAATTCTCCTCGTCTTAAAGTACCCTATACACGAAAAAGCTTCATTTTTTCATTTTATCAAAAATCGCTCTGATGATCTTGACTTAAGTATTATAATATGTCTGACATACTAACATGAGGAGAGAAATACATATCTTGAATTCCTTGTGAATAGCCTGCGAATCATCCTTCATTCTGATTGATATTGTATGAATGTTAAAAAACAAAAATATACGGAAACTTATTTGGAAAAATGTAGCTCTCATTAAAATATATAATTTGTTAAATAACTTTCTTGTAGCTTTAGTTGCTTACGAAATATTTCCTGTTGTAGGTAGGAATTTTCCAATCTTTTCAGCTAAAATTTTGAAATGTTATAAGCGTTCTTTCGTCTCTCATCACGCCATGCAAAGAGTATTCCAAATATTAAGGATAGCACACATATAACGTGCTTGTTTTTAAAGATTTGACTGAGATACTACCTCCTGTGTGCTTTTATGAAGCTAGAATAAAAGATATATTGAAACTATCTTAGAAAAACTATCATGGTTTACAAGACGTAGTAGAAAAACCAAATCTTTTACGAATAGTTGTGGAATACTCACGAAAAAAATTATAGTACGTAAATAAAGTCACGTTATTGGAATCGTTCTTATACTTGCTATAATATTTGTTGAAGCTCATAATTTTATTGTGGTATAAAAAAAGTAATTGAATCCACGAATAAGAATCTACACTTGAAATAACCCACAAGATGATGATAAGCTGCCTTAAATGATAGAATGGAAAGATATTTGTAATAAACTAAGAAATAATTTAGAGCCAATAGTCATACAGTGATACTTTTTCCTTTAAGTTATTAATCTCCCTCTTATGCTTAAAAATGGAATTCAGGAAAACGAAGAACTATGCGGCATAATTCAAAATCCTTGATTGCTGCTTTGCTCAAGAGGCTACAAAATTTTACTTTATAAACACCGCCCAGATCTAAAATAACTAATACCATAAGCTTCGAAGCCGCACTCGCAAATACAGAAGGGGAAACAAAAGTAGGCGCACAAATCAACTTACCACTTGCGCCCTTCAGAATCCAAGGGAGGTGAAGGGCGGACAAAGCCCTACAAATGACACTCCTTCCCGTTTCTTTTGTACAGGGAGTGGGAGAAGGGAATGCATGCTCGCTTTGTTGCACTAACTAAGTTTGCTGCAGTCCCTTCATACTTACTACCCCTTACACATATTTCTCCTCCATACGCATTCTCATTTGGCACCGACCCTTCTCTGCCTTTCTCTTTTATTCACTCTCTTCATTTCCGAAAGCTCACGAAGGATATTTAATTCCCGTTCATCATTAAGTAGCAACAATCAGTGCGAAAAGAATGAAAAATAAACATGCATTGCTTATTTTGGATGAAGTTTGACTGCGGCTGAGATTCCGGGTACTGAGCTATTACTTAGAGGTTCAGACAATGAACACAAATGACCAATTAAAACGTCTCATGCCTGCAGCCACACGTCTTTCAATTCAAGGCTAACCCTCAAGTATTATATTATTTATATAAAGCGGTACCTCTGTCGCCATTACTGTACGGCCATCCCTGTGAATGTATACCGACACGGGTAACCGAGGTCTTTAAAACCAAACTCGTGAACGGGAGATCTCCACCAGGACTGTCCTCCCTGACAGATTTTTTTCCAGGTTTTCCTCATAACTGGAAATGCCGGGAGGGTATCCTAAACCTAGGCTGGAATTTTCATTTCTAAATTTCCTTTTCCAATTATCATTTCATGTATCCTTAGTGTCGACCGCCATGGTGCGTATGGAGTAAGATCGGGCATTAAACACCATTTAAAAAACCGTAAATATTTGCATAGAAATTATTAAAATTACGCAATAGAGACTTGGTTATATGTAACTTGTGAAAACGTTTTCAAGCTTTCAAAGTTTTGTATCAAATATAATTTTGTTGTAAGCTCATTAGAATAAAAGAAGAACAATTAATCATACTGCCCAGGTGAGCCACTAAGGTAAATTTCAATGCGAAAAAACTTAAATGTACAAAAATAAATATTCTGCGAAGAATTCATGCTACAAATAAAGTATTAACCTAAACAACTTTTCAAATGAGTTATATATTTTTTTCTGAAATAAGTTTTACCTAACGTAACATTTCTACCACCTCTCTCTCTCTGTATTTATGAAAATAAGCACATATAAAACCTTCTATGTATCCGCCACGTTTTTAAAGGACGGATGGTGAAGGTTTCAAGATATTTCTCCTATTCTAAACCATAAACATTTGGTTCTTTTGTATTTTATTTTCAGAGTTTATAACGATTTGATTAAAATGTTGGCACTGTATGTTAGCATGAGAAATAAAACATAAATTGAATTTAACATAACTGTGAAGCCAGTACAGAACATCATAAACCTACTGCGGACTAAATGTATAGCTCATTAAAACTTGCATTTGGCGTCAAATAACTTCTCTTGTAGCATTACTTGTTTACGAAGTATTTGTTATTGCTTTTGTTGATATAGTTTAAAATAAATGTTCTAGGTTGCACTGCGTGTTCGTATGTCATAGTTACATGTGTATAAGTCAGCCATGATATGAGTGCGGGTGGTGGAAAGAGGAGCTAAACGGTTACAAAACAAGTGAGCGGGGCATCGGAAGGACAGTCAGGTAAAGAAAACAGTTCCAAGTCAGATTCACTAGCGAGGCTGAGGCCTGCAAATGTAGTACCTACTGTTTTCATTGTGCAACTATAGATTTCCCTATTGCCTTGTCCCTCACCCCCTGTGATCCCTAGCCTTGATTGCCAATAAATAACAGTGGCGTCCTTCTCCAAGCGCATTCATATTGTAGCCGATTAGTACCTACATGTGTCTTGTATGTTGTGGTTTCTGACGTATAATCGAGTGCTTCTTGACTGGCACCATTGCTTATGCTCTCATTTGTATGAACTTTGTTTCGTTCAGCTATATTTGACTAACTACTTCTAAATGGACAATAGTTTAGTTGGTTGTTGACTCTCCTCAGAGAAGTATGCTTTGTGACTTGATTTGTTCGGTGTGACGTTGAAGGTCTTGACTATGGAAAGTGAGGAAGAACCTAGTATAGCTTCACCACATCTATTTCCATTGTTGTTATGACTACGGTTTAAATAGTTCAATAGAAAACCTGCTACAGTAAAACCTCTCTAATTTGGACACTATGGTTCAATAAAAAAATTATCCAACCTAACGAAGGGGGGTAGATATTCTTTGGATTCAGTGGAAAAGACATATATGGAAGCTACATAATGTCAAGCAAATTCTGTATCAAATAAAAGTGACTAAGAATTGTACAGAAAATAACGTATGTACTGTGTTACAGTTTCATGCATGTTAAATCACGTTCAGTAGCAATATAGTACATATTTATTGACCAATTGTCACTGCTCTTTGAAAAGGTCTCTTAAAAGAAACTGCTTAGTATTTTTAATTTTTGGCAATGTCCACTGTTTCTCAATATCTTGTTCAGGACCAAATAAAAGTTCAATAGTTTGTGGCTGATCATATCCAAATGCATAATTCTCTAATGCCTTAATGCACTCAAGAGCTCGTTGATGGGTGGGGGGATTTTCAAGAACAGAAAAACAGAAAGCTTTTCTAGCACTTATTGAGTGGTAGTAGAAACATCTTCATGGACCTCTATTATATGGTTGAATATCACTTAACCATAACAGGTACATATATAGCAGAAATACACAATAGAACTAAAGAACTGTCCAAGATAGAAGCATCCTGAAGCTTCCAGGATTCAGGGGTGTCCCACATACAGGGTCTATAAGACATGCAAAAAATAGGAGTTTGTCTAACATACAGGGATGTCCAAATATGGAGGTTTTCCTGTATATTAAAATTGTGCGAACGCCTAATTCCCAATATAGCCAATTCAGGTGAAAATATATTCCGGCAAGAAATTGTTATATAACCCTTGTACGTTACTGTATTCGTTATTCGCAATCTTCGGCATTTTTGAGACATGAGGTAAACTTCTGATCCCTTATTCATGTCCCATTATATTAATTGCAATAGGATTTTATTAAACATAAAGTAACAAGTGTTTGGTCTATTGCTGATTAAGCAAATATACGTCGAGAAGAAGGCTTATCTCCTTGTTTCTCTTCAGAGTGGAAATGATATGAAAGCTAGTGAGAAACTGTTAGGTGACTGGAATTGCGTACAGTGTTGTATTTTCTTATATTCTTTTTATTACTTTCTCTACCACGTACATAGTAGGTAGAGAAGGTAGTGAATTCTACCCAAAAGTTTGATACCGAGATTTCACCGGAAATTAAGTTTGAGAACCCCTGAATCCAAATAAAGCATTTTTGTAAATAAGTCCGTGTGTGTGTCTGTGAACAGCTTACCTCAAAAGCGAAAATTCGGGTAGGTACCCAACTTGGTATTTAAGTTCAGTATCTTCCAAGGTTGCCACACAAAGTTTTAATGAAAATACCCCACCCTGAACTACCATTTGCATGGAACATTTTTTCAAAAATTTTGATTTTTCTAAACAATGGCTCTAACGATTTTTATTAAAATACCATATATTAAAGATATTCTCATGACAAATACAATGTATATCTTGAACTTTCTGGGAATAGCCTTTGAAGTCCTCTTCATTTGGAAGAAATTTTGTATAATCTTGTATACCTGGTAAACGTTAAGCACTACACAGAAAATGTAGATCTCTTTAAAACACAATTTATTTCAAATAATTTTTGTGGCCGTTTCTGAAATATTCGTTATTAATGGTTCGAATTGTTAATTTCTTGATCATTTTAAAGTCCTTTCAACATTAAGTTGTTTCTAGCGATTACATGAAAACAGTATGGCAGTTTAAGGCCAGCATATAACATCCAGTTCTTAAACATCTGACTATCGCTGTTCTCTTTGTATCTACGAGTATAAGGAAATGTGTAAAGTAACTATTTGTGGAAAGGTTTATTTGGATTAAAACGTAGTATATATAAAAATAAGGTTTAGTAAGAATAGTTTGTACACTCACTAATAAACGACAGAGGGTAGAGAAAGTCACGTGAATGTGTCGAATCAGATTTTGTAAGATAACTTCGTTACAAAAAGCTGCATTACAGTTTTATTAACATTGAAAAACAAGATACAATGAAACATGTGTAGTGGGCGTCTTCCAGCGAAGATCCCCTGTTAGACAATGAGATCAGTGTGTCTCTTTCGCTATAATTCTTTTCTTCTCTAGGTCGAGGCATCTGTGTTGGAATTTTATTGAATAATGTGTTAGAATGATGAATGAAAGTCAGATGTAATCTTGTGTAGTGCCTCATAAGAAGTTCGGTGGCTTCAGCAACCTGAAGATCTCTGTGGGTCTCTGTTGCTAGGGACCAAGGTGCATCAACTGACATTCTTAAGAAACGATTTTGGATTGACTCTCTTTTCTTGACATTTGTATTTGCTGCAGAGCCCCATATACCCATTACAGGAATAGGTCCAAATTAGTCTAAATATGGTATGGTAGATTAGTTTCTTAAATTGCAGTAATTGTACTAGATTTGTGTGAAACTTGGTTACGTTTAGACCCTTAGTCTCTTAATACTATCTTTATAATGTTAAAATAGCTGTTACATTTGGAATGTTTGTACATTCAGAAGGGTTATGAATATTTTAAGGCTGAATAAGAGTAAATGACAAAAGCTGACAAAAATGACAGTTGTAGTTTTTATTGGTCCTTCCTCTTTAATTTGATTCATATTTTGTCTTCGTACACCACTGCTCTAAAAATTGGTACCACTGATAGTATTGCAGCTTTTGTGCGTTAAGTTTGATTACTTTCTTTATAAATCTATGTGAGTTTTTATAATTGTACTTTGAATAGCCTTTTCTGGTGGAAATGTTTTGGTATAAATCGTATGTTCTTTCAGAAACTGTTGAATACAAGTGAATTGCATTTTAGGATGATAAAAACAACAGTTAAGGGCTCTTCTGTGCTTTGGTGTTAATAGCATGGTTGGTTATTTTTATAAAAAATAATTACTGAAATTTTAATCAAACGATAGTGTAATTAAGGAAGCAATTATATTTTCCTTAATAAACACACTTATTCGATAAAAGTATATCAGTGAACTTAATAGATATTTTGTATAATATATAAACATTTGATATCGTAAATAGTTTCTGAGACAATGGCTAATGGATTTAGCAGATTTAACATTGTCGGGATAGGTATTTTAATCTCCCATTAATTGATATAGTCGCTAATAACTGTTGATGAATCTGCTGCAGACTGTTACAGTGGTGAGGTATGAGATCTTTCTCTCAGGGTATGTGTGGTGGGTGTGAGGATAGGCAACATCAGTTAAGTTGAGTTGCGAAAGAATTAAACTGATTCTGAATCTTAGCGCGAGAAACTGTAACGACTGAGTTATTAATCTGCTAACCTCTGAAGTATCAAATTTACGGTACGAAATAACTGTTTTCGTAATAAAAACAAGAATCATAAGTTGCCGTAAGTCTCTGAAATGCTAACCGGCAAAACCCCTTTCAACTACCGCTAAGTGTGTGATAACCGTGCGCGGTCTTTAGGCGTTGCATACTGAACACAGTTAAAGACTGTAAGCCCTAAGACACTAAATTTCAGAAATGCACGCCCTTTTATTAACCTAAGTCCCACCTACATTACGACTACCCGTCCAAACCTCCTATGTTATACCTTGCCAAATCTTAAGCTTCATTCGCATCTGAAACACAACTTTTACTCTTCAACTTGCTAAATTCTAAAAATTCTTTCCGTTTCTAATTTTCATTTAACATCCTGATTTCTTAACGTACTGAGTTCTAATTACCTGAACCTTGAACTAATGGGTTTTTTGTTGACTGAGTTCGCCTGAATCTAATTACTTTAGCTACTCTGACCTCTTAACTAATTGCTTTTCCTGAACATGTAATTTGTCTGGTAATGACTTCCTTATTCTCTTGCAGAATTGTAACCATTTCTACTTAAATTATGCATTGATTTTAATATATGGAAATTATTTATTATAATTATCTATCTATCTATCTACCTATCATGTCTTTTATAAATTACTACTAATGCAAGTTAATATTTCCGGTATCAAGGTAGGAGAAGGCATACGCGAGCGTTTTGTTTACATTGTATTTCGTATCCTACTAATAAAACTGGACTTGTGAAATAAACTGCGGAAGGTTGCTCTCGCCTAACTAAACTAGCTTTTTAAAAATCTTTTCCAGGGAAACGTTTATCGTGACGAACGTAAAGAAGAGAAGGTTTTATGTGAATGGTATCTCTGATTTGGTTATAGTTATACGACCATTACGTACTATATTTTATTCTAAGATCATTAAATGGTTTCACTGTATACCTACAATGCATTACGTCTCGTAAAAACTGAAAGTAGACTAGCAAGACCGAAATACACTTTTCCCCTCCAGCAGTTGCTGCTTGACCCTTTCTCTCCCTAGTAGTAACGAAGCAGGCAGGAAGCATTTTGCTTTTTTATTCCTTTTTTTTTTTAATCACGGCATTATTCGTCTGCATGTACGGCAGAAAACAGGGAGAAGTGGCACTGGTAGCAGCCTTCTATCAAACCAATGATGATAGAAAATTAGACCCCTTCGCGAGAATACGTTTACAATCTCATCTAAAAATTGATACGAAATAGGAAATGCGCAGGAAAATGACAATCAGTGATCCGCACTCTGATGGACAACGTTATTCTCAGGATATTTCCTATTCGCCAGTTCCTCCCTCCTCCTGCTTTTTATTTGCCCCTGTGAGGATACTCTCTCTTTCTCTTCGCTGTTCGCCCTTTTATTCCAATAAAACACACACAGACAGACACACACACAGACACACACACACTAGTAAGACCGGGATGAGCCAGTGCTTCATCTCTTCCTAAGCGTTTTCTGAAATAGCTTTGCACGTACGAAATTTGTTTCTATATTTGGACTTTAGCACCGCTTCCGTAATTACACGAATACGACATTACCTTCTCTCAGAATGCTTCTTTTTAGCAGAAGGTTCAGATGAATTATAACCAAAAAACCTGAAAAAGCAACACGAGTACTTTTTCTTTAAGTTCCCTTGTTTTACCCAGTTTATGATACTCTGATTTTACTGCTTTCGTTACCGCTTATCACCACAATTACACAACACACACACACACACACACCCATGCCCATGGCGGGACTCGAACCCGCGACCCTCAGGTTGGCGAAGCGCCGGAGGCGACCACGGCTACGAGGGCCGGCAGTAGATGCAAAGACTGAGTCATTTGAATAAAACTCTTGTGTGTTACATTCACATGATTTTCTCTACGCAGTAGCCTTTATTGTTATATATCTTGTGCCAAGTTTTATTACGAAAGCATATTTTTTACTTTCTCTGCCAAATATAGTAGGTAGAGAAGCTATGGTATTCCAACCAAAAATTCAATACCGAGATTTCACTGGAAGTACGCGTTTTGAGCCCCCTGACTCCAAATAAAGCCGTGTCTATATACAACATAACTCAAAAACGAAAAATAAATACCAAACTTGGTATTTAAGTTCAGTATCCTTCAAGGATGCGACATGAAGATTTTCAAGAAAACCCCCTACCCCCATTTTTCGAAATGTTTGATTTTCTAACAAATGCTCTAAGGATTTTGATTAAAGATATTGCTTACAAATAAAATGTATATTTTGAATTTTCTGCCTGTGAAGTCCTCGTCATTCAGAAGGATTTCGTATAATCTTGCTTAACTGGTAAACGTTAAGCAATAGACGAAAACATACGATACAAAATTTTTTTAAAACACAATTTATTTCAAATAACTTCTTATACGGCATCAAGCATTTTCGAGATATCCGTTATTAATGGTTCCAATTGTTCAATACTTAGCTCTTCTTTTAAGGTCCTGTTGATTTTCAGTTGTTACTCGCGATTGCATGGAGGTAGTATGTAATTTTAATGACAGCATATAGTCTTCTAAAACATTTGAGCTTTAAATCACAAAGGTCTCTTTGCGACTCTTACATTAATACATTGGTGGTTTTACAGTAGTAATTTCTAAGAATATACATACATAATAACATTTGGTATTAAACAGACAACTATTTCTTTTGTGATCAATATAATTAAAAAAGGCATAATTATATTACAACTGTTTTAAATTTCATTATACAAATTTATATGTTGTAAGAACATTATAATCTTTTTATGCATTGTTGAATCATTAAGACAGCTAATATTATTTGGGATGTCATATTTTTCCTGTATAGGTTATAATTATGGCATTCTATGAGTACATGGGAAACTGTCAATGGTGTTTTGCATGTTGCACACTGCGATTGAGTTTCTTTGGTGATCAAATAGGAATGTGTCACATGCAGCTATTTCTGGAAAGGTTTATATCAATTTAAATGAAATAGATAGAGAAATAAACTTTCGTAAGAATAATTTGTATAGGCGCTAATAACGGATAGAGGGGCAGAGAAAATCATGTTAATGCAACACAGATGTTTTTATATTGTGCCATTATTATTACGAAAGGTTATTTTTTAATTTATTTAATATTCGCGTATATTAAGCAGAGGTATTCCACCAAATCATTCGATAACAAGACTTCTTTGGAAATACCTGTTTTGAGGCGCCCCCGGACCCAAAACAATGATTTTTAGAAATAGGTGTGAGTGTGAACAGTCCGATAAATGCCTAATTTAGTAATAAACGGGACCGATAGGTGAAAATTGGTCAAAAATAATAATGAATTATAGTTTAAGCTTTATAAATTTACCATTATATACAATTCTTTAGGAACGTTTTCGTGTAAATATTTTTGTTATCGAAGTGAAAATGAGAGTGTTTAGTGACGATTTAAATTACATTGAGCAGAAGGCGGGGTTGCGCATTTGAGACCTTTTTTAATATTTCGTCACATTGTTTCCAAAACTTCTGAAAGCGTTTTTGCAAAATTTCCTGCACATACAGGGTGAACCATTTAAGTTGAGACTGTACAGTATCTCCAAAACTAAACGTTGTAGAAAGAAATACCTTGAATACAATTTGCTCGATATTATGCGGGAAAATAAATGCCATTAGTCTTATTTGGAACACGTTGTGATGGCCATTTTAGGGTCAATTTAACTTTTGGTTATTTCAAAAAGATTATGAAAATAACTTAAAGCATAGTATTTTGATAAAACAGAGCCATGAAAATAAAAGATAACCTTTTTTCTTCGTGTAAATGGTAGGAAGAGATGAAGAACTTACTTGAAAAAGTTTGGAAAACGTCGGTCTTAAATACCAAGTCTGATGTTCATCCGACATTTTCTCTTTCTCTCTCTCTCTCTCTCTCTCTCTCTCTCTCTCACACACACGCATGCACGCACTAAAGTTTTTTTTTAGGGGTAGGAGCACAAAACAGCATTTGCATGATATCTGGATTCTTTTTGTGGAATACAATACCTCCTCTATACTTTCTTGAAATAGTAGGTTTTTATTCTTAAGAAAATGGATATATTCTAATGGAACTGATTAAGTAATTAGAGAAAGGTTTATAATTATGAGTAGAAATTTTCTTAAATTACTTGTTTTTCATTCATTAGAGCCAGCATTTAATTACCAAATAGACTAGGTTCAATTGACCACATTCGAACTCCATTAATTGTTTTTGACATCTCCTCCTTGATCCTTCTACACTCCTTTGCAAGGGAAATATTCTTGCACACAAGTATCTCCTTTGAAATGAGGCCTTCCATTATTCTCACGTTTTAATGAAATCAATAGCCAAAATTCTCTCACTACACAAGTTGTATCTTGCTGCTTTCTAAATGTTCGCTGAAATTCAAAGCGTTCCTCAAGGAGCACTGCCGTGACCATTTTAACCCCTATTGTTACTGACCCGGGTTGCGCACAGAATACACAATGATTCTATCAATAATGTAGCAAACAAGGAAACTACCGAAAAGTGTCATTAAAAGAATGGCATATAACGGCCCCTTCACTTTTTTAACTTCCCTTTTTATGTTCTCGGGCTATGCATATTCCCCAAAGACCGTGGCGAGAACCAAGAAAGTACAATCCCTGGCAAAAGTCTGATACAGCGGGGATCAGTGGACTTGCTTTTCAACGAACCACCTTGCACAGTATATGTATCTTTTGATTCACTGAACTGCTATCAAAATATTAGTAATAACAGATTTATTACGAGGGCAACGGAACACATTGTAGACCAGGGTTCGGTTTTACTTTTACACCTCCCATAAAAGTAAACTTAAAATTCAATAGGAATCATGATGGTGGTGGTTATAGTGGTGGTGGTGGACCTCCCTCCTTTCACAAAACACTTAGTAATGGATCAATTATGTAAACATAGATAAATTATTTTGACGTTCTCAGATACATAAAAATATTAAAGAATGCCATAATCTTCAGCAACAATTTTTGTCTTTCAGTGCTATTATGAGGTCACTTAAAGCCCTCAGTGTCATTAATGAGCGACTTGTTGCTTCTTATCTATGAGACCATAAAGTTGGGGTATGGGCTCAGATTAAGCGAGACGCATGTCAGCTGCTTGGAATCCAACTCACATTACATTCAGAATCTCATATCACATTGGTAAGTTGCTGGAAATGGATGACTGAGTGGGTATTTTTTGACAAAAATGACTATGTGTGCTATTTTTGAGCAACAACATTCACCAATGTCTTGACTGAAGAAGCTTTATTTCAGCAAAACTGAGGTGTGTGTATCGAGGAGGTCATCATTCTTCTTGTCTGCATTGTCCATTGAGTCCGAGTTAAAATGGATTTTGAATCCATTGTTTTGGTTTCGAATCCATTTAGTAATTCTTCTTGGACAACGTATTTATCAAACGATTATACACTTTTTTCCAGAGTCTCACCATATTTTGGATCCAGTGTGAGATGCCCTATTCAAAAAGAACATTTTTCAGGGTAGGAACACTTGCATAATTGTCCTTCTCCACGCGTCTCTTTTACAAATTTAGCATTTGTCGAAAAATAGCGAGTTTCACATTCGCATCCAAGATAGTTACTTCTGATCCTTGAAGCAAAGTGCTGAGGTTATTCAAATATGGGAACATATCTGCAAGATAGTCCAATAACACAATAAAAACTTTCGCTTCAAATTCTTCAAACAGCACGTTTTCTTTTTCTCTCTCTCAGAAATTCAGCTATTTTCTTTTCAAGTTCCATAATCGGAGTGAAAACGCTTCCACGTGACAACCAGCGTGCTTTTCTATGGTATAGCAACATTTCGTGAGCAGCTCTGACTTCTTGGCAGAATATCTTGAAGAGTCTGTGGTTCAAAGCTTGAAGCCGTATGAAGTTCACTACTTGAACAGCGATATCTGTATCGGGAAATCGATGATCCTTGGGTCGTTGTTGCCTGTTGCAGTGTTCCTCTTCCTCGGTTATTGGTGCTCGTCGGTTTTTGAGTATTCCATTCCTAACTATATTTAAGTATTGAATTTCAGGTTCTAGTGGGTGAGGGAAGTTAAAAATACACTGCAAGTATCTCTTAATCAATGAAGTTTATTTCACAGTTTGAATAATTATGTGCGGCTAGCTTTTCCAATTATTGTTATAATCCCACCACTTTAAGTTAGTCAGGAGCCTAGCTATATTCACACGCATACCACCCTTGTGCACCCACGTGCATCTGTAGCACCTCGTGTCGACGTGACGTCTCGATGAGATAGATTTAGAATAAGAGCGGGCTCTGAGGCTTTGTCTGCCCTTTATATACGGGAGCCTAGTGATGCTCACCTCTGTGTTTAAAAATGTAACGACGTTTCCTATTGGCCCTCAGGCCGCGTTACCCTCACATGTATAAGAATGTGTGGGTTCAGATCCATGCGCTTAGGCGCCATCATGTAGCGTTGTACCGCTCGGTGGCTGCTACCGTCTTTATGATTTCTTGGAATTCTTGCTAGCTCGCCCGTGTCTTACAATCAGCTCTGTACAATTGCTATATATTGAATATTTTAACATGTTAGTGAATTAAATTATTACTGTACAATTCTTATATGTATGGTTCCCCTTTCATATGTAAAATTCCTCTATATATGTATAATATATCCCCATTCATATCCATGGCTGACTTAAGTTTTGGAGTGAGCATTTGTTTATGCTAAAGAATGACAGTTAGGAAACAATGGATTACCATCACATGTGGAGCCTCCGTTCAACCAAGGTAGACCTAAAACCAGATATCTCTACTAAGTTTGAAGAACACAATCTATATAGTTATGAAAGCCGATTTTACCTCCCAATCAACCTCATTTTGTGGAGGGGGAAAACTCGCCAATTAGTCGGTAACCGTCTACAGTTTTATGGTAATCAACAGGGGTTCACAGGACAAATAGTCCTCGTTGATGCATGCATTGGTGACGTATCTCTAGGCGTTGAAAGTGCTGAAGCATACACTCGCTACGTTCACATACGCGCTTACCAACCAACCACAGCAGCCATTCAAGAAGAATGAGTGAAAAAGACACACGGCCGTTTCTTCATGCATCATAATCCAGCTTATTAGAGAATTAGGGTTAAAATAATTGAAAGTTTGTGCACAACACAAAATGACCTTCAACCATGGGGATTTAGAAACGTCACAAAATATTTTCGTAAGTCGTAAAGTAGCCCACGGAGTGTCACTTAGAAAGATATTTGGGCGATTTTCGGCCTTATTGAAACCCAGTATTATTCCACAATGTCCTTCTTAGTGAGTATAGGCTGTGGTAATCCTAAGGGGTCATAATTTCATCACATCATGAACAATCGAAAAGTCTCATCAATGTGAATTCCGCACTCAGATGCATTTCTCTAATGGGGAAACTAAGATATCTGTCCCGCAATATTAAACTTGCTGCTTTCCTAACCCATTATATTAGAAAATATTTGAGATGCATAGCATTCTGAAATTTCTTACAGGTTTAGATACTAGCCTTCTAAACTCACCGATCTCTTTCTATACACATGTATTTATGAAGGAAGATAAAGTTTGCTAGTAATTATACAATTTTATTATAATTTATTAGTAATTATTTTTTTAAAATTAGCCATATTTTTATTAACAATAAGCAATAAAGTAGTTTCATCATCCTAACATCTTATTAGTTAGTTTCTGAGAAACTGGAAATTAGTTGAAAGTTAAAATGGAGAAAACGACTCGCATATATTTGCAAACATGAAACCACAAGATCTGAAAACACGAAGATGTCAAATTTGGCAGACATTAATTTGCAGAACAAAACTTTCTCTACAATATAAGCTAAAATTGATCTCTACTCCAAAGAGTATAGGAGTTATGATTTTTTTCTCTTTAAATTGTACAGAATTCAGAGTACAAAATGGCAGATATAGAACCATTCTTAAAAGCGTATTTAAAATACAAGAATTGTGCTACACGAAGAAAACATATACCAAGTTAAACAGGGAATACCAATTTATAATAATGCACAACAAATCTATAAATGTAAATTTTGGCGATAGAAAATAAAAAGGAAAAACCTTGAACAATATTTTATACAGAGTGCTAATGTTGTATACTTGCTACAGCGTGTGTAAATGCATAGTCACTATAATATAGGCAACTATAGGGTGCAAAAGGACCTCGTTGACAAACTTTGGTGAAAGATAGGCGGTACTCCTAGTTGGGATAAGTTATTTTCCATCGAACAAACGTACTCTGGCACATCTTTAAGAATATATTAAAGCCAGATTTACGACTTTTTATTCTACAAAAGAATTACTCCAGCTGATTGATGATGTACCTATCCTTATGGTATAAAAGACACGTGGTTTCCATCACCTTCAGCTTTAATCATCGTATTCAGAGAACGTTGGATTGGAAGAGATGGACTTGTTCATAGGCCAGCTTATCACCGGGTTACACAACCTTGCTATGGCCAACACAGTAGGACGAGTGTGTCAAGCATGTAAGATACATTTTGAAATCATTTTGTAACAAAATGTCAGATTGTGATAAGACGATGCACTTTCATTTCTAAAATATCAATACAATAAAAAAGAATCGGACATTTGCGTTATTAAGGATGTGTCTCATAACTCATATTCGTATTTATGTGACTCATTTCTCAAGATTTTTCGGTGCGGTGCTGTACCATCCTGTAGGTCAATAAATTTTTCCCAAAACTTTTATAATCGCATCATTCTCTCAAATTACCGTCTAATGTAGATAAGTAGCCAAATGTGAACTTTCTTATGTCTGGTGCAAAATCGCTGCTCATATCAGCCTGAAGTTAATAGTGCAACTATGTCTGTGCTATCCTTTTCCCTCTTATATACTAAACATATATAGTAACACATAGATTACGTAGTTTAGTTTAGAGATAAATTATTATAAACGTCCTTTTTCTTTGGCATACTTCCAATTTGTAAAAACACAGTTACATCATGAAGTGGACTGTACTGAGAAAGGCTGTGGACAAAACCAGGGGAAGTTATTCATTCATCGGCAGCAAGAGGACGTGGTAGACTCATACAATTCGCTTATAAATTTTAGATGCGTTGTTGTCTGTGTGGTGTTGTCCCATTATAGCTCCTCAGCTGGAGCACCTCCCCGCGGGGCCCACAGTAACTCCGTCACCAGTGACCAATACGAGTCCCTCGAGAAAAACACCCTTCACCTTCTCCCTCTTGTATAAATTTTAATTTTTTTTTCCACCACTGTTTACATCTTTTCTTGTCAAAATCTCGCGAGAGGCGGTAATTTGATATATTAGCTTTAAACAATACAAAGGTTGGCCTGACCCTAAGGTCCATCTTATGTCAAATAAAAATATTATTCGTATTCTTCTCGACTTCTACTTTATGGACAAGGCAGGTTTTCTTATCATGCCAGTTGTTCATATATCTTACCAATTTCCTTCTTCCTTTTTATTACTTTCTCTACTACGTATAGTAAGTAGGGGAACTATTGTATTACATTAAAAAATTTGATACCGAGATTTCACGGAAATGCATGTTTTGAGGACCTCTGAATATAAAAAAATCGGATGTGTTACACTCACATGACTTTCTCTACTCTTGTACAAACTATTTTTACAAACGCTTATTCTCCATATGCTTCATGTTATTCGAGATATCGAGATGTTAATCTTATTGCTAATTTTCTTGTAGATGCAAGGGGGAATTGGTAGGCTTTAAGCGATAGTCAAATATTTTAAGAGCTGGTTGCTATGTGGAGTATTCTATTCGCTTTGCATTACCAGGACAAAAAAATGAATAACGAATTTGAGAAAAAGTATAAGTATTGGAAAATTTAAGGGAATAACAAGCAATATCTCGACAATGGTCACTCAACAAAAAAAGTATATATCACATAAATTGTGTATTTTAACGCGATCTACATTTTTGTGTAGTAAAATTTTGTCTATCTCTTATGGTTTACCAGTTATGCAAAAGTCGTTCACAATGAAGAATACTTTTGGAGACATTCCCAGAAAATTCGAGATATACAGTTCATTTGTCATGAAAATATCTTAAATATATGATATTTTAATCAAAATCGTTAGAGCCATTTTTAAAAAAATTAAAATTTTCTAAAAATGTTCCATGTAAAGGGTAATCTGGGGTGGGGGATTTTCTTGAAATCCTTCGTGTCGCATCTCTGGAAGATACTGAACCAAAATATCAAGTTTGGTGTTTATCCGATTGTTCGTTTCTGAGTTGTGCTGTTCACAGACACACACTCACACACACACACACACAAACACGGACATGTTTCCAAAAATGCTTTTTTGGATTCAGGGGGTCTCAAAACACGTATTTCCGGTGAAATCTCGGTATCGAATTTTTGGGTAGAATACAACACTTCCCCTACTTACTATACGCAGTGGAGAAGTAAAAACCACTTTTAGAAAAAGGTACACATGTGTGTCTGTGAACAGTATAAATCAAAAACGAAAAGTCGGATAAATACCTAACTTGATATTTACGTTCAGTATCTTTCCAAAATGCGACATAACGATTTTCAAGAAAATTCCCTACCCTAGACTACGTTTTTCATGGAACATTTTTCGAAAATTGCGATTTTCTCAAAAATGGCACTAACGACGTTAATTAAAATATCATATATTTAAGATATTTTCATGACAAATATCTTGAATTTTCCGTAAATGTCCCCAAAATACCTCTTCTTTCTGATGGCTTTTGCATAACTGGTAAACCGTAAGAGATACACAAAGTTTTTCTACACAAAAAAATGTAGAGCTCGTTAAAACAAACAAATTATGTCCTATACATTTTTTTGCGCAGTGAACCATTTCTCAGATATATCTTGTTATTCGTTTGAATTTTCCAATAAACTTTTTATCAAATGGGAATTCGTTATTCGTTTTTATGTGCTGGACGTGCAAAGGGAATGCAATGCTCCACATAGCAACCAGCTTTTTAAAGATTTGACTATCGCTAGAAGCCTACCATATTCCCCTTGCACCTACAGGTAATTAGCTATAAGATAATTTCTGCAAATGTTTATCTCGATTAACATGAAGTAGTTGGAGAATAAGCATTTGTAAAAATAGTTTGTACAAGAGTAGAGAAAGTCTTGTGAGTGTAACACATGAGCTTTTTATGCTATTAATATCAATGTTGTGTCGAGCAAAACAAAAGTTATAATGAAATGGTTACAATGATATGTACAAACTATGCTGATGCAATAAAATGTCGCTCAAATCATCTAAACAAGTTCAAGCTATTCTTCAACGTTTAATTTGTGTTAATCACTTTCTTAGACCTTTTTCCTTTATGTGTTACAAATCGTTATGCATTTTAAGCTGAATACCACTAGCAATTTGCGTAATTTAGAAAAATGAGTTTAGGGTTTGTGAGCAGATAACAGTTCCTGCCACTAAAATGGCTGTTACTTAGAAACTAAGTTTAAATGTATAAATCTATGACTATTTGCGACTCAGTCAAGTAGAGTAGATTTTTATGTGTAGGTGCAGAGTACCTCAACCAATTAAAAATCCACACGGGATAAATACAGGAGGAAAACCGGTCGGGATTAATTTCTCTTGATTACTGGTTAGTATATTAACTATAAGCTTTTTCCTCGTTTTATCACATTTTGGACATTCTGAGAGTTTATGTTTGATGGTCAAGATCTTTTGGTACTGTTAGCATTCAGAGAGAAGTTGCTCGTTAAGTATGGCAGGTATAGGATATACAACTCGCGCACTCTATTGCGGCGACCACTCCCCTACAGGAGGTTGGGATGAAGTGAAGAAACCACACGAGGCTACAGCCAGAGGCAGATAGTCCACAGAGACCGCGGAAGTTGTAACATTTCCTGGCTCGAAGTCCCGTCCCACACTGGAGCTGCCCAAAGAGAGCGCTGAACGACTTGTCAAACAAGGCAGCCTTCTGTGTCCACGGAGAATATTTTTTCTTTGGAGCAAGCATCCGCGCCATCTGTCCGACACCGCCATACGCCACGAAACCTACAAGTACATCTAAAGCATGAGAAGGAAACGGAATGAGGGAAAGGAAATCGTGGTAGATGAGAAACCACCTCAGCATTCGCCTACCTATCAGGGAAAACCACAAAAAAATCAAGACCAGAGTGAACGGTGAACGAGAATTGAAACCGGGACAAAGTGCTATGTAGGATGGAAGGTAGCTGATGGCTTCTCGGGTTATAGAGTTTTTCTGTTAATTCGCTTTAAAATACTGGGAAGTTCTTCATACTTTAGTTCTCCTTTAAAATAGCAAAGGTGTGGCACATTCGCACTTATATTTTGTACAGTTTATTAGCTTAAAGGAGCGGGTAGGGTTCTTGTGATGGTAGTGTGTTAAATGCAAAGCTGGGCGATAGATAACAGTAGTCACCTCGGCTTACTAACAAAGACAAACTGCCCTATCATGTTACCGTTGCTAATGTCAATGACGCTTTCCTATACCACCCCAATCCACAAAACGTCCTAAGAGCCCAATGTGCAGAACAGTTGTCACATTTCCGTTTTTCTGTATATAAGAGCAGCTCCCAGCCACTACGTTTTTAGGATGTGTTTATCAGAAAGGACACCTCGCCACTGTTGATGTATTGTGACTACAGCCCCCCGGGAGGCAGGATGATGTGAAGCAGTTATAGAAGGCCGAAGGCAGATAGACTCACAGAGACGCGCAGAAGTCCATAGTATTTCCAGTTAGAACACCCGCATACCAGTAGAGGCAAAGACTCCCGAGAGAGGACGATGAAGTGACCCTAACGGGAGGGACAACGCACCCTGGCGTTCATGGGGAGATATCTTCCCAATGTGCAAGCAACAACGCCATCTGCCATAACGATATTCTTTCTCCCTTTTTTCTGCAAGGACCACAATGCTTGTTCTGAGGAAATAGAGTATAAATGTTGCAGTGTTATTATCACCAAATCGCTATTCTTGGCGGCAGTTACGCTCAAAAGACGATGCAGAAATAAAATTACCAAACCATTTCTGAGTTACTAACTGTAGGAAACGAGCCCATTGTGAAAATAAGCCTAAGAAGGGAGTTCTAGCATACAACTGAAGGCAAAGGAGACCGCCTGTCGCGGAGGAAAGTGCGCTAGTGATAACACAACGGCTTTATATGAGTGGCGTTCTTAAAGTTCTCAGACTGAAAAAGAAAGGGCAAGATTTATTAGAAGTGTTTCTGTTTTTTTTTCTGGAGGGGGGCCTTTGTTTTCAACAGCCACCTTATAAATCAATACTTCTAGCTCAACTTCTCAACTTTTAAAATATATCCTCATTAAAATATTTGTCCAACTGTGCAAAATAAGTGTCTGTCACAGCTTCAAACTCAACTTTTGATGTGAATCTTCGTACACCAAGTCATTTCTTCAGTTTGGAATCAAAGAATAATATCTAGGAGCCAAATCCGTGAATACAGCGGATGTGGAAGCACTTGGAAGTGAAGGCCATGAAGTTTTGCAGGAAATCAACATTTGCAGACCAGTGTGAAGGTGCATTATTGTGAAGAAAAAGAACTTTCTTTTTCGCAAGGTGTGGACTTTTAGCTTGAATAGCATTCTTCAATTGCTCCGGTAGGCGAGGAATACTCTCCTGTAATGGTTCATCCTCTCTGGTAGAGTCTAAAATTACCACACATGAGAATTCCAGGAAACCGTAGCCTTGATTATTCTTCAGATGGGACCTTTACACTTTCACCTGTTGCTACTCTTCTTTGGACTGCTCCTCATCTCTGGCACGTCGGAGAATCTCACTGGAATTGCGACTAAATAACTCTAAGCAATCTCGAGAAATGCCTATTCGAATGCATTTCTGGTATTTTGTTAAATGCGGCACCCATCGAGCGGAAATTTCTTATGTACCAAACTTCGTGTAAAATACAGTGGACAAAGTCTTTGCAATGCATCAACTCACTTATCTGCCATCGGCTATCACTGAGTGCGGCATTGTGTACTTTTGTCACAATCCCGATGGTCGGAGCGGCTTTCGGACCTCCTGAGCGCTCATCATCCTGAATGAATGTACAACCGCGCTTAAATTCAGCAGTCCATTTATCCACTTTGCAGAAAATGTTAATACTGGTTTGTTTACAGGATCGTCACAAACAAGTGACCACGCTTCTGTGTCTGAAACTTTACACGCACCATCTAAACTATCATAATAATTTGGCCATTTTCACAATATCTCTGAGTAAGGTCGGGAACTCTTACGACACACCTCGTACAGATGTGATAGAGAAGAGGTTATGCGTTCATTATGCGAAAAGTTAGTCAGTGTTTGAGTAGTTGTAAGTAGTGAGCAAGACCTGGAAACATACTCGGGTGTCTGATTGGATCTTGCTTTCTTGAGGAAAGAATTCACTTTTAAGCAAACTATCAGCACATCTTTATTTGCAGGATAAACCGATCCAAACCATGTGTATGCATTTCAAAATACTCGCATATATGCTTATGTCACTGCATATTCCTATGAATACCTAACTACACGATTTGGAGGGGGGCAATCAAATCTTATTAGAGTGCACCATGGTAGAAGAAAACATGTATGCTCTTTCATTTTTATTGATTCTTCCGTTATTTGAAATTCCCTATAATGAAGCCAAATGGTAGGTGTCATCTTTTGAAGTCGTCTCCAATATCTGCTTTGATTCTACTGCCAGTTGCTACAATGAGTGGCTATAAGATCTTTCTCTCAGGGTGTGCGTGAGCGTATTTTGAATGGATAACAACAGCTTAAATTGACTGAGAAACTTAATGTGATGAAGGGAGTTGCCAACCGTTTGATGATAAAAAAAATGAGATTGATTATGAATTGTAGCACTCGAATCCATAACAACTGAATTATTATACCTACTAACTTCTGTGGTATCAATTTTTGCGGTTTGAAATAACTGTTTCTGCGATAAAAAAATAGAAACATAAGTTTCCGTGAGTCCCTGAAATGCTCGCCGGAAAAACCTCTCGCAATAGCCGATAAGTCTTACTTACACAAGCGCGTCTCTATGAGATACACAAGTTAAAATTAAACAAATTTACACCCATTACTCACAAGAATCGTCTTCACACTATTAAGTCACATGATTTAAGTGAATAAGCCTCAAAAGAGTGTGTCTCTGATTTAGAATGCGTACCTTTTTCTTAACTTAAGCTCCGCCTACCTAGGCTACCCCTACCTATTTCCTCCTCAAGCCGCCCAGTCTTAAAAGCCCTTCGTATGCGTCTCTGATAATTTCACTTGGCGATACCTCCTCGAATCTAAGAATTTCATTTACGTTCTCTTTTAAAAACTTCTGTCTGCAAACATACTGAATTTATAACCATAACTGCATTCCAGGAATCTTTATACCTACTAACGCTTTCGCTATTACTTTTTCTTCGGAAAAATGTTTTCAACTCAACTTATTATATTATACATTGATTTAATTGACAGACATTATTTATTGTAATTATTTTTCTATCTTACTGTTACTTTTTTATTTAATTATTTACATCTTCCTGTCAATAATTATGGTATCAATAACAAGTAAATAACGCCTCTGCTCAAGAGTTCTCAAAGTACACTACGTGATCAAAAGTATCCGGACACCTGGCTGAAAATGACGTACAAGTTCGTGGCGCCCTCCATCGGTAATGCTGGAGATCAATATGGTGTTGGCCCACCCTTAGCCTTGATGATAGCGCTCACTCTCGCAGGCATACTTTCAATCAGGTGCTGGAAGGTTTCTTGGGGAATGACAGCCCATTCTTCACGGAGTGCGGAACTGAGGAGAGGTATCGAAGTAGGTCGGTGAGGTTTGGCACGAAGTCAGCGTTCCAAAACATCCCAAAGGTGTTCTAGAAGATCCAAGTCAGGACTCTGTTCAGGCCAGTCCATTACAGGGATGTTATTGTCGTGTAACCACTCCGCCAAAGTCCTTGCAGTATGAACAGGTGCTCGATCGTGTTGAAAGATGCAATCGCCATCCCCAAATTTCTCTTCAATAGGGGAAGCAAGAAGGTGCTTAAAATATCAATGTAGGTCTGCGCTGTGATCGTGCCACGCAAAACAACAAGGGGTGCAAGCCCCACCCGTCCAGGTAAAACACGACCACATCATAACACCACCACCTCCGAATTTCACTGTTGGCACTACACACGCTGGTAGATGACGTTCACCGGGAATTCGCCATACCCACATCCTGCCATTGGATCAACACATTGTGTACCGTGATTCGTCACAACGTTTTACCACTGTTCAATCGTGTAATGTTGACGTTCCTTACACCAAGCGAGGCGTCGTTTGGCATTTTCCTGCGTGATATGTGACTTATAAGTAGCCGCTCGACCATGGAATCAAAGGTTTCTCACCTCATGCCTAACTGTCATAGTACTTGGAATGGATCTTGATGCAGTTTGGAATTCCTGTGTGATGGTCTGGATAGATGTCTGCCTATTACTCTTTATGACCCTCTTCAACTCTCGGCGGTCTCTGTCAGTCAACAGACGAGGTAGGCCTGTACGCTTTTGTGCTGTACATGTCCCTTCACGTTTCCACTTCACTATCACATCAGAAACAGTGGACCTAGGGATGTTTAGGAGTGTAGAAATTATCGCGTACAGAGTTCTGACAAAAGTGACACCCAATTACCTGACCACTAATGACTACTGAGGTCGAGGATAATGAGTACCAGGCAGTAGGTAGCACCACAATGCACGTAAGATGAAAAACGTACGTTTGTGGGGGTGTCCGGATACTTTTGATCACATAGTGTATATTTATTTCTAAAATTTCTGTATGTTCAAAGACAGCCCAATGCCAATTAATCACCAGGATAGTGATATTATTATGATTATGATTATTATGATTATGATTATTATTATACAGTATTACATGTTCAGAAGATTTCTCTTCAGCACGGCCAAGCTTTTTTTTTTCTGTGAAGTCGCTTCTTCTACACCCAGGCTTTGGGATAAACAAAAAAAGGAAAGGCTCTTTTGCTGTGGACGCAGAAGTTTTCAAACTTAATGACGCTAAAAGCTTGGGGGGTTGGGGGCCAGGAAAGGGTTAAAAACGGCACACAAAACGGGCAGAGTGGCTTGCTGTCTTTTCGATGGCATTAACTGAACACAGGTCCGGGAGTTGGTTTTAAAACAGAATGGTTAAGCAAGCCAAGTTGGTCTCTCAACCTTTGGCTGTTTATCTGTTGCTCTTCTAGATCCGGCCACCCAAAGAGTGATTGTTTGCTGGCCGCGTGTATTATTCAGATGAGGAACAGTCAGGAAGAGAGTTAGTTGCTAGAGGGGAAACAGAAAAAGGTGGATTGGTACTCCCGAAGGGAATTCCCTCGATACTTGGTAAACAACTGACTGCGTGTACTTTTAAATTGACTAACGCAGCTGCGTTTTTAAGGTCCGATGAAAAGTAAAGCTGGTGATGAAAGAGTAATGTACATTCTTAGATCCATATTAATTAAGTGAAAGTCATACCACAGCATGTGGAAATGGAAGTCTCTTGTTCTGAAAACCAGACGATAATATTTGCAAATCTCGCAGAGAAGAATAATTAGGCCTCAAAACTTGTACTATTTTATTACTAATTATCGAATTCACTTTCAAATCCTTCTGCCAGTATTAATATTTAAAATGCCTTATTCCAAAAATAAAGGAGGCAAAGAAAGTACTCATAGATTCAAACTATGTAATAATAACTATCAAAACACTCCAAAGAACATTTAAAGTTCTTTATATAAACGTTACGCGCGCGCATGTATATATATATATATATATATATATGTGTGTGTGTGTGTGTGTGTGTGTGCGAAGAGGGAAAATATGAGGCAGTATTTTTAACACTTAAAATGATTTTAGACAAATTATATAATATGTAAATGCAATAACAGTCCGCCTTGAAGCAATATGTGTATGTAATAATTTGTAAAATGTATGTAACAGTAATTGCATATGGTTATATTATTGTAAACATGTTTAATTATGTTATGTGAATGCATTACGTAATTTAATAATGTAGGAACTGTGAGAATAATAAGTTAAACTTGCTAACAATGAGGTAATAATGAGGTAACCTTGAAGCAATAATGAATTTTAAAGTTTAAATGCTAATAGTCATAAATTTTGACACAGTTTAAAAAAAATAGCCAATCAACAACCAGAAAAAGCTTTAGTTAAATGAAGGTATTCTATTGGAGTAGGATTAGGCAATCAGAGACTTAAAATACATAAATTTACAAGTTTAGACGGTTGAAATCAATTCAGTTGCCTCCAAATAGTGCTCATAACCAGACGTGTTGCTTCTAGACAGTGCTCATAACCAGACGCGAGATGTGTCCTCGAGAAATTAATTACGTATTCGTGTGAGACGAAAATAGTACACGTGTTAAAAAGTGCAAGTATTAAATAAAGGAATCTCACAGCTCTCTATATCAGTGAAGTGCTATTTAATTTGTGTCAAGGATTAATAAAAGGAGTGAAGTAAAATTATAATCTGTGTATGCCTACATTCTTGTCGCATCACGCCCTGCTAAGAAATCCATGTCTCTAAATACTGACGTAGCCCAGGCAAACATAAATATATAATATTTAAAGAAACAGTTAAATTACAAAGCTAATATTTTTAAACTTGGGGCAAAGGCCACCTGAAAGTACATTTGGGGCGAAGGCTTCCGGAAACTATTTATCAACGTGCGGTTGCAACTACTTCAAGTGTTCGGCTCCCCAACAGTTGAAATATAATACAGTATTATACAGAAATATAATCTACAAACTGTCCTTCAATACGTAACAAACCACCTACTTCAAATTGGCGTCCATACGTGGGGCTTATAAATAACAACGTAAATAAATATAAGTACTTCAAATAAAAACACCTGATGTGAACTTTCACATGATATACATGAGTTAAGTATTACAATTCATATAAAAAGCTATTTCTCTATTCACATTACGTTATTCGCTGTATATTTTGATCTGAGGATGTTTTCAAGTTAAGCAAAACGTGCTTAATTTGTTATAATATATTTAGTCATGGTCTAAGAGCTCTTGAAATATAAAGAAAAAAGATGAATTGCAAACTTTGAAACACGTCCGTTAGATTACATAATTGAGAAAAAGTAAACATGTAATATTTCTAGGACATTTGAAAACGACAAAAACACAAATTCTGCACTTTAATGAACTCTACGTTTCCCCTTCAATAAGATTTCGTCTATATTCATTATTTCTCAGTTCTGTTCACAGGAAATATAATATTACATTTTATTTGTCATGCAAATATCTCAAACATAGTTTTTAATGAAAATTAATTTGTTTTGAGAAATTGAAAAAGGATGAATAGTTTTCCACGCAAGGGGAATTTGCGATGGAGAAATTTTCTTTAATATCTTTGTCTGGCATGTTTATACGGTCTGACTCAGTATTTAACCCATCTAGGTTGAATTATACTTTAATGTTTGTCTTTCACTCGCTCTCTCGCTCTCTCTCTCATGCACAACCTTTTAAAAAAATCTTCTTTTTTTTTGGTAGGGAGGACCGTTATTCTCAAAATTATTATGTTGGTGAAATTTCAATATCTAAATTTTGGGTATAATGCTTAAAACTAATACTTTCTCTACCAGGTATGCATAAGTGCTAGAGAAAGTAAAAAGAATGTCAAAATCATACAATGAATTACTCCTTGATAAGAATGTTCAGGGAAATTTGATGATACGAGTATGAACATCCCTCCAATAATACAATTTTAAACGATCTTAGACCTTCCCATTTACCCTTGGGCAGTATGTCGTTAAAATCTGTCATGTACGCAATGACTTGTCAGATATATTATGATATTTACGTTCAATGATAACATATTTTAATTGGTGAATATGAGTTTGGAAACCCCACGAAATCATCATCTAAGAACTTTAAAAAATTGCATATTTTGTTTCCGTACCAAAGATAAATGATTTTCATTTATGAAAGAATTATCAAAATCGGGAGAGGTTTTCGAAAACACACACACACACACACATACACGCGCGCGCATATTCTCTTTCTTTATACTAGAATATACTTAGATTAATAGAATTCACTGCAATAAAAGGAGAAGCAGTCTTAATATTCTAGGCTCATTTACGAATACAATAATACTAGAAAAAATAATAACGAGGTTGTGTAACTTTATGGCATTTGGGCCGGTATGACAGAGAAATGAAATATTTTCTCCAGGGTTACCAGTAATACGACAACTACTCTGTCATGGCACTAGGTTCCTGAATCTGTAAGAACCCGCATTTGGTTGAATTTGGCACTTGGACGCTTTTGCATACGTCACCATTGCTTTACCATTAATACAGTTGCTTCGTGGGTGCCCTTACTTTGTAGATGCAAGTTTTACAGTTTAACAGTCACGTTCACATAGAATATAGTTTTAATTTTATAAAATATATTTATGAGCTGCAAAACCCCAAATATGTTTAAAGCCAAAATAAATAAAGAGTAAAAATTTAATAATTTTTCTCTACCACCCATCTAATATGTGAAGAAACTATTGTATTCAACCCGAAATTCGACATCGGTATTTCACAAGAATTTATGTTCTGAGGCCCCCCAATTAAATAAAGAGCGTTTTCAGAGAAAAACGTCTGATAAATGCCGGGCGTGGTATTTAACTTCAGTATCTTCCAGAAGTACGACACAAACATTTTGACGCAGCCACGCTACGTCCCCCAACCACTGAAGCAAAGATGACGCAGACACGCTACGTCCTCCAACAATGAAGCAATACCTTTGCGTCACGATTGCTGCTTTTCTCCTGCTAGTTTTTTTATACTTTGCCACGGCTGCTTGAGCATGAGATCTTAATCACTGGGTATGCGTGAGGTATGTACATAGGAACACGAACGCTTTCTTGGAACACTTTTATTCACCATTAAAATAAGACTTAAGATTTGCCGATCACTTTTAAATTCTTACGATGTTACTGTGTCTTTTCCAAAATCGAAGATTATCAATTACAGCTGACGTTCGATCCTCTTGCAAGTTCACACCCAGAGAATATTGTTCCGCAACCCAAGAGGGCCCCAACGAGAGTGTGTCCTCACCACACGAGCGTCCCAGCGAGAATGTTCTCACCACACGCGCGATACAAGGAAAAACCTCCTAACTTCCCCTCTCACCCCTTAAACATTTCGCACCAGACTGAGCGTCATGAAGCTTCTAGTGACCTTCACCTCCTGGCCAGTGCAACTGCACCCATTAATTCCAAGGGAAACTGGCTTCATCGGATTTACCCCTTATATGTGAGGCTGGTCCCTAATTAGCTGTCTGGCCTTTCTGTCGCTTTTAAAAGTCAACAATTTTCCCATTGCTTCTCCTTTTAATACATGTACGGATTTTAAATATTTTATTATTTATTTTATTTCGCTATCCTTCCCATATTATTATGATAATTATTGACTTTATAATTTCGGCTTCAATTTTCATAAAACTCTCTTTACCCCAAATTACAGCTAACATGGAAGTAGTTTTGTTACTTGTCTCAAAAATTGCTTTAACTATTTTAATTAAAACATCATAATCGAGAACATAACGTATTTACTTCATTAATAAGTGTGTATTTTGAATTTACCGTGAGCATCCTGCGAAGTCCTCTTCGTTCTGAACGAATTTTGTTATTCTTCTTCTACCTTCAAGGATTAGGAGTGATATCACCTGTTCCGGTCTCTATTATCAAACCACCTCTTGCGAGGTTTACCTAAATCTTTTTTCCCTATTGGTTGGAAATTTATTATTTTCTTCGGTAATCTATTGTCTGTCATTCTGTCGATTGATATTTCCATCAATCTTGTAGTTAACTGAGAAGATACTCAAATCCCATCTTATTGTTAAATTTCTTATTTTTTGTTAATTGTTTTATTACTAGTTAACCATAAGAGATTGACAAAAGCTGCAAATACGCAATATATCTAAAATAAAGATACAAACGTTCGTAGCTGCTGGTATGATTTATCCAATGCTTTTATATTTTTTGAAGTGCTAAGGCACCATTCGTTTGTTTCTCATTATGGCATGAAAGGCTATGGGCCTCCTGTATCCTCTCGTATCTACAGTGAAATTTGTAATGAAACCTTTTCTGCAAACGTTTATCTCAATTAATATAAAGTTGATCGAAAAACAAGCTTTTGTAAGAATAGTTTGCAGAAGATATATGAAAGGGGAGTGTGTAGATAGTCATGTGAATATATAACAAGATTTATTTTCTTTTAGAAGTAGCTTAATATAAACGTGTCAGAAATTTGAAATATACAGAGTGAACTAGACTACGCCTAATAGAAAAATTCACTTTCACCCGAATTCATCAACCAGTCATACTCGGAAGTGGGGTCAGTGGCATAGCACTTTGAAATTTCAAATGAAAGTGGGGCTCGAATAGGGCACCATTAGAATAGATCTGTTCGAAACAAACAACTTTCGTAGGAAACACTTTTATTATTTCATACTCTTACAAGAAGAAAAGCATACGAAAATTCAAAGCAACCCAACCCCAAATATGTAGACAGCAATTTCATTAATGTACTATTCCTATTGAGAAATGTTACAAAAAGAAAATTACAATTAATGTTGGCAAATAAAGCTCTGATGGCCTTTACAATACAATGACACCGGAGTGTTTCGTTCTCTTTATTTTTGTGGCTAATAAATAAGCAAACAAGTTAACGTGATTAAAAATGCCTTACTTCTACTACAAATAGTGACGGTTTTCACAAATGAGTAAGGTTTCGATATGTTGATGGCAGCGGTTGAATGTATAGATTTCTAGGCAGCCGAGAATGTACTGAGTGGCTAGTATACATGCCGAGCAGTAGGTTGGGTGGTTCACTTATGCAGCAGCTGTATGTCCCGGAAGTGAGTATTACAGCGCAGATGCAACACGTAGCTTCCTAGCGGGCATATGCTGAAAATATGTTGACTAGCGCCACAGTACAGAAAATTCGCGAGCACAGCTTTCTTGTTAGGCTACTAGAGTACTGTCTTTCCTTCATTTGGAACAGCGACTGCAGAATTATGGTCAACTACACGCTTCAAATCGGCCATTACACGTACGCCTCAAGGATCCCTTGGGAAATGCCGTAAGAGGAAAGCTAGCCACCAGGAACGCTGAGAGATTGCCTCAAAATGCCCTTCAGGCATCTTGCTGCTCGCGTACAAGCAACTGGACAACTGCAGCCTAGTCAAATCAAAAATAGACGTACGCTTTTCTCCTTGAAATAGTATGAATTAATAGAAACGTTACCTACGAAAGTTATTTGATTAATAGTAAGCTCTATTTGACCCCATTCACATTTGCAATTTTAAAGTGATACACCACTGATCCCACTTCCGGTTGTGCCTGAATGACGAAATCCAGCTCAAGTGAAAGTTCAAATGTGCTTTAGTCACAAACATTTTTTATTGAAAATTATATTGCCATATTTTCTAAAACAAATGTCTGTTTCGGGTGCTCTGGTTCACTCTGTATATTAGTGGAAATAGAATTTTTAGCTGTGTATTGCCTTAAAACCTGCTGCAACAATTTCGCAGCAAACTCTGCATAGAGATAATCGCAGACATGCACATGTAGTAGATAATTCAATTAAAACGCAGCTGTAGTAAACCTCGCTTTTTCTCCCTTTCTCCCTTATCTTCATCTACTCCTTTACACATTATCCGGTGAAAGCCTCGTATGTTTTTCTCGTTCCCCTTTTTGCAAGATGTGGACTGCAAAGCTTTGGTTGCGTAATGGCACGGAGGGACGGGCAGTTCCGGGGCATACGATTTTTCCGCTTTTGCCTCCAAGGCTCTTTCTTGGATCCCCTCCCCGGCTATGGTTCGTGGACTTTTAAACGTTTTAGAGAGACCTGCTCTCGGTAAATGGAATTTTAAATGTAGTGTGTGCGACGACAAACGGTGGCAGGTTTTCGAGTTAATTCCATGCAGCTGTTAACATGCTGGCGGCCATTATACGGTCAGGAGAATCTTGTTCTTATTATACGTTCTTACTCTCGGCTGCAAGGCATCATTTCATTTAATATACTTGATGAGCTAGGTCTAGTGTACTGGTTTTAGAATACGAACTGAGCAAATGATCCAAAACGTGTAATTCTGGAAGGAGATACTGATCTTAATGCCCTAGAGCAGAGATTCTTAAAGTTTCTGTCCTTTTTTGGCGGCAATTACAATGGATAAACCGTAAGAAATATTTGGTCAGAAGAGTTGCCTTAAAATTTTAATTTAACTTACTGGTATTATTAAATTCTGTTCTAAAGACGTTTCATAAATTCCAAATTCCGGATTTTACTTTACAAAATACTTCTTCACCCCATATTCATACATCACTGAAAGAAACATAGTTAATTTTTGTGTCAGCAAATGAAGATTACAACTTTTGGAGAAAAAGTGACTATGTTTATGTCCATAATTACGTTCGCTTCCTTTTCCTCTATTTTATCTCAGTTCTTTGACTCAAAAAGGTGCTTCAAAGCTGCTTTAACTTCACTATAGGTAAAAGAAAATAGAATCTGCTCGTTAAAAATAACATTATACTAAACAGAAGAAAAGAAAGAAAACTGTCCAAAGTTGGCACTTAAAGGCTGCAAAATATTCTAGCTTCCAGTGCCAGTATACTTGAAGTTAGCTTTCCTGTAATATTCTATGGAAAATTCGAAATCTATGTACTTCATGAATTTTGTTCAAACAGGCTTATAATAATATCCAACTCGTAGATTAGTATGGAAAAATGTATACTGACGTGCTTAAAATATGACCCATAATGGAACCAAATTTTTTATGTTGGTACTCACAAAATCAGCCCCCCACATATGTAAAGGTACATATCACGGAGGGCCCCGGAACCCGGACAGAGCACCGGAAGCAGGCCAGTCGGCCCATTGTGCTTCCGTGACCCCTAGGAAGAAGAGATGAGGGGAGAGACCCGAAAGACGACCAGATCCGGATGCCTACGGGGCAAGCATGGACGGGGTCCCTAACGTTTCCAGATAGAATGCATCCGACGCCGCGCGGTCCGTGCCCACAAGCCACCAACCTCCCAGAAGCGGAGCCCAATGCTGAGGAGAGACCTAATTGAGCGGTACCGCAGCGACGCCAGGGAAGAAACCTTTACAGAGCGCAAGCCACCGCCCAGCCGCAACCCGCCGTACACCGTCGCGTGGTCCTACAACCCTAAAACAGATGACAAGGAAGATGAAGGTACAGGAAATGAGAGAAAGGAGAGTCGCAGTAGAAGATGAACCACCCCAGTATTTGTCTGGCGACCCGGGGAAACCACGAAAAACCCATGGCCAGAGTGGACAGTCGCCGGGACCTCCCGAATGCGGGCCTGAGCCATTCCCCTCGGTGATTGGCAGGGTACTTTACTTCCACGAAGTACGGTCGAACTGCCGAAGGGTAACATTACAATTTTATTTATATATTTATAATTTTCATATTAAATTTACCTTGTATTTTCACGCTGCACTACCATTTTCTTATTGCCGTTTAGTAGCGGTAATACATAGTTTTAACCTTTGTGTCCATGTTGCTGATGAAAGCTCTCATATATTATGTAAATGTTGTAGCTGACGTTCAGTTTAACCACACATACAAATAATTCTTTACCCCTTCCTCTAAAAGCGGAATTTATTTGTAATTGGTTTAGCGTTTCCTCGTGTGCTAATCTTAGCGAAACTCTTTTATAGAGGGGCATCCGAATCACTCCTTCATTCCGCATAGATTATACACATCGTTCATTGTATGATTTTATGCTCCTGAATCGTTTCTCAGAGCAGTCACATAGAGGACTGATACCGGCTGGGTGGAGTCAGAAGCTGGATACCTGAAGGTAGAACCCTTATGTAGGGAAGTTCACTATGGCGTTCTAGGGAAATAGGCTACTTTTAATGTACGCCAGTGCACCTAATTCTGAAGGCGAAATAGGTATAGGAAACGAGTATAAAAAACCTTAGTAGCAAAAAGTGGACAACGATTTGTTTTCTTAATAGAGTCATATACTGATAATAATAATAATAATAATAATAATAATAATAATAATAATAATAACGTCAGATAAATATTTTGTAGTTTCTGGAGTAACGTATTGTTAGGTAAAGTTAATCTCAATGTGCAAACACAAAAATAATTGGCTGGCTCCGTAGCTCAATCGGTAGAGCTCCTGCCTGCTGAGCGAGGGGTCACGCGTTCGATTGTCGAATGGGGGTGGGAATTTTCTCTAGCTAAGATTATTCCCTACTCAGCGTCTGGAAGAATGGATGAGTGTGTACGTGTGTGTGTGAGCTACTGAATAAAACCCAGAGTTTACCAGAAATCCAACGATAAGCGAATACAATTTAACACCACTGCCTATTGGCGATATGTTCCAAAAGAAATGCCGCCGATATGGCCATTGTAGTTAAAGGGGGGTATAAATGGAACAAAAAAATCTGTTTCTCTGACTAGACAATCTTAATGTTATTGCAAATTCTTTGAGCAAACTGTGTTAATACCATATAGTATTATAGGCGATTTCGCGACTGGGGTTCCTCGGCAGGAGCGTGAGGCAGTATTTTTAACATTTAAATGATTTCAGTCTAATTATATAATATATAAATTCAATAACAGCCCGCCTTAAAGCAATATGTGTATGTAACAATGTATAAAAAGTGTATATTTACAGTAATTGTATATGTTTATATTACTGTATACATGTGAAATAATGGTATGTGAATGTATTACGTAATTTAATAATGTAGAAGCTGTGAGAATAATAGGTCAAAAGTTGCTAACAATGAGGTAACCTTGAGGCAATAATGAATTAGAAGGTTTAATAATGCTACTAGTCATTATTGGAACAACAATAATGTCATTTTTGAGACAGTTTATAAATAGCCAATGAACAACAAGAAAAAATCTTAAGTTAAATGAAGGTATTCTATTGGACTAGGATTAGGCAATCAGAAACTGAAATATAGCAAAATTTACAAATTCAGAGTTAGCTGGTTGTAGACAGTGTTCTTAACCGGACGCAAGATGCGTCCTCGAGAAATTTAATACGCATTCGTGTTAGACGAAAATAGTTTTACGTGTTAAAAAGTACAAGTAATTAATAAAACAAATCTCACAGCTCTCTATATCAGTGAAGTGTTATTTATGTAGTGTCAAGCATTAATAAATGGAGTGAAGAAAACTTAAAATCTGTGTACGACTACATTCTTCCGTCGCACCACTCCCTCTTAAGACATTCATGTCTCTAAAAAACATATATATATATAAATACTGACGCAGCCGAGGCAAACATAAATATATAATATTTAAAGAAACAGTCAAAATTACAAAGTTAATACTTTTTAAACATTCGGAGCAAAGGCCACCGGAAAGTACATCTGGGGCGAAGGCAACCGCAAACTTTTTACCATACGTGCGGTTGCAACCACTTCAAGTTCGGCTCCCCAACAGTCGAAATATAATACATCTTCAAACTTGCTTTCCATACGCAGCAGCAACAAAACTACTTCAGGCGACATTCCTTGTGATGGTGTGACACTACAACGTACCTCCGCCTACCAAGGTAGTTCTACAGATTGGTAGATTGGTTCGTATGCGAATGAATTAGCCTTGTTGTATTCCGATAGTCGCAGTTTTATGTTTTTAATGTGCTTCTGTATTATCAGAACCTAGTCTGCTTGGAATGTAAGTTTTGATTTCTTATTTTAAATTCCTTTCCTTATTTTTCAATTTCTTTTAAGGCTTCGTTCCTGGGCACTTCCAAACCAAATGAGTTAAACAGCGCCTTTGAGGTTTTGTTTCAACTGTGATGATAATAACAGTTTAGCACGATTTTTTTTACTCTATTTAGTTTACGTCGCTTTAACTCCTTGGTCATAAGTCGACGATCTGTTGATGGATACTCTTAGAACGATATGTGATGGACAGTTAACCTTCTAGGTCTCATCCCTGTAACCACTCGCTCCATCACGTGTCACAGAGACCCTAGGCTATAGCTACCGGATCTTCTGCTTCGTGCCGTGCAGATGGCATTAAGGTGCCGTCCAGTCCCAACTGCCGCTCCCATATAGAAAGGCGGATAGTTAGCTTTCTAAGTCTCATCCCTGTAACCAATTGCTTCGTGTCGTGCAGAAAACGCCGCCCTCACACAGAAAGGCTTCTAGGTTTCATCCCTGGAAATGCCATCTTGTTTCGTCACGTGCCCACAGAGACCCCAGCGCATGGCAGCTGGATCTTCTGTTTCGTGCCTTGCAGATGGCGTTAGGGTGCCGTCCAGTCTAGCTGCTTACATTGTCTGTGGATAGATGGCATAGCATTTACTATTGTTTTAGACTTAAGGTGGAACTTTGGGTCGTGGTATTAAATATCCAATCCGGTATTTACCTTGGCGACTGAGGAAAACCACGAAAAAATCTCAGACAGATTGGCCGGCCCACGGGATTTGAACCCGGGACCTCCCGAATGCGTGCTGCAGATGTTACCTGAGGCATCCCGCGGCGGTTACCACGATCTTGTTTTACACTGATGTTTACTAAACTTTATTAATGTAATGTGTTTCTAACGTAGCACGTGCTTGTTGGATTTATATTTTCCCCTGCGCCATTTTGGCATTTGAACTGGCAGTCTCCTGATTTGTTTGACTGTTGGTGCATAGAGAACAGTGACTGCCTAGACCCTGTATATTGTAGGTTTGAGAGCTTTACATAATTGTTTGTTGTTTTTTTTTGTGTGAGATTGTGAACTAAACTTCTAGAGCCGATCAGTATTTTATTACGCTTCTTGCTGTTATAAACAAATTTTAAGTAGGTATAGCGGACGGTTATGGCGGCGCAAACTGGATCAAAAACGTTCTGTTAAATCTTATAATGAGGTTGACCTGGGGTATCCCCATCTCCGTTTGAAAAACTTCCGTGTCATGTTCAGTACTCAAACCTACTTTACCTACACAGGATACTTATGAACAATTACTAGAACTCAAAAGTATTTTCGTTTAAGCACTACCTTGCGTTAAATTCATCTAATTCTTCTGTCATCAATTTTCAATTTGACGAGATCATTGTGAAACTAATCCTTCATCACCGTTATAAGCGAATGAGATGGCTCCGTGGTAACGTGTGGGGCGCACATTTGGGAGGTCCACGGTCCAAACCCCGCCAAGACCATCCTCACTGACTTAGCTGACAAATACAGTTGCCCTAAGCTTAGGGGCCTGGAACGGTTCCTTCCTAAAATTCATTTCCAAAATATCACTCAAATACATGTATTTTTTTAGTTTAGTAATAGGTTTTGAGTGGCGCAAAACTGCTGGGGTCTTGCTGCATATTTATTTACATCCTGGTACAAAAATGATACAAACTTTGAACCATAAGATTGAGGAAAGGAACAAAAATGAAACATACAAAACTATGCAGTCTAATTCAATACACAGTGGTAGCAAAATGTTTAATGATGCGTGAAAACACTGTGTTATTAAATTCCATCCAGCTCAGAAGCTTCTTACGGAAAATCTCCAAAGTCAACAGGCACAGATCTGACAAGTCCACCAAACTTCGGCGGGCAATCCAAGGATTTTTTGTCATCAACACTTCCACCAGTCTTTCCTGGAGGCTCACCATACTTGACCAGTCCATAGCCTTGATTGATTTTACACAACCTATATATTTTACTGCAGCTCTCCTGGTTGAATGGCCGGATACCCTCATTACACAACAAACAACAAGTTTTGCTACCCAGCTGCAGCCTCGTCTGCTTCTCTCTTTTATGGTGGTTTTTCTCACTTCTCTCTCTCTCTCTTTTGGTGTTTACGTTTCGTCCACATTGTATCTTTCCAGGCGATTACGAGCAAGATATGCTTCAAGTCTCCTCGTTTGGCATATTCTTCAAATCAAAATTCCAACTTCTCTACTTTGGAAAACACTTCCATTTCATTCCGTAAAACTTACCGTTCTCCACCAAATAGGATCCAGGCAGTGCTTGGTCATCATCTAGCTTGACACCAAGGTTATTCTCTTTGCTGTACGCCACTAGCTTCATTGTTGCCGGAGTATCTGCATTCAGAAGTTCTAATTTACCCTTCAAATCAGCGACTGTCAAACTTTTCCGAAAACGGTTGTCCACACTCAAAGGATGAACAACGTTGCAGTTATAAGGGCAGGGCTGTTGACCCTAACCAAACCCCAAAACCTAGAGGACTGATGGCTCGGGGCCCCGGGAACGCCAAACCCGTACTTAGCGAAGTAAGCCCCAGGGGACAAATACGTATATCGTCAGTGTCCACCGCCTGTGATGCTGAATTTACTAAGAACGGGCGTTAAACATTACTAAAAATCACCGTTATGTTTCCTGCTACTTGCTGTTAAATATGCTATATCACTTGTGCATAATTACCGCGGAGCTATAGGATCACTACACTCTCTAGACCAGCCTATGAGGATAAGGGACGCGGAAGGGAGGGAGAGGAGCGCATTGTTATAAACAGTTACATATCAGATGTTACTGCAGTAGACTAGCTACAATTACACTTACAGTTAGGCCTTCAGGTTTAACGCGCTACTCGCACCATAATTGGTATTATGAATTATGTTACGAAAAGCATACACAAGCCCGCCTAACGCACGGCAAACAACCTGGCGTGCTACACGGCTACTACTGTTACCTTGGCTGCGTGGTCTCCTCAGGTAGTTAGAAACTCCCACGCAGCAAAGCGACTTACAACAATAACGCGACTCAAATCGCCGGAGCGGCTGGAGATGAAAGCTTACGCATGAGGTTCCCTGCAGTGGAGGCGTAATAAAACTGCAACGGTTCGCTTACCATACCTATGCCATGGAGATAGTTGCTGGGCGGTAAATGTGTAAATTATAGGAGAAAGTGCACAGTAAAAATCTGGTTACTGTTCAGGAAACAACAGCATTATTAAACAGATAATAACTGAATGGCTCTTTTAGCGTCCAGGGATGTTCATGTTACGATCTGTATATTAACAACAGTTGTGGAAATAAAATCATGATTATGGACTATACTCAAACAGAAAAGTTGCTGTTATTGATCTAATGCGCAGGGTTTTGATTCATCAATTTTTCCCTTGTTAGCCAATATAAATTGTGTATCTTCCCATCTGGTACAGCTTTCCTCAATTCTGGGCATTCTAGTAGGTGTTCTTCATTTAAAATCTTGTCATTGCATTGCAAGGTTTACATGCTTTGTCATTCATAAAACAAATCTATGTAGATGCTCCGCCAGACAGTCATGTCTAGTGGCTAATCTGAAGTGAGCAATGGTTTCTTTCCTGTTGGCATTTTTTATTCTTTGTACTATTTCTTTTATATTGGAGTAATTTTTGTTAGTAATTTCCTCTTGAATATTATACTGGTATTTTTTCTCTATATTAATTTTGACATTTTTTAGTTTCATATCTATCCGCAAGAACTTTATAGATTTTGAATATAACACTGCAATCTTTTGGACAGAAAGTCTGCTGTCTCGTTACCATTCACTCCCACTGGTGCTGGTATCCACAGTAATATTATCTGTTGAAGTTTTGTTTGGAGTAATCTATAATAAGATCTCACATCCAGGATTCATCTGAACTATCCTATCGTTCTGTTGCTTGAATGGCAGAAACTGAGTCTGTGAGAACAACTACTATATTTTCTTTTATATCAGTCCTGTAGTATATCTGTTCTAATGCTAGTTGTATTGCAACAACTTCACCATCAAAATTTGTGGATTGTCTGGGCAATGTAAAATAATGTGAAAAGTATTTACAGTATATACCACCTCCTACATTATTTCTCAGTTTATCTGCAGAACCATTTGTATAAATTCTAGGCCACTCTGTTTCCAGGAATTGATTATGTAGATGTTCAAGTGTAGCAATTCTGCATACGTCTGGTGAGTCCTCTTGTTTATTTAGTTGTTCTATCAGCTCTTTATTTGTTACTATCTTGATAAAATCCATTGGATTAGTTCTAGGAGGATGAGGAGTGCATTTTTCTGATAAATTTAGGTAATTATAATTCTTCTCTAAAAATGATTTGTTTGTAATCTGTGCTTTTAGCTTGTATTCTCTAGGTAGTTGCTGAAACAAAAAAGTAAACAAATAATTTTTGTGGTTGTAGTAGTAGTAAGAGCCGTTTGAGTGGCGCAAAACTGCTGTAGTCATCAGCGCCACATGAATTTCTGTGTGTCACTATACTCCGAAATAAAGTCTTCAAAGTATGCAGTGTCTGTACCTATAATTTAATTTGCTACTAGTGTAAAATGACAAAATACAGTAAGACACACAGAAAAATGCACAAATAATAAAACAGGATAAAGAAATATTTTGCTCTACAATTTTCATGCGTATTTTCTCTCAACAGCAGATATACTTTCGTGCAAAAAAAATACTGATATGGGAGCATGGCTTCTTATTTGGTATCGAAAAGTCGCACAGCCCTTGTCTCTTGCATTGCCAAACTAACTTTCCTCCGGTCTCGAACAAGTAATGCTATAAGATGACAGGGATTGGGAAATAAAACAACTACAGGAATTTTGTTAGAAGATAGGCGTTGGATGAAAATTATATTTGACAGTTGGGCTTCTCATCAAAATATTATTTAATCATTCCGCCAATTATTTCACCTGCACTATCTAGGTTTCCAGAATTTGAAAGGCTGTAGGGAAGGGGACAGCTTGAGGAAATCAAAAATACTATAGTCGAAAATATTTCAGACCCATTTCCAGGGCATTTTACATTCGTTATTAGGAACAATCAACCACAAGAAAAAGTTTCAAACCTTAGAATCCTGCATCTTCCCAGTGATCCTCTATGGATATCAAACGTGGGCTCTATCAAGCTTGCAACAATATGCAAACATGCCAGAGAGAGATACTGGGAGTCACAATGAAAGAAAAAATTTCTAACACCAACCTGAAAAGAATGACCAACACATCTGGAGAACGAGCAATAATGAAAAAGTGGAAGTGGGGAGATCACGTGATAAGAGCGGATCAATCAATGTAAGAACGTGTGTTAATCATCAAAAAAGGAAAAAGAAAGACATTGATACTTTACAGCACCACCAGTTATACAGGGGTATTCAAAAACAAAGAGTAGAATTTAATTATTTATTTCCAATGAACGAAAATTGAAAGAGACACATAGAATATATCACTGGATAGAAGAAAGTTAACTTTTGTATTATACATTCAATATGAGCCCCATTTGTTATATGAGGACGACAAGGGCTTTCCCCTTTGCATATGCAATGACCTACGAATTTCTTGTAAGAATAATTAAATCTGTTTATGACGAGGCGGCTCTTTATTTCACTGCAGCATATATTTCGGGGTAAGTTCAAAAATGTTTTCATTCCTTGCATAATGCAGCACAAAAACGATTATTTCTGTGGCATCGCCATTTTCTCGTAAACAAACCACAGCGCCACTATAGGCATTGAATGGAGCTAGTGGGTTGAGGCTTAAAACTTTGAAGTTTCCTCTATCCAGTGATGTATCGCATGTGTCATTATTTATTGTCGTTCATTAGAAATTAATATTTAAAATCTGAACCTTCTTTTTGAATATCCTTGTATTAAATGACCACTTACAATGGGGGCTGCAAAGCATCTGACTTAGACTCTGCATATAAATGAAAACACACTGTACCAACATATACTTCAGTTCTTGACAATCAGGTCTTCCTTCTCGATAAATAATACAAATTCAATCCACTGGTCCAAAAGGCATCGAGGAAAGAAAGGATCAGAAACAACTTTATATATGTAACTCCGCTCATCACCACTGCTGTACGCATCGTACTCCTAATGAGCACTATATCATAAAAATGTATAACCGCTTTTATAACAGCAACTGATGGCAAAAAACAATATGTGTTTGCGATTCAATTTCATACTTCCATGCCTTGTTCGATAGGAACCTCTCTGGCTACAGGATCTTAAAGTTTTTTTAAAGGTTGAACAAAGAAGGAAAGTTAATTATGGAAAGGTAATTATATCATATTCATCGTCTTTTTTGTACGCGATATTATTTATTCAATCGGCTATTTACAAATTATTCATTAACAAACAGCTTCTATCATTTTCTTGCAAATTGTGATTTTTTTTGTATTAAATGTCTCAACACATATTTCGTTTGTGGTAGGTGCAGAGGCACATAGAGCAGCCTGTGATGATACTCTCCTTCTTCTCATTTCCTGTATTCATCATCATTCTTGTCATCTCTTTCAGAGTTGTAGGTCCAGGCCACGGTGTTCGGCGGGTTGCGGCTGGGCGGTGACGTGCGCTCGATAAAAAGGTTTCTTCCCCGATGACACTGCGGAATCTCTCAGTTAGTTCTCTTCTCAGCATGGGACTCCATCCCTGAGGTTGGTGCTTGTAGACAGGGCCGAACGACGTCGGATGTGTCTTAACTGCAAACTTTTTTTTTAAATTTACGGACGCTTTTAAACTGCAAACATTTTTTTTTTAATTTACGGACGCTTTTTAACTACTATGAACTTAGCGTCCCATTCTATATTGGGCGTGAAAGACCGGAGAGACCTCTTTATCAGGCTTGAGGTTCCTTTACGTGCCTTAAATCTACGACACGGGATCACCGGGTTTACTTCCTTTCCGAAGGAAGCCATGCTAAGGATTTATACGGCCGAAAAAATCCATCGTCCTTCGTTGGGTTTGAACTCCGAAATTAAAGGCTACTATCTGGAGGATGACTACTATCTGGAAACGCTAGGGACGCCGTCCATGCTTGCGCCCGGATCTGGTCGCTCTTCAGGTCTCTCCCCTCATCCCTCCCTCCTAGGGGTCACGTTGGAAGCAAAGGACCGACTAATCTACTTGCGGGGCTCTGCCCCGGTTCCCGGGTCCCTCCGTATTACGTACATTTACCTTTACCTTACCCATTACTCAAAAACTATTTAGGTTAGAAGGCTGAAACTTTGTGTGCTACTTCAGCATACAAAGATTTAAAAAGTGTTACTGTTATAGAGGTGCAAAAAGTTCACACATTTTTTATGAAATTAATTATTTTAATTATGGGACATTTTTATAATAAGTCTTAAATTTTATTTGCACTAAAGAAATCACAGAAACACTAAGGTACTAGTCTACTTAATAGAATTATCCTTGAGGAAGTATCGGTAAAATTTTCAAGCTTCTAAAGTAATTTTAATTTGAAATACGGGTACAAAAGTTATACCAGAACGTTTTTCTTATTTTTATCCATTTGTCATACAATAGTATCTACACAAGTAAATCAGGAATTAAAATTATTTTACATATATTGAAATATTGCTGAATGGTTTAGTAAGAGACTACATAAATTGCATAATATTGTAACAACTTTTGGGGATGGAATAGTTCAAATATTGGTAATGTTTTCTCTGCTTTTCCTGTTCGTTCACACAATAGTCTCCTTAAGAGGCTAAAGAAAGGCTTCTTTTAACGTCGGTGTACACGTAGTAAAGCATTCAAGGGCACTTTAAAACGCTGAATCAAGTAAAGTGAACGCCAAAGGTCATACATATTCACGCAAACCAAAGAAAGAAAGAAAGAAAGAAAGAGAAGAATACAATGAAAGGAGAGAAGACTGTTCCCCGCACCTGTACGACAATAGCGAGGTTGTTCAATGGTCCGCAGAGAGCGGTTTAATTGAAGCTCATCCTTTCTTGTTTTTTATGTTGGCAGCAATGTAATAACTGCACGGCGCTACAAAATTAGCCGTTACCGCAAGCTCTTGGTTGCGGACAGGGGTGGAAACATAACTTCTAGATTGGTGGTTTTTTCTGACCACAAACAGGCACTTTGTCTAATTACATGTATGTTGGCGGTGCTCACATTTCACATCGCTCCTGCATACACATTAACCACCGCCGTTTAGGAATACATACCCAAGCCCATAACTGCAATTTGTTCGTCTTTGTTCTTTCATTTCATTGTTTCTTGTATTGTTCGTGAATACGTATTCCTTTCCTTGTACATCGACTTCCATATTATGCAAATACACACATGTAGGAGGAGACAATGGAGGAGTCTTCAGAAACTGCAGCACAGCACCACAAGTAGGTTACAGTGGCCCTTTAAGCTCTTAACGTGATTCTTGAGAGGTAAGAATGAGGGGGCGACCAGGTTCAGTTGACGATATGCGTGAGTATGGATGGGATCCCTAACGATTTCAGATGGAGCACATTCTGGCGCCGGCTAGGACTACCTAAACTCCGTGCTCACGAGGATTGCAATGACAACGAGAGGAGCTCCCAAGAGGTCCCTCCAGAAGCCCAACAAACGCCACGGAGAAACCTATCCAAAGCGTACAATCCACCGTCCAGCCGCAACACACGATCGCGTCGCCTGGTCCTTCAGCCCTAAAACAGACGAAAGGTAATGATGGGGACAGAAAATGATGGGCAGCAGAGGAGGAACAAGAGGAATCATACTCCTGCAATCACCCGGGAAAACAGAAAAAACCCATGGTCAGAGTGACCGGTTCGGAATTGAACCTGGGACCTCCCAAATGTGAGCCTCGTGTGTTACTGTGTGGTCATTTCTCTCAATATGCGCAAATGTGATAGTTGATAGAGAAGACAAGACACTGAGCTCCAGCATCAAAAGGAATTTATGAAAACTGCCAAATTAGAACGTCCTGAGCAGTGGTGTAGTCGACTGGAACTTAAAACTCGCATTTCCAGAGGTGAGGATTTTTCGGCTCATATACAGGGCTATAGACGCCCATAGCTTAAGAAGTGATTCCACACGGCGTACTGAATTAAACTTTGCAGCAATATTTTCTGTTTTTACTTTGAGCACTATGTTCTATTCGCCCTAAAACTACGACAGTTTATGTAGGAGTGTGTCCTTACTTCGTGATGCTTCTGAATATCAGAGCGCTTAAGGCTATGACCAGTTCAAAAGAAACAGCACAGAATTTTCCTCTGCATCTTATTTGTAAAATTTATTGTTTTCACACAATTTACAATCGAAGTTTCCGCACAATCATAATTTTTATGTCTATCTCACAACACTCTAGAGTCCGCTTGCGTCGTTTCTACATCCTGATGTTCTTATACAAGTCGGGATGACATAAGGGTTCTTATGTTCACCTTACGTTAATCACGATAAATTCTTTCTAGAAGTAATCTCAAATTAATGGACTGCATACGAAAAAAGAATATCTTGTTTATCATAAGTCAAGTTTTCTTATTAGAAGGCTCTCCAAAGCCTACTCTGAGTTATTATAGTGCTAAAACTACGTGACGGATGTTGTGCGTCACTTGATCGAACGAGAACACCAATAACGTTATACGACATTCCTACTGACTTAGTCGAAAATCTGCGTTAAAAAATCATGTCGCAATAGAAACAATACTGACTGGTTACATCATAAACGATGATCTAATTTTGCTGAGAGAGGTTATTGCAACTAACTCTTACGAGGATGTATGCTTATGGGAAGAAATTTATGGAAATCCAACACACCAACATGTGAAATTCGTAGGACAAAATCTCAAAAGCATCAGCTAATCTGTTTGTATCTATGTTTTCGAAGTGTAAATATAGTTAGCAGTCCTCCGCGTTTAAATTATATTAATCCAATTCAGAATTTCCCAGCCTGATTTACTTTTCTTCTATTAATATGACGGATAACCACATCCCCCAACATCCCATTATCCGTGTCTCCAAATGTGGTAATCTGAAGTCTTCCATTTTATCCATTATATTGACGATACTGTAGGTATGATGCCAAAAGCTCTTAACATGGTAAAATACGTTATTGATATACGGTATGTGGTAAGGTGACCATGACGTGTCAGAAAGCAAGCTAGGTCTCTACTGCAAAAACCTCTACCAATCAACACGTGAAAAAGATAAAGCTCTTAATTGTTTTCTGTAGTAAGTTTCTGACTCATTTATTGCGATTTATCCTTATAAAAACTCACTCAGAATAAAAAAGACCTCACAGGCCATTCACAGAAAATTCAAGAAGCATGTTTATTAATCATGTGATATTTTAATCAAAACGTTTCAGCCATTTTTGAGAAAATAAAATTTAAGAAAACATTTTTTAATTAAATGGTAGTTTGGGGTGGATGAAATTCGTAAATTCTTTGTGGTGCATCCTTGAAGGATTTTAGAATTTTCGTTTCTTGGGTTACACTGCTTAAAGACAGACAGACAGATGCAAACATAGATATGTTTCCAAAGATATTTTTTTTGGGGGGGGGGTTCATAAGGTTCTGTGACTACTACTCAAAATAGTTTTTCAAATAATTTTAAATGATTAAAAAGATTCGTGTGTTTTTCTCTCGTTCCTACACGTATGTTTCGAAATCGCACTTGTTTGCAGTTGCCTATTATGTATTTTCATTTATATTTTTTCTTTTTCTTTCTATTTGTAAACATTGCCCACACTCTTTCGTTCCTCTCCCGCTATGTTCGACAGAGATTGGAAATATGTACATGCCGAAAAGACGCGGTTCTCCTTCCTCTGTCCGCTCTTCACAAAACACCATAGCCAAACAAATCTTGCACTATTTGCCGCCTATTGCGGGCTTCCAAACGAGTAACTGCAAATTGTAATAGTCTTTATCCACTAACATTTTACTCCTACTCATCTTACATTCTCATTACTGTGATTTCCAATTATAGAGAAAAAAAAACCTTTGTAGAAAACATAACGGTTCAGTGGTAATTATTGGATGGTTGCAATTAAACGTGATATGGGGACGACAAAAAATATCCGGTGAACATCAATCAACCGAGTATAACAACATTTACCTTGCAATCTCTTTTTTATAGCAGACCTTTTCTTCCTGTACAACCCGTCAATTGCTCTTACGGTTCAGATCTGGAGGAAACGCATGATTGAAAGCTTAACCTCAACAAAATGAATTGTTTCCATTTAGTAATGATACAGGAAGCGCTGTACTTACACACCTCGCTGGGCAGAATCCAAGTGGCTGTGACGGCAATAATGATATTATGGTCGTTCCCCTTTTTCTGTTTTCTTTCTCCGAACGCTTGATGCGTCAGTGGCGATTTTCAGGCCTTGTAATTATTTCCACACTCCCTCAAAATTATCCTGATGCAGTTTCTCTACTTCACTCACAAAAAAAGTCATTGATATGCACGCGAAGAGAGAACAGTTACCAGGAATCTGCAGGTCCTCACAGCAACGATAGGCATGAAAGTAAAATAGAAATTTATTTCTAGGTAACTTCATTCTTTAGTTTCTTAATGTAATATCGTTGAATAAATAAAAAATATGTGATGCATTCACATAACTTTCTCTACCCTCTATCTTTATTGGTGGATATACAAAGTATTCTTAATAAAGCTTACTTTTCTGTCTACTACATTTTAATCCAAATAAACCTTTGGGGGCGGCGCCGTGGCCGAGTGGTTAGACCGCTCGCCTCTCACCGAGGCGGCCCGGGTTCAATCCCAGGGACCCACATGTGGGATTTGTGGTGGACAAAGCGGCGTCTGGGCGGGTTTGCTCCGGGTTCTCCGGTTTCCCCCGCCATTCATTCCACCAACTGCTCCATCATCACTTTTCCTTTCATCCATTTCACTATCATTTCGTTTCATCTATTTTCAGCATCGGGATGATCACCCATCCTGGATTTTCTGTCTGATCCATGAGTGTCTGCTCATGAGTGTCTGACCCCTGGGGAGTGTAAGTCCTACATAAGAGGAGGTTAAACAGAGAAAGAAGAAGATAAACATTTGCAAAAAGTAGTTACGTTACACATTATGGATGCAATAAATGTTTAAGAACTGGTCGCTGGACTTAAAATCCCATACTGTTTCCATGCAACTCGAGAAACAACTGCAAATCCAGACTTAATAAACAATTCGAACCTTTAATAATGGATATCTCAGAGTGTATTTTACAGAGATCTACATTTTTTGTAGGGTATCGCTTAACAAGTTATGCAGGATTATACAAAATTCCTTCCGAATGAAGAGATCGTCACAGGCTATTTCCAGAAAATTCAAGATATATATTTTATTTGTCATGTAAATATCATAATATAAGATATTTTAATAAAAATCGTTAATCATTTTTAAGATATCAAAATTTTCGTAAAATGTTCCATGTAAAGGCTAATGGGGTGGGGGATTTCTTTAAAAATCTTCGTGTGGTGTTTGTACGACTTTTCGTTTTTGAGTTATGCTGTTCACAGACACATACACGGATCTTTGTCTAAAAATGCTTTTGAGGGGGATTCACAGTGCCTCAAAACGTGTTTCTGGTGAAATCTCGGTATCGAATTTTTGGGTGGAATGCAATACCTCCTCTATCTACTATGTAGTGGCAGAGAAAGTAAAAATCAGACTTTTTCAGCAGGATTTTTGTTTGTTACTTTCTTTAGAACACTCTAGAATATTTTGTATTCCACCCAAAAACTGATACTGAGATTTCACCAGAAATACCCATTTTGAGACTCTACAAACACGAGAATACGAACACGAAAAAGTTATTTTTGGAAAAACGGTCCGCGCGTGCGCGTGTGTGAACAGCGTAACTCAAAAACAAAAGTTGGTTAAACACCAAACTTGGTGTTTGATTTTATTTTGTTAGATTGCTAGATTTATTTTAGGTTTGAAATTCCTAGATTTGAAATGCTATTTGAAGGAGCCTGTAGTTTTGACAAAATTCCCAGGCAAAGAGTACAGTAAGTAAACTATCTGATGTGATACATTCACATGGCCTTCTTAACTCTTTATCTTTATTAGTGAGTAACAAGCTATTCCTACTAAAGCTTATTTTGCCATTTTAAATCATACTACACATTTCGTTATAGATACAAAGGAGCAGCGATAATCAAATGTTTAAAACTGGACGCTATATGCTGGCCTTAAAATTCCATACTGTTTCCCATGCAGTCACGAGAATGACCAAGTAATCAACAATTCGAACCATTAATCGAATATCTCGGAAATGGCTTATGCCACAAAAAAACTTATTTGAAATAAATTGTGTGTTTGAAAGAGATCCACATTTTTTGTGTAGTACGTTTTCCTCTATCGCTTAACGTTTACCAGTTAAACAAGATTATACAAAATTCCTTCCAAATGAACTACACAGGCTATTCTCAGAAAATTCGATATAGCTACATATTTGTCATGTAAATATTGAGAAAGTTGATAGTTTCAGCCCCACGTATGGACGCCAATTTAAAGAAGGTGGTTTATTACGTTATTTGCACCACGCTTTGGACGTCAATTTGAAGTAGTTTGTATTGAAGGAGTTGTATTATATTTCAACTGTTGGGGAGCCGAACTTGAAGTAGTTGCAACCGCAGGTATAGTAAGCAGTTTCCGGTAGCCTTTGCCCCAGGTTTAAAAAAAGAAATATCAACTTTGTAATTTAACTGTTTCTTTAAATATTATATATTTATGTTTGCCTCGGCTGCGTCAGTATTATTGTTAGAGACACGTTTCTCTTAACAGGGTTGTTGTGTGACTAAGAATGTAGGCTTACACAGATTATAATTTTGCTTCACTCCTTTTATTAATGATTGATACCATTTAAATAACACTTCACTGATACAGAGAGCTGTGAGATTCTTTTTATTAATTAATTACACTTTTTAACACGTAAACTTACTTTTCGTCTCACACGAATACATATTATATTTCTTGAGGACACTTTTTGCGTCTGGTTAGTAACGCTTTCTGTAGCCAACTGGCTTCTAGATTTGTAAATTTTGCTGTACTTCAGTTTGTGATTGGCTAATCCTAGTCCAATAGAATACCTTCATTTAACTAAAGCTTTTTCTGGTTGTTGATTGGCTATTTTTATAAACTGTGACTAAAATTACATTACTGTTGCTCCAATAATGACTAATAGCATTATTAAACTATCTTACTCATTATTGCCTCAAGATTACCTCATTGTTAGCAAATTGTAACTTATTATTCTCACAGCTCCTATATTATTAAATTACGCAATACATTCATATAACATTATTGAACATGTATACAATAATATAAGCATATGCAATGACGATACTTTGTATTGTATCATTGGAAGATACTGAATTTAAACACCAAGTTTAGTACTTATGTCTTTTCGTTTTTGAGTAATGCTCCTCACAAACGGAAACACACGAGGGCCTTTTTCTAAAAGCGCTTATACTGGATTCAGGGGGCCTCAAAACATTTCCGGTGAAATCTCGGTATCGAATTTTTGGGGAAATGCAATACCTTTTCTACCTACTATGTACGTGGTACAGAAAGTAAGAACTAAAACACCATTTCGCGTAAGATCTGGCCCTTTTAAGCCATGTCGGATATGATAAGCGCATTATGGACTCTTGCTGCTTCGTTTTTGTCTGCTCTAAAATAATAAAGGAAGCTAGCCCGAGGCCGGCATGGCAAGTATCACACGCGCCCTTGTTGGTTATTGGATTGTTAAATCGTGCACAGAATTGCTATCCCAGCTACCGGATGCAATTCAGCGGAGCTGATGAAGCAATAGCCGCTTCTTGGTTACCAGGTAATCATATCGTATTGTCCAAAATCGATGCTCATAAAAGCACGCCAGATACAACGTGCATCTTCGGATCAGAGCTTCTTTTGGAGATTAAAAGTCGTTCTATGCCTTCCTCGGCAACTGCGCAATTTTAGTTTTAAGTCTTATCTAATTTCTTTCTAATATCAGCACGTTTAAATGGCTGGCTTCAAATACAGTCATTGAGTGTTCTCATTTATTCAGTTTGTTTGCCTGCATTGAGGTATACCACCAGATTATAATAATTTAACAAGTATTTTAAACCTATGTTTTCTGGTCTTCCTCGTTAATTAAGAACTAACACTTATTGCATAGAGATTCTTTACCATCTCCCCCCCTCTCTCTCTCTACCTCTTCTTTCTCTCTCCACCGCTTTTTACTTTCTCTACTGTGTATGGTAAGTAGGGGAAGTATTGTATTCCACCCAAAAATTCGATACCGAGATTTCACCGGAAATATATGCTTTGAGGCCCCCTGAATCCAAAAAAAGCATATTTGGAAACATGTCCGTGTGTGTGTCTGTGAACAGCATAACTCAGAAACGAACAGTCGGATAAACACCAAACTTGGTATTTAGGTTCGGTATCTTCGAGAGATGCGACACGAAGGTTTTCAAGAAACTCCCCCCACCCCAGATTACCCTTTACATGGAACATTTTTCGGAAATTTTAATTTTCTCAAAAATAGGTCTAAAGATTTTAATTAAAATATCATATTTTTAAGATATTTTCATGACAAATAAAATGTATATCTTGAATTTTCTGGGAATGTCTCCAAAAGTATTCTTCATTGTGAACGATTTTTGCATAACTGGTAAACCATAAGAGATAGACAAAATTTTACTACACAAAAAATGTAGATTGTGTTAAAATACACAATTTACATCATATACATATTTTTGAGTGAACCATTTTCGAGATATTGCTTGTTATTCCCTTAAATTTTTCAATACTTATTTTCTCAAATGGGAATTCGTTATTTTTTTTTGTCTTGGATATACAAAGAGTATAAATCTGTGGCAAAGAGAATGTGGCTGCACATAGCAACCAGCTATTAAGAGTAATGTCTATGCTTAAAGAGTACTGTATTTCTATATTACCCTTGTAAATATATATTCCCCTTACATCTGCAAGAAAATTAGCAATAAGAATAGAGTCTGCAAATGTTAATCTCGATTAACATGAAGTAGATGGAGAATAAGCGTTTGTAAAAATAGTTCGTACAAGAGTAGAGAAAGTCATGTGAATTTAACACATCAGAATTTTTTACTGTATCTCCTGCTAGTCTTCTCTCTCGCTCTCCCGATATCTCCGTCTCTCTCCCTCTCTTACTCCCTCTTTCACCCTCATCTTCTCTATCTGTGAAAATTACATATCAAGTAATGTTTTGGAAACCGGTGGAATGCTACTTCTTCTGAGATGTTAATAAAAATAACGCATAAGTAAAATGTTTAACAGTACACAAGCTGATGTCTCTTTCTATCCTTGCATAGAAATTTAAGTTTCTAGCTAACTTACCCGACGTCATCTGGGATTTGTTAGCTATAACTATTGCGATGGCTTAGCAAGATGCTATAATTTAGGAGGCTTTGAGTCAATTGTTTGATGGTTGATGTTATGACATAAGGCAGTTGTTTGAAACTAATAATATGGATAATAAACGAGTTTGAGTATTTCAAGAAGAATTTGAAGTCGAAGACGTGGTGTATGAAGACGAAGATATTGAAGAGGCCTGGAAAATTGGGTGAACGTCACTGATTCTTGAAAAATCTAGAATGAGGTTTGAAATGTTCATATACCTTTAATAAAAGTTAGTTTTTAATAATGTTTTAAATGACATACGTCAGTCACCGTAATGTGTTACTACTGATTAAAAATATGTAAATCAGTGCTTCAAGTGTATTTTACTTCCTGCCCCACATTATACTGTAAGTTATTAAGCCACCAAACGTATGTTAGTAGATATGGGTATCCTAGCAAAGGACTTCTTCTTATTCTTTAACGGATTAAGCCACCAAACGTATGTTGGTAGATATGGGTATCCTAGCAAAGGAATTCTTCTTATTCTTTAACGAATTAAGCCACCAAACGTATGTTGGTAGATATGGGTTTCCTAGCAAAGAAATTCTTCTTGTTCTTTAAGAGATTAAGTCCTCTTTGTAGGACTTACATCCCCAAAGACTTACAGGCAATGCCTAGGGTCAGTATCCTGTCGAGGAGCAAGCAAACTCTGGACCATAGCATATGCAGGATGGGTGATCAGCCCAATGTCTAGCATGGTGGTGAGGAAGAAGGGAATGAAATGTAGTGATGAAAGCGATGATAGAAAAATTCGCGGATCAAATTATTTAATCCAGTACTCTCTTACTAAGCGAGGGAAAACGGGAAAAAATTCCCCGCCATGCTGGTGGCCCAGGGGATCGAATCCTGGACCTCCCAAATCCGAGTCGCACGCGTTACCGCAACGCCACTTCTGTCGGTCGGAAACGAATTTACGTCTTAGAATTCTAAATGTTCTTTAGTGTAAAACACACAAGAGTCCAAAAATGAATTTCCATGTTTTACTGGTTTGATATAATGTTTCAAAGTATCTACATGAATCAGTCTCTTAGGTGTGCCTCTTAATATAGCATTTTAGTTTTTGTGGCTCAGTTGGTTGGGGGCTGGCCTTCTGTTTCCAAGGTCCCGGCCCAGACCAATGGTTTTTAAGTGTGCTTAAAAGCGACGTTCCCATGTCAGTAGATTGTTTTAGCATGTAAAAGAACCCGTGCAGCACACCGACGGCGCTGATATGATTCTGGTAATTCACAGCGTCGTTAACAAACAAAATATTTATTTAGTGTAGCATTATTGGAATAACAGAACTCACGCTATAGGTACTGTGAATCGTAAAATATAAGCATTGAGAAAGCACTTTGGTTTAAATGGGTAGTAATAACACTTTAATAAACAGAGCTAGATGGCTCCACGATAACATGCGATCGCATTGGGGAGGTCCCAGATTCGATTCCCGTCGGGCCGGTGACTCTGGCCGTGGTGTTTTTGTGATTTCCCCTGGTTGGTAGGCGAATCCATCACGAATTCCCTGACGCCATCATTTCCTTTGATCTGTTTTAGGTTTCTAGGATAAGGCAACGGCGGCTGGTGCATTGCGGCAGGATGGCCGAATCTACACTCTGGAAAGACTAATCCCTGGCTTTTGAGGGACTGCTGGGGCCCCCTTCCTGGGAGCTGTCTCGATTGCCTCGCGACCCACGGGTTGCGCGGGGCTCAAGCAGAGCCAGCCGCCGCAGGATTGACACTATGTGAAATGGTAGGTGATCCCCCTTGCTAGTGCATATCGTCGTCCGGAATTGGTCACTCTTCATCTCTTCCTCCCAGGGGTCACTTTGGAAGCAAAAAGGGTCTATTTGCGGTGCTGTGTTCCAGTAGCTAGAGGTCCCTCCGTTTGCTACTCCGAGCTTCTGACACTTAAATAAATATAAATCCAGAGAATAGTCTGCGCAAATTTAAGTAAATATAATTAATAAGATTTAATTCCATTGATGAATGAAATCGTAATTAAACAGCTGTACTGTTATCTTGCGTCAACAAGTACTCTTGAGTTCGAAACGAAATGCTGTTAATTTCCGCACATCACTGCACTAAAAACTCCTGTAAAAAATGTAATTTGTACTCAAAAGGATTCCTCTTCCACCATAATATCCTCATCCTGTTACTGTCTCCCGTTATGTACTCTACAGTAATTTATTATCAATTAAAGAGTATGACTATGCTTTTATGATGCCCGCTGATACATCACAACTACCCTGGTCACTTTTCTTGCACCCTACATTTAGCTTCTTGTTTATTTATTTTGCTGTCACGTGAGAAGAGCTGCCTCACTTAACCCGGCGTTACACCACGCAAGATAAGACAATGCCTTTGCCACCCTCTTAAACACAATCAGGAACGTGACCAGGCCTATTAGCGGGAGTCTTCATCTCACGTCAAAATAACATTAATCAGTCCTTACACAGCGCAATCTCCTCTCAGAAACCGTTATTCAGCACCTCCTACAGGTATCTGTGTACCTCCGGTTATGTTATGTAGCAGAAGTACAACTGTTTCAAAATGTATATACATTCACTTCAAGTTAATCATAAAAATAGTAAAAGATCTGATGAATTACAGTGTGAAGTTATTATTTTCTTTACGTTATTTGCCCCACGTTGCGTAAGCTAAATTTGAAGAAGTTATTTTGTTGTAGGAGTTGTATTGTATTTCAACTGTTGTGGAGCCAAACTTGAAGTAGTAGCAACCGCACGTATGGTATCCGGTAGCCTTTGTAAAAAAATTAAAAAATATTTACTTTGTAATTTTGACTGTTTCTTTAAATATTATATATTTATGTTTGCCTCGGCTGCGTCAGTATTTTGGTTTTTTTAGAGACATGAATTTCTTTGCAGGGTTGTGGTGCGACTTAAGAATGTAGGCTTACACAGATTATAATTTTAATTCACTCTCTTATTAATGCTTGACACGATTTAAATAACACTTCACTAATATAGAGAGCTGTGAGATTTTTTAAATTAATTACTTGCACTTTTTAACACGTAAACTATTTTCATCTCACACTGAATACGTATTATACTTCTCGAGGACACATCTCGCGTCTGATTAATAACACTGTCTGCTAGCAACGCGTCCAGTTATGAGCGCTGTCTACAAGCAACTAACTTCTACATTTGTAAATTTTGCTATATTTCAGTTTCTGCTTGGCTAATCCTACTCCAATAGAATACCTTCATTTAACTAAAGCTTTTTCTGGTTGTTGATTGGATATATTATGAACTGTCTCAAAAATTACATTATTGTTGTTCCAAGAATTAGAAGTAGTATTGTTAAACTTTCAAATTCATTATTGCCTCAAGGTTACCTCATTGTTAGCAACTTTTAACCTATTACTCTCACAGCTCCTACATTATTAAATTACGTAATACATTCACATAACATTGTTGAACATGTATACAATAATATAAACATTTACAACGACTGTAATATACACTTTTTATATTGTTACATATACATATTGCTTTAAGGCGGGCTGTTGTTATATTTTTATATTATATAATTTGACTAAAATCATTTAAGTGTTAAAAATACTGCCTCTAGTGCACGAATTTCTCTACCCTCTACCGTTTATTAAAGGGTATTCAGATTATTCATGCGAAAACCTATTTTTCTATCTAATTCCTTTTAATCGAGATAACCATATGTGAAAATAGGTTATAGATGCAAAGGAAAAACGTTCAACGTTTAAGAACAGGACGATATACGCTAGCCTTAAAACTATTAACGGATATCTTGGAAATAGCTTATACAACAAAAATTGTATGTTTTAAAGACATCTACATTTTTATGTACCATGTTTTTGTCTATCGCTTAACGTTTACCAGTTGTACAAGATTATATAAAATTCCTTTCGATTGGAGAGGACTTCACAGGATATTCCCAGAAATTTCAAGATACACGTTTTATTTGGCATGTAAATTGCTTTAATATATGGTATTTTAATCAAAATCATGTCATTTTTCAGAAAATCAAACATTTTGAAAAATCTTCCACGTAAAGGTAGTTTGGGGTGCGGAGATTTTCTTGAAAAACTTCGTGTCGCATCTTTGAAAGATACTGGACATAAATATGAAGTTTTGTATTTATCCAACTATCCGTTTTTGAGGTATATGTTCACAGACACACACGGGGCGTTTTTCTAAAAATGCGTTTTATTGATTCACAGGTCTCAAAACACGTATTTTCGGTGAAATCTTGATATAGAATTTTTTGAGTGGAATACAATACCTTCCCTACCTACTCTGTATGTGGTAGAGAAAGTAAAAATCTGATGTATTACATTCATATGATTTCTCTACCCAATACAAACTTCTAGAAACCATTTTTAAGAAAGCTTATTTTTCTATATGCTTCGTGCTGATCGTGCTTTATAGAAATAATTTGGTTGCTGGTATAAAGGAGATAGAGGAAATTGAATCGAAAGTCAGATGTTTAAAGCTGATCGCTAAATGCTGCCCTTGAAATTCCATACGCTTTCCATGGCATTGCGAGAAACAACTAAATACCAACAGCACTTCATAAAATGACAAAAGTATTAAAACATTCTAACCAATAATAACGTATATCCCGAAAATGGGTGATACCACAAATAAATTGTGCGTTTTAGAAATATATACATATTTTTTACGCTTTATTTGTCATGTAAAAATTTTACAATTACTATTCTTTACGTTAATGAAAATGATGTCATTTTCGATAGAATAAATAACATCGAAACATTTTTCCATATGAAGCGTAGTCTAGGATGCGGGGAATTTCTTAATAATCTTTATGTTCCATCTTTGGAAAATTTGGAACTTAAATACCAAGTTTGGTATTTACACGACTTTTCTTTTTCGAATTATATTCACACACACACGGTACTATACGGGGTGGACCATTTAAGTTGAGACTATAAAATAACTCCAAAACTAACCGCTGTAAAAAGAAATGTCTTTAAAAATTGCTTGATATTATGGGGGGAAAGTAAATGCCATTAGTCGTGTTTTGTTTAGAGGACGTTATGATGGTCATTTTAGGGTCAATTTAATTTTTTTAAATGGGCACCTACAATTAGAGTCAATTTAAATTGATCCTAAAATGACCATCGCAACATACTCCAAACAAAACACGACGACTAAATATTTACTTCCCCCCCGTGATATCAAGTAACTTTTATTAAAGACATTTCTTTCTACAACGCTTGATTTTGGAGATATTTTACAGTCTCAACTTAAATGATCCATTCTGTATAATAAAACTTTGTCTTTGCCATTTGGTCTCCCCATTAAAACGTACAGGAGTTTAACGTTACATGAAATGAAAAATCTTTCTGCAAACAAACTTCTGCAATTATTAACACAGATGTATGGCTGACATTTTCACTATTGCTCTGTGATAACGAGTGCACCCAAAAACCAAGCATCACAAAAAATATTTTCGTTGGTTTTACATAAAGGGTAGATTGAGTTCCTGCATGTATGGTTATGACATTTTCACTATCACTGTAAAACAGATAATATTTCTCATGGCACGTAATTGTAGATATATAAATTATTAATCACACTGCAAAGTCGTTTTTGAGTAGCCTTATAAATAGGAATGTTTTCCTAATGTTATATACATTATACCATTTCAATCAAATACTTATGTTACATATGTATTTTTAAAATTGGTACTGCATCTGCCATATTGTACTCTAAATTCTCTACCACTTCACAGAAAAAATAATAACCGCTAGCTCCTTGGAGTAGAGAGGTAGAGTTGAGTCATCTTTTAGGGAAAGTTCGTTGTACAAATTGGTACCACTTATAAATACATATGCGTTTTTTTCCCTAGACCTATGCTTTGAATTGTTTTTTCTCTGAATTATATTTTTTTGAGATAAGCATCGGGAATGCGCAATTCTTTTGATTCGGGCTCTTTAATGAGTGCCCGGGTTTCAATTTCTGGCTCTGGTGCGGCGATTTTAAGTCGATCCTATCCACGCTTCAACTCATCCCCCTTGGCCCATCCCCCAGGCCCAACGTAATTCGGAGTCCACGGTAAAAGTTGTAGGTCCTCTCATTCCACTGCCATCCACATCGTCACCCTCCCATTGTACCCAGTCATCGCTTGGTGGAATGAGGTAACCCATGAAGGTCATAGGCCATATGGGGGCTGTTAGAAACGACATTTTCTGATATAAACGATCCGTTTTCTCAGGAACTACTGAAGATACCTAGATTAAATTTTGGATTTATACAAAAAACACCACAATTCTATTACTGTCTACCTTGCTGTTAATAGGTTGGTTAGTTATAGTATAAAATTAATTGCTGATTAATTACACAAAATTGTGTAACCAAGAAAAAATCCTATCTTTGTTTAGTAAACTAATTTATTCTATAAAAGTAGATCAGTGAACTATGAAGGCACCCATCTACACCCTGTAAAACATTTTCAGTCTGATAGTTTACTGGGTCATAAAGTTAACAAATTCACCATTGGCGGTTTTAATCTCCGCTTAAAAGTAAAACTGTAAACATATTATTTTAGCATTGAATGCCTATGTGCAGGTAAGGCGAAGAAGGAAGGGGCAACGTATAAATGAGAAGCTTTGGTTTGCTGAACCTTAAAGCAGAAAGTTAAAAAGGTTATTGTGCCGAAATTCCTGGGTATGCTAGTGGTTAGAGATGTGGTGGTCAACTTTACAGCGTGTGGGATGTTTAAGGCCTTCAGGATGTTTCTAACAAACCTTGATTTTTTTTTCGAGCGGAAAGGTCGAAACAGTGGAACATCTCAGAATAAAGTCATTCGTTTTAAATTTTAACTGTGCAGAAACAAGCGCTTGCTGGGAAGTCTATAAAACGTAATTTACTGGACATTTACGTCCACCAAACATCCTTTCACAAAGCGAAGATAAACCTGAGATTTTTGCAACGACTTCCAGTTTGTTTGCGCAAGGGCGGTTAAAAATGACTGCGTATATTGTTTCAGCCGAAAAATTGTGGGTTTTAACACCTCAGGCTTCCCAGGAAGCTGCTGATATGTGTTTTCTTAGAGAACATTGAAGCTGGCTAAAGGGAAACTGAATGTTAAACCAGCACCTTTCTTCTGAAGCCAAAATGTTTTCTTAACCTTTTCCATAACATTTGCTGGCTACAAAGGAATTTCATTCCTTCGTGGCTTCAAACGATAATGAGCTCATTATTATAGAGGGAATGAATGAAGGAAAGCTTGCGAAATATGAATTTTATACAATCTGAAGATAGAAACAATATTAAATTTTCTTGGTGTGTATTCACGTTTGGGAAAAAATTCTACAGTTTTGATAAGAAGTCCACGAAATTGTGACAGTTAAAGAAACTAAGCTTAACTAATAAAAATGTATGTCACGACAAAAAATCTTTTCAGATAAAACAATTAAAATTCTAATACTGCCAAAAGTTGACATTTCAAGAACTTTTTCGCTGACTTGTGGCTTAAAGTGAGTTTTATTTTGTGAACTAGCATATTTTGAATATCATGATTAGTAGACATAGCTCAATTTTTTGGTTGAATTCATAAAAAAAATTGGGCAAATTTACTTCTAAAATTCATAACAGTGGTATTTTCATTGTAATTTAAAAGTTTTAGTTCACAAAAGAGCCTGTTTTGTAAGCTTTAATTTGAGAAATGTATCAAGTTTTTAGTCCAATTTCTAGCATAGCTTTTGTTGTTTTGAAGATTGCAAAGTGAATACGTTTTCATTTTTTATGAGAAAATGAGTTATTCAGTATGACAAATCGCTTACTTGAAAAGTTTAAAATACTGAAGGTAGTGCTTATTAAAAATTATATCAATTCATATTATACTTAGATCATATTAAAATATAGGGTTTTAAAAAAGAAGGAACAGACTTTAAATATTACTTCTAGTGAACGACAATAGATGGTGACAAATGCGATACATCACTTGCTTTATGTGTTCAAAATGAGCACCATTTGTTATGCGAGGACGACCAGGTTTTTCCGTTTGCATACATGCACCACATTATAACGAAATGCACGTTGTAATGAAACAATGTGTTCACTCTTTGCATAATGCAGCGTAATAAATGATTTTTCTTGTGGCGTCGCCATTTTCTTGTAAACAAACACAGCGCTTCTGTGGGCACTGAATGGAACTAATAGGTGGGACTTAAAACTTAACTTTTCTCAATTCAATGATGTGACGTATGTGTCGCTATCTATTGTCGTGCATTAGAAATAAATATTCTTAGTCTCTTCCTTCTTTTTGAATAACCCAGTATTAATACCATTGCTGTCAGAATAAACACTGTCAACTCATTCAGTTTTAGAATGAGAAGCACTGTATTTATAAGTATTCACTGTCTATTAGTATTTATTGTCTGAACACTTTCCCTGCTTTCATTGGAATGTTTAGTGTGTCTGTTTTCATGAAACGTCCTCTTCTGTGAACGAACGTTAGTTTTGTAACCCATTTTAACTCACAATTACTCACAAAATGCCAATAGCCTTGAAATTTGTTTGTAAACAAATGATTGCTTCAAGGAGTGGTAAGTCAAGGTTCATATAAATCGTGAAATACATTCTCTATGCCATTTTCTCTTAGTTTCATTTGCTGAAAGTATAAGGAGATGTTTGCAGAAGCCATGCTAGCTTAAAGGAGGGAAATTTGAATTAGAAAAACATAGGAATGAGGAGTAAAGTGGATCAAAATATGCTTCCATGCTCACCTTTCTGAAATCCGGGAGCGCAGTGTACCATTTAAATAAATTTTAGTGCACTTAAAGTAAAAATATTTAAATAAACCATACGTTATTTTAAACAGGAAGGACTGTAGGTTCATAAAAAAGCCAAAAAAAAAACAGTTTTGAGGAACAACGCCTTTTTAGGCGTGAATACCTACCTTAAAAACTCAGGACTTTCACTTTCCATTACCATTTTACAGGTTTGTATTATACTATTAATATTAGAACACATTCTTGTGTTCATTTTACGCCAATCGCAATAAAATGTTTGCCTGGAAATGGTTTCAAATTATGTAGCATACATTAGTTACATGCACCAAAACAAAATTAAATTTATCTGCTACGCACTGAAGTAGAATTGTGACACATTTATTGCACAAGACAATGATTCGTTTTGTAATTTTTGCAAAATTATTTTGTGCGAGAATGTTTATCAAAAAGCTAAAAATCAATAGTTTATAAAACATTTCTTAATAATTCTGTTTCAGTGGCTTCATTGGCCATTGACTGAAAGCTTCAAAGCAATTCTTTGTTTCTTATATTGAGAAAAATGTAATACTGAGAAAACAGCGATTTAAGGTAAAAATTGCTAAAAGCTGCAACGATGCCTTTAATTTTTCGGCAAAAGAAGCAACGACCATACTGTCTACATAAGCATACACGGGGTCTTTAGATTTATTCGGCCGTGCCGCCAGGCGGTTGTCTGCTCATGACGTCAATACCTTGAAGCGAGTTTATACCAGCGCCTCTGGCAGAAGACTAACAAAAGATGAGTGGAAGGGGTGGATGTCAACAGTTGCGAGATCACTTTAGTGAAATGGGACTTGTAACTTTCCGGTATTTACATTTGGAACGTCTTTTGCTTGCGTCTCGTAAACTCGCAATATCAGCATGTATGTTGATAGGTAACTCAAGTAATTGGACGGTTTTTGTAACGTAGGGTGTCTCGGCTTAGCACTCAACCATGTAAATTCTGTCACTTGTGGTCACTTCCATCTCGTGTGCAAAGCACGCACAAAATGTCCTAGTGAAAAACAGTTCTACACCGTCGCAGTAAAAAAACTTGTTTACGAAGTCGGAAACGCATGCAGTCGAGGTTCAATGCGCACCTCCCCTTTGAGGCAAGGGGCTCCTGAACTAATAATGACGTTATTCATATGAACCGACTGGTGATGAAGGCCAAATAAGCTGAAGATCCGATATAAAACTACACTCTGTTACTTAACTAGCTATACAGTTTTAATAGTGCAGATATTAGGGATGGCATTTTCAACTATATAGTTGTTACATCACAGCTTTACAGGAATTTAAGTTACAAACATAACAAGTTCAAAGAACAAGGCATATTTTGTAATTGGCTATTAAACACGAGTTTGATAATTTGTGTACATTTTCTCGGTATCATATCTAACAAATAATTGCAGGTAGAATTTCAATACAATTATTATTTTCTTAATTACAATTAAATTTATTTTATTTCAGATAAGTAATAGAGCTGGAACACTATTAATCCTTTTATTTAAGACAAAATACTTAAATTTACATTCAGAGAAACTGTTATTAATTCCCAGAAAGAATTGTGCAACGTTCCATTACTAATTAAGTAACATTAAATACATAATTATTAGCCATATCCTAAATGGGTGCAACAAATTAGAATAAATTTACACTTAGTAAAATTTTTTTTGACACAGTATATACTAGATGGAAGGAGTACATATATCATCCTTTAAACCAGCAATAGATATCGTTGAGTGCATTGAGAATTTAATGACTGCTTAGAAATGGGTATTTCATTTTGCAATTTAGTTATTTAAACCTGCAATAGAAGGGATTAAAAACAAACCTATATTACATTTCTTTGAACCCACAATAAGAGAGAACAACGATGCGATTTAAATAATTGGCATGCCTCCCTCAGAAAATGGTAGTCCCACAAGTGTTTGGATCGAATACTAAGTCATGTAAGTACAAGAGTTTTACATGTGGTGCAACCCATACAACCATGTATACATGCTGTTGGTAGGCTAAGTTTCGAAAATAGAATCAGACTGAAGCTGAGATTTGAGTTTTATGTATAGTGTGGCCAAAGTAGGCACTTCAGAAAAAAAAGTTAAGATAAAAAACGCAGATCATTGCTATTTTGTAGTATACTTTAGAGACACTTAAAAGCTTCATATCAGAAATAGAATGCACTGAAAATGCGCAGAAGTGTTTGTTTGTTTTTTGTTTTGATTTTTTCTGTCTGTTGAAGGAACAACAAGCTTAAATGTATTTTTTTTTTCATTCTTTTCCGTATGTAGAAAGAGGCGATTCTATGTGTATACTAATTTTGTTTTATGCACATTTAAATGCTAGAACTCAATCAGGATTATAGCGCAACTACGAAAACCGGTGAAGATTCCCAAAATTACACATTTTATTTAAAAATATTATGGTTGGTCAAGTTTATTCGCAGACCCCTTTAGCCAGCTCAGCTTTGTGTTTAGATGTTAAGGGCATTCAAGTCTAGCATACCCATTGTAATAAAAGTGGCATCTTATGATTTGTCCCCTCTGGCTTGTGTATTTGGGCGTGAAGTCGGCAGCCAGGCTGATCGACCACAAGGGCTGCAGTGCCACAGATTTTAAGTTCATCTTATGATTTAGTAAAATTCCCAAACTGTTCCAAGTGGTTATTTTTAAAAGCTTGAAAATAATGAATTTTTAAATTTTAAATTTCAGTGTAAAACATTGTACACTTTGTCAAACAAGGGCCGTTTCGCACCGTGAAACATTGCGACATAGGTAATAATAGAACGATAGCTGACTACCAGCAGAAAGACAACGCATATTTCCGTAAAGAACGCGCCAATGTAAACAGAAGTCAAGGACGACCCTGGAGGAGAGGAATGAATGGGCTTGGGACAGGTTTAAAGCCGAATCCTTAGTGAGCACGAGCATTCTTATGTATCATTTATAAAGTAATTACTTTGTTTTCCTTCCATACGCCGCATTGCTATTTTTTGTTCCATAATAAACTCAGTTGCATGTTTGTCACGTGCCAGATGACCTTAGCAAACTGAAATCTTCATCAGATACGCTTTTGCATGCTCTGGTGTTATAAAACATACCTCATGTATACATACTCTACCGATGGAAGAGAATTGGCATGCATGTCCCAACCTATATCACAAATCCAATTTCTGGAAATGCTAAGAACAATTTTTATACCTTCTTCTTTAGCATAAGATATCTAAATCAGGAGCAATCTTCCCCAAAATCGACAACCTTCTGCACTAAAATACACATTTTGAGGTTCCATGCTTGCCTGTTTATGTGTAAATAACACACATAAACATCTGATATGTTACATTCACTTAACTTTCTCTATCCACTATCGTTTATATATCGTTTATATCGAGATATCCACTATATCTCTTTTATAAGGTATCCTTATTAATGCTTATTTTCCTCTCTACTTCCTGTTAATAGAGATAAATGTTTGCAGAATGATATATTACACATTTCGTTGTAGATACAAGGGGGTATGTAAGAAGCCGAAGCGGGAATCAAATATTTAAATGTGGGTCACTATTTACTGGCTTTGAAATTCTATACTCTTTCCATGACATTCCGAGAAATATCTGAATGGTAATAACAGGAAATAACAAAGTACTGAAAAACTCAAATAATAACACTTAATAATAATAATAATAATAATAATAATAATAATAATAATAATAATAATAATCCCGTGTCGCTACAGCCCACGAAGGGCCTAGATCTGCCAACCCGATTGGCGGCTTCACGCCCACGTTCGCACGCCAGAGGTGGGGGCAATATGACGCATCCATCAGCCACAATGTTAGCGTCGCAGATCTTCACTTTCCTTACAAATCTGAGTGGGCACCGGTCCTGTACCGCACCCCCATGGGTAGGATCGAACCTGGGTGTATTCCGTGGCCAAACCAGAGCACCACACTCTAGCCCTCTGCGCCACGGCGAAGGACAATAACAACCCTCCCTGCTCTCCCCCAAAAAAGGCTTATTTGAAATAAATTGTTTGTTTTAAAAAGTTACATCTTTGCTGCGGTAAGCTTTTGTCTATCTTTAATAATTTACTGGTTTATTCAAAATTATACAGTACCTTCGGAAACAACAGGACTTCGCTGGCTATTCCTAGAAAATTCAAGATATACATTTTGTATATAATGTAAATATCTTAAATATACTGTATTTTAATCAAAATCATTTGAGCAAAAAAAAAAAAAAAAAAAAGGAGAATTAATTTTCTGTGTGAAGGATACTTTACGTTGAGGAGATTTTGCTGAAAATCTTCGTTTCGCATCTTTAGATGATACTGAACTTAAATACAAATAACAAGTTTCTTTTTACAAGACCATGGCATTCCCGGTGATCATGTATGACAGCGAATCTTGGATAATAGAAGAAAAGGATTAAAGTACAATTCAATCGGTGGAAATGAGATTTTTACGGAGAGCTAAAGGATGCACTAGATTAGGTTTAATAAGAAATGAAACAATTAGAGAAGAACTGAATATTTATAAATTATATGATAAAATTGAAGAAAATATACATTGCTGGAAAGACCATATGAACCGCATGAGTGAAGAAAGAATACCACTATCAACTAATAAGTATAAACCGCCAGGAAAGAGACATCGGACGCCCAAGAAAGAGATGGGAATAAAAAAAGAATTCAAAGTTGGAACAGGTGTAATACCCAATTCTTGAAGTGAAGAAGAAGTTTCTTTTTGAGTCTTATCTCTCTCTCTTTCTCTCCCTCTCTCTCTCTCTCTGTCTTATCCACACACGCACACACAGAGACACCTTTTTCTAAAACTGTTTTTTTTTCTTATTCTTATTCATTCATGGAGCCTCAAAAAATGTATTTCCAGTGACATCTGGAAACAGCATTTTTTGATAGAATATAAATTCTTCCTACTGTAGGTAGGTGGTAGAGAAATTAATGATAAATTTCAGCTAGCTCACACGATTCGTCGCTACATGGTTCTAGTGCTGTTTCTCCTAGTTGCTAGGAGACTCTTTCAATTGGCTTCTTTGAAAGCTGAGTTAAGATTGAAGAGATACCGCCGTTAAACGTCTGCTACCCAATTGTGTTCTTCCAGCTACAAATCGCAGCTCTCTAAGGCTCCTCACTTCCTCCTATGTACTACATAATATGTGTATCTTATTTATATTTATGTCTGTGCCCGAGAGACCGCCTGCATTTAAAACAAACCTTAACAATGACTACTCAAGAAACAATGGACTGCCCTTTTTGCTCGCGTTTCTTTTTACCTTTGTAAACGTTCCGACCAAGCAAGTGAAAGATCTGAACTGCTTTGTCTTAATGCTGTAGTGCTCTGGAAGGGAAATAAAAAGGGCGAGAAAAAACAACGCGTTTTCTTGACTTGGTGTGTTTCTGGTGATCAAGCAGTGTTTGCTGCAGGATCAAATGCTTATGTAGTTGTTCACAATTTAATACTCGAAATTTGAGAGCTTATAAGAAGCAAAATAACGTATGACAGGCAAGAAAAACCTGAAGTGCTGCATTTACATGACTTTCTCTATTTATTCCTCCTCAAACGTTCTTAAAAAAACTTACTGTTCTATTTCTTGTTAATCAAATACTTTAATTCAAATTTACACTTTTCTTTGTAGGATATAGTGGGTTAAGCGATAGCCAGATTTTACTGTTACTATGCGATAGCTTTGAAACTTCATGCTCTATGTATGGCTGCGAGAGAGAGAAAAAGAAGAGAAAAGAAAGAAGTAAAGAAAGAAAAACGACTTCCCAGTTGTGAAAAGTACAAGCACTTGAAAATTCAATCCAATAACAACGAATACCTCTGAAATGGTTAACTTCACTGAAATAAATAAATAAATAAATAAATAAATAAATAAATAAACAAATGGTGTGTTTTAACGAGATCTACATTTTTTGTGTAGCAATATTTTGTTCATTTCTTACGGTTTACCACTTACACAAAAGTTATTCAGAATGAACAGGCCTTAAGAGGCTATTCCCGGAAAGTTCAAGATATACATTTGATTTGTCATGAAAATATCTTAAAACATATGACATTTTAGTTAAAAACGTTAACGACCACTTTGAGATAATCCAGAAATAACGGGGCTGGCCCCGTAACTCAGTCGGTAGAGCAACTGCCTGCCGTGCGAGTAGTCGCGGGTTCCACTCCCGGGTGGGAGGTGGGAATTTTTCTCTGCCAAGATTAATCTCTATCCTCCCTAGATTCTGGAAGTATGAATGAAAGTGTGAATGTGTATATGATCTAATGATTAAAATACCCAAAGTGCAAGAAACCAAATGACAAGAGTTAGCACCGTTGCCAAAGGGCAATAAGCTCCAAAGAAGGCCGCTGAGAAGACCAATGTAGTTAAAGGAGGGGTGTAAAAACAATAACTCCATTTTTCCACGTAAAGGGAGTTTGGGATTGGGGTGTGTTCTAGAAAATCGTCATGAAAATCCTTAGAAGATGCTAAACGTGAATACCAAGTTTGGTATTTATTAGATTTATCATTTTTTATTTATGCTGTTCACAAACATACACACCAATACACAAGGAGCTTTCTTTAAAATGCGCTTTTACGGATTTAGGGAGTCTCAAAACGTTACCGCGAGGCCATGTCGCTCTACTATAGTGTAAGTAGTAGATAAGGTAAAAAGTACTTCGTAATAAACCAATATTTCATCATCATCATCATCATAAACAATAGGGTGTGGGCTATAATGCTTGTTCCGTCTGCATACATCCTTCTTAACATTTAAACTTTAAAACTGATCTCTCCATCTTGTTTTATGTGGACCAAATCTGCTAGTTTGTAGAACTATTCCATTCATATGCAGTCTATTTGCTAACGGCCAATAATGTTAACAATGCCTCCGATATCAATCAATTACGTCATTTATCTTATAATACGCTTGCAAGGACGCTATTTTATCGGATAAAACGACAGCTCGTTACTGGACCGTAATGGTATCATTATGCAGTGATTAATAGGCTACGTCACTCAATTGTGTTTTTAGTGAATGCATATTCAAATAGTGACAATTTCCAAATAAATTATGTTCTTGAAAAGTGTGTTCTTTACTGTGTTCTGATTTTATTTTATTTTGAGGTTAACTATTTTGCCATTCTCATTGCGGTAGCATTGGTTAGTATTTCCTAACACATCTGTTGTTCATTCAGTTACTAGATATGTCGTGATCCGACGGTTGACAGAATGGTGATTTAATTTTAAACAACACAACTAAGAAAGTAATTAGTATTTATACAATCTGTTACGATTTATTTGTGGAATAGTCTTAATACATTCTATAATAATACTTATGATAAATTATTTGAGGGGTACTATTTGTTTCCATGGTCATGCATATATTTATACATCCCTGTATTGCAGTTGTGATGCATGTTATTCACGGATGTGATGGTGTAGGCTATAACGCGCCAATGGTCCCAGAAGCATCATTTCTGCAGCTTCAATTCTTTTCTTTGGTTTTCAATTTAGGTCCATACTGTAAATTAATGATGGTTTGGCGAGTACTTAATAACATTTTAAAAAATTTTCTTTTCTAGCTTCACCATAAAGTGTTCATTTAATAGTTCCCATTATCTGTTGGAATTTAGGAAGCTTGTTTCTACGAGGGCCGATTGATAAGTCCACGACTTTGACGAGATAGCGTCCTAATCACAGGTTTTACATCTATTCTGAGTATAATCGCAGAAATTCGTCGTAATTTTTTTCTTAGAACATTGTTGAGAGTGTCTAAAATAAACAGATGTGTGTTGCTTCGTAGAAAATTGAGAAAAGTGAAATTCGTGTTCTGATAACACTTTTTGCGTGGTAAGACGGTGAAGAAAACGGAAGAAAGGCTGAACAAGTATTATGGAGAGTCTGCTCCATCACATGACATGTTTCACAAGTGGTTTACAGAATTTTGATGTGGCCGTTCGAGCACAAGAGATGTCGTGCGCACAGGAGGGCCGGTTGAGCTCACCACAGAAGAAATGGTGAACACAGTTCATTGGAAGACCGCCGAGTGAAAATCCGTGAGATAATCAAGACCGTAAACATCTCCAGTGAACGGGTGTATAACATTCTGCACGAATTTTTGGGTATGAGAAAGCTGTCAGCAAGATGGACTGCTCACAGTTGAGAACAAGGGGAATCGTGTGGCCATTTCACAGGGATGTTTGAAAATGCAGCAGCGCAATCCAAATGCGTTTTTGCGGTGTTATATCACGGTTGATGAACCTTGGATCCATTACTATCAACCTGAAACCAAACAACAATCAAAGCAGTGATTTCCTTCGGCAAACCTGCTCCAAAGAAAGCGAAAACCATTTCGTCGGCAGGAAAAATCATGGCAGCTGTCTTTGGGGAGTCACAAGGGGTGATAGACACCCACTACCTGGAAAAGGGTAAAACGATCACAGGTTTATATTATACCGCAATGCTGGATCAGTTTCACAAGGAAATGTTAAAGAAATGATCCAATTTGGTGAAAAAAAAGGTTCTCTTTCATCAGGATAATGCACCCGCACGCAAGTCAGCCATTGCCATCCAAAATTTGTGGAATTGGGCTACGAAGTGCTACCTCACCCACCATATTCTCCAGATTTGGCTCCGAGGACTTCTTCCTCTTCGCAAACCTGGGAAGAAATTCACGTCCAGTGAACACATCATGGCAGAAACAGCCTCATATTTTGCAGACTTCGATAAATCATAATTTTGGAAGGGTTAAAAAAATTTGAGAAACTTGGACAAAATGTATTGAATTGAAAGGAGACTGTGTTGAGAAATAAAATTGATTTTTTGGAAACAAAATTTATTTTCTTTAAAAAGTCACTGACTTATCAATCCGCCCTGGTATATCGGGCCGGCGGCGTGGCCTAGTCGTTAGATCACTCACCTCTCAACAGGGCTGATCCCGAGGACCCGCACGTGGGATTTTGGTGGACAAAGTGGTATCCTGGCGGGTTTTCTCCGGTTTCCCCCACCGTTCATTTCACCAACAGCTCCATCACCGCCTTTCCTTTCATCTATTTCACCGTCATTTCATATCATCTACTTCCTCGCTGTCATCCAGGCTTCGGGCTGATTACCCATCCTGGTTCTTCCATCCAAACTGAAGTGTCTGCTCCTCGACAGGCCTCTGACTCCAGGCACCCGATTGTAAGTCCTGGAGAGTGTAAGGTCTACATACGAAGAGGGTAAACGGAGATCGCTCATGTTATATTGGTACAATGCAGCCAAGGTAGTTGAAGTTACTGATCAGCTCAATGCACCTATTATTAATTACAATTTTAGACCTTAGCGGCCGTTCCACCTGGAATCCCGTCACTTTTCTAGGTCAAAATGTAGTTCAGCTATGACTGCGTTTTATGTTATTACAAAAAGATTAATTCAAACATGGAAATAATTGTTCTTCCACAAAAGTCGTGTGTTGGACAAGGTTGGAAAGGTAGAATCAGACGACTGAAAAATCCAATCCGGGATTTGAACCACGTTTCTCCCGGTCTCTGTCCGGTTGCTCTAACCAATGAGCTACCATGGCAACATGCCGGTACGACATTAAATTCCCCAACAATTTTTACTTTCTCTACTACCTATAGTAAGTAGGGGAAGTATTGTATTCCACCCAAAAATTCCATATCGAGATTTCATCGAAAATAAATGTTTTGAGACCCCCTGAATCCAAAAAAAAGCATTTTTAGATACATGTCCGTGTGTGTGTGTCTGTGTGTCTGTCTGCGAACAGCATAACTCAAAAACGAACAGTCGGATAAAAACCAAACTGGTATTTAGGTTCAGTATCTTCCAGAGATGCGACACGAAGGTTTTCAAGAAAATCCCCCCACCCCAGATTACCCTTTACATGAACATTTTTCGAAAATTTTAATTTATCCAAAAATGGCTCTAACGATTTTGACTAAAATATTATATGTTTAACATATTTTCATGACAAATGAAATGTATATCTCGAATTTTCTGGGAATGTCTCCAAAAGTATTTTTCATTGTGAACGACTTTTGCATAACTGGTAAACCATACGAGATAGACAAAATTTTACTACACAAAATATGTATATGGCGGTAAAATACACAATTTGTGTCATATACATTTTTTTGTTGAGTGAACCATTTTCGGGATATTGCTTGGTATTCCCTTAAATTTTCCAATACTTATACTTTTTCTCAAATGAGAATTCGTTATTCATTTTTTTGTCCTGGTAATGCAAAGAGAATGGAATACTCCACATAGCAACCAGCTTTTAAAATATTTGACTATCGCTTAAAGCCTACGAATTCCCCTTGCATCTACATGAAAATTAGCAATAAGATTAATATCTCGATTAACATGAAGCATATGGGGAATAAGCGTTTGTAAAAATAGTTTGTACAAGAGTAGATAAAGTCATGTGAGTGTAACACATCAGATTTTTTCTCTAAGCAGCGTTTATAGATTTCTCGTTACAATGCAATTGTACTTCTTTTCCTTTTCTTGCTCTCTGAAGTGGGGTTATTTTTCTTCTAGAGCTTCTTTCATCATAAAATAAAGGGATTGGTTTAGTATTCTCATTAGCAAGCAAGATTTCGTAAACACAGTCCTGGGATAATAGAGACAAGCGGGAAGCTAGAACCCAAGGTTTGGAGTTTGGGCACTTATATAAGATAAAGTGGTAATCTATCATTTGAAGCTATTGCAAAGAGTGATTCATGCTGCAGTAATGCGAGAAGAATTAGTAATGTTAGGACTGAGTTATGGGAAGTTGGAATGCTGTAGAAATGAAACAGAGATATTTTATTCAAGCAGCAAGTAATTACAAAATGTGGGACCAGCTATAGAAATGATAGTATGCGAACTACCAAACACAGTCATAAAATAAATGAAATACCAACTACACATGATCGCAGTAGCAAAGATAAAAACAATATTACATAAGAATAGGTTATCTGACTGCAATTATTAAAAAATACGAACAAAATGCTAATACACTCTCACAAAATGTGAAAATTTACATCTAAAAGTAAGAGAAGGACCACTTTGTAGTCAGTCACATTATCTACTTATTCGTTATGTGAGTGCTGTCGGCTGCAGCGTTTTTAAGACATTTAACTTGTGGAGGTAAAGTGGCTAGGTTTCTTTGTGTATGCTCAGATCCAACAAAAGTAAGAAACATTTATAATTCACCAATAAGAAAAGAAGCTAGCATGCTCTCTAGAAGATATAAGAAAATTGAACAATAAATTAACTTAACTACTTCATTTTTTAAGTTCCAAGATAACTTTAACTACATTGGTCTTATCGGCGGCCATTCCTTTGGAACTTATTGCCTATTGTTAACTCGTATTCGTTGAGTTTCTTGAGATCAAACGCACACATTCACACTCTCATTCATACTTTCAGACTCTGGGGAGGATAGGGAATCTTGGCTAATGAAAAATTCCCTCCCCGGCCGGAAATCGAACCCGCGACCCTTCGCATAGTAGGCAGGTGCTCCACCGACTGAGCTACGTGGCCAGCCAACCTAAATACTTAAATTATAACGACCTCTTGATTGTATCTATGGGTATGGCTCTGAAGGCGATTGTTTTAACTGACCTCTAGTTGGCTGTTATCTAGAATATGCCTCTATTTAACCAAAGTGAGGTAGGGAACCACATTCATTACTGTGTTCTGAAACAGTCGGGTGTACGTATTCTTTAATTACTTAAATAAGGTTTCAATGGCTGAATATATATACGTGATGTTTGCGAGATTACAAGTGGAATTTTATGAAGGATAAGTTAAACAACCTATTAGTTTCTTCTCTAGTGTCTATTTTGGTAGGTATCTCTAATATTAAGCAAGAGACTACACTGAAGTTATTTTCTTGTTTACAGACAATGCACTCGAAAAGCCTATGCAATGTTCTTAGCATTAAATTAATGTATTGCTATTTACATACTGCCCCTAGGTAAAGTTGTGTGGAACTGGGTACAAGGCTGTAATTTTTCCCATTTATATGCCACCTTTCCCATCTTAGTTTATTTCGGCTGAAGTAGCAAGGCTTTGTCGATTTTCTTTTGGTATTAATTGTTGCGTTTCATTAATTACTCTTTTAAACGTTACTTTAAGGATAGAGAGTAATCCCAGTTAAAAGAGAAACCCTCCTCTACACAGAAATCGAACCTAGAATCTGTGGTTTTAGAGGTTAGCATGAAAACCGTTGGTCCACAGAGGTAGTGAAGGGCTCCATTTGTAACTGCTGTAGAAGCCTACAAAATACGAGTTTACCTAGGTAAACATTACTAAGAACGAAGCTAGAAGCAAAGTGTGGATTTTCTATTGTTTTTTTTTTTACGTTCTTTCTAACTGTAGGAGCTATATAAGTTAAAAATAGGCAGTCTGTCCTGTACTATTTAGCAATAATGTATTAAGTATAGTACATACGTGAACTCCATCAAACCTAAGACAATACTGAACAGCAAGGATGATTTACCTGAAACAAAACAGTATTATATTAGTTAAATGGTAATAAGTATATTAACGAGCTGAATACTAATTAAAATGAAATTACAGGTGATGTAAAAGACAAATCATAGGCAGCATAAAACAGGTTCTCTCTCTATTATTATCTATGTCGTTGGTGCATTTTAAGATGTATTCTATAAATCTTTAAACCCCTGGATGTAGGTGTATTGTGATCGGAGAATGCGTAGTGGCCAATTATTTTATATAAGTTTGAGTTATTTATTCAACCTCTCTCTTTGCTGCTGTGTTTTATTACCCTTAGAGAAATATTACGATTATACTTTGTTACAAACAATCTAATGCACATAGAAATCAACTAATACTTTTAGAAGTACGAGTTCGAAAGAGAATTTTGACATTCCACTAACGAAAATAAGCAAAACAGTTGAGCATGCAACGTTGGATATTCTACAAAAAAAATCAAATCAAGAAAGCATACGTCATAGCACTTACACGAAGATCAAAGACTGATGCGTGAGCATAGGATTTAGAGGGAATGAAGACATCGCATTAGATTGTTTTTATGAAAAGTCGAAGACCAGAATACCGTCTAGTAGATTTAGGCATGACTTGTTTTATCGTGATACACCTACTTTTATTGCTGTAAAAATGTTACTACAGTAAATAATAATAATAAAATAATGTGTTGCTCAATATTTACAGTGAAATAACGCTCGTTCTCAAATCAGTGAGTATTAAGACTAACTTCTAGTATTGGTAAATCAGAATTGAATTTTTACTTTCTCTACTACGTATAGTAAGTAGGGAAAGTATTGCATTCCACCCAAAAATTCGATACCGAGATTTCACCGGAAATACACGTTTTGAGACCTCCTGAATCCAAAAAAAGCATTTTTAGAAACATGTCCGTGTGTGTGTCTGTGTGTCTGTGTGTGTGTGTGTGTGTGTGTGTCTGTGTGTGTGTCTGTGTGTGTGAACAGCATAACTCAAAAACGAACAATCGGATAAGCACCAAACTTGGTATTTAGGTTCAGTATCTTCCAGATATGCGACACGAAGGTTTTCAAGAAAATCCCCCCACCCCAGACTACCCTTTACATGGAAGATTTTTCGAAAAGTTTAATTTTCTCAAAAATGGCTCTAACGATTTTGATTAAAATATCATATGTTTAAGATATTTTTATGACAAATAAAATGTATATCTTGAATTTCCTGGGAATGTCTCCAAAAGTATTCTTCATTGTGAACGACTTTTGCATAACTGGTAAACCATAAGAGATAGACAAAATTTTACTACACAAAAAATGTAGATCGCGTTAAAATACACAACTTATGTCATATACATTTCTTTTGTTGAGTGAACCGTTTTCGAGATATTGCTTGTTATTTCCTTAAATTTTACAATACTTATACTTTTTCTCAAATTCGTTATTCATTTTTTTTATGTTCTGGACATGCAAAGAGAATGGAATGCGCCACATAGCAACCACCGTTAAAATATTTGACTATCGCTTAAAAGCTACCATATTTCCCTTGCATCTAAAAGAAAATTACCAATAAGATTGACATCTCGATATCTCGATTAACATGAAGCATATGGAGAATAAGCGTTTGTAAAATTAGATTGTACAAGAGTAGAGAAAGTCATGTGAGTGTAACACATCAGATTTTTTTGTCCTGGACATGCAAAGAGAATGGAATGCGCCACATAGCAACCAGCGTTAAAATATTTGACCATCGCTTAAAAGCTACCATATTCCCCTTGCATCTACAAGAAAATTACCAATAAGATTGACATCTCGATATCTCGATTAACATGAAGCACATGGAGAATAGGCGTTTGTAAAAATAGATTGTACAAGAGTAGAGAAAGTCATGTGAGTGTAACACATCAGATTTTTTTTAAATCAAAGAAGCCGTCATTACCATATGATAATAACAATAGGGCATAGGGAATTTTAAGCATTATAACCAGAATGGAAGGATATAAGGTTGACCTATCATTGGACTATAGTCAGAGACGTCACAGGTAACAAACCACCCCATCCCTCGTACAGTCTTTTGGGCTTGCAGACCACTCGGATCGGCTTTTACCTGCATGTCCATGACCCTCGGCTCTGTTGCTTTGCATTCTTTGTAGCGATAATGGTTTGAGTGTAGATAACCTGAATCCAACTGTTTAAGGATTCCTATGGATTCTTCTTCTTCTTCTTATTCATCCCTAGCTAGATTATCAGTACTCACTATTTAAGCTACACACGGCGCATTCCCGATAATGCAGGTTATATTTTTTTCCCTTTTTTGGAGCATGCTTAAAGAATGGGTCATGAACAACTCTCTTCTTAAATATTGCAATACCAATGGAAGTGCAGAAGTAGAGGAAATCCCAGAAAACGACGTAAAATAATCACATACGTCGAAACAGTAATAGTAAACGAAATCTAACCCCTGATGTATTATTATTATTATTATTATTATTATTATTATTATTATTATTATATGCGCTGATAATATGCTTCGTTAATTTAAGGGGAAAATAAAATTCTGATGTACCTATACCACAACTAAGGTTAATGCTCATCTATATGTGAACGTCATTTCATTGTAAAGATTGAGCCGTTCTTGACGTGTTAATTCCCGCTGACAAGAATCTTTTTATCGGCTTGGATTCATAAGGGTTTATGCTACGTCACTTACCGCCCATGGCGTTACGCGCAAAACAGTTAATATAAAAAGAAAATTGAAACGGAGTCCTGGACCATGTAACATGGACTCGTCATTATTAAACAGGTCTGTGAGTAAAAGTGAATAGGCCTTAGTAGAGGAAGCAAATTCATTACTTTTTTGTAAGCCTAACTTAAACCCTGGAGCACTCGGGTCCCGTTTGCCTAGTCACACGCGTGGGGTAAATGAGGCTCCACGTGTTCTATATTTACATAAGTTGAAGTAACGAATGTAATAATTTGTTTAAAATAATTCCTTTTGTGTTTTTAACTATGTGATTACCGCACTAAGCAAAGGTATACCAGTATGATATTTACAACCGTTGTCGTGTAAAACAGTTGTCGTATTTTAGAATTAAAAATGTAGAGTTTAATTTAAGCTATAGATTTATACAGAAAACAGGAGCAGATGGGGGTACTGGAGAAGAAACAGGACATATGGCCTAGTGCTGAATGTTTATTATTATTATTATTATTATTATTATTATTATTATTATTGTGATGTACAGTAAAGTGCACGGATGTGTGACAATGTTTCTGGTTTCCTAAAGTGTTTTTCTTTATTTAATGTTGGCAGAAACTTCTTATCATTTGTGTTCCACACTAGCCCTGAGTGAGTCAATCTCTTATTCGTTTGAGCTCAAGTTCCGACACACGCGCATTAGCTTATGAACAAAGTTCAGGTCTAGGTGAGCAGCGAAAGGGAGGGAGTACGGAAATATTTCACCAGAATGACTGGAAGGTATGTTTCGCAACGACGGTCCATACAAGCCCCTGGATGATTATCTCGTATTAGTTTGGTTTCAAAACTCTCGCACTCAAACTTTAACCAATGAGCACAGGTCGGTTTTGGGCTCAGGAGCGAAAGAAAAGGGAGGAGCAAGACAAAACATTAAGTGAAGTGCTAGAACCAGGTAAGTGGTGGGGAGTATGGCAGAGGCGGTTCAATATTTTCTTACCAACGTAAATAATGGAGCGTTATCGGCACGATTACATGTACTCGACTGTACATGTTATTTCTATAGAAGAATTTGTGCTTTCTTCACGAAAACGGAGTCTGAGATTGATACATCTGGAAAAATTTAATAACTGATGTTCTTTTGGGTCTTAAGCTTTGTATTCGCATACAGAGTTAGTCTTCACAACTGGTAGATTGGTAGATTCTTACAGGTTCGTTCTTCTTACCCAACCAAAGGAACACAATTATTTCAAGGATCACTTTCTCACGATATTTTTCACATTCTCTGGATTTTCGCACAAAATGTCTTGAATTGATTTCTGAAATATTCAGCACGAGAAAACATGACGAGGAATTTAGAGATCAACAACATATCTTTCTTGAAAATGAATGCCAAGAACAAAATTAATCTACAGCATCGATATCAGGTTTTGTGGTGGCTGATATTTAAATAAATATTTTTCTGTTTCCTTCGTCTCTTAAAGCAAGAGCTCTTGAATACATCTATACGGCTTTAAAGGATATAGTTATGATTACTACAAATCTTGTTTCTCTGTTTGTCCTCCCCGTTTGAGGACTTACATTACCAAGACTTACAAGTCAATGCCGGCGGTCAGGCGTCTGTCGAGGAGCGGAATCACAGGAGATACACGAGTTGCAGATCGAAGCCGGCGTAAGTGGACAGAGACGCGCAGTTCCCTAACAGTTTCAGGCTTGACCACCCGGCCACGGGTGGGTCGCTTGGAGACATCCCTCCAGTGTGACCGGGAAAAGATTTCTAAAGCGCAAGTCTCAGCGCCATCTGTCCGTCGCCTACCGAACCATAGCCCCCGAGTCAAACTGAAACGTAAAATGGAAATGAAATGAGAAGAAATGGGGAGAGAAGAGAGTCGTGCTATAATACACCACTCCAACATTCGCCATTGTCATCCAGGGAAAACCACGAAATATCCATAGTCAGATTGAGCGGTCACCGTGAATCGAACCCGAGACCTCCTGAATGCAAGCCTCACACGTTATTGCTGGTAAAATCGTGACAGAAAGAAAGTATGGCGCATGTCGCAACATTATCAACAATCTCACATGAGATATTTTGATAAACCAAAACCGCATCAATTCTACACTTAGAAAATAAATATTTGTTTAGGCAGCAAGGCCTAAAAATAGAACTTCTAACACAGTGCACATGATCTAAAAGCTTTAATCCGCATTGTGACCAACTTTGGTCTCAAGTCCAACCACATGACAATTACCCTTTGTATTTGCATATATTTAATAACTGGACTTGGTTTGGATAGGTTTTACTTTTCATTATGTCGTTTCACATTATTAATTTTTCATGGAAACTTGCATTACCTGTTCATAGTACAAATCGCCATACTTCAATTTATCGCAATTCGTTGTAGAGTTAACCTATACGCTATATTTCCAGCTTTCTTTGACCTAAAACGTTACTCTTTTATCTAAATCACATGAAGATTCAACAGCTGAAATTATGAATTCTGAACAAACTGAAATGTAATTGAAATTACAGAAGCAACAGAAAGGACAACAGTAGAAGTACTTAGCCAAACAATCCAGAAAGCAATATGTTACAGCATTTAATCGCTTCATTGCCTGGTGTAAGGCAAAACACGTTGAAAATAATTTCGCTGAAAATGACTGGTAGCGAATCAACAAAACATCGAAACATCTGATATCCCACTTTTAACGTCATTTCTGTTATATCAAAAACGCTTTCTGAGGCAGTATTTTTATCACTAAAATGATTTCAGTCTAATTATATAATATATAAATTCAATAACAGCCCACCTTGAAGCAATATGTGTATGTAATAATTTGTAAAAATGTATGTAACAGTCATTGTATATGTTGTATTATTGTATCCATGTGCAATAATGTTATATGAATATATTACGTAATTTAATAATGTAGGAGCTGTGGGAATAATAGGATAAAAGTTGCTAACAATGAGGTGGCCTTGAGGCAATAATGAATTTGAAAGTTTAAATGCTACTAGTCATTATTGGAGCAACAATAATGTAAATTTTGAGACAGTTTAAAAATAGCCAATCAACAACCAGAAAAAGCTTTAGTTAAAAGAAGGTATTCTATTGGATTAGGAATAGCCAATCAGAGACTTTAAATACAGAAATTTACAAGTTTAGGCGGTTGAAATCAGTTCAGTGCCTGCAAACAGTGTTCCTAACCGGACGCGAGACACGTTCTCGAGAGCTTTAATACATATTCGTGTGAGACGAAAAATAGTTTACGTGTTAAAAAGTGCAAGTAATTCATAAAAGAATCTCACAGCTCTCTATATCAGTGAAGTGTTATTTAAATCCTATCAAGTATTAATAAAAGGAGTGAAGTAAAATTATAATCTGTGTAAGCCTACACTACTGTCGCACCACAACCCTGCTAAGAGAAACGTGTCTCTAACAAATACTGACGCAAATACTGACAGTTAAATTACAAAGTTAATATTTTTTTTTTAAACTTGGGCAAAGGCCACCTGAAAGTACATTTGGGGCGAAGGCTACCGGAAACTGTTTACTATACGTGCAGTTATAAACTACTACAAGTTCGGCTCCCCAACAGTCGAAATACGATACAACTCCTTCTAAAATAAACCTTTCTCAATTCTAAACGTGATATCTGTTAGTTTCAGGAATGAATATATATTATTTTATTGATATTTTACAAATTCGAGCTCGGTCAAAAATAGTATGTGCCTCATGTGGTAAAAATGGTTTTATTTTGCCCGTAAGATTGCGAAAATCGACCTAGCAAACAGGTCGATTGTTTCGTTTAGCAAACATTCCTACACGCAATATAAAACCCTACTTTTACCCTTTGTATTATAATCTACTATTCTGACCCTGGTGGTTGTTTCTTGATTAAGTTTTAATGTTTTATATTTCATTAAACTAATTATCAACCGTAACAGCTAGACAAAAGATTACTGCGCAAAGAATGTAGGTCTCTTTAGAACACAAAATTTATGTAAATCTTTGTGACACTAACCATTTCTATATATTTTCCTATTGTTTTGAATTTTCAGATACTTTATATTCTGTTGAAATGCTTTGGGTTGTTTCTCGTGGCCATGTAAAGAGTGGAATTTCAAAGCCAGTATATAACGACCCAAAATATGATTATCGCTTCAGTCTGTATCTCTCTTGCATTTACAACGAAATCTGTAATGAAACGATTTCTGAGACGGTTATCTCGATTAATATGCAGTGCTTAAAAGAATTAGCTTTTCTAAGAAAAATCCATAGAAAAGCCAGATGTTTGTAACATATGTGTCATATTTTTACTTTCTCTACTACGTATAGTAAGTAGGGGAAGTATTGCATTCCACCCAAAAATTCGATACCGAGATTTCACCGGAAATACATGTTTTGAGACCTCCTGAATCCAAAAAAAGCATTTTTAGAAACATGTCCGTGTGTGTGTCTTTGTGTGAGTGTGTGACTGTGAACAGCATAACTCAGAAAGAACAGTCGGATAAGCACCAAACTTGGTATTAGGTTCAGTATCTTCCAGAGATGCGACACGAAGGTTTTCAAGAAAATTCCCCCACCCCAGATTACCCTTTACATGGAACATTTTTCGAAAATTTAAATTTTCTCAAAAATGGCTCTTAACAATTTTGATTAAAATATCATCTGTTTAAGATATATTCAGGACAAATGAAATGTATATCTTACATTTTCTGGGAAAGTCTCCAAAAGTATTTTGTGAACGACTTTTGGTAAACTGGTAAACCATAAGAGATAGACAAAATTTTACTACAGAAAAAATGTAGATCGCGCTAAAATACACAATTTATGTCATATACATTTTTTTGTTGAGTGAACCATTTTCGAGATATTGCTTGTTATTCCCTTAAATTTTCCAATACTTAATAGTTTTTCTCAAATGGGAATTCGTTTTTCATTTTTTTTGTCCTGGTAATGCAAAGAGAATGGAATACTCCACATATCAACCAGCTCTTAAAATATTTGACTATCGCTTACAGCCTACCAATTCCCCTTGCAGCTACAAGAAAATTAGCAATAAGATTAACATCTCGATTAACATGAATCATATGGAGAATAAGCGTTTGTAAAAATAGTTTGTACAAGAGTAGACAAAGTCATGTGGGTGTAACACATCAGATTTTTTCCCCTTCTTTTGGGTTCAGGAACCTACAAATGTTTTCTAGTGGAATATGGATATCGAAGCTAAGTAGTGAGAACATTAAAAAGGAGAGCTGCAAATTAGCAAGATTTCAATGAAGAGAGTTTGAAAATATGGATTTGGAAGTTTACAAAGGAGGAGAATTGCAACGTAGCAGCATGTACATGATGAAATGTAATGAAAATTCTCACCTATGTGTCAAGTGGCTTGCTGTAGCGAACAAAGCCACATGATCACAAGGCTGGACAAGGAGCTGGGGAAGAACAGATAACAAGGTTTCCTGTCAGAACTCCATTTTCGTCAGCAGAAATCCTTATCTCTACTTCCCTCGAGACCGCCATTTAATACTGGACGTCGTCCCAATGTTGGGGACCTTCTAGAATACAAAACATGAACAAAACGCTGTCCATTTCCCGCTCTAGATTCCCTTCCCAGAAATGACCCTAGTTATTTTCCAGGTCAGGGGTCGCAATACGTGCCGCATACGTCGCTGCTGGCCCATCAGAAATACTGTTTGCTCTAACATGCTTCTTCTGTGAGAATTATTTTTAAGCCTACTGCTTAATTGATATTCGCTGCAATATGAACCTACACGAGCATTTGTTTTAACTAAAACGACGATATACAGGGAAGGAGTGTTTTGAAGACGGTTAAGATCGTGAAAAAAGAGTTTATATAAATCTATATCTTAATGAGCTTTTTATTTTGATGTGTAAGTTTCCTCCTGAATCAGAATGAATGGGACTTCATAAGGCTATTCACAGAAAATTCAATATATACGTTTTATTTCTCATTTCCATGCGCCAAACATAGTATACCTATTTTAATCAACTGGTGCAAGAAAACGAAAAACGCTAGAAAAAAAAGGAATTTTTCCACTTGAAGGAGAAATTTAGTGAAAATATTTTATTACATCCTGGGAAGTGCTGGACTTGGTATTTAAGTTTAGCATTTATCCCACTTTTAATTTTTTAACAATGCTGATCTCTCTCTCTCTCTCTCTCTCTCTCCTTTGTACGAGGGACTTTGACCATCTTGATGTAAGTGAAGGCTTTTAACATCATTTCGACTCTGAGGCAGTATTTTATATCACAACACTGTGAATGCCAGAGTGATTGCAGTGTAAATAAGCATTATTGTATGACAATGATTTGAGATGTTTGTTAATTATAAGCATTGTTAGGAAATAAGTTTACACGGCCTCACTGAAACTGACAATAGGAGCGGGTAACAATGAGCGAGGGGGTGAGTTGTTTATCAATTAGAGGAGACAAACAGATGACGTCAGAGTAGCGTGCCTTTCTTTAGAAATGGAGGGAATATGTGTTCGTAATTTTGATTGGATATAAAAATAGACGCTAATGTTGGCGCGCTTTATTAACCAATATCAGCTCTGTTATAATGTTTAGGCATATCGGGGTGAGGGAGTATAAATTCTAGAGCCAAAGACTGGTATCGCGCAGTTCTACAGAATTATTCACGAGTTACACGTCGCGCAGTTCTACAGAATCATTCACGAGTTACACGTCGCGCAGTTCTACAGAATCATCCACGAGTTACACGTCGCGCAGTTCTACAGAATCATTCACGAGTCACGTCGCACAGTTCAACAGAAGCATTCACGAAGTACACGTTACGCAATTCTACAGAATCTCTCGTGTCGTAAAGTTAGTTACAAAATGTGAAATACGCGAATTAATAATGCGCGGCAAATAAGTGATTATAGTTACATTCGAAATATATAACTGTTTCAGTCAGGCGTGTATCAAGAGTAATTATGTGAAATTAATAAAGTGTGACGGCAATAAAAGTGTAAAAACAAATTATTTTATCAGTGTTATCTTTTAGTAACAACTCCTTTCCGTTTAACATCCTGTTTAAGAGATTCGCTCGACTGAGTAATAATAGCTAGCCGGAGGACAAAGAACCCAAAATTCAAAATAGTAAAACAATAACAGGCGCTCAGAAATAAGATACACGAACGATACCCGACAACTCATAATTTTTATCACATAAGTTTTATTTTATAATACATTCCGGAAGTAACATCTTTAGTGTTGATTTTCAAAACAGCCCATGAAATTTTGTGATACACGCACGCATTGAAAGGAAGAACCTCTACAGAAGCACAACAATGCAAGAAAAGCTGAAGGTCTTGCTAGTTACTAAATCGTTTCTTTCCATCAGTACGATAAGGCATTGTTTTGTAGATAATGAAAATCTACACACCACAAATGGGAATGGATTTCACCGTTCCGATGAGATCCTCGGAACGAAGAGGGTTTATTTCTGAAAAGGAATGACGGTGTAATGTTATTGTCTTCAACATCTGCGAAGTCATGACTGTCACCATAAAACGGTCATCTCTAAAGGCATGACGCAATGGTTGCTTGTACCATGCTGCCGCTGAAGTTTCTGTTCGCTGCGCCAAAAATTTTGCTATTTCACAAGTTTGTATGATACTGGAATTGGTATAAACTTTTTATGTCAAGGCAAACGGCTACTATTTCATAGGTGTTATAGACAGGGAAGTGTTAAAAGACGCTTCTTTCATACGGAAATGAGGTAGACACTAAAATTATCTATTTTATTGAAGAAAGACTCGGAGGAATGCTACATAGGGCTAACGAAAGGTTTCGGAAGAAGTTTTCGTTTCGTTATGGGCAGCAGTCCATCGTTAAGCACTGTAGAATCAGAAAATGCCTCATTGACCAATCCTCTAGAATGACAATTCTGAACACAGAACATCAAGATCGAAACCTCACGAAGTTTTCAACTTTGAGGAAAGGATACCCATTTAAAACAATTGTGCACCTCAGCCAAATGTGTACTGTAATAACACAAACATTGAAAAATAAGACATGAACACACATTTTGCTAAAATTTCACAAAATCTAAGCCACATCGATAAGTATACTTTTACCAAAGTGATACTTGGGACAAGAAATGAAATACGATTTCAAATAACTGAGAGGCAATATCTATGAACAACATGGAGAATGAAAGGCTTAGAATGTTAAATAATGAAGCAGGCGGGCATTACATTTCAAGAACTACAATTTTGTCAGAGGAGGGCGTATATTATTCTGTTCTCTGAGAGTTTATATACTAAATCGGTTTGCGCACGTCTTGAATGTTTACCTCACATGGTTAGTTTATTCATCCAAACACCCGCGTACTGCAAATACATACAGCTCAGTTGTATTTCTTTAAGTAATAGCTGAACTGAGAATTATATAAGAAGTCTAAACCTCTGAAGTATCGACAAATACTCTGATTGTAGCAAAGGTGGAAATAACCGATCGATAGCATACACACTATTACCACAATCTACTAATATATAGTCACGAAGACCAATACTTAGCGAATATGTAGGTATCCGTTTGACAGTTGTGGCGATACTAGCGCTTCAGGTGGCTAGCTACTAGGATCAGCTTAAAATATACTTTCGTTTTGGAAAAATAAGCAACTTTCTCGCATTTAAACATTATACCTACTGCATATTTAATTTAAAAATTTAATGAAGTGTAATAAATTCCACCATAAACGCAAAGACACGGGAAATAGTAGCAATAATTATGATTTTCAGGTGTGGAGGTACAATGACATGTGATCGTGAACGGGTGTTTTCACACAAACTGTGTCAACCACAACTGGGTCATCAGCACATTTTTGCATTTTTACATTTCAGAATGACTTATGAACTCACCTTTACTGGATGTTTCAGAAATCGGAACAAGGATATACTTGGCCTCTTTTTCTTACTGATAGTACAAAGTAATAGCACTACAAATGAATCATCTTAACAAACGTTTCACCACCATGTACTTTTCTCTCAAACAACTGGTGTTTAGTTGGTTAAAACCATTCCACTAGTAGGTGGCCGCTAAGAGCTCTGTAATCGTACCAGATAATAATAATAATAATAATAATAATAATAATAATAATAATAATAATAATAATAATAATAAAACAACCCTTTACCTTAGTGACTATGTTAAAGTACTGTGCTATTGCTAAGAATAGATTCACCCACTGCACAGCTAAGGCAGAGAAGTGCCCAGCATTTCAGGGGTTTACAAAGTATATCTGATTTTCCAAAGGCAATTAACTGAACTGTCACCCATCCTGGATGCTCTGTCTGATCCATGAGTGTCTGCTCCTCGACGGGCCTCTGACCCCAGGCACCCGCTTGTAAGTCCTGGGGGTGTAAGTCCTACATAAGAGGAGGGTAAACAGATAATGAATGAATGAATGAACTGAACTGTATGAATGAGAGGCAAACTTACAACAGCTGTATTTTGTTGGCTGCAAGAGACACCAAGGAGCAACTGAGTAACGAGCATTTATTGTCTTGCGAATTAACGATCGATAACTTTCCAGAAATCAATTTCCACAGCACTCTACCTCTAATGACTTCAGACATTTTCAGAAAATGTCATAAAAATAACCTTTTTGTTAATTTTGATGAAACATATTCCAAAATGTTTAGAATCAGGCTTCAACTGCAGCCTCTCTGACCATTTAAATGCTCAAAACCGAATTTTAAATAGACATCTGAAAATATGTGCAAGTAGCATGTGAAATTTAAATCTTGGTTTTCTCGTAATATTGCTTTCTTCTACTTTTATCACTTAAGAATGCTTTCCATGATGAAAGGTTTGCTCAATTGCTTTCAGATTTTTTCAGTATACATTCTCTAAAGGTGGACGAGATCTAAAGAGCCTTTTCTTGATATCAAGTATAATTTTGTATTTAGGGTTTCAATAATTTAGTAAGTGATTCTTTTTAGAAAATTAAACGTGTTACGTACATTATATTCTTTTTCATGAAATCTTCTAATAATATGTAAAAGTTAATCTTTTATTGTAAATAAATATAGTCTGGAATAATATGCAAAATTTTAAATTTTAAACTATATAAATTTTCATCATTTTAAAAAATATGTGATAAAATATCGGCTAAATTGACTGAAAAAAGTATAAATTGGCAATACCCTTAAGAAATATATCAATTACCACCGCATGGAAAAACCTCAGTGGCATCTTTCCTGGCAGTGTCAACAAATACATACTTCTAAATTTTAAGTAGGTATGGCTAGACTGGACATTCTTCTGCTTGCAGGTTCCGTCTGACATAAAAAACAGGCTGTGACCAGCAGATGAGTAGCAGTTTTGCTTCTTTTTTATTTAAAAGAACGCCCATCAATCCACAACATGATCATTACGGTGCTTTAGCCAAGCGCTGTAAATTCCCATGTGCTGAGAATGACTGGAAATTGTATATCCAAGCCTACGTTTGAAGTTGACGAATTGCAGAAGCAAAGGTGGGCGCGCCTGTTTTCTTCAACTGGCTGCCAACAGCACCACGTACAAGCAACACAATGGCCGACCGTTGTCGAGAAACCTGCTCCAAAATCTACACTAATTGGATTCTTGACCACACAGAATTCCTGCCCCAGTTAACACGCTACCGACAAAATGACGAATGACAATCCAAATACATTTTGTGCTTCAAATTATCTACAGAAGTGTCCAAAATTTACCACGATGTTAAAAAAAACAAACAAAACACCATACTGCCAACAATCAAATAATTCACTAACACTTCCACTTAGAACTGTAAAGAAGTTCGAAAATACCAATAATCCGTAGCAATATTACGAATGGATTTCATCAGATCCATAATTTCACAAGAGCTTAGCAAAGAGAAATTACTGATAAAGGAGAAACCACGCGAAGTATTTGCTAAAATAATCACTAATCAAGAAGTATAAAGTGGTCAAAACTTATTTTTTATTCTCTACTGCTTACTTATGGTAGGTAGAGAGAGTATTGAATTTCACCCAATAGAAATCCATGTTTTGAGGCTATCTTATTTAAAACAGGATTTTTAGAAAAAGGTCCGTGTCTGAACAGTATAAGACGAAAAGTCGGTTGAATAGCAAACTCGATGTTTCAACGCCTTTCAAGGATGCAATATAAGAGAATTCCCAACCCCAAATTACCCTTTACATGGAAAATTTGTCGTTATATTTGTTTTTATAAAAATAGCTGTTAATGACTTTGATTAAAATACCGTTTGTTTAAGATATTTGTATAACAAATAAAATGTAGAGAATGTTTCAGCACCTCTGCGACAAACTCTGGGAAACGATAGATCTAGCAGAGGGGACCATTTCGTGTCCAGGAACCATCATCCTCCGACGCATCGTTACGGAGTTATTCACCCCTGTTTGAAGCGCATCCGGTAGGATAGGTTTCAGCGGCACAGCCAGTACACTTTGAATGTTTGTTTACAACCGCTGAATCAAGTGACATCGCCTCTTTCTTGTCCCTTAGAGACGCACAGCCCAATTTTAGTGTTTGTGAACATCTCCACGCATACCACCTCCAGAAAGTATAGGGACTGAGGCCGAAGACTTCGTACCACGTGTTCAGTTTGTCCAGTGTAAGGTAGATCACTACATTGCCGGCGCACGTCTTGTTCACCGATGAGGCCTGCTTCACACAAGACGGATACTTCAACAGCAAGAACAGCCACGTCTGGAGCGTTGAGAACCCTCATGCAGTGTCCGTTAGACATCGCCAACAAATGTATTCCGTAAACATCTGGGCAGGAATTGTTAGTGATCATCTGCTAAGGCCTTTCGTTTTGCCATCCCATTTGAGTTAAATTGGGCTGTGCGGACTCAGACCTACCAAACCTAACCAGGCGTAAAGGACCAGAAAGAGGCGATGTCACTTGATTCAGCGGTTGTAAACAAACAGAGAGTTGAAGTATGGCTGTGTCTCTCAGACCTATCCTTCAAACAGGGGTGAATAACTCCGTAACGATGCGTCACAGCATGGTGGTTGCTTGGCAAAAGAAGTTTCCCCTTGAGGCAGTATTTTTAACACTTGAATAATTTCAATTAAATTATATAATATGTAAATTCAGTAACAGCCCGCCTTGAAACAATATGTATGTAATAATTTGTAAAAAAATGTATGTAACAGTCATTGCATATGCTTATATTATTGTAAACATGTTTAATAAAGTTATGTGAATGCATTATGTAATTTAATAATGTAAGAGCTGTGAGAATAATAGTTTAAGGTTGCTAACAATGAGGTAACAATGAAGTAACCTTGAGGCAATAATGAGTTTGAGAGTTTAAATGTTACTAGTCATGATTAGAGCAACGATAATGTAAATTTTGTGACAGTTTAAAATTAGCCAATCAACAGTCAGAAAAAGCTTTAATTAAATGCAGGTATTCTATTGGACTAGGAGACTTCAAAATACAGACGTTTGCGGGTTTGGACGGTTGAAATATGTTCAGTTGCCTGTAGACCTTGGTAGTGACCGGATGGAAGATGTGTTCTCTAAAGAAATATTACGTATTCGTGTGAAAAGAAAATTAAGGATACGCGTTAACAAAGTGCTAGTATTAAATCAAAATAATCTCACAGCTCTTGATATCAGTGTAGTGCTATTTAATTTGTGTCAAGGATTGATAAAAAGAAGTGAATTTAAACTTAAAATCTGTGTAAGCCTGCATTCTTGTCGCACCACACCCTGCCTAAGAGAAACGTGTTTCTAAAACAAGACTGACGCAGCCGAGGGAAAAACATAAACATAAATACTATTTATAGAAGCAGTTTAATAAAAAAGTTAATTTTTTTAAACTTGGAGCGTAACAACAAAAATACATATTCAAATCAGCTTTTCATATGATGCAGCATATTACGTAATAAACAATCAACAACTTCAAATTGATGTCCATACGTGGAGCTAATAAAATAAATAAACAAACTTCAAGAACAATACCAACTTCAAGTTGGCACCCATACGTGGGAAATATCTACTTCAAGTTGGCTTCCCAAGCGTGAGTCTAATAACTTACGTAATAATAAATAACGTAAAGAACTAATCATCTTCACCCTCTGCGAGATCTATCGTTCCTCAAAGTTTGTCGCAGAAGTTCTAAAACACCCTGCACATCTTGAATTTTCTGTGAATGGACTGAGGAGTCGTCGTTCTGAATAAATGCTTTATAACTAGTAAACCATATGAGACACATGTCTTACTATACAAGTGCTCATTAAAGTAAACCATTATATCAAATAGTTTTTTCTGTGTCTTTAGGTGTTTTTTCAAGTATTATTATGTATTTAAGCTTTTCCAGCAGCATATTTAATTTCATGCAGGTATATAAAGCATCCTATGCAATTCTTCCTTTTTCCAGCATTGGACCATAGTAGAGATAATATATATGTTTGAGCCCACAGAGAGATGCCGACAAGCGATAAAGTTCTTTGTTCTACGCCGACAAGCCCCGCCCCCTCCCTTTGTGTGCTCACATGCCGCCAGGTCTCGTGTCGTTAGGCCCCGCCCCCTCTCGCTTTGTGTGCTCACCTAATGCCGGCAGTATCTGTGCTAACAGGTTCTACCCCCTCCCCCATGCGTTCTACTGTGGCGTCATGACTTGATGGAATTGTTTTCTCGAGTCCTGCTGCCCCTCGGCAAATTAATTAGGTAATGTTCGTCAAACATTTTTTTTATGATTACTAAGGTCTGCAGATTGCATCCTCGAGCAATTAAGTTTTTTGATTAATGAATTGTTGACTGGAACGTGAGTATAAGTAGTCTGCTCACGGGGACAGTCTGTCATTTAATGAAAACACTGGAGTCTTCTTCTATCTGGGGAAAGCGCTTGTCCATTAGCTGAACATGTTAGACGCTTTCAACACATTAATAGGCTTTTAAGTTTACATTCCGGATCTGTTTACATACATTAGCGATCAACGACATACTTCCGTCTGGAGGTAACGGTGACCCACATTAGCTGACCCGTTAGACGCTTTCACCCCATTAGCGAACAATGTCAGTAATTGTTTTCCTAAGTGCTCTGCATAACTCTCAACACTTCAATATTTAGCGATGGAAATGATATAAAAAGCAGCAGCTCCTCCAATGAATTCCAAGTTGACCAGAATGACCGGAATCGAATCTAGGAGTGATTACAAATTCAGCTTCTAATAACTCAGAGACTAATTACGATAAAGACGTCAAATAAAGTTTATTACATTAATGTCATTAGATAGTTTCTTGTGAATGTATATTTGGGTACATGGTGTCCAGGGTTCGAATACCGATAAAATGTAATTTAATTATAATTTAATAACTCCTAAACTAATTAAGATAAAGACGCCAAATAAACTTTATTGCCTTTATGTTATTAGGTAGTATCTTGTGGAGATGTAATTAGATACCTGACGTTCTGGGTTCGAGCCTAATGTTTAAATCGTCATTATCTCAGAAACTAAGAGAGGTAGAGGAATTGACCAAAGCATGATTGATAGCTCCTATGATGGGTAATTAATACTGTATATAATTTCTAATCAGTTGTCCTTATTTCGAATCCCGATCTTTCAATCACTTACTTATTTTTCTCTATTCTCTAGAATATGTCACTTAGATTGATGCTGTAACTGCATACAGCACCTTTAAACATATCAGACTAATATTGTAAATAATTTTGTTTCTGGTGTCCAGGGTTCGAATACCGATAAAATGTAATTTAATTATAAATTTAATAACTTCTAAACTAATTAAGATAAAGACGCCAAATAAACTTTATTGCCTTTATGTTATTAGGTATTATCTTGTGGATGTGTAATTAGATACCTGACGTTCTGGGTTCGATCCTAATTTTTAAATCGTCATTATCTCAGAAACTAAGAGAGGTAGACGAGTGAACCAAAGCATGATTGTTAGCTCCTATGATGGGTAATTAATACTGTATATAATTTTCAATCAGTTGTCCTTACTTCGAATCCCGATCTTTCAATCACTTACTTATTTTTTCTCTATACTCTAGAATATATCACTTAGATTGATGCTTTAACTGCATACAGCACCTTTAAACATATCAAACTAATATTGTAAATAATTTTGTTTCTGATGTCCAGGGTTTGAATACCGATAAAATGTAGTTTAATTATAAATTTAATAACTTCTAAACTAATTAAGATAAAGACGCCAAATAAACTTTATTGCCTTTATGTTATTAGGTATTATCTTGTGGATGTGTAATTAGATACCTGACGTTCTGGGTTCGCTCCTAATTTTAAATCGTCATTATCTCAGAAACTAAGAGAGGTAGAGGAGTTGACCAAAGCATGATTGATAGCTCCTATGATGGGCAATTAATACTGTATATAATTTTCAATCAGTTGTCCTTACTTCGAATCCCGATCTTTCAATCACTTACTTATTTTTTCTCTATACTCTAGAATATATCACTTAGATTGATGCTTTAACTGCATACAGCACCTTTAAACATATCAAACTAATACTGTAAATAATTTTGTTTCTGGTGTCCAGGGTTCGAATACCGATAAAATGTAGTTTAATTATAAATTTAATAACTTCTAAACTAATTAAGATAAAGACGACAAATAAACTTTATTGTCTTTATGTTATTAGGTATTATCTTGTGGATGTGTAATTAGATACCTGACGTTCTGAGTTCGATCCTAATTTTAAATCGGCATTATCTCAGAAACTAAGAGAGGTAGAGGAGTTGACCAAAGCATGATTGATAGCTCCTATGAGGGGTAATTAATACTGTATATAATTTTCAATCAGTTGTCCTTACTTCGAATCCCGATCTTTCAATCACTTACTTATTTTTTCTCTATACTCTAGAATATATCACTTAGATTGATGCTGTAAATGCATACAGCACCTTTAAACATATCAAACTAATATTGTAAATAATTTTGTTTCTGGTGTCCAAGGTTCGAATACCGATAAAATGTAATTTAATTATAAATTTAATAACTCCTAAACTAATTAAGATAAAGACGCCAAATAAACTTTATTGCGTTTATGTTACTAGGTAGTATCTTGTGGATGTGTAATTAGATACCTGACGTTCTGGGTTCGAGCCTAATGTTTAAATCGTCATTATCTCAGAAACTAAGAGAGGTAGAGGAATTGACCAAAGCATGATTGATAGTTCCTATGAGGAGCAATTAATACTGTATATAATTTTCAATCAGCTGTCCTTACTTCGAATCCCGATCTTTCAATCACTTACTTATTTTTCTCTATACTCTAGAATATATCACTTAGATTGATGCTGTAAATGCATACAGCACACTTAAACATATCAAACTAATATTGTAAATAATTTTGGTTCTGGTGTCCAGGGTTCGAATACCGATAAAATGTAATTTAATTATAAATTTAATAACTCCTAAACTAATTAAGATAAAGACACCAAATAAACTTTTATAGGGGGAAAGGATGCTCTCCTGAAACATTAGGCCTCTAGAGAGAAGCATTTATAGGGGAGAGATAGGGAATACCAGGGCTGATGCTAGGCTAGTCAGATGCTAAAGGAGGGAGGGATATGCCTTATACGAGAGAGATAGGGAATACAAGGAAAGATGCTATACTAAACAGGACTTGAAGGGTAGAATATGGGCGATATAGCGAACCGAGGAGAGGTATTAGGATAGGAGTTTTGAATGATGGAGTAGGTCTTTATATGCGAGGGATAGGGAATACGAGGGTCGATGCTAGGCTAGACGGTGTTGAATGAGGGAATGCATCTTATATGAGAGAGGTAGGGGAATATGAGGAGAAGTGCTAGGCTAGTCGGGAAGGTCTGAATGAGAGAGTATACGTCTATATGGGAAAAGATAGGGAAAACGAAGGTAGGTGTTAGGTTGAGAGAGTCTTTAAGGAAGAAAATGCATTTATATGAGAGCAGTAGGGTATACGAGGAGAGATGCTAGTCTAGACATGGTTTGAGGATTAGAGTATACGTTTATATGGGAGAAATATGGAAAACGGGAGAGATACAAGGATAGACAGAGATTGAAGGAGGAGGAATGTAGGTTTATGCTGTAATATAGAGAGTAATTCGATTATAAAACTTTTCTCATCCAGCCTTACAACACTTTTATATACTTATTTTCTAAACCTTACAAACTTTATATTTGTTAAACAGTAGTGCGCGAGACGGAGAGGGACAAACAGTATATCGGTTTACAGTGAAGTATACGTCCTAACCTATTCCCACCTTGTTTGTTCTGGATCTTCTCATTGTCTATCATCTAACGTAACCACGTAACAAGACGTAACACAGGAAATCATACATATGGCACATTAAAAAAAATAAAGGTATATATAATGAAACATAAACAAGTAGACAGAGGGTCATCGATACATAGAAAACCAGGAGTTGTATGTACTGAGACCATAGATTAGTGTAGGCAAACAACAAAGAACTGAATTTATAGTGTAAATAGCCTAATATTTTCAAATATTATTATAGTCTAAAAGTATATAACTTAATTATGTATCGAGTATTGAGAAATAAACGTTATTCATTATTCACTAATCTCAGATCACTGCAATTGTATTGAATCAAATCACAATTGTTAATGCCATTCAACTTTCATTTGTCTCTGATACATAAACAAATTGCAAAATGGAGAAGGACGAAAGTAATAAAAAGACTCAGACAGTAAATTTTAAGAAAGAAGAGAAAGATATATGACCGACATTGTTTTGGAACACAAATTAGTGTTGAAAATAAAATGACTGATAGCTCTGCTAAGCGTAAGGAAGAGACATGGAAATAAATTGCAAATGAATATAATTCTAGGAAGATCATCCAGGGTGAATGAAAATCCCTGAAATGATATTATGAGAACATAAAGAAAAGAATGAAGCAAGCAAATGCCATTGACAAGGTACGATTGTACAAAACTGGAGGCGTATGTATGTACCGCCTTTCTTAGATAATAGTAGCCAAATAACAATTGTTGCTCTTCTATTCAATCGCCAATGAGTTTAATGATGAAGTTGGATTCCATTCAGAAGTAATCACCACAGTGAAGGACATTGAAATAGTAAATCCAGTTCCAACATGTCATTCAGCAATTTTAATAACAGGTAAGGAATTTGAAAAAAGAGAAAGTGTAAAGGTGGCGTCTGCAGTTCCCATACAGAACTTTCAACTCCATTGCCTGAAAAGAACAAAGATGGCATAAGAGAGGGTTTTTATGAGAGGAGGCTCGAGTGTTTGGAAGAAGAGTACACAGTGAAAATGAAGATCTTGAAATTGGAACTAGAAATGAAAGAATCTCAGAAAAATTAAGCGTTGTTAATAACTTATACAAACATAAATATATTACAAAAAAGTAATGAAACAGGCAAGGAATAATATGGATAAAGAAACTGTTAAGCAGATCTACTACGGCACATTTTAATTTGCAAACAACGATTACATTTCAAAATGTTGGTATTCGGACGATCTAGTGTTAATTATGATAGGCACAGAAGTGTTTCTCAAAATCTAAAAACACATACCAATTTAAGATATCTATGTATTAATCTTTAGAGAGAAACTGTACTTTTACTCAAAGTGTTTAATAACTTTTAAAGCTAGAGAATGTCATTTAAGGTTTCCACCTCCCAAAAAATTCTGTTTTCTCAGAATTGCGCAATTTTCATTACACTCTGTTATTTATTTTCGTAACTATTCAAAAAATTGCATACGTGAGCTTTTTTCCCTTAATTGCATTCAGTTAATCATACCTTCCATAATACTTATACATTGCCTACGAGCTCAGGAGAAACATGGCAAGGCTACTTAATACTCCAAAAGTATCCCTTAAATTACTGGGGAATTCATGCGAACAGGAGTATTTCGGAAATGTTTAATGTCACAAAAATATTTATTTAAAATAAATTGTATTTATCTAATAAGATATTCATTTCTTCACCAGTAAGTTATTCAGATTCCCTGGAAATAAAGAAAACTTTATAGAACTTTTGATACGCATTTATTTATTATACAAATATAGCTATTTTTCAGAAAATCAAATATAAGGAATCGCAGTCACTGGCATCTTTAAAGAGCGTCCAACTCCAGAATGAAATTTAGCATTTATCTGGCTTTTCTTATGATGTTACGCTGTTCACAGAGATTTACGAATTGAAAGACTAAAAACACGTAAACATGTATATGCACAAGCGCGAGCGCACGCGCACACACACACATATGTACGAAGCTCTTTGCTTTCTTTACAGGACCTCAGAACATGCATTACGCTGCATGTCCCTAGCGTTTCCAGCTCTTGAATCGTTCCAGCTAGTGGAATGCCTCTACCATCTTCATGTCAACGATCTGTTACTCCGAATTAAAGTTTGGTGATCTGTATAGAACTGCACAACTTGCATTACGATGCGTGTCCCTAGCGTTTCCAGCTCCTGAATCGTTCCAGCTAGTGGAATGCCTCTACCATCTTCATGTCAACAATCTGTTACTCTGAATTAAAGTTTGGTGATCTGTATAGACCTGTACAACATACATCACGTTATGTAACAACATGATCACGCTATGTAACAATATGTTCACGCTATGTAACAACATGATCACGCTATGTAACAACATGATCACGCTATGTAACAACATGCATCACGCTATGTAACAACATGATCACGCCATGTAACAACATGATCACGCTATGTAACAACATGATCACGCTTTGTAACAACATGTTCACGCTATGTAACAACATGATCACGCCATGTAACAACATGATCACGCTATGTAACAACATGCATCACGCTATGTAACAACATGATCACGCCATGTAACAACATGATCACGCTATGTAACAACATGATCACGCTATGTAACAACATGATTACGCTATGTAACAACATGATCACGCTATGTAACAACATGATCACGCTATGTAACAACATGATCACGCTATGTAACAAAATGATCACGCTATGTAACAACATGAACACGCTATGTAACAATACGATCACGCTATGTAACAACCTGAGCACGCTATGTAACAACATGATCACGCTATGTAACAACATGAACACGCTATGTAACAACCTGAGCACGCTATGTAACAACATGCTCAAGCTATGTAACAACATGTTCACGCTATGTAACACGATGACGCTATGTAACAACATGATCACTCTATGTAACAACCTGAGCACGCTATGTAAAAACCTAATCACGCTATGTAACAACTGATCACGCTATGTAACAACCTGATTACGGTATGTAACAACATGATCACGCTATGTAACAACATGTTCACGCTATGTAACAACATGATCACGCTATGTAACAACATGCTCAAGCTATGTAACAACATGATCACGCTATGTAACAAAACGATCACGCTATGTAACAACCTGAGCACGCTCTGTAACAACACGATCACGCTATGTAACAACATGTTCACGCTATGTAACAACATGATGACGCTATGTAACAACTGATTACGCTATGTAGCAACATGTTCACGCTATGTAACAACCTGAGCACGCTATGTAACAACCTGAGCACGCTATGTAACAATACGATCACGCTATGTAACAACCAGATTACGCTATGTAACAACTGATCACGCTATGTAACAACATGATCACGCTATGTAACAACCTGAGCACGCTATGTAACAACATGATCACGCTATGTAACAACATGAACACGCTATGTAACAATACGATCACGCTATGTAACAACCTGAGCACGCTATGTAACAACATGATCACGCTATGTAACAACATGAACACGCTATGTAACAACCTGAGCACGCTATATAACAACCTGATCACGCTATGTAACAACATGTTCACGCTATGTAACACGATGACGCTATGTAACAACACGATCACGCTATGTAACAAGCTGATTACGCTATGTAACATCTGATCACGCTATGTAACAACATGATCACGCTATGTAACAACCTGAGCACGCTATGTAACAACATGATCACGCTATGTAACAACCTGATCACGCTATGCAACAACATGTTCACGCTATGTAACAACTGATCACGCTATGTAACAACATGATCACGCTATGTAACAACCTGAGCACGCTATGTAACAACATGATCACGCTATGTAACAACATGTTCACGCTAAGTAACAACACGATCACGCTATGTAACAACACGATCACGCTATGTAACAACATGGACACGCTATGTAACAACATGAACACGCCATGTAACAATACGATCAAGCTATGTAACAACCTGAGGACGCTATGTAACAACATGATCACGCTATGTAACAACATGAACACGCTATGTAACAACCTGAGCACGCTTATGTAACAACATGATCACGCTATGTAACAACATGAACACGCTATGTAACAACATGAACACGCTATGTAACAACATGAACACGCTATGTAACAACATGATCACGCTATGTAACAACCTGAGCACGCTATGTAACAACATGATCACGCTATGTAACAACCTGATCACGCTATGTAACAACATGATCACGCTATGTAACAACACGATCACGCTATGTAACAACATGATCACGCTATGTAACAACACGATCACTCTATGTAACAACCTGATCACGCTATGTAACAACCTGATCACGCTATGTAACAACATGATCACGCTATGTAACAATCTGATCACGCTATGTAACAACATGATCACGCTATGTAAATAGGGTGGACCATTTAAGTTGAGGCTATACAATATATCCAAAACTAAGCGTTGTAGAAAGAAATGTCTCTAATAAAACTTGATTGATATTATGGCGAAAGTAAATGCCGCTAGTCGTGTTTCGTTTGGAGGCCGTTATGAGGGTCATTTTGGGTCAATTTATTTTTTTAAATGGGAACCTACAATTAGGGTCCCATTTAAAAAGACCCTGAAATGCCCATCACCACGTCCTCCAAACGAAATACGACTAGCGGCATTTACTTTCGCCATAATATCAATCAAGTTTTATTAGAGACATTTCTTTCTACAACGCTTAGTTTTGGATATATTGTATAGCCTCAACTTAAATGGTCCACCCTATTTACATAGCGTGATCATGTTGTTACATAGCGTGATCAGATTGTTACATAGCGTGATCATGTTGTTACATAGCGTGATCAGGTTGTTACATAGCGTGATCAGGTTGTTACATAGAGTGATCGTGTTGTTACATAGCGTGATCATGTTGTTACATAGCGTGATCGTGTTGTTACATAGCGTGATCATGTTGTTACATAGCGTGATCAGGTTGTTACATAGCGTGATCATGTTGTTACATAGCGTGCTCAGGTTGTTACATAGCGTGATCATGTTGTTACATAGCGTGTTCATGTTGTTACATAGCGTGTTCATGTTGTTACATAGCGTGTTCATGTTGTTACATAGCGTGATCATGTTGTTACATAAGCGTGCTCAGGTTGTTACATAGCGTGTTCATGTTGTTACATAGCGTGATCATGTTGTTACATAGCGTCCTCAGGTTGTTACATAGCTTGATCGTATTGTTACATGGCGTGTTCATGTTGTTACATAGCGTGTCCATGTTGTTACATAGCGTGATCGTGTTGTTACATAGCGTGATCGTGTTGTTACTTAGCGTGAACATGTTGTTACATAGCGTGATCATGTTGTTACATAGCGTGCTCAGGTTGTTACATAGCGTGATCATGTTGTTACATAGCGTGATCAGTTGTTACATAGCGTGAACATGTTGTTGCATAGCGTGATCAGGTTGTTACATAGCGTGATCATGTTGTTACATAGCGTGCTCAGGTTGTTACATAGCGTGATCATGTTGTTACATAGCGTGATCAGATGTTACATAGCGTAATCAGCTTGTTACATAGCGTGATCGTGTTGTTACATAGCGTCATCGTGTTACATAGCGTGAACATGTTGTTACATAGCGTGATCAGGTTGTTACATAGCGTGCTCAGGTTGTTACATAGCGTGTTCATGTTGTTACATAGCGTGATCATGTTGTTACATAGCGTGCTCAGGTTGTTACATAGCGTGATCGTATTGTTACATAGCGTGTTCATGTTGTTACATAGCGTGATCATGTTGTTACATAGCGTGCTCAGGTTGTTACATAGCGTGATCATGTTGTTACATAGCGTGATCAGTTGTTACATAGCGTAATCTGGTTGTTACATAGCGTGATCGTATTGTTACATAGCGTGCTCAGGTTGTTACATAGCGTGCTCAGGTTGTTACATAGCGTGAACATGTTGCTACATAGCGTAATCAGTTGTTACATAGCGTCATCATGTTGTTACATAGCGTGAACATGTTGTTACATAGCGTGATCGTGTTGTTACAGAGCGTGCTCAGGTTGTTACATAGCGTGATCGTTTTGTTACATAGCGTGATCATGTTGTTACATAGCTTGAGCATGTTGTTACATAGCGTGATCATGTTGTTACATAGCGTGAACATGTTGTTACATAGCGTGATCATGTTGTTACATACCGTAATCAGGTTGTTACATAGCGTGATCAGTTGTTACATAGCGTGATTAGGTTTTTACATAGCGTGCTCAGGTTGTTACATAGAGTGATCATGTTGTTACATAGCGTCATCGTGTTACATAGCGTGAACATGTTGTTACATAGCTTGAGCATGTTGTTACATAGCGTGCTCAGGTTGTTACATAGCGTGTTCATGTTGTTACATAGCGTGATCATGTTGTTACATAGCGTGCTCAGGTTGTTACATAGCGTGATCGTATTGTTACATAGCGTGTTCATGTTGTTACATAGCGTGATCATTTTGTTACATAGCGTGATCATGTTGTTACATAGCGTGATCATGTTGTTACATAGCGTGATCATGTTGTTACATAGCGTAATCATGTTGTTACATAGCGTGATCATGTTGTTACATAGCGTGATCATGTTGTTACATGGCGTGATCATGTTGTTACATAGCGTGATGCATGTTGTTACATAGCGTGATCATGTTGTTACATGGCGTGATCATGTTGTTACATAGCGTGAACATGTTGTTACAAAGCGTGATCATGTTGTTACATAGCGTGATCATGTTGTTACATGGCGTGATCATGTTGTTACATAGCGTGATGCATGTTGTTACATAGCGTGATCATGTTGTTACATAGCGTGATCATGTTGTTACATAGCGTGAACATATTGTTACATAGCGTGATCATGTTGTTACATAACGTGATGTATGTTGTACAGGTCTATACAGATCACCAAACTTTAATTCAGAGTAACAGATTGTTGACATGAAGATGGTAGAGGCATTCCACTAGCTGGAACGATTCAGGAGCTGGAAACGCTAGGGACACGCATCGTAATGCAAGTTGTGCAGTTCTATACAGATCACCAAACTTTAATTCGGAGTAACAGATCGTTGACATGAAGATGGTAGAGGCATTCCACTAGCTGGAACGATTCAAGAGCTGGAAACGCTAGGGACATGCAGCGTAATGCATGTTCTGAGGTCCTGTAAAGAAAGCAAAGAGCTTCGTACATATGTGTGTGTGTGCGCGTGCGCTCGCGCTTGTGCATATACATGTTTACGTGTTTTTAGTCTTTCAATTCGTAAATCTCTGTGAACAGCGTAACATCATAAGAAAAGCCAGATAAATGCTAAATTTCATTCTGGAGTTGGACGCTCTTTAAAGATGCCAGTGACTGCGATTCCTTATATTTGATTTTCTGAAAAATAGCTATATTTGTATAATAAATAAATGCGTATCAAAAGTTCTATAAAGTTTTCTTTATTTCCAGGGAATCTGAATAACTTACTGGTGAAGAAATGAATATCTTATTAGATAAATACAATTTATTTTAAATAAATATTTTTGTGACATTAAACATTTCCGAAATACTCCTGTTCGCATGAATTCCCCAGTAATTTAAGGGATACTTTTGGAGTATTAAGTAGCCTTGCCATGTTTCTCCTGAGCTCGTAGGCAATGTATAAGTATTATGGAAGGTATGATTAACTGAATGCAATTAAGGGAAAAAAGCTCACGTATGCAATTTTTTGAATAGTTACGAAAATAAATAACAGAGTGTAATGAAAATTGCGCAATTCTGAGAAAACAGAATTTTTTGGGAGGTGGAAACCTTAAATGACATTCTCTAGCTTTAAAAGTTATTAAACACTTTGAGTAAAAGTACAGTTTCTCTCTAAAGATTAATACATAGATATCTTAAATTGGTATGTGTTTTTAGATTTTGAGAAACACTTCTGTGCCTATCATAATTAACACCAGATCGTCCGAATACCAACATTTTGAAATGTAATCGTTGTTTGCAAATTAAAATGTGCCGTAGTAGATCTGCTTAACAGTTTCTTTATCCATATTATTCCTTGCCTGTTTCATTACTTTTTTGTAATATATTTATGTTTGTATAAGTTATTAACAACGCTTAATTTTTCTGAGATTCTTTCATTTCTAGTTCCAATTTCAAGATCTTCATTTTCACTGTGTACTCTTCTTCCAAACACTCGAGCCTCCTCTCATAAAAACCCTCTCTTATGCCATCTTTGTTCTTTTCAGGCAATGGAGTTGAAAGTTCTGTATGGGAACTGCAGACGCCACCTTTACACTTTCTCTTTTTTCAAATTCCTTACCTGTTATTAAAATTGCTGAATGACATGTTGGAACTGGATTTACTATTTCAATGTCCTTCACTGTGGTGATTACTTCTGAATGGAATCCAACTTCATCATTAAACTCATTGGCGATTGAATAGAAGAGCAACAATTGTTATTTGGCTACTATTATCTAAGAAAGGCGGTACATACATACGCCTCCAGTTTTGTACAATCGTACCTTGTCAATGGCATTTGCTTGCTTCATTCTTTTCTTTATGTTCTCATAATATCATTTCAGGGATTTTCATTCACCCTGGATGATCTTCCTAGAATTATATTCATTTGCAATTTATTTCCATGTCTCTTCCTTACGCTTAGCAGAGCTATCAGTCATTTTATTTTCAACACTAATTTGTGTTCCAAAACAATGTCGGTCATATATCTTTCTCTTCTTTCTTAAAATTTACTGTCTGAGTCTTTTTATTACTTTCGTCCTTCTCCATTTTGCAATTTGTTTATGTATCAGAGACAAATGAAAGTTGAATGGCATTAACAATTGTGATTTGATTCAATACAATTGCAGTGATCTGAGATTAGTGAATAATGAATAACGTTTATTTCTCAATACTCGATACATAATTAAGTTATATACTTTTAGACTATAATAATATTTGAAAATATTAGGCTATTTACACTATAAATTCAGTTCTTTGTTGTTTGCCTACACTAATCTATGGTCTCAGTACATACAACTCCTGGTTTTCTATGTATCGATGACCCTCTGTCTACTTGTTTATGTTTCATTATATATACCTTTATTTTTTTTAATGTGCCATATGTATGATTTCCTGTGTTACGTCTTGTTACGTGGTTACGTTAGATGATAGACAATGAGAAGATCCAGAACAAACAAGGTGGGAATAGGTTAGGACGTATACTTCACTGTAAACCGATATACTGTTTGTCCCTCTCCGTCTCGCGCACTACTGTTTAACAAATATAAAGTTTGTAAGGTTTAGAAAATAAGTATATAAAAGTGTTGTAAGGCTGGATGAGAAAAGTTTTATAATCGAATTACTCTCTATATTACAGCATAAACCTACATTCCTCCTCCTTCAATCTCTGTCTATCCTTGTATCTCTCCCGTTTTCCATATTTCTCCCATATAAACGTATACTCTAATCCTCAAACCATGTCTAGACTAGCATCTCTCCTCGTATACCCTACTGCTCTCATATAAATGCATTTTCTTCCTTAAAGACTCTCTCAACCTAACACCTACCTTCGTTTTCCCTATCTTTTCCCATATAGACGTATACTCTCTCATTCAGACCTTCCCGACTAGCCTAGCACTTCTCCTCATATTCCCCTACCTCTCTCATATAAGATGCATTCCCTCATTCAACACCGTCTAGCCTAGCATCGACCCTCGTATTCCCTATCCCTCGCATATAAAGACCTACTCCATCATTCAAAACTCCTATCCTAATACCTCTCCTCGGTTCGCTATATCGCCCATATTCTACCCTTCAAGTCCTGTTTAGTATAGCATCTTTCCTTGTATTCCCTATCTCTCTCGTATAAGGCATATCCCTCCCTCCTTTAGCATCTGACTAGCCTAGCATCAGCCCTGGTATTCCCTATCTCTCCCCTATAAATGCTTCTCTCTAGAGGCCTAATGTTTCAGGAGAGCATCCTTTCCCCCTATAAAAGTTTATTTGGTGTCTTTATCTTAATTAGTTTAGGAGTTATTAAATTTATAATTAAATTACATTTTATCGGTATTCGAACCCTGGACACCAGAACCAAAATTATTTACAATATTAGTTTGATATGTTTAAGTGTGCTGTATGCATTTACAGCATCAATCTAAGTGATATATTCTAGAGTATAGAGAAAAATAAGTAAGTGATTGAAAGATCGGGATTCGAAGTAAGGACAGCTGATTGAAAATTATATACAGTATTAATTGCTCCTCATAGGAACTATCAATCATGCTTTGGTCAATTCCTCTACCTCTCTTAGTTTCTGAGATAATGACGATTTAAACATTAGGCTCGAACCCAGAACGTCAGGTATCTAATTACACATCCACAAGATACTACCTAGTAACATAAACGCAATAAAGTTTATTTGGCGTCTTTATCTTAATTAGTTTAGGAGTTATTAAATTTATAATTAAATTACATTTTATCGGTATTCGAACCTTGGACACCAGAAACAAAATTATTTACAATATTAGTTTGATATGTTTAAAGGTGCTGTATACATTTACAGCATCAATCTAAGTGATATATTCTAGAGTATAGAGAAAAAATAAGTAACTGATTGAAAGATCGGGATTCGAAGTAAGGATAACTGATTGAAAATTATATACAGTATTAATTGCTCCTCATAGGAGCTATCAATCATGCTTTGGTCAACTCCTGTACCTCTCTTAGTTTCTGAGATAATGACGATTTAAAATTAGGCTCGAACCCAGAACGTCAGGTATCTAATTCCACATCCACAAGATACTACCTAATAACATAAACACAATAAAGTTTATTTGGTGTCTTTATCTTAATTAGTTTAGGAGTTATTAAATTTATAATTAAATTACATTTTATCGGTATTCGAACCCTGGACACCAGAAACAAAATTATTTACAATATTAGTTTGATATGTTTAAAGGTGCTGTATGCATTTACAGCATCAATCTAAGTGATATATTCTAGAGTATAGAGAAAAAATAAGTAAGTGATTGAAAGATCGGGATTCGAAGTAAGGACAACTGATTGAAAATTATATACAGTATTAATTACCCCTCATAGGAGCTATCAATCATGCTTTGGTCAACTCCTCTACCTCTCTTAGTTTCTGAGATAATGCCGATTTAAAATTAGGATCGAACTCAGAACGTCAGGTATCTAATTACACATCCACAAGATAATACCTAATAACATAAAGACAATAAAGTTTATTTGTCGTCTTTATCTTAATTAGTTTAGAAGTTATTAAATTTATAATTAAACTACATTTTATCGGTATTCGAACCCTGGACACCAGAAACAAAATTATTTACAGTATTAGTTTGATATGTTTAAAGGTGCTGTATGCAGTTAAAGCATCAATCTAAGTGATATATTCTAGAGTATAGAGAAAAAATAAGTAAGTGATTGAAAGATCGGGATTCGAAGTAAGGACAACTGATTGAAAATTATATACAGTATTAATTGCCCATCATAGGAGCTATCAATCATGCTTTGGTCAACTCCTCTACCTCTCTTAGTTTCTGAGATAATGACGATTTAAAATTAGGAGCGAACCCAGAACGTCAGGTATCTAATTACACATCCACAAGATAATACCTAATAACATAAAGGCAATAAAGTTTATTTGGCGTCTTTATCTTAATTAGTTTAGAAGTTATTAAATTTATAATTAAACTACATTTTATCGGTATTCAAACCCTGGACATCAGAAACAAAATTATTTACAATATTAGTTTGATATGTTTAAAGGTGCTGTATGCAGTTAAAGCATCAATCTAAGTGATATATTCTAGAGTATAGAGAAAAAATAAGTAAGTGATTGAAAGATCGGGATTCGAAGTAAGGACAACTGATTGAAAATTATATACAGTATTAATTACCCATCATAGGAGCTAACAATCATGCTTTGGTTCACTCGTCTACCTCTCTTAGTTTCTGAGATAATGACGATTTAAAAATTAGGATCGAACCCAGAACGTCAGGTATCTAATTACACATCCACAAGATAATACCTAATAACATAAAGGCAATAAAGTTTATTTGGCGTCTTTATCTTAATTAGTTTAGAAGTTATTAAATTTATAATTAAATTACATTTTATCGGTATTCGAACCCTGGACACCAGAAACAAAATTATTTACAATATTAGTCTGATATGTTTAAAGGTGCTGTATGCAGTTACAGCATCAATCTAAGTGACATATTCTAGAGAATAGAGAAAAATAAGTAAGTGATTGAAAGATCGGGATTCGAAATAAGGACAACTGATTAGAAATTATATACAGTATTAATTACCCATCATAGGAGCTATCAATCATGCTTTGGTCAATTCCTCTACCTCTCTTAGTTTCTGAGATAATGACGATTTAAACATTAGGCTCGAACCCAGAACGTCAGGTATCTAATTACATCTCCACAAGATACTACCTAATAACATAAAGGCAATAAAGTTTATTTGGCGTCTTTATCTTAATTAGTTTAGGAGTTATTAAATTATAATTAAATTACATTTTATCGGTATTCGAACCCTGGACACCATGTACCCAAATATACATTCACAAGAAACTATCTAATGACATTAATGTAATAAACTTTATTTGACGTCTTTATCGTAATTAGTCTCTGAGTTATTAGAAGCTGAATTTGTAATCACTCCTAGATTCGATTCCGGTCATTCTGGTCAACTTGGAATTCATTGGAGGAGCTGCTGCTTTTTATATCATTTCCATCGCTAAATATTGAAGTGTTGAGAGTTATGCAGAGCACTTAGGAAAACAATTACTGACATTGTTCGCTAATGGGGTGAAAGCGTCTAACGGGTCAGCTAATGTGGGTCACCGTTACCTCCAGACGGAAGTATGTCGTTGATCGCTAATGTATGTAAACAGATCCGGAATGTAAACTTAAAAGCCTATTAATGTGTTGAAAGCGTCTAACATGTTCAGCTAATGGACAAGCGCTTTCCCCAGATAGAAGAAGACTCCAGTGTTTTCATTAAATGACAGACTGTCCCCGTGAGCAGACTACTTATACTCACGTTCCAGTCAACAATTCATTAATCAAAAAACTTAATTGCTCGAGGATGCAATCTGCAGACCTTAGTAATCATAAAAAAAATGTTTGACGAACATTACCTAATTAATTTGCCGAGGGGCAGCAGGACTCGAGAAAACAATTCCATCAAGTCATGACGCCACAGTAGAACGCATGGGGGAGGGGGTAGAACCTGTTAGCACAGATACTGCCGGCATTAGGTGAGCACACAAAGCGAGAGGGGGCGGGGCCTAACGACACGAGACCTGGCGGCATGTGAGCACACAAAGGGAGGGGGCGGGGCTTGTCGGCGTAGAACAAAGAACTTTATCGCTTGTCGGCATCTCTCTGTGGGCTCAAACATACATATTATCTCTACTGACCATTAGCCCAAAAACTTATATGCTATTAGTTGTGTTTTGATTTCTATACAATACGTGCAACTAAGTTCTTGTGCTAAATTGAGATTATTTCTTTAAAAAATGTATCGTACCTAACATGAATAGAAACAATGAGTTATGCTAATACTATTGTACATAATATATGCATATATATGTGTGTGTTAAACTTTATCTTTACGTTATTAGCACCACGCTTTGGGCGCCAAACTTGAGATAGTTGCAGCCCCAAGTACGAGAGCCAAACTTGAAGTTGTTTATTACTGCTGTTTGCACCACGTATTGCGGGAGATATGTTTCTTGGAGTGTTCGCTCCACGTACGATACAAACTTTCCGGTGGCCTTCGCCCCACATTCACTTTTCCGGTGGCCTTCGCCCCCACGTTTAAAAAAAATCAACTTTATTTGAATAGTATATATGTATGCCTCGGCTGCGTCAGTAGTATTTTGCAGAAACACGTATCTCTTAGCAGGGGTAGTACGGCTAAAGAATGAAGGCTTACACAAATTATAATTTGTATTTAACTACGTTTTATTAATCTTTCACACGATTAAATAACACATCACTTATATATCCTACTGTAGAGCTGTGAGATTATTGTTTAATTGCACTTTTTAACACGTAAACTTTATATTATTCACGCCACAATGAATTTCTTATGTCTCACACTGAATACGTACCGAACTGCTCGGGAACGCTGCTTTCTATCGTCTGCGTTTACTGCTTAAATTTCTAAATTTCTCTATTTGAAGTCTCTGATTGGCTAATCCTAGTCCAATAGAATACTTTTATTTAACTTAAGCTTTTTCTAGTTGTTGATTGGCTATTTATTAACTGTTTTAAATATGACATTATTGTTCCAAGAATTGTTAGTAGCCTTTATTAAACTTTCTAATTTATTGTTACCTCAAGGTTACCTCATTGTTAGCAACTTTCGGCTTCTATTCTCACAGCTCCTACATTGTTAAATTACTTAATACATTTACATAACATTATTATTCATGTACATAATAATATAAACATAATACACTGACTTACATGCATTTTATATATTGTATTATACACATATTGCTTTAAGGCGGGCTGTTATTTTATTTTATATTATATAATTAGACTGATATCATTTAAGTGTTAAAAATACTGCCTCAGTGTGTGCGTGTGTGTATGTGTGTGAATTTGTATAAGGTTGAGAAAGTTACAAATAAAAGCATTAGCCGGGCTTACTGAACCATTCAGAATTCCAACCTAAGCCCACAAGATTAACGAGTATCCAAATTAACCTTCTTCACGTTAGGTGTTTTGAAATTCTAAACAACAGTTCAAAACCGAAATTTTGGCATTGTTTTCTCGTTTGCAGACCTTGTGAAGTGTTTTAAGTAATCAAACCCTCTTGTTTACCGAGGTGAAATTCCCCTAAGACAGCAATCTATGTCTTCTCATTCATTCAGAACAAATATGGAGCGTTCTAAGTAAAAGAATGGCGGAACAGGAAAAGATGCCGGAATACACGGCGAGATACAAGACTTTCCTTTATACTTGTTGAAAGCAGGTTGTGCGCGGAAGATGCAAGGAAAATCAGACGTCTACAAGAGAGGTTGTTCAACTCCACCACTTTGTTGTTGAGAACAATTAATACTTGGCGGGTAGCTATATTCCTTTACGGAAGGCTAACGGTCAGCGAAGAATGGAAAATTATCTGCAAGCCGGTTGGCGCGTATGTCGTCATTTTCTTCAGCGTATAATGCCTAATCATAAGAAGGCTTTTGTTGCCTATCCTCACGGTCTATTATTATGATATAAAGAAAACTGCATTTGAGACGTCTTTCTTACGATTTTATTTCAGACCCAAACGTATACATTCGTTAATACGACGCAGTTTTAACGCTGTCTCGTTCACTTCGATCTTTACTAGGCGGTAAAATTAGATTAAATTGAGTATTATTTATGAACGCTGTTTAACTGCTGTGGTCCTTAGCGTCCCATTCTATATCGGGCGTGAAAGACCGGTAATTTTGCTCAGAGGCCTCTTTATCAGACTTGAGGTTCTTTTACGTGCCGTAAATATACGACACGGGACCACCGGCTTTACTTCCCTTCCGAAGGAAGACATGCTAAGGATTTTATGCCCGAAAAAATCCATTGCCCTCCGCCGGGTTATCTTCAGGCTAGCATGATAACCACTACACCACGGAGGACGACTTACTGGGCCGTCTTACAATACAGTACATACAGGAGGAAAACGAAGTAATCATGTTTGAAGGATTTTTAAAAGTTTACAAGGATATAAAAATAAAGTAAATCATTCAATGTAAATCATCTACATGGCATAAATATTAAAAAAAATAGTTTAATAGAAAGAAGAAGGGAGTAGTTACAAAATGAAAAAAAGAAATCTACTGCGGCGACGGAAGATAAAATGTTTTCATTTACCTAGGATTGCAAGTCACTGCAAATTCTCTGAATTAGAACAGAATGTTTACAATGAATTCAAAGGGTTACCGAGATATTCATTTCATACACTAGAGTACATCTCGAATATGCGGAACTGAAGGAAATAAAATAGTCCGTCCCCTAAAAAAAATCTGATGTGCAACATTTCCAGAACTTTCTCCACTCATTACAGATTTACTAGAGTCTGTGATGAAACTTTCATTCATGTTACGTAACTCTCGATAAAACTTATCATATAAATCGTTACATTTCAAGCAATATGATGTTAGTTACATACATCATGCACAAGCAGCCCTCAGCTTCTTATGAGGCAGTATTTTATATCACAACACTGTATATTGTGATTGTAGTGTAAATTAACATTATTGTATGACAATGATTTGAGATGTTTGTTAATTATAAGCATTGTTAGGAAATAAGTTTACACGGCCTCACTGAAACTGACAATAGGAGCGGGTAACATGAAACGAGGGGGTGAGTTGTTTATCAACTAGAAGAGGCAAACAAATGACGCCAGAGTAGCGTGCTTTTCTTTAGAAATGGAGGGAATATCTTCCCTAAAGCATATGTGTTCGTAATTTTGATTGGATTAAAAAGTAGACGCTAATGTTGACGCACTTTATTAACCAATATCAGCTCTGTTATAATGTTTAGGCATATCGGGGTAAGGGAGCTAAATTCTAGAGCTAAAGACAGGTAACGCGTAGTTCAACAGAATCATTCACGGGTTACACGTCGCGCAGTTCTACAGAATCATTCACGAGTTACACGTCGCGCAGTTCTACAGAATCATTCACGGGTTACACGTCACTCAGTTCTACAGAATCATTCACGAAGTACACGTTACGCAATTCTACAGAATCTCTCGCGTCGTAAAGTTAGTTACAAAATGTGAAATACGCGAATTAATAATGCGCGGCAAAGAAGTGATTGTAGTTACATTCGAAAATATAACAATTTCAGTCAGGCGTGTATCAAGAGTAATTATGTGAAAATAATGAAGTGTAACGGCAATAAAAGTGTAAAAACAAATTCTTTTATCAGTGTCATCTTTTAGTAACAACTCCTTTCCGTTTACACGCCCTGTTCAAGAGATTTGCTCGACTGAGTAATAATAGCTAGCCGGAGGACAAAGAACCCAAAATTCAAAATAGTAAAACAATAACAGGCGCTCAGCAAATAAGATAACACGAACGATACCGCGACAGTTAGTAACAGACTCAGAATGGTGCTAAAGACCAACAGTCTTCAAAATGCTGTATCAGATGACGCACTTCAATAGAATTTGGAATACTCTCAAAAAGTAATTCGACAAAAATGCATATTTTACTTATTTCTAGATTTCTTCTCTAGGAAGTGGTAAGTCGCTATTTACCTTTTCTCATGGTCATGCATGGAGCACGGAATTTCAAAGCCATCGCATAGCAACCCGCTTTTAAACAATCTGACTTTAGCCTACTGTTTCCTTCTTATAGCTACAACAAAATGTGTTGACTAACAAGACTAACAAGAAGTAGATAGAAGAATAAGCCTATTAAAGAATAGTTTGTAGAGGAGTGAGCAGAGAAGGTCATGTGAATGCAACACATCAAATTCATTTTCAACAGCTAAGTAGCTTTATTATTACTTTCTCTACTACGTATAGTAAGTGGCGGACCACTGTATTCCATCCAAAAACTTAATATCGAGATTTCACAGGAAATACATGTTTTGAGGCCCCATGTATCCAAATAAAGCATTTTTAGAAAAACGTCCGTGTGTGTATCTGTCTGTAAACAACATAACTCAAAAAACGAAAAATATTTAGGTTTAGTACCTTACAAAGATATGACATGAAGATTTTCAAGAAAATGTCCCCAACCCGGACCACCCTTTATATGGAAGACTTTTCGAAAATTTTGATTTTCAAAAAACTGACAACGATTATGATTAAAATACTAATGCAGATATTTGCATCACAAATGAAATTTATATCTTACATTTTCTGGGAATAGCCTGTGAAGTTCTCCTCATTCGGAAGGAATTTTGTATAATCTTGCGTAACTGGTAAAGGTTAAGCGATAGACGAAAGCGTACTGAACGAAAAGTTCAGATCTCTTTAAAAAACACAATTTATTTCAAATCGGTTTTCTTGTGGCATAAGCCACTTAATATCCGTTATTAAAGGTTCAATTTGTTCATTTTTTAGACATCCTCTTAAAGTCTGTCAACATCCAGATGTTTCTCGCGATAGCATGGAATTTTAAGGCCGGCATATAGCGTCCAGTTGTTAAACATTTGACTATCACCGTTCTCTTAGTATCTATAACGTGCAATGTAGCTAGTTTTGCAGAGGTATATTTGGATTAAATGTAGTAAATAGAAAATTAAGCTTTAGTAAGAGTAGTTAGTATACTCACTAATAAGCGATAGAGGGTAGAGAAATTCATGTGAATGTAAAACATCAGACTCTTTTCTTCGTGGTCATGCAAAGGGAATGGAAATCCAAAGTTATCACATTGCAATCCGGTTTTAAAGGATCTGACAATCGTTTAAGCCTACTGTATTTCCCTTGTGTTACAACGATATTGTAATAAAACCACTTCTGCAAATGATTATCTCGATTAACATGAAGCAGACAGAATAAGAAAGTTTGCTTTGCATGCGTGCAACGCTTTAGTGTTAATTATACATGGCAGAGAAGTAGGAGCTACAAAAGAATATACTTTTAGGCAAAAGCTACAATGATGCCACATAAACGGGTTGTAGATTCAATGCCTAGGGATGGTTTATCCAAGTAGTACTTAATTATCATTAAAATCTTGGATTTTATTGCAGACTCCTTAAGTTCCCACTGTAGCCTATGTCATGTTTCCCATGATCGAGCCCAAAGAGACTGGAAGATGTATGCAAAGCAGCTGGTGTTGTGTGCGACCTGTGGACCCCAGCATCTTGTCCGAACTTGACCCCAGGTCGACCTTCACCCAGGCAGTGGACGCCGACGGGGAACCGGACCGGTAGCCCCGTGGCCGCCGGCACTAAAGTTGTTATACTAGCGCTGCCTAATCACCATTCTTTCCCGAAGAATTGGCAATCAGCATTAAAGCGGGACGGAACCCCGGGGCTGAACGGCTTCCTCGTCTCGAGTCACTGGGTCACAGTCATATGCCGCTTCCTGCCCGACAGGACACAATAGGCGCATCCATCGTCATTACAGGAAATTGCTACTAGGATGGCATTCTGTCTTTAGGGAACATGTCGGTCTACTTGCATCATCAGATTAATTTCTTTGGTACTTGGTGACCGTCCGTCTATCTTTACGTTTAAATACCAACATTTGGATATAATTGGGAGATATCTGCATATTTCAGACTTTCCATCACCTTTTCAGGTTTTTAGTATTACGTGAAAAAAAATTTTAATTAAGAAGAAATGTGTGAAAAACAATTAATTTTTACCTTTCTGCTACTTACAGTAAGCAGAGGAACTATCGCATTTCACTTAAACATTCATATTGAGATTTCACCGGAAGTAGAATTTTTGTGATCTCTAAATCCAGAAAAAGCATTTTTGGTAAAACTGCCTCTATGTGTGTGTGTGAGGAGCATATCATAAAAGCTAAATTTCGGATAGCTACCAAACTTGCTTATATAAGCCCAGCATCCTCCAAGAACGTTTTTGGCAAAATAAAAAAATTGCGAAAATATGTTCATCTAAAGGGTAGTTTGGGGTGGGGTTTTTCTTAAATATCTTCGTGTTGCATCTTTGGAAACTACTGAACTTAAATACCAAGTTACCAAGTTTGGTATTTATACAATACTTCATCTATGTGTGTGTTTAAAATTTTAAAAAGGATGTAACGAACTCCTTCATTGCATTTTCATCAGAAAAGACAACCCTTTACATAAAGAATAGTTTTTCTTCAATCTTATTGAAACCACTTAGAAACCACAAAATATATTTTAGCGTCCCGGGAACGAACTCCGGGCGAACGTAGTGAATCTACGTGTACTAGATTGAACAGCACGATGACGCCTCACAGTATAGGAGATTTAATGAGACCACAATAGAAGACCACCTCGACACCCAGTAAGGAACGTCTCTACGCCGTTCGTGGTCTCGACAGTCTTGTTATAATTTGTGAATAAGAAGCAACTTCACCACCAGCCAGGTGATGTACTTACTGAGGCACTTACAGTACCCCTTCCGGGCGCACACGCCCCCTAGGCGAATGCTCTCCCGCTCAGTCATTCGTGCAGTACCCGGGTCATTACAATATAAAATATGTTATGGAAAAATGGAGAGGTATTCAAATATGCAAATGTCCAAGAACTTTGAGACAGCAGGGGCCGTTTGCGAAATATTACTTGTTACATTTTCCCAAGTTAATCTGTGTTGCGGCGTCTATGAAAAAACATATCTAAAAGTATGTTATTCTACTTTTAGTCGAAGTAGACTACAGTCTGCATGTAACCAACTTTATATTGCATAATTTTAAATCCTTTCTGGGCAATAATGTATCGTGATTTATATAAAACGAATTAAGAACCATCTTACAATATAGAATGTTCAGAATTTATTCGAGAAACTTTCAGGGGTTACAGAGGAATGGCATACGATATAGGACACTTATGGTCTATGACAACGAGCTTTGAAGTTACGTAACGATTTTTCATTTGAATATTAGTACGGATATGTAGATAGATGGCTTAATGCCAGTGTAGTGCTGATTTCTACTGTAAATAGTATATTTAATCTATCCTCTACAAATGGGAAAACTGCGGCATTTTTAAAGTTATATTTGCTTTAAAAAATAAATAATTAAAGCTCCGTCAGCAAGGGTCAGTGTGCCACTGATATCTCCACCTGCACATTGACAGACAAACTCAAGTTAGCCGTAATATTAGCGTAATCATTAGCGAACACGGTTGTTAATCCGGTGGTGCTGGGTTCAAACTCCGTGGAGGTTAAACTTTCTTTTTTCCAATAATGAAAGTTTGAAGTGAACCTAATTTTAATTTCTCACCTTTCTACCAAAGTTTAAGTACTGTTACGGAGGAATATTTTGAACATAGTATGACCAGGATTATTTGCAAACAGCAGCAACTCAGAGAAGTTTTATCAGTGGCGTACTGGCTCCTTATCGATTTTTATGTATTGTAAACAGCCATGAACTCAAAGACCATAAGTGCTCGCCTGAACTCCTCTGCAACTCCTGAAAGTTTATCGGTTGAACTCTGCAACATTCCGTATATGGAATATCTGTGATATGACAATAGGTAAAGTCTGTGAGTATCACATCCCATTTTTGACACTAGGCATACTATGAACTCATCAGCATGAATCAACACACTGACCATAAATATTAAAAGACCAACAGCTGTGAAAATATGCTCGTGGTACGGAAGTGGTCGGGTGGGGTGGACCTGTTTTAAAGCAAAGCAGGGCGACACGAGCTGGTTTTGGGAGGGATTGGGCCCACATTGTGGAGTAACAAGTTACACATTGTCACCTGAACAGTTACTTCAAGTATCCAGTTTTACCGAAAACCGGCCAAAGAATCAAATTAACCTAAGAATGAAGCTTTCGATAGTAAAGAAGAGCGGGCTCTTGTTATAAAACTGTTGGTGGAATATATGCCTCCATCTAAAATGTACCGTTTTATTTCCAATTAGTTACATTTTAGCTTGTTAGTCTTCCAGCCTTGCTACCCAAACGTGCTTTTAATTCTTCTTTTTCTGCACTTCTTTATGGTTCCACATACTCTTTCTCTGTTGTCTTTCTTAATGGCTAATTAGGTTTATAAGTTTTTTCTTCATTTACTACTTCCTCTACTAACCGTGGTATTCAGAGTAGTGTCATTCCACTCAAAAACTGGATATGAAAATGTCTCCAGAAATACATATTTTGAGGCCCACGCAGTACAAAACATATTTTTTTTAAATGTGTGCATGTGTGAATAGCATAACTCAAAACAAAATCGGATAAATACCCAAACTTCGTTCTTACGTTCATCATTTTATATCGATGTACACGAAGAGTTTCAAAAAATACGCCCACCCACACTTTCCTTTGCGTGAAAACAAATTATTCTTCGGTTTTTTAGAAATGGCTTTAATAATTTTAAATTAAAGCATTTTTAGATACAAATGTGAGATTAAATATACATTATGATAGCTCTGTGGTCGACTAGTGAGCGTTCTGACTTCTCAACCCAGAGGTCTGGGTGCGATTCCCGGCACGACTTTCTTTAACCATAATTATTCCCTATCTTCCGCAGAGTCTGGAAGATTGAATATGGGAGTGAATGTGAATGTGAGTGTATTTAACAGCAAAAAGTATTAAAATCCTAAGTTAATAACCTACATTTAAACGAGTAATAACACCATCAGTGTTTCTCAAGTCAAAAGTTCCCAATATAACCTCAGATATTATAGGGAGCAATACAAACAAAACAATAACAAAATGTATATCTCAAGTTTTCTGTCAATAGATCACGGATTCCTCTTCATACTATTAAATATTGTATATCTACCTAGCAAAGCTTGCATTTGTGTTTTAATACATTTTTTGGTAGCGTTAGCCGTTTTAGAAATACTCCACGTTGCCTGTTTGTGCTTTCCCATATACGTCATCTGACAGAAACGTTGTTACTTTCCATTATAAGAGCTCATCAGAACAAGTAAACATTTGGACCCTGTTTCCGCATATAATATGTAATTAGAATAATAAACAGGGACGTTTTTACTTTCTCTACTACGTATAGTAAGTAGGGGAAGTATTGTATTCCACCCAAAAATTCCATACCGAGATTTCACCGGAAATACATGTTTTGAGACTCCCTGAATCCAAAAAAAACATTTTTGGAAACTTGTCCGTCTCTCTGTGTGTGTGTGTCTGTGTGTTTGTGTGTCTGTGAACAGCATAAGTCAGAAACGAACAGTCAGATAAACACCAAACTTGGTATTTAGGTTCAGTATCTTCCAGAGATGCGACACGAAGGTTTTCAAGAAAATCCCCCCACCCCAGAATACCCTTTACATGGAACATTTTTCGAAAATTTTAATTTTCTCAAAAATGGCTCTTACGATTTTGATTAAAATATCATATGTTTAAGATATTTTCATGACAAATAAAATGTATATGTTGAATTTTCTGGGAATGTCTCCAAAAGTGTTCTTCATTCTGAACGACTTTTGCATAACTGATAAACCATAAGAGATAGACAGACTTTTACTACACAAAAAATGTAGATCGCGTTAAAATACACAATCTATGTCATATACATTTTTTTGTTGAGTGAACCATTTTCGAGGTATTGCTTGTTATTCCCTTAAATTTTTCAATACTTATTTTCTCAAATGGGAATTCGTTATTCATTTTTTTGTCTTGGATATGCAAAGAGTATTAATCTGTGGCAAAGGGAATGGTGCTGCACCTAGCAACAGCTATTAAAGAGATATTATGTGCTTAAAGGCTACTGTATTTCTATATTGCCCTTGTAAATATATATTCCCCTTACATCTACAAGAAAATTGGCAATAAGATAAGAGTCTGCAAATGTTTATCTCGATCAACATGAGGTAGATGGAGAATAAGCGTTTGTAAAAATAGTTTGTACAAGAGTAGAGAAAGTCATGTGAGTGAAACACATCAGATTTTTTTCTATCGCATCTTTATCAGCAATAGGTCACTATTTGTCATACTAAGTAATCTAAATTCTCTCCCTTGCTTGAATAAACAGCTGATGTAACAAGCATTGTTTAAAGAATTAAATACAGCTTTAGCAATCCATTGTCCGGTAATAGGAGCCTAGTAATGTCCCGAGAACAATTCATCGATAATTCCAAACGCCGAGAAAGCCTGAAATCTTACAAGATATAGCGTTACAATTTTCAGTAGCAAACGCATTCATCATCGTTTAGGTTCTGCATTGTCGTGGAGAATCACCAGCTCACAGGTGAACGGGACCACCCGTAACAGTAATTTACATCGGAAAATATGGTACGGTTTTCGAGACAAAAACATTTATAACTAAAGCATACGTGAGCTTTCACTTGAGCTTCATTTCATAAATCAGAATAACCGAAGTGGGGCCAGTGACGAAACACTTACAACTTTAGATGGGATCAAGAGTCAAATACATACCATTACATAGAGAGCTCTTTAAAAAAAGTTTCGTAGGAAGCGTTTTATTAATTCAAACTCTCTTAAAGAGAAAAGTATACGAAAACACAATATACCCGAACTCTAGACATGCAATAGCAATGCCATTTACATTCAAACTTTAAATATATATATATAAACCTATCCTACCGGATGTGCTTCAAACACGGATAAATAACTCCGTAACGGTGCGTTGGATGATGGTGGATGCTTGACATAAAATGTTCCCCTCTGCTAGATCTATCGTTCCTCAGGGTTGTCGCAAAGGTCATGAAACATCCTGTATTCAGTGAAAGTTTTGATATGTGGATGTTATTGGACGATGAAGAAGGTGGTTTGTTACGTTATTTGCATCAGGCTTTGGGCGTCAATTTGAAGTAGGTCGTATTGAAGCAGTTGTATTATATTTCAACTGTTGGGGAACCGAACTTGTAGTAGTTGCAACCACACGTATGGTACCCGGTTTCCGGTAGCCTTCGCCCCAAATGTACTTTACGGTGGCCTTTGCCCCAAGTTTAAAAAAATATCAACTTTGTAACTTAACTGTTTCTTTAAATATTATATATTTATGTTTGCCTCGGCTGCGGCAGTATTTATTTTAGAGACATGGATGTCTTGGCAGGGTTGTGGTGCGACTTAAGAATGTAGGTTTACACAGATTATAATTTTACTTCACTCATTTTATTAATGCTTGATACGAATTAAATAACACTTCACTGATATACAGCTGAGAGATTCTTTTATGAATTTCTTGCACTTTTTAACACGTAAACTATTTTTTGTCCCACACGAATACGTATTATATTTCTCGAGGACGCGTGTCGCGTCCGTTAGGAACACTGCTTGCAGGCAACTGAACTGATTTCAACCACCTAAACTTGTAAATTTCTGTATTTCAAGTCTCTGATTGGCTATTCCTAATCCAATAAAATACCTTCATTCAACTAAAGCTTTTTCTGGTTGTTGATTGGCTACTTTTAAACTGTCTCAAATTTTACATTATTGCTTCCAAGAATCACAAGTAACATTATTAAACTCTCAAACTCATTATTGCCTCAAGGTTACCTCATTGTTACCTCATTGTTAGCAACTTTTAACCTATTATTCTCACAGCTCCTACATTATTAAATTACGTAATATATTCACATAACATTATTACACATGGATACAGTAATAGTATAAAGATATACAATGACTGTTACATACATTTTTATATATATTGTTACATAAAATATTGTTTTAAGGCGGGCTGTTATTGAATTTATATTTATATAATTAGACTGAAATGATTTAAGTGTTAAAAATACTGCCTCAACGATTGTCCTATAAATTCCCGGGCTGCCGAGCCTATATATGCTGAGAGATACCCTCAACATGCCCGTCAGGCGACTTGCTGCTCATGTACAAACAACTGGATAACTACAGCCTAGCGACAACAGAAATAAACAGGCCTTTCTCCTTCAAAGAATATGAATTGACAAAAACGTCTCCTAAGGAAGTTGTTTGTTTTGAAGAGGTCTATCTAATGTTAACACAATTGATCTCCACTACAATTTGGAATTTTGAAGATATGCCACTGACACCAGTTATGATTATAGCTGATTGATATAGTCAAGCTCAAGTGAAGTTCACGTGCGTTTTAGTTATAAATGTTTTTGCCTGTAACATTTTAATGCTGTATTTTCCGAAATAAATGACTGTTACAAATGATATGGTTCATCCTGTACACTAAACTTGCATATAGCATCTGATCTTATAGGTGTTTGGTTCAGCAGTTCTGAAATTACAATAGATTATTGTGTTTCTACGCAACTCTGATGTTTCTTTTCTTTTAGCTTCAGAGAAGCGCCGCTGGGCAGCAGCTTGAAGCGCCTCAGGAGTTGCCATGAACACCTCTGGATGAGAGGAAACGGCCCGGAAGACAACCTGCTGCTGCTGCTGCTGGAGCTCACAAATCATCCGGGACAGAAAACGTGATCGGTCAGCACGGCCTGATAATACAAGATTCCAGCCGGACACTTGTTTTAGGAAAGGAACAGGTTCATCATGACGTGTAGGATGTTTCTTCAACAAAGCGTATCCTCAACTCTAGTTAATTTAGCAATGTTAAAAATACGACATTCCCCCGCTATTGAAAAACTGGATTTTATGGGCCGAACCCCTACGGATTCCAGCAGCTTTAGGGTCCATAATGGGGGCAAGGACCTCTTGGGTGTGCATGTATACATTTAAGTGTCCGGTTCGAGAGGTAGTGGCTAGGTCTTTTCTATGGAAATCTTCAGCTGGCGATAACTTTTATGATTTCGTGAATCTTAAGAGATGTCTGCTTCTTGCTTTATATCCTTTTGACAAAAACCGGCGCTGAAAAGTTTCATAATCTTCATCTAAAAGCTTTACAATTCATTACAGAGAAGAAAAAAAACCAATTACTAAAGCGTAAACACTTCAGCATGGTGACCGGAACAAATAAAGAAAGGTTTATAGAAACGTTATTCAATGTTCTTTATAGTTTGCAACCTGGTTAAAAATATCAGTAGCATATTGCATAAATAACATATAATTTCACAGTAAGTTTATGAAATACTAAATGTATTTCATTTTAGTACAATCGTAAATTTTGTAACCTTGTCTGCGGGACAAAATTTTCTTTCAAAATTGTGTTTCCGCCACTTGATTGACTGCTATGAATACATCTTATGCATGCATTTGGAATTCTATCTGTAGCAAGCATAGAAGCATGGAATTATTAGGACCCACCAGAAAGAAAGAATGGACGAAAACATGGCACATTTAAAGGAGTCAACATTCACATGACTTTCCCTATGCATTAGTCTTTAAATTTTTCTCTCTTATTCAAACATATTTGCAACAGTAAACAGAGAAGCAGTCAATAACAGCATAAAATTACTGAACTGTAGCACAGCTCCGTAAAATTCACATTAGAAGAACAGTAAATAATATACTTCCCTTCCTGAACCTAAAGACAATCAGGTTAATTTTCGAAAGTTTAATTTTGTAGCTACAGTTAATCGAGATAAGTATTTGTATAAATATTTTCATTACGCATTTCATTGTAGATACAATGGGGATGTAGGAGGCTGAAGCGAAAGCCAAAACTTAAAAAAGCAGGTCGCAGTGATGTGACATATTAATAATTTGGAGAGTTTCATTGTCATTACTAGACATATTGTTGGTCTACATTGTCATTGCCAGACATATTGTTGTTTTCCTTTCATGTTGACTGGGATGACGTCACTCTTGGCTGGGAGTTTTTTGCTAGTTCACGAGTGGTGGGGATAGCTTCTGTTTTAGTTAACATTCCGTGAAAAGCGGATCGCGTGTGCAAGCCGGCTTTTGGATCGGTGGACATCTCCTCTCACATTTCCTATTTAATAATGTAGCAACCCCAAACGGTTGGGAAATAAAGCTAGGGATGTGTGAGTAGATTTGTGTTATGGATTTTGTACAGTGAAAAACCAACGCCTTCCTCTTAACCTCCACGCCACGTTTCGGTCCTCCGCAGCCAAGTCAGTATACGTCCTCTCAATGTACGTGCTGGGTACTAGAAATTAATTTAATTTTCATGTGATTTTTTAGACCTCTACCAAGCATGTAACAATATACCCACTTTGAAATTCTACATTATTTGCAAACAGAACAACGAGTAGGTTCTTAAAAATGTGTGATTCAGAATTCGGAAACTCAAGCCAATATCAAAGAATATTTTTGAAATGTTAATTCCACAAAATAAATAAAGAAATAAAATACATGTGTTTCTCATAAATTGCGTGTTATAAAGAGATATACTTTTTAGTGTGAAACGTTTTCGTCTATCTCATATGCCTCATCAGTTATGCAAATTCTGAATGGAGAAAACTTCATAGGATATTTCCATAAAATTCGATACTTAGTATTATTAGTGATGCAAATATTTTAAACTCACGAAATTTTAAACAAAAGTTTTACAGCTAGTTTTATTTGGCAAATTAAAAGTTACCGAAATAATTTCTATATAAAGTGTAGTATGGGGTGCGGTAATTTTCCAGAAAAATCTACGTGTTGCATCCGTGAAAGGTGCTAAGCTTTAATACTAAGTTTATTCTTTCGATTTTGCGTTTTTGCGTTATTCTGCGCACGCACGCGCGCGCACACACACACACACATGCCGCACGGAACTTTTCTAAAAATGCCTTTTTTTAAATTGAGGGAATTCCAAACCATTTCCTATAAAATCTCAATATCATATTTTGTTGGAATGCAATACTTCCTCCATCTTCTACAAACCGATGGCAGAGAAAGTAAAATATAATAAAAAATGGCAACAGAATTTCTAAATTTAAACAGAAATCGGGTTGGATTTGGTCATGAAATTCAAGAAACCAACATCGATTAGAGCTGAGTCGGCCAATTCAATTACATCCGACGTATCATAGTCGTGTGACGTAACACTTTTCGGGAATTCGTAGGAAAGAGGTGCGGATTCAAGGGAAGTGCTGATTTTGTGTAGCGGCGAAATATGAACACTACAGCATTACTTTCCCCTTCGTTACCCCGCTAGTCCTTCGCTAACCAAAACTTAGTTTTCCCCCTTGCCTCATCTGTCCAACACTTCTCAGCAAGTACCTAGCAGAGAGCTGGGAGCAAGAAAGTACTTGCTCGCTGACGTCACAGAAAAGTTTCCGGACGATAGTCTAAGGTTTTTCAAACGGAACCTACCAGCAGATTATGCAATGAAGAGAATGAAATAAGCTTTCATGGAATTTTCTAATGCAAAACACTCGCTAAACTACGAGTGAACTTTGGGACAACAAATTTAAAAATAGAGGAGTTAGCAGAGATCATAACCTTACAATGCGTCTCTTACAGCGGAGTAGGAGAAAACACCCACCTTTGTGTTTAATCTAATCCAGACACGTTTTAATTCTGCCTCCTGAGAGAAATGTAATTAGTTATATCTTACTGTAAAATTCAAACCTTGAATTACGCATAATTTTATATTAATTGTATATTCTAAAAATCTGATATGTTACACTCACATGACTTTCCCTACTCTTGTACAAGCTATTTTTACAAACACTTATTCTCCATCTACCTCATGTTAATCGATATAATAATTTGCAGAAACTATCGTATTGCTAAAAGAGCTGGTTGGTATGTAGCGCATTCCATTCTCTTTGCATGTTCAGGACAAAAAAAGACAAATAACGAATTCCCATTTGAGAAAAAGTATGGAAAATCAAACAAATAACAAGGAATATCTCGGAAATGGCTCACTCGACAACAAAAATGTATATGCCATAAATTGTGTGCTTTAACAAGAACTACATTTTTTGTGTTGTAAAAGTTTATCTATCTTTTTTGGTTTACCAGTTACGCAAAATTCATTCAGAATGAGAACTTTTGGTGACATTCCCAGAAAATTCAAGATATACATTTCATTGGCCACATAAGTATCTTAAACATATGATATTTTAACAAAAATCGTTAGAGCCATTTTTGAGAAAATCAATATTTTTAAAAAAATGTTCCATGTAAAGGATAGCCTGGGGAGATTTTCTTGAAAGTCTTCGTGTCACATGTTTGAAAAATACCGAACCTAATTACCAAGTTTCGTATTTATCTGACTTTTCGTTTTTGAGTTATACTGTTCACAGACACACACACATACGGACCTTTTTAGAAAAACGTTGTGTTTTTGGATTCATGAGGCCTCAAAACATGTATTTGCCGTGAAAACTCGATATCGAATTTTTGGATTGAATGCAATACTTCCCCTGCTTACTATACGTAGTAGAGAAAGTAAAAAGGTAAGTATCGCGAATATATTGTATTGATCTGCAAAATATTTGTGTTATTTACTTATGGATAGGAGAACAAAAATCTGATGTGTTACACTCACATGACTTTCTCTACTCTTGTACAAACTATTTTTACAAACGTTTATTCTCCATATGCTTCATGTTAATCGAGATGTTAATCTTATTGCTAATTTTCTTGTAGATGCAAGGGGAATTGGTAGGCTTTAAGCGATAGTCAAATATTTTAAGAGCTGGTTGCTATGTCGAGTATTCCATAAGTATTGGAAAATGTAAGCGAATAACAAGCAATATCTCCAAAATTGTTCACTCAACAAAAAAAATGTATAAGACATAAATTGTGTATTTTAACGCGATCTACATTTTTGTGTAATAAAATTTTGTCTATCTCTTATGGTTTACCAGTTATGCAAACGTCGTTCACAATGAAGAATACTTTTGGAGACATTCCCAGAAAATTCAAGATATAAATTTTATTTGTCATGAATGTATCTTAGAGCCATTTTTGAGAAAATGAAAATTTTCGAAAAATTTTCCATGTAAAGGGTAGTCTGGGGTGGGGATTTTCTTGAAAACATTCGTGTCTCATCTCTGGAAGATACTGAACCTAAATACCAAGTTTGGTGCTTATCCGACTGTTCGTTTCTGAGTATGCTGTTCACAGACAGACACACAGATACACATACGGACATGTTTCCAAAAATGCTTTTTTTTTGGATTCAGGGGTTTCAAAACATATATTTCCGGTGAAATCTCAGTATCGAACTTTTGCGTGGAATACAATACTTGCCCTACTTACTATACGTAGTAGAGAAAGTAAAAATGTTCTTTTTAGGAAGAACCTGTTTATCTATACCCGAGATTACCATACATCTTGGCCACACGCTTGATCTTAATCAAAGCAACTTTTTTTGGAACTGTAGCCAAAACGAAAAGTTCTAGATGTGTTAAAGAAAAGCGAATGGGACATAGTACGCTATGTTTTTAACTCCCTCCTAGGTAGGAAACAAATGGGTCATTAGCTTCAGGAACTAATGTGTAGTGAATGGTGGTAACGCAAAAGGTCTGGTAAGCGAGAGTGCCTACTCACAAATTCATCCAGTAAAGGCGAGGATGGTTCTTCTCTCTGTTTTGGGGGTCCGCGGGAGGGGGAATAGGAGGATAAACCGTTACAACATGGTTTGACAGAAACAAACATACTAACCAGTTTGAAAATAGTTTATAAAATCTACACGTCTTGCTGCTTTGGCCTTAGAATTTCGTTCATTAAAACACTACAGCTGAATCAGAATTATGAACTAAAAACAAATGGAAACATACGAGAATATACCCATACACTTGACAAGATGTTTAAGTTTACCTTAATCCAGTGACTGGAAACGGTACACTGAGAAGTTATTTCCTAAGATTTGCCATAACCTCTTTTCCAACTGGTTGTTCTGTTGTTCAACATTATATGCAAAGACAGTTATCTGTGTGTTTTTCATGGGAAGAAGCTGAATAACCTGTTAGGGAATCTGGACATTTGTGACATCCTACTTGCTGCTCCCATCTCAAATACCCTCAACAAATACAAGTAGATTGTGCTGTGCTTCTTAGCTAAGTTTAATATTTTATTTACATTAATTTCTTCGATTAATTGAAAGTTTGTCATCAAAAATTTACAAATAATGGACATTCGTGAATTATTGAGAGAAATAATATAATTCATAACTAAATCAGAGAACAATAAATTAGTTATTGGTGTATGAAAGAGGGAAAATGATTATTATATGGGCTATGTATCCTTCTGTAAGTTAGCTGATAATAAGCTTTACGGGTAGGGTGAGTGCCTTACAACCTTGTCAAGAACGCATTTTGATGATCTCTAAGACCAACATCTTGTTTACTCTCAGTGGTAAATGTTGTAAATTCTACCAAAGAGCAAGTCGGTCTATAGTTCAGCATTTTGTTTTATGAGAATTGAGTCCAGAGTGATTTTTCCCTCTCCATTACTCCTTACCAAGGAGGTAAATTTTAATTTATTTAGTTCAGGATACCTTTTCTCTGCAGTTGGCTCATATTTTAAACATAACACAGAAGACACTGAGAGATAAATAATTATATTCCATTCCATCAACGCGATGAAAAGAAACTATGCTGCAATTTGTACAATTCAAGGCTACACGTCATGGACACTTGACGATACATAGGACAATCTCAGCCTAAATGTCAAGTGACTAATTTTATAGTGCAAACTTGAATGTTAATATAAGTATTATAAGAATGGATGAACAAAAAACTAACAATATGACAGTACGAGTGGATTTTAGATCAACTCATTTCTAAATCTGTTTATATTTTCAATTTTAATCTCCACATAATCCTAGACTGACATTGGCACCAAAGTAGCAAGTTGTCAAAATAATAAGCACTATAAAAGGACGAATAAAAGAAATAATGTAATTGAAATAAGGCTCCACTTTTTCACAGGTGTTGAAAGAGGATAACTGTAATAAATTTTTTAATTAATATTTTGTCTTTTTCCGGTATTTTAAACCGTTCTTAGTATCTGAATGCAAAATATTTTCATTTTGAAGAAATGAAAACTGATTTGTTTAATGTTTTGCAAAATAATACATAGTAATACATTTTGAAAATGTCAGCTATATCCTTCAGTTTAATAACTTAATCTAAGACTTTACAGTATAATGATCCGTTTCACGTACACCAACTTAAATCCAGAGTAAATAACTCGTATTCATTATATGGTACATTAATGAAAGGCTGAGCATTCTGGAGATTTATAAAAACTTCGATTGTATAAATGCCAGACAGCCAATGCCACTAGCTGGATCGGTGGAAACAGGTGGCTTCTTCACATTCTTGCGGGTATACACATACCTGCATAAGCATTTAAAACTCTTCTTCTTCTTTCAGGTTACGGTCCTTTTTGAAGGACTAGGCCAATGCATTGGGCCAGCAGGCTGTCAAGGAGCAAGCATACTGGATCATAGCCTATCCAGGATGGGCTACGTATGGGGAGCCGAACACTTGAAGTAGTTGCAACCGCATGTATGGTACCCGGTAGCCTTCGTCCCAAAATTTAAAAATATTAACTTTGTAATTTGACTGTTTCTTTAAATATTATATATATACGTTTGCCTTGGCTGCGTCAGTATCTATATATATTTTTAGAGAAATTAATATCTTAGCAAGGAGCGGTGCGACTGAAGAATGTAGGCTTACACAGATTTTACGTTTTTCTTCACTCCAATTATTAATGCTTGACACGATTTAAATAACACTTCACTGATATAGAGAGCTGTGAGATTGTTTTGTTAATTACTTGCACTTTTTAACAGGTAAACTACTTTTTCACACAAAATACGTATTAAATTTCTCAAGGGCACATCTCGCGTCCAGTTATGAGCACTGTCTACAACCAACGCGTCCAGTTATGAGTGCTCTCTACAAACAATTGACTTTATTTCTTCCGCCTAAATTTGTAAATTTCTGTATTTCAAGTGTCTGATTGGCTATTCCTAATCCAATAGAATACTTTTATTTAACTTAAGTTATTTCTGGTTGTTGATTGGTTATTTTATAAACTGTCACAAAAATTACATTATTGTGTTACTCCAATAATGAATAGTAGCATTATTAAACATTCTTACTCATTATTGCCTCAAGGTTACCTCATTGTTAGCAATATTTAACCTATTATATTCACAGCTCCCATATTATTAAATTACGTAATACATTCACATAACATTATTGCATATGTATACAATAATATAAACATATACAACGACTGTAATAAACACTTTTCATATATTGTTACATACATATATTGCTTTGAGGCGGGCTGTTATTGAATTTATATACTATATAATTAGACTGAAATCGTTTAAGTGTTAAAAATACTGCCTCACAGTCCAATGCCTCGTTTGGCGGTGAAGAAGAACGTAATGAAATGTAGTGATGAAACGGATGATAGGAAAATCCGCAGATCAAATTATTCAACCCAGCATTCGTCTAGTGACCGAGGAAGACCGCTAAAAAACCTTCGGTGAGATTGGTCGGCCTAGAGGGTTTGAACCGGGGACGTCCCGAATTCAGGACACAAACGTTTCCGTCACTCGGTTAAAACTGCTGTTCATACGAAAGAAATCCTGAGCTTTCTATTAGAATATCCTCAGAATTACTTAAATTAAATTTTAGGTAAACGTTTGTTTCCTAATTCTTGATTACCTATAGAAAACTGAATACAAGTTGCATCGTGTTGGTCGATCTAGTACACTTTGAGTTAAGAAGCTGAAGATGAAACAGGTTCATAGAGCTTAATCCATGAACGTAGATGATAAAGATAAGTTACATTGTGAAAGCTACAAAATGTGGGAGGAAAAATAAAACCTACGTATAACAATCCTCGACTTCTCTATTGTTAATTTTCATTCCTATTCTATAAATTATTTTTACAAAGCCTTAATTTTCTACATATTTATCCGAAACGCTTTCAGTAGGTAAATTGTTCTAGCTGCACAGTAGTATAAAGGAGGCTGAGACGGCATTCAAATGTTTGAAAATAATATCGATGTATGCTAGCCTTGCACACTCCTTGTTTACTCTCACGAAAACAAAAGCATATCGACTTAGCATTTCAAGGTTGGCTGCTGGAATGTTTAAATTAACAACATCTAATATTTAACAAATCGTTAATTCCCAAAAAATTGTATTTGACACATACTGTACAGTTTGAACATGGGGGAGGGAACATTGGAGAATTTCCTGAAAATCTTCGCTTTGTATTCTATTTAGATATGAAGTATGGCATCCAATCGAGTTTCCGTTTTTTAGTTATTTTATTGCTCTCTCTCTCTCTCTTTCTCTGTCTCACACACATTTGCTTCTGGGTGGTACAAGGAACCTCACACGTACTTATTATGGAAGTTTTTAATCAATACAATATTTCCTCTACTTTGGGTACTACATTCATGGTAGAAAGCGAGAAGAAAACAGTTGTAAAATGTAGCTTATACACACCATTGTGTCCAAACTGTTAAAAGTCACTTGGCAGAATTTGAAATCAACACAGATCATTACCTGGAAGGTTGTTTAAAAACTTTTAAACAGCAAACTGCGTTTGAAAGATTTTGGGCAAATTTCGGTTGAGCATTTTCTTAACTCTCATATCCAGAAAAGCATGCAATTGCCCAGCGCTAATGAGAAATTGAAAAGAATTTTGGAGAAACCTTGAGATCATAATATAGTATATCATGCTTTTTAGAACCCAATTATTTGATGCCATATTTCTTCAGGAAGGCTTACAAGAAAAGCAGTTGTAATGTAGATGTCAAGGTTACCGCTTCGTGATTATTGAAGTGCATTTTCAGACGTCCTCCTTTGGTACACAAGGCATCTAGGGCGTACTTTTAGGTTCCCTTGCTGTTTTGAATTCATTTCTTTTTTTTTCAGCACTGTTTAGGCATTACTTGTATTGGTCTCATACCTGTTGATGCCATTTTTTTGTCTTCCAATTAGTCTTTCCTCTTGGTCTATAATATAGGGCTTGTTTAGGTATCTTTTCTTCTGGCATATGATTTAAAATTTAGCCCAATTTTCACTATACTCTACTATTTGCTGTAATAATGGTTTTTAACTTCAGTTCTTCTCTGATTGTCTCGCTTCTTAGTAGGTATATATTCTTTAGTACAAAACTTGACAAACTAATTTCAGCTGCTTGTATTTCACTTTGGCAGTTCATACTTCACTTCTATAGTACATTACTAGCGTTGCCGTGGTTGTATAAAATCTTAGTTGCGTCTCTCTTACCTTATTACTTTCTCTACTACTTGTAGTAAGTAGGGGAAGTACTGCATTTCATCCAAAAATTCGATATCCAGTTTTCACCGGAATTACATATTTTGAGTCCCCTGAATCCAAAAAAGCATTTTTAGAAAAAGATCCGTGTGTGTCTGTGAACAGCATAACTCAAAAACGAAAAATTGGATAAATATCAAACTTAATATTTAGGTTCAGTATCTTTCAAAGATGCGACACGAAGATTTTCAAGAAACTCCCCTACCCCAGATTGCCCTTTACATGGAAATTTTTATTTTCTCAAAAATGGCTCTAACGATTTTGATCAAAATATAGCATATTTAAGATATTTTATGACAAATGGAATGTATATCTTGAATTTTCTGGGAATGTCCCCAAAAGTCCTCTTCATTGTGAATGCCTATTTATAACTGGTAAACCTTAAGAGATAGACAAAATGTATCTACAAAAAAAAAGAAAAAAATGCAGATCTCGTTAAAACACACAATTTCTGAGATAGTCCTTATTGTTTGAATTTTCCCAATACTTATATTTCTTCTCAATTGGGAATTCGTAATTCTGTTTTTTTATGTCCTGGACATGCAAAGAGAATGAAATGCTCCACACAGCAACCAGCTCTTAAAAGATTTGACTATCACTTAAAGCCTACTATATTCCCCTTGTACTTACAATAAAGTTAGCAACAAAATTAACATCTCGATTAACATGAAGTAGATGGAGAATAAGCGTTTATAAAAATAGTTTGTACAACAGTAGGGAAAGTAATGTGAGTGCAACACATCAGATTTTATTTAAAAGGTTCGTTTGATTACTCCACAGGTTGCCCGGAATTTTGTTTTTGTTTATATCGCCATTTTGATGGTAAGTTACATCGCAGCTAAGGTACCGGAAATATAAATGTGACACTTGCACGAAGATGTTATCTTCTAATACAGATATATTTCTTATTGTTAACTTTCCTGGACTGTCATTACTGTTGTTTTAATATTAGTAATTCCAATAATATATTCGTTAAATATTTTATTCAACTGATATGTTGCTTTCCGCAGCCTATGTTTCTTGTCAAAAATTAAAAGTATCATGTGCGAACAGAAGAACGTCTAATGTCCTACTTTGTCCTAGGTTTACTTCCTCATGAACCAGTTTTTTCACTCTTGTAATATTTCGTCTATATGTATTCTTTTTCTAGACAATTTCATTATATATCATTTGAGACCAAGGAGGCTCTTCCGGATGGAATCTGCACGCTGTTGGCAGGTGCACGAACAAAAGCACTCCCAAAACCCAAGAGCACTGGCACCAATTTCAATGAGAATCAGTGTTTGTTTCAGTCAAGGTCGTGAAGAGTTGCACCCGGAAGTTTCCCCCGCTGGCCCGACTGGACAAGAGATCTCTGTGATGACGTCACTGGGGACAAGCGACCGATGGCCTCAAGAGAGAGAGAGGAGAGGTCGTGCAACGCCAAATCAGGTGTTGTCCAACATGCACATACAATGTAACGGGTTGCTATTCACAGAGATGATGATTCCAGTTAGTTACTGGTCGCTGGGCAGGATTCTTTTGCAGTGTATAGCTCATTAACAGTCCGCTGCTGTAATGTGTCTATTTCCCACAGTTCCTCCTCAGATAATAATCCTAATGTATGGACACTTTTACACTCTGACCTGGAGTCCTCAACAGATACGTATCCCATAATTTATAACCTTATAACGATACTTGACATACAGCATTGCGTAAAGCCAATCTGATTGGTTACTGCTTTTTTGCCGCTACGTTTGCATTCTGTGGCTCAACGAACGTCTGTAAAGAACGCTATTTAGAGGGAACGAGGAACTGCATCGAATACGAGTGTGGTGGCATAAATCTATTAACTGTGCAACAAACAGTTTATTGCACTTTGTGTATTATTTCATTTTGGACGATTTATTCTTGAAGCAATAAGATCCGCCCGAAGAGTAATAATAAGAATAATAATGATAATCATCATAATCATAATAATAATGACAGGAAAAATAATAAGAAAGAAGAATAAAGATAATATGAAGGATTAGGAAAGGGGGGAATAAAATCATAACAGTGGAGATTAAGTAAAGAACAGACACTAATAAATAAAATTAACTTAAATAAAATAAAACATGAAAATCAAATGGGTGAAACCGCGTATTTCAGAGCGAAGAGAGACTAGTGAAAACTGTAAAGATGGGAAATGTTTCAGTCGCAAACAGGCGAAGACATTAACAAGCACTTAAGCTACATAAAATTTGTGAAACCCACAGGAAACGAATACAACAGACGGGAAGTCAGATGCAGTCATCCGCACAGAAAAGGAAATCAAGCGTAAATAAGACGATAAAGTTAGACGCGGTGAAGGTAAACTTTAAAACTTAGCAAACCAATGGGAAGCGGCATAAAACTTAGAAAAGTGACCCACGAGAAGTAAGAAAAGTCACGTGAATAGTAAAACGGAGGAATGAAACTAGAAAATAGGCAGAGAATAGAAAAAGTATCTAGGAGGCAGAGGAGTTTAGAGACGGGGGTAACATGGATCACTTTGTGTCGAACAGTGGATCAGACTTCATGTCGGTCATTGAGGCAGAATATATGTGAAAGTTAGTGTCAGGCTGGTGTGCGGAAAGGCGTATAGAAATGAATAAATTCAGGGTGACAAAAATAATAACTTTATACTTTTCGTCGTAAGAAGGTATATAAAGGGGGAAGCACGTATATAAAAGCTAGGAATGATAGGCGGGATCCAGTCTTGTGTGACGGGGATTCGGTAAGAGAAACGCAGTGTGGATCTCACAATAAACGGGCAAATGAAGGAGAGATGCGAGTGTCATTAATCTCCTATCCACACTTCCTGAGAAAAGACCTCATAACCAACCATTAATCCTCTACCTGAGCAGCCGGCAAATCAAATCCTTTCCGAATCGGAAACCCGATACCAAGTCAAACGACCTAAACCCGTGTTTATTCCCGCTACATTCTGCATTAAGTTAGACTGCTCTACTGTAATTCTAAATCCATCGTATTCATAATCGCCGAGTGCACCAAATACATGTTAAACCATCAATTAATTGAACGTGCGTTTCACGTTTCTACTGCGCATACGTAAACCCACTTGTTAAGCAATGCCTGTAGATGGTGCGTATATAGGTATGTATCCACAAGGATAATAGCACCAGATCTGGACACAAGTGTAACTTATGGAAGCCGCCATAATAAATCTAGTGTTAGGGACATTTTAGGTGTGATACGTTAAAATTGGTGTAAAACAGTAATGATGCTAATGCAGAATTTTTGAAGTACGACAGCAGTCCCAGAAGTACCCGACCTGACGTATATATACCGGTTGTTGTTTCAAACAAATGATTGTGGTAGAAAGTACCACCCTTATAGAGCTTAAGTTTGAAGTTTGACGATGCTACGTTGTTTAGTAATTATTTGGCAGCCACTAATAGTGAACTCTCTCAGCGAATTTGTAAACATGTATAAAAGTGGCCATCGTTATGTGACACAATACTTTCATTTGAGAGGTCTTAGTCCAACTAATATTAAAGCTGAGCTAGCTTCTACTCTGGGGGAGTCTGCTCCTTCGTTTACAACAGTAAAATATTGGGTGACAGAGTTTAAGCGAGGCCGTACGAGCTACCAAGCCAGAAAGTGTGAAGAAAATCCACAAAATGGTATTGGATGACCGTCGACTGAAAGTGCACGAGCTAGCAGACATCGTAGGCATTTCAAAAAGTGCTGTACATCGCACACTAACTGAAAACTTAGACATGAGAAAGCTGTGCGCAAGATGGGTGCCGCGTTTACTCACAATGGAATAGAAGCAACGTCGTGAGGATGTTTCAGTCGAGTGTTTGGCACTGTTTCGCTGCAATAAAGCCGAGTTTTTGCGTCGATTCATAACCGTGGATGAAACGTGGGACCATCACTTCACATCTGAGACGAAGGAACAGTCAAAGCAGTGAATTGAAAGGGGATAATCGGCTCCAAAGAAGGCGAAGACAGTGCCAACTGCAGGCAAGGTCATGGCGTCAGTTTTTTGGGATAATTTTCATTGATTATCTTCAAAAAGGAAAAACAATCAATGGTGAGTATTATGCAAACTTATTGCAGCGTTTGAATGATGATATCAAGCAAAAACGGCCGCATTTAGGAAAATGAAAGTTCTGTTTCATCAAGACAATGGACCAGTTCACACATGCATTATCGCCATGGCGAAAATAAGTGAGTTGAATTTCGAATTGCTTCCTCATGCACCCTATTTGCCAGACTTAGCCCCCTCTGATTATTTTCTATTTTCAAAGTCTTGGAAAGTCTATTTCCAAAGAAATGTCTTGGTGGTAAAATATTTGCCACCAATGAAGAGGTGGAGTTTACAGTTGATGGTTATTTTGCAGAACTCGACGGTTTTCACTATAAACAGAGTATCGAAGCTATTGAACATCGCTGGGAAAAGTGAATCGGGCAGAAAGGAGACTATGTAGAGAAATAAAGATTTTTTCCAATATTTTTGTGTTTTCTTTGTTAAGTCGGGTATTTCTGGAGCAACCATCGTATAATATTCTGTGCAATATACTACCGTATAAAGCAGTGGGGCTGAAGCATGACTGCAGTGGTAGAGCCAGGAATACCTCCCCAAAATTCTTATATGATACAATAAATATACCACCATCGCGCCATTTTTATGTGGTTTTCTGCAGTTAATACCCTAACCGCTACCCAAGGTGGTGTTAGTCCATCGCTAAGAATAACTCCCGGTTAGCTGTTAGTCGTAATACGAACATTTGCCGTGACTACCAGTTACTACTCACCGGAACGTTAACCGGAGACCGTAATACAGGCCCTTAATTGTAGAGGCACTATTATAGAGCGAAAGTACACGCACTAATAAAACTAAGGTATACACACGGTTCCCGTTCAAATCACGCACGCAAACTTACAGCTGTCCGGGTGCAGGTGTTAGTAAAATCTTTACTTCTCTTTCAATCCTCTGCTGGACTGCTGGACAGCATTATAAAATGATTAATTTAATTTTAAATAAAAACAATGGAAAATTAATGACGAATATGTTATAACAAAGGACGATTTTCTGGTAAGTCTTACACTGCAAGTGTTTGGTACCTTATTTCTCACTTCTCAATACAGCACACTTTGTCTAGGACTCGCAGATGTACGGTAACGTTGGTACTTCTGATTCGCATATGCTGCCGAGGTATGCGTGACAGGAACTAACTACCCGGCGGAGGGCGATGGATTTTGTTTGGGCGTAAAAATCGTTAACATGGCTTCCTTAGGAAGGGAAGTAAAGCTGGTGGTCCTGTTTCGCAGATTTCGGCACTTAAAAGAACCTCAAGCATGATAAAGAGGTCTCTGAGCAAAATTACCCGTCTTTCACGTCCAATATAGAATTGGACGCTAAGGACCACAGCAGTTAAAGAGCGTCCATAAATAAGATCCAATTTAAAATATTTTCAGGAACTAAATTACACAAATATTGGCTTATCCTCTTTCCCCTCCAATCCCCGCTAGAATCCAGAGTGAAAGCTCAGATTACTATGGATCCGTGTCCGGACAGAAGTAGCACGGATCCATAGAATAATAATACAGGATGTATCATACTTAATAGCGTAAACTGAAAAGGTTGAAAGTATACAATAATAGAAGCAAAACAATTCCAGTAAACATGGGTTCACAAACCAGCCGTGTGCGAGATTTATTACAAATGTGTGGTTATGAGCCGCCACTGACGTGAATTGCTTGAGGATGTTCACCCTTGAGCAACGTCGGAGTATGTGGTACATGCATGATGGCTCACCGGCACATTTTGCTGATACTGTAAGAAGACATCTAACGTGAAAATATGGTCCAAGATGGATAGGTCGAGGAGGTCCTTTACCTTGGCCTCTAAGATCACTTGATCTCAATCCTTTGGATTTTGCTGCATTTTGTCACCTCAAAACTGTAGTGTACAGTCTTCCCGTTGATACCGTTGAAGTACCGGAGCAGAGAAGTGAACGAGCTTGTCAAGAATTCCGGATCCAGGGGTGTTTGAAAGGATTGGAAACTCACTGCAGAGATGAGGAGTATTGCAACCAATGCAAGGACGACACTTTGAAGACCTCCTTTAACAGAGATGAGTGTACAGTATTAACAACATGTAGCATACTAAAGCAGAATTGTATTCCTTGTTTAGTTAACCTATGAGCGAATTTTGAAGCAACTTAGTATGGCAATTATTAAACGAAAGTTCTGCTTTTTAAATTCATTTATACTAATTAGGATGATGTTGCTTAATGAAGTCAATGGCGGCTTGTAATCACACATTTGCAATTATCTCGCAGATGGCCCGTTTGCGGACCCATATTTACTGGAACGTTTTTGCTTCCACTATCCTATATTTTCAACCGCGCTAGTAATTATGATATAATTTGTATAATAAGGTTCAAAAATCTCAATTTGCAGATGCTTCCATCAGCTTCTATGGTTTTCTATCGAGAGACAAGTCATTTCATTGCGTCTTTAAGAACAATAAGCATGACCATATTGTTGATATAATCCTGGAGCACACGATTTCAAATACCTATTTCTTCGTTTTATTAAGGTAGGGCCATCGCACGGAGACACTACCCCCGGAACCATCCATGTATGAAAGGCGTAAATGTACAAAATACACCGAAAGAAACCCTGTTAAATTTGGAAGCCATTCTATCGAGAAAATATGTGAGCACAAACGGTAACCATGCATCCTCATTAATCAGGGTTATGTCATATTACAAAGAGCGTCCCATTTGTTTCCTACTGCATTAACCTTTCTGGGATTTTAAGAAGGACATATAGATGCATATACAGTTTTTATAACATTACTACACAAAGGGAGACAGCCTCAAATGAAATCGAAAGTAGTTCAAGTGTATTTCATAATGATTTATACAATTAAGTTTGTTATAATTACTTACAAAATACAATACCGAAAATTGGAATGTCGATTTACATTGAAAGTGCTCCGCGTAACGTGTGAGGCTTGCATTCGGGAGGTCCCGAGTTTGATTCCCGCCGACCGTCCACTCTTGGTCAGTAGGTGAATGCTAAGGTGGTTTCTCATCTACCACTATTTCCTTTCCATCTTTTCCCTTTTATTCGGCTTCCTTCTCATTTTCAGGTGTGCTTCTATGTTTCGTGGCGTATGGCGGTGCCGAACATATGGCGCAGATTCTTGCTCAAAGAAAAGGACACTAGAGGGCTGTTTGGTTGACAGGTCATTCATCTCCCTCTGTAGACAGCTCCAGCAGTATGACCTGGAATTGTTAGGGACTTCCGCGCGTCTCTGTGACCTGTCTACCTGCGACCGGTAGCCTCCTGCGGTTCCTTTACTTCACCCCTTCTTTTTGGGGGGTGTAGCCACAATAGATCTATGTAGATCACAGTGAGCTAGGTGTCCCCCTCGTTGTACTACAACATATACTCACTATATCTAATTATGTCTGTAAGAGAAAGCTACCTAGGAAGCTCATATATTTACAAATACTGTTGTGAAAGAATAGAGAGAAGGCTGATACCGAAATAACGAAGACAAACTCGCAGAAAAATTAATTTTAAATTGTCATGTTGCATCATTCCCTTGCAGTTTATTGTAGAGCTATGCTTTACACGCATTAATTACTCGAATTAAATAAAATAATTTTGGAATTTGATAATACGTATAGATGCGAACTAGGCAACAAAACTTTTTAACTTGTACCGTCTTCTTAAAGAAAACAAGTTTGGAAACCGCGCTTTACCTCAAGTTGCTGCTATTTTCATTTCATCCCTTGTGCATTAAAGAGTTTGAAGTGAAACCCGGAATGAAACCATAGCGCTTGAACTCGTGTTTTCTCTTTCCTTCCTTCGCTTTGTTAACTCTCTGATATACGGCCGTTTAACTCATCTCGAGTTTCAGTAGGATGGATTGATAATTTTGCTCCCGGCTTTCTTTTCCATCTTGTAACAATTTTAAGTTTTTACTTCGCCCATTCTTCCTGTTTGAGACACTGATGTGCTACTTTTTCTGTCACGTTGTTTCTGACCTTCTGTAGCTCCTTCTCGAAGTTATCTCTCGCTTCATCTTCACCTTCACGCCCACCACATACACACGGCCAGGATCAAATGGTGGCCCATAAACAATTATTGCCCTACTGGTTCGTAAAAGCCTATTGTTCTCTCCCGTTCAATCAATACATTTATATCCAGCGCAGGATAAAAGGAAAGCTATGATTTATGATCATGTCTTTTGTTTCCAAGTGTTAACTCTAGGATATTAGTTAGGCGTTTCATTGTTTTCTTTCTTTGTTTCAATTGCCACGTTCGCTAGAGACGGTTGCAGTGACGGATTGGCAAGCTTAGCAAGTCAACAGGCTTAGTGATTAGATTATTTCTAGGGATGGGACCTCGATACCGTCGATACCTCGATACTCGGTAGTATCGAAGTATGTCTAATACTTGGGATAAACCTTCTATATTTTATCGATACTTTTACGTTTTTTAAGTGTGTTGCGTTTAACTTTATGCTACATAAGGAATGAAAGGAGTCGAGACTTCATGTTATTGTCTTGCACGTGTCCCCAAAGAGTTCCTGGGCTTATAGTTCTTGATAGACCACGACTGCGTTTCCTGTGGGTGAATACATGCAACATTTAATAGCCTCTTGTGTCTAAATGAAAACATACAAAACAATGGGGGAAGGAGAAGAGATACTCGTGAAACATGCAGCGTTAACTGAGTTGTGACTGAAGACGACTTAACTGACGCTTGGCGACTCATTCTCAGCTATATCATTCACCTACTCCGGAGACCAAAATCTATGAATCCAGCAGAAACAAATCAGAATTTAAGACATGAGGTAATACAGTGCATGGATATATTAGTTCTTTCCTTCCATTTGTTATTATATATTTATGCAAGGTAAACTCGGGTCACAAGTGTAACTTACAAGTATACCGAAAGACTAATTTCCGTAATATGGTAAGAAACCCTTTATAAGAAAGTTTCCAGCATAAAATATAGTTACATAAAAAGCGAAGCACAGAAATTATTATTATTATTTGTCGCAGTAATCTGTTCGTCTTATCTTTTTTACTTGGCGCCTTTTATTGTTTTACTATTTTGAATTTTGGGTTCTTTGTCCTCCGGCTAGCTGTTATTACTCAGTCGATCAAATATCTCTGAGCAGGGCGTGTAAACGGAAAGGAGTTGTTACTAAAAGATAACACTGATAAAAGAATTTGTTTTTACACTTTCATTGCCGTCACTTGTTTTTACACTTTTATTGCCGTCACACTTAATTAATAGTTCACATCTGTAATCTTTATACACGCCTGACTGAAACTGTTATATTTCCGAGTGTAATTACTGTCGTAATAGTTGTTGCGTACTTCAGATTTTGTAACTAACTTTACGACGCGAGAGATTCTGTAGAATTGCGTAATGTGTACCTCACTAGAGATTGCTGAAAACTGCGTGATGTGTACCTCGTGAATGATTCTGTAGAACTGCGTAATGTGTACCTCGCGAATGATTCTTTAGAACTGCGTGACGTGTACCTCGCAAGAGAGATTTCTTAGAACTGCACGATACTTGCTTTTGGCTCAAGAATTTATACTCCCTCACCCCGATATGCCTAAACATTATAATAGAGCTACTATTGGTTACTAAATCGCGCCAACATTAGCGTCTGTTTTGTAAGCCTATCACAATTACTAATACATATGCTCTAGGGAAGATATTCCCATTTCTGAAGAAAGGCACGCCACCCTGACGTCATTTATTTGTCTCTTCTAAGTGATAAACAACTCACCCCATCGCTTCATTGTTACCCACTCCTATTGTCAGTTTCAGTCAGGCCGTGTAAACTTATTTCCTAACAATACTTATGGCTAACAAACATCTAAAATACTTGTCATACAATAATGTTAGTTTACGCTAGAATCACTCTGGCATACACAGTGTTGTGATATAAAATACTGCCTCATATTATTATTATTATTATTATTATTATTATTATTAGTTTGGACGAAAAATATGGGATATATATTTATATATAATCTGTAGTATTATCTCAATAAAAAGAATTACTGATAATTGAGAATGTCAAACAGGAAGAATTTCGGAATTAGCATACAATACAAAATTGGTTACATTTATACACAGAAAACTACTAACAAGAACATAATTCAGTGAACAAGCTATTGCCTATTGAGTATCGAGTATTGGTGTTCAAAAATAATTATTGGCATCGTGTATCGAGAAATATTGGCATCGTCCCATCGCTAATTAAAGCCATTATATATTCTAGTAGCCTATTCCACAAAGCTTACAAATTACAGTTCACTAGTTCACAAGATACAACTCACAATTTGGATGAATATACTTTTCATAAAAACAAAACATTACTACCTGTGATTTAGACACATTTATAAACATTTTACCAGTCAACTGATAGTCTCAGAGTACATGATAGTAATTTTTATTTAATTCAAATCGATCAAGGAATTTCCGAACGGTATAACAGCATTCCTAGAAGAGGATTAACTTGTATACATGAGTGCAAATTACTAGAAAAGGGAGAAGTTTCTGATACATTGATACGGAAGGACAAGGAATTGTGAATAAACCACAGCATAAAAACTGATGCCAACTTTCATATGACTTTCTTAACTCATGACATCTGCTATAGTATTCACAAAAACTACCTTCTACCAAGCTACATTATTCAAGATAGATATTTTTTCAAGGAGTTACTTCAAATTAAACAATAAGTGCTCAGTTGCATATAACACACGAAGCAGCATTCAAATGTTTAGTGGCAGTAACACACTCTTACGATGGAAAGAAAAAAGAAGAATCGCAAACTTTGAAGCAGATGACCAATTTAAAAAATGTGAATCCGCAGCTAACGCTATGGAAAAAAATACACAAATTTTGTGTTTTAACGGCATAATACATTCATTATTATTTGCACACGATCCAGTGGTGATGGCTCAGAGGTGTGAGGACGTGAAATATATGACAATAAAACTTCTGGATGCCTATGAAACAGGAGGATTACGACTAAATATAGAAAAAACTGAATACCCTGAAGTAGGAGGAAGTGGAGGAAACATTTCCCTATCGGAGAGAACTATTAGACTAAACTATTTATTTAGGATCACTTATTGATGAACCAGGGAGTTGTAAAGCCGAGGTGGGTAGTAGGTTAGTACAAGCATGAAGAACTATAAGAATGTTGAATGGAAGACTATGGAGTAGGACTATATTGCATCATAAGAAGAAGAGGAATTTGAAGGCGCTTGTGGAAAGTATAATCACCTATGGTGCTGAGGGGTGGACTTTGGTAGAGTATAAAAAAAACTACGATTTTGGCAGTGGAAATGGACGGAATAAAGTATCCAGATTAGAAAGAAGGAGAAATGAAGAGGCGAGACAGATGATGGACATGAAGGAGACAGTGTTGGAATGAATTGAAAGACGAACTCTTCAATGGTATGGATATGCTAGAAGAATGGAGGATAATAGGTGGTCTAAGACTCTTTTGGAATGGTAACATCACGGTAGACGGAAGCGCGACAGACCAGGAACAATCTGGAGAGAAGAGATCTATAGAGTGATGAGTGATCGGTGTCTGGAGGAGGATGACTGGCTTGATCGGGAAGAATGGCGAATGGGAATACAGGGTAACTGCTGAAAAGTGGAGAAGCCCTCAAAAGTAAACAAATAAGTGTTTTAATGCCTCTACAGGATACTTACGATATTGCCTATCCCTTATGATTTTCCAGATACATACAATTATACAAACTTCAGTCAGTATGAAGAGCGTTTCACAAGCTATTCACAGAAACTAAAGAAATATATAAACGTTGTTATTTATGCAAATATACCCATTTAACAGTTGGTATTTTAATCAAAAGCATTGAAGTTCATCTTTTAAAAATTTCAACGTAACGAAAATGCTCCATTTGAAGGGTAGTTTGGAGATTTCCTTGATATAGGTACATGTGGCATCCACATTATTGCAAGATGCTGATCTTAAATACAAGTTTGGTAGGTACAGACTTTTCATTTTTGAGTTATGCTGCCCACGTGCGTGCGCGCCTCTTACTCTAAGAGAATTTTGGGGTCTTCAGTGCGTTTCCAAAGGAGATTTCGGGTAAAATATGTCTATCTAAGATTTGGAAGGAATGCATTTCTTCTACCTATAGACTATGTATGGGGTAGAGAAAGTAAAAATTTATATATAGGTGACCACTGAACTAGAGGTTTTCGTGAACAGTAATTTTTTACATTGTAGATAGTGTAGTTACTGTAACGCATGCCTATTTAAACATAGTCAACTCCTAAGCTTAGAAAAATGGTTGTTGGAACCTCAGAATCAGACTGAACATTTCAAAGTCATAGTCGGGGTTTGAACCACGGATCTTCTGGTTTCCGTCGGTCACTCTAACCAACTGAGCTACCATGGGAACATGCCAGCACGACATTAAATCCCCCAAATGACTCGCGCTGTTCCCAGTAAACCACAAGGAGGTCTCAAATTCAATTATACCCCAATTGCAACTTGAAATGTGGTAAGTACTTTAAGCCCGGACTTCTTAGTTAACTACAATTAGGTAAATTAATGATAATTATTGTTATTTTACACATGTCGTGTGTAGGACAAGGTTGAAAAGGTACAATATCACTGAAAAATGCAATGCTATAGCCGGGATTTGAACCACGCATCTTCGGTTCCCGTCCGGTTGCTCTAACTAACTGAGCTACCATGGCAACAGGCCAGCGCGTCATTAAGTGTGCTTTTCATATAATAGATAGAATTTAAAGGCTCCATTCAAGGGCTAATTTATGTGGTATCAGGAAAGAATGAATAAATAATCATTTAGTATTCTTTGCATACTTGTATTCAAATTGACCACATTTGTATGAAATCAGTTAAGTGGGTCACTTGTACTGGCCAGACCAGAAAGAGCTAGAAAGGATTCAATGTAGAGAATAAGGTGAGCTAACAGCTTCTCGTTGGGGATTTGGCAGCGTACCAGACAGGTACATATTTAATTTTCGTGTTTTTAGTTTTCCAATATGATCAAAGGAACAATCAAGGTTAATATAAAATGTTAGGTTTACTATTAAAACTGTTTACGATTGCGCGTAAATGAAGGCAACATTTAATTCTTTTCACTATGTAACTAAATTGTCATTAAACAGCTAAAGTTTATCCAGATTCCCCACAATAATGTGTACAAAATGCGCAAATAATGCAGAATAACAAAGGAATATGCATTCAAGTATCTGCCCAGTGGAAGTCCTGTTAGAGAAAAACTGCTTATTGAAGCCAAATCAAACACATACACACAGTGATGTTCACAAATCAGACTCTGGACACCCAAGACACCTTCTTTATCAAAGCAAAACTCTTCAAACCCAAGCGGGAATCGTACTCAGAACCATGGAAATTGGTGGTGCAAAGGAAGTAGTTCTCAGCTCTGAATACATGAATAAATAAACGTTTCTAATCTCTTAATTTATAGAATATTGTAAAAGTGTATGCATGTGTTAACTTTGTAAATGAATGCAAAATTTAAGCTGATTTCAAATTCATCTATTCAGTATAAATTATAACTACAGCTAGGACACACATCTTCATTAAGCGAGGAATCAACACAAATACCACCCCTCTAGTACACGCGACGTCGTACTGCATACATGGCACCAGGTCTGCACAATCGACCAGCTTGCTTGCGTTGCTGGTATGGTAGAATTGCTCTACGTGAGCTCCTGTTTATGTTCTGTTTTATCCCTGACGCTACTTTTACAGTTTCAAACTGTAACCAACACAGGTTACCTGTGGAACCCCTTCTCCTCGTCGCATTGTTTATACAAATTCGCAGCGTGCACATATTGTAAGCCAAAGGATATTTGTCCTAGCTCTGATTATAATACTACTGATTATTGTTAGAACTGCTACGAGGGGGCTTCTAAAAGCAAGTTATGCATGATTTTGGCAGGCCAAGTAACCTTTATTGAATACTGCACCACACTCAAAAGTGGCACAGATATATGACATTATTTTTCAACATAGTCACCAAGTTTTTCTAAAAACGGTCTGGCGTTCTACCAATCGTTCAGTTCCTTGAAGAATCGTTCAGATCCGCTTCTGGTCACGCAGCCATTCGAGAACCGCTGTGCAAACTTCACCTTTGGCAAATCTCTTTCCCCCAGATGTTCCTTCAGCTTGTCGAACAGATGGAAATCGCATGGTGCAAGAGCTGGACTGTATGTCGGATGCTTCCATAGCTCCCATCGAAAACCTTGAAGCAAAGCTTGTGTTGTGCGTGCCGTGGGGGAGTTGCATTGTCATGCAGCAGAACAATATTTTGCTTAATTTTCCACGCCTCATGTTCTTTATAGCATTATGCAGCGACGCCAGTGTTATGCAGTTAAGACTTGGCTTTAATGGTTGCGCCCTTTGCCATAAACATTATGTACACAACTCCTTCATAGTCGAAGAGAACGGAGATCATGACCTTCCCTATGATGGAGCAACTTTAAATTTCTTCCGCGCAGGAAGAAATATGCATCTATATTCCATAGACACTCTCTCTGTTTGAGCTGCGAAATGATGTATTCAGGTCTCTTCGCCCATGATTACTTTCCACGGAGAACGCTGAAGGAAGTCCAAAGAAGCCATAAACCTTGCGTCTTTGTGTGCAGGTTTCAGTGATCGCGGAACCCAGAGTGCGTACAATTTCCGATACTGCAGACCATCTCGGACAATGCAATGAGCACCACCTACTGAGATGTAGCAATATCCGCGATAGACGTCTGCGATCGCTGCGAATCATTTCATGATTGTCTGGACATTGTCGACTGATGTTGATGGCCTTCCTGTCCGATCAGCATCATCCATTTTTGTGAGGCCTTGGTCAAATTGTTGGCAACATTTCATTTTGACTGGATGCGACTTGCATTTGTTCCATATACCGCCAGAATTTCACAGTGAATCTTTGTACAAATTCGAGTTTTGCCCACAAGAATCGTACTGTTCCGCGAACTTCGATTTTGGAGTATGTTTCCAGTTGACACACCATTTCACTCCCACACTGTGATGGACCTCTTTATCAGCTGAATCTGCATGAAGCCCGGAACACACCTCTCTATTTTTACAAAGCGCTACCTACTCCTTTAGGCGCAATGGTCTTAGTGTGAGAACGACATGTGTAACTTCTTTTGAAGTTCTCTCGTAGAAGTCATTATGATTCGTCTTCATGATATAAAAACGTTTCTGCTTTATTTAAATCTAGGTTGGAATGAGCTACATAGGAAAGTTCCTGTCCATGATTTTTCCTTGTTCTACAAAGAAAACTGATAACTTCCAACCTAGTCTCATTTAAGCACTCGCTAATCACCATTTTTTTCGTTTATCGCCTCAGTAAATCTGAGATGTAAAACTTTAAAAAAGAAGAAATTATACTAAGTGGGAAATGCAAGACCAAAGTGGAAATCCTGGACAAAGCGAATAAAATAGATAATTCAGCCATTGATAACATTACAATTTCCCAAATTTTGGAAATAACTCTGAAAGAGTAGATAAAACCAGAAAATTAATGTAAAATGTACTTTTATTTTGATGTCGGATTCATTTTTGTACGTTTATGATTCATTTGTTGCAAATTTTACCAATTTTAGTTAATCATATTTTAACTATTTTGGAGTACGGTTTCGACTAAGATTATTTTGTGTATTTATTTACTAAAACTTTATATCTCCGAAACCATTTATTGTGGTTTAGTGTAAAATTTGGAGGAAACCTCACCATGCAACTATCGGTAAAGTTTTGTGATATCGGTCAGTTTCTATTTCTTCCTGCTTTGAGTTGTTTTATGTCAAAGTTTCTGTTATCTATATGCTGATATCGTTTTATCATACTTTCTGAAAATTTGAATAGTTTTTTGAACACCTAACCAATTTTCTGGAACCTTTCATGCTAGAACTACGCATATCAGGTGGATCTGCGTCCGCAGCTGTTAAACTACATTTTCGCCGTGGAAACCATGTTAAATGGTTGCCGAGTTTAAAGGCGCAATAAGTTTTCTTCATTGATTACTTCAGAAATAGTCTCTGTCACGAACCAACGCGGTTGCGCAGTAAGAAAAACTTTGTGATGTCATTAGTCACATCATTGTCATGTGCTTCCCAGTCAGTTAGTGGTAGTGGTTTTCAGAGGTATTTATTCAACATGTTTGTTACTTAATAGTGAAATTGATAATTTAAAACTATAAATCGACTCCATTGTGTGAATAACTTGGTGGTTCTGACAATGAAGGAGAATACAGCGTCGAAGAATAAGGTAAGATACATGATTATAAAGTGTATTAACGTTTAACAACAAAATAGTATGTCGCTGGTTCATACCAAGATTCTCTTCCTCCTCCTTGCAACTCTTTGCGCGGCAACTGTCAGATATCGCCTTCGTTCGTGACGGAGACTATGTTCACAGTCTCATTGATATTGCTCCTGCATCGCTGAAAACACTTCGAGCTCTCTACTGTTTGAATGGTTGTCTACATTTTCTTTCCAACCGGCGCTGAGCTACCTGGTTATAATCAACCGGTGAAAGAAATATATTAATAAATATTGACCAGTAAATTAACTATATAAAGCATCAGTGTATATGAAAAATTTTCGTTGCAATATCTTAGACAAAATGAGTCGAGAAGTTGGTAAATTTAACATTGCTGAATGAACTATTTACTCTCCCCTTGAGCAAGGCTACATTGTCCACTTTATTTAGACACACTATACGTTATGTTAAGCACAGCTGTGAACCTCCCACATAGCGGCTATAACCAGCAAGTGACTTGTGCACAAAAGGTGTTGCCTTACATAACACTGTAATGGCAAATCAGGGAACAATAGAAGCTGGTGTGAAGCTTTTCTCCCGGGAATAATTGTTTTATGTCTGTACATATATGGAGTGTGCCCTTCCGACCACATGAATTAATGAGTATATGCAAGAGCATGTCTGCAGCAACAAGCAGCAGGTGTGTTATGTACTGAGGTTCCATACTGCTTCAAAAAGGCACAGCAAAGCAGTTACGTTTTGCTAATAATTAAGAGATACATTTGCCTAGCTTTGTAAATACGTTAACACACCAATTGTACACAGCATGAAATCGTGCTGATGCACCCAGTTTACAATAAATGGTTTTCCTAACCTAATCTGGCCAAACCTTATTTGTCGTCCATAACAGCTCCTAGATGAACCAGTCTCTTGTTGGCTTATATTAAACCCTAACATACAAACAGCTACCTATAGACAAAGTCCAATTCTAGATAAGAAGCGAAAGGGAAGAGTAAGAAAACCCTTACTGAGTGGCTGGAAGGCGCTGTCTCGTAATTCTGTCGCCTATATCAACGCATGCATTTTACAAAGTAAACATAATAATATAACGTAAACCAAAATATATTGTTCTTTAGATATGGAACCTCAAGAAGGGTGTAACATTTTTGGAATAAAGAAAAAAAAATATCTAGAATAAGTTTAATGGATGCGTAAACCAGGTAATGTTTATATGCTAATGTTAGTCATGCCTCTATGTTAGTCGATAAAATTAAATTCAGTTTTATTTATGGACGCTCTTTAACTGCTGTGATCCTTAGCGTCCTATTCTATGTTGGGCGCGAAAGACCGGTAATTTCGCTTAGAGGCCTCTTTATCAGGCTTGAGGTTCTTTTACGTGCCGTAAACCTACGACACGGGCCACCGGCTTTACTTTCCTTCCAAAGGAAACCATGCTAAGGATGTCTACGCCCGAAAAAGAATCCATCGCCCTCCGCCGAGTTTCAACCCGCGACTTCGGGAACCACAGGGTAGCATGGTCCTCTTGACCATGGAGGACGACATACATCCTCTCAAGAAAGTATACGTCTGTACTTTAAAAGATTCTAGCAGCCAAATTAATGCAGAGAAAGCTCTAATTTTTTTGACATAAAGATCAAATGGTAGTACAGTTTACGTGTTTTGGCGTGTGACTTAAACTGGTGGAGAAATAAATGCACGAAGTCGTAAAAAGGGAGCCGAAAATGAATTAAGGTTAAAGCATTGAAAATTTCCAACTTCGACATTTTATTCCTGAGAAATAAAATCCTATTTTCACCGAAAAACAAGTAATACACATATGCTATATTCAATGCATGTAAAATAATTTTGAAAACATCACTACAAAAAAGTTGCAATTTTGCTATATTTTTAAAAAAAATTATAAAACTGATAAAATGAGCGATCTGAAAAACCACCAAAACACGTAAACTATATTACCATTTGATCTTTATGTGCACAAAAAATTTGATTTTTTCCTCTGCTAAGTTGGCTGCTAGAATTTTTTTAGTGCATACGCATACTTTCTTGAGGCGGTGTATGTTAATCGACGACATACATATCACAATAATGATCTTTTTTACGCTACCTAACTAGGGTGTCCAAAATGGGTCTTAGAATGACTGACTGTATAATGTATAATATACTATAGTTAGACGATTTTTATTTCTCTCTTTATCTATTTCCATAGCAATGTAAAATTCTATGTCAAAATTTTCTATTCATTCTTACTCATTTTACTTTAGAATGCTTGCATTGCACAGGCTGCAGGCAATAAATTTATGTGTTATACGGAAGTTGAATAAAAGCTACAAGATTATATGAAATAAACGATTATACAAGAGTGGCGCTTGATAAAATTAATGAATAAAAACGACTTAGCCTACAGAGAATAGAGAAATGTTTTATGAAATTACCTACAACACAGAGCTTTGTTATTCAAATTTTACAATAAGTGTTGTAGACGGTCAGCAATAACCTTGAAACTAATACACGCCAGACTGAAACTGTTATATTTTCTAATATCACTATAATCACTTATTTACTGCACGTTATTAATTCGTGTATTTCACATTTGTAGCTAACTTTATGACGCGAAAGATTTTGTAGAATTGCACGACGTATAACGCGTGAACGATTCTCTTAAACTGATTCTATTGGACTGAGCGACGTTTACCTCGTGAATTATTCTGTCAAACTGGGCGTTACCCGTCTCTGGCACGGAATTTATACTCCCTCACCCCAATATGCCTAAACATTATAAGCGAGCTGCTATTGGTTAATAAAACGCGCCAACATTAGCGTCTATATTTATATACAATCAAAATTACGAACACATATGCTCTAGGGAAGAAATTCCCTCCATTTCTAAGAAAAGCGCGCTAATCTGACGTCATTTGTTTGCCTCTTCTAATTAATAAACAACTCACCCCCTCGCTCGTTGTTGCCCGCTCTTATTGACAGTTTCAGTGAGGTCGTGTAAACTTATTTCCTAACAATGCTTATAATTAACAAACATCTCAAATCAATGTCATACAATAATGCTTATTTACACTATAATCACTCTGGCATTTACATTGTTGTAATATAAAATACTGCCACAAACAGCAGTGTAATAATTGCAGCAATAAAAATTAAATACTAAATATGCAAAGAAAAACTGAAAAGCATAAGGGTTTGGAAGCTTTCTGTCTCCTTGCACCTTAAGGCTGTAATTTCGCTTTGTAGCTAATAATATGCATTATTACGTGTCAGATGACAGAGATATGTAAATATTTATACCGTAGGTGGTTTATAATAATAATTGTAATATTATCATGCTAATTTTGTTACTAAAACTATTATAAAGTCTATTAAAATTAGGGGAAGATGTTCATATTTGTAAGCTATTGCTAGGAAACTATCTCGAAACACCAGGTTTTGAGTACAGAAAAGTTGAGTACAGAATCCTTTGTAAACTTGTAAGAGGGTAGAAATTTTTTTTACCTTTGTTCATTATTTCGCCGTGATCAAGTTGAAGCGCGAGGGGGGTGGGGAAGTTTCAGCGTATACTTCGGGGAATAACCATCGCCATGTTGCAAATAAGTCATGTGATGTTAGGATTAGCCAATAAGTGTATAGAATTGAACTGCGTAAGAACTAGATATGCTCATGGGAGGGAAAATTTCATTCAATAAGGGAACATAAAGATCTAAGAGACGATTTATATAATTATCGAGTCAAACAGAAGATTCGGGGCATTTATAAAAGTACCTATCGTCGTCTAAGCAAACATTCTATGCCCAAGGTGAAAAATTTGCCGGAAAAACATGAAAAGTGTCGATAATATGTATATGCAATAATTCGAATACGTCGATGCTGTCAGTATTTATCGTCGCAAAAGACGTACATTTTTAACGCGTTAGAAGAACAAATTCTAAATAATTTCCGCCGCCTTAGTCAAGAACGTAAAATAGTGAGCAGCGCGAGAACCGAAAGCAAAGTTTGTACAGTAAACGTAACATTATAAAGAGTGAGGGGATAGTTTCCTGGATTAGAATTTCAGTGTTTAAGATGGCTGAGTGAAATAAAGCGAGTTAAATGAAACCAAGCCTAAGTTCTTGGTACGTCAGATGCCTTGTAGATCTACGACATCTTTTACCAAGGTACCAGAATCCATCCTCATGATATAATCCAGAAACCTGTAATAATATAGCTATCCGAGGGAGAGCACGAGCAGATAATCGCAGCCGGTGAAGGGACCTCCAAACCGGACTTTAACAACGGAGAACGAGAGGCAGAGGATCCAGATTCAACTCTACCACAATCATCGCCTAGCAGAGCAGATAACTCGCCTCAAAAATCGGCGCTGCAGACGTAGTGTCGCAACCCCCTTGTGCTAGTGATCTTATACAGGGAGGGCCAATAGACTACGAACCGACTGCGCGGTGTTTTTCCTGTCCACGTCCTCGGCGCTTGTTGCCGTCTGCCGCTATCATAGAAAGACGCGGATGAAACCATACAACATTTTTAAAACTACTTTTAAAGGCTTTATTTAACAACTCTATGAAAGTGTGTTTGAGGACAGAATTATTAGTAGAGATTATGGTCCCCCTCGGTCCCCTGACCTAACCCCCCTAGGATTTCTCTCTCTGGAGTAGTTTAAACAAAGTGTACAAGACACCCACACACCCTAGAAGTATTAAAACAAAATATCCGCCAGGAAATGTCCAGCATTTCTCAACGTGAACTACGGCGAGTGATGGATAGTTTCCTAAAGAGGTGCCAAAAATGTATGGACAACGACGGTGGCCGGTTTCAGCATCTTCTTTCATAAAGTTGATAAGTAAAGCCTTTTAGTTGTAAAAATGTTGTATGGTTTCATCCGCGCCTTTCTATGATAGCAGCAGACAGCAACGAGTGCCGAGGACGCGGACAGGAAAAACACCGCGCAGCCGGTTCGTAGTTTTTCGGCTCTCGCTGTATTTTTCGGGAAGTTCAAGAATCTCTGTTTTTAGGACCTGTAGATAAATCGCACTTATAAAAGTGCTAGAAGAGTGAAGAGAAGAGAAGTGAGAAGGGAAAGCAGAGGGGAAGGGAAAGTAGAGGAGAACTGAATTAGGACATGGGGAAGGAGAAATAAAATATGAGGAAATATGTCTATTAAAAACAAAGACATGTTTTAGAAATGGAAGGGAATATGGTGAAATGGAAATATATTTTAAATGCAACCAGCACAGAAAATAGAAAATTCGAGAGAGTAGCAACCAATGACAAAATAAAGAGATAAAGTAGAAAACTTCTTGATTTAAATATAAGAAAGAATTATATACATGAGAGAAGGAATGCATGGGAGATAATACAAAAGGGATAAAAGCGCGTAAAACGCAAAGGAAAGAACAATAAAACTAACACAAAGCGAAAGAAGCTGTGGACAAGATGTATGAACACTCTACTACTGTATCGGTAGATAAAGAGAAGTCGGTGACAAGTCTGAGTTAACATGTCACTGTTGTAGGATTCGAACCCGAGCTTGTAGATTGACAGGTGAGCGAGGAGAATGATTAGCATCTCGTGGTTAGTGGGCTGGGCCAGTGCCTCTGTACCAGCAGCACCGGTCTGCCCACGCCGAAACGTTGATACACAGTCTCAAGATTTCATCAAACACATGCCAGCTACAGCAAGTGCGATAAGAATGGTCACAACCGTATTTAGCAATACCAGTAGTCTCGACCCTCCACTTGTATTAACATTCCTCTTCACTTACAGAGTCACAACACATCATTTTTGTCTTCTGACATTAAAAAGCTTCTAATAATACCAATTTCACTTCCTCTTGCTTCATCCCGCATGACATTAGCATGTTCTCTTCAAGTTATCTTTCAATCCGTGCTGGACACATACGAGTGACTTACAGCAGCGGTTCTATCTTTGTTCAAAATAATAACTTGACTTGATATATTTACAGAACCTCTTGAAAATTATTTTTCCAAGGACACGAGCAAAATATATTTGTTGGTGTTCTGCCAATTTGTAGACTAGACCCAGTTCTCAGACTTCTATAGATGCTAGAAGAGATCAAGACAAACACATTTTGTGAAATGACCATGGGTCTGAAAACAAATCTGATGTGTTACATTCACATGATTTTTCTCTACCCTCTAACCTTTATTAATGGCTATACAAGTTATTCTTACGAGAGACTATTACTTTCTCTACACGTACAGTTAAGTACAGGAAGTATTTCATTCCACCCAAAAATTTGATGTCAAAATTTCACCGGAAATACATTTTGAGGATCCCTAAATCCAAAACAGGAATTTTTAGAAAAACGTCTGCTTGTGTGTGTGTGTGTGTGTGCGTCTTTGAACAACATAATTAAAAAACGAAAATGTGGATAAATACCAAACTTGTATTTAGAGACCTTTTTAAATGCGCGGCACAAAGATTTTCAACAAAATGCCCCCACCCAAACTACCATTACAAGAAATATATAGTTTTCAAAATTTTTAAATTCTAAAAACTTGTTCTAATGATTTTGATTACAATAACATATTAAAAATATTTACATGACAAGTAAAAATTATATATATATATATTGAATTTTGTGACAATGCCTTTGAAGTCCTCTTCATTTGAAAGGAATTTTGTATAATCTTGTATAACTGGTAAACGTTAAACGATAGATGAAAACGTACTCCACAAAAGATTTAGATCTCTTTAATACACAATTTATTTCAAATAACTTTTTTGTAGCATAAGCTATTTCTGAGATATCGCAGTCCCGTCAACATTCAGCTGTTTCTCATGAATGCATGGAAACAGTATGAATTTTAAGGCCAGCATATAGCATCCAGTTCTTAAACATTTGACTATCGCTGTTATCTTTGTATCTATAATGAAATGTATCAATGTAGCTATTTCTACAAAGGTTTATTTGGATTAAAATGAATCAGATATAAAAATAAGCTTTAGTAAATCTGATTTATATACTCATAATAAACGATAGAGGATAGAGAAAGTCATGTGAATGTATCACATCAGATTTTTTCCCTATATGCTGACCTTAAAATCCCTAACTCTTTCAATGCAATCGCGAGAAACAACTGAAAATCCACAGCATAAAAGAATGATAATTTTGAACAATTAATAATGGATATCTCGGGAATGGCTTATGCCACAAAAAAGATATTTGAAATAAACTGTTTGTTTTAAAGAGATCTATATTTTTTGTGTAGTGCATTTTCTTCCTTAGCGTAATGTTTACTAGTTGTACAAGATTATACAAAATTCTTTCCGAATGAAAATGAGTCTATTTTCAGAAAATTGAAAGTATACATTTTATTTGTCATTTAAATATCTTTAATGTATGATAATTGTTATAAAAATCGTTATAAACATATTTTGGGAAAATCAAAAACTTCAAACAATATTCTATGTAAAGGGTAGTTGGAAGAAGTGTGATGTTGAAAATCTTTGTGTCTTTGGAAGACACTGAACTTAAATACCAAGTTATGCTGTTCACACACACACACACACACACACACACACACACACACACACCACGTATTGTTTTGTAAAAATGCTTTTTTTGGGGTTCAAGGGACCTAAAAACGTGTATTTACTGTGAAATCTCGGTATCGTATTTTTGGGTGGAATGCAATGACTTCTCCACCTAGTATGCACGTGGCAGAGAAAGTAATAAACAACGCAGTTGTGTAGCGGGAACGGTGTTGCGTCAACGTTGTGTCACTGGTGCTGTGGTTTGGCCTGGCTAACTCATCTCGTAGGTGTGGGTGATACAATTATTTTGAAATAGTTAAACTTCATTGCCTTTTTCTGCTGCAAATTTTATTTATTTGCCGGAGTCTAGTGAGACAAAGTACTAAACTACGTTACGTCAAGCCATTATTATCACCTGATCCGAATAAACACTTTCCTATTGCGAACATTACTTTCAAGTAATTAGATGATCCAAAAACACTTACACTGGTTTACATTGCCGAACAATCTGGGAGTTGAATGCTGACTGAGTTAAATGTTGACTGCTGAATCAATGAATGAATGCACCCTCAAAGCACAGTAACACCCGGCTTTTTATTTCATTGCGCTCGGTCTACTGGTTTAGGACTTTCTCTCTCAAGCTAACACATTATTGGTTTATGATTTCCCAGGATATTATTGGTTTGCTATTTACATATATCTTTCCCTAAATTATTTCTTCGCCATAGCTTCATGTTGTCAACTCTATCGCAATGGTTGGCTGATTATCAGAAACCTCAATGTATCTGCTTCTACCTGGAATTTATCTACTCCATTAACAAACGAAGAACCGCTTACTTTGTACGTCGAACTGACCCCGGCCTAAGCCACCAATTACTTCGAAAATGTTAATATTTCCCTCTTTTCCAGGTCCAATTCTTACAAAATATTACAAGGGATTTAATTTGTTGCAATCATATATATAATTAAAACATTAAATATTCTCTTATTCCCTATGAATCACTTGCATACATATTTACTTTAGTTATTTATCAGTGATTATAGCGGAGTCTATCTATACAGTCTCAGCTGTAACGTTACTTCAGTACAAACGCTGCAACGACGTATCATTGCTTGTAGTACACGTTCATGTGCTACAGTGAGCAGCTGCAAGCAACTGTTCTGAATGAACAATACCGTACCGCAGCACAAACACCGCACTCTATTCTTTACTGAAACTTCTGGTTTTGTATTTTAATAATTCCAGATACATGATCATTTTGCAAAAACACGTTCGTTTTGGTATTTTCTATCATATATAGAAGTTTATGTATTGAATTCAGTTACCTCTGTATTTTCGCTACTGTGGAATAGGAAGGAGGGTTGCTGGGGCCGTCAATTGCTTCTGATGAGTTTGACAAAGCTATAAAATGAAATGACGGAGGCCATAATGAAATGCTGTCTAGGCAACATGAACTTCCTAACATGCACTTTTGTTAATCATAGTAACTTATCCATAACATACACGTATTTATAATAACTGCATAGCTCTTTGGCAACAGCATTTTGAAATTTTTCAGAACTATAATATCTTTCGGAGCCTAGCAAAAAATTCCACAACAGTTGGCTGGGCCTTGAAATACACTGTCGTTTGTGAAAACTGTAACACCAAGAAGGAAACGTATGAATTCAATGTATTTTGTACCACAGGTTAGGTACACGACAAGTAATAAATGATAAATTTTTCAAATCTATACGCAACCTTTGAGGCCTAATATTCAGTATTTGGTGTGGCCTCCATGCGCTGCAATTAGAGCTGCTATTCGCCGTCGCATTGAATCAAAAAGGTGGTGAATAAGTTCCTGAGGGATTTCCCTCCACACAGTTTGTATTCAAACCCACAAATCCGTGACACTGGTTACTGGAGGACCGTGACGCACCAGGTGCCGACCAACCATATTCCAGACATGTTCGATGGGCGACATGTCAGGCGAACGTGCAGGCCAGGGAAGCAATGGTACCCGTCGCTCTTCGAAGAAGGCTTGTTCATTCCTCGCAATATGTGACCGGGCATTGTCCTTTTGATACGTGGCCTGTGAGATGCCTGAAACAGGGGGAGTACCTCAGACTCTACAACCACCGTTAGGTACCGGTTGCTGTTCAATTCGTAGGAGGCGAGATCGGTTGTTGTAACCAACGCCGCCCCAAACCATTACACCTGGTGTTTATCCGCTATGCCGCTCAACAACGCAGCCCTCCAGGTTGCGCTCACCACGGTACCGCCGGACACGTATGCGGCCATCGCTGTAGGACACGTTGAAGCGGAACTCGTCCGAAAAAACTACAATTTGCCACTCAGCACCCCAATAACGGTGTTCACGTGCCCATTGCAGGCGAGAAGATTGTGGTTTCTGGACAATGGAAGCCGACGTAATGGCATGCATGCAACCAGTCCAACCTAAAGCAGACGGCGACGAACCGTTGATGCAGACAAGTTCACACCTGTTGAAGTACTGCAGTTTCGAGCCAACACTGTGCATGAAGTTGTACGTTCCGTTATGACCATGCGGACAAGATGACGGTCATCCCGTGCTGTGGTACAGTACCCGCTCTTCGCTGCGTACGACCTTCATCTCTCCACTGCTTCCACACACGTATCACTGTCGTAGCAGCATGCCCTGTACGGGCCGAAATGTCACGGTAGGACAAACCCGTTTCCCGGAGACCGTGTACATGTACCCCATCTCTCTGCAAACCTAATCACTTATTGCTTGCACACTCTTATACACTTCCACCAAGTTTGGAGTTATTCGGGAAATTCCTTCTTGGTGTTGCAATTTTCACAAACGGCAGTGTATCACAAAGGAAAACGATTAATAATGTGGCGAATAATATGTGTTGCATATTTTAACTCACATGGAAGAATCAGACGTCTATATGGAAATATTTATCCATTCAAACACGCTAGTTGAATGTTATGTATACTATGTACGTACAATTCCTGTGTTGCAAAAGGTTGACAATTTCACGGGGCCTCTACCTTCTAGTTTAAGGGAAAATCTGGTTCTTCAACATAAGTTTATCACAACACGCTTCAGTTGCAATGCTAGTTATTTATTCGCAAGAACGCAAGAAAGATGTTACATCCTTGGTTGTGCAGGAAACAGAAAACATACATTAACTTTACACACTGTAAATCTCTGGCTCAAGACTTCTATTTTATTATTGTTACCCACTGGAAACCCTAACAGCATCACTACCGAGCAGTTGAACATCTTGGACCGTCGCAAGAATGAGGTGTGCGACTACTACGTTATCAAGCGTTACGATTCTGTGGATATCCAATAGTGAATTTACGGTTGGTACGGAGAAAATTGATGTAGTTTATGTTAAACTTTTCATAATCTTAAGCTCCCTTTGATGCTATAGATTAATACAACATATTATGGCGATAAATGTTCAACACAAACTGTTTTTACCACTAATCTACTACTGAGAAACAAGAAACAAACGTAATGTTTAATTCCAAGGTACTATGAAAAATCTCCACTTGTGTGGAAATCTAGCTAAGTCACTTCCGCTTTATATGTATCTAGGATATTTTAAATTAACGTAAGGTTTTACTATATTCAGGGAGAGAAATTAATCAGTCTAACCGTCATAATTTAGTTACAGAGCTGAAAAACAAAGATCTCGAAATACATACTTGTATAAACACTGTAGCATACAGAAGTATGAATGCGTACAAAACGCAAATCCTATCTTTTAAAAGCAAGTAGCTACTAAGTTCAACGACATGGATATATTTTAAAATACGTACCCAGTTGTAAGTATTTGGACTGCGTTGTAACACGCAAAACAACATTGAACAAGGAGAAAAATCTTTATGGTTAAACTCGAAGAATTATAACTAATATGATTTTCCGGGCTGTTATGCCGTGGTCTGCTGAAGAAAGATTTCCCAGACGTTTCGTCCACAACTGCGGTGGACATCTTCAGTGGCGCGGACGAAGTCTTCTCGGTGAAAGTATCGCAGCGTCTGATGCGTTGGCCGTTAGTGCCGCTCTCTTTATAGTGTGGGCGCTCTCTGCTGATTGGCCCGCTGGTATGAGGGGGCTGGCGCCGGCTGTGTTGTTGCTCTCTTCTGATTGGCTCGCAGTGTTTTTCGGTTTTGTATGACCTTTCTTGTTTTTGATGACTAGATGCCAGTTACTGTTGAGTTTCAATGCTTCTTCTTTCCTATTGAAATTATTGGGATGTTTATAAATCTCTATTGCTTCGCGTTGTAGCCGGGTATGGTAATGCTTTATGGAGGAAAGAATGTTGGTGTCCTGAAATCTAATAATGTGTTCGCCCTCGGCTTCAATGGCATGTTCGGCGACTGCCGATTTTTCTGTATGGCCCAGGCGGCAGTTTCTTTTGTGTTCGCTAAGTCTGGTGTTAGCGCTCCGCTGTGTGGTACCAATGTACACTGAACCACAGGAACAAGGAATACGGTAAACACCGGCCGATGACAGGGGATCTCGGGGGTCTTTGGAAGAGCGCCGGTGTTTACCGTATTCCTTGTTCCTGTGGTTCAGTGTACATTGGTACCACACAGCGGAGCGCTAACACCAGACTTAGCGAACACAAAAGAAACTGCCGCCTGGGCCATACAGAAAAATCGGCAGTCGCCGAACATGCCATTGAAGCCGAGGGCGAACACATTATTAGATTTCAGGACACCAACATTCTTTCCTCCATAAAGCATTACCATACCCGGCTACAACGCGAAGCAATAGAGATTTATAAACATCCCAATAATTTCAATAGGAAAGAAGAAGCATTGAAACTCAACAGTAACTGGCATCTAGTCATCAAAAACAAGAAAGGTCATACAAAACCGAAAAACACTGCGAGCCAATCAGAAGAGAGCAACAACACAGCCGGCGCCAGCCCCCTCATACCAGCGGGCCAATCAGCAGAGAGCGCCCACACTATAAAGAGAGCGGCACTAACGGCCAACGCATCAGACGCTGCGATACTTTCACCGAGAAGACTTCGTCCGCGCCACTGAAGATGTCCACCGCAGTTGTGGACGAAACGTCTGGGAAATCTTTCTTCAGCAGACCACGGCATAACAGCCCGGAAAATCATATTAGTTATAATTGTGACTCCGGCCGTGAAAACCTACGTTCTTACATAAACTCGAAGAGCTTTAAAAAGTAAATTAATCAGTTTTCATATTACTTTACAGAAGAGAAACCTGAACTCCAGCACATAGGAAACAAATGTGGCAAAATTATGTTAGTAAGAAGAGTAAACTGATGTAATAGAGCGAATTAAGATAAAGAATGGGACTATAAGATAGTAATTAGAAGTAAGAATTCTACATAACTGCATAAACTACAGACAACAAAGGGTGGATCATCAAAACTTTAGATTCTAAGGACCAACATTCACTGATGCTCATAAGGTATAAATCACAAGAACAGAGATGTTTAATTCATACCCTTACTTTATCTGATCCTTACCCCCTATAGTGGGTAAGATTAAGTATTGTATTCTTCCAAAAAATTCTATATCAAAATGTCGCCGGAAATGCATGTTTTGAGACCCCTTGAATCCAAAGGAGTTTTAGAAAGAGGGCTATACTTTGTGTGCGAACAGCATAACTCTAAAATAAAATGTTCGATACATATCAAACTTGACATTTATGTTCAGCATCTTCAATAATGGACGCGAAGATTTTCAAGAAAATCACCCCACCCCAAACAACCGTTACATGGAAACACTTTAGATATATTGATTTTTAAGCTTCAGCCAATGAGTACACAAACCTTGTCGACTCTAACGATTTTTATTAACATACCATATATTTAAGATATTGACTTGACAAGTAAAATGTGTGCATTGAATTTTCTAGAAATAGCTTGTGAAGTAATATGTGAACGTGTTTTAAAAATAAGTACCGGTAGTTTTCTTTTAAAAAATAACAAAACATTATTTTTCAAATACTTTAGTATCATTCCTTACCTTACACCTTACTGCTCCACATAGTCATCCCATTATACAGGCAATTGTCGCAACCGGAAACCAGTTTTTGTATGCCTTCATCAAAGAATGATGCCGCCTGTGATGAAAGCCAATTCTGCACTTCTTGTTTCACAACATCATCGTCGTTAAAAATTGTGTTTTACTTAGGGACGCTCTTTAACAACTGTGGCCGTTAGCGTCCAATTATATATTGGTCGTGAAAGAGCGGTAATTTTGCTCAGAGGCCTCTTTATCAGACTTGAGGTTCTTTTACGTGCCGTAAATCTAGGACACGGGAGCAACGGATTTACATCCCTTTCGAAGGAAGCCATGCTAAGGATTTTACCCCCCAAAAATTCCATCGCCCTCCGCCGGGTTTGAACCCGCGACCTCAGAAACTAAAGGCTGATATGGTAACCACTACACGACGGAGGACGACATCATCGTCGTTGAAATGTTTTTCACCAAGGAATATCTTCAGATAAAGAAACGGATGAAAATTGCTTGGTGCCAAATCCGGACTATAGGGAGGGTAGTCAAATTATTCCCAACCAAATGATGTGATCAGATCTTGAGTTTATTTGGCTGTCTATGGCCGGGCACTGTACTCATTATTGTAAATCCGACACAATAGGCGATGAAGTGTTGGCGTAACATTTCTCCCATCAAAAAAACGAATCACTGAATCTGACTTCACAGTTGGCGGGTCGTTCGATTGTTTTGAACATTTCGAAACGCTCTAACAACACGAAAACACAAAATGACGATCAATCGCAGCTACGGCTGCGTTCCTAATGCATGAGGAAGTGATTGTGCATGCTCAAAATCGGAATGCAGCGTTGCACCGGCAAAATATTAAAATAGTACTTAATTTAAAAATGGCACTGTTCATTCGGAAGAGAAATTTCGTATAATTTTGTATAATGGGTAAACTATGAGACATAAACAAAAACATAGTGCACAAAAAGTGTAGAACTCTTTAAATACTCAATGTATTTGAAATCGCCTTTTTGTGGCATCAAACACTTCCGAGATATTCGTGATTATTGGTTTGAACTTTTCATGTCATTTTGTTATACTGCTGTCGCTATTCAATTGTTCCTTACAATGTCATGGAAAGACTATGGAATTTTAAGTACAGCATAGAGCGTCTGGCTTTAAAACATCTGACTATTCGGTTTGCTCTAACCTTCTTGGATCTACAACGAAATGTGTAATAAAACTATTTCTGCAAAGTTTATCTCGTAGTAACATAAGGTAGATAGAAAAATAGGATTTCGTAAGGATAGTTTGTAGAAGCTACACTGCCGTTTGTGAAAATTGTAATACCAAGAAAGAATTTCCCGAATAACTCCAAACTTGGTGGGAGTGTAGAAGTCTGTGCAAGCAGTAAGTGGTTAGGTTTGCAGAGAGATGGCCGAGCAGAGCCCACTCGTGTCGGTCCGACAAGGTCAGTATTGCGCCCAGTGTAGTCAGTGCAGAGCTGTCAAACAAGGTGGAAACAATAAAGCGAGTGCCAGTATGCCTCGTGGACGTCAAAGGGAGCCATATTGACATGTGAGTGAGTTCGAACGGGGCAGAATGAAGCGGGTTTGTCATACCGTGACATTTCGGCTCGTACAGGGCATGCTGCTACGACAGCGATGCGCGTGTGGAAGCAGTGGATAGTTGAAGGTCGTACGCAGCGAAGAGCGGGTACTGGACCACGGAACATGACCAGCACGGGATAACCATGATCTTGTCCGCATGCTCATAACGGACCATACAGTTTCATCTGCAGTGTTGGCTCGACACAGCAACAGCTGTGAAATTGTCTGCATAAACGGTTCGTCGCCGTCTGCTGCAGGTTGGACTGGTTGCATGCATGCCATTACGTCGGCTTCCATTGTCCAGAAACTACAAGCTTCTGCGATTGTAAGGGGCGCGTGAACACTGTCACTGGGGTGCTGAGTGGCAAATTCTAGTCTTTGACGAGTCCAGTTTCAACGCGTCCTACAGTGATGGCCGCATACGTGTCCGGCGGTACTGTGCTGAGCGCAACCTGGAGGGCTGCATTGTTGAGCGGTATAGAGGACAAACACCAGGCGTGATGGTTTGGGGCGCTATTGATTACAACAACCGATCTCGCCTCCTACGAATTGAGGACACTTTGAACAGCAACCGGTAGCTAACGGTGGTTGTAGAGCCTGAGGTACTCCCCCTGCTTCAGGCATCTACACAGGCCACATTTCAACAGGACAATGCCAGGCCATATATTGCGAGGAATGTACAAGTCTTCTTCGAAGAGCGACCGGTACCATTGCTTCCCTGGCCTGCACGTTCGCCTGACGTGTCGCCCATCGAACATGTCTGGGATATGGTTAGTCGACACCTGGTGCGTCACGGTCCTGCAGTAACCAGTGTCACGGATTTTTGGGCTCAAATACAAGCTGCGTGGAGGGAAATCCATCAGGAACTTATTCAAAACCTTTTTGATTCAATGCCACGGCGTATAGCAGCTATAATTGCAGCGCATGTAAGCCACGGCAAATACTGAATATCAGGGCTCAAAGGTCATGTATAGATTTGAAAAGTTTATCATTTGTTACTTGTCATGTACCTAACCCATGGTGTTAAATTCATTGAATTCATGCGTTTCCTTCTTGGTGTTGCAATTTTCACAAATGGCAGTGTATAAAAAAAATAAAGAATGGTGGGTAGAGATACTCGTGTGAATGTAACGCATAAGATTTGCTTCGTAGCACTTTTCTTCAGGTACTGCTATGGGAGCAGTAGGTCGAGAAAGTTGGGTCACAAACAATCGCACTGAAATACCAAAGTGATAATATCGGCTACCGCAGCATCTTAAAACAGAGCGCGAGCAGTCGGCCTTGTCAAGGAACGGCGGCACCAGAGGCACTTTCACTGACCGACCTGTTGACAAGCCAGAGCACTGACCTCCTGCCACTGTTACCAACATTAAAATGTCAATATGCTTTGTACGTGTCAATTTTGCTTAAACTAATCAAATGTAAGATTGATTGCGTTGCAGCAGTCCGTATATGTTGCATAATTTCTTGTTACTGTTTATATTATTGCCTAATCAAAAAGCTTCTGTTTCTTTCACTTTGCAACGTCATTCTCAAAAGTGGAGTTCTAAAAAGTTAACATATGCAAGAGGATAGCCATCATTTTTCTTTTCTCTGCTTTTCACAAATAGTAAGGAGGAAATATCTATTGCATACCACCCAAAAATTTATATCAGGATGTCACCGGAAATATATGCTTTGAAACCCATGAATCCAGAAAAAACATTTTTAGAAAACGGTAAATACTAAACTTGGTAATTAAAGTTCAGTATACTCCGAGGATGCGACACTAAGATTTACAAGAAAGTCTCCACGCACCAAACTATCCTTTATATTATTGTTTTTTATTTTCTCAGAAATGGTTCCAACGATTTTGATTAAAATGTCCTATGTTAAGGTATGACAAATACAATGCGTATGTTAAGTTTTCTGGGAATATCCTGTGAAGTCTTCTTTATTCTGAATGAATTTTGCATAATTGATAAACCTTAAGAGATAGGCAAAAGCTTTTAAAACATGTAGATCTCGTTAAAACACACAATGTATGTCAATTAAATTGTTTTGTGGCATTAACCATTTCCAATATATTTGTATTACTGGTTTGAATTGCCAAGTACTTAGTTCTTTCAACTGTTATTTTAAATGATTATTTATTTTCTTTTTTCTCTTGGTCATGCAAAGAGAAGAAAATCTCAAACCATCACGTAGCGACCCGCTTTTAAACATTTGTGTCTTGTTTAAGCCTACTGTATCCCCCTTTATTACACATTTCAACGTAATGTTTTGTAAGGATAGTTTGTAGAAAACTGGATAGAGAAAGTCAAGTGAATGTAACACACCTTTTTTTAAGGCAATGAGGGACAGCCTGATTTGTCAATTTACTTCGAAAACCTTTTTATAGTTGTAAATATGTATGCATCATTTGAATATCGAGCGGTCGTTTTGTGGCCAGGCCACATTCGCGTGTACGCGTGATTCGCTTGCACTGCAGTGACCTCGGTATGTTCCACTAGCTCACTAGCGGTGAATGATCGGCTGTGAATATCAACTTTCCGTTGCTGCTTTCTGTTCGTGCTGCAAAGAGTAGAATTTGTTCATTGTGCATCCCAAAAGTGAAAGGTTATTCAACCATGTGTGGTGTATTTGAGTTAATTTAGAGTATTCTTGCTATTAATTATATATAATTGAAATCAACTATACTTATTAGAGACCTTAGCCTGATCTTGACATGTTTTTAATATAGAGTCAACTGAAAAATTCAATGCTACAGCCGGAATTTGAACATGATTCTCCCGCTCTCCGTGCGGTATCTCTAACTACTGAGGTACTGTGACAACGTACTGATGGATATAGACTTCCCCAAATGACTCAAATTGTTTCCCAGATAGACCACCAAGGCATCTCACTAGGGATGACAATCTGAATGGCGAGCTGCCATCGCAAGTACATTATTACTGCGTGCTTCTGTGTTTCTTAAGGTTTTATTATTATTATTATTATTATTATTATTATTATTATTATTATTATTATATATATATATACATAAATTAATTGAAATTAATTATACTTTTAGAGACCTTAGCATAATCTTGACATATTTTTAATATATGGTGCACGTTACTGTTGCTTATGAGTGTGTAAAGCGGGAGTTCAAGAATCGAAATCCTCCCCCTACCTTCCGGTGTAACAAACAGCTCACGGACCACGCATACACTGCTCCGGGCCGGGCCATAAAACGACCGTGTGCATGTCTTTCTCCATCCATTAAAAACTTTCCTTATGTATTACAGCAACCATATAAAAAGTGATTCATTTATTCAAGTTACATTACTCACGATTAAGTGTTCACTATAAATTACGCCAAATTAAGCAACTAGGACTTGGTTATATGGAGACAAAACACAACTCTTCCCATACCATAGGTAACTAATGAACCCATAGTAAACAAATCTGACGTGTTACACTCACATGACTTTCTCTACTCTTGTACAAACTATTGCTTATTCTCCATATGCTTTATGTTGATCGAGATATAGAGTTGTTAATCTTATTGCTAATTTTCTTGTAGATGCAAGGGGAATTGGTAGGCTTTAAGCGATAGTCAAATATTTTAAGTGCTGGTTGCTATGTGGAGTTATTCCATTCTCTTTGCATTACCAGGACAAATAAATAAAAAAATAACGAATTTCCATTTGAGAAAAAGTATTGGAAAATTTAAGGGTATAGCAAGCAATGTCCTGAAAATGGTTCATTCAACAAAAAAAATGTATATGACATAAATTGTGTATTTTAACGCGATCTAGATTTATTTGTGTAGTAAAATTTTGTCTATCTCTTATGGTTTACCAGTTATGCAAAAGTCGTTAACAATGAAGAATACTTTTGGAGACATTCCCAGAAAATTCGAGATATAAATTTCATTTGTCATGAAAATATCTTAAATATATGATATTTTAATCAAAATGGTTAGAGCTGTTTTAGAGAAAATTAAAATTTTCGAAAAGTGTTCCATGTAAAGAGTTATCTGGGGTGGGGGATTTTCTTGAAAACCTTCGTGTCGCATCTCTGGAAGAATACTAAACCTAAATACCAAGTTTGGTGTTTATCCGACTGTTCGTTTCTGAGCTATATTGTTCACAGACACACACGGACATGTTTCCAAAAATGCTTTATATGCGTTCAGTGTACCTCAAAACGTGTATTTCCGGTGAAATCTCGGTATCGAATTTTTGGGTGAAATACAATACTTCCCCTACTTACTATACGTAGTAGAGAAAGTAAAAATCAGAATCGCGTATAGATGCGCATGACGGTTTAGTTTGGTAACACTTAAATATGTAACAACGAATATTTCGAAATCGGCTAACCTCAGAAAGGTTATTTCGTCATATACTGCATAGTTTATTAAGGTCTTTGTATGTCTCTCATAGTGTACCAATTAAACGAAATCCATTCAGAATGAAGAAGACTTTACAGATTATTTATAGAAAATTCAGGAAATAGATTTTATTAATAATGCAAAACTTAATCAAAGGATGAAGATTAGTGAATGTTTACGTGTAAAGGGTTCTTTTCTGTTCACATCAGACAGATTCAGGCTTTTTTCTAGAACTGCTTTTTGCTTCAGTGGATCTCAAAACGTGCATTGCCGTTGAAATAGCAATATCACATTTTTGGGTGGAATACAATACTCCCTTTGCCTACTATAGGTAAGTGGCACAGAGATTAAAAATAATCAGTACTTATCTGTTAGGATAGTATTAAATGAAGCATCGCATGTTTGGTTTACAATGTAAGCGACACTATATACTGAGCCTTCCAACACAATGATCCAAGACACATCTTCTGTACATTATTTGTAGGTTAGGTTAACATTTCGTGTGCCGACCATGATACTTGTCTTCCACAGGTTCCCCTAGTTGCCAGGCAAATATCTGATTGGATGATCCTGAGGCAGTATTTTTAAGACTTAAATGATTTCAGTCAAATTATATAATAAAAAATATAATAACAGCCCGCCTTAAAGCAATATGTGTATGTATCAATATATAAAAAGTGTATATTACAGTCATTGTATAGGTTTGTATTATTGTATACATTTAATAATGTTATGTGAATGTATTACGTAATTTAATAATGTAGGAGCTGTGAGAATAATAGGTTAAAAGTTGCTAACAATGAGGTAACAATGAGGTGGCCTTGAGGCAATAATGAATTTGAAAGTTTAATGCTACTTGTAATTTTTGTGACAGTTCATAAAATAGCCAATCAAGAAAAAGTTTTAGTTAAATGAAGGTATTCTATTGGAGTAGGATTAGCCAGTCCGAAATTCAATATAGCAAAATTTACAAATTTAAGCGGTAGAAATCAAGTCAGTTGCTTGTAGACAGCGCTCATAACTGGATGCGTTGGTAATAGACAGTGTTCCTAACCGGACGCGAGATGCGTCCTCGAGAAATTTAATACGTATTCGTGTGAGACGAAAATAGTTTACGTGTTAAAAAGTGCAAGTAATTAACAAAAGAATCTCACAGCTCTCTATATCAGTGAAGTATTATTTAAATCGTATCAAGCATTAATAAAAGGAGTGAAGTAAAATTATAATCTGTGAAAGCCTACATTCTTAGCCGCACTACTCCCTGCAAAGAAATCCATGTCTCTAACAAAAATACTGACGCAGCCGAGGTAAACATAAATATATGATAATTAAAGAAACAGTCAAATTACGAAGTTAATATTTTTAAATTTGGGACAAGGGCTACCGGGTACCCTACGTGCGGTTGCAACTACTTCAAGTTCGGCTCCCCAACAGTTGAACTACAATACAACTCCTACTTCAAATTGGCTTTCCATACGTAGCAGCAACAAACCTTCAAATTGGCTCCCAAAGCGTAGGGCAAATAACAAGGTAAAAATAACAATACAGCAATAAAACTTCTTCAATACATACCATAACCCAAAATTACAATCATAATATAGAAGTAAGACATATGGAATGAAAGGACTATGCAACTAAGAACATTCCTAACAAGTTACCAAGCAGATGATACAGGAAGGTGGCTATGCAGCTAAGAGCATTTTACTGACTACGTAACAATCCTACCATCACAAAAGCCCATCTTAGAAAGCAGGGGAGGGCGTGTGCGAAGCTGATGTCATCACTCAAGCAGATGATAGGTCATCTGTCTGGCATGTGCTGAATAGTTCATATCAAATAGTATTCGGGTGGCCACCGCTATATGAACTGAATATTAAAGCGATGTTAAATAACTAAAAAATAATAACAATAAATTTTAGAAAAAATCCATAACATTATAAAATAACCTAATTTGATCACCCAGCACAGGAAACCTGCAGACGAAAATGATGAGAAGAGTATGTTATAATCGCAACAGTTGTCTTGCGTCTAATCGGCAAGTTAACCGAGGCCAAGTGTATGTCACTGTGTTAAGTTTATCTTCAACAAATTCGTCAGGTCTAGGCGTAAACATCAGCAGCAGTCTGGATACCGCCACGTGCTAAAATAGTTCCACTCGAAATACTTATATTTGTAAGTTATGTGGCTTCATTTTGGGGTCTACTTATTTCTGACAGAACAATTTGGTTCACAGTTATTTACCATCTCAACCGTGTGAATGTACTACTCATTCAGTCTATATTTGTAATGCGTCTTGATTTTCTTCCCACATAAGTGGCTGAATCCAATATTGGTAATAAATTGATATAATAATACATCTATTTTAATTCGTACAGCTTCAACCGCTCTCTATAGAATTTGGTAGGTCCTAACACAAATCACAGATTGCATTTACAATATCGAAGTTGTATTGCTCTTTTAACGCACATTAGCCTAATTTTTACGTCACTCATGGCGTAGCGGATCATTTCCCTATCGGAACCGAATATTTCTGTGGAAGTTAGAATATTCCATCCATCCTTGAATGATAAACGATAATAGCGATTTAATATGTGTAAAAACAGTACAAACTAAAACTCCGAAGAAATGTTTCGTTATTTTGCACAACAACGGGTCAACAGCACCTGGGCACCCACATAGTTGGCTCTCGATATAAAATTAGAAGGACGTGTAATCTTTCTGCTCTCCTCTCAAGCACATCAACGGACAAGCTTGTGTTAGCCTTCCACATTGACACAAATAATATTTCTCTCTCCGCGGGAGTGTATGTGGACACAGCGACCGATATTTTTACTACTCCATCTGTCCCACAGTCGGCTTTATGAATGAACCCTGCTGCTGCCTCGAGCCATTTCTATTTATTTTATTTGGAACGCATAAAACTTTATTTATCACACAAAATGCTTTGCATCCGGTGTGTGAGTGCGTGTGTGAATGGAGATGTGAAGCGGGCTATTGCGTAGGTGGGCCAGGACCTTTCATTTGTGGATAGCTGGTAGAAGTTTCGGCCATTGCAGTAGTGGCATTATCTTAAATGACCCGATCAAATATCTGCTGAATGCTTGACCATTTCAGTCACTGATAATTATTGCTTAAAATGGTATGGTGTTACCCTCTATTATTATTTATCGCATTCTCTACCACGTACTTATTTCAACAGAAATACATGTTTTGAGGCACATGAAAATAGCATTTTTAGAAAAAGTTCAGTGTGTGTGTGTGTGTCTGTGTCTGTGAACAGCATAACTCAAAAACTAAAAGTAGGATAAATACCAAACTTGGTATTTAGATTCAGTACCTTCCAAAGTTGCAACATGAAGATTTTCAAGAAAATCCCCTGCCCCAACTACCCATTACATGCAATATATTTCGAAATTTTTGATTTTCTAAAAAAATGGCTCTACAATTTTGATTAAAATGCCATATACGAAGGATATTTACATGAAAAATAAAATGTATATATGGGAATAGCCTGTAAAGTCACCTTCCTTCCGAAGGGATTTCGTATGATCTTGTATGATTGGTAAAGTTAAGCGATAGACGAAGATGTACTATATGAAAAAGTAGATCTCTTTAAAACACAATTTATTTCAAATAGATTTTTTGTGGCATAAGCCATTTTATTATACGTTATAAAAGTTCGAATTGTTCATTTTTGGTCATTCTTTGAAGCCCTTTCAACTTTCAGTTGTTTCTCGCGATTGCATGGAAATACTAAGGAATTTTAAGGCCAGCGTATAGCGTCCAGTTCTTAGACTTTTCCCTTATATGTAGATGATTCGTGGCCTTGACGTGATATCTTCTTAGGGTGAATTGCTCTGTTAAAATCTTTATTCGTAAATCCGTTTTCTAACATAGCCAGCCTAAGATGCTGTATCTCATCACTTAAGTATTGCCCTGTACAAATACGTTTGGCTCGGTCCACTAGGGTTTTGATTATTCCTCTCTTTTGTTGTGGGTGGTGATTGGAGCTTTTATTTAAATATCTGTCGGTATGGGTGGGTTTCCTATAAACAGTGTGAGACAGTAATCCATCAGCATTTCTTATTACCAGAACATCTAAGAAGACTATTTTATTGTTATGTTCTGTTTCCATATTAAATTGAATTTTGGAATTCATATTATTAAGATGTTCCAGAAAGTTTGCAAGTTGTTGTTTACCGTGAGACCACTGAAGGAAAACATCGTTAATACACCGATATCAACAGCTAGGTTTTAACGGAGCAGTGTCTAAAGATTTAGCCTCAAAATGATCCATAAAAAAGCTAGCAATGGTGGGCCCAAGAGGATTTCCCATAGCGACGCCATCTTGTTGTTGATAAAACGTTTCGTTCCATTGAAAATAGGAAGTCGTCAAACAGTGTTTAAAAAGGTTAAAAATATCTGTAGGAAAAATACCCTCAATCTGAGTTAAAACTTTGTCTACAGGTACATTGGTAAAAAGAGAAGTTATATCTAAACTCACTAAAATGTCGAATGGTGTACAATTTAAGGAATCTAACTTCTCCACAAAATGTTGTGAGTTTTTATATACCTGCCGGATTGTCCAATGTGAGGCTGTAGTAGGGCCGTCAAATGTTTAGAAACAGCATAAGTTGGAGAGCCAATCGTGCTTACTATAGGACGAAGAGGAATATTTTGTTTGTGTATCTTCGGCAGTCCATATAGACGTGGCGCATAAGCTTCTGATGTACATAGTATCTTTTTTCTATCTGAGTTTATTGAAGTAGACTCTTTAATTAGTTTATTTGTTTTTCTAAGTATGCCCACCGTAGGATCTCGCGTAAGCGTTTTGTAAAGCTGAGGGTCAAGGAGATCACTAATCTTCTGCTTATAGTCCGACTTATCCATTATCACGGTGGCATTTCCTTTGTCTGCGGAAAGAATTAAAATGTTAGTGTCAGCACTCAAATCTTTGAGAGCCCTCCTTTCTTTGGAGGAGATATTGCTTACTGGAGCCTTAGCTTTACGTAAAATTCTTGATGTTTTAGATCGTATTTCATCGCCCACACTCGATGGTAAATGAACTAAGCCTGCTTCTACATTAGCAATAATGTCCTCAACAGGCAATGTGATGGGTGTAAGAGCAAAATTTCCACCTTTAGCAAGAACGTTATACTCATCCGTGGAAAGTTGTCTGTCGGATAAGTTGTGAATGATTTGTTTACATTCCGGTGGTTTGACCTTAGATGGACGTAGACGGTTGAACTTTTTCTCTTGTCGAGCGGAAGAAGAAAGCAATACTTTTTCCATCGAGCGAAAAGTAAGCGCGTCGATATTATTCCAGTCGTTCTTTTGTACTGAGTTACTGATCTGTAGATGAATGCTTAATAACTCGCAGTCTAAGTGTGCAAGGTCTTTTCTGACCTGATGAATACGATCCCGTAACAAGGCAGATTCAGCACGATTATATATTCGGTGGGACTGTGCGGAGTGAAAATTCCGCTTCATCCTTACAAAATTAGGAGTGATAGATTCGTCCCTGCAGCGTAACAGGAAGGTCAAAGATGACAACAAGCGAGCTCTAAACGACGAAAACGTCGAAATATTTCCTCCCCGTAGAGGCGGTTTAAATAAGTATGAAGGCTTTCACGGCCGGAGTTAATCGATAAAACATTAAAATCTTCCGGGCTGGAAGGCCGTGGTCTAAGGGTAAAACTACTATAACCCGACGTTTCGGTCAACTCTGTGGTTGCCATCTTCAGGAGTGTAACACCCAGGACAGCTTGATAACGACTGCCGACTAGGCAAGAGATGTTCCGCAATTTATAGCTCACGTCAAGGTCAAAACTGCCGCAGTGGGTCTGGAGTGACGTGTCATCGCTGGTATCCACGTACGATTAAGCTTAAATTTTTCTTCCTTTTTATTAAAGTTATTGGAGTGTTTATATATTTCAATAGCTTCTCTATGAAGTCTAGCGTGATAATATTTTGTAGAGGATAGTACTTGCGTGTCTTCATATAGGATACGATGACCCATGATGTTTTCCTTCAGTGGTCTCACGGTAAACAACAACTTCCAAACTTTCTGGAACATCTTAATAATATGAATTCCAAAATTCAATTTAATATGGAAACAGAACATAACAATAAAATAGCCTTCTTAGATGTTCTGGTAATAAGAAATGATGATGGATCACTGTCTCACACTGTTTATAGGAAACCCACCCATACCGACAGATATTTAAATAAAAGCTCCAATCACCACCCACAACAAAAGAGAGGAATAATCAAAACCCTAGTGGACCGAGCCAAACGTATTTGTACAGGGCAATACTTAAGTGCTGAGATACAGCATCTTAGGCTGGCTATGTTAGAAAACGGATTTACGAATAAAGATTTTAACAGAGCAATTCACCCTAAGAAGATATCACGTCAAGGCCACGAATCATCTACATATAAGGGAAAAGTCTTCTTACCTTATGTCAAAACGTCACAGACCGCATTGGAAAAATACTTAAAAAGCACAAAATAAATACAATATATAAACCAACCAGAAAAATTCAACAAACTTTAAAATCTGCTAAAGACAAGAGAGACCCCTTATGTGTTCCAGGGGTATATAGAATACCTTGTACATGCGGCTCTGTTTATATCGGAACAACAAAATGTAGCATAAATACCCGAATAACAGAGCATAAACGACATTGTCGCCTTGCTCAAACAGATAAGACTGCAGTTGCTGAACACTTTGTTACCATGGGTCATCGTATCCTATATGAAGACACGCAAGTGCTATCCTCTACAAAATATTATCACGCTAGACTTCATAGAGAAGCTATTGAAATATATAAACACTCCAGTAACTTTAATAAAAAGGAAGAAAAATTTTAGCTTAATCGTACCTGGATACCAGCGACGCAGCACTATGGCCCAAGGTTGTCGGGAGGTTGGCGCCGCCGGGCAGTTGAAGAGATAGAGACAAGTAGACGCGGTAACGCTCTCGCCCGGCGTAAACACCAGAAGTATTAACGGCAGACAACCAGAATCTTCTGGAAGTTTCCCTACCCCGACTCCAAAATATTATAGAATGTTCTATGGACATTTCCAACGGCTATATAAGCTAACTTTCTTGCGAGTCAGAGTGTGAAGTAATACGTGAGATAGTGAGTGCGTTTCTGATGCGAAATACTGTTCTCCGAGCAGGTTTATGGCAATTGTTGTGACGCGCAGCGAATACTGCTACTGCAAGAGATTAGAGAGTTCTTCTGTTCGACTCCGCAACGGGTGAACGGTTCGGAAGAAGAGGTTACGTCGTGCGTATTTCATTACGCTCTACGTCGAAGAAAGTAAAGTGACAGTGAAAACTGGAAATAGTCACAATATGAATATGTGTTATATGTGAACAGTATAGGTATCTAACTCAAAAACGAGTTTAGAAAGTACCAAGGGCATCTCACGAAGCTTTTAAATAAATTCTCCAATCCTAAAACGCCCTTTACATGGAAAAAGTTTCGTTATTTTTAATATTTTCATAAAGTAATGGTTATAACGATATCTATTAAAATACTACACTTTAGAACATTTGCATGATGAAATGTTTATCTTGAATTTTTTGTGAATAGCCTGTCAATCCTGTTCAAAATGACTAGATTTTGTATAGTTTTGTAAAACTGAAAAACCATAAAACGTAAGCAAGCTGCAGGGAAAATGTATAGCTCCTTGGAATACACTGTTTATGTGAATTATATTTTTTGTAGATCTGTTTTCTTTTTTTTAATTTAAATGTTGCATATTGCATCGTTACTCTTTGCGAGTTTCATTTGATGGACATGCTCAAAGTTTGGGATTCCTCTTTTTCGTGCAGTTACCATGGCTAGACTTTTGAATGCTTGTTTTCGTATATTGTAACTAAACCCTTATTGTTTAATTTGATGTTATTTGTAAGCAAAACTGTATCATGAGTAACGTAACGAGTATAGAAGAATCGCTTTTATATCAATAATATAACAAGCAGGACACATAGACTGATAACGTGCCATCTTTTAATTAATGCATCATAGCCATTGTTAACCTATACTTAAATCATTATCACGGGTCCCAGATTAGAAACGGAACGAGATGGCGCCGGGGTTACGTGCGCGACTCGTATTCGGGAGGTCCCGGATTCGATCCCTGCAACCACCCACTCATCCATGCGTTTTTCGTGGTTTCACCGGGTCGGCAGGCGAATGCTAGGAAGATTCCTCTTCTACCACGCTTTCCTGTCCCTCATTTCCTATAGCCATCAGCTCTTTCATTGTTATTTGTTTCAGGGTTGGAGGACCAGGCAACGGTGTCCAGCGAGTTGCGGCAGTGGTGGAAGTGCCCTTTGTAGAGGTTTTCGATGCGTTCTATCCGGAAACCTTAGGGACCCCGTCCTTAATTGCGTCCGCCGTCAACCGGATCTGATCAAACTTCGGATCTCTCCCTCATCCCCGCCCAGGGGTCACATTAGGAGCAAAAAGGGCAGCTGCGGTCTACTTGTGGTGTTCTGACCCGGTTTCGGTGCCGCTCCATAATATGTACTGTTATCATTATCCAGGTTATAAATGCATATTTATTAGGTCATCTTTTGATCATTTTTTGCTTTATTTTATTTTAGTGTATCTTTCCGATATTACGTCATTATTTGGTCTTTTTTTGGTCTTTGCGTCTTTATTTAGCAATGTTCTGCATTTACATTGAGGAGGTGTACAGAATTTTATATTATTGACATTTTACATAAGGATAAAATTTCAACATCAATAATTTTACTATTCAACTCAGGAATAAGAGTAACTTTGTACTCCCTTTCTCGCACTCTTAGAAAAAGAAATCGCAATTCTATTTAATGATTAGTCTGTAAAGGGTTCACTTGTATGTAAGAGGAGTGGCTATTGTCAGGGGAACAGATATCATTACACTTGTGAAATCATGTCCCAAACTAGAGAAGACGCAGGTCAGATTTCCCTTTTTACTTTCTCTACCACGTACATAGTAGGTAGAGAAGGCAGATATTGCATTCTACCCAAAAATTCGATACGGAGTTTTCACCGGAAACACATGTTTTGAGGCCCCGTAAATACAGAAAAAACACTGTGTGTCTGTCTGTGAACAGCATAACTCAAAATCGAAATTTAATTCAGTACCTTCCAAAGATACGACACGAAGATTTTCAAGAAAATCCCCCTGCCGCAAATACCCTTTACATTGAACATTTTTCGAATTGTTTTATTTTCTAAAAAATGATTGTAATGATTTTGATTAAAATACCCTATATCAAGATATTTATATGACAAATAAATTGTATATACCTACTCAATTTTCTTGGAATAACTTAGAAGTCCTCTTCATTCATTTCGTATAATCTGTATAATTGGTAAACGTAAAGCATCAGACGGTCCTGCTCTAGTTCCCGGTCACAGAATGCGCCCGAGTTCGCTCCCACTCATGATGGTGCGGATTTTAGGTCCCGGGTATAGGACTGGTTCCCACTCAGCATCGTGAGGAAAAGTGAGGAGCTACGATAGGCAGCGGCCCTGGCCTCGAGAGCCAACTTTCCGGTTGGGGAATGCGTGATGCTGGTCACATCCCCTCGGTCGGATGATCGCCCACTTCTGCTGTGCGCACGTGGACGTGCAGGCCCAGGCCTTTTGCGGGCTATAGATATACAGGATTATTTATTTTTTAAAGCGATAGACGAAAACGTACTACGCAAAAATGCACATCTCTTTAAAACACACAACTTATTTTAAATAACCTCTTTTGTGGCATTAACCGTTTTCGAGATATCCCTTATTAATGGTTCGAATTGTTCAACACTTTTAAAGTTCTGTCAACCTTCAGTTGTTTCTCGCGATTCCATTGAAACAGTATGGAATATTAAGGTCAGCGTGTAGCTACATTTGATATCGCTATTCCCATTGTGTCTATGACGAAATGTTAGTTATTTCTGCAAAAGTTTATTTGAATTAAAATGAAGTGGATATAAAAATAAGCTTTAGTCTGATTAGTTTGTATATCCAATAATAACATATAGAAGGTAAAGAAAGTCATATGAATATATCACTTCAGAATTTTTGTTGTTGTTAATGAGTGCATGCACTCAGCATTCTATTGTTATAGGTTGCAAATTCCTTTTCATTCGCAATGAACTTTGTATATGAGGACTCAAAAGGTTAATGCTACAGTTTTCTAACATTTGCATCAAAAGCATTTTCTTAATTTTCTTTTTGGATCTTCAAAGAAGAACATGGAACTAATATTTTAAATTAATTTTCTAAATTATCTCATTATTCTTATACCTTCTTTTTCTATAGATAATTCATACCCATGTATAAATTAATTTTCGACTTTCTGTACAGTAATTTTAATAAGTTAAATAAATCTCAATTTGTAGGTTTTTGTTGTTGTTGTAATTATTATGTCGTTCTTTAAATTTCAGAGTCATTTAATAAGTAAATTTTGAAACATTTTTAGGTCATCAAAGTTCGGACTGTGATAGTAATATACGTGAATTCGTCATTGAAGCAATATGTGTATGTAGTAATTTGTAAAATGTATGTAACAGTCATTGCATATGCTTATATTATTGTATCCATGTGTAAAATGTTATGTGAATATATTACGTAATTTAATAATATTGAAGCTGTGAGAATAATAAGTTAAAAGTTGCTAACAATGAGGTAACAATGACGTAACCTTGAGTCAATAATGAGTAAGAAAGTTTAACAGTAATACTTGTGATTCTTGAAGTAACAATAATGTAATTTTAGTGACAGTTTATAAAAATAGCCAATCAACAACCAGAAAAGTCTTTAGTTAAATGAAGGTATTCTATTGGAGTAGGATTAGCCAATCAGAAACTGAAAAGGAGAAAATTTTACAAGTTTAGAGTTCAGTTGCCTGCAGACAGTGATTGTAACCGGATGCGTGATGCGTCCTCGAGAGATTTTATACGTATTTTGAGTGAGACAAAAAGTGCAATTAATCAATAAAAAGAATCTCACAGATTTCTATATCAGTGAAGTGTTATTTAAATCATATCAATTATTAATAAAAGGAGTGAAGTAAAATTATAATCTGTGTAAGCCTACATTCTTGTCAAATCACAACCCTGCTAAGAGAAACGTGTCGCTAACAATAATACTGACGTAGCCGAGGCAAACATAAATATTAAATATTTAAAGGTACAGTTTAATTACAAAGTTAATTTTTTTAAACTTGGGGCAAAGGCCACCTGAAAGTAAATTTCGGGCGAAGGCTACCGCAAACTGTTTACTATACGTGCGGTTGCAACTACTACAAGTTCGGCTCCCCAACAGTTGAAATATAATACATCATCTTCAAACTGACTTTACATTTGTAGCAGCAACATACTTTCTCAACTTTTGTATATTATCGTTGATTATGAGTTTTAAGACCAACTTTTACATTAAGCAAAGAGTTAAAAGCAAAAAGTTGTAAAATATTTTATGTCGTCCCTACAGCCTGCCAATCTTCTAATAATGTAGATTTACCATTAAATTTATTATATTTCCACACGCTTTAGGTTTAAAACCTGCCTACTTATAGAAAAATGTTTACTCTCGTGTTTGTATACTGCGTGCTCATAACTTTGTTGAGGAGGACACAGTGAATGAAACAGTAAACACATAGCTAAAATTACAGTGTGCTGTGAAGTCATATTTTTATTTAGCTGCCATGAAATTTTAAAAACTCACAAACATTCCACACAAAAATAGCGCTGTGGGTTTATGTTGCTGTGGTAGTACAAGCAGCTGTTGCACTCCACATTAATTATCTCCCGAAATCTCAATTTAGTTTTTATTATTTAGGGATTAATGCCTTCAGGATGCTGAAAGCTTAACTGTTCGGTAATAAAAATTAAGGCGATATACACACTCTAACTTACTGATGCTAATAGTTAGTGCTTATAAGCGAATAAATCATAGTGAACATTTTTAACATTTTGACAGGAAATATGGATGTTATTTACAGATAACTGCATGAAATCAAAAGAATCTCTGCTTACATTTACATTATGATAAAACTGCATTTCGATTTCAGCTGAATAGTTGATAATAATAGATATTGGGCTACCATGTAGCTAAAAATCCAAATTCTGTTCGTATATGTGTGTATGCATACAAGCAAAAATGGTGGAATCAATTTTTACTTATAACACACCTTTGGTCACATTTAGAAGAGCCCATTGACACTTTAATTACTATGCCCAAACAGAAAGAGAAGCAAAATAAAAAAATCTGATATGTTACACTCACATGACTTTCTCTACTTGTGTACAAACTATTTTTACAAACGCTTATTCTCCATATGCTTCATGTTAACCGAGGTACATAATCTTATTGCTAATTTTCTTGTAGATGCAAGGGCAATGGTACAGCTTTAAGCGATAGTCAAATATTTTAAAAGCTGGTTGCTATGTGGAGTATTCATTTTCTTTGCATTACCAGGAAAAAATTCTGATGTATTACACTCACATGACTTTCTCTACTCTTGTAAAAACTATTTTTACAAAATCATATTCTCCATCTATTTCATATTAATCGAGATAAAGATTTGCAGAAACGATGTTTTCACATGCAAAGAGAATTACATTTTACACAAGCGATCAGTTCTAAAAATATTTGACTATCGCTTAAGGCGTACTATGTTCCTCTTGTTTTGTATTTGCAACAGCAATATAAAAAAAATCTGATGTGTTACACTCACATGACTTTCTCTACTCTTGTATAAACTATTTTTACAAACGCTTATTCTCCATCTACTTCATGTTAATCGAGGTAAACATTTGCAGACTCTATCTTATTGCTAATTTTCTTGTAGATGTAAGGGAAAAATATATTTACAAGGGCAATATAGAAAAACAATAGCCTTTAAGCACATACATACATATCTCTTAATAGCTGGCTGCTAGGTGCAGCACCATTCCCTTTGCCACAGATTATAACTCTTTGCATATCCAAGACAAAAAAATGAATAACGAATTCCCATTTTAGAAAATAAGTATTGAAATATATAAGGAAATAACAAGCAATATCTCTAAAATGGTTCATTCAACAAAAAATGTATATGACATAAATTGTGTATTTTAACGCGATCTACATTTTTTGTGCAGTAAAATTTTGTCTATCTCTTATGGTTTACCAATTGTGCAAAAGTCTTTCACAATGGAGAATACTTTTGTAGACATTCCCAGAAAATTCAAGATATACATTTTATTTGTCATGAAAATATCTTAAACATATGATATTTTAATCAAAATCGTTAGAGCCATTTTTGAGAAAATTAAACTTTTCGAAAAATCTTCCATGTAAAAGGTAATCTGGGGTGGGGGATTTTCTTGAAAACCTTCGTGTCGCATCTCTGGAAGATACTGAACCTAAATACCAAGTTTGGTGTTTATCCGACTGTTCGTTTCTGAGTTATGCTGTTCACAGACAGACACAGACAGACACACAGACACACACACGGACATGTTTCCAAAAATGCTTTTTTTGGATTCAGGGTGTCTCAAAACATGTATTTCCGGTGAAATCTCGGTATCAAATTTTTGGGTGGAATACAATACTTCCCCTATTTACTGTACATAGTAGAGAAAGTAATACAGTAGCCTTTAAGCATATACATATCCCTTAATAGCTGGTTGCTATGCGCAGCACCATTCTCTTTGCCACAGATTAATACTCTTTGCATATCCAAGACAAAAAAATGAATTACGAATTCCCGTTTGAGAAAATAAGTATTGAAAAATTTAAGAGAAGTACAAGCTATATATCCAAAATGGTTCAGTCAACAAAAAAAGTGTATATGATATAAATTGTGTATTTTAACGCGATCTACATTTTTAGTGTCGTAAAAGTTTGTCTATCACTTATGGTTTACCAGTTATGCAAAATTCGTTCACAATGCAGAATACTTTTGGAGACATTTCCAGAAAATTTAAGATATACATTTTTGGAAAGGTAGAATCAGATGACTGAAAAATTCAATGGTATAGCCCGGATTTGAACCACGGCTATGGCATTGAATTTTTCAGTCATCTGATTCTATCTTTCCAACCCTGTCCAATACACGACTTGTGTGAAGGAACAATTAATTCCACGATATACATTTTATTTGTCATGAAAATATCTTAAACATATGATATTTTAATCAAAATCGTTAGTTATTTTTGAGAAGATTAAAATTTCCAAAAAATGTTTTATGTAAAGGGTAATCTGGGGTGGGGGGATTTTCTTGAAAACCTTCGTGTCGCGTCCCTGGAAGATGCTGAACCTAAATACCAAGTTTGGTGTTTATCCGACTGTTCGTTTCTGAGTTATGCTGTTCAGAGACACACACGGACATGTTTCCAAAAATGTTTTTTTGGATTCAGGGGGTCTCAAAACATGTATTTCCGGTGAAATCTCGGTATCGAATTTTTGGGTGGAATACAATACTTCCCCTACTTACTATACGTAGTAGAGAAAGTAAAAATTCTAAATATCATGCTGATTCTTAATTTTGTTGAAAAATATTATTCAATAATAGTTTGTAAGCGTAATGTATTCGAACACTTCGATTTAATGTTACCCCAGTTTATATCAATATATCTTTACTACGAGAGGCAGTATAGTTCCATCGCACTGCAAGGAAGAGGCAGACTTCTGTACTGTTAAACCTTTTACTTACGTTTTAATTGGTATTAAAAACCTTTATATTATCAGTTTTCAAAATGCCACATAACATATACATCGAGAGGTGTGTGTGAGAGTACGAGTGTGAAAAGAGACAGGGAGAGAGCGAGAATGAGGTAGGAATAAAGATGGAAAATAGGGAGAGAGAGGGAGAATATTTCCTCATTTAATGCAATAAAGCGAGCACAGCTGAAGGTTCCACTAGTTTCTTACGGAAATTTTTAAAATATCAAAATATCACCACTTTAATCATTTCGATTTGTACTGTACAAATTTCAAATTTCTACAAAACATAACAGCGGAATAAATATTACTTCTGGATTCAAGTTCAAACTTGCGCAAAGCTATACTACTTTAAACAATTTCCAAGTAAGCAAATTATTGTTCTCAAAAATACATTAGTTGCAGCAATGATACACCTGATTCTACACCATGAGCAACTTCTAGATTCAGACTATTGCCAATACAAATTAATGCATTCCTACTTTATTATATTTTGCACTGAAATTTGAGTCCTACATAACCTTACCTTAACCACGATATGGTTTAAAATTAAGCAGTTCGTCTATTTGGTTATGTGCAAGAAACGGAAACAACATTCAACTGTTTATATCGCAAGTTTGTCAGAAATTACTTGTGAAGAAGAAAAGAAGAATTTCAGATTTTCAGACATCACTTAGATGGCACAAAAAGGCTTCAACTTGGGAAAACAGAGTCAACAACGAGTATTTCGAAAACGGCTTAACGCAACAAAAAATCTGATATGTTACATTCACATTACTTTATTTATTCTTGCTAATACTTATCTTGCATCCATCATCGGGATAAACGTCGCTATTTGCAGCATTTCATTCTCATTGCATGTCCAGGACATAAAAAAAAACGAATAACAAATTCACCATTTGAGAAAAAGTATAAGTATTGGAAAATTCAAATACATAACAATGAATATCTCGGAAATGCTTCATTTGAACAAAAAATATATATGACATAAATTGTGTGTTTTAGCGAGATCTACATTTTTATAGTTAAATTTTGTTATCTCTTACGGTTTATCACTTATGCAAAAGTCATTCAGAATGAAGAGGACTTTTGGGGACATTCTCAGAAAATTCAAAATATATATTTCATTTGCAATGAAAATATCTTAAACAATGTGGTATTTTAATCAAAGTCGTTAGAGCCATTTGTGAGAAAATCAAAATTTTCCAAAAATGTTCAATGTAAAGGATGGTTTGGGATTGGGGGATTTTCTTAAAAATCCTCGTGTCGCATCCTTGGAAGGTACTGAACCTAAATAGCAAGTTTGGTATTTATCCGACTTTTCGTTTTGAGTTATGTTGTTTACACACACATATACATCACACACGCGCGCACAAACACGGGCCTTCTTTTAGAAATGCTTTTTTACTTTCTCTACTACGTATAGTAAGTAGGGGAAGTATTGCATTCCACCCAAAAATTCGATACCGAGATTTCACCGGAAATACATGTTTTGAAACTTCCTGAATCCAAAAAAAGCATTTTTGGAAACATGTCCGTGTGTGTGTCTGTGTGTGTGTCTGTGTGTGTGTGTGTGTCTGTGTGTCTGTGAACAGCATAACTCAAAAACTAACAGTCGGATAAACACCAAGCTTGGTATTTACGTTCAGTATCTTCCAGAGATGCGACACGAAGATTTTCAAGAAAATCCCCCCACACCAGACTACCCTTTACATGGAACATTTTTCAAACATTTTAATTTTCTCAAAAATGGCTCTAACGATTTTGATGAAAATATCATATGTTTAAGATAATGTCATGAGAAATGAAATGTATATCTCGAAATTTCTGGGAATGTCTCCAAAAGTATTCTTCATTATGAACGACTTTTGCATAACTGGTAAACCATAAGAGATAGACAAAATTTTACTACACAAAAAATGTAGATCGCGTTAAAATACACAACTTATATCATATACATTTTTGTTGTTGAGTGAACCGTTTTCGAGATATTGCTTGTTATTTCCTTAAATTTTCCAATACTTATACTTTTTCTCAAATTCGTTATTCATTTTTACTTTCTCTACTACGTATAGTAAGTGGGGGAAGTATTGCATTCCACCCAAAAATTCGATACCGAGATTTCACCGGAAATACATGTTTTGAGACCTCCTGAATCCAAAAAAAGCATTTTTGGAAACATGTCCGTGTGTGTGTCTGTGTGTGTGTGTGTCTGTGTGTGTGTGTCTGTGTGTGTCTGTGTGTGTGTCTGTGAACAGCATAACTCAAAAACGAACAGTCGGATAAACACCAAACTTGGTATTTAGGTTCAGTATCTTTCAGAGATGCGACACGAAGGTTTTCAAGAAAATCCCCCCACCCCAGACTACCCTTTACATGGAACATTTTTCGAAAATTTTAATTTTCTCAAAAATGGCTCTAACGATTTTGTTTAAAATATCATATGTTTAAGATAATGTCATGGGAAATGAAATGTATATCTCGAATTTTCTGGGAATGTCTCCAAAAGTATTCTTCATTGTCAACGACTTTTGCATAACTGGTATACCATAAGAGATAGACAAAATTTTACTACACAAAAAATGTAGATCTCGTTAAAATACACAACTTATGTTATATACATATAACAATAAACATGAACCGTTTTAGAGATATTGCTTGTTATTCCCTTAAATTTTCCAATACTTATACTTTTCTCAAATTCGTTATTCATTTGTTTATGTCCTGGACTTGCAAAGAGAATGGAATGCGACACATAGCAACCAGCGTTAAAATATTTGACCATCGCTTAAAAGCTACCATATTCCCCTTGCATCTACAAGAAAATTGGCAATAAGATTGACATCTCGATATCTCGATTAACATAAAGCATATGGAGAATAGGCGTTTGTAAAAATAGATTGTACAAGAGTAGAGAAAGTCATGTGAGTGTAACACATCAGATTTTTTTATGTCCTGGACATGCAAAGAGAATGGAATGCGCCACATAGCAACCAGCGATAAAATATTTGACTATCGCTTAAAAGCTACCATATTCCCCTTGCATCTACAAGAAAATTACAAATAAGATTGCCAACTCGATATCTCGATTAATATAAAGCATATGGAGAATAGGCGTTTGTAAAAATAGATTGTACAAGAGTAGAGAAAGTCATGTGAGTGTAACACATCAGATTTTTTTATTCAGGGGGCCTGAAAACATGTATTTGCAATGACATCTCGGTATCGAATTTTTGGGTGGAATACAATACATAGTAGAGAAAGTAATACGAAACATTTTTTTCCTCGTAAAGGATACTTTTGGGTGTGGGTATTTATTTGAACATTTTTGTCACTTCCTTGAAACATACTGAAATTGAGTACGAAGTTTGGTATGCATACGGGATTTCGTTTTTGGGCTTTGCTGTTTACATACAGACAAAGATACCTTTTTCTAAAAACGTGCATTTCTGGTAAAATATGGATATTGAAATTTTGGGTGGAATACAGTTTTTCCTCCTCTTTCTTCTTCTTTAACGGATTACCCTCCTCTTTGTAGGTCTTACACCCCTATGGACTTACAAGCCAATGACTTGGGTCAGTAGCATGTCGAAGAGCAAGCAAACTCTGTATCATAGCATATCCAGAATCCTAATGCCTCGTTTGGGAATGAAATGCAGTGATGAAAGGGATGATAGGAAAATTCGTAGATCAAATTATTCGATCCAGCATTCGTCTAGTGACAGAGGAAAACCGCGAAAAAGCCTTCGGTTAGATTGGTCGTCCAGTCTTCTCCAGGTACTTAAAATTCAATGAAAATGAAGCGGACTTCATAGTCTGCTAACCGAAAGGACAGCATATACATTTTGTCTTGCCAATCTCTCAAACAGTTATTAGTTATGAAGGGATGTTTATGAATAGAACATTTCATGAATTTGCCTTGTATGTGTATGTGTAAAGATGATGAACATAATACAAATTTCTATATTTACCGACTTTTTATTGTTGAGTTATGTTTCTCTATCTGTCTTTCTTTCTCTCTCTCTCTCTCTCTCTCTCTCTCACACACACACACACACACACACACACACACACACACACACACACACAAAACACACTTAGAGTTATAGATAAAGGAACCTTTTTCTAATTCAGAGCACTTCCAATCACAATAAAAACAGAACATTAATAATCATTACCATTCCTGAAATACCCCAATGTGTTTGAATTGATGTTCTGCTGATTTCAATTTAAATCGAATCTTCGGTTAGTCGAGGAACAGACCTTCTCTGCAGCTAAGATACGTAAGCCTTCAAATTAAGAGGAAAGCCCTATAAAATGTAGACAAAACTTCTTGTAATTTCATCCCTCTTATACTAATACCATCTTCATCGTGAACTGTGAAGACTTCATCCTAAGTATTTTCCACCTTATGAGTTTAGTTAATCTTGCTCGCGCTTTTAGACACGAATTAGCCAATTTGGTTTTATCTAACTTGAGCCCATACAAGTGCTACAACGAAAATAAACCGAAAATATTCGCTTGGCTTGGAATGTCATATTAATTATTTTTGGTTCTTCAGTGATAAACATTTAGGGTTTCGTCCCAATTTAAGGTTTTTAGCAGACGTTTTTCTCCTCCCTGATTTCATCCCCTTAATTCTTCTAAGCAGTGGACTGGTATGATAAATGTCTTACTAGGAAGCTTGTCCCGATAAGCGATAAGGTCCAGGAATTAGTGCGAGAATACGGTCACATAGTTTTCCAAAACCCTTTACTGCACAAGCCGCCGCTGATGTCAGTGACTAAGAAGGATGCGAAAAGAGATTGGCTGGGATAAAGTTGAGGGTGGGGGTTTAAATGCTTGAGCCTTCGTGATGCGCGAAACTCCTGAGAAAAACGAAGCGAGGAGATGACACTAAAAATACTTGCCAACGAATATAGTGTTAGTTGTTGCGATCGCTTTCTGCGAGATAATAATAAGGGTGGTAGCCATGCCAAGTTGACACCGGAAGCGGGCTGAGGCGGAAGGACAGGTGAATCCCTTTAAATCACGCTCCTGGAACAGCTGGAACAGCAAGGAGTAGTGGGCGGTCTAAGAGTTCATTCATACGGATGGACTGGCTTCCAAAACAGTCGAGGGAAATTATATACAGCACCAAAGTGAAAAAGTGTCAGATGTTGACAGCATAGCGGGACACAGCCAGCGTGTTTCTGGGTTACTAGTTCTGGATGAGCTAATCTTTGTGAACAATAAGTGACGGTTTGCTCATCTTTTCCAGCAGAACGCGAGGAAATGCATACTTCACATACAAGTTGCCAAGGTACTGTAAAAACTGACCCTTCGACTTAACTAAAGCACTATATTTTGCAAGTTTTATTTCAGCAAAGAAAGCGAAGATCATTGTTAAGTCTTCTGTAAAAACTAGGATCACCTCATTGAAATATTACTTTACATTCTGTCAAACTTCGCCATAGAATTTAATATAGTCACCATATTCACCTTAGAGGTGAATAGTTTTGCAACTATTTGCATTTAGCACCAAAAATCCATTACCCCAGGAAAACCATTGACACTTAATGTGCTCCATGACCAAGCGAGATGACTCTGTGGTAACGTATACGGCTCGCATTCGAGAAGTCCCGAGTTCGACTCCCGTCAAACCTTGGATTTTTCGTAGTTTTCCCTGGTTGGTAAGCGGATTCTGGGCTGGTTTCTTCCCTACCACAATTTTCTTTCCGTCATTTCCCTTTCATTTCGTTTCCTTCTCATGTTTCAGGCGTCCCTAAGCTTCGTGGCGTAAGGCGGTGCCGGACGATGTCGTGGATGCTTGCTCCAAGGAAAGAGGGCTGCTTGGTTGAAAGGGTCGTTCATCGCCCGCTCTGGGCAGCTCCAGTAGAGGAATAGGTCTCCGAGCCGGGAACTACTAAGGACTTCCGCGCGTCTCTGTGGCCGGTCTACCTACAATCTGTGACCTACTGTGGTTCCCTCCCGTCATCCCTTCCTCTTGCGGGGGGCGGTCACCGCAGTAGATCTCCCTGTGCGCGTGGTGAAATAAGAGAGCGGATCAAGTCTAAAACTAGTGATTAATTAATGCAAAAGGAACAATTTAAAAACGAAAAAAGAGGGCTCTCCCCTTAAAAGAAGTCAAATTATGCCCCAATTCGAATGATAGATTCCCCTCGTTATACGCTCCGTGAGAGAATTACCTTGTGAACTCTAATATTTACTAAGAATAGTTGAACATCGAAGCAGAGGTAAAGGTAATCGAACATTACTATAAGTGTAATTCGGATCTCATTGGTCACTAGCACGCAAATCCACCCATTCATTTGTTGGATACACAAACATACACTTTAATGTGTCGGGTAAGGTGTGCCACAGGGGTCAATTTCATGTCCAGAACTTTTCTATTTGAGTTTAAGGCAGCTAAGTTTAGAAGTGAGATTCAATTTCGCTAAGCTGTGCAGCTAACTTAAATACTTTTTTTTCATTATAGATTCATTGACAATCAGCGACGGCTTAAAATATTCTTAAAAGATCAATTTTTACAGTCTATATAAATATCATCAAATTTTGACAGCAACTTCTTGTATACAAGTTTGGAGTATGGTAAAGCTGATTTTATTATTTCACGCACTACACTTCTTAAAATATAAGCTTCAAAGGAGCTTAAGTTGTTCAGGTGTAAAATAACAACAATCAAGAAGTATTCGTACAGAAATAATGTTGGACTGGTAATGTTGAATGGCCATTCAAACTTAAAAAAAACTAATTTGCGATTTCAGCAATAGCATTTATGTAACAAGTGGCAAAAATATAGCGTTTTAAGCACAAGAAGATTATGCATTGAGCCGAAGGTGAGGTGGATAACAGGCCGAGTGTTTAAAACGCTAGTTTCGCGCGTTTCATGTGGGATTTTTTTAAACAGTCCCTGGAAAATGTCTACCGTGTTCAATTTTAAGGAGAATAACATTGTTTATTCCTTCCATCACTGAGTATTTTAATCTCGCGAGTTTCTGATGTTAAAGACCAGAGACTAGATATTGTATTCGCATGCAAAGAAATGGACTTCAAGGCCTTTGAGCATATACTAGGTCCCGGTGATTGTTTCACTGCTTGTTACGCAGTTGCTTAAATGTAGTTTGCTTGGTGTATTTACGAGTATAATTCGAAAGTGATAAATATAATTAGGGGAATGAGTGAATCACACAGTGCTACTAAAACCCAGTGATGCCAAATTGTGTTTTAGTTATACGGAGGGTTGTTCACGATCGATGGTAACAATATCAGACGGGCACAATAGCTCCGCGCTGAAAATGTGGAACCGAATGAAAGTTCAGCAGTATGAGTGTATCACCGTGTTTGCTTAGTTGTGTGCTTTTGTTCTTGCTGCCTCAAATGGCGTCAAAAATAGAACCATTCTGATAAAGGTACATTACTGCCCTTTCCGATACAATATACTTGTATTCTAAGATTATTAAGCAGTGCAAGAGGCGTGGTTTTACCATATCCAAGAAATGATCGATGTGCAATCAACAAAACAGGTAAGGCCACATCAGGACTTATTCCAAAAGGCAAGAAGCAGGGAAATCCACGACAGGTCACCAGACGCACCCCGGAGATAATTTGTAAGATTAAGGTCTATGCCTCTGGACCACATCCTGCAACTCAGAGGGCCATTGCTCTGTAATTAAGGACCTCTGTTACTATCATCAAACAGGATTTGAATCTATAAAACTGTCATAAGAACCGGGGATACAAGTTGTTGCCTAAACACATCGCAGAACATGCTATTAACGGCAGAAAGCTGTATGAACGATACCCAGCTGGTGAAACGTGGATGTTTGTTGTCTTTTTAGATGAGGCATATGTTTATCTAAGTGATTGCAACAAACCCGTACAAAGAAAGAAAAAAGGATTTGAAAGTTGGATAAGGAAGCTAACGAAAATTTCACCAATGGTTTCAGGGTAATAGCAAGATACAGTTACATTGGCAAATTAACCATTCATCGTGTACATAGAAATGTGAAAATCAACTCGACATATTATTAGACTAAAGTCCTGATACCAATTTTCCATACAGAAATTCCTGCTCTCTATGGTGCAGGTGTAAATAAAGTCTGGTTGCATCAGGACAGGCATCAAGCCGTATGTCTGCTTCAGCCTACAAATTTTTGGACAATACAGAGAGAGAAATGGGAATACATTTCATACCTTACAGCGACATCCATATAGGTCATCTTATGCATCACTGATGGAGCTTTGTGCATTTGAGTTACTGAAAAGAGCTCTTGGAAGCAGACGTCAGCAAACTTTGGATGGTCTTTGGAAAGCTGCCAGGAGGAATGGAATAAACTGGATATCCCTGTATTTCGTAGCAGTTTGCTCCAGTGGAAGCTGTACTGCAGATTGATAGCTTAAACTACAGGCTGCCAGATAGAACATCAGTGCTGGTGGAGGCGTGGTTTTTCATAAGGTAAGGGGGTCTTAAGTTTGTTACCAAGATTGTGAACGATCCTTTGTAGTGACTTAACGAACCTAGAAATAAATATAAATTCAACCAGCAATAATGTGGCACGGCCGTTCAACGACTTAAGATTGTGCACTAATGACAACAAATGTGAATTAATACTTTTTGATTTAAAGGAATCTCATTTTAACCTCATTTTAATATTGGTAAAGTGTGTGAAAAAGGTTGTATCTTCGCTCTAATTTTGAACGATTAACCTTGAATTAACATGTTGATAAATTAGAATGCAAATTGAGCTCAGGTTTCGTATTGAGATATATAGTTAATATTCCTTCGTTGATACAAGAGAATTAATGTATATTTCATTAATTTATTCGCACATTTTCTATGAATTCAGCTGTGCAAATCACTTCCAATCTAGCTTTAACAAAATTTTTGGATTAAAGAAAAGAGCAGTTAGATCCCTAGCCAAAATAACAGAAGCAACTTCCTATAGGAACTGCTATACTACTTATACACAACAGTAATACAGTAAATATGAATTATGCCTTATGTAGCTATGACAATAGAGGGAAGAATAAATATTCTCTCAAATAGCACAGATTAAAGCTATTCGAATGCAATCTTGATTACATAGGACCAAAACTATTTCACAAACTTCTGTCCAGCCTAAAGAATACTGTACCAACTGCTGAATTTAAGTCAAAATTAATGAAACCTTTTCTAAATAGACTTTATTGCGCTGTTAATGGGTAGGTTTTTGATTATGTTAAATGATATCTATGTTTGTTTGAGTCTGTCGTGTGTGTGTTGTGTGCATATGAGTTTGTGTGTGAGTGAGACAGAAGTAGCTGACAATGCTCATAAGCATATACACTCCCTTACAGTTTGCATCATGTTATACTGAACAATAAATTTGAATTTGAATACGCATACGAGCAAAGGAAATAGCAGAGGCGGCGTAGAGTTTGTTGATCCCACAAAAATCGTTAATGAATAAATACTTTCAATTTATGTTCGTTGCATACTATGCTTTTCTGTCTCCAAACCAGTACGTCAAGTTGTCCTCCGTAATCTAGGGGTACCATGCTAGCCTCTGGTTCTCGAGGTCGTTGGTTCAAACCCTGTGGAGTAAGATTGATTTTTTCGGTCGTAAAAATCCTTATATGGATTCCTTGTGTCGTAGATTCACGGCGGTAAAAAAAACCTCAAGCCTGATAAAAGAGACCTCTAGCAAAATTTCGGGCCTTTCATGCCCAATATAGAATGGAACGCAAAGAAGCATAGTATTTAAAGAGCATCCATAAATCAAATTAAGTTTATTTATTTTCATTAGTCAAATTAAAGCCTTCCGTACTCTACCAACATCTCTTTAACTGTTTAATTAATAATTTAACCGTTAGCTCTACAATGAGCATATGAAACATATGACTACGCTCTAATTTATGTATGCGAAAATCAAGACAATTGGATAATAAAGTGAAAATTGGAAGGTCGTTATTATGAAACGACTATTTTAACCACCAACGTTTTTCTTACACTCTTCAGATACAACGATTCTACATCCTTCAGAGACGTTTAAAAATCTCCGTAACAAAAATACGACAGCCTCCTAAGTTGTGATTAGTGCCCCAACAATGAGGTATATATTTTATCACAACGTTTAGTATGCTCAGAGCTGAAGTAAATGAACTACGAGTAAAACCCGACACTCGATAGCCACACGTTAGAGAGAAGTAAAAACTAAATAAAAAGATGCTCTTGCGATGGGAGAGGAATTGGAATCCGGTCATTACGTAATTTGTGAGGCCCGGTCACTGAACTGCGTATCATGACCACATGCAAAGGTGTGGGATAATGGAGGCGTATGCTAAATATGCGGAAAACGGCGAGAAACTACACTCCAATATACATAATTTTTTATAATGGCACGAGATAATGACTAAAATTTGCGATCGGAAATTTACAAGTCTGGTATTAAAATCTGAATTTTTAAACGCTAACTATGATCGAAATAAGATCTACCGAAATGGACAACTTCCATGTAGCAGAAATTTTAATATGGAAATAGCGATAAATTAGTATTATAAAGACCATGAAAAAGGTAGCTGCCCTTAGGAAAGGAGAAAATAAAAAGTACGTGAATGTAAATATATAAGAATTGTAGAACTGTAATACCACAAATGTTACAACCACCCAGGTCTTAATTTTCAAGTGCCTATTTTGTGAAAACAAACAACGAAAAGACAAAGATAACACGAATTATGCATTTCCTAAGATTATTTGTGATATATGCGAAATGTTTACATAATTTCTCTATACATTTATTGTTTACCTATAGGATTTTTCATTCGAGTTACACTCAAAAGTTCATTAACTTGCTAGTCTCTACGTAACTAGAACATTAATCTTTAGATTCTAATTAATTAGTTTCTGCATTACATCCTTTAATACTAACTGATAAATCTCAATTCTTTAAACACATATTTCCACTGGAAATTCCACAATTTGCAACAAATTTGATTTAAATTTTATTTTTGTACTCTTTGATATATTCACTTTAAAATATTGAGCTATATTGAAAAGTTTTCAAGGATGTAAATGTTTAATACAATGATCGACTTTCTATAGAACTATTTTTTTTAAAAAAATAGCATTAACTTTTACCTATTCTCACAGTTTACTAGAAAAAATTATAAAGTATGTAATTTACAAAACATATTTAACAAGTATCTGCAATTGGAGATTAATGAAAACTAAAAAGAGAAACATAATATTTATTCTTAAAATAAGTGTTACAAGTAGAGATAAATACAGTAAAGAATCAACTTACAAAAATATTCAGTAAACAAGAATAGTCCAGAAACAAATCGGGAAACATAAGATCGAAATCACACAGAACCAAAAAACATTGCAACAGATAATAATATCAAGAAGAATCCATATATTGATAGCAATTTACTATTTATAACATGTGTCACGATTTTACTAAAGTTATTTATTATTATTAATTTAGCTAAAACGGCTTTAATACATACTTTTAAAAAATTTCAACTATACGGTGTGATACTATGTTTTATAAATTGCACTTGCAATCAATGTAGTTTTCTAGCAGTAAAATTTACATGCTTAAGAGTAATATCCCTAATTTTTATGACTTCCAATTTTGTTTCAAATTTTAATTTTGATATAACATTGCGTATGTTATTCTGAAGCATCTTCTATTGTAAATGAAGTATGGTTTTGAATGTCAGATAAAATATAAAGTTTGTATGAGACAGTGATGTATTAAACCATGTTGCATGTTTTGTAAATAGAAGAAACCTTAATATATAATGTATAAAACAACTAAAACAAGGAAATATTTGTAAAACTGTAATTTATTTTCAGCAATACTTCATTCGATAAGTGATAGTTCCTATGAGTAGGAGCTTTACAGACGCTGGATTGACAGAGAGGGTCCTGCCTCGTGGCCTTCACGCAAGAATTGTTTGTTTGTAGAATGCGTGGCGTTGATTTAAGAGCCATGCTTGAAATAGTTTGCCTTTCGTAACTACATTTAAACCAGTAGCACCAGGATCTGCTGGTCCCCCTCTTCTCGAAGCGAGTGGTTTACTAAAGGTCCGTTGTCTTGGCAAAAGAAACCTCACAAGAAGAATACTATCTCTCTAGATCTAGCTCGCCACTCACTTGCACCTGAAGTGATTAACAATTGTCTTGCACCTTTGTTCTACCCCCTCTACCGCAGCCACAAGTTTCACCTGCTGAGCTACTACTTTCGTAATCCTTTGTAATTCAATTTCTACCGTAACAAGTGGCCTGGGGTAGAGAAACGATATCTTCTATGTGAGTGAAAGAGCCTTCCTACTTCAAACGTAAGATGAGGTGTTAAAACTTGCAGATACCCAGGCTGAAGGACAGAGCAAGCGTGCTCTTTTACAAAACTGAACGTTCACGTGCTGTTACAGTATTATTTATTATGGAAAAAAATCGCAAAATTCATGTATAAATCACTTTTAATATTTTACTTTCTCTATCTCATAGGTCGAATAAAAAATTTTCCATCGAGGTTTTTCGGTAAACATAATTTGGAGTGATCCGTATAAAAAGAAAAAAATCGTTTTACAAAAAGTACTGAGTACGTCTTTCTTTCTATGAACATCATAGTCACTAACTCTCAGATAAGTAGCAAATTTCGAAGATTTAAAAATAATGTTTCATAACTCAACCCACTTTATAGAAACTTATTCGTTATTTGCTGCCTTCTTTTCTATAAACTAGTAATTTTGATTAAACTATGTGGAGATGTTTTAGCGAAGTTTTTATACGTATTTATATTTATTCCATGAAAAGCCTGGCAAGTCCTCAATTCGCAGCAATTTTATTTAACTGGCAGACCAACATTACTACAGAAAAAAGGTTTGGGCTCATTAAAATGTACAATGTGTCGAGTAATCTTCTTCGTAGATACCTGTTCCTGAAATGTACCCTGTTGTACTATGCAACATTTACAGTTAATTCAGAAATACTCTTCACTTAAAAAGAAATGTATTTCTCCCTCAGTTTAAATCATATGTCGGTTACACTTCCAGTATAAAATTTTACTCTACTAAATCAATATAAAAGAATATTGTAAAACACCACACATGAAAAAGTTGAAAATTCTTTATTTTCAGAAATAAATAAATAAATAAGTAAAAGCATAATAGCATGAAAAACCTATAAGAACGCTGGAACATATAAACCATAATATCATCTTTTCTGCATATTAAAAACGACAAAATTTTAAATTGGAGACGAATGGAGTCACTCTGTGTTGAAAAACAAATTACCTATATTCTATTTTATATTAAGGTTAATGTATGAGTACAGTTTTAATGATTTTTATATTTATTTGATAGGAATTATGAAAACAATCATTTTTGGGGTACTGGTTATATCTTAACCATGGGAAACCTCATATTTTTGTTAAGGAAACGAAAATGAATTCTGAATACTATAATACGTACTTTTTAAGCTCACTAAAATCTACTATTGGTAGTCGATAAACTTCCCATGCGATCTGCCCGCTGCTGGTATCAGGATTTCCGGTTGTAAGGTTCGATGGATACATTTTTCAACAAAATCTTTGGATATCTTTATTTTTACAGGATTTACTTTGTTTTATTAGCTTTGTGGTATTTCAATACATATTGCATCGTCAGCGGATCGTAACAGAAGGCTCTCCAAACTTACAAAATAATTTCCTTTTTATTATAAATAAATCTCTGCTCTAATCGGTTCATTAAGTTGGAGCTTGGAAGATAAAAAATATTATGTTAGTTTGTGTCTTCTTTACAGTAGAGGAATTGAAACATAACAATAGTAACCACAGTGACTATTTCGTTAAGTACCTAACTAGGGTTAGCTTTACTGCTTTCTCTACTATTATAGTAAGTAGCGGAGGAGAGTATTGCATTCCAATAAAAAATTTGATAGCGAGTTATCACCGGAAATACATGTTTTGAGGCCCCCTGAATCCAAATAGAGAGTTTTGAAAACGTCCGTGTATCTGGCTGTACGTCTATCTGTGAACAGAACAGGTCAAAAACGAAAAGTTGGATAAATACCAAACTTGGTATTTGAGTTTAGTGTTTTCCATGGATGCGACACGAAGATTTTCAAGAAACTTAGAAAATTACCCTACACCAGACTACGCTTTATATGGAATATTTTTCGAAAGTTTTCATTTTTAAAAAATGACTAACCATTTTGAACAAACTATCATACGTTTAAGATATTTTGCTATATCTTGAATTTTCTGGGAATGACCCCAAAAGGTCTCTTCTTTCTGGATGGATTTCCTATACCTGATAAATCGCAAAATTTTCTACACAAAAATATAGATCTAGTTAAAACACACAATTTATGTCATGTACATTTTTAGTATGGAGTGAGCCATTTCCGAGATATTCCTTGTTATTTGTTTGAATTTTTCAATACTTATACTTTTTGCTAAATGGGAATTTGTTATTCTTTTTTTATGTCGTGGATATATAAAGGGAATGAAATGCTCCACATAACAATCGGCTCTTAAAAAATTTGTCTATCACTTAAAGCCTACCATATTCCCCTTGCACCTACAGGAAAAGTAGCAATACGATCATTTCTGCAAATGTTTGTCTCGATTAACATGAAGTAGACGGAGAATAAGTGTTTGTAAAAATAGTTTGTACAAGAGTAGAGAAAGCTATGTGAGTGTAACACATCAGATTTTCCATTTCTTCTGTGAATGACCATTTCTGACATAAATGACCAGTTTTCCAGAAACTATTAAAGATAGCTACATTAACGTTTTGGGGTGATACAAACAACCTGTAAGTGTTGTTGTGGATCTACTTTGACGTTAATGATATAGTAGTTACTTCAAAACCACAATAATTGCTGATTAATTTAACCATAAGTTGGTATAGCAAAGAAAATAATCCTATCTTCTTTAATAAAGGAGATAATATACAAGTAGATAAGAATACTTAAAAAGCCTTTATCTACATTCTGTAAAAATTTCAACGTGATATTCTAAGCAGTTTTTGAGTTAAATCTACATGGCTGTAGCAGATATAACATTGGTGAGATAGGGCTGTCAAACTTTCCTTAACGAGAAACGAATCAGGAAAAATAAACAATACTGCAAGCGTGATGTGACATGAGAGAAGGGGCTGTCAGGAGAGCTTATTACACCACGACGTAGAGGATAGGGTGGTATAATGAAAAAAAAAATAGTGTGGTGTAATAAATGAACATTCCCTATATTGCATGTAAACTTTTATCTAAAGATAAAAAGAAACGTTAAGTATAAGCTTGATTAAAGGATTCATAAGAATTCAAGTCTCATCAACTTCATCATCAGGCACAAAGGTGAGTCATATTGGAGGTCTAGATATATTGCAGCTTTCATTCTCCGAATTGCGAGAAATATTCTCTGAATCTTGCTGAGAACGATATCCTCGATCTGTGATGATTCATAATCCGCCTCAGTTTAACAGCTGATATCTTGACGTATTTCTCGTTGCAGGTAGCTTTTACTCACGAGACGATCGAAAGTGAGGAAATAAAAAACACACGCGCTTAGAGTAAAAAATGACTGGTGTCCAGTTGCTTGACGTTAATAAACCTTTTCCTCTCCAATTAAAGTTAAGTATAAACGGAGAACTCTCGACGATAATGCATCTGTTTGAATGGAAAACCTGGACTTTTGATACTTCCCCTCCACCTCCCTCGCTGTTTGGAGGAGGAGGCCCTTGTCCTCCCATGCGTCTCGTCTCCCACCTTGGTGTTTTCTCGGCCAGCCGATAGTTGTCGCCTGAGTGTGGCATCCATCGCAATATTTCACCGCAGTTGCGCAGAAACGCCATCAAATATCACTTGCTAATAGCTGCTTGTCGTCATCAGCCTCGAAAACTGTCATGTCATCCACTACCAGTATGCCAAATTACTTCTTCCCAAAATTTAACTCTAAATGTTCCTAGATTGCACCTGTTAGTTTATAGATTACTGCTTTAGACTTGTTTTTTTAACATAACATCAGTCTTTATGTATACATCCATATTTATTTGTGAGTTGTTTTCTAAAACATACTTGATCCAACTCGAAGTAGAAAAGAATCTTTCTTCTTAAAGTGTACAATTTGGTGACCGTTCGTCACATTGCTCATTGTAAAATAAATCACAATTTGATTATACCATTCCTATATCACGACACATATAATAATAATGTTGATATTTATTGAGATACTTTTGTTTAGGAACTCTTCATCTTCAGATATGACGTGGTAAGAACGTCGCTTTTATAGAGTTGTACTTGGTTTTAAGCCGAAGAAAGAGTAAACAAATGAAAACTATGTAAACAGAATTACAAGAATTCTCACCTTTACTCTAAGTTCTCATATTTAGCTTTCTAAAAATACCTTAATCTTGTTTCTTTAGCTGCTTAAAGTTCTTGGTTGATCATTGTTTTATTTTATTTCCCAAGTTTTTGGCATTTAAAGTTCTCAACGCGTGGAGTTTATTGAAGCATTTTAATCACAAAAGATGTGGTTAAATACACTTGAAATTTTCTAAATAGGTTCTATAATGTGTAACGAACAGACCGACTTATCTATTTTACGAATCTTTTAGATTTTTTACAGCCCTCTGTGTAAAATACTGACGGGACAAGAATGTAAAAATATCAAAATGAAATTGTTTTGTTTTTATATTTTTTAAATAAAGTGACAATCTAGAATTTTGGTTAGATATTTAAGAAACCTGCTGCATTTTAATTTATTTCGTTTTTTTAAATTACAGATTTTATAAAGTACTAAATTAGGATAGTAACCATTTAAAATTAAAATCCATTCTCTGGAATTTTGGCAAAAGCTGTAAAACAGAAAATTCATTCTCTCGCAACCATTCCGCTTATATAGAAAACAAGATTAAGGCTTCTGCGGGATTCGTAGAACCTCAACATGCAGATTTAGCAGCTTTTAGCTCTGCCCCAAAATGTATGCACTTAAATTTGGTACCATTTGGAAAGAAAGATCTTATCTGCATATCTGTAATCTGTTAAACTGCACTTAAACTGGGAATAGTTACTCTGAACTTCTAGAAACCCATGATGTTAAAACACTCCAAATCTTGAAAATGAGACAGAATAAAATTAGCAATTTCAGAATCAGAAAAATAATGATGTAGACAAGGATCTCTTTAAGGGAGAACAAGGAACGGGATTATCTAATATAATTAAATGCCCAAAATGAATGACAGTGCAACGGTAGATTGAATTACCTATATAAGAGAAGAAGTAAAAAAAAATCTGATGTGTTACACTCACATGACTTTCTCTGTTCTTGTATAAATTTATTTACAAACTCTTATTCTCCATCTATTTCCTATTAATCGAGATAAACATTTGCAAAAACGATCTTTTGACATGCAAAGAGAATGACATTTTACACATAGCGACCAGTGCTAAAAATATTTGACTATCGCTTAAGGCTTACTACGTTCCCCTTGTTTTGTACTTGCCAGGGCAATATAGAAATACAGTAACCTTTAAGCATAGACATATCTCTTAATAGCTGGTTGCTAGGTGCAGCACCATTCTCTTTGCCACAGATTAATACTCCTTGCATATCCAAGGCAAAAAAATGAATAACGAATTCCCATTTGAGAAAATAAGTATTGAAAAATTTAAGGGAATAACAAGCAATATCTGTAAAATGGTTCATTCAACAAAAAAATGTATAGGACATAAATTGTGTATTTTAACGCGACCTACATTTTTTGTGTAGAACATTTTCTCTATCTCTTATGGTTTACCAGTTATGCAAAAGCAGTTCACAATGAAGAATACTTTTGGAGACATTCCCAGAAAATTCCAGATATACATTTCATTTGTCATGAAAATATCTTAAGCATATGATATTTTAATCAAAATCGTTAGAGCCATTTTTGAGAAAATGAAACTTTTCGAAACATTTTCCATGTAAAGAGTAATCTGGGGTGGGGGGATTTTCTTGAAAACATTCGCATCTCTGGAAGATACTGAACCTAAATACCAAGTTTGGTGATTATCCGACTGTTCGTTTCTGAGTTATGCTGTTCACAGACACACAGACAAACAGACAGACACACACACGGACATGTTTCAAAAATGCTTTTTTGGATTCAGGGGGTCTCAAAACATATATTTCTGGTGAATTCCGGTATCGCATTTTTGGGTGGAATACAATACCTCCCCAACTTACTATACGTAGTAGAGAAAGTAAAAAAAAAAAATTCTGATGTGTTACACTCAAATGACTTTCCCTACTCTTGTACAAACTATTTTTACAAACGCTTATTCTCCATATGCTTCATGTTAATGGAGATATCGAGATGTCAATCTTATTGCTAATTTTCTTGTCGATGCAAGGGGAATATGGTAGTATTTAAGCGATAGTCAAATCTTTTAAGCGCTGGTTGCTATGTGGAGCATTCCACTCTCTTTGCATGTCCAAGACATAAAAAAAGGAATAACGAATTTGAGAAAAAGTATAAGTATTGGAAAATTTAAGGGAATAACAAGCAATGTCTCGAAAATGGTTCACTCAACAAAAGAAATGTATATGACATAAATTGTGTATTTTAACGCGATCTACATTTTTTGTGTAGTAAAAGTTTGTCTATTTCTTATGATTTACCAGTTATGCAAAAGTCGTTCACAATGAAGAATACTTTCGGAGACATTCCCAGAAAATTCGAGATATACATTTCATTTCGCATGACAATATCTTAAACATATGATATTTTAATCAAAATCGTTAGAGCCATTTTTGAGAAAATTAAAATTTTAGAAAAATGTTCCATGTAAAGGGTAGTCTGGGGTGGGGGGATTTTCTTGAAAACCTTCTAAACCTAAATACCAAGTTTGGTGTTTATCCGACTGTTCGTTTCTAAGTTACGCTGTTCAAAGACACACAGACACACACACACACACACAGACATGTTTCCAAAAATGATTTTTTTGGAATCAAGGGGGTCTCAAGACATATATTTCCGGTGAAATCTCGGTATCGAATTTTTGGGTGGAATAAATACTTCCCCGACTTACTATACGTAGTAGAGAAAGTAATAAGGAAGCACAACCTCCTCAGAACACATAGATAACTTATCACGTACAAAGAAAATTACTAGCGACACGATGTGGCAATTTGCAATGAAATATTGCTCTCTACGTACTATTACATAGCTCTTTCCCGTATTATAGCCCATGAAATCAGATTACGATTAAAGAATATAATTGAAGCAAGACGACTTGATAGATTAACTACATTATATAACACTGCAGTAATGCATTACTCTACACTTCCGAAATCTGCGCGGCAATTTGTTATATGCTCTCACTTTCATGTTGTATTAATCCACGAAGCTCTCAACATACACTCATGGCCAGCTTTCGTATAACCTAATCAGCTCGCATATGACATCCCTTGCCCAGGTAGCCATTTTTGTTTACTTTTCGCTTTCAGTCAAGTTGCAGATTTCGTGACGACTGTACATAGTCACATGTCTTTAGCCAAAATGTCGTTGTCAAAATTGCAAGCAATTTGAAAACAAAAGTTGTGAAGTTATGACAACTCTTGGAAAGTCTTGTGAAGCATTGAATTTGACAAAAATTTGATCGTGTGCAAGAAACTTAAGAAACACAGAATTGATATGTTGAAAGTTTGGTTCCCTTATCAGCTGAGTGTTAGCTCAGACCATAAAACGCATATTACCGCATTTATTTCTTTTGATATATACGTTAAAATATCTTCTTAATGCATGCAATCTTAATGATGTTTCAAAGAAGAACTGACAAGACAAGAAGCCCGTTATCTCGTAACTGCACATAAATCTGTTTTGAAAGACTTATTTTGCATATTTCTCATTATTGAAAGCCTTAATATTGTCGTCAGAAGGAAATCTCGTCAGCATGCTAGGAAATACTTCACAAAACTACAGAGATTGATGGTTATCTGTGATACTGAAAACAAAGAACATGCTATAATCAGGTTTACCATGCTGCGCGATGTGGAGATAACTCCAGCGGTAAGAGATTTAATTGAGACATGAGCGTTTTTTATTCTCTACGGAACGCTTAGCATGATAAGCTATTAGATAAGACCCTGCATAAATCGCGGCAGGTTTTACCAGCAACATTTAATAAGATAAGCACCAGAGCTCAACACAGGAGCATAAATAACGATGTTTCTAACATTTAATAAAATGTACGTACCGCAAATATCCCTGTACAATTTTTAATACAAGAAATAATATATATGACCTCCAGGTTGTGAAAGGGGATATATTATACATATATAAGAATTGTACATATGAAAGGGGATATACCATACATACATAAGAAGTGTACAGTAATAATATAATTCACTAACATGTTAGAATATTTAGTATTTAACATTTGTACAGAGCTGATTGTAAGAAACGGGCGAGCTAGCAAAATTCCAGGAAAAGCATAATCCTAAGTAGAGCGTACCTTTCACCAAGCCAACAAGCAGGGAACCGGTAACGATACAGAGAAATAGAAAGAGACAGATAGGGAAAAGAAAGAGACGGAGATATTGAACCGGCTCCACAATGCACCAGGGCGACGGTTAAGCGCACGGACCTGAAGCAACATATTCTCATACATGTTAAGGTAACGTGGTCTGAGGACCAACAGAAAACGTCGTTACATTTTTAAACGCAGAGGTGAGCGTCGCTAGGCTCACCTATATAAGGGCAGACAAGGCCTCAGAGCCCACTCTCTCTCTCTCGCTAACTGATCTACTAGAATTGTCGTCGGCATGAGGTGCTACAAATGCACGTGGGTGCATACAAGGGTGGGAGTGCGTGTGCAGATAGCTAGGCCCCTGACTTATTTAAAGTGGTGGGATTATAATAATGGGAAAAAGCTAGCCATAATTATTTCAATTGTGAATAAACTTCATTGATTAAGGGAAAATCGCAGTGTATCTTTTAACTTGCCTCGCCCACTGTAATCTGAGAATTAATAATTAGATATAGTTAGGAATGCAATACCAACAACCGACGAGCATCTATAGCCGAGGAAGAAGGAACACTGCAACAGGCAATAACAACCCAAGGACCAACGATTTCGCGCTATAAATAGCGCACAGCACCGCTTCCAGCTACAGTTGCGAAGTAAGTGTTACTGATTGGAGAAGAAGTAAAAAATTCTAATGTGTTACATTCTCGTGACTTTCTCTACCCATTCTTCAACGAACTATTATACTGGTCTACGAACAGTTGTCTCCGACAATGTACAGGGTTATTCAAAAAGAAGGAACAGATTTTATATATTCATATTTAATGAACGAAAATAGATAGTGACACCTGCGACACATCATTGAATAGAAGACAGTTCAAAGTTTGAAGCCCCACCTATTAGTTCCATTCAGTGCCTACAGCGGCACTATGTTTCTTTACGAGAAAATGGCGACGCCAGAGGAAAAGTCGTTTTGTGTGCTGCATTATGCAAAGAGTGAATCCATTGTTTCATTGCAGCGTGCATTTCATTGTAAGTTCTACAGCGAGCCGCCCCGTCATAAAGAATTTACAATTGGTAAAATAAATTCATAGAAGATGGTTGCGTATGCAAAGGAGAAGCACTGGGGGCCCTCACATAACAAATGGTGCTCATTTTGAACACATAAAATAAAATTTTGAACTACTGCTGAAATGTCGTTTTTTAAACGTATTCATTTAAATTGCCTAACTGATGGCCTTATAGCGATTTATAAAACATTTTTTCAAACTTTTGACACAATGTATGCAAGCAAATTACTTAATGCAGTACATTTTACAATATTGACTTAACTAAATTAACATTTCCAACTAAAATATCTTAACACATTTTACTGCATTGTGCAATAAGGCTTCATCTTGTAGTAAATTTAACAATATTTTGTCATATAATTTGGTGCATTTGATAAACTGTCTGTTTCATAGATTTGAATCCTTCAATGACAGTTCTAGATTTCCTGGAATCTTGAGCTTTTTCCTGTAAAGATCTGGCAGTTCTAGTCTATGTGCTGGATACTGTTCCTTGCATTGCAGGTTGTGCATTTAGGTGGCTATTCTTCAGAGAGGATGCCTGGAATCTTGCGCTTCTTACTGTAAAGATCGTACAACTGACAGTTCTCGATTATGTGGTGGATGCTGTTCCTTGCACGCAGGTTGTGCATTCAGGTGGCTCTTCTTTAGAGGATGTTTTTCTAGTACTTCCTGGAACTTTTGTTTTTAAATCTTACTACATATATCGGCTTTGGGAGTTTTCTTTGCAAAGTCAAAGTTTACCTGCATTGGCTGGAGTCTCTAGGGTGGAAAGTTCTTTAAGGGGTTGTTTCCATTATTGGAGGAATTGTGAAGTTTAAGTCTTGCAGAGTTTGGTGGATTCGCCAATGAAACGGTACAGGACTGGTTAGGCTATCTGTGTACTTGTAATAGAACCTGTTCTTTTCTGGAAAAATATAATCGTACATTGACACTCTGGCCTAGATCTAACTTTTAATGCATACGAGATACTTAGTTGTTTTCGTGGAACAACTAGAGGAGGTTCATTGGATTCAATCAGTAGACTAATAACTGGACTGGTCCGAATGACTCCAAGTGCTAGTCACACTGAAGATTTGTGGATGGAACCAGCGTTCTGGGAGCTGAGGGTTTAGCAGAGTTATAAGTTATACAACCGTAGTCCAGTTTAGATCTTACAAAAGACTGGTAGGAAGTGCTCAGTACCTGGAAATTTACTCCCGAGTTCTGTGTAGCTAAGGATCTAAGACTATTTAATCCTCTACCACACTCATCTCGTAGAAGTTTTAGGTGTGGCTTCCATGTAAGTTTCCTGACGAAAACCATTCCTAAGATGTTCACGGTTTCCTCTTGAGAGATTATCTTATCATTCATTATAAGAACTGGAGCTGAAAACTTAACTTTCTCCTAGAAAATATAACATTTTTAGTTTTGAGGACTGAGAATTTGAAACCTGTAGATGCACACCACTCCTCGAGAATTTTACTGCATTCTGAAGGATTTCTTGCGTTGTCTTTGCTTCTCCCCGCACAAGCAATTGGAGATCATCAGAAAAAATGTAGCTTTTAACTAGCATCCTGATGGCTACTAAAATAATGTTACACTGATAACAGATCCTTGAGGAAGTCCATTTATTACATCGATCTTCTTTGATAAAATGCCGTTTCTAGTGCTTGAATTTGGCGTTTGAGGAGTAACTTATGTATGAATGTATCATATTGCCAGATATGTTGTACCGTAGTAGCACAGAGAGGACTTTTTTTTCCACACCATATCATACGCTTCGTCAATATCAAAATGATGACGTGGATGTGTTGTTTATGTATCATTGCTTCATTAACATCAGATTCTTGTGCTATTACACTGTCCAAGGTTGAGTGAGGTCGCCTGAATCCATTTTGAGCGGGGTTAAAAAACTTCGTGCGTTCCAGAGTTCAACAAAGACGATTGTTAATTACTTTTTCTAGTATTTTGTACATGGTGCATGTTAGAGATATTGTCCTATAGTTTTCTGGCAAGTAGTGGTCTTTGTCTGCCTTAGGTAGAGACATAGCAATAGCAGGAAATGTGTTGCTTTCCCATATTGTGTTACAGATAGCGATCAAGTAAATTAAACCTGCTTTCGGAAGTTGTTTCAAAAGCTATTAGGGAATATTAACAGGTCCAGGGCTAGAGTAGCTGCAGGATAGAAGTGCATTCTGCTTCTCCCTAAACGTAATCTTGCCATTATATGCTTGATTATTTTCAAGTGTTGCGTTCAGATTTATTTCTGGAGTCGCATTTTTTATACAGAAACTTAAGGTGGTAATTAAGATCATTGGATATGGCAGTAAACCTCTCGGTGAAAGTTTTGCGACTACTTGTGTATCCCTTAAAATGGCTTGTCATTGGAGGGCTGCAGGATTATTTTGGAAGGTCGAAACACTCCTTTAATTTTCTTTATTGTGTTCCATAGCTCTTGATATGAAGTTTTGTTGTTTTGGGATGAAACGTAAGCTAAACAAGAGTTTCTCTTCGTTTCTTTGATAGTTTTTCGTGTGCATGCCCACAACTTTTTGAATTGAATTTTCTATTGTAGGATGCTTACGGTATTTCTTGTAAGCTATTTTTTTCTGTAATGAATAGCTTACATGTTTCATTCTATCAACGTACAGATTTTTTCTAGTGGCCTGTAATGATTTTAGACACGTTGCATTTTGCTGCCTTTTCTCTGATTTCGGTAAAATTTCTTACAATGTTATCGATTGGTATATTTTGAAACATGCAGGGTGTGGGTAACAAGTAAAGATTTTCGTTTACGTTGGAGCTACATTTATGCCACTCAGCGCGCTTCACTTTTCCATTTTACTAAGGATACATCATGCTCGTGTCCACCAGCAGTTGTGTTTATCATATTGGGAAAATGGTCGCTTCCGTATGGTTCAGAATGTACTGTCCAGTCAAATAAGTGTGAAATACCAGCTGAACAAAGAGCTAAGTCTATACTACTTAAAGATCCTTGTCTAAAATCGTAATCAGTTGGTTCAGGTAGGTTAAGTGTTACTAAATCAAGGTTATCTACTAAGGTTTCAATTATTTCTCCTCACTGCTTAGTAGTTTTGCATCCTCAAAGAGTATTATGACAACTTCAGGATTAGGATTCCATGATTTGATGGTCAATTTTCATACCATTAAGTAGGTATAAATTGCACACACGTGTAAAGAGCAATAGTTACAGATATTGCTACAGATTCAAGTGTTTAATTAAACAAAACTTCGTTAGTGATTTATTTCAAGAGTAAGTTGCAACTCCGCCTCTGGCATGGCAAACAATGTTGCGATTTTTGTACAGTTCTTGGTAACCTCGACGTTGCGTTACACATGGTTATCAAGAAAATTTGTTGGAAGCGCTGTTTGTGCTCGTCACTCAAAGCGCCAGGATTGCTTGGAAAGAAGTCGAGATGCGAGTGCAAAAAGTGGATCCTTAGCAACATATTATTACAACCTAGCTCTTGGTATGTCCTCAGACGTTTATTAATAGTAGATTGTGATTTTCAGCTCTTTGAGTTTCCAAGAAATTATCAATAACAGTTTTGAAGGTTTCTCAAGCTGCTTTATCTTCCCCTTCATCCTTAAACAGTTCTAGAATTTGCGGAGCAACAATGATTCCCTTTTTGACCTTAGCGTAATTGGATTAGGGAATTTTTCCTTAAATACTTGAAAACTTCTTCTTCTTCTTCTTGATTCATCACTTTCACTAAATTCTACACAAGTCCTAGCTTTATGTGTAAATATAAACCAAATAACAAATTATCTCAGGAAAATTTAGATTAAGAAATATGTCTCTTGCACACATGAAGATAAATAAATTTTTTTGTTTATATACGTTTCATATTTACTCCCGCAAATTAACTTTAAACACAGAAAATTACAAGAACTGAGAGCGGGTAGATTTCTCTAGGCACATCAAATGACATTTATGTAAACAAAATGGCTTCCCTAGGAACAAAATAAACATTATAAAGATAGATTTCCACAGCTAACCTACCAACTAACACCTAAGAAAATTGACTGGGTTGTTTATTATGTTGAGTATAAGTGTTTCAAATTAGGGCGTTTCGTCTGGGACACCCTGTATATCCCCTCCATCCACCAAATTGTACACCCTCATATATTTAGATTTATTAAGCTCTAGCATAGAGACAATTCATTACCAAAGAGCCATGATAAAGCACTCTGGAAGAGAAGTTAGTTGCATAGGACACCATTATGGCGCTTTGAAGTTCTGAATCTTCCAAGAATACGTCAAGAACTCCCTCACTTTACACTTTTAATCGTTTTTGTGGTTTGTTTTCATAAAAAATGAATAAAGATTTTTATTATAAATATAATGTTTGACATATTGGCAGAATAAAATGCATATTTTGAATGTTGTATAACACCTCTTCATTCCAATCGACTGTTATTAATAAATATAAACTTTAAAAGTGATTCATACTTGTGATACTGCCTCTCGGATCCTCGATCTATTAATATTCTTTCCACATGGGTGACTAATTGGGAAGATAGGGGGAAGGATACATAATTACAATGTCAGTTCAAGCAAAGATCGCCACAATAAGTTGAATTTATTGCAACTGGATACATGAGAAGTACTGAAAGCGAAGTCCAACACAAAGACTCGCCGTTTCCTTCAGATACCAAGTTGACAGCAGCAAGGTATACTATCAACAAGCAAATAACGAAGAAGGTTTCTTAGATCTCTTCTATTATTGCGATATCTCGGGATTTGATCCAAGGCCCATAAAAATGTCTGTCTACTGCCTCTCTCCGGAGGCGCAAGAAACTAGATTTTCAATGACTGAAGTTGAGAAGGCTTTCCCATGCAAAGGATCTGCATGCAAGTTGCTGGTGGATTACTTTATTGTTGTTCGGCTTGTGATTCATCGGCAGATAAGAGCACACAACAAACCAGTCCGTGCCCATTCACCGGCAGGATATTAGTATCCCGAGGTGCAAGGACACTCCTTTCTGCAGTGGCGTTCCATCAGCTGTAAGAAAGCAACAGGTTGCCGGAAAAAGTCGGTAACAATCCTTTTTGATTCGTTGCAGTGGTTATAGTAACCGATAATCTAGTGTGTGTGTGTAACTTGATGTAACATACCTTGAGGCTCAGAAAATACACTATATGGAGAGTTAAGACAAACATCCTTTGGCTTACAACTTTTGCACCGAGCAGGATGGCTCAGACGGCAAAGTCTATGGCCTGCATTCCGGAAGTCCCGGATCAATTCCCGGCGACTGCCCATTCTGACTATGTGTTTTTTTTTCGAGTTTTCACCTGGTCGCCTAGGCGAATGTCGGGGTGGATATTCCAGATTACTCCTTTTCCCCGTTTCTTCTCATTTCATCTCTCCCTTTTAGTGTGTCTTCGGGTCCTGCGGTGCTGGCGGTGTCGGGCGGATGGCATAGTTGCTTGCGCATTGGAAAGATGTCTCCCAGTGAACGCCAGCATGCATTATCCCGCCGATACGGTCGCTTTCTTTGCCCTCTCTTGGGATTCTTCGCCTCTGCTGTGCGCGGGTGTTCAAACAGAAAATATTAGGGACCTCTGCGCGTCTCTATGGACCTATCTGCCTGCGGACCTGCAACCCCTAATGGCTCCTTTATCTCATCCCTGCCTCCTGGTGGATTTAGCCACAATAGATCAAGATGGTCGCAGTGAAGAGGGTCGCAGTGGTCGCATGCCACAGATAATCAGGAACTCGTCAGAGGTAGAATAGAACATAAACACAGAGCTCACGGACAGCAACTCTAACATATCAGTAATACAAGCGAACTAGTGACTGTCGGCTATGCAGCCCTGCGTCCGTGTATTTAGTACGACGTTACTTGTATTAGGTGGGGTAGTACTTATGTTAATTCCTTGCTCAGTGGAACCTAGCTCTAACTATATGATATCTTAATTACCTGTCCCAAATTGATTTGGGGTTCTAATTTGGGCGCAAAATAAAAAAGATCTCGCTTATCATTATTATTTGTTTTGGGAAAGTATTAAAGTACAACAGTTTATAAGTACGATATTGTAGCGTGTATGTGTGTGCATTGTCACCTCGGACACATTATTGCTTTGTAGCATGACATTGCTGGGTGTAGTTATTTCGATTGGCGTTTGAATTTCGTCCTACGTGATATCTCTCTCCCCATCTTCCGGCCAGAGGTGGAGAGAGGAAAGGGGATGAGGGCAAGTAGCGTTATTAGAGTTCTTTGTCTGCTAACGTCAGTCAGTGGCGTGGGTCAGTCGTGTGCGTCTCTTCAGGGCGAGTGATTGTGTATGTAGCGTGCGTGTTTCGTGTGAGGGTGGAACATCTCCCTCCAATGTTTGTTCTGTAATCTTTTGTGAATGATGTAGAGACACCATGTCAAGTATATAACAAACCACATGTGAAATTATGTGTATTTTGTTTTGAATATCCCACGCCTGCTTTAAAATGTGCAGCTAAAATTCTGGTGCTCTCGTTGCTGCTGCAGCTACGTCCTCCAATGTTTATACCAAGGTAACTAAATTTAATATCTAGCTGCAAATTCCTTTGGCCTCACCCCGGTATATAACAATATCACACTTCTGACGTTTTAGTATTCATTAAATTTCAATAGAATGTATATATAAGAAGTTTTAGAAATTTCACATCACCATTATTCATGTATGTAGACAATACAGTTCCGATCGCATAATGAGCATAAGGGATAGACACAAGTTTGTGCATTTGCAAACCTTTTAATTGCGTTTTGAATTAACATCCCAAAACAAACAGTTTATTACGGTTTTCGAAACAGTATACCACATCGAAGTTGCACAGAGAGGAGGAAGAGATTGGGTAAGGTCGGTGGAGAGGGAGTGAAATGGGAAAAAAGAGAGCAAGAGGGAGGGATAGCTAAGGTGAGAGAGGAGAGGGAGAAGAAGGAAAATACTAAGATGGAGGAAGAAAATGAGAGGGAGAAGGTGAGAGAGAAAGGAACAATCTCAGTATTTAACGCAAAAAATCAGCACTGCTTACCTCCGAATGTGGAAGTAGCATGGCTGCATAAGATTCAAGAGGTTCCGAGTGGGTAAGTTACCTAAATAAGGTTTCTTCCGGGATTTTCCTGTGCCCTCAGAGAACGAATGCTCTACGGACCGCGGACTCATATGAGCGTACTTTCATTCATTCATCATCAGATATGACCATCTCGGTTAAAGATCGTTAAATTCAAACGTAGAAAAGTAAAGAAGGAAAGAAAGAAAGAGAAGAAACATGAAAGGAACCCAGGGCTCTGCTAGTTTCTGAACATGTGTTTAGTTATTAATAAGGTGGGCTCAAATGGCAAAGGGTCATCGATGCCATTGACCGGCAATTAACCTGAACTAGGCTTTTGTTTGCAGCAGACAGTGCTGTGATAAAACTAATGACGTTGATTCATTCCCCCCTTTGTTCGAATTTGAGGAGACAGTCATATGAAGAAGCCACCCGCTGTTGCTTACACAGATTTGGGATTCAATTAACGATTCAGCGGTTAATTTATTGAGTTGGACGGCAAGCAGGTTCCTTTTTTCAATAGTGGGATCCAAGCTTTGAAATGGATATTTTGGTATTATGGGGTAGTAAATTTGACCTAGCTTCAATGTGCTTAAAGTCAAGAAACTTCAGCAAGATCACCACATCGCGTTAAATTACAAAATGACTTCAACCGTCCTCCAAATTGATTATAGAGGCCATGTTGACGTTGCATATGGTCAAAGTTGTGCAGCTGTGTGTTCAGAGTAGCAATCGTTGAGTAGCAATTCATGCGACAAAATTCTCCTTTGATGTTACAAGAGCCCTGTATAATATAGATCAATCGTATCCCAAGTATTATCGATCATGCTTTACAGTCACTAGATCTTACTGAAGTTAGTGACCGTGGTGTTCATGGAACAGAGGATCTAATTAGTATGCGAATCAAACTTGTAATTGGGTCTGCGGAATAAAGTAGCCCAGGTGCAGGAAGCTATCAGGAGCAATTAGTGCATTTATCTTGCGTTGATAGCTTATTGATTGTAGAATTGTTGATGCTATTAGCAACCTCAGCTAACTTTGGATTCTCACGTTGTTCAAAACCATGCATTTCTGGACATGAGCCCCCTTTTGAAAAAATGGTCAATTTTTCGTCCAGCACTAGCGTTATCGGACTTACTTTGAAATCATTGTGGTTGCTTCTGTTTCAGTATGTTTGCTTCTGATGGTGGTGGTAAAAATATGTTGTCAAAATCTTTGAACAACATATATGCAACAGTTTTATAGAGTTTGTAGCATTTCAAAGCATATTTAGAGCAGAAACAAGGGTGAGTTTGTGATAAACTGTAAGATGTAAAAGGCGATGTCAAACGGAACATCTTTTGCACATCCGACTACCCATATACAGCTGCGCTCCATACACACTTATATAACCTAGAAAACAGCTTCAACTAAGACTATTACTAATTATTCCTCGTTGGCAGAATGGAATGCGTAAAATGAGAACTACTTATTATTGAGGTGGTTGTATTCATCCCTCTTTATTTACACTCAATTACATATACGTTTTCACAGAATAAATGTACATTATAAGGTCTTATATGCCACTACATATTTATAAAATCAATGTACGAGGTGTGGCAATAAAGAAACCGGATTTCCCGCCACTTCGAGGACGAAGAGGCAATAACCTGTGGAAGCCCCTTAACGTCACACGAAGCTTCACTCATGCGCAGTGGTTAGTCTGACCGTGATCAGTGTTAGACGTGGATCGTGTGTCTAGCTCCATCAGAATATGCAACATCCACCGTATTCGCCGGATCTAGTACAGTGTGACGTTTTTTCTCTTCCCGAAGTCAAGTCAGCGCTCAAAGGAAGTCGAGTCCGTGGATACAGTGAAAGCAAAAATGACGCAACTGAACAGCATAACACATGATGACCCGCAGCACTGCTTCCAACAGTGGAACATTTGCATGGAGTGGTTAGGGGTAGGGCATGGACTACATTGAAGGGAATAACACTGCCACTGACTATTTTTTTGTTTCAATAAAGTGTTAAGAGTACACTTTGTACACTATTTTGCTAAAATGTCATGGTCAACATGACTCCAACCAGCTCGTTGCATGGTCATCACGGATTGTTGGATGCGTTCAAGAAAACACATTTGGGAACATATAACCGGATTTGAATGTCATAAAATCGACTACGATTCTTGCTATTAGTATCTCAGCAGCGTCTGCAATGCTTTTATAAACTACACCTCTTAAATAATCCTTAAAGAAAGTAATCCATTGATGTGCGCTCTGAAAAAGGAGGTGCCCAAGCAACCGGATCTCTTCTACCTATCCATCTAGACAAAGACGAGCCATCTATCTAAGCACGACAAACCTGAAGTGAGGGGCAGCCTCAAGAAGTTGGCACCATAGCTCTTCACGTATAGCAAAAACAACTTCCTCCAAAAGCTCAGGCAATACCAATACTTAATCAAGGGTACGTAGCTCTGTATAGCAGCGTCGCCGGATGTAGGTTTTATATGAAACGTTGTTCCATCTGACTCACAGTTATCAAATCTAACAGTTTGCTACAAACGCACCCGAACATTTCGTATTTTGTACTTTAGCCTATTGGACCCTCTCGGTGAGTAAACTGATTATGCGCGGAGGCGTATCACCTTTCGACGCCTCAGAATTTTCTTGCACTGACTGGATATACTTATAAACTCGAGTTCACGCGTGATACAAAACATACCGGTATATATTTTCCTACATTTAAAGTTGAAGCTTCCCTACCAATAAGAGACTATAACAAACAAAATCTGATGTGTTACACTCACATGACTTTCTCTACTCTTGTACAAACCATTTTTATAAACTCTTTTCTCCATATGCTTCATGTTAATCGAGATATCGAGATGTTAATCTTATTACTAATTTTCTTGTAGATGCAAGGGGAATTGGTAGGCTTTAAGCGATAGTCAAATACTTTAAGAGGTGGTTGCTAAGTGGAGTATTCCATTCTCTTTGCATTAACAGGACAAAAAAATGAATAACGAATTCCCATTTGAGAAAAAGTATAAGTATTGGAAAATTTAAGGGAATAACAAGCAATATCTCGAAAATGGTTCACTCAACAAAAAAATGTATATGACATAAATTGTGTATTTTAACGCGATCTACATTTTTTGTGTAGTAAAAGTTTGTCTATCTCTTATGGTTTACCACTTATGCAAAAGTCGTTCACAATGAAGAACAATTTTGGAGACATTCTCAGAAAATTCAAGATATACATTTTATTTGTTATAAAAGTATCTTAAACATATGGTATTTTATTCAAAATCGTTAGAGCCATTTTTGAGAAAAATAAAATTTTCGAAAAATGTTCTACGTAAACGGTAATCTGGGGTGGGGGATTTTCTTGAAAACCTTTGTGTCGCATCTCTGGAAGATACTGAACCTAAATACCAAGTTTGGTGTTTATCCGACTGTTCGTTTCTGAGTTATGCTGTTCACAGACAGACAGACACACACACACGGACATGTTTCCAAAAATACTTCTTTTTTTAATTCAGGAGGCCTCAAAACAAGTATCACCGTTGAAATCTCGGTAACGAATTTTTGGGTGGAATGCAATACTTCCCCTGGTTACTATAGGTAGTAGAGAAAGTAATATTGTTTACAGAAAATAGCAATCCATATGTGTGCATTTAAATGATCCTTGATTTTCCATAAAGTCTGAAATCGATGAAAGCTTAACTCTCCTGTGCCCTTGCCAACGGAAACTCCGAAGAGAGACAAAGGTTTTCAAAGGCAACGAGACAAAGCTTTTGAATTCTATTTTCGTGTAGATTTATAACGAAATGTTCTTCTGCATTCCTAAAGGAGAAATGTTTATATCTTGTATGTTCATGAACGTTAATTTCCGTTAAAGAAGGTAATTCATAACAGCAAAAGGCAGTACCTGACGCATAATGAAGAAAACAGACACATAGATAGAAATGCATGTTTGTTATCGCTTTGTTAATGTATTAGGAGGTCGAATTGAAATTTGTGAAAACTAATAACGTTTTAGAAACATGTGTCTCAATTTAACATTGATACTAATACATTTAAACATTTCTTCAGCCTTAAACATCATAGGGTTTCAAAGTCAACATATTTATGAAACAATGTAGACAATGTTGTAACACAGAAGGAATTCACTTTTCAAATGTGTTTGGGGTGTAACGATAAAACTAAGCATGCATTTGAATTCTTTTTCAAAATAATATGAAAATTTAACCAAAGATGACTATTCATAATCACTTCTGAAACAGAATTTCATCTCATTTAATAAATTATTAGGTTTCTGTGAAGCAAATATCTTTGCTGTGAAGGGGTAATATATTTAAAATGGCTTTATCAAGCCATAAAGTTTATCACCATTTGAAGGAGGAGTGCATTGGTGGTCTTTTTATAATAATTATTATTTACCCACCACTGTTGTTGAAACACCTCAAACGGTAATTATTAACGTAAATTTAATTTGAGTCGAACAACTTGTTCGAGAATTCTTTTTGTACCTCGGGGAATTTAAGTACAGATGGGAAAAGAAATGTTAAGAAAAATACTTAATGGATATCTAAGAAGTTTTCTTTTATTTCTTGAAGACAACATTTCTTGTTTGATAAGAAAATACACCTTTGTCCTTCGCTACAATTACGTTTATGTGTGAGCAGATTTAAATGTATGATAATCTCATAAACTCAAATTATTCACTATAATCGACGCTTTAAATATTATTCCTCACTATCGCGCGTTAATTGTTATATGAAGAATTAATAATTTTATTTGTCTCCAATACGATGATATATTATCCTTATTTCCTTTACTTCAAAAGCTTATATATGACGAAGAGAGCAACAATGTTTTATTTTTTCTTCTTTCATTTTATGCATAAATTAATAACCAGATATTTAATATTCACTCTTTATGTAAATTCACGACTATTAATCTGCTACTAATTTTTAGCTATACGGGCGTTGATGTTGATATCAGATTTAAACAATACAAGACAGATTGCGTTGTTGGAATTCAGATGTAGCAGTGTGAGTTTCAAACATATTTATGGGTGTCAAAAACAGGTTTTGTTTGTTAAATTTAGTTTTTAATCAGTTATTCATAAGGATGTTCATGTTTTTCCTAACTAAATCTTAAATCTGATATTCACATATACATTTTATTTCATAAACGAAGTGTTAAATATACCACTTAACTACTTAAATAGCATCAAATCCAGTTTTATGTGCTTTGATTACTACGCATAGGTTTTTAAGTTACTAAATACACCATATGTTAAAAAAAGTATTCCATATTTTGAGAGGTGATATGTGGACCAAAATAAGAAAAAACCTCCAGTAAACATGTGTTCTAAAATGCATACCGTAAGAGCTGTGAACACTTGTTCATCTCTTCTATTGCAAGCTCTTTGCTGTCACATACGACGTACAACAGGCAGTAAACAAATGAGGACACATTCCTCTGTTAGTGTCCATGGATGGATACAGAGTGCAGCAAACATCAGTTAGTGTTGTTACTGTAAACTGTATTCACAGTTCTGGTTAAGTGCAAGGCATATTCTTATTTGTTCTAATGTAATCAGTTTGTTTTTTGATAAGTTTGTGAAATGCTTTTACATTGCAGTTTATCTTGAAATCTTTGGTGTACGCAACCCCAGTAATGATGTACAAACGCTACAGGAAGCCGTCATGAATGTCTGCCAGAGCATCCGTGACCACCTGGAGTCTTTCAGAGAGTACGTAATTCCCTAAGACAAGCATGCCTTACTATGAATGGCACCATATGAGCACCTCTAGCGATAGATCACAAGTGCAGGTCGTATGTAATCCCAAGCGGACTACGTTAGAACCTATGCTGTTTAAAGAGCTTACAGTAGAAGAGATGTTTCATAGTAGCGAAGATGAACAAGTGCTTATAGCTCTTAAGGTATGTATTTTAGAGCCCATGTTTACCGGATATTTGTTTCTTGTTTTGGTCCATACCACCACCTCTCAAATTATGGAATACTTCTTTTTAACATCCGGTATATATCGGTAGTATTAATAAAAGAAATGCATACTAAGGAACTCATAAAGAGCGTTAAAATGAGGTAAAATAAAACAGTAGTGGTTTGTTGAATTCTAATAAGGGATAGAGCCTTCGGTATTTTAAATAAAACTCATTTATATCTATATATTTTATTTCACCTATACAGGAATCTACAAGTTTAATTTGCACGCTGCTAAGTCCATACTAAACTGGCTTTGTCCATCTCGAAGATAAGAAAGTGAGGTTAGAGCAGGACCTATGAGAGAAGTGACAAACGATAAGCATTGCAGAGTACTGTTGATTCGCTGAGGTTAGCTGCTCATCAAAAGACTAAGTACTTCCGACTTGTGCTAGGATTTTGCAGTAATTAACATTTTATTACTAATTGCGCTTGATAAAGATGCCACGCAGAGAAAACCTGTTCATCTGCATTTCCATCACAACACACACACATACATACAAACAGGCAATTCCCGTTAAGGCCATTCATCTGCTGCAAACAGTTCTAGCTTATGTAACACTGGCTTGTCCATTGCGAAGTGACTTTAATAACTAGCTTCATATCAAGATGGTTTATATTCTCAACTAATGTGAGATCAGGCCCTTACCTTCTTAAAGGCTACAGCGAATTTATAACACACTAAATCTAAACGATTCACGAGGTATAAACCACCTGTTACTTCTTTTAAATATATACGGGCATAATATTAACTTATGTAACATCCCATAGCCAATAATTACATTAAACATAGGTAGTATGTATTTATTTAGTTTACTGTACACATTTCAGGTTACAAATTGCAAATTTTGTGACATTTATTTTCATGCTTCCACTTTATTATGTACATTCCTGGTACCCGATTTAGTGTTGAACAGCCAGAATAGCACCCTGGCCAACATTTACCTCTCTTTACTAAAGCCTCATTACAATTTATTTCATTTTATCTTACCTTCTCTCCCTCTTCTTCTTGACTTTCCTCATACATTTCTCTTTAATTCCTTACTTTCCTATTTCATTCTTCTTAACATATATAAACATACTTCCATCAACTCCAGAAAGTGTTTGTATTCAATTTAAAGATTCAAGCAATCCATTTGTAATATGCAGTAGGAATACAATGTATAACAGCATCTGTTTTCTGGCATTTTTAAAGATATTTCATTTTACTTACTCCATATTTTATTGAAATATAACTATTTCACGAATGGAGATTTTTAAAACTACTCTGCATGTATTTAGTGCAGCAAATATTTTGGTAGAATCCTGTAATTGCGATGAAAATGGGTTTTGTTCTAACTAAAGAAAAATTATAGTCAGAAATTATCAACACATTTTCCGAAGTTTATCAACTCTTCAGCGTTTGTTTCCAAAAATTATTTCTTCGCCTGTTTAAATCATATGTCGGTGAAATTGCTGGTATTATACCTGTGTAACATTAGGCTGTTCGACAGATGTACGTAACATAATTTTGTACACTCTATACTTATTAAAGTTGAAAAAATTATACAAACTTAAAAGAATTGTAAAACTAATAAAAAAACTTGAAAAAGTGCCAGAACACGTAAATTGTAATATCGTTTGTTCTTTCTGCACAAAAAAAGAACGGAAACATTCTCTAAGTTAATTTTACTGCTGGAGTTTTCGCAAGCGGAGACGAATCTTTCTAAATAATTGTTTTTTCTTACATTACACACATTACTTTACAAGAATGGTTAAAACGACTGTTATCAATCCTGGCATATAAAATACAAAGAGTGTCCCAATAAGCTAAATATGAAATCTTAAATATTTTCTCCAAAAGAGAGGAGTGAGGTTTGCAATGGGCATGAAGTCAAATAGAACCAAATATCTAAGTTTTTACTGAGTTTTGTGAACAATGTGCATTACGAAAGTCTATAAGCAAATATTTTCTGAAAAGCTGTTATATACAGAATGTGATAGGATGAATATTTGTGAAAGTTTTAAACCCTTTGTTACTATTAATTGTGAATTAAATAATTAAATGTTCGTTACACTACAGATCCAGATCCTCTCTTATCATTTTTGGTTGCTGTGAAGAAAACTACAAGAAGAAGAATAGTTTACTTAGTAGGCACAGAAAATGTAGCTATATTTTTAACGTATGTTTTTCCTGCGTGTCGGAATTCATGGTATGCTATTTCAGATAAGCATAGCATATTTTTATGAATACAAAAGTATTTAAGCTTAACTTTGGAACGAATATTTATTATGGCTGAACTATAGAAGAGAATGCCCAGACAGTATCTCATTTTCAGCGCACATACCCAGCTGTAAATTATGGATCTCATCCGGAAGTTACTTAGGTCTAACAATGTCTACTTCCGGTAGTACAAGTTTATGTAATAGTAATCCTAATTTTACGTTTTAATTTTTATTAACATCTCAATATAAAGTTTTATTATTGGTTTTGAAAGCGCCACAAAAAAAAACATATACAGAAAGAAAGATACTCAGCGATAAGGGGGAATATTGAGAGAGAGAAAGACAGAGAGGCGAAATACAGGTAGCTAAAGTGAATGAGAGTTTGAGAGTGTTACCGCATGAAAGAGTGAGAAACGGTACAAGCTGGGAAGAGAGAGATTCTCGTATATTGAGAGTGAGAGGGAACCTCCGTAGTTAAAGCAATACAAGAGTGAAGCGGGTCTTGTTGGTTATATAAAGAGGCAACATTTGGGGATTACCACAGATACGCAAGAGTGCCTTTGAACTAATCAACAATTCCATTACTCAGTTGACCAATGGCAGTATGCTTTAAAACTAAACTATATGTCTAAAGTCATTTGTTTTCCCATAATTTCTTCTTCCATTCGATTACTTGCAATTGCTGTAGAGGCGGTTCGTTTCATTTTAAAATATCAAATGCTCAGTTACTATTAATGTATTTTAGATACCTATCCGGTTTTGTAGGAATAAAAACTAATAAAACTACGTGTGTTTTGCTAAGAAAGTTAAAAAAGGTCATTGCCCTGATATTTACGATTATATAATAAATGTACCGAGCAAACGCGTTATCTTTCCGATCGGAATTATTTCGCCTGACAGCTGCCATTTGTTAAGTTAATATTCACTGCAGTACATAGATTATTATTACCTTCATGGCAATATATACATATATATTTATTCAGCTCAATTAAATTACTCGAAAACCACGTTATGTTGTTAAAGAATATATTTGTAATGCTGATAATTGCACTTATTAAATGCGGATACAAAATTAGGAAAGCAGCCGTTTTACCGGAAGTAGACATTGTTAGAACTAAGTAGCTTCCGGATGAGATCCGTAATTTACAGCTGGGTATGTGCGCTGAAAATGAGATACTGTTTGGGATTCTCTTCTATGGTTCAGCTATAATAAATATTCGTTCCAAAGTTAAGCCAAAATACGTTTGTATTCATAAAAAGATGCTATGCTTATCTGAAATAGCAGACCATCAATTCTGGCACGTAGGAAAAACATACGTTAAAAATTTAGCTACATTTTCTGTGTCTACTAAGTAAACTATTCTTCTTCTTCTTCTCCTCCTCCTTCTTCTTTCAAGGATTAGATAGTTTCACCTGTTCCGGTCTCTAGCCATCTCTTGCGTGGTCTTCCTTAATTCTTCCCCCTGTCGGTTGGTAATTCATTATCGTTTTTTGGTATTCTGTCATCTACCATTTTATCAACATGTTCTTTCCAATTTCTTTTATTTTCATCCAACTTATAGTTTACTGATACAATATTCAAATCTGATCTTACTGATTCATTTCCTATTTTGTCAGCTCTAGTGCATCCCTTTACATACCTCAAAAATTTTATTTCTGTGGACTGTATACGTGACCTCTATTTTTGTTATTGTTCACGACTCGAAACCATATAATACAATAGATAAAGCCATAATCTTATAGAAATTAATTTGTGTTTCTTTTCTACTTTTTCTTCCTAGAGTTCTTCTGACCCTTCCACAAATGGTTTGAAACCTATTAACTTTCATCTCAATGTCTTTGTCAAAATTTAAAAATAATGTCTCATTCTAGATAATTGCTAGTGGGATACCTGTTCTCATATTTCAGTATCTATTAGTATCTTTGATCTAACGGGATTCTTCCCTTTAAAAGCCATTGTCTTTGTTTTATTTGTAGATATAGTTCAATTGTAATGCATTGTATTTTGGCTTAATGTATATACTGCTCTTTGTAGATTATCTTCTGTTTCTTGTATAACTATTTGATCATCAACGTATAATAAACTGCTTAAAGGCGTGTTTAATTCTATTTTGATCCCGAACTATATTTCATCTTTGCACTTCAAAACTAGATCGTCAATATATAAAGAAAATAAAGTGGGCGATATGCTACACCCTTGTCGCAGTGGTGAATGGCTATCAATAATGGTTCTGCAAGATATGTATCATTTCGTTTTAAAATTGCTTTCATATTATGTGGTAATGACACATAAAAGTTTTTAATTAAATGATTTTTCAATATGCCGTATGTAGGCTAAAGTTGAAAAGGTACAATTAGATTGAAAAAATCACGGATTTAAACCACGGATCTTCGGCTTACCGTGTCGCTGCTCTAACCAGAAATTCCTGGCTATGGCATTGAATTTTTGAGCGTGATTCCACACTTCCAACATACAGTTTTCTCTTGCTAATCAGACATGTTTCATTATTTTCGAAGCAGTTTTATCCTAAAGTTTCCGAGCGCCTGTCTGACAAGTGAGAAGCTAATATATTGTTGTATTAACGATTTCATTTTCTATAGTATATTTCTGTTGAAGGGTTTGAAAGAGGTTAGCATTACGTCACCTGCGGTCAGTACACTCTTCGGAGCAGTCATCAACTGCAATTCTGTGCATGCTGGTGTGACCAACACAAGGAAATAAATCACACCTGCAGAAAACTATTTAGCATGAAGACGATCTGACACATGGCGGCCACAGAGGGCGCCGTTCATTACACGCTTATTAAAAGGGAAAAGTTGAAGTCACTTGTTATGGCGAAACGGGAAGACCAGAACAAGCCATCCTCCAGTTTATCAATTTCTCTTTGTGTTCAGCGCTCTAACCTTTCTGGGAAGAAAGCAATACGTCTCTGAATACATCAAGGCAGTACATTGCGTGTTCCGAGCTTTCTTCTTATAAGACATGGTGGCTTGGGAGCTTTGCAAGTCTGATGTTTAACATTCACAATACTTTTTCTACCCCTAGTATTTATTTTATACAGCATATGTTTCTATCTTATTCATGTTAATGGAAATATAACCTATGCAGAAATAATTTCATTGTAGGTACTCAGATGTCAATAGCACTATATGCTACCCTTGAAATTCTATATACTTTTTACGACATCATGAGAAATAGCTAAATACCAAAGAAAGCTTTACAAAATGACAAAATATTGAAAAATTCAAACCGATAATTCCTTCTGAATGAAAAGTACTTTACAGGCCATTCCTAGAAAATATTTTATTTGTCATGTAAATATCTCATACAATCAGAATTTTCACCAAATCGCCATTTTTGAGAAAATACAAACATTTTAAAAACATTTCCATGTAAAGGGTAGTTTAGGGGGAACTTTTTTAAAAAATCTGATATGTTACACTCACATGCCTTTCTCTACTCTTGTACAAACTATTTTTACAAACTCTTATTCTCCATCTATTTCATATTAATCGAGATAAACATTTGCAGAAACGATCTTTTGACGGGCAAAGAGAATTACATTTCACACATAGCGACCAGTTCTAAAAATATTTGACTATCCCTTAAGGCCTACCATGTTCCCCTTGTTTTGTATTTGCAAGGGTAATATAGAAATACAGTAGCCCTTATGCATAGACATATCTCTTAATAGCTGGTTACTAGGTGCAGCACCATTCTATTTGCCATAGATTAATACTCTTTGCATATCCAAGACAAAAAAATGAATAACGAATTCCCATTTGAGAAAATAAGTATAGAAAAATTTAAGGGAATAACAAGCAATATCTCGAAAATGGTTCACTGAAAAAAAATGTATATGACATAAATTGTGTATTTTAACGCGATCTGCATGTTTTTTTTCTGTAGTACAATTTTGTCTATCTCTTATGGTTTACCAGCTATGTAAAAGTCATTCACAATGAAGAAAACATTTTGGAGACATTCCCAGAAAATTCAAGATATAAATTTTATTTGTCATAAAAATATCTTAAACATATGATATTTTAATCAAAATCGTTAGAGCCATTTTTGAGAAAACTAACATTTTCGAAAAATGTTCCATGCAAAGGGTAATCTGGGGTGGGGGATTTTCTTGAAAACCTTCGAGACGCATCTCTGGAAGATACTGAACCTAAATACCAAGTTTGGTGTTTATCCGACTGTTCGTTTCTGAGCTATGCTGTTCACAGACTGACACACACACACACACACACACACACACACACACACACACACACACACACACACACACACACACACACACACACACACTCACGGACATGTTTCCAAAAATGCTTTTTTTGGGGGGATTCAGGGGTCTCAAAACATATATTTCCGGTGAAATCTCGGTATCAAATTTTTGGGTGGTATACAATGCATCCCATACTTATCTACTATACGCAGTAGAGAAAGTAAAAATCTTCGTGTTGTATTTCCAGAATATACTGGCCTTAAATTCCAAGTTTAGTACTTATCCCACATTTCGTTTTTGAGTTATACTGTTCAAGATGACGACGAACACACACACACACACACACACACACACACACACACACACACCTTTAGCTAACAATTCTTTGTCTGTTTTGTTTAATTAGGGGATCCCAAAAGTTATATTTCGGTGAAATCTCGACATCAAATTTCTGGGTGGTATACAATATTTCTTTCATTTTTACTTTCTCTACTACGTATAGTAAGTAGGGGAAGTATTGTATTCCACCCAAAAATTCGATACCGAGATTTCATCGGAAATACATGTTTTGAGACTCCCTGAATCCAAAAAAGGCATTTTTGGAAACATGTCCTAGTGTGTGTCTGTGTGTCTGTGAACAGTATAACTCAGAAACGTACTGTCGGATAAACACCAAACTTGGTATTTAGGTTCAATATCTTCCAGAGATGCCACACGAAAGTTTTCAAGAAAATCCCCCACCCCAGAGTACCCTTTACATGGAACATTTTTACAATTTTAATTTTCTCAAAAATGGCTCTAACGATTTTGATTAAAATATCGTATGTTTAAGGTATTTTCATGACAAATGAAATGTATATCTCGCATTTTCTGGGAATGTCTCCAAAAGTGTTCTTCATTCTGAACGACTTTTACATAACTGGTAAACCATAAGAGATAGACAAAATTTTCCTGCACAAAAATGTAGATCGCGTTAAAATACACAATTTATGACATATACAGTTTTTTTGTTGAGTGAACCGTTTTCGAGATATTGCTTGTTATTCCCTTAAATTTTCCAATACTTATACTTTTTCTCAAATTCGTTATTCATTTTTTTATGTCCTGGACATGCAAAGAGAATGGAATGCGCCACATAGCAACCAGCGCTTAAAATATTTGGCTATAGCTTAAATACTACCAATTCCCCTTGCATCTACAAGAAAATTAGCAATAAGATTAACATCTCGATTAACATGAAGCATATGGAGAATATGCGTTTGTAAAAATAGTTTGTACAAGAGTAGAGAAAGTCATGTGAATGTAACACATCAGATTTTTGTTTAGTTTTTTATTTATGGACTCTCTTTAACTACTGAGTTTCTTAGGTCCCATTCTATATTGGGCGTGAAAGACCGGAAATGCTACTCGGAGGCCTCTTTATCAGACTTGAGGTTCTTTTACGTGTCGTATACCTATGACACGGGACTACCGGTTTTACTTCCCTTCCGCGCGGGTTTGAACCCGCGACCTCGGGAACTAGAGGTTAGCATGGTAACCACTACATCACGAAAGACGATATATTTATTTTTATGTGGTATATAAGGTAAAAACACCGCATTGTCTCAGACAAGAAGTGCTCTACAATTAAAATAATAAGCGAAGGATCACGATAAGTGGGTCATACTTAACAGAAAAGAACATTTTAATTTTTTTGATATTAAGATTCCTTTCAACTGTCAGTTTTTTTAAAAACATTTCTATTCTTGCTCTGCTACCGTTTTAAATGGCCACGTAAATATTTAAACAATCGCATGCTGAATTGCCAGGGCTTTTGAAGGCTAATTCACCTTTATTTGCTCACAAGTTTACAGCATTTTATTACCTGCCACCATAATTGTGAGAGAGTTCACGCCAGCACGTTAAAGGTTTTATTCCTTACATTGTTACTTTTCATAAACGCTGGCAGTATAAACGGCATATGCGCACGCAGATCTTTGTTAATGCAGTCAGGCACTTGAGGTTCTCATCTTTTCCCTGCTTTGTGTAGTCACAGAAGGTTGTGCCGGGAATTTATTTCTCAAAATTATTTGCTACAGTGCTCCGGAGCATGAGCTATACTTATAGAACATTTATTATTATTTTTACTATTATTAATAGCGAATATACCTTGAAGCAACATACAGTACTGGCCACGGACAAACTAATACGATAACTCATTAGTGTAATAAGATATCTAATTCACAGCTTCTCTGCATCAACACGATAATAATTTCTTTCTTTAATACTTTGTTCTATGTTTTACGTGTTATGTATTTTCTTTGCTAATATTGTACGTATAATAATTAAGAGGATGTTAAAACACAATGTACACATGTACACAAGTATATAACGTTATAAAACTATAAATAAGAGGGAAAGGCCACTGTTAGCTATATAACCAGTAATATAAAATTACGAGAAATGTAGTAGTATCTACGTAAGCATGTAACGCACCTTGGATTCTAATTAAGATGATGGAAGTCTATAAACATAAATGTAACATAAATTGTTATTGGATAGTAACACCAATCAGATACATACATATAATTCAAGTACGTACGTTAAGAAGAACGGTTGGAAGGAACGCTAACAGAAGCTTGTCAGTGTTCGAGCAGGTAGGTAGTGTATAAGCACGTCCCTAAATAGACGCTAAAACTACGTATTTAAAGTCTAACAGTTATACATATTTTAACATGACAAAGGTGATAGTGAATTGTGAATATCATGTGTGGTTTAATTAAAATGCAAGTGAAATAATTAACAGAATACGTGTGTGTAAAATATTTTAACCTTCTGCATACCCAACCCTGAGAAGACACAAGTGCTGTCCGACACAAATACAGTAGCCGTGGCAGCATTATAAAATAATAATCACAATATACTAACACACACACACAAGAATACAGATATTCGGTCATCAGATCCCAGTCTACGAGAACGTCGAGATACGTAACGAGAGTACGGTATCATGACGACCTACAGGTACTAACACAGCATCCATCATCATCAACGTAGTGGGGTCCTACCAAGGAGGAGCCGCTACAACCTCTTAATATATTGTTTAAGGACGAATTGTCAGTTATATTAAAATCCGAAGAAATTTACAAAGAGCAGTGTTCACACTGAATAAAAAGCACACGAATATTAATTAAAAACATCAAAAGAAAAGAAAAAAGAAAACAAAGGTAATGGAATTTAAATGAAAAGAACCTTTTAAGAGAAAACATCAACATTGATGGTGCTATTTTAGAACAACTTTCAAGTTTTAATTAGTTAGGCTGCTATTTGACATATGAAAGACCTATAAATCAAAAACAGAAACTCTTACACAGCTAATTGGAAAAATTAGAATAGTAATAATAGTAATAATAATAAGAAGAAGAAGAGGAAGAAGAGGAAAAGTAAAAAAACCTATACTAAAATTCTATAAAACAATGACCATGCCAACATTAATATACGGATCAGAAAGTTATACTTTAACTAGAAATCAAATAAAGAAAACAGAGGCAGCTAAAATGAAATTGCTAAGACCACTAGCGGATATAGACTAAAATATGGAAGACAAAACATAGATACATGTTTCGAATTAGAAACTGAAAGTTTAATGGAAACTATATATTTATATAGACAATAAGTTTAAGAGAATCTATTATGAATAGGGAACGATGTGAAGAACTTTAACTACAAGCCAATTGGAAGAAGAAATTTGGGATGTCCATGAAAAAACTGGAAGGAGCAGATTTGAATCCCGGAGAAGGAATAGGCCACATTACCTAATCCTGAAAGACTTTATTATTATTATTATTACTTAAATTTGTACTGTTTTAAATATTCATGAACATAGTTAAATGAAGGCTTACTGAGGGAGGTGGCGCCGTGGTAACGCGTGCGTCTCGCATTCAGGAGGTCCCGGTTTCTATTCTTGGCGAACGTACACTCGGACGCATGGTTCTCTTGGGGGGGGGGTTCCCCGGGTCGTCAGACGAATGCTGGAGTGGCTTCTTTCAGCCTCCGAATTTCCCTCCATTCATCCTTCATCCCGTTGGGTCTGTTTCAGGTTAGAAGTGTCGGCGATGATGTTTCGGTGCGGCGTGGCAGGGAAAAATTACTCGCTGTGGAAGCTTTTCCGTCTCTGGGCTTTCCGCCGGGGTAAACGGACCGTCGGGGCGTCTCAATCTGGAATCTGTAGGGATCCTTCATTGCTGTGCCGTCACTCCTGGTTTCGGCCACCCTGTGTCTCCTCTCATCTCCTCCTCCCTCTCAGGGAGGTGGACATCGGTACAATTCCTTACTGGAGCAGTGCTGAGTCCCCATTATGGGAAAGAAAATGGAGGCCTTCGCTTGAAATAAGAAAATGTATATTTATATTTGAAATCAATAAGGCCTGTATTTTTTCTTTATATTCGGTGATCGAATAACGCACAGAACTAAAAGCGCACATATAATGCAAGAGAAGCTAATGCCTAAAAGGCCTCTTATCCCTAATTTTCAGTTATAATAATAATAAGTTATATTTCCCATATAGAAGTCAGCCAGCCTATTTTCATTTCATAATAATCTAGAAACCCAAGAAAACTGCATTAAATGTGAGAGTTTCCTAAAATGACACATACATATTTCATATGGAGATGAATGTAAAGGTGAAAAGTGGGTCAAAAAAGCTTTAAAGCATAAAGAAATTTTATTAAAACAGCGTATAAATGAAGTTGGAAAGGTAGAATCAGACGACTGAAAAAATCAATGCCATAGACGGGATTTGAACCACGGATCTCCCGGTATCAGTCCGGCTGCTCTAACCGCTGAGCTACCATGGCAGCATGCCGGCACGACATTAAATTCTCCAACTGATTCGCATTTTTTCCCGGTAAACCACAAGATCTCAAACTGTATTGAGATGTCATACCGCAATGGCGACTTAATGTTGTAAGTACTTTAAGTCCTGGGCTTCGTAGTTTTAACCACTATTAGGTCAATTAATAACATTAATACTTGGTTTGGAAATATGGTCCTTTTAATTCTCCCCTCGCAGCTTTGTGTTACCTTTTGCATATTCAAATTCCAAGTTTTAAGCGATTACTTTATGTTAATTCAGTCTGTATTACGCTTTAAAATATCTATTTGCTATCTGAGAATTTTTCGTATATCATTTTCGAATATTCATCGCATTAGTTTTGCTGTAATTATGAAACATTATGTGGATAGTATAATTTAAAATATTTCTGAAATTAAGATTTTAAACTATATTTCAATAGAAGAAAGCTACACTAATGTTAACTTGTTTTCAAAGGGCATACGAAAGCTTCGAGGCAAATTTTCAAAATTGTTTATGAAAATTAGGGTTGTGATACCAGTTATAAGCATTTTCCTTAATATTATTTCAAGTTTATAAAAACAGTGACAGATATGTTAATTGTGAATCTGATTTTAAAAAATTATTACTTTGCCATATAGTTAATTTTAGGTTTAACAATGTGTTATTCTTTTTATTTTATTTGTTTTGAATTTTTGTAAAAAAGGTTATATTGAACTTTAGTTTAGCAATTTATTTATTCCCTGAAAAATGTTAGGTTTGCAGATTTCAGTAGGATTTGTCTTAACATGCGGATGCCCGGAAGAAATCCTTGAATACACAAGTATTACAATTTTGATTTCCACTTAGTGTAAAGGTTGTACCGGCTGTCAAGCAACATAGAATTACAGCGTTTAATTAAAAGTCTAACAATGTTTCACCACCTCTGGATAGAATACAAATGCTGAAAGTAAACGACTTTCAAGTAAACCTTGTGGAACGACATTTCTGTTTCTGTATCTTTCCGTACGTTGCAAGCAGTTGGACTGCTTTCGCACCAATGTACATTTAGAGATCTTCAATTCTCATTACGAACATTAAGATTTCAAACAGGTACATACAAGCTTTCGAGAAGATTCATTCAATATCTCCCCTCATAATAATAGTTAAGACAAAACAATTAACGCTGTACACGTCTCGAAGAGGATACCTATTGTTATATAAGATCCTTAGGGATGCTGCTGATCTGGTGGCCTCTAGAAGATCTGCACATCTTCTAGAGGCCATTTGGTGGATGCAGATGTAGATTGCCTCTATTATTTATAGATGTGTGTGTACTTAAATGTTGCTATGCTTTATGCGCGTCGTCCTCCATGTGTAGTGGTTTACCATGCTAGTTCCCGAGGTCGCGGACTCAAACCCGGCGGAGGTTGAGGCAGTATTTTAATACCTGAATAATTTCAATTGTATTTTTATAATAAGTAAATTCAATAACAGCCCGCCTTGAAACAATATGTATGTAATAATTATTTTTAAATGTATGTAACAGTCATTGCATATGCTTATTATTATTGTAAACATGTTTAATAATGTTATGTGAATACATTACATATTTTAATAATGCAAGAGCTGCGAGAATAATAAGTTTTAAGTTGCTAACAATGAGGTAATAATGAGGTAACTTGTAGCAACGATGGATTTTTTTCGGGCGTAAAAATCGTTAGCATGGTTTCTTCGGAAGGGAGTAAAGCTGGTGCGACGAGGTTTACGGCACGTAAAAGAACCTCAAGCCTGATAAAGATGCCTCTGAGTAAAATTCCGGTCTTTCACGCCCAATATAGAATGGAACGCTAAGGACCATGATAGTTAAAGAGCGTTCATAAATAAAAAAACACAATTTATGCTTTATGTAATGTTAACTTTGTTTGGCCTCGACTAGCTGTAGGTTTGCAGTAGGCATTTTGCTCTTGTCAAGGCTTGGTATAACGATTTAGGATGAAGTAAATAATTTAATACACACGACTTAAAGCACTAATAACTAAATATATTTGAAACTTTGTAGGTAACTTTAACATTCAACATTGATATAAACTGATAAACTTATTTGCAGAGTATTTGCAAATTTTAGTAAGTAGTATTTTATAAGTACACACTGCTCTTATTAATTATTAGTGTTATTAGCCCAAATATTATATTGATAGGTAATACAATTCTTGTTATTGATCTGAGATAATAACTATACTTATGCATGAATACGGCACTTATTTAATGATATTTTACATAGCAACACACGTAGCTTCTACACACCATGCGAGCCCGTTACGAAGAACCTAAAGAATTTACGATTCCGTAGCGTCGCTTCTATCTATGTCTAAGAGTATAGGAGCCTGGATACTAACGTACTAACAAACTCTAGAAGCTTACTCATTGTTATGTACTACTGCATTGTTAGAGCAAAATGTGTTTTATTGCCTGCTTTCATACTGGATTCAGATTGTTACAATCTTTATAGGAACTTACGTCTTCTAGTTGCAAACACGAAATACTTCTTGCTTTACTTTTAAATATTGACATACATATATTGTCGTAACATGTAACTCTTTAAAATTATTACCTTTATGTTGTAAGATAGTAATAAAATTGTATTTGTTGAATAATTAGTTAACAATATTTAAAAAAAACAAGCTTTGTTAATAGGGGCTAAGTGTTTTTGGATTAGTAGTGGATACCGTCTCACAATTTGTGCATTGTTTTAATGATTGCAGTATTTTAAACTCACTTTTTCGACTAATGATTCAAGTAAACGACTATATGCTTTGATTTACGGCATAACAAAACATCTGATAAATATAAAAATCTTAATTTAAAAACTCAGCTTTTCATTGAAGAAAAATTTGCAGCATATTAACACAAAATTAAAACTATCCACAAAGAAGATAAATAGCTATGAGAAAAGTCGGAATTTTGTAATCATACCCCTCCACAAAAAACACACAAAACAAAAAGCAAAACAAAGGAAATATTCTGCAATCTGAAGTTCATATCCTGCTCAAAGCATTGCTTGGTCTGTTTACACACAGTACATAATTTCATACATCAGATATTAATCTCCATACTTGAAAATAGGGATATCCAATAATAAGCTATTGTTATTATTGTTGTTTTTATATTCTGAGCATACCAATCACAACTGCTATATTATTCCTAAAGAAAAAGGCATGAATGACTGTTATTACACTTCTGCAAGGACATTTCTGAAGAATGGAAAATGGAAAGAGTAATATAGATATTTAAAAAAATTATTATTATACAAGTTTTAAGCTATGTTTTCCTCTTATAAAATATAGACAAGATATTAAGCAAAAGATTGAAAAAAAATTCTGATGTGTTACACTCACATGACTTTCTCTACTCTCTCTAACCTATTTTTACAAACTCTTATTCTCAATCTATTTCATATTAATCGAGATAAATATTTGCAGAAGCGATCTTTTGACATGCAAAGAGAATTACATTTTACACATAGTGACCAGTTCTAAAAATATTTGACTATGGCTTAAGGCTTACGAAGTTCTCCTTGTTTTGTATTTGCAAGGGCAATATAGAAATACAGCAGCCTTTAAGCATCGACATATATCTTAAGAGCCGGCTGCTAGGTACAGCACCATTCTCTTTGCCACAGATTAATACTCTTTGCATATCCAAGAAAAAAAATGAATAACGAATTCCCATTTGAGAAAATAAGTATTGAAAAATTTAAGGGAATAACAAGCAATATCTCGAAAATGGTTCACTCAACAAAAAAAATGTATATGACATAAATTGTATATTTTAACGCGATCTACATTTATTGTGTAGTAACATTTTCTCTATCTCTTATGGTTTACCATTTATGCAAAATTCGTTCACAATGAAGAATACTTTTGGTGACATTCCCAGAAAATTCAAGATATACATTTGATTTGTCATGAAAATATCTTAAGCATATGATATTTTAATCAAAATCGTTAGAGCCGTTTTTGAGAAAATTAAAATGTTCGAAAAATGTTCCATGTAAAGGGTAGTCTGGGGCGGGGGGATTTTCTTGAAAACCTTCGTGTCGCATCTCTGGAAGATACTGAACCTAAATACCAAGTTTGGTATTTATCCAACTGTTCGTTTCTGAGTTATGCTGTTCACAGACACACGGACATGTTTCTAAAAATGCTTTTTTGGGATTCAGGGGTCTCTAAACATGTATTTCCGGTGAAACATACCGGTTTTAGAAGAAGAAGTAGCTAATTAATAATGATTTTATTCAAGCAAACAATCGAAAAAATAAGAATAAGAGAAAAGGTTATACCTATAGAAAGGCACCTTTTATTTACATATGCTTGACCAAGCATCAAGATCAATTCTGTGGAATATCTTACCAATCAAGGCATACCATTGCATTTAATAAACGGGATTAATTGTTTGCTTTTCTTTGTTTTTTTGTTTTTAAGCGGTGCGGGTTTTTCAACTTTTTCATGTGTGGCGTGTATGAAATTACTTATGAATTTAGTAGAGTAATGTTTGATATAGATACATATACCTGAGAATGTCGCCGACGTACAACCTAAACTGATGGAGAAATAGATCCCTGACTGATATCTTCTTCCCCTCCGTCAAATCAAAACCCATTTTCACAGTAATGTCAGGTACTACACCAAAAAGATTCTCTGTACAAAACACATGTAAATTAATTTTGAAAATGTCATACACAAATAAGCTGTAAAATGGACGTCATTTTCAAAAAATTATAAAACTAATATACGAAAAAATCTCGAAAAGCTAACAGCTGCGTGTATATGAAATTAGAATTGAAACAAGCATACCAAATATTAGAAGAAATAAGTAGTAGGTAAAATGACCGATAATAGAATTCCTAAAATAGAACTTCGTTATCAAACCAAAAGAAAATCGAAACCCAATTAGGGTACCCCGACAGCTGAAATTGGCTTAATATTTTAAAAATACTAAAGAATTAGTTTTTATGTTGAACATAATTTGAGCATATATACTCAATTACATAGGTACTATGGCTGTTGCTGTCGGAACCCTTTAAAGCATAAACACCTGATCATTTAAACGCCCACAAGTTCACCGCCTAATGGCCTGCATAATGTCTTTTACTCGATTTTTATTTTCTTTACACTATTGCGCGTTAACAATGTTTCACACTACGTAGTTATAAACTGATATTTTTGAAATTTTCAGCACAAGCTGATAGAATGAACTTTAAAAGTCAGCATAAGTTTTCTGCTATTCTTTTTAATTCCTCAAGATATGACATAATTACCTAATTCAACCACTGAGAATAATTTGTTATAAACATTATATTAAAATTTAGACAGTTTTTCTGGAAAATCCATAAAGGTTGAACAAAATGCTATATACGATCCTGCGTATTAGTATTTAAATAACTTATGTTTATTTTTTCATAATACGATTTCTGCATCGCATGCAGTACCTGAATCATTTAGCATAATGAAAGTAAAATAACATGTTTTTTTTTCTAAAAAATTATTAAAGATATCTACATGAAATTTAAACAAACTTATTATGTTAAAGCTGTGGACACAATTTTGAAAATATTCAGATAAAAATGCAAGATTTAGAAATTGCACCTGTGGATTACACCTAAAAGCGTGGAACACTATGGAGCAGGAACCAAATTCAACACTCCAAACCGTGAAGGAGGAAGAGAGTATATACGCGGGCTGCTCAATAAAGACTGAGACTGATTTTTTTCTGTAGTTTCCTTTATAGTTTTATGTCTCTACCACGAATACTTGAAAAGAGCAGGTTTTCATGTATAATGTCCATAAGCGACAGCACTCCCGTAACGGTAGGTTGGTAGTAATGCTGTATATTGTTGACCCTACCTGAATTTCGCATACCACAAAATGGAGGTAACACGAGAGAGCAATACAGCGCAATAAACTTTTACTTTTGTTTAAAGCATACAGTCTTGAAACTTTCGAAAAGTTGAAGCAAGCATACGGTGAAGATGCACTACCTCGTGCAACGTGTTTAGGTGGTTCAAGGACTTCAAAGAAGGGCGAGTCCTCTGTGCCTGGTGTTTCGGAATGGAATGATTTACCAGCATGCGGTTCCCCCCTCTCACTACTGTTACAGTAGCTACTACACGTCAGTATTGGCTACACTGAGGAAGCACATTACAAGGAAACGTCCAGAACATCATCGGAATGGGTGGCGACTTCATCACGACAACGCGCGGCCTCACGTTGCAAATCAAGTCCAGGAATTTTTGGCTAAATTCAACGTTACCTGTGTGCCGCATCCGCCTTAAATCCCCGGTCTTAGCCCCTGTGATTTCTTTTTATTCCCATTACTAAAGGCAAAGCTCCGGGACATTCGATTTGAGAGCACTGAAACAGTGCTAAAGAAAAGTGAGGCGATTCTCAAAGACCTGACAAAGAATGGCCTGCACCATGTGTTCGAGGACTGCCAGAGACGCTATAAAAGGTGCATTCAGTTAGGAGGGGACTAATTTGAAAAAGATTATGTCAACATTGAAATGGATTAATAAATATCTGTGAAAAAAAAATCAGTCTCAGTCTTTATTGATCAGCCCTCGTAGCAAGCTATTACCGTAGCTGAAGGCAACAATCTTACACAGAATGTATGCAAGTTCTAGGTTATAGTATTATATAATTAAATGGGGGACAGCAAAAATGCGCCAGCTATTGTTTTAAAAGTCAACCTTAGAAAGCAAATGTTATGGATAACAATGAAAACAATTTGCCCATATATTCTAGCATACATAAGAATAAAGCAGCAATACGGCATCTGACCAATTACGCCATCAAATAACATGTTTTCACTAACATGTCATAAGATTATATGTTTAGTATCACCTCATACAGATTTCTTTGGGGATAGGCGTACTCAGGATGGACTACAGTTTCTGCAGTAGATCGAAGTATTTAACTTATTTTTAGTTTCTACTGCTTACTTAAAATAGAGGAAGTATTGTATTCCACCCAAATTTTTTATGTCGTGTCTTCATCAGAAATATAAGCTTTGAGGACCCCTACATCTAAAAAGAGCATTTAAAGGTCGTGCGAGTGTCTGCAAACAGCATAACTAAAAACGAAAAGCAGGATAAATATCAAACTTGGTATCTAAATTCAGAATCTTCCAAGGATCCGACACGAATATTTTCAACAAAATACTCCTATGATAAACTACCGTTTACCTTGAAAAAGTTTGGCTATATTTGTTTCTCAAAAATGGCTCTAACGATTGGATTAAAACGCCATATGTTTAAGATGTTTACATGACAAATAAAATTTATATCTCGAATTTTCTGGGAATAGCATGTGAAGCTCGATTTATTCGAAAGGAATTTTGCATAATTTCGTGTAACTGTAAATCACAAGAGATAGACAAAAACGTACCACACAAAATATGTAGATACCTTTAAAACACACAATTTATTTCAAATAGCTTTTTGGTGACATAAGCAATTTCCCAGATATTCGTGTTACTGATTTAAATTTTCAATGCCTTTGTCAGTTTTTTTTAAAGTAAGTCGTTATTCAACTGTTTCTCGCGATGTGATGGAAAGAGTATGGAATTTCAAGGCTACCGTAATATACTGACATCCGACTATCAATGCTGTTTTCTGTATTCGTCTTGAAATGTTTAATGAAATTATACTTCCGCAAATTTATCTCGATTAACATAAAGAAGATAAAAACAACCTTTGATGTATTACATTCACATGCCTGTTTCTACTCTTTCTCCTTATTAGTGGGCATACAAATTATTCTTACGAAAGTTTATTTTCCTATCTACTTCTTATAAACCCTTCCGGAAATAGTTGCATTAAACATTTCCTTATAGATACTAAGAGAACAGCGATAGTCAAATATTTTAGCACTGGACGCTATACGCTGGCCTTAAAATTCCATACTCTCTGCATAACAACGCAAGAAACAGCTGAAAATCAACAGGACTTTAAAAGAGTGACTAAGCATTTAACAATTCGAACCGTTAATAACGGGTATCTCGGATGATGCCAAAAAAAACGTTTTTTGAAATATATTGTGTGTTTTAAAGATATTTACATTTTTGTGTAGTACGTTTCCTCTGTTGCTGTTGCTTAACGTTTGCCAGTTACACAGGATTATACAAAATTCCTTCAGAACGAAGAGGACTTTACAAGCTGTTCTCAGAAAATTCAAAAATACATTTTATTTTTTATTAAACACTTTTAATATACGGTATTTTATCAAAATCGTTAGAGCCATTTTTCAGAAAAGGAAAAAGTTTCGAAAATCTTCTATGTAAAGGATAGTTTTGGGTGGGGGATTTTCTTGAAAATCTTAGAGTCGCATCTTGGGAGGTCCCGAACCTAAATAACAAATTTGGTATTTTTCGCTTCTGAGTTATAATGTTCACAGACACACACGGAACTTTTACTAAGAACCCTGGACTCAGGGGGCCTCAAAACATGTATTTGTGATGAAATTCCGGTATCGAATTTCTGGGTGTAGTGCAATACCTTCGCTACCTATTATGTAGGTGGTAGAGAAGGTAATAAGGTTTCATAGGAATGGTTTGTAATGACTAGATAAAAATAAACCATAGTGGATAGCGAAAGTCATATGAAGATGACACATCAGATGTGTTTTTTAAATTGATGGTTAGCCCGTGTTTGCAAGCACCCATACAATTGTTGGCTCTAACTATATGTACCCACCAAACATTCTTATGAAGTGACTATTTATAAGATCTCTAAAATACAACTCATAATACATGTAACACCAATATCTGTAGCCAAGTACCAAAAGAAAGAAGACGTAACCGGGAATTAAATGTTCCGTGGTCTTTTGTCAGAAGATGAGGCATTGGCCAACCTGGCAGACTCCAGCTGTTGGCAGTAGTGTCCCACCCCCGCCCTCCCCCACACGTGTATGCAGATTTATGGAAAGAACATGTGCCAAAGAATGTCACCTCAACCCGTGTTGAGTATTTTGGCAAGCAATATTAATCGAAAAAACAACATTTAGTCCAGCTTTCTTCGTCTTTCCACACCTAAACAAAAAGTTCTGGCCTACTTTCGTTTCCTCAGGACATGTATAACTCGTTTTCGAGGACAATTCAATAAATCCTGAAAGAAACATTGCTCTCATCTACATCTGTATTAGATAATTAAGTCACATAAAACAGGTTCAACGTTTATGCTTATGCAGTATTTATCTTATAATCTGAATAGAGCTATAAAACTACGTAATGTGCTTTTTGAAATATAGGGTTATGTCTTATGCCTCTGCTAAATTTTGTTTGCAAAACAATAGCGTTTAATATTTTGCTGAATTTAAGCAATTTTTTATACAGAATGTAGGCAAACGCTGCGGAAAGAAGTACCTGTTCTGATTAAATTTGGTTAGTTTCTTTTCCTGGTAAATTTGATGTTATTATTATCGGTCCACGTATTGCATCAACCTAAGCCTTACTTCATAATCACCTAACATTCTGTTATTTACAGTTTGCGTTACGACTATTCCATTCATACGTTGCGTATTTGGTAATGACCAATTAACGTTTAGCAATAACTCGATATCACCAATCACTTATAATATATGCAGTTTTATGGATAAATGTCAGTTCGTTACTGAGCCGTAGTGATTGAGAGGCTGCATCATTTATCAATCTGGAGAAATCAGAAATCCTACTACCTCAACATCTACTTCATTCTATTTCACTTGAGCTTCCATTGCTGAAAACAGGTTTCTTCAACTTTTAACTTTGAAAAAATTTTCTTTTACTCAATCATATTCGAATGGTGTTCATTTTCGAACAAACTATGCTCTTGAAAAAGGTGTATTAACTGTGTTCTAAGTTTAACTTATCTTAATTTTAAAGTTAACTATTTTCTCATTTTTACTATTGGTAGCATTAGTTAGTATTTCATAACACATTCGACTGTACATTCATTTAGTAGGTATACCGTGATCTGACAGCTGACACAAAGGTAATTTGTTTTCAACAACACAAGTGAGAAAGTAATTTTTACTTTCTCTACTACGTATAGTAAGTAGGGGAAGTATTGCATTCCACCCAAAAATTCGATACCGAGATTTCACTGGAAATACATGTTTTGAGACCTCCTGAATCCAAAAAAAGCATTTTTGGAAACATGTCCGTGTGTGTGTCTGTGTGTGTGTCTGTGTGTGTGTGTGTGTCTGTGTGTGTGTGTGTGTCTGTGAACAGCATAACTCAAAAACGAACAGTCGGATAAATACCAAACTTGGTATTTACGTTCAGTATCTTCCAGAGATGCGACACGAAGGTTTTCAAGAAAATCCCCCCACCCCAGACTACCCTTTACATGGAAGATTTTTCGAAAATTTTAATTTTCTCAAAAATGGCTCTAACGATTTTGATTAAAATATCATATGTTTAAGATAAAGTCATGAGAAATGAAATGTATATCTCGAATTTTCTGGGAATGTCTCCAAAAGCATTCTTCATTGTGAACGACTTTTGCATAACTGGTAAACCATAAGAGATAGACAAAATGTTACTACACAAAAAATGTAGATCGCGTTGAAATACACAATTTATGTCATATACATTTTTTTTGTTGAGTGAACCGTTTTCGAGATATTGCTTGTTATTTCCTTAAATTTTCCAATACTTATACTTTTTCTCAAATTCGTTATTCATTTTTTTGTCCTAGACATGCAAAGAGAATGGAATTCGCCGCATAGCAACCAGCGCTAAAATATTTGACTATCGCTTAAAAGCTACCATATTCCCCTCGCATCTACAAGAAAATTACCAATAAGATTGACATCTCGATTAACATGAAGCATATGGAGAATAGACGTTTGTAAAAATAGTGTGTACAAGAGTAGAGAAAGTCATGTGAGTGTAACACATCAGATTTTTATTTGTATAATGTTACATTTTATTCATGGAATGGTTTTAATAAATCCTATTTGAGGTTACAAGTTTAATCAGATAAATTCTATCGATAAAGTCGTAATCTGTTGGAGATTACCTGTTATAATTTCACTCATACTTTGATTGTATAAATGCCAGACAGTTTCTAGGTATATTCCGAGTATATTTTGTACCATCTCCTCAGCTTGTGGGAGCTGTTGGATGATGCCACTGATTTTTGTGAAAAAAGCTCAAGAATGAGTGCACTATTTCTCACAACTTGCACTCTACGTAAACTGAGAGCTTATTTTATCCAAAACAAACACATAGAAATCTCAAGCATTATTTTCGTTAAAAAACTGGGTGTTTCAATACTTTAATATCAATAGAGTCTAATTTTATAGTCTTAATAACATTATACAACGCGTGAAATGAATAAATCACCAAAAATCTGTGTTTCAAAGACTTCTTTATGAACCCATCAAGGTTAAAGACACATTTTCAGTGCCTCACGAAGCAAAAGATGTGGTTCAAACTCATTCATATCGTACTCCAAGAATTAGGCGTTCCAGAGCTGCATTTTACACAGAAGAACCGGCTTACAGGACGTAGGTCATGGTTGGCAATAAACACGAATATAAATGTTGGTTATACTGTTTATGTTACTAGTATTATTTTTACAAGGCACATAGGACATCAGCAGAAACTGCTGAACACCTAAAAAGACTAACAATCTACGGAAGAGCTTGACACTCAGAATAAGTTAGTAAAAATGTTATAAGAAAGATCTTAAATATTTTTGCAAAGCTAGACCTGTAACTATGAAGGTAATAGGGAACACACAAAAAACCTATAGATGAGGTGCCTCGAGTCTTCAACAGCTCCCTTAAAAATCAACTAAAAAGGTTTAAGAGACGCTTAGGCATCCACCAATCACGCCTAGATTAAGTAGTAGTACCTTACGCCCTGAAATGAAAGAAAACCTTTCCCAACAACTATGCCTCTTCTATATGAGTGCGTCAAAGCATCTTAAGTAATGATTAACACAATATACTGATCTATATCTGATTCTGGGAAACTGTGTGTCTAATAATGTGCACATTTAAACAATTTCTGTTTTAGGCTTTATCTTAAATTAAGTACTATTTGTAGATCTTCCGATTCAATAGGCTGCATTATGATCTAAGAGGCATAAGTTTCTTATGCAGGATAATTTAAATTGAATTGAGTTTTATTTATGGAGCTCTTTAACTACTGTGGTGCATTCTATATTGGGCATGAAAGACGGTAATTTTGCTCAGAGGCCTCTGACTTATCAGGCTTGAGGTTATTTTACGTGCCTTAAATCTACGACACGGGATCACCAGCTTTACTTTCCTTCCGCAGGAAGCCATGCTAAGGATTTTTACGCCCAAAAAAATACATTGCCCTCCGCCGGTCGGAAAAATTTATTACCATCGAATCATATTAATGCAAAACTCAATAATCGCGAGTGGCCAAGGTCGTTAAGGCACTGACTCATGAACGGGAGGCCAGTGGTTCGAATCTCGCCATAACCGTTCTTCCTGGGTGGAGTTTTTCCCATTCCTATAACTGGCAAATGCCAGGGATTGCTCATAACTTAGACCTGGAACGTTTCCTTCCCAAATTTTCTTTAAAATTATCACTTGCTGAATCATCCTTGTCCAATGCCTGTGGTGCCGTATGTAATAAGGAAGGTCGTTAAGCATTATTTAAAATAATTAACTGAGTCGTTATTGATTTTATGATCTTTGTAACTAATAACTGTAATGGAAGAAAGCAATAGATCCTTCATATTCTGTGTTTGTACAACATTTCACTACACCCCAATGCAAGCAAAAATAACTAATAATTTTTAAGACACATTCTCTTTGTGTTCAACGAACATGCATTGCCTCTTGCTTCCGTGATTAATAACATGTATTAATTAGTGTATTATTTCATCAGCGTGTCCATCGAAGGGGACAGAATGTTTTACTCATCCCTTATTTTGCAAAGACTTTCTATTCTATAGGCACAATATCCCCACACAATCCAGCCACCCTCAAGACACAAAGTTGCAGGAAGAAAAGAAAGGAATGACACGAAACGGCAAGTCTGCTTCAATAAATTTATTCAGTTCTAATCGTAAAATGGTCCTAATCGATGTCAAAAAAATGTCTTATTTTTCTTGTTCCTAATCAAGGCTCGGAAAAGAGCTCAAAACTTACCCATCCAACTTGCCCCTCACTAACCTAATGTCTGAACGTAATCACTCCTGTGTATAATTTCTATTGTCAGTTAAACAAAGGGATGAACAAAACTCATTTGCGCCACTGCCAATCCTCTATCTTATCTCAACGCTCATGTTTCATAGTCAGATTTTAGTGCTGATTTTGTGGCAATATTATATAGTGTTTGTTTTTAGTAAATACTCATTTTATTGAACTATAGTTAAAATATAGAAATTATTCTTAAGTTCTCTTATTTTAATTTTTTCCATCCATATGTATATTCATATTATTAGATACACAACAGGATAAGTACAATAATCTTGATCACCGAGGTATTTCGTTTATATTCACTTTGTTTCTTTGTTTATTTTAGGTAAAGTATATGACCAACGTAATGTCTAAGCATACCTTGTGGGTATGCAACAGCCCGTAATTATTAGTGGCATATTAGTTCACCGGAATTGCTGATTTTGAAGGCTGGAAACAACATCTATGAAATAGCGTATACCCACACACAAATCAGAAAACTTGAATTCAGGGTAGATCGCGAATTGATTACAGTAGAGTACTGATGTGTGTTTTAGTCAGCATCAAAAAGCAATATAGGTTACCCCCAAATAGATAACTCGCACTAATTAGACCTCTGTATTTCAGATTCTCTGCCAGATGCGTTGTCGTTGTCTCCCACGTCGTCGGAGTCGTTTAATGTGTATTTTGTGAACTTCAAGACCAGCGAGAGCTCTCAAAATATGTGCATTTGTTGAAGTGACTAGAGTAGCATTTGGAATAATCCTCTGGGAATGATGTCAGATGGACTCAAGTATTAGTTATTTTGTGTCTCTAGCCTCTCTCCCTTCGGCCAGAGTAAGAAGTCTCTACCCTGAGTTAGCACCCATGTACGGACATCCGGACGTTGACAACTTAGGTCCCTACAATATTGTGGTTTTCTCTTTTAACCCATTTCTTCAAAGGCGAGGTTGCGTTTATGTTTGAAAACTATTCGATAACTTGGCAACAGGTGCACGTATATTTTTAATTTTTATTATTTAAATTCATTTGCGATAATACACTGTTCACGGAATACTCGAAAACAAACTTAAACATCCATTATTTATATAAGAACGTAGGTTTTCACGGCCGGTGTCACAACTGCGGTGGACACGAAACGTCTGGGAAATCTTTCTTCAGCATAACAGCCCGGAAAATCATATTGGTTATAATCATCCATTATTTAATTTGCCAATAAGCAATATTGCAAATATTAAAAATATATGAATATTCAGACAATTATTAAAGCGTAAATGTTTATAATGATAATTCATTGTAATGGTAAAATCTCAAGCTTGCGGTTTGAATTCCTAATGACTTCGACACTGTAGAGATTTATTTATTTTTTGTATTCGTGTTTGTTTAATTTTTTACTGTTTTATTTTTACCTATGTTGTAGACATTGTAATCAGAAGTCAGTCTTTCTCTCTCCACCTTGGAAGATTCTGTCTTTTTGCAAAATAATACGCTCTTTCTATAATGCGTAAAATATGTCAGAACTGAGAGTAAGCAACTGAAGTAAAAATGTCAAAGCATCAACTTTGAAATTTCAAAGGGGAAACATAGTAAGCTGCTCATATACTCGCTGTTTCTTCGTTCCAAGTTTTAATTCATGCTGGAGCACAAAAATAAACATTTAATTACATTATATTACAATTCTTTCACCACATAAACTAAATACAAAGGTATTTACTCAAGATCAAACTACAAGACTCACTCTTAATTTTTTCTTCCATCATTCCTTTCTGCAGATTGCATTGTGTGTACAGTTTTAGTATAAAGCTCCTGCTGTTGTAAGTGTGGAAGTTAAACAATTAGGGATATAGCTGAGTTAATGGAAATGCATAAATTTGGCACTTCTATGCAGCTAATTAGATGCACTAAATCAACGATTTGGAATCTCTTTACCTGGAATCTGAATATTTATATTCCTCTTTACGTAACATTGCCTAAATATTCGTTTCCTTGTTTGCTCACTTCTCTAACTCCCTGTCCCCATTTCACCTCCTCCCATTCCTTGATTAACTGAGACTGCAATATTATTCAAGATAAACAATACAGTTATTCTTAATCTAACTTTCAGTTTTGGGAACACCAAATGACAGCATGCTTGATGCATCATAGCATCATTTGAACCTCTTTCTTCTTGAAATGGCATTGGCAGACGAATAAGCATTTCATTTACAAAAGCAAAGTCCCAAAAAGCTTGACGAACAGATTTGTGCGTAAAAATGCATTTGTGTATAATTTGTGCACATTTTGTGCGTAAAAGGAATATTAAAATATCAGAATGCAATGTAAATAACAAGCCATTGCCAATAACTCTGGCAAAGATTTATATTTAGCAGGAAATAACTCAGAATGGCGGATTTAATGCCTGTATTATGAAGGATTTATTAAATCCCACACTCCCTGTCTCCGGTGAGCATCAGTCTCAGGGACTTTACAGTCTTCCCATGTAGTTTAAAGATGTAGATTGCTCTTTTGGTAGGAAGTGATGCTGTAATTTGGATGGGGCTCCGCTTGAGCACCCCGGTTAGCAACGTTAGTGAAACGTTGCGAGCATGTAATCGAGACTTATGGCTGCAATATAGTCCACGAGCAACCGAATAGTGGAAAATGCACGAGTGAGGTCGTGGAGAATTTTAGGACTGTTTTTGTAAGGCACAACTGAAAAGAGATAACTTATTAAAGTGGGAATAAAAGCTTTCAGAATCGAAAATGTTAAAGATAAATCGGCATATTTTCTCTTTTTCTGGCTGAGCGAAACATTTCCGCATTGTAGGATCAGACGTGGGAGTGAACAATCACTTGAGCTATAACCTTAGCTCTCATCCAGTCCAGACTTTACGACATCAGATGATTAATGCCTTGGGGGTCATAATAGCGAAGATGTCGATGTGTTTCCGATGAAATAAGAGCTGATATTTGTGATGCCTAGTGATACTGGTAATGATACCAAAACGCATTCATCTCTGCAGAGATGCAGGAACACATACTGGGAACTTAAATGCATAACAGATACATCCCGTTCAAATTTATGTTGCAGGAAAAGAAACAAAGATTGGAAATAGGTGAACAGTTTAGGCTCTACTTTAGGCCCATTCTTATAGACAGCGGACTTCATCAGGTCGTTCGTGTATATGCATGTCCTTACCTGTACAGAGAATACACCTGAAAGCAGGCTAGCAAGGAAAGCATCACAGTTGGTCCTTGTAAGTGTAGCTGTTACCAGTCGTCGCGACAGGTGACATGTCGACCCTCTCTCCCCCCTCGGTACTTGTTGCGATATGTACTGGAGGGAGTGGGAGTCAGAAAGTTTAATTTGCGTCAGACCAAAATAATGCAGACAAGTGGCGGATCTTCCACAGGAATCGCTCACTCGAAACCTGCTCAAGGCGGAACGTGAATCAAGCGGAAATTTCTCGCCTTCATGCGTGCATTTTCAAGTAGCGTTTGCTTTGAATAACATAATGGAACGTAAAAACACCCACTTGCAACCGTATATCTTCTTTAGCTGGGGCCGCTATAGCCGAAAAGCGTTTAGGCAAGGCGCCACTGGACTTGAATAAATCAAACTTTTGTGTGTTCCCTTTAAAAATCTCCTCTTCGGCAGGGGACGAACAAATAAAATAAAAATATCTGTTATGTAACAGTGATGGCTTTCTCTGCCCATTTCCATTTATTTTCATAGCCATTTTACAACACTGTCCCTTAGAAACTTAAGTTTTCTACCTACTTCCATAAATCACGATAAACACCGTACACAACTGCTCCAGTTGCATAATTCTATTTTGCGCAGAAGACTGAGACAACAGCCAACTGTTAACAGACCTAATGGATATGTGCTAGACAAGAAATTCTATCATATAAAACAAATTACAGGATAATTGGCGTTTCAAAAATACATACTTGAAAAATTCATTACAGTGAACACTTTGCACATGGTTAATGTCATGTTACCCATTATGCAGCCTTTACCCTTCTTATACGATTTTCCAGTTATATAAAATGCAGGTAGGATTGCCCCACCCCAGCATCTGTTTACAGAAGAGCACTAATTTTACTTCATCATGGCAATAATTTTTAACCCATGTCTTAATCAAAATGGTTAAAGCAACATTGAGAATCTAAACATATAATGGAGACTCTACCATGTAAAGAGTTGCAACTGTTGGAACAATTCCATGCAATTTTTACTTTCTCTATCACGTACTTAGTAGGTAGAGAAGTAATTGTATTCCATCCAAAATTCGATACCGAGATTTCAAAGCAGATACATGTTTTGAGGTTCAATTATAAAAAAATCTACAAACAGGACCATATGTGTGTATGTATGTCGTCCTCCGTGGTGTAGTGGTTACCATGCTGGCCTCTAGTTCCTAAGGTCACGGTCTCAAATCCGGCGGAGGGCGATGGATGTTTTTTCCTTCGGAAGGGAAGTAAAGCCGGTGATCCCGTGTTGTAGATTTACGGCACGTAAAAGAACCTCAAGCCTGATAAAGAGGCCTCTGGGCAAAATTTCCGGTCTTTCACGCCCAATATATAATGGGACGCTAAGGACCATAGTAGTTAAACAGCGTCCATAAATAAAACTCAATTTAAATTAGTTTTTCTGTGTGTATGTGTCCGTGTAAACAGCATAACTCAAAACAAAAGTCGGTTAAATAGCAAACTTGATATTAAAGTTCAGTATCTTCCAAGGATGTTACACAGGATTTTCAAGAAAATCTCCCATCAGAAACCATCCTTTACATGGAAATTTTTTTCTTATTTCTGGTATTCTCGAGAATGGCTCTGACGATTTTGATTAAAATATCATAATATCATTATAATAATATTATAATATCGTTTGCATGGCAAATAAAATGTATATATTCAGTATTCTGCAATTAAGTGCTCTTCATTTTGAATGACTTTTGTATGATTGGCAAACATAGATCTTGTTAAAACATACAATTTAGTTTGAATAATTTTTGTGACCTTAAATAATTTCCGAGATATTCTTTGTTATTAGTTAGAATTTTCAAATACTTATACTTTTTTCAAGCGGTAAGCCTCTATGTTTTTTTTCTATTTTTTTTTTTGGTATTCATCAAAGAGCATGGAATTTCAGAGCCATCACATAGCGATCCGCTTTTTAAAAATTCGACTATCTCTTTAGCCTACTGTATCCTTCTTATACCTACAATGAAATGTGTAAATGCGTAATGAAAGTTTATCTGAATTAGCAAGAGTGGATAGAAGAATATGTAAGAATAGTTTGTAGAACAATGAGCAGAGAAATACATGTGAATGCAACTCATTGCATTCTGAAAATACACACTATCTATATATTAAATCTGGCATGTGTGCCTGGTTTTTACTTTCTCTACTACGTATAGTAAGTAAGGGAAGTATTGTATTCCACCCAAAAATTCGATACCGAGATTTCACCGGAATACATGTTTTGAGACCTCCTGAATTAAAAAAAAAGTATTTTTGGAAACATGTCCGTTTGTGTGTGTATGTCTGTGAACAGCATAATTCAGAAACGAACAGTCAGATAAACACCAAACTTGGTATTTAGGTTCAGTATCTCCCAGAGATGCGACATGAAGGTTTTCAAGAAAATCCCCCACCCCATATTACCCTTTACATGGAAAATTTTTGGAAAATTTTAATTTTCTCAAAAATGGCTCTAACGATTTTGAGTAAAATATCATATATTTAAGATAATTTCATGACAAAGGAAATATCTATCTCGAATTTTCTGGGAATGTCTCCAAAAGTATTCTTCATTGTGAACGACTTTTGCATAACTGGAAAACCATAAGAGATAGACAAAATTTTTCTACACAAAAAATGTAGATCGCGTTAAAATACACAATTTATGTCATATACGTTTTTGTTTTGTTGGGTGAACCATTTTCGAGATATTGCTTGTTATTCCCTTAAATTTTCCAATACTTGTACTTTTTCTCAAATTCGTTATTCATTTTTTTGTCCTGGTAATGCAAAGAGAATGGAATACTCCACATAGCAACCAGCTCTTAAAATATTTGACTATCGCTTAAAGCCTAGCAATTCCCCTTGCATCTACAAGATAATTAGCAATAAGATTAACATCTCGATTAACATGAAGCATATGGAGAATAAGCGTTTGTAAAAATAGTTTGTACAAGAGTAGAGAAAGTCATGAGAGTCTAACACATCAGAATTTTTTAATTCAATTTGCCCCAAAATGTGTATAGCTCTGAAATATGGAATTTGAATCTAATACAATGCTGCCCATATTTTAATTAAAGGGCAGAGTGTGCAGAAAATATCAATCGGACAATTATGTTCTGTAGAGGATGTTTCAACACGATTGACGGTTTCTGAAAGGATATAAAGGAAATATATTTTACTGCATACATTCTACAGCTGACATGTGAAGGTTAATCTTAAGTCTTGAATGTTACAGCTGGCAAGCGACTTCAGTTGTCTTTAAAATGGAATGCACGAGAAAACAACTTCTAATGATGCCTGCAGAATAAATTTCTCTGGGCTATTAATCTCTGATTATGGGGCGAGCGTTCATATAGTGAGCGATGTCATTGGCCAAATATCGTAATTCTGTTTGTTTACATTACCATGTAGATAGAAGTGTACCTTCATCCGATGTGTTTAACACTACTTCAAACAGGGACATCCACTACAACAGCGACATCCAGCGAGCATGATTTTCAAAAACCTTCAAGAGCTCTTCGTGTAACCTGTGCAAGAAGTCGTTTTCATAGTGACGTCACAATATTTTATAATCATGAGAGCACATAAAAGATAAAAAGACTGCATGCAGCCAGCTATTCTTGCAAATGAGAAGAAAATATCAACGGATGGTCTTAGGTTATTTGCACACGTTAATTCACCAGCATAGAGGAATGCAATGTCACGTTTGTAGTGGTAATAGCCACGGAAACATTACAATTGCAAAAAATTCTATGTTCAAAACTAGTGCTTTATTTCTTGTTACTATTTGGGGACCAATATCGTAGCCGAAATATAATACATTAATAAAAGCTCTGAACTGAACCGGGAAAATACAAAATAGCCTTCGAAAACGTAGGGACAGTGGCACGAAAGTGGATGTGTATGTTTAAAATATTAACTCAATGAACGATTTGCTCACAGAAGCTTCTGAAAAGCTCTTTTCAGCAAGTTTTCCCGATTCATGTGCTGAAAGCTGGGTTCACCCTTTCAGTCCAGAGAATATATTCAAAACATGTACCAGAGGCTTCGCAGTTCTCATTCACCTAAGATCGTGACTAACAATTTTATGAAATTTAATGGTTGGCTTCTAGCACAGGGGTCAAATAATTACTGGACACTATCATGCAACACTAAGTATTGTCCTCTGTAATTGCACTAAAGAGTAGGAGCGAAGAAGAATGGGGACCCTCGCGCATAGCCACCTACGGAGAGTCTATTGCGACCATCGCCTCCCTGGAGGAAAGGATGAAGTGAAGAAACCAAAGGAGGCTACAGGCAGACAAGACACAGAGGCGCACGAGAGTCCCTAACACTTCCTATCTCGAAGATCCGTTCCACTTCTGGAGCTTCCCAGAGCTGACGATTTACCATATCAACCAAGCAGCCCTTTACTCTTTCCTTTGAGCAAGCACACTTGAAATATGAGAAGGAAACGGAACGAAAGGGAGATGATGGGAGGAAATCGTTGTGGATGAGAAATCACCAAGCATTAGTCTACCGACCAGGGAAAACCACGAAAATCTCAGGGGCAGAGTGAACGGCCGATGAGATTCGAAACCAGGACCTCCTGAATGCAAGCTTCACGATGGTAACGTGTGGGAATAATTCTTCACTTACGTGAGGTAGCTCACCACGTGAGTCTTTGTAATAGAAGTCCCCCTCTTGCAGGGGGGCTTTGCCCTTTATGGGAAACCACAGGTTCCATTCATTCATTTGTGCCATAAGGCTCTTACGACTGCCTCAGTTTAATGCATTTTCATCCAAGTGGGAACTATGTAACGTCATAGAATATCTCTTGTTTGTTGCGCAAAGAGAGGAACTGGCTAAAGATGATAGGGCTGGTAAGGCAAGGAAAAGGGCGAAGTTGCTACGCGGATAAGACGAATGCATGTTGTGCTTTGCTAATACATAATTGTATAACACGACGCAGAGTTCTAGCTTGCTCTTCCTTTGCTGCGCACCTATTATTACTCAGAAACCGCACCACTGCTCTACTCTTATGTTACACAGGTTCTGCGACATCACACTTCATCCCTAGATATTTGTCTAGCGGTTATGTTAGCCTCTAAATTCACAGGTATAGATTTGATTCCCTGCTGTAGGAGGATATTTTATTATCATTATTATTACTAATACAACCCCATCCTGGAAGTGTGAATGTGAGCGTAAACTTTTGTGTGAGTGTGTGTGTGTGTGTGTGTGAGTGTGTGTGTGAGAGAGAGAGAGAGAGTAGTAAAATATTTCTAGTAAGATATTTGCGGTTACTTTTGCGCTCACTTTACCAGCAGTTCAATTTTACAATATTCGGTTAAGACATTATGTGAGAGTAAAGTAGGCTCTAGCTGACAGTTACCTTACCATAGCATTGTCTTCCAGTAAACTCCTAGCTGGATGATGTTTTGAGGTTAAGTTCACATATTAGTGCATGAAATGGCGGGAGGTAACTATTTTGATTTCTACAAGAGTGATACTGATAATAATGAACAGCTGAAGATACGTGTAAGAAAGCGTAAACTAGTGAAAATGAGAACAAACTATTGCGACTCTTTGGATAACGAGTTCCTTCAATTCTAGGTCTGATATATAACAAATTCCTCAATCTACAGAGACGTTGGTTGGCATTTCAGGATATTACCATACTATTGGCAATATTAGTATTACTCCCGTATTTAAATCAACATACTTATACAGTAAAATTCATAATCAGAAATAATGCGGTCATCATTGAACCAGCTACTTCTGGCTCTACGATTCCATGCTCTTGGAAGTATGTTAATTGCACTTGGTGATTTAATAGGTGTCGGAACAGCGACAACTTCACAAATAGTGAAAAAAGTTGGCATGGCTATTGCAACATTAGTCAAAGATTACATCAAGCATTCGGAAACTACAGAAGAAGTTGAAAATAATAACTTCAGCTTTTTTTGCATAGAAAAAGTTCCTAAAGTTTTAGGCGCATTAGATTGTATCCATGTAGGCATTTCTATAAATGTGCAAGTATAGGGTCTTTCAACCAGAGGGCCCTATTTTGGAACTTAAATAAAACACGTTATATAAATGATAAGAGGTTTATTTCTTTTTTATTTTGGAACATAATTAATGTCATTGCGTGTGGAAGAGAACATCAGTTAAGTGACCGCCGCGTTGACATAAACTTGAGATTTAACATAACCCCACAAGAAGTAATCCGACGGCGTTAAATCACATGACCTGGGGGCCAGTTAACATCACCACCACGCGAAATGATGAAAGTTCTGAGCTTCTCCTTCAAAAGATCGATTGTTTCGAGAGCAATATGACATGTGGCACCACCTTGTTGGAACCAGATGTTTCTGAGATCCATACCATCCAATTGAGGCCAAAAATAGTCCCTTCTAAAAGGCCGGTATCTTTCTCAATTGCTAGTTAAAGCTTCTCCATCTTTATCTTGGATCAATGATTGCACCATACCATAATCCACACCACACAGTAACCTTTTGGGGATGAAGTGGTCGTTTTTTAGTCTGCATTGGATTGTGATTGCTCCAATAGCGGAAATTTTGTTAATAACCATGGATCCAAAAGTGGCCTTCGTCGGTGAAGATGATTTTTCGACAAAACTCCGGGTCGGCTTCCAATTGCTGCATAGCCCAGTCAGCGAATACATGGCGCAACCTATGGTCGTGGGGTTTTAGTTCTTGAGTTAACACCACTTTATAAGCGTGAAACTTCAAGTCCAGATGCAGAATTCGCCAAGTTGAGGTCGGCGAAAACCCCAATTCTTGCGCTCGACGAGCAATTGATTTGTTTCCGTTTTCGCGTACACTCTCACGAACGGTGCCTATGTTTTCATTGGAGCGCTTAGGTCGATTACGTACAGGCGTTCTTTGATCGCTGACAGAACCACTCCTTTCAAATTTATCGATCAAACGCCGAATCGTTCTCTCGCAGGGACGATTATGCACAACGTAAACCTCACGCAATATACGGAAGGATTGGCGAACAGATGATCCATTTTGATAATAAATTTTCACAATTTCTACGCGTTGCTGAATGCTGTAACGTTCTGTGGCTAGTTGTCAATAACAACCGTAATCACATGAAAAAATGACTGCTGTAAATCAGTAACAACGGCAGATATTACATGTTAAAGATAGGACCCTCTTGTTGAAAGACCCATTACTAGCCAATGTAGCCTAGCCTAGAAAGGTCAGAAGAGATGTTCTCATATTTAACACGAAGGTTCTTTACAGGTCTTTCCTTCCATTCACTGTTTCAAAATTTTCACTGATTTCATCCCAGGCTTTACTTTTTTTTCTGCCAAGCAACATCATCTGATTTTTTTATTTTCTATTTTATTTTCAGCAGCACTTCTTCCTGCTTTAACGAGAAATTATTCATTCGTTTGTTTTTCTCAGACATTATAAAGTAAAACTTCATAATACCAGTAAGAATATGTCTGCATACAATACAACTGCATTCTTAATTCTCAATTTTACATGGAATATTTACACAGCAATGATTGAAACGTATGAGAAACAGTTCTACCTACTATGCAAATTTAGCACGATTGTGTTAACCGGTAGTAAAACTTAACCTGGAGATGATAAGAACCAAGAAATGTTTACTGGAGTTTTACTCCAACCGTAAAAGAAACTATCAATTAACGTTTACCCTAACTTAAGTGCACGGACCTTTATATTTTAAATCCAGAAAGTAGAATTCATTGAAAACAACCACATTTAAAATCGTTACTCTAGTTGCATTTCTAGATTCAAAGCCACTTTTTTATTTTGAAAGTTTATAGTTGTTTTAACATATTGGCCATGTCAGGACTTTACAACTTTTAAAATAAATATTTAACAATAAAACAATGAGGTTGTTTAACTTACTGGCAGTTTTGAACCATTATAATTATGACACTATAATTAATCAAACTCATTGAACATTATATACTTTTATATAAATTTATGCTTTTAAAAAATTCAATTATCTTAGGTTACATCGAATAGTTGACTGCTGTTTGTAAATTGTTGGGTATCTGGTAGTGTTGTCTCCATTGGTCGTATTGTGGACATTCCACAATTATGTGTTTTGTGGTTAACACTATGTTACATTGGTGGCAGATGGGTGGTTGGTCCTTTGAAAGAAGATAAGTGTGCATGATCTTGGTATGGCCCCATTCTCAGACGGGATATTAAAACCTGATCTTGCCTGGAAAGAGAATTACTGAGAAGATGTTTCGAAAAACTCGATGTTATATCACGGAGTTTCCTTCTCGTGGAGTCAAGCCACCCTGTCTTCCATTGTTGGTGGAGCTTCTTTTTAATGATTGAGATAACATCATGGGCTGGTGTAGTTATAGTTGGGTCACTTAGTGGATGTTTAGTGGCTTCTTTTGCTGCCTGATTGGCCAATTCCTTGCCTTATATTCCAATGTGAGATGAAATTCATACCAAAGACACTTGCTTTCCTTGCTTATTGGATCCAAAGTAGTGATTGCATTTTTTGTGTAAGAATATGGGTTGATGACAGTTTGTTTATTACAAGTAGTGCACTTTTAGAATCTGAGTGTATAACAAATAACTTTGAGCATTGAGTATTCAAAACATAAATCATATCTTGTTTAATTGCAAACAGTTCACTTGAGAAGATGGTATAAAAATCAGGAAGTCTGAATAACATAGTGTGGTCTGGATAAACAACAGCACAAGCATTTCTATCATTACACTTTGATCCATCTGTGTCTTTATCTGACCTTAAATGTAAATAAATAAAAAAGAAAGAAAAGACAGAAACTGAAAATTTAAAAAATGTTGCTTATAAGAATTAACAGTGCTGATTAGCTACACAACACCGTCTGGTAAAATAATGTTTATACGTCACATACTTAATTAATTTAAGCAGGAGGTTTGTTACATTATACACGCAAAATTTGGTAGAAAAGGCAGAACATTGACTTTACATTTATCTTTAGTTTTGTAGATTACATTTGTTCCTCTCATTCGCTATAATACGTAAACATTAATAAGTCTACTGGTTTGCAATGTTTTCGAGGTTATTTATTTTCTAAGATTTTTAATCTATATCGAGCGTTCGAACTCGGATAGAACTCTTGTAACCAGCAGTTTGGATACAGAGAAACATACGCCCTATATTTAAACCTGTAAAAGTCCAGCTACAGCAAGCACAATAATAAAATCTATGACATTATGCCTATGCTTAACAAAACAACAAAACGAGATGTTACATCCCCAAATGGAAGCGGACTTTGCTATCGTGCTAAATTCCAGAGAGACAATTACAAAATCGTTGTTATTTACAAGTTTTGTAATCAAACACTGAAAAAGATAGTCTGCTATAAAGAAACGAGTTTTATATTCCGGAGCAGAACACGAAATTGTTCCAAGGACGGTCGTGTGTTTACTTTCGGATGAAGTCTCCCACCTTAAGCCATTCATGTCTGCATTAATTGGGCGCCGCTTCTGAGGAAGGCAGCAAATTCCTGAGAGCCAGAAAAACAACATTCAAGACAACAGCAATGGAGCAACTATCACTAAGAGCCTCTCACCCAGGGTTGCCACCTCTACACTCATGTAATCCGCTAGTCTGGGGATCTAAAAAAAGTATCTTTTGCTTTGTTTCAAGTTAATCCCCATGTTCACTTTCTTTCCTTTCTTTTTTCGCAGTCTTTAAATTATATTGCTTTTGTACTTAAATGTATATAAGCCTAGGACTGTAAGAAACCAAAATATGAAGAATTGTGTGAACGAAATGGACAGACCAAATTAGTAATGAATGAATACCGGAGTTTTAGGTTTCAACTTAATTTCTTCGGTGCATGTTGACATATTTTTGTGTTTTATGCCACATTATTTTAACCCAAAAATGGTTTAATGGGAATTTAAGACCAAAAATGGCTAAACAGTTTTTAATACTGAAAACGAGACTTGTTTTTAATATTCTCATAAAACTACAGGTTATTCAATTATCTTTAGTAGTTTTTAACCACCTTCTTACGACATAGCTTACGACATCAGTGGACACTGATACTAACATTAAATTAAATTATATTTGGAAAAGAAAATTTGGGATGGAAACGTTCCCGGCCAAAGTTTGGAGGTTATGACCACAGGGAAATCTGAAAATAAAAAACCTCAGTTCGGGAGGACGGTTCTAGCAGGATTTGAACCGTGGACCTTCCGTTCACGAAACCACGTCTTAATTTCGGAAACCCCTGTCGGTTTTTTCGGCAAGAAGTCATTGATATTTACTAAGGCTAAATAGAACGTGGTATTATCTCTGAAAAGGGATTTAATTCGGTAACTGAAAAAGCAATTTTTGCTTTCAGGGCTCCTTATATTGGTTATTGGTTGTTATATTAAAATTGTTGTATCCATTATTCCGTCCTTTTTTCAACTAGTATGTGTATAGTTTATAGAAGCATTCTCGGGTTACCAAAATTAAAGTTTCAGGGAATTGGGGTACACATTAATTCTAAAAGTGTGTCTTCTATCATCTGAACCCTAATTCTAATCATATAAAAGAAGCGAGTAGATCTAAATATTCTTGTAGCTTTCAACTTAAGATCACTTAAATAAAAAAATGGAAAGAAAAAATCTGGTATGTTGCACTCACATAATTTTCTCATCTCTTGTACAAACTATTTTTACAAATGGTTTTTCTCCATCTACTTCATGTTAATCGAGATATTGAAATGTTAAGCTTATTGCTAATTCTCTTGCAGATGCAAGGGGAATATGGTAGGCTTTAAGCGATAGTCAAATCTTTTAAGAGCTGGTTGCTATGTGGAGCATTCCATTCTCTTTGTGCAAAAAACAAAAAACAAAAAAAACCGAATAACGAGAGAAAAAGTATAAGTATTGATCAATTCAAATACATAATAAGAAATATCTTGGAAATGATTCACTCCACAAAAAAATGTACAGGACATAAACTGTGTGTTTTAACGAAATATAAATTATTTGTATAGCAAAATTTTGTGTATCCCTTACGGTTTACCAGTTATGCAAAGTCATTCAGAATGAAGAGCACTTTTGGGAACTTCCCTGAAAATTAAAGATATACATTTCATTGGCCATAAAAATATCTTAAATATATGAAATTTTAGTCAAAATCGTTAAAGCCATTTTTGAGAAAACCAAACTTTTCGAAAAATGTTCCATGTAAAAAGGTAGTCAAGGTTGTGGGGGAATGTTCTTGAAAATACTCATGTCGCATCCTTGGAAGATAGTAAACTCAAGTATCAAGTTTGGTATTTATCCGACTTTTCATTTTTGAGTTATACTGTTCACAGGCTGACAGGCAGACACATATATACTATATGGACATGTTTCCAAAAATGCTTTATTTGGATTCAGGGCGCCTCAAAACATGAATTTCCGGTGAAATATCGATATCGAATTTTTTTGGTGGGATACAGTAGTAGAGAAAGTAATAAAATAAAAAAAAGTGGCAGCAGTTTATATCTGCTTTATGTTTTACACATCCTACAAAAACACTTGTTCATTAGATACAGGTACAGTGGAATGCAATTACACAGGACCAACAGAACTCCACCGACAAATTTTCAGAGGTTGTTCAGGAACACCTTCTTGACTGCTTTGGTATAAGGGACCCACGGCCTCTGGCGTTTTGGGAGTCGTATATGAACAACAATTGCACCCTATCATCCACAGAAGGTGCAGTCATTGCAGCTAGCGGACTACCCATTTTGAGAGGAGTTTGCAAATTGGTTGCTTCCATAATGTGCAAAAAACCATAACTGCTTTGGTGTTGTTTATAGACGAGGCCAAGTTTACAAGAGAAGGCATGTTCAACAGTAGGAATAGCCATGTAGGGGATTACGAAAATCCACGCACACACAATAGTGTATCAATCTTATCAACAACAGTTTGCTGTGGATGTATGCACATTACATTGAGTCTTATTTATGGACGCTCTTTAACTGATGTGGTCGTTAGCGTCCCATTCTATTTTGGGCATGAAACACTGGAAATTTTGCTCAGCGGCTTCTTTATCAGGTTTGAAGGGCTAGTATTGTTAACGATTTAGTGACTGGGTACACTTTCTGAGACACTGAGTCGTGTAGAAAACGTTCAGCATGTCCTCCCACAGTTCCTAGATGTGCCGCTGAGAATTCTCCAACTTAACGTGGTTTCAACATGACGGGGTGCACTCGATGTTAGGAACCACATTGATGCACAGTTTGGACGACAATGGATTGGTCACGGTGGTCCTCTTCCATGGCCAGCTCGGTCACCAGACATGACACCAATGGACTTCTTATGGGGGCATGTAAAGAGCCTAGTTTACAAGACTCCGGTCGACATTCGCATGGACCTAGTTGCTAGGATTATCGCAGACGTGGAAGTAGTACGCAAAACTCCTGGATTGCTTGAGCGTGTAAGACATCGCTGTACACTCTACCTGATTATGGTGGTCGACAGTTTTAAAAATGTCTGTAAGGGAACAGTTCAGCATTTGTTACGTACTGTACTCTACACTGATCAGGTTGAACACACTGTGATAAAGGTGTAGTGTTTCGTCTGCGAGTTGCCACATTACTCTGTGTTGTGTGTTGAACGATTTGGTTATCGCATAATATACAGGCTTCTTCACTATGTGTATTTTCACGGAAACAAGGGTGATTGACGTAACAAACCGAATAAATCATAAATACACTATTACTCTATAAGGAGCCGCCGGAGACCATGGGTCTCTTATACCAAAATACTCAGAAGGTATCCCTGAACAACTTCTGAAAGTTTATTGGCGGAGTTCTGGTTCATCCTGTATAGTGACACGCATAGTTTACTGATCTTCTGTCTCAATGATGTTTTATTAATTTATCGAAAATTAAAATCTAAAATAATTATTTAGGAGTAGCAGTAAACTCCCTATTCCATCCATGCTTCGTCCCACAACCCATGACTTTCTTAACCGCAGTGCTACATCTAACCAACTTAATTACATAACCTCTTCTTCGTCTTTCTGGTGTAGTCTATTCAGCTATTTGTCTGGAGTTTTCTCCCTCTTTCATTCTTTTTAAGTGATGCTACCACCTTAATTGTTAATTCTGTATGCCATTTCATACAGTTTATCTAATTCTTCCATTTCTTATTCACAAAAATCCTCAGCAAACAAATTTCTAATGCCGGGCTGACTGCTCATACTTCTGACGAGTGCAAGACAACATTCTTAATTAAGGTATTATATAAAGGTCTTTCAACAAGAGCGCCCTATCTTTAACATGTGATAGCTGCCGTTGTTATTGAGTTACATCAGAAATTTTTTTCATGCGGTTACAATTATCATTGGCAAATAGCCATGGAACGTTACAGCATTCAGCAAAGCGTAGAAATTGTAAAAAGTTATTATCAAAATGGATCGTCTGTTCGCCAAACCTTCCGTGTATTGCCTGAAGTTTACGGTATGCATAATCGTCCCTGCGAGAGAACGATTCGGCGTTTGATCGATAAATTTGAAAGAAGTGGTCTGTACGATCGAAGAACGTCTGTACGTAATCGACGTAACCACTCCAACGAAAACATAGGCGCCGTTCGTGAGAGTGTACGCGAGAACGGAAACAAATCAATTGCTTGTCGAGCGCAAGAATTGGAGCTTTCGAAGACCACAACTTGGCGAATTCTGCATCTGGACTTGAAGTTTCATGCTTAAAAAATGGTGTTTACTCAAGAACTAAAGCCCAACGACCATAGGTTGCGCCGTGTATTCGCTGACTGGGCTATGGAGCAATTGGAAGCTGACCCGAATTTTTGTCGAAAAATCATCTTCAGCGATGAAGCCCACTTTTGGATGGATGGTTGTGTTAACAAACAATATTGCCGCTATTGGAGTAATCACAATCCAATCCAGATTTGAGAAGGACCACTTCATCCCCTAAAGGTTACTGTGTGGTGTGGATTTTGGTATGGTGGAATCATTGGTCCATGTTTTTTCCAAGATGAAGATGGAGAAGTTCTAACTGGCAATGGTGAAAGATCGGGCTCTTATAAGGGACTATTTTTGGCCTCAATTGGATGGTATGGATCTCAGAAAGATCTAGTTCCAGCAAGGTGATGCCACATGTCATACTGCTCTCAAAACAATCGATCTTTTGAAGGAGAAGTTCAGAGGTTTCATCATTTCCCGTGGTGGTGATGTTAACTGGCCCCCCTGGTGCTGTGATTTAACACCGTTGAATTACTTCTTGTGGGGTTATGTTAAATCTCGAGTTTATGTCAACAAGACAGAAACAGTAAATGATCTTATGAATAACATCACGCGTGTTGTGTCATATAAAAACAGCACTGATCAAATTAATAAAATAGAAAGGTTTGTTTATTTGAATGGTATTTTAAAAAAATTCATTGAAAAATAAAGCAAGAATAGACACAAAAATAAAATTTTATAAGCGAAGTAAGTGTAAAATTATTATACGCCAGTGAAATTTGGATTATGACCAAAAATATAGAAATGAAAAAAAGGTTCCGAGTAAGTGAAATGAAATTCCTAAGGGCAATTTCAGGATATAGAAAAATCGACCATAAAAGAAATGAAATAAGAAAAAAAATTAAGAATATATGACCTGAAGAATACAAAACGCTGATATCTGAAAGATGATCGCATCTTGTGTCTTTTCCATATTCTAAACTTTATATATAAACAGTTTTCCTATTTTTCTGTAATTATTTACTTTTTTATTTTATATATTTGTATGTTTAATATATGTATTAAATAAGTGAAGCGATGCTCTGTAGCACAGAATGAAAATAAATAAATACATATAACTACTTTATGAATTATGAACCAAGAGGAAAGAAACACCTATTAAACGATGGCATGGTCAGGATATGTACATTGTAACAGGAAGAAATGTAATGCATGAAGGGAGCGGGAGGAGGAGAAGGAGAAGAATAAGAATAATAGGAAACATGATATAAAATAATATAACGCTAAAAATCCGGGTTCTAGTAATAATACTGTTTTGGAAAGAGTAGACAAAAGAAGCATAGTGAGAAATTGATGGTGAAAGGAAAGAGAAAATGCCTGGGACATGGGATGAGGGAAAATTGCTCACCAGTAAAGCTATGCCTCAAACGACAATTCTGGAGTCATATTAAAGCTTTTTTGTAATAGGATAAGGCAAAACATAAATTAAAATATGGTGCCCATTGTACAGCATATCCGAATTTTAACCTATAAGCTATTCAAATAAGCTAACTCTCGCATGATTTAAGTTGGTAATCATGCTCTCACCTCGAAAAAGTAACACAACTGCTTCCACCTCCCTATCCTTACAACAGAGTGACGTAGCTATTACACTTGTATGCCTCAATTCGATTACTTAATCGGTAGACAATCACCTCTTATTGTTGCTTTTACACTTGTTCAACTGGAAACCTACATTGGTGTTACGGTTATGCCACTGGTCTAATACATCAGGGGCCAGCAACCGCCTGCAAATTGAGTAGAGAAAACCCGCAGCGCGGTGACAATTGAAGCAATGTTTCAATTTTATTTCTTGCAACACTCGGAGTACACTTCTAATTACACTATGCTATTACCACTTCAAAATGATTCCAGAGTTTATCATTTATAAGTATTATTTATATCCTTTTAATGCCACTCACTATATACATATCTACAGAAACGTTTTCTATTTGATAACACATACTGTAAATACAATGGGCTTTAATTATAAAAATAGACCCGAGTCCGGAGTCCATAGAGCTTATAGTTACCCAAACGTTAGTCTTCAGAGGATGAACGTTATTCAGGTAACTCAGTTCAACCGAGATTGAACTAAGGTTCTGTTGAATGAGACAGACATACTGCCACGGAGATAGGAAACATGTATACAATTATGAGATGCAAAAAAGCGGACACTTAATTTAAAAATAGTGGAATATCCACGCAATTAAACTGATCCTTGTAACTTTAGTAGGACATTCTAAAACATATTTTTTTTTGTAAAGGAATGGAAAAAATCCTCCCATACCAGGCATCGGGCTGATCACCCATCCTGAATATTCTGTCTGCTCCACGAGTGTCTGCTCCTCGACGGGCCTCTCACCCCAGGCACCCGCCTGTAAGTCTTGGGGGTGTAAGTCCTACATAAGAGGAGGTTAAACAGATAAAGAAGAAGAAAAAGAATTAAACAATCTTTTCGATGGATAGATAGATAGATAGATAGATAGACAGACAGATAGATAGATAAGATAGATATATTAGATATATAGATTAGATAGATTAGTTAGATACGTTATATAGACAGATTAGATAGATTAGATGGATAGATTATATAGATAGATAGATAGATTATCATGCGTTTATCATGCGTATGAACATCACCATTTCTAAGAAAATAGTCTCTGTTAATAAATATCAACCCTATTAATTTAAAAATATATAACCCGTAGACACTCAATATATTAAAACTAATAAAATAATCCTTACAGGACACGTTACTATCTATGCCAGCAATACATCATATTATGCATTTTTGGGCAATAAAAACCTGCTGCATCATGGACACCTGACCCCCCAAAGCAAACACTATATGCAAACCGAGATTCAACATTTGCAAAATAAATCAAGAGTACAGCCTTAACATTAAGACAGGATTTAAAAACCCGTAATTGGTAACAACAAACACTTAATTTCTTAATTAATTTTATACAACGGGGTTGCCAAGATAGATGTTTATAAACAATAATTCCTAAGAATTTAGTATGCTGAAGACAACGCAGATTCTGGCCAAATGTATTAATACTTAATTGTTCAAGATTGCTTTTTGATACATATGAACATGAACAAAACCAGTTTTATTAACATTCAGATAAAGCATATTATTATTAAACCAGGTTTTGAGATCCCTAAGTAATTCATTACATTTCACTTGCAAATCTGTCGTATTGCCATCTTTAACAATCACAGTGGTATCATCAGTATACATAACTAAAAAATAATCGTTCTGTTGACCAGGTAAATGATTTACAAACAACAGAAACAACACAGGGCCAAGAATGGAATCCTGAGGAACACAAATATCAACATCAATATTATTAGAATTATAAACAGTTCTAAAGGAATCAGTTGTGAGGTTAATCTGAGCATATTGAGTTCTATTTTCCAAATAAGAAGTAAACCAGGTTAAAACTACATAACGTATACCATAATATTCCAATTTAGCAAGCAGAAAATCATGATTAACGCAATTGAACGCTCTACTAAGATCACAACAAATTCCAACAGGGCACTCACCAGAATGTGAATGGGTGATTAGTGATGTTATTGCTACCTCCGAATGAGAATTCTTTTGTTTATTGTTATGCCATTACATTAGCTACACCTTTTGACGTTTTTTTAAATAAATGTAAGGGATATATTATTTCCAAATAAAACATTGGTTTTCAATGAGGGCAATTAGGCGAAAACATTTTCCTGGAAAATGCTCAACGATAGTTTCTTTTTGTTGACCACCTGAATAAAAAGTAAGGAAGTTTTAATACAAGCTCCGAGCGTACACGCATGTATTTGGGCATGAGTCTGTGAACAGCATACGCAAAATGAAAAATGTATACTTACTAGATTTCATACTTAAGTCAAACTTCTTTTATAGACGAAATTTTCTAGGAGTTTCCTCCCATCACACCACCCTTATACTTTTCTTTTTTTTTAAATTTATTTTCTCAGAAGTGTCTCGTAACGAATTTGATTAAAGTATCACTTATGGCTCAGATATTAGCATGAAAAAATAATACCTTGTACTTTCCTTAAATAGCATGTGAAGTATTCTTTATTCCCATTGGATTTTATATAGCTGTAAAAACGCAACTGAGAGACAAACAAATTACCGCAATATATAGATCATTAAAATACAATGTTTATGTTGATTCTTCGTAAAGCATTAGCCCTTTACGAAATATTCATTGTTGTACATTTATCTCTCACTACTTAAGTTTCTTTTCATGGTTATCAAACAGGTTTGAAATGTAAGATAATTTTGTTTCATTCTTTCTTTTTCATGTGTGTTGCTTGTCTGCAAAATTCCATTTATGTTGTTTTTCGAACATTTTGTACATTATCAAGTCCTTATTACCTTGTTTTATATTTTCTGTGGACCATTCGAGAAAGAACTAAGGAAGATGTTAGTGCAGTGCTGGAACATTAGAATATGCGTATGAAGAAACATGGGGCACGTGAAATGGACTCTCAGTAAAATTATGCGGAGGAAGAATAATAAAACTGAACAGAAGAAAAGACACTGGCTGGGATTCTATTAGAGAATACTTGGTAAGAAGTGAGCGAAGAAATAGAAGTGGCAAGAAAGTTAGGACAAGAAAAGCATGAAGATAATAGTAAATATTAGAAATAAACAATAAAGGAGATTACAGTGGAGGTCCTACCCTTGGACGGAAATTACGATCGATTGATCCGATCGATTTGGACATACATTAATATTAATTAAGTTTTATTTATTTATTTTTTTGTTAAGTTCACTTGTTGTACCCAGTTTATGCTACTGTGTTTTACTGTTTTCATACCGCTTATTTCCGCAACACACATACAAACACCCATGCCCGTGGTGGGACTCGAACCCGCGACCCTCAGCTTGACGGAGCGCCGGAGCGACTACTCCAGCGACCACACCTACGAGGGCCGGCATGGTTAAATACGACAGAAGAATCACTTTTTATATGCAGAGTAAGAACGTAAAATGTACAAGATTTTAAAACTCAGAGATAGTAATGATATTTTAGTTAAAATTTCAAGGGTATTTTTGAGAAAAAACTCAGAAATGAAATGCTTAAGAGAACATCCTCGCCTTACTCCGTATAGTAAGCAGGGGAAGGACCTATTGCATTCCACTAAAAAAGTTGACACCGAGATTTCACCGGATATACATGTTTCGAGGTGCTCTGAATCCAAATAAAGCATTTTTGGAAACGTGTCCGTGTTTCAGTCTGTCAGTCTGTGAACAACATAACACAAAAACGAATAGTCGGATAAATACCAAACTTGGTATTTGAGTTTAGTATCCTCCGAGGATGCGACACGAAGTTTTTCAACAAAATTCCTCCACCTCAGACTACCCTTTATGTGGAACATTTTTCGAAAAGTTTGATTTTCTCAAAAATGGCTCTAACGAATTTGATTAAAACATCATAGGTTTATGATATTTTCATGACAAATGAAACGTAAATCTTGAACTTTCTGGGAATGGCCCCAAAAGTCCTCTTCACTGAATGATGTTCCCATAACTGATAAACCGTAAGAGATAGATAAAACACACAATTTATGTCTCCTTGTTATTTGTTTGAATTTTCCATACTTATACTTTTTCTCAAATGGGAATTTGTAATTCTTTTTTTTTACAAATGTCCTGGACATGCTCCACATTGCAACCAGCTCTTAAAATATTTAACTATCTCTTAAAGGCTATCGTATTCCCCTGGCATCCACAAGAAAATTGGCAATAAGATAATTTCTGCAAATGTTTATCTCGATTAACATAATGGTGAATAAGCGTTTGTAAAATAGTTTGTACAAGAGTAGAGAAAGTCCTGTGAGTGCAACACATAAGATTTTTATAAAAAGGCCCGTGAGTGTGAACAGTGTGTGGTATTTACGTTTCAGGATTCGACATGAAAATATTCAAGAAGATTACCTTAAACCAAATTACCTTTTAATTGAAAAAAAAATTGCTTTATTTTTGACTTTCTCAAAAATATCTCTAACGATTTTCATCAAAACACCATGTTTAAATATTTGCAAGAAAAATAAAATGCATATCTTGCATTTTCTGCTATAGCCTCTGAGGTTTTCATTATTCTGAAAGAAGTTTATATATAAGTAATCCGAAAGACTTTCAAAAAGTTGAAATGTGGATCTCGTTGAAACAGAGTTACTTCAAATAAATTTTTTGTAGCATTAACCATTTCGGAGGTATTCTTTATTATCGGTTTAAATTTTCAACTTTCTTTTAAAATCTTTGACTACCGCTTAATTCTGCTGTGTAAACCTTGTACCTGCAATGAAACGTGTAATAAAACCGTTTCTGCAAATACTCTCGATCAACATGAAGCAGGCAGAAGAATAAGCTTTTGTAAGAATAGTATAATGATAATAATAATGTTATTGTCATTAAGCTTGTACAGCAATAGACAAAGTCAGTTTCACATTTACAATTGATGATTACCTTATGCCATTATTTACACAATTACAATATATGTGTTCTTTATATATTTTACTAGTTAGCCTATTTTTTCAATATGATTTACATAGAATTCACTTAAATCGTAAATAGGATTTTCTATTAAGTAATCATACAGTTTGTGTTTAAAAATGTTAAGTGGTTTGTTAGATATTTCAAAGGGGAGGTTATTGAAAAGTCTGATACCTAAAACATCGTAACTGTTTGTTACTTTAGCTAATCTATGATATGGTATATCAAGGTGCCGTTTTTTACTTTCTCTACTACGTATAGTAAGTAGGGAAAGTATTGTATTCCACCCAAAAATTCGATACCGAGATTTCAACGGAAATACATGTTTTGAGACCCCCTAAATCTAAAAAAAGCATTTTTGGAAACATGTCCGTGTGTGTGTCTGTCTGTGAACAGCATAACTCAGAAACGAACAGTCGGATAGGTTCAGTATCTTCCAAGGATGCGACACGAAGGTTTTCAAGAAAATCCACCCACCCCAGAGTACCCTTTACATGGAAGAGTTTTCGAAAATTTTAATTTTATCAAAAATGGCTCTAACGATTTTGATTAAAATATCATATGTTTAAGATATTGTTATGACAAATAAAATGTATATCCTGAATTTCCTGGGAATGTCTCCAAAAGTATTCTTCATTGTGAACGAGTTTTGCATAACTGGTAAACCATAAGAGATAGACAAAATTTTACTCCACAAAAAATGTAGATCGCGTTAAAATACACAATTTATGTCATACATTTTTTTTGTTGAGTAAACCATTTGTGAGATATTACTTGTTATTCCCTTAAAGGTTTCAATACTTATTTTCTCAAATGGGAATTCGTTATTCATTTTTACTTTCTCTACTACGTATAGTAAGTAGGGGAAGTATTGCATTCCACCCAAAAATTCGATACCGTGATTTCACCGGAAATACACGTTTTGAGACCTCCTGAATCCAAAAAAAGCATTTTTGGAAACATGTCCGTGTGTGTGTCTGTGTGTGTGTGTGTGTGTGTGTGTGTGTCTGTGTGTGTGTCTGTGAACAGCATAACTCAAAAACTAACAGTCGGATAAGCACCAAACTTGGTATTTAGGTTCAGTATCTTCCAGAGATGCGACACGAAGGTTTTCAAGAAAATCCCCCCACCCCAGACTACCCTTTACATGGATGATTTTTCGAAAATTTTAATTTTCTCAAAAATGGCTCTAACGATTTTGGTGAAAATATCATATGTTTAGGGTAATGTCATGAGAAATGAAATGTATATCTCGAATTTTCTGGGAATGTCTCCAAAAGTATTCTTCATTGTGAACGACGTTTGCATAACTGGTAAACCATAAGAGATAGACAAAATTTTACTACACAAAAAATGTAGATCGCGTAAAAATACACAACTTATGTCATATACATTTCTTTTGTTGAGTGAACCGTTTTCGAGATATTGCTTGTTATTTCCTAAAATTTTCCAATACTTATACTTTTTCTCAAATGCGTTATTCATTTTTTTATGTCCTGGACATGCAAAGAGAATGGAATGCGTCACATAGCAACCAGCGTTAAAATATTTGACTATCGCTTAAAAGCTACCATATTTTCCTTGCATCTACAAGAAAATTACCAATAAGATTGACATCTCGATATCTCGATTAACATGAAGCATATGGAGAATAGGCGTTTGTAAAATTAGATTGTACAAGAGTAGAGAAAGTCATGTGAGTGTAACACATCAGATTTTTTTTATGTCCTGGACATGCAAATAGAATGGAATGCGCCACATAGCAACCAGCGTTAAAATATTTGACTATCGCTTAAAAGCTACCATATTTCCCTTGCATCTACAAGAAAATTACCAATAAGATTGACATCTCGATATCTCGGTTAACATGAAGCATATGGAGAATAGGCGTTTGTAAAATTAGATTGTACAAGAGTAGAGAAAGTCATGTGAGTGTAACACATCAGATTTTTTTTGTCTTGGATATGCAAAGAGTATTAATCTGTGGGAAAGGGAATGGTGCTGCACCTAGCAACCAGTTATTAAGAGATATGATGTGCTTAAAGGCTACTGTATTTCCAAATTGCCCTTGTAAATATATTATCCCCTTACATCTACAAGAAAATTAGCAATAAGATAGAGTCTGCAAATGTTTATCTCGATTAACATGAAGTAGATGGAAAATAAGCGTTAGTAAAAATAGTTTGTACAAGAGTAGAGAAAGTCATGTGAGTGTAACACATCAGATTTTTTCTTGTATTATACGAGTGTACATTATATCTATGCTGCATAACAGGAACCTTATCTTTAATGTATATCAAGACATAGTATATGTACAGATTCACAATGGCCGCTTTAGGCGAGTTTCTTATTACTCTTATAACTTACTCCTGTAGTAGTAGAAGAACCTTAACCTAGTTACTGTTTCCCCAAAGTAGAATAGCACATGCATTTATGGTTTGGAAATACTCAAAATATGCAGACCTTATATATATACCAGGTGCATGCTATTTAAGACACCTTATCAAATATATAACCCTGGACAGTTTACCGGACATGTGTTTTATGTGCGTTTCCCAAGATAATTGGCTATGAGTGTGTAGAGAAATCCATGTGAATGTAACACATAATATTTTTTATTTCAGAAGACATCAAAACATAAATTTCCAGATAAACCGCGATATCAATTTTCACTTCCTTTACTTTATACTACTTACAGAGAGGAATATTTCTATTTCGGAAATAAGTAAAATGTTGGTCCGGCGTGGCCGGGGCGTGAAGCATGAATTCTGTGTGGTAGTCATGTTATGTCTTCATGTGGCAGGTGGGCGGTTCCAGAGATCCGGCCGCCAGATTGGGAGGTTCGCTACCTTGTTCCGAGTCACTGCCTCATAAATCACGGCACAGTGTTAATTGTTGTTTCAAGACGTGCTTTGCAACCGCCGCCCAGTCCGAGAATTAGCTCTTTAATAATACATTTGAGTGACGCGATAGCGTTCATATTTCTGGGGTTTCTATAACTTGCTAATAGATGCCACTGTCTTCTTACGAACATATCTCCTTATTTATGTATGTTCTTCCAATATGTGTTAAATGATAATATTCTAGTTTGTAAAATCATAAAAAACCCTTGTGCTCACAACTAACAGAATTCTATTTTGTACTCCGTTTTCTTTGCTGCCTGCTGTGGGTGTATCTTTCCTACAAAAGGAGAATGGAAATCTGTGCATTTAGCTGAAGAAACTTTCGAACACTGTTTACTTCACTGTCCCATCTTTGAAACAGATACCTCTGACCGGACATTGAAGAAGTTAAATTGTTGTATTGCATTGTAGTTCTACTGTTGGGGAGCCAAACCTGATGAAGTAACTGCCCCACGTAAGGAACAAAGTTTCCGGTGGTCTTCATCCCAATGTTCAAGAATCAACTTTGTATTTTAATGTTTCTTTAAATATTATATATATATATATATATATATATATATATATATATATATATATATATTTACGTTTGCCTCGGCTGCGTCAGTATTAATTTGTAGAAACATGTATCTCTTAGCAGGGGATGATGCGGCTAAAGAATGTAGGCTTACACAAATTATAATTTTTACTTCACTCCTGTTATTAATCCTTCACACGATTAACTAACACTTCAGTGATATAGAGAGCTGTGAGATTATTGTTATTAATTACTTGTACTTTTTAACACTTAAACTTTATTTTTATTCTCGCCGTAATGAATTTTATATGTCTCACACTGAATACGTGTTTAACTGCTCGGGGACGCGTGTAGCATCCAGTGGGAACGCTGTCTACTAGCGACTGGCGTTTACCGCTTAAATTTATAAATTTCTGAATTTCAAGTCTCTGATTGGCTAATTCTACTCCAATAGAATACATTTATTTAACTTTCAGCCGTTCTAGTTTTTGATTGGCTATTTATAAACTGTTTTAAATATTGCATTATTGCTCCAAGAATTACTAGTAGTATTATTAAACTTTCCAATTCATTATTGCCTCAAGGTTACCTCATTGTTTCCTCATTGTTAGCAACTTTCGACTTCTCACACCTCCTACATTATTACATTACTCAATACATTCGCATAACATTATTATACATGTACACAATAATATAAACATAATACAATGACTGTTACATACATTTTTTATATTATTTATACACATGCTTTAAGGCGGGCTGTTATTTTTTTATATTATATATTTAGACTGAAATCATTTAAGTGTTAAAAATACTGCCTCAACATTTACTCTCTCATGGTGCAAATACGCAAACACCCTTAAGAAGTTTTAGTAAAGCATTACTGTAGCCAATTGCATATGTTATGCTTTTAAGCATTTTATCTTATTTATTAAAATACGTGCAGTCTATTTCAAATTATACTCGTATATAATAATAACAATAATAATTTACTCTATATTATTGCATTACAGATACTTAGAAAACATTGTTGGTCTCCATGTTGCGGGTTCAAACCCGGTGGAGTGCGATGGATTTTTTTCGGGCGTAAAAATCCTTAACATGGCTTCCTTCGGAAAGGAAGTAAAGCCGGTGGTCCCGTATCGTAGATTCACGGCACGTAAAAGAACCTCAAGCTTAATAAAGAGGCCTCTGAGCAAAATTACCGGTCTTTCATGCCCAATATAGAATGGGACGCTAAGGTCCACAACAGTTAAAGAGCGTCCATAAATAAAAACTCAATTTATTTTATTGAGTTTAGTTTCACGTTTTTAACTTTCAAATATTAAATTACTCTGTATATTATAATTACTTTAATAAATAATATAAGCTGATATGTCCTGAATGAAATATTTCAAAGTGTATGAACAATATAATACGGTTATAAAATTAATACACCTTAGGATAAATTAGGATTAGCCAATGAATAATACACTTATTTGAATTCATCTGTTCCGAACTCTGATATCAAAGGGGATATTTACCGTTTTAATCTATACATATGTCTTAAATGAAAATTATCTTTTTGGTTTATTTGTTTGCTTTGGTTTGTTTTTCTTGGATCGGTAGATGAATCTTTGTGGTAAAATTGTTAGTATAAAATCCAAACAGCCTGCAAGACGGATATAAGCTTTAAAGATATTGAGGTAATGTTACTCTTAAACGAAAATATTTAATTTAAAATGGCTATTTACGACGCGCGTAAACTTCTCAGGTTCCGCGAGAACAAAGTAAACCAGTTGTTAAGAACCGACCACAAGCGCTGACCGCAAGCAGTTGTCTGGGTGGTTCAGTTGGCACACCTGCTCTTCTGTCATAGTAAATATTAGCACTTCACTATCGTCCATTTCCCTAACACTAAGCTATGAAGCTTTTTCAGGAAACAATTTGTATAAGCTATGTTTTTACTTTGTGTGAAAAAAAAACTAGGCCAAAGAAACCAGAATTATTCTATTGTTCGGACAATGGTTTCTTTTTCCAGGTAGGTAATAAATCATTTGTTCATTATAACGGATTTACCAGATATTAGCTTCGCAATAAGTATTCATCCTCGTTATTTTCTGGTAACTAGCATGTAAAATTCTGCGCTTCGTCGTTCTCTCCTACCACAACCGGGAAACCCAAATCCGGTAAACATGTATCTGCATGTCATTATTTAACGCTCTGAAAATAAGATGCACCTTGTAAAGCCTCAATTTCTCTAGAAATTTCAGAACTTTGCAAAATGGCAGCAAAGCTGTGTGCGTAGAGAGGGTGAATAGCTCTTTCGGTTTCTTAAACCGACGTTTTTCGACGATAGTATTTTTGGTGGAAAGCTGAAATTACCTGTAATCAGTGCTGGCAATACATATATATATATACATATATATTATTGCAGACCGGAATACATTTATATTTGTTAGTCAACTTTTACCACTTAAATTTTTCCCGGGACTTCAGTATCTTTTATTAATATTTACTTAAGATTTAATCCATGCAGCGGTTAAGCAAGCTATTGATTTTTTTAAGGTCGACAACCAAACGTGACCCTACCAAGGTTAATTCTGATAACGTTGCTACAGAACCACCACGTGCCAACAGTTGATGGTGATTAATTTTATTTTCGCGAAAGCATCATTTCCATTATTCACTATCGTCTGCAATACACATACGTTAAGTGCAATGGAGATTTTATCTCATATTTTCAAAATCTTCCTCGTTCTCCAACGATGCATTTAACGCACTAAATACTATTGTGATCAGATCACGCTTATAACCCCAATCTTGCACTCAAGACGTTATTTAAACTGCTACGACTTTGAAGTGAATATAGTATAAAACTTATTTCTCTCATCACAATGTTGCCCACTTGTTACTTTTAATTGCGAATTATTAATTTGGAATGTAATTAAAGGCAATAAGCTGTTAACAATTGGCAAAAAATACCGAAATTTAAAGTTTTTAAATATTTGTTTATCGTGCTTGTATCACTTTCATTCTAAGTAATTATTTTCATAATATCGACCATTTCAGAACCCATTCCATTAAACTTTAGCTTAGTATTAAACTTTAATTACATTTATTTACTCTTTTTCAGCGTTTTCCATTATTCAAATTAAATTATATATTTGAAATTTTAGTTAAGTTTTAAATATCAAGGAGTTAAGACAATTGGGTAATCATTTGAAAATATTAATTAGCTCAATTGCAATTAATTTTTTCCATAACTGGTGTTGGTAAAAACTGAAAAATTCAATGCGACCTATTCTAAAATTCTTTGTAAAGTATTTAAATTAACGCATTCTACGAAAATATATCTAAATTCTTTTTAGGTTAAAAAAAATCGTATGACATATATAAAAAGGTTTGTTACAGGGAACATTTGTATTAAGAGTATCAAAAGTGATTAATCGTAAACAAAACAATATCTCAAAAATGGTTTCAGATAAATAATTACAATTTAGTAAGTTTCATTTCTATAATGTTTTGCATAAATGCCGAAAATTTCAAGTTAATCGAAAGAAAGCTTTGGATTTTTTCTTTTTTACACATGCTTTGCCTTAACAATACTTTTTCCTTTATATATCAGCAGCTGTGATTTGGTCAATATAAAGTGACACTCACCATGGCACGTGCATTTGTATACATTCAATGAGTATACAGTCGACGGAAAATGATAATTGCACGAGACTGTGATAGATTAATAACTCATCTAATTGCGGAATATTAACTAGTTGGGTAAACTGAATCAGACATTAAGAAATAAAAATAAAATGAAAGATGACAACCAAAATGTTAAAATTCGCTTCCAAGTATACAAGAATAAAACATCTAAAGTAGCATAGTCTCACACCATATTGATATGAAAAGCTCACGCGTCTGTCTACGTGCAAGATGCAGAAACAGCACTTAAAGTTTTATATTACAAGTAGAATTTTGCCAGTAAGGAGCTCATGCGAAAAAGAAAAGATTCGCACATTTACAGTGCGCACCAAACTGGAAAAACATGATAAGTATAGCAGCAAATATTTCGGAAACGACTTGAGATTAGGCACTATGGAACTAGTTATGTGTACGATGCAAAAACTACGTTCAGCCTCTTATATCGTAATCAGGTAATTGTAATTCTTAAACAATGGACTTTAAATTACCTACGCTTAAACCATTATCACTACAAAAAATGCAAAACAACAGCGGTCAAGGGTCACTGACAGGCAGCTAAACACCAGTCTGTGTGGTATCAGCAAACACCAATAGACTACGAGGGGTTGCAGTGGTTTGTTATCTGCGACGTCCCCGCCCAGTGCAGTAACAGTTCAATTTATTTTCTCCGTCCTCGCTTTAATGCTTAGAATTCCCTATGCCTGATCATAATTTTCGCCTGAAATAAGCCAATAGCAGAACAAAATAAATTTTAACCTTCGAAAATGTGAATATAAACCAAGGAATATTTCGGAGGCTGGTAGAATTAGGAAAACGTTTATGGATCATAAACTTTATACTTTAATAAGCTATACATTTTTGCTTCAGTAAATTTTTGTCCTTCCTCTCATGCATTCCCAGTTATGTAAAACATGGCGAGAATGAACCGGACTTCATTAGCTATTTATACAACATGCAATATATTTAAAGTTTAATTAAGTTAGTATCCCAGGCTCGAGTATTTTAATTAAAATCTTTGTTATTTTCGAAAATATAAAAATTAAAATATTTTGCATGCAAAGGGATTTTTGATCTGGTGAAACTCCAAGATAACCTTTTCGTATTATTTTCAAAAGATCCTGAACTTGAGTGCTAAGTTTAGCATTTAAACAAAATTTTGTGTACTTCTGCACTTCTTTTTGGAGACTTTTGGAGGAGTATTAGGGTACCTAAAACCAAATTTCCGGTGAAATCAGGATATAAAATATTCTGAGTGTAATACAATGCTTCTTGCTTTTCAATTAAAAGTTAAAGGTTGCAATATGAAATAAGTCCAGAAAGTATTCATTCTCAGTTTAAAAAATAATAGCAGTCAATTTAACGAATAGAAAAGCTTCATTTTAATATACATTAGATCATGGAAATCACAGTTTACGTTTCCGGGCACGGTTTGCAAATTTTTATTTTATTAATTTATGCAGTGATTTTTCAGCTCTTCATAATTACACTTAGTAGAGCAATTATGGAAATAAGTTCAGTAAAAGCGGGGATGCGTCGATATAATTAATTTTACACTTTTTTTCTCCCCGTCACATCGAAACTTATTTTTATCGCAATTTAAAGTATTACACCAAAATATTCCTCTACTAAATACATGCATAATAATTTTGTGAATTATTGTACATCCAGATTATTATACAATATCATTTTTAAAAAACTGAAAACGTAGAAAAAATTGTGCAACTTTAAAAAAATCTGATATGTTACACTCACATGACTTTCTCTACTCTTGTACAAAATATTTTTACAAACGCTTATTCTCCGATGTTAATCTTATTGCTCATTTTCTTGTAGGTGCAAGGGGAATATTGTAGGCTTTAAGCGATAGTCAAATCTTTTAAGCGCTGGTTGCTATGTGGAGCATTCCATTCTCTTTGCATGTCCAGGAAATAAAAAAAAAATGAATAACGAATTCCCAATTGAGAAAAAGTATAAATATTGGAAAATTTAAGGGAATAACAAGCAATATCTCGAAAATGGTTCACTCAATAAAAAAATGTACATGACATAAATTGTGTATTTTAACGCGATCTACATTTTTTGTGTAGTAAAATCTCTTATGGTTTACTAGTTACGCAAAAGTTCACAATGAAGAATACTTTTGGAGACATTCCCAGAAAATTCAAGATATACATTTTATTTTTCATGAAAGTATCTTAAATATATGATATCTTAATCAAAATCGTTAGTCATTTTTGAGAGAATTAAAATTTTCGAAAAATGTTCCATGTAAAGGGTAATCTGGGGTGGGGGAATTTTCTTGAAAACCTTCGTGTCGCATCTCTGGAAGATACTGAACCTAAATACCAAGTTTGGTGTTTATCCGACTGTTCGTTTCTGAGTTATGCTGTTCACAGACACACAGACATACATACAGACACACAGACACACACGAACATATTTACAAAAATGCTTTTTTTGGATTCAGGGGGTCTCAAAACACATAGTTCCAGTGAAATCTCGGTATCGAATTTTTGGGTGGAATACAGTTCTTCCCCTACTTACTATACGCAGTAGAGAAAGTAAAAATCTTGAAGAATATTAGAGTACATAAACTATTACTTTTTGCATAAGTAATTTTCTGTAGGTTATTTTGGGATTGTTTAAGCTGGAGTCAGAATAAGTAGTTCCCTAATTCGGCAAAAATACAAGCTAGATGGGTAGATTAGGTTGGCAGCTCTAAAACCAAGAAAACCATACTATCGTAATAAGTGAAGAACAGGAAAATCATGATTGTCCAAAACAAACAATACTATATGGATTCACATTTCATGCAATGTAAAACAGAAAAACTGTAAAACACAAGATTGTATTTACAGGAGATTTAATAACTCTCACCTGAATATTATCCTTTCATAGATTAGCGCACTCAGAACTTCTGTGATAAGGCACATCAACTTCAAGTATTACCACCGGAGGGACACCCCATAATCGTTGCGTTCCGAAAACGACACTTCATTTGTTTTCCGCTTAACACAACTAGTATATGACTGGTGCAATCTCACGGAAGTTTCGAGATCTCTGAACGCACCTTGCAGCGTCATCATCGAACTCGCGGTGAGCCTACAGACACACATTCCCCAAATTCTGCCTCGTAGCAGCAGCTGTTTTTTCCATGGCCTCTATGAACCTTGTTAAACAAACGGTAGCAACTACAGGGGAGAACAAATTGTCAATGGCTTGAGGGGTCCCGCCCCCGCTTCCCGCCCCCCCTCCCGCCAGAAGGAGGGGGAGGTAATCACTCTCATTCACTACTACGGCTGCGAGGTCTCTGGGCCCGGTTTAGTGCTAAGACTCTCATTCTCCTTCCGCAAGTGCAGTTCTGGAAGCGCCAATGCAACGTCTACCGTGGATTGTACACAGAGTTGCGAGTAGGGTCTTCGTCAATAGTATTCATTCTGAATTAGCTTATGCGATATTGGATTTGGAAGCGAAAGTCCAAATAATCGAGAGAACGTTTAAACGTTTCACCTCCGTGTAACATTTAGTACCAATCTTAAAAATCCTAAACCTTAGCAGAATCCCCATATAAACTACTCCTAAGTTTCTATTAATTTCAAACATATTACGCCAATAAATGTTCTTTTAGCATTTGGTAACCTCCTTTATTTAAGATTTTCACTTGTTCTCTCGTTATTGAAATAATAACCACATATGGAGAGACGGAGAGCACAACTGGGGAAAACAAATAAAAACCATGCTACCAAAACTCAGCTTGGCTTGCTTTACCTTAAGATGCTTAAAAAATTTACTTCACCAAATGCCTTAAGAACAGCATATTTTGCCTACTTTCACTCCCTGTTGCGATATGGAATAATGTTCTGGGGTAATTCGGCACATAGCAAGCAAGTATTTATATTAAAAAAAGGGTCATGCGTATTATCTGTGGTGTTGAGTCCCGTCATTCCTGTAGACCATTGTTCAAAACCTAAAAAATACTTACTCACTGGTGAATACGTATATTCTCTCTTGAGCTGCCTTACAGATAATTAGGAACCTTGCTGTGCATGACCACAATACAAGGCATGCAGGCGATTTGCATAGACCAGCAAATAGCCTAAAACTGTTCCAAAAAGGATGTTACTATTCTGCAATAACAATTTATAATAATCTTCCATGCTACTTAAAACTATTAGGCAAGCCTAATCAACATAACATCTTTAAGAAAGAACTCAGCCTTTCTTATATACTCACTCCCCATATACTATGGAGGAATTTTTTAATATGTCATGCAACATATAAATATTCAATACATAGGGCTGATTGTATGTGATGGTGACTTACACTTATGTGTTATTGTTCTACTGTAATGCATGTTGAGATGTTTACTCTTGGAATGGTGATGGTTTGCAAATTTTCATTTCTTAAATAATCCATGGTGTGGAGAGAGAGAGAGAGAGAGAGAGAGAGGGAGAGGGAGAAATGTTCTTGGTATTAGATACGTTATTGGTTATGAACAAACAAACAAACAAATAACCGATATGTAGTTTCATTATTTACATCAGTTTGTATTTTGTAGACCTACATGCATGAAAGGCGTTTTATCGTTACGATAAAGTGTTTTGAAAATCTATGAGATTCTCTGAGATATTATTTACTTTTTACCATAGCTTTTGTATGGTTTTAATTTGTGAAAATATCTTAGAGGGTACCCAGACAAACCTAGCATTTCCGGGCGCCTGTCAACGAATCTGAGATTGTTTTTAAAAGTCCCAAATCATTGTAATAAATTCAAATAAAAAGCGTAGTTACATCTTTCAGTAGAGTATCAGGTAATTAAAAACATGTGTAATCAATTTAAGGCTTAATAAGGTAGTTTAAATTTTAATATTCCGTGTGAAAGAGAACACCGATCTCTCGCGTGACAAGGACGAGCACAAACCATTATGGTACACATCAACTGTTTAGATTAGAAATCTATAAATATATTACCAGCGTTTCGGACTCGGATTTGCATTTCAGGGTTTGGAAATATTTCGCAGCAATCCCGTTCCGAAGACTCTTTATCCTCTATTTAAGGTTTATGCATTTTGATACATTTTGTTGAAACTCTGGAGTAAAAAATCTCCGTTTTATTTAAAATATGTAACAGGCTCTCCAAATAAATTATATACTCTTTAATTTTGTATCGATTTCGACAAATCTGAAACATGTAGATACATTTTATTCAAACTTCTACATATAGAATTTCAACTCCACATTTATAGCGGTTGGCGAATTGGTTCTTATATACAGACGAACAGATGAGAAAAGCAACTCTGCAAGGTGCCCCAAAGCAGTGTTCGAACCTAAAACTCGTTAACAGCCATTTTGAGAAAATAAAAAATAACAAACCTCCGAATGAAGTTTTTGTTTTGGGCTGGGAAGGAGGGGGTTTTCTTCTTGTATTTTGAAACTATCTCACTCAAGTATCAAATCTGGTGTTTATCCGCCTTTTCATTTTTGAGTTATGGTAACTCCTCAAATAAATAAGTACATATTTACTTCTATATCCCGATATCCAGATTTTGGGCGGAATATAATAAATGCTTCCTCAGCTCAGCTTAGGTAAACGGTAGAGAAAATAAAACTACAAAAGAAATAGTATTCTTCTTAGCATTTGTGTTAGAAGAGAGAGTTAAAAAGAATGCAAGGAGGATAGAGATGCCGTAATACAAAGTGGGTCACAGCGAGATCTGTAGTTAACGTGTCAGATGCTCTCAAACCTTTTGTAGTCTAACTTTCATTACATAATCCAATCAGCTACTATTAAATTACCTCAATAACCAGTTCCTTAAATCACTACTATACCATTATGGTTGAAATACCAAACCTTTCACGGATCAAAGGCTTACCATGACATCTTATGTTTACTTTCACGTTGTAGGATTAGAAAGGAAAACAAAACACGGACTGCTAGCGTTATCATAAAGTGCTTGTCTTTTATCTCGCTTTTCGTTACACCGTTTATTAAAACTTCAGCGTTACAGTGGATTTGTTAATTTCGGTTCGTCTTAAGAAATACGAGGCGTATTTTAAAAGCACCGATTATTTTTTTTTAAATAACAGAACATTATTTTCCGAATACTTTACGAGATCTACACTTCTTTTTCGATATCATCGTCGTTGAAATGTTTTCCACCAAGGAATTTCTTCATATGAAGAAAAAAATAATCGTTTGGTGCTAATTCCGGACTGTAGGGAGGGTGGTCGAATTGTTCCCAACCCAATGATGCGATCCGATCTTGAGTTTATTTGGCTGTGTGTGGCCGGGCACTATTGTTTCCCATAAACTCTCACAATTAGCGATCAATTTTTGCTGGCGTAATATTTATCAGATTCAAAAAACGAATCACTGATTTGACTTTACAATCGGCGTGTCGTTCGGTTGTTTTGAACACCTCAAAACGCTCTGACAACAGGAAAACAAAATAATGATCGCGCATGCTCAAAATTGTGATTGCAGCGACAAATTATTAAAACTGTACTTACTTTTAAAATACGCCTTGTAAAATGTTAAACTTCCATAGCTTTAGATTTCTGGTGTTACGATCCACTTAGGGAACTTCAATAAACAAATTGAAACCTACAAAGATCTCGGGACTCTTTCGAAATAGGTTATAATAAACTTCTAAAGCAATAGTTAAGAAAAGTATACATTTGCCATATTATATACAAGGCTAAGACTTCATTTATTTATCTTTATAATTTCCGCTCTGTTAAGGTTTAACATTTTAATCGGAAAGTTTAGATTAAAAATGCATGAATATATTGAATTAACACTCAAATGAGACAGGGTTCCATAAGAGGATTGCCTCTTAGGACAAAACCAGAAATAAAGCCTCTCCAGATACGAACCGCGACCCTCTATATTTGTGACAAACACGGATGTGGGCGTGCATTTGTTGTTAATGAAAGCGAAGTGGTTAACTCAAAACTTAACAGGAATTTTCAAGACTTCTTTCCGCTCTTCGGTTAGAGTGTGAATCCGGTGCCTACCACGATAAGAAGGGAGTTATTTTTCCTCTTTTCTCAGGGGGAGGATCACATTAAGCCCTTATATGTCTGTATATTACAGGCATATTACGCTACCCCTTTTGTATAATAGATCTTTTCTCCTTATTCTGCTTTCTTAATCAGGTCAACCAGAAGTCTGATGACATCCCGATGTACTGTTTCTGACACAAAATCTGAATGATTAGTCAAAGCTAATGCTTTAATTCTTGCAAGTCGGGTTTCGCACAAAGATCTCTAAGTTGTTTAAATGTTTCCTTAGTTGGCAGTGCATGGTTAAGAAGGAGCATAAGAGGGCTTCTCAACATCAATAAACCAGATGGTAATTTCTTCGAAGGTCCGAGAATCATCATATTGGAACTACCAGGCATTATTTACCCTCTTCTTGGTAATCCAAAAGAGGTTTCCAAACCCTTGGCTTTCCCAACGTCAGGTTTTTCATTTCCTTCAACTCTTCTATGAGCTGGCTCTCATATTAGTTTTACTGTGTCCTATTCAGTCAGATATAGAAAGTTTCATACTAATTTTGATTTTAATACTGAAGAGGCATACCAAACTATTGATTACTAGGAATCAAAACTGGGGTTAACATCTACAAGTTTTTTATGCACGAAAGATATCGAGCTAAAATAATTCCAAGGAAATAAGACTGACTGACTGACTGACAGACAGACAGATAGATAGATATATAGATAGATAGACATAGATAGATAGATAGATAGATAGATAGATAGATAGATAGATAGACAACATTTGAATGTACATAATAAACAATGGTAAGGATAAGAAATTAAATTATACAGATTTTGTTCTAAGATGGAGGGAGTTTTAATGCTTTCAGTAAAACTAATTCAGAGAATTTTCCTTCACCTTTATCCCAAACCCTCACCATAGAACAACTTTGTGTATTAATTTAAAATTTGAGAAATCGAATGTGTTGCAATTATACATCCTTCTTTACTGAATTAATTTTCATAGATGTTATATAATTTATTCATTAAACTTTTATTCCTTTGTCTGCTTCTTGTTAAAAATGATAACTGGTTTTATTACGCATTTGGCTGTAGTTACACAGAAGTGTAAAGAGGAATAAGGCGACAATTAAACGTTTGAACAGTAACTCGCTGTATACTGGTCTTTATAGTCTCTAGTCAAAATGTATCACAACTAATCTAAATGGAAGAATCACTTTTATGTGAATACTATAATTTAACGGGTGGACTATTTAAGTTGAGACTCTACAATTGTACAATATATCCTTAACTAAGCATTGTAGAAAGAAATGTCTTTAATAAAAGTTGCTTGATATTATGAGGAAAGTAAACACTATTAGTCGTGTTTTGTTTGGACGTCATGGTGGTCATTTTAAGGCCAATTTAACTGTTTCAAATGGGAATCTACATTTTGTATGTTGTTTTCTCATTAGAAAATGGTTAATAAAAAGCGGTTTATTTTGTGATGAATAAGGAAACAAAATAAAAAAATTTGCTTCCCAATTACGAAAGTAACTTGACCCTCATATGACCACCAATGGATGGTCCAACCATTCATTGCGCTCTTCGTACACAGCCATTCAGAATTTTCGTTGTTATTTACGTTGGTGTAAGAACAATTGCAAGGTGCTGTATAAAAATGTTGTTTAGCTTTTTATGAGGAGTGAAAAAACAACATTAAAAAGGTAGGTTACCATTTAAAAAAATTAAATTGACCTAAAATAACAATCACATACGTCCTCCAAATAAAACATGACTAATGACATTTACTTTCCCCCACAATATTCATGATATTTCTTTCTACAACCTTAGTTTTGGAGATAAATGGTCCACTTTTTTAAGAAATTTGTGAAGCTGTAATGGTTATAGATATTTGCGTGAATGTATAATATCAGATTTTTTAACAGACAGCCAACACTGCAGAAGACACATAAATTTACGTGCAAGTTAAGTGAGAAAAAAACATGTTTTGAGGAATAGTAAAAGATTTTGGAGTATTTCGTTGATCTGAAGTTTAAAATTAGTTAAATAAATGAGTAATGTAAATATGTCATAAACTACAGCATTTTACAGTGCAATCTTTGTTTAAATGTAACGGTTTAATATGAAGAGTTGATTAAAACAAGAGGAATATGTTTAAAGACTTTAACAATTTCATAGAGGGCAATCTCTATGCAACAGACATGAAAAACTTCAAAATATGCCTTAAGCTTTGAAGTTGAAGACATTGTGGAAGAACTAGGTTCTCATTAAACATGCACATTATGCTCGACTTAGGCATTTTGTGGTTTTTGCTCCAACCTAAGGCGAATGGCCTCTGAAAAAAGTCCAGTCCTTGCCTAGTCTATTATTAATTACCTGAGGAACCTTCATTATTTACTGGCTTCAAGTATTCAGCCACAAGGGCCTGTTGCGGGTCAGATGACTTGTGAACCCGGTAGCGGTATGGTGTTCAAGCGGTCAGTGAACGGAACGCACTGGTTCGAATGAAACAACATCACTTAGTTTTCAAGTTTCGCTTTTATTTGCGATTCCTAATACCCAGCATTCCTATTGAGCTGCTTGAATATCTAGATGCCCAGAGAACTTTATTTCATAATAAATCAATGATACTGCATTATAATTAACTGTTCTTTTACGTTTTCCTGTTTAAGCTCATGTTGGGAAGGTAGAGCCAGACTGAAAAAATTCAATGTCATAGCCGGGATTTAAACCACGGATCATCAGCTTACCATTCCGCTGTTCTAATCGACTAAGTTACCATGAGAACATACCGTTACGACATTAAATTCCCCACTAACCCACATTTTACCGATAAACTACAAGGCATACTCGAATTCATACTGAGATAACCTACCCAATGACGACTTAAGGTGGTTCACAATGGACCGAGGTCGGTAACCAAAACGCAAATGGAATTAATTGTTGTTCCACACAAGCCGTGTGTTGGACAAGGTTGGAAAGGAAGAATCAGAAAAACTGAAAAATTCAATGCCATAGCCGGGATTTGAACCACGGAACTCGCGGTCTCCGTCCAGTTGCTCTAACCACATGGCAACATGCCGGTACGACATTAAATTCCCCAACTGATTCGCGTTTTTTCCGGTAAACCACATGGAGATCTCAAATTGTAATGAGATGACATACCCCAATGGCGACTTACAATGCTGCAAGTACTTTAAGTTCCGGGCTTCATAGTTTCAACCACTATTAGGTCAATTAATGGAATTAATTGTTCTTCCACACAAGCCGTGTGTTGGACAAGGCTGGAAAGGAAGAATCAGACGACTGAAAAATTCAATGCTATAGCCGGGATTTGAACCACGTTTGCTCTAACCACTGAGCTAGCATGGTAACATACCAGTATGACATTAAATTACCCAACTGTTTCGCATTTTTCCCGGTAAATCACAAGGGCATCTCAAATTGTATTGAGATGACACCCCAATGGCGATTTACAGTGATGTAAAGTACTTTAAGTCCCGGGCTTCATAGTTTCGACCAGTATTAGGTCCATTAACGCAATTAATTGTTCTCCCACACAAGCCATGTGTTGGAAAAGGTTGGAAAGGAAGAATCAGACACAGAAGAAATGATGGTTCAAATCCGGCTACGGCAATGATTTCGGGAATGCACATCGATGAACATATGGATCACAAAGTGGAAAGTCGATGTTGCGCATTGGTATTTCATTTGTTTTTAACCGACCAATGATACTTTTTCACCTGCTTCCAATTCAGCGAACATATGCGGGTTAGCCAACCTCAAAATTCGAAAGAGTAAGCATTATCTAAATGCATCCATACACTTCCGATAGGTATCGACAATAACGTAACCTTTTTTCCCCTTATAGAAACATTTTTTTGCTGTTCTTTTGAATCTTCCAGTATTTTAAGCAATATTTCTGAAATGATATATGCGTTATTTGTTTCATGAGGTGATGCAAACGATACGGAATATCAAGGCAAATATACAGGAAGCATGTGATTGTCACCTCATTCTTTCGTATGCTCCTGTGTAGCTGCAAGGAAATGTTTATTGAAAACACTTCGGGTAACATTGATCGTGTTTAACAGGAAGTATGTGGGTTTTTTACTGTACAATAACTATGGCAGCGGGTAGATGATGCAATTGTGGTTGTAAAGTATTAGATTTTTTATATTAGTAAATCAAAAGCCGTCTTTTAATTCTGTATATTGTTCTACATCAAGTGTTTGGGGGAGGGGACAGGACGGTCTCTCTATCAGCTTTATACAAATCATTAAAATGCCCTTTATATTGTTAAAAACAACTTCTTCCCAGTATTTATCTTATGGGAATCAGAACGGTAAATTTCTGATACAGCTTCACGACTTCATGAATTGTGCTAACATATGCCATAAAAAGTTAAAATTTTACAATGACAGGACACCCTTTTCTTATTGCTGATTCAACATTAATAGAAAATCGCCTTTCATTTCAAAGATTCCAATTGAAAATATTAACAAGAAAGAGCTACAGAATAATTTAGTACATGCATTTCAGGTTTTATGTGAAATGTGTAACGTTAAAACCTTTGGATAAATATAAGATTTCTGGTATACGTTAATCAATAGGAAAATACCCAATGTTGCTTAAACAATCGTTCATTTGCTGATAAGAATGGAAAATTTAGGTAAGAAATGCAAATAAAGCATTTCAGGAATTAATTGAAATATTCATTGAAAATAAATAAATAAAACTCACAATGTTATTTGAAGTTTGAGAAAATGGAATAGTATAAAGTAAATTCATTTTATCAAAACATATAACAAACGAGACTAACAATTAAAGTACGTTATTTGCATTTAAACGTCCAATAAACGGATACGGAGTCAGCTATTCCGCAGCTGTTACTACCGAATTTCATCGTAAATTAGGATTTGATCAAAAAAAAAATACAGATATCTATACTCCCCACCCGCTCATTTTTATTTCTGGTAAGGTTAAGGTCCTTAAACCTTTTCTTCTATCTCAACATGGATCACGAGAATCATTGAGGTACATACTATATATGTAATAAAGTACACACTAAAATGCCGACGGCAAAAACTGAGACAGAGAGCGCGAGTATATATACCTTTGCCTTTATACATTATTTAAGTCGTTATTAAATTAGATTCATTCCCACTGCGCAGTAGTTCAGTTCTTCAAAAATATAAAGAAAAGATTCTGCGCAGTTTTGATCCGACGAATAGTTACTGTTGTTTCAACAACTCTTTACTTTCCCCCAAAATTCATCCATTTAGATTTAGTACATTCCGTCAATTGCAAAAGCATACTGCGAAAGAGAAAATAAGCATTTTGTTTCAATACTAACACAATAAAACGAAACCTTCCATATACTTCTTTTAGATCTTGAAAAGAAATTAATGAACCGAAAAATGTCAGAAAGAACAGAAACATGCGCAAGAAATCATCAGAACCATACTCCAGGACATTCCCTAGCTATTTGGCTGTCGACTATGAGACCGCGGAAGGAAGGTTAGATACCGTCATGTTCAAAACGCAACATGCCCACCAAATACTCTTGCTACATTAACAAGGTACAAGACAATTGGCACGTAGCTCGGCGGTGGCCATTTCCCGCTCCATTTCCAAGCGATTATATCCCTCCAGACAATGAACCGAACCTCCTTTACTGTGCAAATCGCTTACTGCCACGGTCGCTTTATTCTATCGCAAACAAACCTAGCACAAATGAAACAATGTTTCGAAGTTATTTGCTTTCCTTCTGAAGAAAACATAATTTTAAATAACCTCTAGGAAGTTTACACTCCTCCATACTCTTTCATTTCCTTTAAGTTTTAGCTGCAATAATTACAATGACAATGGTTATTACAAGTGGAAAGATACCTCTCCAAGATGCAGTCACACATTTTAAGAAGACACAAAGAATGGCTGACCAGCTGGATGAACAATTCTACAAGTAAACTTCATGATGTACGTGGAACTTCGACTCAAGAATATCCAATAAGAAAGCTACAGCGCGAAACCAAATTGTAATATCCCGACTACGAATTGGGCGTACCAAACTGACACACTCTTATTTGTTAAATGGAACCTCTCCACCAATTTGTGAAACATGCAAAACAGCATTAACAGTAGAACATATTATACTAACATGTCCAAAATTTGAAAATCAACGTAGTCAGGTTGGTATGCCAAGAAATATTTCTGCAGCACTCAATGATGCAACTTTCATCCAGAAAGTAATTACTTTTCTTAAATGAATTAATATACATCAATACATTTAACCAAATTGTAACCTGTATTATACATAATGTGTAAGTATTATACTGTAATCCAATAATGTAAGCAACTGTACATGAAAGGTAGTGATAAAACCTAGGAAGGTTAAAACGACGCTAAATAAAGCTTTTTGAAAAAAAAAGGTGGAAAGATTTCATAACTCGCTTATATAAAATCTTCATGTTTCAAAAGTTATGTACAAAATTTTATTTACAAACAATAACAAAAGTTCACAATAATATTGCGATATTTAAACTGAGATAGTATACACAACGCGTCTTAAAGGCAACATTTCTGTTTAACACACTGAATTTGGAAAATGTTTACTTATTGTGCTTGAAATTGTTTAGTTACGCTGTGTTTTTGTTATGTTATAAACAAATAAGTTTCTAGATATAATTTTAGATTGCCATTTATGTTTCAAAAATCAAATTAATCTTGTTTGTAAAGACTTAACAAAGCATGTTTTGCCATTAAAAACCGGCTTTGGTATTAATAATATTCCATTATTGATGCAATCAGTTATTGATTTTATGCATTTAACCAACCAATTTAAAAGGTTTTCATAATACGAAAGAATTGTTAAGAGTAATATTTAATCTCAGACCCCCATTAATAAAGTTATTTTATAAAATATAATGCACCGACTCCTACTGGTCTGTTGATACATAGTGCAGGTGCATTTTATAAGAAGAACCCAGATCTGTTAATTTTAATCCAAGAAGTGCATAATTATCCTACTGGGAAAAGGAATGAAGTTATATATGCAAGTACAAGAGTAACAAATTCTGTATTACCTACAAACAGAATTGTTAACATTATCTTTTAAATTATTTCCTGCCGAATCTTATCTATACCTATTGAATGGTGAAAGTCTTATTATCTATTCTAAATTAAAGATTTAAGATACAGGCCAGAGTGTTTCCTTCGAGATTTATTAAGTGGATTTTTTTCGCTATATGCATACAAGAAAATATTTTACAACATTCACGACTATCTCAAAATATATATGGAATGTTTTATCTACAGTTGAATAGTTATCAGGTAAAGGGAATCCACGTTAACTGAACAAAATGAAATGGGTTCATTATGAAATTAAATGCTTATATCAAATGGCTAACAATGGTGAATCCCAACTTAGAAAATTTAAAGCTGTAAATCTTCCCTTAAGGTTGTATAATATGATGAAGAGTCAGGATGCTTTAGAAAGAAATAATTTAGCTAGTAATCACGAACCAGAACTTCTAAATAAAGGCTTCTTTATTATATTCAAATACTACTATATTATAGATGTAATATTACGTAAAAGAAGCGTAATATCTTGAGCTGCTATAAGAATGCCAAAGTTCAGATGCATGCAAATGCAAAAAGTCGTATGTCATTCACGTGTTTTTCTCTACTCACTTTATACGTACAAATATTCTTAAAAAAGCTTATTCTTCTCTCTACTTCTTGTTAATGGAGATAAACATTTATTATACACTTACACACTACTCGAATGTATAGTCAGATTGTTAAAAATGAAATTGAAATTCCATGCTATTTGCAAAGCGTTTTCCTACTTGAAAAAAGTAGTAGTGTTTGGAAATTCAAACCAATAACAAAGAATATCTCGGAAACAGTTAACGCCAAAATAGTTGAGTGCCTTGATGAGATACAGATTTGTTTGTGCAGTAAGATTTTCTCTCTCTCTCTCTCTCTCTCTCTCTCTCTCTCTCTCTTACGGTTTACTGATTATGCAAAAATTATTCAGAATAAAGAGGACTTCACAAGCTATTCCCAGATAATCAGGATATGCATTTAATTTGTCATGCAAGTATCTTAAATATCCGGTATTTTAATCAAAACCGTTAGAGGCAGTTTGAGAAAAAAAAAAAACATTTTCCATACAAAGGGTAGTAGTTTGAGGCGGATGATTTTCTTGAAAATCTTAGTGTAGCATTCTTGGAAGATGTTGAGTTATGCTCTTCGCAGACACGCACACGCGCGCACGCTCCCCCCACACACATACACACACACGGAACGTTTTCATTTTTTATTCATGGGACATCAAAGGGTGTATTTCTAATGAAATCTCGATATCCAATTATTTAATGAAATGCAATACTTTATCTACTTACTATAGTTAACCAACGGAAAAAGTAGTATCACAAATGCGAATCATTCAACACGGCCAAATAGAAGCTATAGAAACTAAGCAGAACAAAGCACATCACACCTTTATCGATGCGGGAGGTTGTTAAGAGCAGCTGTACTATACTCCTTGGTCAGTCTATGAACTAACACCTTGACATTTCACATCCGGAAAAAAAAAACTACCAGTCGAGACGCGAGAATTTGGACAACAAGCAGACACACGCCCTGCAGGTGTTTTGATTTCATCTGCTGCAAACAGAAATTATCACCCTACATTTTATATACCAGCATTTTCAATCCTTTTCAATTTAAACAGTGGATAAACAGATGTTTCATTCCTAAATAAGCCAGATAAATAACTAGAAAAATATCCTGTCCTAAAATATGTCCAAGACAAACATGGCAGTGTCAAGCTATCTTAGCTACAACGTAAAAATAGCTCTAAGGTAGTTTTTCTGACCTTCCACGACAGTATAAGCACCAAGGGATCAATAAACGCTTTCAAACCTTTCTTTGGGGAGAGCAAGAGTTATTTTTGACAAAATAAATCGAAAATAAGGACTCAGAATAAAGTGATAATGATGTATAAAAATCAGCGTGCAGTTATAGTTTAAAAAGGAAAGAAGTAGCAATTAAACTAATCAAAATATAACAGTCACTGGTTTCATGTTTATAATTTAATATTTAACAAAATATAGCCCAACTTTTTTTCATAGCTCCTCTACCATCTACCCACTCATATCAGTTTCACTGGAAATTTATGTTTGGAGGTCCACTGAAGCCAAAACAAAACATCTTTAGTAGAAGGCACATACGCGCACGTGTATCAGATTTCATATTTGACTCTGAACGGTTTAAGTTTGCCAGACGAGGATTTCAGAAAAATTCCCTCCTCCACCACTCCAAACTTTCCTTTATATGCAATATATTTACTTAGTTTACATTTTTTCAAAAATGCACTTAATCGATATAAATATTTGCACGACATCTTGAATTTTCTTTGAAATTCCTATTGAGGCATTTTATGTATGTATGTTTAACTGGGAAACCATACGAGTTATACGGGGTGGAGCCTTTTAAGTTGAGATTGTATAATATCTCCAAAACTAAGCATTTCTAGAAATAAATGTCTTTAATAAAGGTTCCTGGATATTAAGGAGGAAAGTAAATTCCATTAGACGTATTTTGGTCATTTAGGTTCAATTTAATTTAACCCTAATCGTAGATTGCCATTTAAAAAATCTGATGTGTTACACTCACATGACTTTCTCTACTCTTGTACAATCTATTTTTACAAACGCCTATTCTCCATATGCTTCATGTTAATCGAGATATCGAGATGTCAATCTTATTGGTAATTTTCTTGTAGATGCAAGGGGAATATGGTAGGTTATAAGCGATAGTCAAATATTTTAACGCTGGTTGCTATGTGGCGCATTTCATTCTCTTTGCATGTCCAGGACATAAAAAAAATGAATAACGAATTTGAGAAAAAGTATAAGTATTGAAATATTTAAGGAAATAACAAGCAATATCTCGAAAACGGTTCACTCAACAAAAGAAATGTATATGACATAAGTTGTGTATTTTAACGCGATCTACATTTTTTGTGTAGTAAAATTCTGTCTATCTCTTACGGTTTACCAGTTATGCAAAAGTCGTTCACAATGAAGAATACTTTTGGAGACATTCCCAGAAAATTCGAGATATACATTTCATTTCTCATGACATTATCTTAAACATATGATATTTTCATCAAAATCGTTAGAGCCATTTTTGAGAAAATTAAAATTTTCGAAAAATGTTCCATGTAAAGGGTAGTCTGAGGTGGGGGATTTTCTTGAAAACCTTCGTGTCGCATCTCTGGAAGATACTGAACCTAAATACCAAGTTTGGTGTTTATCCGACTGTTCGTTTTTGAGTTATGCTGTTCACAGACACACACAGACACACACACGGACATGTTTCCAAAAATGCTTTTTTTGGATTCAGTGGGTCTCAAAACATATATTTCCGGTGAAATCTCGGTATCGAATTTTTGGGTGGAATGCAATACTTCCCCTATTTACTATACGTAGTAGAGAAAGTAAAAATTAAATTGATTCTAAATGACCATCATAACGTCCTCCAAATAAAACAGGACTAATGGCATTTTCTTTTCCCCCATAATATCAAGCAACTTTTATTCAAAACATTTCTTTCTACAACGATTAGTTTTGGAGATATTGTACAGTCGCAACTTAAATGGTCCAGCCTGTATTCAAATTTACTTCAGAAAAAATATAGAGCTCGTTATAATATACAATTTGTGTCAACTTATTTAATAGAGTTAGCCGCTTTCAAAGTATATCATGCTGTATGTTTTAAAAGTAAGATGCTTGAAAGTTTCCTATCCTTTCCTTTTCTTTTCTTTCGCAAAAGGTCGTTACTATGACTGCTGAACTTATTTCTCCATATTTCACATAAACATTTGAATGATTTGAACGTTTTCCCGCTTGTTGTTTGTAAGTACTTATTACCTAATTTGAAATAACTTCTAGACTAAAGTGTATCTTGAATTACGTAACGTGGATAGGAACATAAGTTTTTAATGAATGCTATTATACATATTATAAGCAGGCAGAGGGATTTGAGTAAGTAAACCATCAAGTCAGGAATACACCGAGGGTTGGTGGCGAGAGAAGCTGGAAGCGCTTGTAATCTTGCAGTGTTTGCTCTCTGTAAACAAATATGATCTAAAGATTGAAGGCAGCACACTCTACTTTGAGAACAGGTAGACCAGAATTAAAATGTATAGAAGGGGGGAAGCATATATGTTTAGCTATTGATAGCGTGCAATAAAGTTACCTTATGATTTAATGAAGGCATTAATATACAGAAATCTTAGTTACATTGTCTTTTCTTTTACATCGAACATTTTAAAAACAGTAACTGCTCTTATTAGCATATGACCCAGATTCTCAAAAAATTCTGATCCTAGTTTGGAGCTGAGGAGGTTGAAAGTCTATTTTTCTCACTGTTCCTCTCTAATGTCACATAGTCTTTGTGTTTCATTGAATTATAGGTTGTTTAACATGGTGATCTAAATACCACTTGAGCTCTAATGTTACATCTCATGTTTTCGCCATTTGTGCTAGTGTTCCCTGTCAAATTCCGCTACAAAGATGCTTAATGTGATTAAGTTTTTTGTATATGAACGCTTTACTTTAGGCATATTGCCACAGTTCTCCATTAGTCTATATATGCATCGAATAAACGGAGCAGTCACAATAAAACCGCCTGTTGGGTTGGGGAGGAGAGAGGCCATTACAATAGCTAAGATCACTTACTCCGTGTGGTAACACGATTGCTCTGTTTACTTACTAAAACCATTCTGCCTTATTATAAGCCTTAAGGTATGCCTGGGAATTTCTAATGGGTAGAGGCAGATATGTGACTATACCACATGAGATGTTTTTCTTTCAGTTGTTACTGTAAACTCTTGTTTGATTCTTTAAAACCACTTCAATGATAGTATGAGAATTATATATATATATATATATGTATATATACATAATTGAATTCCGTGTATTACTTTAATAAAAACAAAATAACGTAAGAGCATCAGCTCTTTCTATCGTCATTTTGTGTTAAGCAGCCATTTAGCATTTAGGACGCTGGTACAATACCAATATTTTATTACAGAATCGTTTTAGTAGTATAGAAAAGTTTTATTTTGCTTTACGTCCAACTGTTGTTTCTTAAAAAGAAGTCTATAATTCTGCTTTATTCTTTGATTAATACCGATTCTTTAAAAGGCCACACTTTGAGTACTATGGTGTCCTTCAGTCTAGCAAAAATAGAGTCCATGTGATTAATAGTTCGGTATATATGTAATTTATGTTCGTTGTATATAGTAACACTTACGGCTTATAGAAACAATTTAAAGGGGTTAAAAAATGCGTATGTAATTGTGGCATATGAGAGATTTCCTTTCCCTTAGAATGATTACTAAACGCAAAACGCTTAGTTACGCAAAATTCATCGAGTAGCAAACTTGGTAAACAATGCAAGGTTATTATTAAATTGTCACATAAATATTTCTGAAATAAGGTCACAAGCGAATGCCTCTTTTGAGTAGAAAAATACAATAAATGAAGCTAGCCTTGCATTAAAATTAATTTAGTGCACGTAAAGTTATCGTGCTTATAAACTTGAGCTACTTTCATGGGAAATTTTTTAATTCTCTGTAGCATTTTGGAAGTTCTATGTTAAGAATTTACGAATATCGTAAACATTTGTACACATTGTCTTAGAGAAATAATAAATACAGAAGTAAAATGGTTAATCTTTAGTTGTTGTTTTTTTCGCTGAAAAGAGAATATTTGGCCTACATAACACCTTCGACTCTTTTTGGTGAAAACAGAGTCAATTCTGATACTTTTTAAAGTACTGTATTGTATGATTAGGTGACAAATTTAGCTACTTTTCTCCAAAAATTACAACTTTTGTATTTCAGTGTATACTTTTTTCAACTAAATGTTAATGCTATAGATTCAATGCCATGTGTTCAAAATACATTTGTAAGCTAAAATCTAAGGATAATTGCATTTCACCGTAAAAAAATGAAAACTAAGACCTGCACAAACGTAATGAACTTTTCAAAAATCCAGTACAGACGTGTTATAACTATTAGGCACGTGTATATTCTCAAAGATGTTTTAGTGAAAACAAAAATGTACCCTTTACGTTTACATGACTTTCTCTATCTACAATTATTTGTTTTTATATTTCTTCTACAAATTATTCTTATAAAAGTCTACTTTTGTATTCCATGTTAATCGGGATAATCGTTAGCAGAACAGATTTCATTTCACATTTCAGACTGACTCCGAGGTCAAGTAATCAGCGTTTTAGTTTTTTAACTCAGGAGACCTGCGTTTGATTCCCGGCTGAAGCGAAGCAATTTTTTCTTTAATTATAACTATATTCCTACCCTCTACAGTCTGGAATTGTGAATGCGGGAGTGAGTCTGACTCTATTTTATAGCGAAAATAATTAAATCCAACGTTTAAATCTACTAACGTCATAAGCTGTTTCTCAGGCCCTGATATCACAATAAAAGTTAAAAAATGAAATAATTGATGGCTTTTAAATTCCATACTCTTTGCATGACATCACGAGAACCAAAAGATGGTGACATAGCAAATCAAAATGTGTAATGAAGTATACGAAACTTCAAACCAATAACAACGAATATTTCGGGAATGGTTAATGCCGCAAAACTGTTATTTGAGATAACTTAATGTTAACGAGATCTGTATTTTCCTGTAGTAGATGTTGTTTAGCCCTTGCAGTTTGTCAGTAAACAAAAGTATATAAATTTATTTCATAAGACTTCAGAGGCTATTCGCAAAAAATTCAAGATATGCATTTTATTCTTCATGTTAATACCTCAGATATATGATGTTTTAGTCGTTTATGACGTTTCGATCGTAAGGGCTAATTTTCTGAATAAAAATAAAAAAAAAATGTTCTCTAGAAAGAATATTTTACGTGATGGGGAGAGATACATCCTTGGAAGATGTTAGAAGTTTGGTAATTACTCGACTTTTGTTTTTGAGCCACTGTGTTCTTCGAAACGCGCGCGTAGCTTTAACTAATCCTTTTTCGGACTCGGAGGACTTGAAAATGTATTTCCGTTAAATCTGCATGTCGAATTTTTGTGTGTAATGCAAAACTCCTACCTGAATTGTATAAGCAGTTAAAAACAGGATCACATGCATCACTTTTTAATTCGAGTAATAATAACAAATGGACTGTGACGTTTAATAAATCTGGAACTTGGTATACGTTATTTTAGACACAACTGAGATATTTATGTGTATGAGAATAGGTACATTACAGCTTATATGCAGTTACTTATGTTTTACTATCCACACAATGTAGCGCAGTATCATCAGTTTTTCTACGTGGTAATTAAATACTTGTACCTATATAGGCACAATTTCATTTCTAAAAAATCTGAAGTGTTACACTCACATGACTTTCCCTACTCTTGTACAATCTATTTTTACAAACGCCTATTCTCCATATGCTTCATGTTAATCGAGATGTCAATCTTATTGGTAATTTTCTTGTAGATGCAAGGGGAATATGGTAGCTTTTAAGCGATAGTCAAATATTTTAACGCTGGTTGCTATGTGGCGCATTTCATTCTCTTTGCATGTCCAGGACAAAAAAAATGAATAACGAATTTGAGAAAAAGTATAAGTATTGGAAAATTTAAGGAAATAACAAGCAATATCTCGAAAACGGTTCACTCCACAAAAGAAATGTATCTGACATAAGTTGTGTATTTTAAGCGATCTAAATTTTTTGTGTAGCAAAATTTTGTCTATCTCTTATGGTTTACCAGTTATGCAAAAGTCGTTCACAATGAAGAATAATTTTGGAGACATTCCCAGAAAATTCGAGATATACATTTCATTTCTCATGACATTATCTTAAACATATGATATTTTCATCAGAATCGTTAGAGCCATTTTTGAGAAAATTAAAATTTTCGAAAAATGTTCCATGTAAAGGGTAGTTTGGGGTGGGGGGATTTTCTTGGAAACCTTCGTGTCGCATCTCTGGAAGATACTGAACCTAAATACCAAGTTTGGTGTTTATCCGAATGTTCGTTTTTGAGTTATGCTGTTCACAGACACACAGACACACACACGGACATGTTTCCAAAAATGCTTTTTTTGGATTCAGGAGGTCTCAAAACATGTATTTCCGATGAAATCTCGGTATCGAATTTTTGGGTGGAATGCAATACTTCCCCTACTTACTATACGTAGTAGAGAAAGTAAAAACTGAAATGTCATTTGTCTTATTCTTACGCCCGAGTGCATCAAATGTACATAAAGATGCAAAAGCAGTTTGATCGACATAAAGTGGAAATAAAGCGTCTCCGAAACACAACTCCTGAACTCCTTCATCCCTTAAATGAACTCGAGGTTATTGACCTTAGAACTCGCTTTAGATAGGAATTTAAATTGCCGATATATTAACTCAAAAACAAGGAAAGTAAGTCGAAATTATTTTCAGGAATAGAATTACGATGTAAACGACGCTTAATTTGGCACCTTATCTTACAAAATATCACGGGAATTTTGGGGCAATACGCACAGTATTTTTTATGAACAGAGTTTAAGGTTGAATTTTCTATTCCTGCATCTTGGAGTCAAGTAGACGGCGCGTACATTCAGTATAGCCAGATAAGGAAGGTTACAATGATATCAACAACATCTTTTGTAGGTCGTTTGTAAAGATGTTTAGCCATGTTCCTTTCAAGAGTCTATCGTCACTTGGCGTTCTTCCCTGTCACTAACGTTATGGGCATACCTTACAGCGAAGTCAATTCGGTTGCACAATAATACAGCCATAACACAGCATGAACTATTGCACGGGAATACAGAAGAAAAGACACTTGAGAGCAGCCTTTAAAAATATTTCATTACGATATATGAATACGTAATTTTAATATGAAAGCCTAGCAGTTCTGAGTTGTCCTATGCCGCAATATGCTTGAAACTCAAATAAGTATATAGCTGTATGCATTTTTAGAATTTCAATAATACATTCCAAGAGAAAACTGGCATTCTATCCATGTAATGCGACTTTTAAGGATAATGTAATGCTTATTTTGTCCTGCATGCCCACTATATGTACTCAGTTCTGTTTTCGCCAACATTTATTTCCTCTATCCGTCAACTAGGGTAGAGTCAATAAAATTACTTAGTAAAAAATGTAAATTCTAAGGCCTCTTAAAATAGAAATTTCTTGAATGTTCCAGCCACGCATTTATTTATGTATTTATTTATTTGCCTGTTGAAGGCCTAGTGTCCCTTATGTCTCAGGATTACACAGATGAGGAAGGAAATTATGAAGATAGTTAATGAGTGCTAAACTTAACCAACGGTCCAAAGCGCTGAGGGTGCCCCAGAGTTGCCTTTTCGGGATAAGAAAACCCCAGATAAACCCTCATCCCAGCAACTCACCCCTATACAACTGTCCCCTCCAGGCAGACACACTATACATTAAACCAAAGAACTGGGCACGTGCGCGGTCGCATGCCTATGTTTATTTTGTAGTTTTGTATTTGAGGGCAACATACGTCAAAAACAAATGTCTTATAAACACCAAATTTGGCATGCAAGGCTGGCACCTTTTCTAGAAGCAAAGCGTATGTTTCCATTGCAACTATGCCTTTGTTTTTATAAAATTTCGTTATCTTTCTTTTCTCAAAAATAACTGCTATGATTTTTATAAAAATACAATTATACTATTATATTATATTTCAAATAAAACGTAGTTATACCCGTATACAGTTTCCTGCATAACACATTAGACAAAAAATTACACGGAAGAAATGTATACGCATTAATTTAAATAACTTTTCCCACTTGATCATGTTTAACATGAGTTTGATAGAAAAATAAGGTATACGATGAAGAGATTATTCAGTGGTCATACAGTGTCAACCAGTAAAGCAATTCATATGACCGTATATACATTTTCATCTAAACTTATGAAACTGTTTGTTATACCGACGAATGGTCAGAATTACGAAGGTATGTTTGTGAGAATTACGAGGTATGAAGCCATAGAATTTTTTTATAAAAGTGCTGGGAATAAAACCCTTCCCTTGTAATACATAATGAATGCAGAAGAGAAGAAAATAGCTGATAATGTGCTGTCGTATTAGAAATATAAATACCTTTAATTACTGAGGACCTTGACTTAATGGACTGCGGACTTTTTGATCCAAAGGCATCTTGAGGGCAGTTCATGGGCAGAAGATGGCAGAACAATTCACTAGAATCACCCCACACACAGTTAACACCACTGATGCCATGCTAGCACAGCTCACTCATACAACACTTGTGTCACCATTCCTATACGCGCATTGACATCTCCAGTGATAGCGACATCCTTACAACACGCACTGCACCGCACACAGTCGCGCCGTGTACTGAAAACTCACTCGCCAGGTAGGCAAGTAGTTGGAGCCTCGAGGTAAAGTGCTGCCGAGTGAGTATCTACTTGTCAAGCAGGTCTATCCTCTCTCCTTCTCTCTTCCCTTTATTATTCCTTCTTTAATCAAGAAGATCCTTCCTCCTCCGTCCGCGAAGCAGAAGAAGAAGAGACACCTGGTGAAGTCCAACCTTTTTCTTCAATGTCATCTTCGCAGTGTGACAATGTTCCAGAGGGCAGGGAGCGGTATTCAATGTGCGCGATGTTTATCCAGGGTGGTAGCTATTCTTTTGTTATCGTTAGTGGCTACTGGAACCATTGTGGTAGTAACTTGTTGAAGGAAGATGTGGTGGGGGAGATCAAAAGGCTTCTCCACCCCTCTGTATGTTCCGTCATACTGCTCCCATTTTTTTTCTCCCTGCAGCACAAAGAAAAGAGGGGTTGCTAAGAACCTTTAATAAATCACGAGAAGAGCGAACGACCGATGTACTGAAGTGCAATTTCCGGGAGATGACACAACCGGAATCGAAATACAAACATTCACAATGTTGGGAGCTGTAATAGGTTTCGATTAATTCCTTCCTCTGTATTTATAAACTTATTTATTTATCTTGGTTAGATAGTTATAGGATGTTAACTTCAATTGTATTAGACAGAAAAATAAATTATAAACAAAATGAATACCAGGGGGGTTAAGTGCAATGGATTTATAATAGAAATGCTGTGTTTAAATTTTTTGAAAAAATAACAAAAGAGAAAAATAATTGTGTAATGCAGTTAGAATTCTAATAGAAGTGCTGCATTTCTATTAAATGGTATCCAAACATTCGCAATGTTGGTAGCTGCGATAGGTTTCGATTAATTCCTTCACATTTATTTATATACTTAATTATTTATGCTAGTGAGATAGTCATACGATTTTAACCTCTATTGCTTTAGACAGAAAATAAGGGTTGTAAGTGTCTTGAACTTATAATATTAATATTTTAGGTATTTCGATTTATCCAAAAAATAACAAAAAGAAAGGACGTGCGCAATGGAGTTCGAAATATATAATAGAAACGCTACATTTAAATCTATATACTAAAGATAACAAAGAAATGAAAAGTATTGTGTCTTACTCATATTCTCTATCCGGTTTCCTTTATTTTTCTTATTGATGCCACAAATTATGCTTATTAGACTTGCATGTCTATCTACTTCCTGTAAATTATGATACATGTTGGCAGAAACAATTTCGTTACACATCTTGTACCAGGTGAACAGTATTTGTATTTGATCCTCCTGGCTTGATATTGCTTATTACTTGCAAGAATTTGGTGAAAACAAAGCAAAAGACACTGAAAGTATCAGGGGATTCTAAGCTGGAATAATGAATATTTCAGAAAAGGCTAATCCTATTAAACAATTTTCTTTGAGACAAATTGTATATTTTAACAAGCTGCAAGTCTTTCCTAAAATAAGCTTTGTTTACCACTCATTTAAAATTCTAAAAACTTCAATTAGAATAAAGATTGTTTACGATATACAATTCATTTATCTTACTGATGTATAATTAAAGCATACGAAGCTTAAATAAAAACTGTTAAGTCATTTTAGAGAAAAAACAACAAAAGCTTTCCAGTTTGGAATAGGGCAATTTTACTTAAAATATTCCCTGAAATGCTTAAAGGGTGTGGACTCAAGTACTAAATTTGGTATTTATTCTAGTTTTGGTTTTTTTAATTATGCTGCTCACAGACAGACTTACATACCTACATACATACCCCGCCATAAATTGACACTTTCTAAAAATACTTGTTAGTTTCTGTATATTTCTGTATATAGTAGTTAGGGAAAGTTTTATATTCTACCCAAAAAATATCATATTGAGTGGACGGTCTCGAAATTTCCCCCAAAAAGAAAGAAGAATGTTCGTGTGGGTCAAAAATGAAATTCAGATATGAACAAAACTCGATATTTAAAACTCAGCAAATTTCAAAGTTGGGATGCGAAAACTTTTAATAGCCTACCCCATACCAAGCTTAGATTTACAAGGAAAATGTTTGGTTATTTTTTATTTTTTCAAAAGCGTTGTATAGATTTTTATTAAAAATCACATATTTAAGATATTTGGATAACTAATAACATTAACATGTTCATCTTAAATTTTCCGTGAATAGCTGTGAAATAGGTACCTTTTATTCTGAGCGAATTCTGAAAATGTTTTTAACTGTAAACCATACGAGAGACAAAAGCTTAGTGCACAAAATATGTATAAGTATCTTGTTAAAGTACACAATTTATCTCTAAAAATGTTGTGGTATGTATTATACTTTTCTGAGATACGCATTGCTATTTGTTAGAATTTTTCAATACTATTACCTTTTCTGAAATGCAGCACTCTTTCGTATTTCTAATGGCTTAGGGTTCTTTAACCGGGTGAGTCATATGGGACCATGAATGAATAAAATTAGTGAAATAGTGAACAAATGAGCCGGCGGTCCATATACTTAAAAATTACCAGACATTCATGTTGCAGGATACGGAAAAATCCCGGAAGAAAACTTTATCCGGGTAATTTATCCTAACCGAGATTCCAACGCTACCCTCACCATAGAGGTGGGGCAACATTCTTTTGTTTCTCATAATAGTATGCAGGAGTATGGAATCTCAAAACCAGCATATAGCGACCCCTTTTTAAAGCCTTGACTGCTGCTTCAGCCTCCTGTATTCCCCTTGTACCTACAACGAAATGTATAATGAAAATGTAAAAGCAGTTTGTACAAAAGATATAAAATAAGCAAAATTGGGGTAGACAAAGTCATATAAATGTGACGCATCAGATTCCTTTGGATTCTATGTGCCTCAAAAGTTGATATAGGACTTTTGGGTGGAATACGCTACTACCTCTAATTTCCGTAGATAAGAGACAGAGAAACTAAAAAGAGAAGGAAAGAAAGACACGTATTCATTACACATAGTTAAACTCTAGCCACAAATGTTCTGGACATTTGGGATTCTGGATAAATGACTCTGTGGGCGTACATTATTTTCTAATCTGAAGACTAATATAGTATTTTTAAAACGCATAAATGCATTTCATCTTATTACTCATAACTCATAACTGACTGACCTGATTGCTATGAAAATTATACAAGATGAATCTGAATTCCTATGACACATTTCTATGTAGAAGGAGATCCAGCTTTCGACAGGAACCCATGTGTAGAAACGTACCGTTTCAGTACTGCACAGAGAATAAGATCAAATACAAAGGCACAAATCTCCCGCTTTACCTGCGGCACTACAAGAGCTACTCGATGTGGCGACTCTAAAGTTCATCGCAAACAATGTATCTCGAAGGATGTTTTCATACAGTGATGTATACTCAATCGTTTCTGATGCAGCCAGAACCTGTGTAACCAGATCTTCCTCAAACTCTGCAGAAGTTCATAAATACGATTCCTGTGGCGCATATGAAAAAAGTCGAGAGGAGCTGGATAGGGCTATCGTGGTAGCCAAGGGGTCACAGCGATCTATCCGCCTATTTTGTATGTTCGATTTGGATGCTGTCATGGGAAGCGTATGTTGGTGAGACATCATGTTCTAATCACATGCGCTGACGAATGTGCAGCGACACAGCATACAAGAATTGCGCTAATACTTCTTGCAGGAAGATCAAGTACTTAGGACCCGTTAGGTCCATGAGGACCATGACTCCATCAGACGATCACAAATGACAACAGCCTTTACACTGAGGCCAAATAATTGCTGAAACCCATGATAATGTATGACACGAGACTTTCCATAAGTCGCTTTTTATTGTTGAAAAACACCTTGCCTGGTGAAATGTGTTTCATCCGTAAAAAGAACAAGCTGAGGAAACTCGGAACATCACCACAACAGTGTAAAAACCATGCACATTAATTGGTACAGTACAAAATCTGCAGGACCCATTGACGTTATCTTCGATGGGTGTACGTGTGCAGCTGTTGGTCATGAAGAATACCCCAGACGCTGTTTTGAATAACATTCATGTTACGTCAAAGCGTACTCGGGAGTAATCGTCGACGTATTCTCTTCAGTTCTGAAAAGGAGCTCCTTTTCAATATCGAGAGTGCGGCATGTCCATGTAGCACCATAGACGGTCTTGTTAACTTTGAAGATATGTATATGTTTCTCGCAGTCGTTGCTCTAATCGGGAAAATATGGTACAGATGGAATGACACGATGTGGAAAAGGCTCTGCAGTAGTGACGTAAAGTTTGAAGCACCCATATTGTAAATGAAGGACTGTCTGTAGCAATGAATAGCAAACGATATGAAATTCGAAGCATGCCAGCTTATAAAAACAGAAGGCAACATGCAGCAACCATGGACTAGTAACTGAGTTAAGTTCGCAGCACTACAGGGTTGCCTGTAGTAACGACGGAACCGACGTGGTGTTCGCAGCCTGTCAGCAGCAACCATTGGATACGAAATGATATGAAGTTCTAAGCACACCAGGTTGTAAAGAGGGCTGTCTGTAGCAATGATCGAATGTCAACTGAGGAGGAATTTCTGGTGAAGTTCAAAGCACACCAAATTATGAACAAAATGACTGTTTTTAGCAACGGCTGAATAGAAACCGACGAGAAGTTCAAAGCATACCAGATTGCAATGAATAGGACTGTCTCTAGCAACGATTGAATATCAGCTGATGTGAAGTTCAAGGCATACCAGAATGTAATGAAGAGGACTGTCTCTAGCAACGATTGAATATCAGCTGATGTGAAGTTCAAGGCATACCAGAATGTAATGAAGAGGACTGTCTCTAGCAACGATTGAATATCAGCTGATGTGAAGTTCAAGGCATACCAGATTGCAATGAAGAGGACTGTCTCTAGCAACGATTGAATATCAGCTGATGTGAAGTTCAAGGCATACCAGAATGTAATGAAGAGGACTGTCTCTAGCAACGATTGAATATCAGCTGATGTGAAGTTCAAGGCATACCAGATTGCAATGAAGAGGACTGTCTCTAGCAACGATTGAATATCAGCTGATGTGAAGTTCAAGGCATACCAGATTGCAATGAAGAGGACTGTCTCTAGCAACGATTGAATATCAGCTGATGTGAGGCTCAAAGCATACCAGATTGCAATGAAGAGGACTGTCTCTAGCAAAGATTGAATATCAGCTGATGTGAAGTTCAAGGCATACCAGAATGTAATGAAGAGGACTGTCTCTAGCAACGATTGAATATCAGCTGATGTGAAGTTCGAAGCACATCAGTTAGTAAACAGAGGGTGTCGGAAGCACACACATGACATTAAGTGACTGAAGTTGTTCGCTGCCATTAATTCAGCGATTTAAGTGTTATGATCTTGTTATCTAATTTGTATCGGGATGGTAGATATGATACTCTCCAGAGATAAACAATCAGCTGGTATATACCAGAGTTTCAAATTTATCTCGCGTTACCCTGATTGCATCTACGAAAAGGCGCATCGCAAGGCAGTGTTCACAATCATCCGAAGTTTTCAGCTTAAAACTGACACTTCTATTAGACAATTTCTTATCAGCAGGCATAGGAATTTCTAAGCATTATAGGCAGGACGAAAGAAAATGAAGTTGAACTATTACTGGGCCTCATACAGTAACGTCGCAGGTTACCAACTACTCCATCCTTCGTACAGTCTGTTGGCATTTGCAGACAGAACTCACCAGGCCGTGCTCACCTGCCCGTTAGTGACTCATTGCCTCTGTATCGTACATTCTTTGCACCGACACATGGTTTGAACCCAACTGCTTAAGGATTCCTAACCTGTTTATCGTATGGCAATCAAGTATATGTACGGGAGAAACGGAACTCATCTTTTAAAAATATTTTATCGTGTTAAGAACCTCTAAAATTAAAAAGTCTAACGATCAAAGTTTTAAAAATTGAAATAAAACATCATTTAAATAGGTCGGGCTGGGATTTTCGGGGCTAATAAAGCTTAAATCTAGAACATACGCCACCATTATAGAGTTCCTCCTCTACTCCTCCTCTTCCTCCTCCTCCTGCTTCTTCTTCTTCTTCTTCTTCTTCTTCTTCTTCTTCTCCGATTTCATGGAATTAGACTGTAAGGCTAATTCACGTCAAGTAAACGGCGAATCATTTGTCTATTGAATGACCAGTGTTTCTTCTGCCTCTGGGCTTATGGTTTAAACGTATGAGGTATTCTGCCAGAGGCCATTCCTTGCAAGGTTTTATGCCAGTGTGTTCGTAAGCTTTGTATTTTCTCAAATAAATATAATCTATTTCTTGAGGAACACTAGTTATTTTTTATCCATTTTAGTACAACCTGCTGTGAAGGTTGTAGGAACTTCTGTTTCCATCTTGCGTTCATTGAACTATTTGTTTTCGTTTCCGTACACCGTAGAGATGCGAAAAATTTAAACCGAGTGATTTGTTTTAGACTTATTCCTAGGTGTTCTTATTGCTCTACACATGTTTTAAAATTGTAGGTACTTTTGACAATGTGTAATGTAATACAATTTTTCATCTTATCTGGTGTTCTCTGCCTTTTGTTTTTGTTTCCGAAACGTGAGTGTGAGAACTGGACGAAGTCCAAATATTATAACTAGATAAAAGTTCATTCAATTCATACACAGCTATTTGTAAGTCGTCCTCTGATGTAATGAAATGATTTGATTGTCTGCGAACAACGGATTCAGCATCGTGGCATTTATTTTAAAATTATTCTTTAATATTCTTTTCCATTGTTTGATAATCTCTCCAATGTTTGTATTAAACCTGAGGAGACATTGTTTGCACCCTGATTTATATTTCACGAGTTTTATTAACAGTCTCCTTTCTCTATCATTGTATTAGCTCCAAAGTAATTGCTTTCAACGACTATTATTATATAATTTGGAAAACCTTTTCTTTTCACTTTTCCCATAATTTTATCTGCAGTAGTTTATTGAATGACTTTTCATAAACCATAAATAAAATAAGCTTGTTAAGTTAAACTCTCGTATTTCTGAATTATTTGTTAAAGGATTCACATTATTTTTTCTAGCCACTACGTTATTTTTATATCTTAAAGTTATTCCTCAAGAGCTTATTTTTCCGTCTACTTCTGTTAACTGAGATAAATGCTTGCAGAAAGTTTAATTAAATATCTCATTACTGAGCGGAATGGCTCAGGCGGTTACATCTGTGACGCGCGTTCGAGAGGTTCTGGGTTGGATTCCTGGTGACCGCCCACTCAGACTATGAGGTTTTTCGTGGTTTTCCTCTGGTCGCCTAGGCGAATGCTAGGATGGTGCATTCTACCACGATTTCTCCATTCTCTCGTTTGCTATCCTTTCACCCCTCTTCCTTTCATCTTAGGAAGTGTCCTCGCGTTCTGTGGTGCGGCTGGTGTTGCGTAGATGGCATGGTTGCTGAGCTTTATAAAGGATTTCTCTCTGTAAAATACCAGGGTGCGTTGGCCTGCTTGCTAGGATCGCTTCGTCGTCCTCTTGCGGATTCGTCCCCTCGGCTGGTGCAGACGGGCGTTTCAAGCTGGAAATATTAGGGACTTACGTGTATCCCCACGTACCGTCTGCCTGCGGACCTGCGACTTCCTTCACTTCATCCCTGCCTCCCGGGGGGTGTAGTTACAATAGGCCTAATTGGTCTCAGTGACGATGTGTCCCCCTGCGTTGAAGTACCTCTACTTCTACATAATATACAAGTATAATATTATTTCGTTGTAGGTAAACGGGGAATACAGGAAATATAGCTGGCGTTGAAATTCGTTGAAATGATATCATTTCAAAAATGTGATACAGGAACGAAAGATTGTCACAGCCCCGCGATGGGCGCCAGTTTGAAGCTGTATAATTGCACCAAGCTGAGGCAGCAGTTGCAAGCAGTAACGTTGATCTGCACTATGAAGCCGTTTACTTTACTTGCCTCTGTTGTCCTTGTTGATTCTGCTGCAGTGATTTCGTAGCTCTCTCTTTGTCTCGTGCGACAACTACTCCAGTAGTAACAAAGATCTTTCTTTCAAGGTATGCGTGGGCGTATTGTTAAAGGATAACACCAGTTTCAATTGACCGAGAAATTTAATGTGATCTAATACTTGAGCTTTTGAAGTGTGTCCCCCACTGTTAAAAAAAAAGAATGAGACTGATTATGAATCGTAGCAATGGAAATTGTAACAACTGAATTATTATATCTGCTAACTTCTGCAGTATCAATTTTATGATTTAAAATAACTGTTTCCGCAATAAAAGAAAATAGAAGCGTAACTTTCCGCGAGTCTCTAAAATGCTTATCTGGAGACCTCTCGCAAATATTACGAGCAGTACGTACCGGTGACGGTATCAGAGTAATGAATGTATGGCAACTGTATGCACGAACGACTGTAAGTACCAGTATTCTAGCAGAGTGAGTAACTCTCTGATCTAAAATTACAAGCCTTTATTACTTTTAGCTCCGCTTACATATTATTCATCCTTCCAGCTTTACATCTTGCCGGGCCAATATCAAATTCCCTTCACGTGCGTCTTCGATTGTTACCAACTTAGCCTTTCACTTTTCTCAGTATTGATTTTGCCTCTCTAATTTACAGAACTGGCCTACGTGACTGCAAAAGTACTAAGCCAATAACCTAACTGAATTCTCGGAATCTTTAAGCTAATGCGTTCTCTCCTCGACTGATACTAATGATTTTCGTTAACCTGACTTCTAATTACCTTAATCTTTCAGGACAAACATTTCAATTCAAACTTGTTACATTATACATTGTTTTAATATCGGAAATTGTTTATTGCAATTATTACTCTATCTTACTGTTGCTTCTTTATTTAATTATTGATATACTCCCGTCAATAATTATGGTGTCAAATAACAAAGTGATTGAAACATTTAAACCAATAACTATGAATATCCCAGAAATGCTAGAAACGTAAGTAGAGGAAGTATTCGACCCAAAAACTTGATATGGAGATTTCTTTTAAATACATGTTTTGAGGGCCCTTAAATAAAACATTTTTTTGAAAAAGATCCGTGTCTGTATGTGTCTGTTCGTCTGTAGCCCTTGAACAGCATAGATCAAGAAAAAGCTGTATGGTATTCAGGTTCAGCATCTTCTAAGGACGCGACAGAAGGATTTTCAAGAAAATACCCTACCCCAAATTACCCTTTATATGGAATACGTTTCGTTATTTTTGATTTTCTCAAAACTGCTTCTAACGCTTTTGATTAAAACAGCACACGTTTAAGATAGTTGCATGACTGCATTCTAAATGGATTTTGAGTAAGTTTGTATACCTGATAAACCAAATGCTAGTGTAAAAAGGAGTAGTAACTGCTGTAGCAACCAATAATAATAATAATAATAATAATAATAATTCCATACCTGGTAAGGCACAAATGGTTTAACGGGAGAATTAAAAGCCCACCAATGTTAAATCTGGTAAATTCATTACCCACTATTTATGAAATCAGATTAAATTTTTAGAGAATGTAGATGCATGCCTTCACTAATTTACTTCTATATAATTGGTTTGTATATGAAGGAAAAAGGATTATTTTCTTAATTATACCATTTTAATTAAAATGTATTGGCAATTATTTTTTTAAAATAACCAACCAGGTTATTAATACCGAAGTAGCATTTATAGGTAGTAGTTATATCCAGAAATTTAATAGCTATATTAAATAGTTTCTAACAAAACGGATCATTTATATCACAAAATGTAATTCAAAGAAAATGCTAAACAAAAATTGAGAAAATTCTCAGGTATTTGCAAAGGAAGAAACCACATGACTTGAGCACAAAGAATATCCCATACTTTACAGTAGTACCAACATGTAGCGGAAAATTTTCCTTAAGAGATGAGAAAAGTGTGTATTTATACTTCAAAGTGATGAAGAATTTACAATACAAAATGACATATGCAGTAACATTTTTAAAAATATATTTAAAATATACGTATTGCGTCTACAGTGATAAAGGTTTAATGAAATTAAACAAATTAAAAAATCAATAATACAGCACAACAGCACTAACTGTAGAACATATTATACTGAGTTGTTCAAAGTTTCAACAGCAGAGAAAGCAATTTGATATACCAATAAACCTTCTTGCAGCACACAATAATCCTTCTCACTGTCGAAATATTATCAACTTCATTGAACTGTATAACCGTATTTAATCAAAAGAACTAAGAAATTGTTTTTGTTATTCTAAAATTATCGTAATGTTCATTATGTATTAGTTGTTCTTGTAAACCATTGTTATGTTTAATGTGCAATAATGGTAATTGTAAGGCTATCGTTATTTCCAAAAGTGAATTGTTATGTTTTGTAAAATAATAAGAAATGTTTGTAAAATTGTTCTACTGAATCTAAATCGGTCGCCATTAAACAAAAATGACTTTCCTTAGCTAGAACACTTCGCTACACCTTCATGAAGTATGACATTCGATTTACATACCTATAAAACATTACCTTTTCGTTTACATAAACTATAGAGGGGATAACATATTTCTAAAAATCCAACTCTTGGCATTAAATATTCCTCGAATTATTTTTTCTTGCAACTATTTCTGATGGTTACGCATAATTTTATGCTTAGATATAAAAGCCATGTATTTGACGTTTAAAATGTAAATCTGTTTGATGCTCTTTTCTAGTAAAAGCTATAATTCAAGTCAAATACACCGTGATATATTTTGGTAACAACATTGCTGCATTTAAGATATAGATGACAATTATGCATGTGCCAAAGGGTAAAAGCGGTAGCTAAGAAGAAAACAAAAGAAGCTCCTTCCAACATGTTGCGCAAACGAAATCGATCCTAGACAAAGAGAGTGTGAATGTATAACCTTCATTTTAGCATTGGTCTGTAGCGTATTCTTACTCTTGTGATGTAAATGAATTTAATTATTATTCTTAAAAGTGCGTCACTAAGAAAGAAACTGAGAAATTATACATTTCGTAAAGTCCCCTTTTCGTGGGAAGCTATTTGGCATAATCCTACCCATTTATTTTCCTCTAAATCGAGCACTGGAGCAGGCAATATATTTGGCATCTCCAGACAGCAGCATAGCCTTTATGCCAACGTAAACTATTGAGTTTCACCATTCCTGTCCTTTTCGTTTTTCTTTCTTTGCCGGTTAAATCTGGATGATGTTTCTGCTTTGTTGAGGCATACGGAATGTATAAGTACTTTCCCAGCGGTTTGCCGTTTGACAGTTCCTGATCTGTTCGTATTACTTACTTACGAACAGATTTCGCAAGAGGAGGTGTATCGCCTTCAAAATTTACAGTGCTGATTATCCTGATCGTTATAAAATGTTTTAAATTAAGTCCTTAACAAAATATTATTTTCTTTTTTGCCAATTTGGAAGACAATTTTGTTCTTAGTTTTATCTTTTTCAAACACTGAGCTGTTCTAAAATTTATTTCGATATATTTTTGTTAGTTTTCAAATTAAGATTAATCAGAATTAAAGTTCTCAGTTCTATCAAACGCCGAAAGTGTAAAAATAATATTACTTTTAGAAAATTATATTTTCTTATCCTGTCATTGCACACAAATCTGACCTAGTTATTTCCTTTTTACTTTAAACATCAGTCACTCAAAAGCCTCACGTGATACAGAAAATGTGTTGAGAGTTTTAATGCTTTTACTCTTAGAAAAGCACATGAAAATTTCTCATATGGAACGTTTTAAAGCAGCGAAAATGATAAAAGGAGCTAAAATACTACCATTTTAAAATAAAAACAGTCCATATTGCTAGTTCTTTTGAATATAAAAATTAATTATCTACAAAATGAAAAGTAAAAATTATTATTAACGTCTACGCATTTTTTATTTTATCATTTTGGGGGAACGCACAGTCCAAATGTCCAATTCTATAGAGATTTTCATGGAATTTCAGTGGTTCATTCCTTTGGCTCTCTCACTCTTATTACGTCACACTGGTTTTGACCAATGAGACGCTACAAAACAACGTGTCAATCAATCATGGTTACTTATTGCATATTTTTATCACCTCCCAGCATTTGTTGTTTTTATCACCTCCCTAACATTGGTTAATTTGTTTACGCTCGTCATTTGTTTTCTGCATAGATATTCAAAGTAGGATTCACTAACACAGTACGACACCAAACAGCACAATGAGAAACAGAAAGAGTATATGGAAGTAGTCGATCAATTAATTTATTCGTAAGACAGTCAACTAAATACCACTAGAGTTTTGATTTTCTCTAGCTATATCAAAACTTCTAGTGAGATTACTGTTGATAAATACATTCAAATTTTACTAATTTTGTGACGAGAAAAACCAAATTGCATATAAAAGCAGGTTCAAAAACATATTTTACGTTTTCTACTATTTAGTTTACTGAACTCTTTTGATAATTGTAACTATTTTCGTACAAATCCAGATAAGTAATTTAAATACGAATCTAAAGGGATTCTTTTAATTTTCAATAAGATTTTAATATGTGTTCTACCGTAAATGCTATTATCATTTGATTTGTCTTTTAATTTTGTGCAGGAATTCTGACAAAGGACAAAATTTATTTGTGTGTTTGTTTCATAATGTCAACATTTTCAGCTCTAGAGATCGATTTATCCTGTACATAACTGTTTTGGATTTATATCGTCACATTAGAATGCGAGAAAAGTAGTCATTATAACATAATTATTTTATTTTGAAGCCCTAGTAACCAGCTAAATCCCTTTTTTATTGTTTCATGTCTATATCCCCTTTAATCTCTAAGATCATATCGGGGATTTCGATTTGAGGAACAATAGATGGCATTATTGAACGTGAATTGTAGGTTTTTAATGCTGGTTTTGTTATTTTTTACCATTGAACACCACTCACACTCGCTTTCACATTGATATTTCCAGACTCTGCGCTGGGCAGGGAATCCTTCATGTTAAAGAAAAGTTTCTCCTCCTCAATAAAAAATTTAATAAACATTACACACCTTTATTTATTTTTTGTAAAGAATGACTGTGTATAATCTTTTCATCTATACTAGTTTGATTAATATACATAAGAATGTTAAAACCTTTGAGTTGATACCTACCGTGTTAACACAATTCCAAGAAATACTGTTAAATTGGATCTCCTCAGATGTGGACGGCAAATGACCAAATATACAAGGTTTAATAACAGGCGTCCTGCTTCAGCCAAAACTGCTCGTATCAACAATTTTAAAATTAAATTCTATAATTGTTTCTTATTGAAACAGTTTTATTCCGTTGACGAGTTTCTTACTAACTAAATATAAAGTTTTCATTTAATTTGGTTAATTTTTTTAATCTTGTAATTCTGGTTATAAAGCTTGTGACATTGTACGAGGCGTGTGTTTAATTTTTTTTTTTAAAAAACACATTATTTTTCAAATACTTTAGGTTTGTTCCCACACGATTCAGAATCGATTCCGAATTATCTGAGTGTGCGCAGTAGCTAAGTGGCGTTCCAACACGACAGAGAATCAGTTCAGAACCAATTCTGAATTTCCAGTTTGCTGTTCCAACGTATTTGGGAACTAGTTCGGAACGAGTGAAATCGGTTCGTGATTAAGAATAGGAACTGAAAATTCCAGACATGCGCAGATTGTATGGTCTACAGCGCATACTCAGTTAATTCAGAATCGATTCTAATCGCTTGGAACAAACCCGACAGAGAGTATTGAAAAAGCGACATACTCTCTGTATTCAGTAGATAATAAATTTGAATATGTAATTTATTCCTCCATTCGTGTTTATTTCTCAATACGGAATAGCAAAGGTGTTTGGTAAGCAGTTGCTCGCTGTTGAGTAGTATGGCGACATACTTGAGGAAAAGAACAAACGTCTAACAAAGCCAGGCGTTCAAAGATAACAATAATGAGTGATTTAGAAGGTGACAGTGATCTTTTTAATGATGCATCGACTTCCGAAGAAGAGGATTATTTCCATTTAAACGTTATTCCGTTATTTTGGGACCTTTACCCCTTTTTGGCACCTTTATATCATTTTCCCCCAACCATGCCCATAATCCCCTTTTTTCTTTTAAGTTTCATTCCAATTTATTCTTTAACTTTCAATTAACGTCTCCTCAGCTTGCTGTGTATGTGCGAATAGTAAGTCTACCTCTTTCAGTAAACGCCGCGCGGGAATTGAAAGCACACCCGCAACAATGGAAAATAATTGTGTGTTCGACGAAAACCTCTTTCTCTCACTTTACTGCTATAAAGTAGCCCGCACTAATGCAATTGACAATGAGTGATTCTATCCCACCAGAACCAGTAGCCTGCTGTTCGTGAATGTGAGTTTGTTGCTATGAGAGACGTCATCTGTTTGCGTGGAGACGAAGCCTGGGCAGGCAGAGACGACAATAACCTCAACCGCGCAGTTCTGAGAATTATTAAGACTGGGTTATAATTCACAAAACAATTATATATAAAGAAATAAAAATTTCAGCCCAATTGAATGGATAGTTTAGAAAATAGCAATTTCAGTTGTGCATCCCCTTAAATAAACCAGCACCTTATTGTGCCTTTTTTCACCTTATTTGAGCACCTTTTCCCTTCCTTTTTTCATCTGAAATTTGCAACTAAATATCCTAACCCTGATCATAAGCATACATTGGTACCATGTAGTTTTGTATTATTTGCATTACGTTCGGAATAGAATTTATGTGGGGTGTCATTGTCTCAGAGTATTGGAGTTTTAAATTAAACATTGTGTTTAGAAGTTTCTGTACCAGGAAACCTAATGTTAAATTGGAATTGTGTTAAATTACTTTTTCCGGGTTCTGGTTTCTATATATTACAATTGTTATTCGCAATAACTCAGTATCAATGGCTTTAAGCGATTTATTTTTGCTCGAATATTAGGACTGGAATTAGTAACGCTTACGATGAACGTGTATGGCGGAGTTTGATTTCATTCATCAACGCTGTAAACGTAGATATTTGATCGTCTTCTGATTGACCGTGCAACGAAGAAGGCCGTGACAGAACGCGAACGGTTCAAGTAGTGTTCCAACCACACAGAATTCAGAATTAGTTCTGTGAGCGTACCGGACTGGCGCATGTGCATTAGCATGTATTGGAATTAGTTCGGAACCCGTTCAGAACCGTATGTTGGAACAAACCTTTTATTATCATACATTACCTTACAATACTTCTCCACATAGTCACCACCATTATTCAGGCACTTGTCCTAACAGGAAACCAGTTTTTGTATGCCTACGCCAAAGAATGATGCCGCATATGATGAAAGCCAAAACTGCACTTGTTTCACAACATCATCGTGTTTGAAATGTTTTCCACCAGGAACTACAGGTGAAGAAACACATAAAAGTTGCTTGGTGCTAAATCCAGACTGTAGGGAGGTTGGTCAAATTGTTCCCAACCAAATGATGCGATCAAATCTTGAGACATTGTCACTCATTATGTTTCCCCATAAACCTCACACAATTGGCGATGACCATTTGCTGGTGCAACATTTCTCGCATTCAAAACACGAATCACTGATCTGACTTCACAGTCGGCAGGTCATTCGATTGTTTGAGCGTTTCTAAACACTCTAACAACAGGAGAACACAAAGTGACGATCGCTCACAGCTGCGTCTGCCTTCCTAATGAATGGAGGAAGTGGTCGGGCATGCTCAAAATCGCTACTGCAGCGGCAAAATATTAAAACGGTAAACACGCCTCGTATTCTATTTGATGAAGTCTCTTTCGTTTGTAATATTAATCTTGGACGAATAAAAATTATTATTATTATTATTATTATTATTATTATTATTATTATTATTATTATTATTATTATTATTATTATTTACTCCTCAAACATTTAGATTTTGCCACTTCCTGGCTCATTTAGTTGTAGGATGCAGTAAGTAAAGCGATAGTCAGATATTTAAAGAACGTATTTCCATGTGATGGCTTTGAAATTCCATGATCTTTGCATGGTAACGAAAAAAAGAATAAATAGCGACTTTCCAGTTGAGAAAAGTAAGTGTTAGAAAATTTAAACCAAGAACAATATGCTCCATACACTCTATGACACAAAAAGTTGCAAATGTTGTGTTTTAAGGAGATCTAAACCCTTAGTGCAGTTTGTCCATCCCTACAGTTTACCGGTTTGGACAAAAGTCTTTCAGAATGCACAGGACTTCATTGGCTATTCCCAGAAAATCCAAGACATACATTTTATTTATCATGAAATAAATATATGGTGTTTTAATAAAAATCGTTAACAGCCATTTTTGGAGAAAATAAAAAATAACCACAAGCTGTTCATGTAAAGATCGGGGGAATTCTTTAAATATGCCAGTCACATTTTTGGATGATGCTAAACTTAATATTTAGAGACTTCTCGGTTTTTAGTTATGTTGTTCCAGACACACAGACGTTTTCTAAAATTGCATTTTTGGGCTTCAGTGAGTTCTCAAAAGGTGTACTTTTGGCGACATTTCTGATCGAATTTTTGGGTGGAGTGCAATAATTCATCTATTCAAAAGAAGTAGAAGAGAAAGTAAAAATGCTTTGAAAACGTCAAAATTAATATTTTGAAGTCTTCGGACTTTTTCACACCTGACATCTCATGTTCTTTGTACTTTGTTTCTGTTCTGCTCAGGGTTCCTGTGGAAGATTTTGCCGAGTTTCACTGAAAAGCATGGGTACCTCTTCTTGTATATGTCTTCTGACACCAACTCCATCAGAGTTTCAATCCTTTCAGTTTCTGTTATAAGCACTTTATTTTTAGACTGATATCAGGAATAAAGCTTATTTCTTCACACAATATCTGATACCAAGTAGCGTAGCAACCGAACCTCGTGTATAAACAGGTGCCATTTTACGTTCAAATAAAGAAAATAACTAACTTTCAGAAAAAAATCTGATGTGTTGCATTAACATGACTTTCTCTAGTCTTGTACAAACTATTTTTATAAACGCTTATTCTCCATATGCTTTATGTTAATCGAGACTTTAAGCGATAGTCAAATCTTTTAAGAGCTGGTTGCTATGTGCAGTATTCCATTCTCTTTGCATTACCAGGACAACAAAAAATGAACAACGAATTTCCATTTGAGAAAAAGTATAAGTATTGGAAACTTTAAGGGATTAACAAGCAATATCTCAAAAATGGTTCACTCAATAAAAAAATGTATATGACATAAATTGTGTATTTTAACGCGATCTACATTTTTTGATTAGTAACATTTTGTCTATCTTTTATGGCTTACCAGTTATGCAAAAGTCGTTCACAATGAAGAATACTTTTGGAGATATTCCCAGAAAATTCGGGATATACATTTCATTTGTTATGAAAATATCTTAAACATATAATACTTTAATCAAAATCGTTTGAGCCATTTTTTGAGAAAATTAAAATTTTCGTAAAATGTTCCATGTAAGGGGTATGGAAGATACTGAACCTAAATAGCAAGTTCGTTTCCGACTGTTCGTTTCTGAGTTATCCTTTCACAGACACACACACGGACATGTTTCCAAAAATGCTTTTTCTGTATTCAGAAGGTCTCAAAACATATTTCCGGTGAAATCTTGGTATCTAATTTTTGGGTGGAATACAATATTTCCCCTACTTACTATACGTAGTAGAGAAAGTAAAAAGCATTTAAAATGTCGATTATGTCCCATGCTGTAGCATAATGACTGGCATTTTGTTTGTATTCTGTAAAATATTAGATTTGATGTGTACCAAAATATAAAATAATATATTAATTTTAGTTGTATTAATATAATGCATTACTTATATAACACCTTTATAGGCTACATGTGAACCTGCATTACGTATGCTGCATGTGATATCTCTTTTATTCACAAGAGAGGTGAATATAATTTGTTTATAATTCTAAATTACTAAAGTCAATTTCCGCACGTAAACAAAAGCATTTCTTTTGAGGCGAGTGTACACATTTTTAAGAATGCCTGAGAAGGGAAACATTTCTTGCGATACACGCCCTCAAAGTGTTTAGCCCATTATGTGTTTTAAAATACATTCTCTTTTATAGTAGAGGTTAATGACTTCCCTGCAAGAGAATGCAAATTCGTGTTTCTGCCTTAGGCCAACGCCACCAAATAAGTGGTGAATCAAGTTCTCTCAGCCGAGAATTAAAACGAAGAGAAAAACAAAAAAATAGCAAAAAGTACGACCGGATGCTGCTAGCTCCTTCAATGGAGGACCTCAAGGAAAACACTCAAAGACACGGAACACATGAATACTTGTGGATTCAAGTAATTATCTTATTAGCTAAACAACACCAGCTGCTACATTGCATGCCATTTCCAAGTTGTTGCGAACTTCAAGCAACTGGATGGCTCCAAATTTCCAAGTATTTGGACCGTTTACCGTTAAATATGCACTATATTAAAGTTTAATACGCCTTTCCTCCTTCTGTAGTAAGCTAATAGAAATATTTAATAAAATTGAAAATAGCCGGGGAAGTAGAGGTTTTATTTTCGGTAGATCTGTGAAAGTAGCGTAGTGCTAATAGTAACTAACGTGTATTTGTGTGATAAATGTAACGTATTAAATATAGGAATGATTAAAACAGATTTTTCTCTTTCCATTTGAGCTATATTTTAAAAGATACTAGTCGGCCACAATATGAATGCGTGCGGTGGGAAGAGGAACTATCCGGTTACGGAACAAAAGGGTGGGGCATTGAAAAGACAGGTAAGAAAATAGTTCTGAGTTGCATTTATTAGCGAGGCTGGGGCCTGCAAAATGTAGTACTGTTTTAGTTGTAGCCCTACCGCCTTCCCTTCACTCACCTCTGATCCCAAGCCTTGATGACGTAGGCAGTGTCAACAAAAACACCTCCGAGCGCATTCATAACGTGGCCGACTAGTTACGTTAAAACTTCCTCGTTTGTATCAATTATGCTTTCAGTTTTTAAATTTCCTCATATTAATATGTTCAGTTCTTTATACTGCTTCCACATTTCTCAAAATGTATATTCTTCTCTCTTTTAAACACCCATTTCAGCATCGTATATAGAAATTATTTAGGTTTCTCCAACAAAATGATGTTATTTACTACATCGTTAGTTGGGTAACTACATCAACATTTTTCTGGATATTACAGCATTCGTTGCAGTTTAATTAATTTACTGTCAAAATTAAGTTTGCTTTCTTTCTATTTTCTGGGGATATCCCATAAGAACACGTTAGATTGACGCTTAAGCCATATATTTTTGTTCATCGTGTGACTGCGTTGTTACGATATTGTTTATCGTTTGTCATATGTCACCCATTAATTAGAGTGCTGCGCTTGTAAGTATGCTTTTAGTTTGCAGATTTTTAATAAACATTGTGTCATTTGCGAGCTAAACAAAATGGAGCGTAAACTTGAGACAGACATGTCGCCCCAAGCTAATACTTGTTCATCATATTGTTTAGATGTAAAAAGGGAATTATTTTTACCTTGTATATACTTATATGTTATAGGAAATGAACAGAAACTACCTCATTTTGTGTATTTGTTGATGGCAGGAGATGCTAAGGGCAATCGGGAATACCAATGACTATACAGACAGATTAATTTAAGTGGGGGAAATATATATGAAGTTTAAACAGTTAGAGATTTAACGGTAGTATTACTCAGATTGATATGAAGCGAAACAAGTCGCAAATGTAACCATAGCAGTGATATATCACGACGTGTTTAGCCTATTTGAGAAATATGCGAAATATTTATTGGTCGCGCTTCATTGTTAAGCCCGATCGAGTGCGAACAGGCAATTAATATACACCGGTGTACGCTGAAGTTATAAAATATAACACACGCAGTGCGGGCGCTTCGAACAAATTGTCGTAATAGACGCAAGACCGGTCATCGCATTATTACATATATACAGATTGTGTTGAATAGAGACTGTATAATAACTACACAATATAAAGCAAGGAGAATTACCATATGTCCCCGCCATATGCCTTTTCAAAATAATAAGTATAATTGAACATCTCAAAGAGTTTACTTCATCAAACACCCTGAGATCCTTAACAGTAGGAACACTATCTACACCCACATTTCCTCATTCCATCGAACGAGAGGAACGCAAAAAGACAATTAATCCCAAAAGCAATCTAAGTGCATAAAGGTCATCTATCTGCAACGCCACATCCAGCTAGCCGATGCATCAATCATTCCAACGTAAACAATTATTGGCAATAATAGTGCCAACGTAGAGAAGAGGGGATGGAACCTACACTTCTGATATATTTTGTCGATTTAATAAAAGCAGCTCGAAACATTTGTGTCGTCAAGGAAGAGAATGCCATTGGAAAAACCACGCTTCTGTTATTTGCCTTTGACGTTGAGTGGTTTGCCACATTCAGAAATACCATCAGGCTGTGATGAAGGCCTTATGAACTCTCTAATCCATGGTTATCCGCGACAAACAATCGGAAAATTAGCAGATATGATGAACTGTGTGTGACCAGTCATCCACTGTGAGACATTTACATTCACGGCAAGGTTCAAAACGCTACGAAGTTAAGCATCAAGCTGATACTATATATGCAGTTCCACGATATTAATCACTGAAATTTCTTGTAGTGTTCGATTGGTCTCAAGTGGCTAGGCGTGGGTGAGGAAAGGAAGATGATCGGATAAATAATCACAGCTTCTGTCCTTCCTTGCGTCGCCTGACTGTCTTGAGCTGTAAGGACTCCTATGGGTGTCAGGGAGTGGGATAATCCTCAAGTAAAGCGTAAAAATGAAAACCGCATTTATCTCCAACAAGATTTATTGCAATTTCAATTGTCACGGCTTTATAATTACATTCGCCAGCATCTCATGATGCCTAATGATGACCATCTTGCGATGGCTTCCCGCACGCACGGAAATTGTCTCACTCCGAATTTTCATCTGATTTGAATTACTATCTTAAACATAGTTGACCGTTTGCTTTCCCCTCGAGCGACCCTTGTCTTGAACATGTTGTGTTTTACAAAAAGCCATATTGCAAGCATTATCCGTCACGTAGTGATTTCGTTAAAATCTTCCATCATGTGATTCCTAACATGTCCTTTGATTTGCTACACTATTTTTTATTCTATTTCACATTTAGTATATGGGAAAATGTCTCTTATACACCTGCAAAAAGTAGATCCTGGAACCTAGATAAGGCATGCGTGCTTGGGTGGTGTTTTAATCCTGTGTCTATCCAGGCATTATACATATAATTCTATAGAAAGTTCGCTCGACAGACAGGCGCCTGTATATGTTTTGGGCACTCGGTTCTATTGTTACTTAGCAGGTATCCGGCCGGCGGCGTGACTTCCTGTCTGGTCTTTACAAACTTAAGAAAATAAGCTCATATTCCCAAATCAATACATATAATTTATTTATTATGCAGTTTATTTTGCTTTCTTTTTCCTATGTAAGAAGTATTATGTTAAGAAACTATTCCATAGAGCAGTTTCATCAATCCACACATGTGTTTTTGTAAACATTATAATCCCCAAAACAGAAACACGCTGGCGCTTTTGGTTCAACTAACAAACGTTTTAAATAATGCCATGGCAAAGATAATGTATAACCTGAATTTTCTGTAAAGCGCTTAAAACATCTTGATATCCATGTAAATAGATGAATAAAAATTTAGATCTCGTTAAAATATACGATGTCAAAATATTTTTTAAGTATAATTAATTTTTTGAGTTCTACAACTTAAATGTAAACCTTCCCAGACCTAACAATATACTTTTAATATTGTGTGTGACCTTCTGCGGCTTTGGCCTTCTATTTCTGTAAATGTGTTATTATGTAACTGAAAATGTATGTCAGTAGACTTTCTAGCATAAAATAATTTGAAAAATAAGCTTCTCAATTAATATATTATTGAAACGTTTGAAATGGAATGGATAGAGCAAGAATAGCAAACTCAATTCCATCATACCTAAGACACATATTTTAGCCTGGACAATACATTTCTTAAGTTTTGCATGAATGAATCCTTTATGATGTTAGCCAATATAAATAAATATCTATATGCATGCATGTATGGATGGATGTACTACATGTCTGACGAAAGAGTGCAGTTTTCAGGCGAGGTCGCTAGTATGCCACGGCTATGTTTAGACAGGAGAGATAATGCCCGAACCAAAGTACCGTGCATTCTACGCACCGGGAATGGTGACGTAATACAGCCTGTCTTATGTTGTATTACACGAGACATATAACTTTGCGTTTGATTTGATGTCACTGTTATCGTGTTTACGTTTAGCAGCTGGTAAGCAATCACTCACAACACGCGTAGTTCCTCTTTTGGCCACGGATTAACAAACGCAAAGCTGTCTCAGATAGTATGTATGCATATATGCTTGTATATGTATGATGTATGTATTTATGTATGATGTATGGTTAAACTTTGGGTACAGTCAACTGATGCCTGTTTTAAAAATAAAATGAGGTTTTTACAAAATTACAATTATTTCAATTATCCAACTGCACCATGCAACAATTTCCAATATATTAGGATAATCTCAGTAAAATATTCATGCATTCATTCATTATCTGTTTACCCTCCTCTTATGTAGGACTTACACCCCCTCGGACTTACAAGAGGGTGCCTGGGGTCAGAGGCCCGTCGAGGAGCAGACACTCATGGATCAGACAGAGCATCCAGGATGCGTGATCAGCCCGATGCCTGGTATGGGATGAAGGAAGTAGATGAAACGAAATGTTGGTGAAATGGATGAAAGGAAAGGTGATGTTGGAGCAGTTGGTGGAATGAATCGCGGAGGAAACCGGAGAACCTGGAGAAAACCCGCCCAGACGCCGCTTCGTCCACCACAAATCCCACATGCAGGTCCCTGGGATTGAACCCGGGCCGCCTCGGTGGGAGACGAGCGGTCTAACCACTATTCCACGGCGCCGCCTCAGTAAAATATTATATAAATTAAGATTCTTTTTCTTGGAGTAAACTTTATGGGAGCAACCAGTCACTGAATCACATAATGTGCAATTTTAGCCTTAAAATTAGCGATTATAATTATTAATTCATTACACTTGTTTGAAAATAAAACATTTGGAAAGTGTCCTCATTATTTTTCATAATAGTTCAAATAACTATTTTGCACGAAGCCTTCGGAAACTACGGTATCATTTCATCTATATATGCTGTTTTTATAGGTTATGTTTTAACTTGAGGGCAAACATCATTCTGAGGTGCCACAGTACACTGCTTATCTTGGTTTATTGCCGTTTTGCTGTCATGTGGACTTTGGGCTCATGCAAACTGCACCCCAACCTAGCACTCACCTGTGCAACTAGGAAAAACTGCGAGAAACCCTTGTCAGGTTTACCCGAATAAGAATTAATATCTTAAATAAATTTATATAAACTTTTGTTTAGAGTAATGTTGATTAACCTGCAACATTTGGGCAAAATCGATTCCACTGCCTGCCTTTCTAGAAACCAATCTTTTTTCTACAGAACGATCCGAAGGTAACCCTTATTGTTATTTAGCAGTCATCGACCTTCTGTTGGAAATTAGAATACCGCGCTCGCCTGATACATATGCAAACAGCAAAACAAAGCTGCCGTGTTTTATTTTCCGTTCTTCCGTTTCATGGCGGTGCAGCATGGAGAAGATAAATCAAAACTGACAGATACGGCGGCTGTTATTTTAACAAAAGGTTAGCGGTGTTACCGTGGCATTATTATCGTGGTCGTGACGCCCCTAAGTGTTTCTGATCCGCGGGCAAGAAGACACGGATTATAGTAATGAGGGGGTGTAGGGATTAGCGAATCGTGCAAAATGTATTAGTGCTTAGTTCTGGCCGCTTCGGGTGAAGTCGTCGCTTTAATAGTAGCCGCTTTTCGCACGAAACGTGTTCACTAAGTGTGTGTTTTAGAAACATTAGCGTGCACAACGCCGACGAAATTTACGTTAAACTTATCAGAAATTACCTAAAATAACGCGTCCTCCTTTATCTATTACGTAAACGCCTTACTCTGCTTTGTCACTGAAGATTTACAAAGCAATGTGGGCAGTCACCAAAAGAATTCTCAGAGCAGTGGTTTTTCCTCCGTAAAACGTAAATCTGACTAATTTAACATTTGAATCTGTCCACACCTCACGTTGATTTATTTGATTGAATCTCGGGTAACCCGTAAACTGTCAAGAGATTAAGAAGTTTGTTGCGATTGGATATAAGTAAGCCAAATGTAGCTGTCCAAGTTTTAGGACCAGTGAGCTGGCCCTGCAGGGACGTTGGTATAAAATGTTTTTAAAATTAATTTAATTTATTTTTAGAGAGAACGAGCGGAATGGTCAGGCGGTAATGATCTGGGGCCCGCATTGGGGGGGGGGGCGCCGGATTCAAATCCCCGTGGCCGACCACCTCATTGAAGGTTCTTTTCGCGATTTTCCTTGATCGCTAGGCAACTCCTGATTTGGATAGCTTGATCCTATCATCCCCTTCATCACTACATTTCATTTCCTCCTTCTTCACCACTATACGAGACCTGGATATACTATGATCCAGAGTGCTTGCTCCTCGACAGTCTTACAAACCAACACAAGGTATTGACTTGTAAGTCCTTGGGGGTGTAATTCCTACAATAAGAACGTAATCTGCTGAAGTATTTCTAGAAAGACCGAGCGGGATAATTTAGACGGTGACGTCTGTGGCTGACATTCGGGAGCTCCTGGGGCACATCAATCTGACGGAAGATATTATCACGATTTTCCTCGGTGTCTAGGTGAATCCTGGGTTGGATAATTTGAGCCGCAAATTTTCCTGTCATTCCTTTCACACTTCATTTCATTTCCTTCTTCTTCACTTCCGTACCAGACATTGGGCTGATCACCCATTTCTGGGTATGCTACGATCCAAAAGTTTGCTTGTTCTTCGACAAGTACTGACACAAGACATTGGCTTGTAAGTCCTTGGGAGTGTACGTCCTACACCGAAGGGGGTAATCCATTAACGAAGAAGAAGTATTTATAGAAAATTAGTGTAATACTACACAAGATAGAAACAATGATGCCTAATTTCGAGTATCATCCATGCATGAGATAATCTCATGCTCGCGGGTGATTCCTTACAAGTAGCCGTACATATCCTGCAAATATATAGAAAACAGAATATTTTCAACAATTTGAACCAAATTTGTATCTCTGGTGATAAAATCAGAAAGAAATAACATTATTTCTAAGTTAAGTTTGTTTACTGTTTTATATGTATATCCCCTATTAACTTCCATGGTCATATCAGAGCTTAGACTTGAGAATTCGTTGACTGCAGATATTTTATAAACGCTGTTTTTATAAACGTTTGCTATGAAAGAGACATTAATTCTTCCAGGCTTTGCGAGGTTAGAGAATGATACTAGTTAAACATTCTCTCACCCCGGCAGGGAATCGATCGTTGAACAGCCAGAACGCTGACTACTGGACTACAGAGGTACCCAAGTTAATTTTGTTATACAAGTCCTTTAGTAACTAACACCCAACTGTAAAATAGAAAAACAAATATTGGGCTAAAGCAATGCTTGTAGACAGTACTGCCATAAGTTCTCTCAGCATTTTCAATGTTTATAGCTACTAAATAAAACTATGTCAATCCATTAATATACATATATTATGAAAGAACACAATTTTTTAAAGAATGAACATACTCTTATTCGAAATGATCACAATGTGCAGCAACACAGTGGCGAAGACGCTGAGGCCACTCATCAATAGCTACACGAATCGTGTTCAGTGCAATTTTCTTGACAGATGACATGATTGATTTCTTTAACATCTCAATACTGCGGTAGCGTTTTTGACATGTTATCGCCTCGAGCTTCTGCCACAGAGAATAATGCAATTAATAGGAGTCCGGACTTCCACTAGGCCAGTCAGCAGCTGCGATGAACTGTGAGACATTGGTTGCCAACCACTGCTGCGTGGGTTTTGCTTTGTGTACAGGAGCGTATCAATTCGAAGGTGTTTGAAGGGAAATACTGGATTTTCAGCAGGATAGCGCTCCTGCACATAAAGCAAATACATCACAGCAGTGTTTGGTAACCAATGTCCCACGGTACATTGCTCTGCTAACTGGCCTAGTAGAAGTCCGGATCTCAAACCATTTGATTATTCTCTTTGGCAGAAGCTCGAGACGATAGCATGTCAGAAATGTCCACTTGATAGTCAGCTGTCAAAAAAATTCCACTGGGCACGATTCGTGCAGCTATTGATGAGTGCCGTCAACGTCTTCCCGCTCTGTTGTCAAACATGGTGATCATTTCGAATAAAAGTATGTTCATTCTGTAGCATTTTTATGTTCTTTCAGAATACATGTATATTAATGGGTTTGCAGAATTTTATTTATTAGTTATATCCTTGAAAGTACTGACAGAACTTATTTCAGTACTGTGTAATTATAAACAAATAAAGTTAATGTAATTAATTTGAAGTATACAAAAATAAATTTCGTTGTGGAGATTCGTTTTTGATAAATGTGTTTTTAATTAAAAGTTCTGTAGTTCTTTGGGCGTTTTTATTATTAAATTCTAAAACTTTGTAACAGAATCGCTACTGTGATTGAAAGCTGTAGTTAGTTATGTGTACACGATTTACTAGAACATTATAATAAATTACGTTAATTTTGAATACGCTTAATTCATATGAAGGAAGTGCTGTTAGATAATCAATAATTTGCTCATATATTATGTTTGAATTAATCTTCCTGTAATAATATTAAAGGCATAAATGCAAATGTAAAAGAATTGCCCAGTACCGCAATACTCTAACTGCATGCACTTAACTGTACAAACGGATGAAAAGAAGTAGTTTTGTATACGACTGGGAAATTGCGTAAATCTGATGAGTTGCATTCACCCTTATACAAAACATTCCTACCAAAGCTTATTCTTCTATATACTTCTTGTTAATCGTGGTAAACATTCACTACTCATTTACACTTTTCATGTAGGCATAAAAAGAATACACCAGACTAAAGTGATAGTCAGATTTCTGAAAAGCAAGCTTCTGTGTGATGGAAATCCCATGTTCTTTGCAAGACCACGAGAAAAGTGAATAGCGACATACCACTTGTAAAAAGTATATGCATTTGAAAATTCAAACTATTAACAAAAATATCTCGGAATTAGCTAACGCCACAAAAAGATGTATTTGAACCAAAATCCTGTCCTTTAACGAGGTAACATTTGGTCTGTCGCTTAAGGTTTACTAGTTTATAAAGGTCATTGAAATGAGAAGGACTTCACATGGTATGCGCCGAAAATTCAAGATATACATGAAGTTTTTCATGAAAATATGTGAAATATATATATTTTAATCAAGATCGTTAGTCATTTCTTTTTTTTCTGCGAAAATTAAAACTAACCAAAAAATTTTCATGTACAGCGTATTTTGGGATGAGGAGATTTTCTTGAAAAACTTCGTGTTATATTCTTGAAAGGCCATTTTTGACACTAACCGACTTTTCGATTTGGACTTCTGCTGTTTATACACACATTACATATACACTCGCACGTGCGCGCACTCAGACCGTTTTCTAAAAGTACCGTTTTTATTCGGGAAGCCTCAAAATGTGTATTTCCGGTGAAATGTCGATATTAAATTTTTTGGTGGGATGCCGTACTTCCTCTACTTAACTACCAGGGGGCCCAAACAAGCCGTTCTTTGCAGTTTTATGTTTCGCGCATACATAGGTGCAAAAGAAGTTGCCGCATCACTGCTGTTTCAATGGGACAGTGTAGATACAAAGCGAAAGGTTCTGAGGTAGTGTTGATGTCTATGGTCCATTCCAAACCAGAGTGCCTTTCACTGAAAACAAACTCTTTGTATTATCCGCGCGAAAGTAGTTCGCAATCCCCGCCCATAATGTCTGCTTGTTCCCCTCCCACATGCTTGTTGAACACTATTTAATCTATAAAAAGGCGCCCTGCGTGAGATCATAGTTCAAAATGCAACCTGAGGTAACAATCGACTTTATAAGTATGCGGCAATGAACATTTTACTTACGTTAATCACAATCCTCGGGCATAAGTGCAACACCCAAATCCGAATCCTCCGAAGATGACTCAGCTGCCGTATCAGAATCAGAACTACTCTCCAAAATAATGACACAAATATCCACAATTCCACAGCACTGTCGCACTTAAAACAAGTTCCCACATTTTATCCTCTTCTATGTTGTATTATGTCTGTTTATATTCCCTGCTCGCTTTCGTTACTCTTCTCACTGAAACGCCTGTAAAATCCGATATTAGTTTCCTAATATGCAATAATGCAAGTGTCGGGTATTTTTGTAATAGTGAAAGATGAAGTATTGTTTGTTTATAGCCACTTTTTAAATGTTTTCCGCTTCTGTGTTTGAACAGTTTATTCGCACTGTGTTCGCACTACACACACCTTCCTCTGCCATGTGAGCTCAAATACCAAATGACTAAATCACAAGATTTGACCTGAGCTGAGCATATGTGTGTTAGTGTATTATGAATGACTGTTTGTTTATCATATATCCTGCGTTACGCAAAGTGTTTATTCGGTACTCAGATAGCACCTCTGGAAATTCATTGCTGCATTTCTTGTGTATGTAAGAGAATGGCAGTCGTGCCTGTCGGTTGGTATTAACAAGCAAGATGCTCTCTGCGTTAGCGCAACAGCAGGCGAAAATCATATTTTGTAATCTCTTAACAGCTAGTATATATCCATTACCTTTAACGATGAGTTCTTATGATAACAGCAATAAAATGTACAGTTCTATACCTTTCCTGCTCAAATATTTCATAATACAATACATGTATTAAGGAACTACTTACGTTGGCGTAAGAGTATATTCTTGGGTTCGTGACAAGCCGAAGCACGTGCTTGTTTACATCAGAGGGAACTCTGGTTTGGAATAGACAATACATGTGTTTACGTGGTAATTTCGTATCGATAAGCGTCGCGTGCTCGCCTGCTTGCAGTTCGAGCCGGGTCATTCAGGCAAAAAGATAACCTTCACCAGTAACAAACACACAGATATGGTTACGATCTGTGGACACATCAGAATGCAGCTGCGTCTCAAAGGCTGTTCTGAACGTTTTCAGATGCGCATCTGTTTTCTGCGACGTTTCTCCCCCTTTTTGACGTAGAGAAATTATATTCAGAAATTATGGACCATTCCAGGTAGAACATGGGTCTGAGAGGCCCTTAATAAATTCATCCACCAAAGCGAGGAGTTTTTCCACATACTTATTATGAATAATATACTAATACAAAAGGGTACATAAGTATAATAAAATATAATTTAGTTTAATCTTGCTAACTTTGGCTCCCATATACTTGTACTGATTATAGATTAACTGTCATGGAACTAAATTACTTAACACGTGTGCTCAGGTTTGCGTCAAGCAGGAATCCTGAATTCTTGTTAATAAGCGAATTGCTTATTAAATAACCGATAACATCCCCGCCATATATAAACACACACACATAGGTGTTCTCATATTCAAACACCAGGCTCTGGGCATACCGTGAAATGTTTTTGTTTGTGGACACGTTTCTAGAACCCAGCCGGGAATCGAATCCCAAACATCTCATCTAGCAGGCAGTTTCTCTAACGAATGAGCTGTGGGAACAGTTTAAGCGTTCTTTTCAAGACTGGTCTTTCATTTAGCGATATTCCTCTGTCGGTATGGAGTCCCCTTTGCAGTTCTACTTAGGCAAACCTTTTTGGCATTCGTGCTAATCGGTATAAACTAACTACAACTAAGGACGGGCCACCTGGTAGTATAGGTAAGTAGTAGAGAAAGTAATAAAACTATGCTGGTAGTTTTATAGTTTTTAACTGGTAGACAAAGGATGGAGAGTGTGCGAACCACGCTAAGGCCTGATATCACGTTTAGCAGCAGTACACTCAGTTCAGAGAAGTCACTAATGTAATAGAAAAGAAGTGAAGTTTCCACTCTATGGGAGGACTGCTGTGAACAAGGCTAGAAGTTAATGTCGTTTATGGATATTTGATGATATCATGTTGTTCGCTCATAGGCTAAATTACATGGGATTAACGTCGCAAGATCTCTGCTCATAACTTATGTAGTTAATGAGACTGTCATTTTTGTATCTGAGCTGAGAGAAATATTTGGTACTCTGTCAAGTAGAAGAAAAGGTATGTGGTATTTTTTTTAGCCCCGATATTATATTTATTGATATATGCTGAAATGTAGCGCCTCTTTTAAATATAAAATGGAAATCAATCTTAAATGTCATATCTGAGCTGTTAAGGTAGTGTAAGATACAAAATATAGATTTTGGACTAATCTTCAAGGTTATTAGCGTCCTTAGAAAAACAGAGATAAATTTCATTACAAAAAATCATGGCAAAGACCAAAGATAAACATAAACATAGAAAATTAAGCCGAAAGATACGAAAAACTTCATATCAATGTGACTAAATTCGGATTTAAAAGCCTATCTTTGATAAAAACTTAAAGCTTTTTGACCGCTGGGTTATTGTCCGCTAAGACTGTAATACTGGCCGTCAGGCAGAGACGCCGGCAAATGTGCTAGAGGCAACATATGACGGACCGACAGACCTTCACTACACTGCGGACAAAGAGGAGCACGATCGCCTTAAAAAGTATGTAAAATTGCAGTGGACAATACGCAATGAGCTCAAATCACCTCCTCACGGCGAGATACACAGGAGCAAGTTACTCAGTTTATCGGAATGTGCTTCACTACTCTAAGCTTATTTCCACGGAAAGCTGACCGCTCTCCGCACAACAAGCCTGAAGTTTTCCAACGTTACACGAGATATTGCGATACTGGGTTCTGCGGTCTTACCTGCCAAATCCGCCAGTTCATTTCCCGACAAGCCAACGTGAGCACGTATCCAAGCACACTGTTCATTAACGCCAGAAGCGTTAGAGGGCATCCTAGTTTCTGTGATAGTAGAATTTTTAAAAGAACACAATCAAAATCACCCGAGATACAAGAGTATTAATAGTGTCCTACGTTAACCAATTGTGTTTAAGTGTCCTTTATTTTCGTAAATTTTCTTTGAATAAGCCAACCTTGTTTGAGATTTCGCCTATAAAATTATTAGTAATTTACCTCTCAACAGCTTATTTCTTCGATTTTATTTATTTTTCTGAATACATGGCTACTGGTAATTAAGATAAAATGTATTGTTTAAGGATGCATAGGTTAAAACTGACCAAAGACTTCAAAGCATCGATGATTGAATTATGTGTTTGTGAATCTCCTAGTTTCATAATCTGACTTCTTAATCGTCCCTGATGTGTGAAAACAGCATCATATGACCTCTTAAATGTCCCAATGCACTGAATAAAGCAGAACTTCAAGGATGATTCCACTCTTTTTTTCTGCCTTTCTGGAGTTAATAGTTTTCCGCAAGACACACTGTTGGTTCTATTACCTTTAAAAGTTTTGGAGAAATACTAAAACCTATAAAAATGACTGATTTCGCTTTCTTTTAATATTCATATTCATCAGTAGCATAACACATTAGTTTCCTAAAGCTAGTAAATATGCTTTTCTCAATCTAAGCAGTAACAATAAATCAGTTATTAACACTTTAGTGCAATGTACATCTACATCACAACAAAGATTTAAATCAAAATAATTGTTTGTTGGCCGTTTTATATACCTTGTCAATAGAATTAAACAATTAATAACTAAAAATTTGCAGATGATGCAAGGATGACGTGATGTATTCTTCTATTCTTCAAATTTACACCCGGTGTTATGCTTCTATTTGAAAGCATAACACCGGGTGTAAATTTGAAACAAAGTATATGCATAGTTGTAGAATTTAGAAATTTGGTTCTGGTACATTCTTTAAAAGCTAAACCTGAGCTTCTCACCCTGTATAAATAATACGAAGGCAGTGCCAGAAGTACCCGACCTGACGTATATATAGCGGTTGTTGTTTCAAACAAATGACTATGGTAGAAAGTACCACCCTTATAAAGCTTAAATTTTAAGCTTGAACGACGCTACATTGATTAGTAATTGTTTGGCAGCCATTAATAGTGCAATCTCTCAGCGAATTTGTAAACATGGATAAAACTGGCAATCGTAATGTGATACATTACTTAGTCCAACTATTATTAAAGTTGAGCTAGATTCTACTCTGGGGGAGTCTGCTCCTTCGTTTACAACAGTAAAATATTGGGTGGCAGAGTTTAAGCGAGGCCGTACGAGCTGCCAAGACGAACATCGCAGTGGTCGACCAAAGAGGTGAACACACCAGAAATTGTAAGGAAAATCCACAAAATGGTATTGGATGAGCATCGACTGAAAGTACACGAGTTAGCAGACATCGTAGGCATTTCAAAAAGTGAGGTACATCGTACACTAATTGAAAATTTAGACATGAGAAAGCTGTGCGCAAGATAGGTGCCGCCTTTACTCACAATGGAAAAAAGCAGCGTCGTGACGATGTTTCAGTCGAACGTTTGGCGAATTTTGCTACAATAAAACCCTAGGTTTTGCGTCGATTCATAACCATGGATGAAACGTGGGTCCATCACTTCACACCAAAACAGTGGATTGAAAGGGGAGAATCGGCGAAGACAGTTCCATTTGCAGGCAAGGTCATGGCGTCAGTGTTTTGGGATGCACGTGGGAAAATTTTCACTGATTATCTTCAAAAAGGAAAAGCAATCAATGACGAGTATTATGCAAACTTATTGCAGCGCTGAATGGTCAAAAAGAAAGTTCTGTTTCATCAAGAAAATGCACCAGTGCACACATTCATTATCGCCATGGCCAAAATCAATGAGTTATGGTTCGAATTGCTTCTTTATACACCCTATTCGCTAGACTTGGCCTCCTCTGATTATTTTCTGTTTCCAAAGCTGAAGAAATGGCTTGATGGTAAAAGATGGAGTTTCCAGTTGATGGCTATTTTGCAGAACTCGACGGTTCTCACTGTAAAAGGGTATCGAAGCTATTGAACATCGCTGGGAAAAACATCCAGCTGAAAGGAGACTATATAGAGAAATAAAGATGTTTTTCCAGGATTTTTGTGTTTTCTTTGTTAGGTTGGGTACTTCTGGGACAGCCCTCGTAATTTGCTTTTATTTTATTCTTGTTCGAAAAAAAAGTGGTGCTGTTTAATACTATGTAAGTAATTGGTAAGTGCCGCTCTTCATGGTTTTATATGCGTCTCACGAATATTGTATTTCCTAACTCATAAACATTTCTAAACGAGTTGGCATTTCATTTGCTAACGTTACACCCATGTGTATAATTATACCACGGTAAGAATTTAATTTATTAATTGCTACTACTTGGGATGTTCATTCCTCCACTACTTCCACCCTGTTTTCACTAATCATATTCATCACTAAGAAATATTAATGTTGGAGGCACGCCTAGAAAAGAAATCAAAGAGGGTCTTGAACTCCACAAGAATTTTAATCGGAGTCTTATGTACGTTATAATAAAGTAGGGAAATAATATAGAATGACGATCCCTTCAGGCGATAAAGTCCAGGTATCGTTGAGCTTGAGACGAAATGTAGATAACGAACGAGATGGCTGCGCGATAACTTGAGACTTGTATTCGGGAGGTTTTGGGTTCGATTCCGGTGGCCGCCACTCTGATCATTAGTTTTTCGTGGCTTTTCCTGGTTGGCACAGGTGAATGCTGGAGTGGTGTATTTTAGCACGGATTTACTCTCTCCTCCATTTGCTTTCATTTCATTTCCCTCTTTCATGTTTCAGGTTGCCTGTGGTTCGGTCGGCGTCGGACAGATGGTGCAGAGACTTGCGAATTGAAACTTCTTCTCGGCCCTGCTATAAGGGAGCCAATCGAGCCTCCCCTGCTGTGTCGTGTTTCGTGTTTCCTCGGTCTCATTAGAGGGACGCCTCCAAGCGATCCTCACATGGCCGGGTGGTCAAGTCTGGAACTATTAGGGAACTCTGTGCGTCTCTGTCTACTTGCGCCGGCCGGCTCCGCAGCACATACATCTCCTGCGGTTCCCTCATCTCAAACCTTCCTTCCGGGGGGGTGTGCACAAGAAATCCATTGGGATCGAGGTGCTAGGTGCTCTCTCGTCAACTGGTCATGGTCATATTCACTATCTCGGGAGGTGAAGAGTGCTAGGGCTACATTCCTATCCTATCTTAAGCTGGACCATTTATTATCTTCCATGAGAACCACAATTAATGGTCAAAGTAATTAAATACAGCACTCTCAAGATGTTTGTTGTTTGGAAACATATACTATTTAAACAAATCCTATTTCAGAAGCTTCAGCCATGCAGCTTTAGTATTGAGGTTTTGATGCTGAGGTTTACTACATAAGTATGCAGTATTTTAATAAAATGTCAACTGAAGTATAAAATAAGTTGTCTTTATAAACCGGATGGTATATTTCACTTTTCCGCTGTCTTACTCTGTCTTATTTCGCTATTATTACATAGTAACCATATATATTTTTTGGGATACAATACATATGACTTTAAATTAATTTTATGTATGGTATTCCAAATAAAATGATCATCTTCATAAGTATATTTTTCCAATAATACAATATATTTATTAATACAATAATACATTTATTTAATGACAGTTTTTAGCTATCAGGGTCATCGTGAAATAAATAATAATAATAAGTAGTAATAGTAGTAGTAGTAGTAGCAGTATTTATATAATGCTGGTATCTAAATGATTATGATAGTCAAAATAGTTATTAGAATATAATAAACATATCCAAATAATGACCTTCCTAATAATTTTCTGCCAAATGGATGACAGCAATAATTTTAGATTCCTTTCCGCGTCTGTTTCAGAAGGAATGTTTGATATAAATGTTATAGACCTTTTAACCCTGATTTGTTATTTACATCAAACGTAGCAGAAATCGTTAAGCAAACCTATTTCTAAAGTTCCTCTTCGTTTCACAGTGAATATAACATGCTCATTGCTTGGTTTTGTTTCCTAGAATTTTTTTCAAATAGTCATAGAGAAAAGCATTGGGGAATCTAGGGGATTGAGTCAATTCCTTTTGCACACAACTGTACATAATCTTTCAGTATTATAGGTAGGTAATGGCACACACTGTATTACGCAGAAAAGAAAAACTTAGAAACTAACACCTTTGCACCTGTAGTCCATACCAACATTTTTCTAACAAAGCACAGAGGCAAAGCAAGTTCAGGTACATAAATCAACTTGCACTGGAACAGTGATTGTACGTAAGCTAATACGTATTCCTTTATGGAAAATTCTTGGGCTGCCTTATGCAAAAGATTTAGCACTCCTACCCTTTCAGGAATGATAAACGATTTTAAATCACGAAGGTTCCCGCTTCTCTGCGGATTACAGTGCAAGTGCCAAGGCATTATCCGACACTTAACAAAATGTGTCCTTTGAAACCCGAGAGGTCACACCAGACTTTCATTTGTTCGCGACCTCAGATTCGATTCTGAAGGGATTACCACAAATCTTCACAAAGTCTGTATCCTGCTGCGGTACGTGAATAATTAATAAAAAGCATTTCCCATGGCAACAATCGCAGTTCCTTTTCAAAGTGGAAGTCACGCTGGGGAATAGTATTTTGTTCTTTTTGGCTTGCAAACCAAGTGGTAATGGCCGAGAATAAGGCGAAAACGCACGCCTTCTAGTTTCTGTCCGGTATAAAAGTAGTAAACAGATACAGAATACTTCATACAAACAAAAGAATCCGCGCAACATTATTATAAAATACGCTTGAAAACCTTTCTTACTACCTTTCCTCTTGATTGGTAATTAAAGCTCTTTACAATTAAGCTTTATGTTTATTCCTTTGTAGAAATCCCAGCATTTGGAAAGATTGCCACTAAATCCCACTTAACCTTCTTTCAGTTAATTAAATAATCAATTTTATTTTATTTTACAAGAGGGACGAAAAGCTCCATACACCTATTCTATTTTAAATGCAATTCATTTTCACTGTACGCCTTTTGTTTTGTTACATACAACAAAGTATAAGTAGCTATACTAAGTGTACCTATATAATTACCGCAAACAGAAGAAATAATAATCATAATAATCGTAAAGGAGTAATAATTATGTCTCGTCTGCCATTTGTTTCCGATTGCGGGCGATTTTTAAGTTTTAAGATTTGGTTAACTCTAACACATTTAATTATTTTTAAATAAACCCTATTATTACTATTACTCTATTTTATTTTATGTCATTTAACTCCTTGGGCATATCGCGACGGATCTGTTGGTGGATAACTCTTAGAACGATATGGGATGGACAGTTAGCCTTCTAGGTCTCAATCCTGTAACCACCCGCTCCGTCACGTGTCACAGAGACCCTAGAGCATAGCTACCGAATCTTCTGCTTTGTGCCCTGCAGGCGGCATTAGGGTGTTGTCCAGTCCAACTGCCGCTCTCATATACAGGCGGATAGTTAGCCTTCTAGGTCTCATCCCTGTAACCACCTGCTTCATGCCGTGCAGATGGCATTAGCTCCAGTCTAACCGCCGCCCTCACATAGAAAGGCGGACATTTAGCCTTCTAGTACTCATCCCTGTAACCACCTGCTTCATGCCGTGCAAATGACATTAGGGTGCCGTCCAGTCTAACCCCGCCTTAACATAGAAAGCGGACATTTAGCCTTCTAGTCTCATCCCTGTAACTACCTGCTTCATGCCGTGCAGATGACATTAGGGTGCCGTCCGGTCTAGCCGCCGCCCTCACATAGAAAGGCGGACAGTTAGCCTTCTAGGTCTCATCCCTGTAACCACGCTGTTCTTCCAGAAGGTTTGCATTTTTATTCTGTTAATATATCATTATATCTTTACTTTTAAAGTTAGGTCTGTGGTTAGACATTGTTTCATAGTACAACACTTGAAACTAAGGGTAAAATAGCTGCATGTGGTGATTTGTTTTAAACAGAATATAAGCATAAGTTGCTTTTATTGTGTACATTTTATACAAATGACGTTATTTATATCGACGTTATTCGTGAAACATGGTAATAAGTATCACAGAGGTTTCGAGTTTAATGGGATAAGTTCTCTCGCACTACCGCTCACGAACTTGTTCCAAAACCTGTTGTATTACTTATTATAACAATTACCTACTTATAATAATTATATATGCATAACTCTAATTTATATAATTAACTACGTTTTACATATACCCAATTAATAGCACAAACTGAAGCGGTTGAAAGTATACGATAGTAGAAGCAGAAACCTTCCTTACAACATGGGTCTGCAAACGAGCCATGTGTGATACAATTGCAAATGTGTGGTTCTGAGCCGCCACTGACTTCATTAAGCAGCATCGTTCTAATTAGTACAAATGAATTTGAAAAGTAGGCTTTTCGGTTAATAATTGCCATTCTAAGTTACCTCTAAATTTACTCTTAGCTTAACTCAACACAGAATACAATTCTATTTTAGTATGTTACATGTTAATACTGTGCACTCTTTGTTCAAAGTGTCGACCTTGCATCTGGATGCAATATTGCAGTCGTCTCTGCAGTGAGTTTCGAATCCTTTCAAACACACCCTGATCATCTCGGAATTCTTGATAAGCACGCACAATTCTCTGCTCCAGTACTTCAACGGTATCAACGGGAGTGCTGTATACAACACTTTTGAGGTGACCCCATACAGAAAAATCAAAAGAATTGAGATCTGGTGATCGTGGAGGCCAAGGTACAGGCCCTCCTCGACCAGTCCATCTTGGACCACACCTCCACGTTAGATGTCTTCTTACAGTAGTAGCAAAATGTGCCGGTGCTCCTTCATGCATGTAGCACAGACGTTGCTCAAGGGGAACATTCTCAAGCGATTCACGTCAGTGGCGGCTCATAACCACACATTCGCAATAATAAATCTCCCACACAGCTTGTTTGCGGACTCGTGTTTACCGGAACTTTTTTGCTTCTAATATCGCAATCCTTCTAGCCATTCCAGTTTACACTATTACTTATGATACATTCTGTAGAATATGGTACATATAAATTCTAGTATATGAGTTAACAGAGGAGTAGTGATGTTATTTTTAATAATATCAAATTTATTTATAGGTTATGTATACATCAGAAATGTAATAAGTAATGAACAATTCCAAGAACTGGAGTAACAGCAGTAATTCCTGAAGTTAATAAGACTGCTGTATTAAACTTAAAAGGCATTAAAAGGGATAATTCCTAGAGAAGAATGTCAGATTACTTCTTAAAAATACAGTAAACAATTTAGTTTTTAATCACTTTAGATTTAAACAGTCCAAGTCGTACAGGGGATTTGGTTTTCTCCATATATATTCAAAACGTTTTGTAATTGTACTACAGATATAACTGTTATACAGATTGGCAAATTTCAATTTTCCTGATGTTAAGTTGTGCCATTAGCTTTCCATCTTTTCTATGGCGCTTTGTTTCATTAAATTTATTCCGTTATCTTTTACGTAGCCTCTTATTTTACTGACGAGTGGCAGTTCTGTTCCCTCGTACAAGGCAGAGCGGCCTGTTAATTATATCGAAGCAGAGTACGGAAGGACAATGTTTTAATGCTCCGTCACTTAATGTCGAATTTATTGGTTTGGTTTGCAGACCGGGAGAATGTAAATAACCCTCATCCCCAAGAAAATAACACGTTTCATGAGAACGTTGACACGGGACGAACCTGTTGCAGCGATACGAATCTTTACTTGCAGGTTTTGCCATGTTTTAAATTTTATTATTGCGATTATACGAGCGCCGATGTCTAGAACTACTATACTAACGGCATCCTTTAATTATAAGAGACATGTCTGAGTCTGCATATCACGGGAAGTGCATTCCGCTGGAACAGAACGAGTAGCTATACATTTGAGTTCGATACAGAACCCTTGCAATTAAAGACTTAGTTTAACTGCCTTACCCGGCGGTAAACAAATGCATGCTTAAATATGAAATGCTATCTTTGTTATTTGGAGACACCGTGACCGAATGGTTAAACCGCTCGCCTCTCACCAAAGGTTCGATCCCAGTAGCCATCGGTGAGATTCGTGGCGGACGAAATAGCTCCGTGTACTCCAGTTTCCCCTGCTATTCATTCCGTCAGCTCCTTCATCACCCCATCATTCCCACACGCCTAACAACCCTATCATTTAGCGTAATGAAGTCCGCCAATGTAAGATGCCTGAATAGAAAATAGACTTTAATTCTTTCCTATCTCCTCTATGCGGAATATCAGCATGACCAATAAGCGAGTAGCGCTGTATTTTGCAGCGCACACAACTTGGACTGCTGGCTACAATGCTGCCCCCTGCCCTGTAAGTATACAAACTATCTTTTTTAAAAATTTCAAGTTCTCTTATAGCTACTCAGGCCAGAAATATAAAATTGGTGAAGTGAGTACTCAAATGAACCCGTGGTCCACGAGGAAAAATGTAACCTGAAGTAAAGGAAGAGTAAAAATAAAAAATCTGATGTGTTACACTCGCATGACTTTCTCTACTCTTGTACAAACTATTATTACAAACGCTTATTCTTCATCTACTTCATGTTAATCGAGATATCGAGATGTTAATCTTATTGCTAATTTTCTTGTAGATGCAAGGGTAATTGGTAGGCTTTAAGCTATAGTCAAATATTTTAAGAGGTGGTTGCTATGTGCAGTATTCCATTCTCTTTGCATTACAAGGTCAAAAAAAATGAATAAGAATTTGAGAAAAAGTATAAGTATTGGAAAATTTAAGGGAATAACAACAATATCTCGAAAATGGTTCACTCAAAAAAAAATGTGTATGTCATAAATTGTGTATTTTAACGCGATCTACATTTTGTGTATAGTAAAAGTTTGTCTATCTCTTATGGTTTACCAGTTATGCAAAATTCGTTCACAATGAAGAATACTTTTGGAGACATTCCCGGAAAATTCGAGATATACATTTCATTTGTCATGAAAATAACTTAAACATGTGATATTTTAATCAAAATCGTTAGAACCATTTTTGCGAAAATTAAAATTTTCGAAAAATGTTCCATGTAAAGGGTAATCTGGGGTTGGGGATTTTCTTGAAAACCTTCGTGTCGCATCACTGGAAGATACTGAACCTAAATCCATGTTTGGTGTTTATCCGATGTTTGTTTCTGAGTTATGCTGTTCACACACACACACACACACACACACACACACACACACACACGCACACGGACATGTTTCTAAAAATGATTTTTTTTGGATTCAGAGGGTCTCAAAACATGTATTTCTGGTGAAATCTCGGTATCGAATTTTTGGGTGGAATACAATACTTCCCCTACTCACTATACGTAGTAGAAAAAGTAATAATTTATCCAGGCAACTCGCACAATCGAGACTAGAACTAGATTCCTTCAGTTTGATACCTTAATATTGTCCGGAAGATATGCATGGTTAAATAAAGAAGTGATAGTAAGATAGAGAGATAATTGCAATAAATAATTTTCGTACCTATATTAAATTGATGCTTAATGTAATAAACTTTAGTTGAAAGGTTTATCCGGAAAGAAAAAAGGTAATTAAAGCTCATGTTAAGAAAGTCATTAGTGACAGCGTGAATTCTGCAAAAGAGAAAGGGGAAGACAATCCTCGAATCAAGGAGGTAGGTAGCAGACGCACACGTATGATTTTTAATTATTGGCCAGCGCGAGAAGGGACGTTGGTAGGGGTAGTTCTAAAGTAGCTTGAGTTAAGAAATAGGCTCATTATAGCCAGACGCACATTCGTTCGTGCACACATTCGTCACTGTGGATACTTTTGAGGACTCGTGTGTTATTTTAAGCGCTCATTGACGCGCTTGTGTGAGCAAGATTTGACGACCATTGCGAGGGGTTTTGCCGGTAAACATTTTAGCGACTTACGGCAAGTTACGATTTTAGTATTCATTGCGAAAACATTTATCTCAGACTGTAAAATTGATACTGCAGATGTTTGCAGGTATAATAAGCATTGTTATAGTGTCGAGTGCTACGCTTCATCATCAGTTTCATTCTTTATCTTGAAACGGTCGGAAACTCGCTTCAATAGCTTAAGTATTAGACCACATTAAATTGCTCAGTAATTTAAATTGGTGCTATCCTTCATATTATACTCACGCATACACTGAGAAAATACTCGTAGCTCTATCACTGGAGCAGCTGGTGCACGATACAACAGAACGACATCAAAAGCAGGCAAAGTATACTGATTCAAAATTGTCTCAACATCGTGTGGCTTTAAAAATTCAGATAAATTCGTACGTTATCAACTTGAGAAAACCCACGCCATCTCCACTTCATAGAGGAGTGCAATACCACCAGGGAAACAAACACATAAAATGTCTTTAAGGACAGAGTACTTCTTAGCATTGTTAAATTACTAAAGACACTTAAAAGGTTAATATATACAATATTAAAAAAGAATAGGCTGGTTGAGTAGCTCACACCTGGAACACCTGCCTGCTGTGGGAGGGTCCCGGGTTCGATTCCCGGCTGGGGTGGGAATTTTTCTCTAGCCAAGATTATTCCCTATCCTCTCCAGTGTCTGGAAGTATGAATGAGAGTGTGAATGTGTGTGTGATCCAATGATTAAACCCAAAAAAATGCAAGAAACCCGACAAGAGAATACGAGTTAACACCATTGCCAATTAGGCAATAGGCTCCACAAGAAAGGCCGCTGTTAAGAGCAGTGTAGTTAAAGGCGGGGTATAAATGGAACTAAAAAAAAAGAATTGAAGATTTATACTCTCTGCACTTATTATTTTAAGCGATAAACGGCTTGTTTGTCATCTTCAAAGCCATATTACTGTCACTCCGTAATTTTGTTTCCATTAAGACACTTTACATAAGAGATTAATTATTTTAAAAACGAGCCCAATTTAATTAATAAAATTATTTATCATTAAGTTTATATTTTTAAAAAAAATTGGAACTAGAAATGGAACTAGAAAAGGAAACCAGAAGCATTTAGAACAAAACAAATTTATATCTCAAGACGTGCAAGACATTTGCAACAAAAGCTTCAACTGCAATGACTCCTTATTTAGTTAAAGAAAATGCCATTATTGAGACATTTCGTATGAAGCAGTAAATACACGCAAACATGTTCATTCATGGCATTTTTACTAATCTCTATGTAAATGGATGCATAAACACAAATATATTTATAACAGATCCCATAAAAACAAGCGAAACCGAAATTTAAATGTAAATCTATAATATCTACATTCTCACTAGAATTTAAGCAAGCATAATATGCGTGCCCAAAGTGGCACATAAATTATTAAAGTTAAAACATTTAGAAAATATGAAATCTCTTTTCCTGTGACATGCACTACAGACTACTGGTATTTAATAGAAAATTTCAGCCATTTAAGAATTCTGTATACAGCATCATCGTCTTCAAGCAAAAATTTAAATGAAATTTACTGACAGAATTCCTACATTGCATGATATTAGTATTCCATTATGTTTGAGTAGCCTTACTTCTGAATTTTAGTATGTGATCGTCACAATGTATTTATTCTAGATCCCTGTGGTCAGTTGAGAATGTACAACACCACGTATTTGATTTTATATGACTACAAAACTTAGCCTTTGATCTATTATCTGATTTTTAAAATTTAAGAATTGATTAAAATGTGGTAAAAAGGTTAATTCCAAAACATATTTGAAAGAAACCTAATATCTGAGGTTCGAGAAGATATAAATATATATGTAATTGTATATATTACATTAAAAATAAACTATATTATTACTGTTCTGTTTATTTTACTATGACGTCTGTTTTAAAAGTTTATTACAGAAACAATGCTATAAAAAGAACAGTTAACTTTTCATGTTTGCATTTACTTTTTATTCTAAGTGATAAACGGCAGCATTATTGTAAGGATGTAGTTTTGTTTTATTAAGACACTTTGGATAGCAAAAATATTTTTAAAAATAGGCACTATTTCGTTACCGCAACGTATTATATATTCTGGACCCTTAATTTTAGGAGTAAAGTTTTAGAATAAATATATGAAAGGATTCTATTTCGCTCGCTTATACGACAAGACCTTTATTACCTTCAGTGTCCAGATTCAACCATCTTCAGGTGTACCAACACACAGCACTAATAATCCAACTTACACTTGTTGCAGAGAGCAAGAAGTAACATCCGACAACAATGTTACGAACAAGTCAACTGACACACAGTACTACCAACCTCTTCAGATTTTCATCTCCTTCCCCTCACTCTCCCTCCTCACACGACCCCTCCGTCTGGGGGTGGATACATAATGAACAATGATACACAAATCCATCGTTCCCTGAAGAGGGACACAAACTTCATTGTCAGGGGTGGTCTTCAGGAAGCAAGACTCCATTAGTTGTCCTCTGTTCGAGAGCTGGACGAAGGCGACCACATCGATAATTAGATACCGTCTCCCTCATTACCCTATTGATTGCAGCATTGTCTCTAAGGGCATGGAAGGACCTTCAGCTAAAAAAAAGGTGCGGAAAGCGGGGTGAGGGCATCTAAACGTGGTAGGGAAACGTTTCCGAATCGATTCTCCGATTTTATTTTGGACAGAACCTGCTTCACAGCGTTTAGAAACCATTAAGTCTGAAAACAGCTACTCAAATCGAAGCTTTCGAAGGGATTGTTTCCTAAAAATATCAAATTCAATTGAATGCATTTAAGAAGCAAAAAATTGTAATTAAAGCAGCAACACAAATTTTGTTAACTTATTTTATATCTACAGTTACGTACAGAACATTCTGATTACCCTCGCCGGCAGTTTGGTTTTGAGTACGTAATTCTCCGCTTGCAGGATATTCTGTAGTAGCATTGACAGTTTTTTCACTGTTATGCATAATAGCGGGTGAACTGATCCGTGATGATTGTGACAAACAATACGTTTTATTAAAAATTGTATTTTTAAAACTAATTTCTAAACTTAGGTTGTTATTACTATGTCAGTTTTTGATAGTGGTATTTTACAAGTAAATTCTGGTTTATGGTGAATTATTGCGAGAAAACAATCTATACTATATAAATCAATGTATTATTTTGAAACTCCTATTCATTATTTTCATAATTTAGATATCTTGAAAGAAAGAGCAATTGCCTACTATACACTTGCAGAATTATAGGTGTCAAAAGCAGAGTGTATTTGGCTTGCGTCAAGTATAACATTTATAATTAATAATTTCCATGTCTTACTTAAGCATACTTTGAAAATATTCTTTTCCATCACTTAATGCGAAGGAAAAAAGTTTTCATCTTCACAACTACTTAATTTTTTTTTCTTCGAATCTGTTTTAATGAGAATAGAAGCGGAGTAGGTGCATAACCTGCGTCGACGTAGATCTTGTCGCTACGTCAAAGAGGCCGTCTTCAGGCATCGATGTCACCGAATGTCAGTTAGGAAGCACTCGTTATCATCTCAGGGTTCAACTGTCGGCGAATCGATCTAAAATTCTCTACGGTGATTGTGTCGGATAGGATACGGGAGTGGTAACACCAGGATATATATCTAGAAAGAAATACTGATTTCATTTTTTTCACTCCGGGGCGTCTTTATGCTAGAAATCCTGCAAGATTCTCTTATTGTCACTAACACGTGCAATTCTTTAACGCCGTATTTCTATGATTATCACTTGGTTCACTAACATCTGCTTCGGCTAGATACTCAATATCTCGGTACTCTTTTTGCGTTCTTTAGACTCGCGTTAACTTGAAATAGCCACTTGACATACATTAAATTATTTATAAGTTTGGATAAAAATTATATCGACGAATATTATTAGCACAACAGATAAATATTCCACACAAATGACTTTGTGGTTACATAATTGTGCAGCACTTAGCAAATTTAGGAACTTAGTGTCCTTTACTGACTCGGAGTATCCGTGTTCCCTTAGCGAGGAATCATGACAAACTTTGTGAAATCCACACATACGTTCACATATATAAAGTTACTATCGCCTTCGGATATCTATAAATGAAGCCACGTTTTTCTGTTTTCTCATTGGTACTAACAATAATTCTATATCTTTATTGGCTCTTCGGTTGCAAATTCAAAGCATAAACGGTAGGAAGGGACTGTTTTCCGTAGCGTCTACTTTCTCTTGAAACTTGGTTCATTCCCTCGAAATACAAAGAAACGCTAGATTTTTTTTGGCCCCACGGTCGGAAAAATACAATGAACATTTTGAAGCAAAGCTATTCTGTTTGGCCTAAATCTTGCACCTTTTCTTACGCAATTACGCCTTTATTTATTTAACAATATTTATGAAACTTAGAACATATTTACACTCTTTAAGGGGTTCTTGATTGATATAGTTTTTAATCCAATTCCTTTAAGATTGTAGAAAAGTATCATGTTGCGTGTTAATTAACCACTAATAAATCATAAACTATAATTAGCTAAGATTTCCTTTTGTTTTTATTATCGAAAGATAATTCCTTACACATTTTCCTTAAAATAAAAACTATCTTGTGTTCATTACGATATAAGATTCAAGTGGCCGTAGGGTAGATCACCACTTTGTTTGGTCATTTCTTCTCCCTCTTCCCTTCTACACATATGATGTTTCAAGGACACGCCTGAGTAACTGCACTGTGAACCATGGAGCACTCGGTTGATGGGCCCTGCTCTAGGGCCTTCGTAAGGTTGACACTATTGCAAAACATTTGACCCAATCACACTACCAATTTCGACGTAAATAAGTAAATTGTGCTGATCGAATTTGACGATCTCGTAAAATTATCTTGAACTTGAAGGAAGAAAGACGTATTACTCACTTGACTAATGTATTATTCGCACTTCTTTTGTTCAAGGAGGGCCATTGAAAGCGACTCATATGAAACAAATGGCAAGAAAAGTAATTCCAAAATTCTTTGAAAGACCCTCCCCATCTTCCGTAGAAATAAAAAGTGAAGTAAAAATACGAAAACAAATTAGGACGGATGCTCCCAGATATAATATAAAACTACACTGTTAAGTTTGAAAATATTAAAGATTTGCGGTACTGTGGCATTATATAACTTAATCGAGCTACCACCGCCAGAATCTGAATGGAAAAAGGATTATGGATAAACCCACCTACTTCACCACCTTCATGATAATACCTATTAACACCAGGGCCACATGAGCTTTCGTGACGTCAAGCCACAGATGGATTTTTAGCATTGGAAGTTATGGACATTTGATGAAATACTAATTCATAAATGTATCTACATTTTTTAATTTTTTTTCATTTCTATATGCTCTTTTAACTTTCATGGTCACATCGGGGGCTTTGGCTTCAGAAACAACTCGTTGACTATAGCTTTGTTAGCTATGATGATGTCTTTTTGGACGTTGAATGAACGAAGTGGGCCCTGGGAGCCCAGAGCTTATAGTTTCCTAACATTCGTCTTCTCTGGATAAGGGAAAACACTTATCCAGATAACTTATCCTAATTGAGATTCAAACTCGAGATCTCTTGAATCTGAGTCATACTACCTCCACATCAAACATGAACAGTCATTCCCACATACATACTTCCTGACACTGTGGAGAAAGGGAAAGACTCTAATTAAAGAAAAATTCCCCGCGCAGTCGGAATCGAAGCCGCGATCTCTGGTTTGAATATCTGGTCACTCGATCACAGATGCAGCATTTAATTTTATTCCGTGCTAAATGTTTATTTTGATTAATAAGTGTTTGGGTAATCTATACTGCTGTGATGGCTTTAAAACAAACTTTCGTGTGCAAAATATTTTAAATGTCCTCGTAGACCCTCGAGAAAGTACCTTTATTATTTTGCTATAAAATGAAACCTTTTTGGTGTTAAATAACAAAAATAGTAGTAATTCTGGACGCTTTTAATACAAGTTTGCGGGAAATAAATTTCTGCACTGGCATTTTAGGCATTGGATTTAACAGGTTAATTTCTAAGCTACAACTCTATGACAGAAAGTACAGTAGGTAAGGAATATACCCAATTATAAAAAATACTTTTGTCATTAAATAATATAACCAATATACGCTTAGGAAGTAAGCGAGGTAAATACAACTATACCTTGCAGGTTTGTTTACAAATGCTTGTTTACTTATACATTACATATATTTACAAATAACATTACTGCAGATTGTAGGACAATTAGTTGTATTTTCTAAAATTAGCGTCAACAAATAGTGACTAAATAGCATATAAATATTCTTCATGTATTGATTAATGCATGTGTATCATAACCAGAAACCAAAGAGAAACCATTAACCCCATAGCGTTTAAAAGGATATGTAAATGATATATATGAATGAATTATGCTTAGTTATTAAGCATACTGCGTACTAAACATCGTACACACAATAAAATATGCCAGAAAATGGAAGGTAAGAACAAGCTATAAAACAAGAGATCTAAAGAGGAGAAAATTTATTACACAAACACAATTAATTGTTTGCTATAAGCTCTATTAAGAAAGTACGACAGAGGAAAGAAATCTTCCAAGCATAAGCTTGCATATTATAAGAGTAAATCTTGGAGTGCACACTTACTTCTTTTTCACCTTTTTATTATTATTATTATTATTATTATTATTATTATTATTATTATTATTCAAGGGCTAAGGCTGGTTCACAACCACCCGGTAACGGTAACCAGAACGGAAACGAGAACGGGAAGCAAGAAATTTTGATTCACAACAGCCCGGTAACGAGAACGGGAATGCATACCGATCACAAAGTGAAAGTTAATTTTGCGCATTGGGATTTCATTTGTTTTTATCTGACCAATGACATTTTTTCACCGACTTGCGATTTAGCCAAGCCAACGTCAAAATTCGATAGAGTAAACATTATCTAAATGTATATTCATTACATTTCCGATCCCTCTACTTATGCCAAACCTTCATTCCTTTATTTAATGGCATACATTAAAATTGGTTATTATTCTTTTTTCATTTCACCGGTTTTAGCTGTTCTTTGTAGCTTTTGCCATTGTTTTTTTTAGGTAATAGCCAGTTTTGAGTTGCATATAAACAAACTACAAATGATCTCTTCACCAGAGGAACCAACGCTAATTAGATTTGCGGGTGTCGGGATGAGGTTAGGAAGCACATTTACTACTAATTCCTTCCAGTTTCATGTTTCCAGCTTGCTACTATAGAGAGCACTAGTGTCTGTTTCATGTCACGGCCGCTTAGAATAACCTCTAGAGTGAAGAGTCTAATATGCACAATAGGGATCTAATAAGCCGTGCCCGGGAAAAGTTGGGCAACTCTTCTTTCCCGTTCCCGGGGCCCGGGAAGGCTTCCCGTCGGTTGTGAACATTCCCATTTGAATACATGTATTTAAACTTTCTCGTTTTCGTTCTGGTTACCGTTCTCATTGGTTGTGAATCAGTCTTTATGCTCTCTAGCCTGTTCTACTCATTGCTCCATCTCCCCAAATCTCTCTTTCCTTTCGGAGCATGTCTCATAACTTCTGCCAATAGTCCATTTTCTGGCATCCTTTCTAAATGTTGAGACCAACTTCTGTCGTTTGACATTATTTTATCTAGTAATGGTTCCACCTGTAATTTTTGTCTTATTTCATCATTTAGCTTTTTATCTTATAGAATATAACGTCTGGTGCTTCTTAAAATGTTCATTTTGGCCTTCTGAATTGTTGTTTTTATCTTTTTCTATTCTTATTCTGGATTTGCTTACGTACATCAGCACTGACTTTGTAACACTATTAAAACACTTTATGCGAGTATACACATTACTTCTGTATACATACTTATATATAAGACTATGATGCATTATAAGTTTAATTAATAACATTAAGGGGCATATTAAAGCAGAAATAAATACTGATGAATATGCTGGTTCCTGGCTGACATTTTATAATTTACACCTAAAATATATTTTCTGCCGTTGCAATTTACATGAAAGGACAAATTATGTGTATACAATCTGATCAGCACTAATAACTCTTTAATTAAGCGAATTTTAATACGTTTTATAAAATGTTAAGAACATTCGACCATTTAAAATAACTGAAGCTTTGCACTCGCCTGTGAAATTACCCCCTGGTTCGACCTAACAGTGGCTACGTCTGTGGCCCGCATTCGGGAGGTCCCAGGATTGATCCCCGGGACCACCCACTCTGGTCCATGGGTTTTTCGTAGTTTTCCCAGGTCGCCAGGCGAATGCTGGGGTGGTTCATCATCTACTACAATTATCCGTACTCTCAGTTCCTGTACCCATCATCTTCCTTGCCATCTGTTTCAGGGTTGTAGGTCCAGGCGACGGTGTTCGGTGGGTTGCGGCTGGGCGGTGGCTTGCGCTCTGTAAAGGTTTCTTCCCTGGCGTCGCTGCGGTATCGCACAATTAGGTCTCTCCTCAGCGTGAAGCTCCGCTCCGGGGTCCCTGGAGGTTGGCATATGGGCAGGGGCGTCGGATGTGTTCTATCTGGAAACGTTAGGGACCCTGTCCATGCTTGCGCCCGCCGGCTTCCGGATCTGGTCGCCCTTCGGGTCTCTCCCCTCATCCTTCCCTCCCAGGGGTCACGTTGGAAGCACAAGGGGCCGACTGGCCTGCGTGCGGTGCTCTACCCCTTTCCCGGGGGCCCCTCCGTGATACGTACCTTTATCTTTACCTTTACCCACTGGTTCGAATGCTGGTCTGTTTTAAGCGATCACGAAGGCAGAACCTGTCTTCGGAATCGGTTTAATCTCAAATATTAACGCATTGTTTATATAACTTGAAAATTGAAATCATATCTGCATCACGGAATAACGACCAAATGTTGCTTCTTAGTTTTTAGTTTAGATGCATCACTTCTAGTCTTTTTGTTACAGAGAAGCAGTGCACGATTTTTTTCGTTGGTCACTTTTATTTCCTACGGTACAATAAAACCTGTTACTAGGATATAAAGTGAAGTTTAAATGAATTAATGACTTCAAACTGAGTTTTAAAACATAACCAATCTACACACAATAACAATAATACAGATTAATTTTGTAAACACAATCCATTAGTTTGGATGACCATTTGGGATGCATTATTTTGAAATTAATATTATAAATTTATATGTTGATAATCCAAGTAAAATATTTTCGACATGAAATAGCGAATCTATAATCGCTACTTTATTTTCCTCAGTCGTATAAATGAAATCCAGAAACTAGGTGACAACAAGAAGTGTATAAGGAAACACAGTACGGCTGCAGCATTTTATTTTATTTTTGTTTTTGTTTTTACTTTTTGCTGATCATAAACAATTCATTCAAGTTTAAGGATACGAGTATGAATATAGTCCAGATATGTTTGCTATAAAAAACTTCCTACCATTTACTATCAAGTTATGTAAGACATTCATGTCTACGTTACTTTTAACGGCTCATACCAAATTTAATTACTTTCAGTAATAGAAATATCAATTGAAACTATAACAGCCGCTTACATTTAGTGCCGAGAAAGATGTAATTAAATAAATCCTGCTCACATACCTTTGCTTGGATCAATGTAAGAATTCCAACGAAGAAACTGGGATGAAAAACAAGACATGAAGCTGCTTATTTGATTACAAAACAACATCCTAGAAAGAAAAAAATTAAATTATTATTGGTAAATGGTTCTAGAAGCTGCGCGTGACAAAGTAAAATGGAAGAAACTTATAAAGGATAGGGAGATCTCACGTATCACACACGCTGTTCAGCACCTGCTTGGATAATTCAAATTCGATGAAAAATAACTGTTTCCAGAAAAGAGAGGCTTGTAAAAGGAGAAAGAAGAATAAAACGTATTTGATGATATGCACTGCCTGTAGAAAAGGGAAATATTCTGATTTGCATGCTAATGGAGGTAAATGACAGTGATATTTTAAGTACTGTGACCGCGCACATACGAGTTACCTACGGACCGGTGATGCGAGCGCCTCCTTGCTCGTCTACTTGGCCGCGGATGGGATTAAAGGCTGGTCCCTTCCAGAGCAATTGGCGTGAGGAACAAGAGCTCATTATGTGCCACTTCCCCACAGTTTAGTATTTACTGTTCCAGAAGATTCCTTTGGGCCGATTCTAGTGATTTCCTTTTCTAGAACGTTCCGCTTTGAATGCGGGTCCTATATAAGAGGCTGCTGTTGCGCGCACGCGGAGCTCAATCAGTTAACACGTTACAAGTGAAAAGTTGACTTGAAAGCGTACAGTGGCGGTGCAGTTTGGTTGTGAATTGTGACTCAGTGGTTCGGTTATGAGTTGTGATCAGACGGATCAGTTGTGTTGTGTTCCGAGTGCGTGCTAAAAGTGACTCAAGTGCAACGTTTGTGCTACACTGAATGCCTAAGAGATAAATAAATTAGCATGCGGAACAAGAGCTCATTATGTGCCACTTTCCCGCAGTTTAGTAATTACTGTTCCAGAAGATTCCTTTGGGCCGGTTCCAGTGATTCCCTTTTCTAGAACGTACCGCTTTGAATGCGGATATTATATAAGGGGCTGCTGTTGCGCGGACGCGGAGTTCAAGCAGTTAAGACGTTACAGGTGAAAAGTGCACTGTGAAAGCGGACAGTGGCAGTGCAGTTCAGTTGTGAGTCGTGACTCAGTGGTTCGATTATGAGTTGTGATCAGACCGATCAGTTGTGTTGTGTTCCGAGTGAGAGCTAAAACTGACTCAAGTGTAACGTTGGTGCTACACTGAGTGCCTAAGTAATAAATAAAGTGCGTTTTGGAGTAACTGGCGTTGTTATTTGTTATATTAACGACGAATGCCCAAAAACACAACAAAAAATTGAGTTTTATTTATGGACGCTATTTAACTGCTGTGATCCTTAGCCTCACATTCTATATTGGGAGTGAAAGAGCGGTAATTTTACTTAGAGACCTCTTTATCAGGCTTGAGGTTCTTTTATGTGCCGTAAATCTACGACACGGAACCACCGTCTTTACTTCCTTTCCGAAAGAAGCCATGCTAAGGATTTATACACCCGAAAAAATCCATCGCCCTTCGCCGGGTTTGAACCCGCGATCTCGGGAACTGGAGGCTAGCATGTTTACAACAGAGGATAATAAAAAGACAACGGCTGTGCTTTAGGAAAAACGGGAAGAAGCCACAAGTACAAATTCCGAGATTATCTAGTGGAACAATTAGAGAGCTCCAGATAATTGGATTGAATGTACACCCTAAGAAAAGAAGAATTCTGGTGTGTTACATTCACATGACTTTCTCTAGCATTATATTTACTTTTATGTAACATCTATAAGCTGTTATTGCAAAAGTTTTTTTTTTTCTTTTCATCCACTTCATGTTAATCGAAATAAAAGTTTCCAAAATAGCTTCGTTACACATTTCGTTGTGGGTTACAAGAGGGATGCAGGAGACTGAAACAGTAGTCAAGAATTTCAAAAAGCGAGTCGCAATATGCTGGCTTTGAAATTTCATACTCTTTTAATATTGCTCTAAACAAGGAATGGTGTCACTTCAAAAAATGACAAAAGTATAGAAAAATACGAAGTAGCAGCCACAGAAATTGTGTGTTTCGTGTTTTTGTATATTCCTTGTGATTTACCATTTATATAATATTACGCAAATTTTAATCTGAATGAAGAGGGCTTGCAGGCTTTTCGCAGAAAAGTCAATATGTACAGTTTATTATTCATACAGACATCTTAAAACCCGTAGAGCTAATTTTTACAAAATCAAAACTAATAAAAACTGTTCCTATTTTTAATAGTAGTTTGGAGTGGAAAAATTTTATTCAACATTTTAATATCACATCCCTGGAACATGCTGATTGAGTTATGGAAAGCATACTAACACACCACATGTACACAGACCATTTTCTAAAAATGCTTTTCTTGGGCGCAGTGGACCTAAAAGCATTAAAAGAAACAACAGTCGCAAAAAAAAAAAAAACAATTTGGAAAATATCAGAAGTATTCGCTGACTGACCAGAGTATGCAGTGAAATCCTACAAGTGTTTTCTAGATATGCGATAAATCGAAAATATAAACCTTTTTAGTCATATCCTCTGATAACTACTGTATTTGGTAGTTAGAAGTACTTTGCTTCGAGGTTCTCCATAAACTTCCTTGTTGCACTAACCACAAATTCGTTGCAGAGATTTCATCGGAAATATGTTTTGAGGCCCCCTGAACCCCCAAAAAAGCGTATTTTCAGAAAAAGGTCCGTGTGTGTGTCTGTATCTGTGAACAGCATAACTCAATAACAAAAGGTCGGATAAATACCAAATTTGGTATTTAAGTTCAATATCTTTCAAAGATACGACATGAAAATTTTCAAGAAAATCCCCCCACTCCCAACTATCCTTTACGTGGGAAATTTTCGAACAGTTTGATCTTCTAAAAAATCGCTCTAATGATTTTGAATAAAATACATTTACATAACAAATAAAATGTATGTCTTAAATGTTCTGGGAATAGCCTGTAAAGTGCTCTTCATTCGGAAGGAATTTTGTATAATCTTGTAAGACTGGTTAACGTTATGTGATAGACGAAAACGTACTACACAAAAATGCAGATTACTTTTAAAACACACAATTTATTTCAAATAACTTTTTTTTTGGTATATCAGCCATCTCAGAAATATCCGCTATTAATGGTACGAATTGTTGAATATTTACCCATTGTTTTAAAGTCCCATCAGTCCTTTCAGCTGGTTTTCGTGATGTTATTGAAAGAGTATGGAATGTTAAAGCCAGGTATAGTGTCCAGTTCTAAAACATATATCACCATTCCCTTTGTATTTGAAACGAAATATGTATTTGAAAAGTTTATCTCGTTTAAAATGGAACAGATATGAAAATAAACTTTCGTAAAACTAATGTGTATACCCAGTATAAGCGATAGAGGGTAGAGAAAGTCATGTGAAAGTAACACATCGGATGTATATACGTAAATTGAATGCTTAATATATGGCAGAGGTGTGTATTTTTAAAGAACAAGCTATATGTCTTAATTATAAAGCATTCTAAATAGGAAAACATAAATTAATCTAGGTTTTAAAATAAATGCCCACAAGAATAAGCAACGTTACAGAAGCGAAGGATTTACGAAGAGTTTAATATTAATTTATACTTTTGATGGTTTTTCATGTAAGAATGTTTATTAATTTAATATTGATTTTGAAAACAAAGAAGAATATTGCACTAGGTATTTATGTGTGAACCTAAATATCCTGAAGTCAAATAAATCTTTTCTTTCGGAAATTGTATTATTATGCAGTGTTTAATAAGTATTTGGTGGTATTCGAACCTAGGTAGCTCTTCCTGCTAGTTATCTGCTTATAATAACTCACTTATTAGCTCATATTTAAAACTCTCTATGATAATGACTAGGGCTAGGATTTTCATGATGGAGCATATTTTTTATTTGAGATTGACACGTTCCATAAATATAAGAATGCTTGTTACGAAAAAACTTATCAAATGATAATAACTTTAAGTAATATTTTTTCATATATGGCTATTTCTTCCTGACAGAGAATATTTTAAAAAGTAAATGTTTATATTCGTTATATTTTCACTCGTTCATAAAGTACACAAACTATACTAATGCAGTTTCTTTCTTCCGTGTTCATTTGAATTTTCAGCTGAAGAATAAATATTTTACGATGGATTTATTGGCTGACAATAGAAAATAATTTTGTTTAACACTTTTCAAAAAAAATATTCGTTGTATATTGCAACTCAGGTCTCATAAGCTGGAGTAAAATAAGCGGAAGCCAACACAGCATATTAACTATATACTGAAAACTTTAATACAACAAAAAACATACCACAATATCAAATCCTTGGGTTTATCTTGCTTCCCATGCGCATTTCATTCCTAAATACATAGTTAATTGTCATAAACTGACTTAATTTATTTTACAACTGAAATTTTACCTCGTAACATTTTTGGTAATATTTTTTATGCTACAGTGCATGTTTTTGTAAATGTTAGGTCATAATAACATATTCGTTTTGCACATTATGGTGATTTTTAGGTCCTAAAAAGCTACCCCTAACAATGGCGACGATGACAGTGATGGTGATTTGACCACAAAGCCGAGCGGAACAAAAGGCAAGTAGCAAAAAGCAGTAGGCAAATTTACGGTTCGAAAGAGTCTCTCTCTCCCTCTCTAATGGCGTGCCGTAACTAGGTAAGGAAGTTTTTAACGGAAAATAAACTAGTTGACACTTGGAAAAAGACTTAAAGAATAAATTAGTAGAATGGTTTAGTTTTGTAGTGTGGCTTTGTGAAATGTTGAAACTTTAATGTTGCGATGAAATGAGAAGAATCAAATAAACTCATTTAAACTATTTAAAATATGGATAAGAAAGGGACGTGTAAAACTTAAAGGCAAAATGTGGTTGCTGTTTTACAACAGGGGCGAAAAAAAATTAAATTAATCAGGAATCCTTTAACATAAACCGAAAAGGGGGAATAATGGAGAAGATTGGCATTACAAGTGAAATAGCTCCCTCTTAACCAGAAAATTATAATTGATGAATAAGTTTAAATTACTGTTAACACAAAAGTTTTATAATGTATTGAATCTCTATAAGCTCTAAGAATAACTACTACACTAAGATTTATACTTTTTCCATTTTTTAAATTTATTAACCTTTTTTGTTTTTGTTTTTTTTTACCTAGGGTTAAAATATTTCTTTTAAAGGTTTTAATAAGTAATTGAAATTGTTTGTTATACTTCTCCTTTTGTATACTTCTTTCTACTGCCGTCAAGTTACTACTTCAAATTCGGTACTCTAGTTAATGTAAAACGATCACTTATAAAATCCTTGTAACGTTTGCATTTCTCGCTTCTTTATTAAGTAACACTTACCATTTATATGGTTCCGTATCAGCTAATTTAATGACTTAATTACGAGCGGTGTGCCAAAAGAGACATAACCTCACAAACGACATAAATCTCGAGTTAAACTTTTGTGTCCAGGCAGGCTTGCCAACTTCGCGCCGAGTGGAGTAATGGCCGTCAGATCTTGACAGATTGCCTCCCTGTTGTTGTCACTTTGCAAGAGTATTTACAAATGAGCGCCTTTTGTTTGTAATAGGGCGTCAATTGTTTTTTTCTCCCCTCCTAGCGGCCGTGACAAGTGAGTCATTAGCCGCGTCTTTGTTGTGGCTGTGATTGACTCCCCCAATACTGGCGGCGCTGGCAGCGACCCAACGTTTCTCTATTGTCTTTTCTGGCCCAGCTATTTTACCCTTTCCTACTACTTGTTGCGTGGAAACATAACAAACAGCTTAGTAAAATGTATACATGACAGGCTGCCCTATAGTGTTGATGGAATATTTAAGCATAATGTAAACCATTGTTGCTTGTCAAACATGAGAGAGGTAATTTTTTTTACACCTATGACCGTGTGCACCATTCTCGTGGAACAAACCCGTTGGGGATTTTCAGCTTATCGCGGTAAGAATTTGACCGGGATAATCATCACACAGCGGTGTACCAATGTTCACCGTAGTTTAGGTGACCATGGTTAGCTGGCAGGTGCTCACCTTGTTCGAGAGCACCGCTCGTTGCAGGTAAACTCTACTGATCGCATCGTCTGTTTTTCACTGATTGCTGGAGCGCATGCATGCACTTGTTCAGTGAGCACTGGAGGAAGGCAAAAGCAGTCCCAAGTTTCTCTAAACATGAAGTAGATATGTTAATAAATTTAACATGAAATTTTAAAGAAAGGATAGGAAGTAAAGAGATAGAAGAATTAACTTAAAGATGGACACGTGGGAAAAGCTGGCCTTACAACTGAGTGGTGAAATATATTGAACTATTTTGTTTTTTCTTTCCTTTCTTTTCACACATATCAAAGTTCCATTTAGCCTTCTAAAAGAGAGAGGCTCAAAAAAGAAAGAAAAAATATCCCGAGACGAGATTTAAACTCGGGACCTCTTGTATACGGGGCACACACGTTCCTTCATACCATGATGACTTCGAACTTCGGTACTGCCTTCGTTAAGTTACCGGATTCTTATAAGGTGCGGTTGGTATATCCTAACATTCTTGAAAATATGCTAATTGCACTAAATTCATTCAAACTCCTCTTATTTCTGCATTTGTTCTTGGAAATGTGCTTCAACTAGTATAATTATGATACTTAGCGCCGTGATGGGTGAATTTTCGTTACATATTCGTTTAGGATACTTAAGGTACTCATCGCATTAAAAACTAAGGCATTAAGAATTACAAAGTACCAGACAGAGCATAGTTTCATCAGGATGCTTCATTAGCGAAAACGGAGTGTTTCTTTTGGTTCGGAATTCTAACCTATACCATTCCGCCATTTTTACACGGCAATGCACGTGAAGTTGGAGATAATCAGCGTAAACCGGCCGTTCACGATCGGTCAGATTTAACGCGGTAAAATCCTCGATAATATTTGAACTGAATCGTGAAATTTGTCAGTAGGTTTTACCTGTAAGTTATTTGTAAGGGTACATTAAAATATATTTAAAATATGATAACATAATGTTTTGAACAAGATTATTCAACGCAATAACCAGCATGTTAAATACACCAGTAAGTAAATATAAGTGCATTAACCAAAGCACAATGCACTCGTGAAATATGCCAATATACTACGGCAATCTGGCAGTAATACTCATTTAATATTTAATTAACTTATTTGGTAATCATTTGATTGAATCAATACTCCTCCGAGGTTATATATCATGCATTTAAACCAATTCCTAATAACTTCAGTTTCGCAACCGGCTTGTTACAGTTCCTCCTCCCTTTGTTGATAGGACATAAAATGTTTTAGGTACAGTAAACAGCATGGCCTTCAAGCCTTCTGATTCCGTAGAGAAATGACAGCCAACTGATGGCTCTATAACGTCAGAGAACGCAACTTGCTAGCTTCCCTACAAACCGAGAGAAGCGTAGGAAGGTGAAAGTGAAGTTAGGAATAGAAATGCACTAGCGAGGCAAGGTTATGGCATATACCTACGTGGTTGTCTTTCCCTATTCCCCGCACCCCTTACACAGACTTCTCCCGAGCAATTACTACGTCACAAAGATATCAATACGTCACATTAATTGATTTGGAGGCCTGTAGAAGAATAAATGAGAATGTGGATATATATATATATATATATATATATATATATATATATATATCTTGTTACCTGTACTACCTATTGCTTTTCTGAATCTTTGGACATTTGAGCGTAACTAATATCATTTAAATGTAATTTACAATAGCTTTTTCTTCTATCTGCTTGATGCTAACTAAGATGAACACTGTAGAAATGCCTTCATTACACGTTACATTGTTGGTACGAGGGTGAATGAGGGAGACTGAAGTGAAATTCAAGTATTTTTAAAAAGCTAGTCATATATACTGGCTTTGGAATTACAAATATTTTGCACGCCATCACGAGAAAGAAAATAATAATGACTTATAACTTCAAAAAATATAAAGCATTGGAACATTCCAAGATAAACGAATGTTTTGGAAATGGTTTATGTCAATAAACATTTTTGTACACTAAATTTTTATCTACAACTTATGGTGCACCAGTTATACAAAATTTACTCACAATAAAAAGACTTCAGAAGCTATTCGAAGAAAATTCAGGATGTATATATAAGTAATGAAAATATCTTAAACACACGGTGTTTTAATAAAAAATTTTGGAGTCATATTTGAGAAAACAAACAGCGAAGGTGTAGCTTGGGAAGGAGAGATTTTCTTGAAAATATTTGTGTACAATATCAATTTTTATGTTTATTAAACTTTATGTGACCTCTTTTTTATTATATTGTTCAGACGCACACCTACAGGCACACAAATCTTGCGTGGTGCCTTTTTCTAAAAAAAAATCACTTTCCTTTTAGCCAGAACCAGAAGATGCTTTCAGGTGGAATGTAGTATATCCTCCACCTACTGTAATTAGGAGCTAGAGAAAGTAAACATGTATATCTTGTCTGTCTACAAAGTAATTAATAATTCCACATGTAGGTTTATAGACACACTCTTCTGAGCAGAAAAACCGTAAGCATAATTTTAATAAATATTGTAGGTGGAGAAGCTGTTTTAAAGTTCCCTTTGCAGGCCATGTGATGCATTCAAATTACCTTCTCTACCCTCTGCGTTTATTAGTGGGAATTCAAATTATTCTTACGAAACTATTTTTGTATTTCTTTTTATTCAAATAAACCTTTACAGAAATAGCTACATTACAAATTATAGATACAGCAAAATCAAATATTTAAGAACTGGACGCTGTACACCGCCTTAAAACTCCATACTGTTACTGCAATCGCGAGAGACAATTGAATGTTGAAAGGACTTTAAAGAATGATCAAGTAATGAACAATTCGAACTGGTTGGCCCCATAGCTCAGTCGGTAGAGCAACTGCCTGCTGTGCGAGGGGTCCTGGGTTCGATTCCCGGCTGGGGGTGGGAATTTTTCTCTAGCTAAGATTAACCCTAACCTCCCCAGTATGAATGATTGTCGGAATATGCGTATGATCTAATGATTAAAAACCAAAAGTACAAGAAACCCTACGACACGAGTTAACAAGTTAATAAGTTCCAAAGGAACGCCGATAAGACCAATGTAGTTAAAGGATAACGGATATCTCGGAAATAGCTGATGCCACTAAAAAACTGTATCTCAAATAAATTGTGTGTTTTAAAGAGATCTACATTTTCTGTGCAGTACGTACCAAACAAGATTATACAAAATCCTTCCGAATGAAGAGAGCTTCACAGGCTATTCCCAGAAAATTTAAGATATACATTTTATTTGTGATGTAAATGTATTTAATATATTGTATTTTATTCAAAATCGTTAGAGCCATATTTTATAAAATCAAAAATTTCGAAAAATATCCCTTGTAAAGGGTAGTTTGGGGCGAGGGATTTTCTTGAAAATCTTCATTTCGCATCTTTGGAAAATATTGAACTTAAGTACTAATTATGCTTTTCACAGACACACACATTGACCTTTTCCTAAACATGCTTTTTTGGATTCAGGGGCCTCAAAAACATGTATTTCCGGTGAAATCTCGGTATCTACATACTTGTTAGAGAAAGTAAAAATTATAGAATTCGGAATTTTTACCCAAGCATTGCCTTAAAAGCCAAAAGTGATAAGCGTTATAAACTGCAAAGAATATACGTTTGGTATCTTATTACAGAATGTACTGCTATAAACAAATGCAAGTAGCACTGTTATTTCAGACGCGATCACAGAGCCAATGATACGTCTAGTAGTGAGAAGTATGTACACTAACTTTATGTGCAGTACCGGAGACTGAACATATCTATCACCGGAGGCGACTGTTGTAAAATTTTTATAATGGTCACCCTGATGACCGTCTGGTTTCACCTCTAACCTCAACACCGTTCTAATGTTCTTCACAGAAGGACATCATCCATTAGAAGTAATGGCCTCACATGACTATTACACTCTTGTCTAAGGAGAGAGCAATCGTATCTTCAAGTACACTGGATATCACACATCTAACAACTTTAACCTCGTTGTTCCTACTCCTGCATGCATTACGTCAATAAATTAAAGTGTGTAACAACTATTTCAGTCATCATTGCTATTAGTTGTGCCTGTACAGGTCGTAACAAAATCTGATGTCTTCAATTCACATGGATTTCCCTACTAGCACTTATACAAACTACTCTTACAAAAGCTTATTCATCTGTAGACCTTCTCTTGTTAATTAACGTAAAACTTCATTACATATTTACATATCTGTTGTAGGTATAAGAAGTATACAGTAGGTGAAAGTGATAGACAGAGCTTTAAAAAGAGAATCGTTGTGTGATGTCTTTGAATTCCCATGCCCTTTGCATGATTACGAGGAAAAAAGAATAGCGACTTACCATTTGAAAAAAACTATAAGTATTTGAAACATCAATATAACAAAGAATACCTCGGAAATGGTTAACACCATAGTGCTACATTTAACACATAATGTTTCCTTTAACGAAATCTACATTTTTATGTAATAATATTTTGTCTATAGCTTAGGGTTCACCAGTTATACAAAATCATTTTGAATGCAGAGGATTTAATAGCCTATTCCCAAAAAATGAAAAATAGACATTTTATTATGAAAAATCTTAAACATATGACATTTTAGTCAAAATTATTGGGGCATTTTTGAGAAAATAAAATAATAACAAAACTTTTCCCCTGCAAAAGACAGTTAACATGAGGACATTTTCTTAAAAATCTTCGTGTCGCATCCTTGGAACATGCTGAACTTAAATACCAAGTTTGATATATAGACGACCTTTAGTTTATGAGTTATGCTGTTGTTTACAGACACACACACACAAACAGACATTTTAGTTTCATTACCACGTACATAGTAAAGAGAGAAGGTATTGTATTCCGCCCAAAAATTCCTCGCCGAGATTCCACCGATAATACATTTTATGAGACTCCCTGAATCCAAAAATGGCATAGTTAGTAAAGGTTCGCGTGCGCGTACGTGTTTGTGTCTGTGAACAGCACAACTCAAAAACGACAAGCCAGATAAATACCAAACTTGGTATTTAAGTTCAGTATCTTCCAAACATGCAACACGAAGCTTTTAAAGAAAATTCTGCACCCCTACTACCCTTTACATGGAAGATTTTTCAAATATTTTGATTTTCTCAAAAATATCTCTAACGATTTTTATTAAAATACCATATACTAAAATATTTACATGAAAAATAAAATGTATATCTTAGCTTTTCTAGGAATAACCTGTGAATTGCTGTTCATTCGGAGGAAGTTTTATATAATTTTGTATAATTGGTTAAACATTGAATGATAGAGATCTAAGGATCTCTTAGATTACACAATTCATTTCAAACTACTTTTTTTTGCATCAGCCATTTCCGAGATATCCGTTATGAATTATTCAAATTATTCAATACTTAATCATTTTTTAAAGTCCTGTCGATTTTGAGGTATTTCTCTCTATGTCATGCAAAGATTGTAGAATTTTAAGACCGGCATATAGCATTCAGTTCTTAAACATTTGCCTGTCGCTGTTCCCTTTGTATCTATAACGAAATGTGTAATTTAGCTATTTTGAAAGCCATATCTGGAATAAAATAAAGTAGATAGGAAGATAAACTTTCATAAGAATAATTTGTATACCCACTAATAGGCAATAGATGGTAGGGAAAGTTATGTATGCAACACATCAGATTTTTATTTCAGGAAGGTTCAAAACGTGTATTTTCAGTGACATATCAGTATCGAATTTTTGGGTTAAGTGCAATACTTCCTCCACACTTATTAAAGGTAAATCGTAGAAAAAGTACTCTACGAATAAAATGTAAATGTTTCAATGGTATCCTCTTGAATTCTGTAGATGGCACTGGTGGTTAAACAGAAACGTTCTCCGCTCAATATCATCTATTCTCATAGCTCTTCCTGAAATCGTATACATCAGAAATCGCTTCATTCAGCGAATACTAAGCTAATATAATTTTATACGTGAGATAACTTAATTTTAAAAACAAGATTTTTTTTTTAAATTTTATGTGAGTTGTTTAATATATCGACAAATTTAAAATAACACCAGAAAACATTTTAGGGGTAATAAACGTCACAAAAAGTATTTAGTTAATACTTTCATGACATTTCAATTTAACATCAGAAATACTCTTTTTCTCCCCTAAAGGTGTCAGTTATATAAAATTCAGCAAGACTGAAGACGTCTGCTAGAAGTAGATATTGTTTCTTTCTCTAATAGTTACCTGCAGTAGGTGTAGTAAGTAGCATATACAAAACATTCGATATCGATGTTACATAGGAAATAGGCGTTTTGAGGTCCTCTGAACCTAGAAAACTCTGATTGGAAAAAAAGTTCGTGGGCGCGACGTGTGTGTGTGTGTGTGTGTGTGTTTTAAAAGCATTACTCAAAAACGAATATTTTCAAGAATATCAGGAATATATTCTCTTTCTAAACATCCCATAACATGGAACATTTTTCATTACTTTTATGTTTTCAAAAATGATTAAAATACCATATATTTACGATATTTGCCTTTTTGATAAAATGTAGAACGGCGCCGTGGTCGAATGGTTAGATCGCTCGCCTACCACCAAGGCAGCCCTGCACGGGTTCGATCCTAGGTACCTGCATGCGGGGTTTGTGGTGGATGAAGCGGCGCCTGGACGGGTGTTCTCCGAGTTCTCCGGTTTGCCCCGCCAGTCATTTTACCACTTGTTCCATCAACATCATCATCATCATCATCATCATAATCTTTCCTTTCATCCATTTCGTCTTCATTTCCCATCATCTTGTTCCTCACTCTCAAACCTGCAATAGGCCTATCCCCCGTTCGGTGTTCTTCATCCTCTGATTCAATATTCGTTTGCCCCTTGATAGGCCTCTGACCCTAGATATGGGTGTAAGCCGACTAAGTAAGAATATAAAATGTATACTTTGAATTTTATATGAACTGCCTGTGAAGTCCTTTTCATTCTGAACAAGTTTTGTACAATTGCGTGTATTGCATGAAAAGTGTAGATTTCGTTAAAAACACAATTTCTGTGAAATATATTGTATTAACTATGTCCAAAATATTCGTTGCCTTTGGTTTGAATTTTCTAATAATTCACAATTTGGAAGCGCCAAATTACTTTTGTTTCTCGTTATCTTTTGCAAAACGTGCAGAATTTCTAATTCCGCATACAGCGAGCCGACTTTGAATGATCAAACTACTTGCTTCAGCCTCTCGTCTCCTCTTGTACCAGCAAGGAAATTATTTCTACAAACGTTTATCTCGATTCACATGAAAGAGATAGAAATTTTTTTTAAAGAATAATTTGTAGACGACATAAAAATAAAGGCAAAGAAAATGATGTGAATATAATAAATTAGATTCTTCCTCTTACTGTTTAACCCCGTTGATAAATGATACAGCAACACAGGAGGTGAATACTTATACATCATCATCTTTAGTTCATGGCATAAGGAATCAAGTGCCTCTTCCGCCTTCAGGGTCCATCAGCAATCGTTTCCTGATTTCTGCCGGCAAGATATCTTTCCTTTAGGATTATATTTCATTATTTGTTTTGTGTGTCTTGTATCAGGAATTCTTACGATATGTTCCTTTCACTGTTGTTTAAGATGTAATAGTCATATTAAAATTCCTAGTTATTTTCTTATACGTTAATTTGTTGTATCATCTTACTTTGTGCATCCCTTTGTATTTCTTTAAATGTTCATTTCTGAAGCCTATATTTTACTTTTTTACTTTTACTATTTTTTACTTTACTTTTTACTTTGTGTTTTTATTAATATCCAGGCTTCACTTCCGTATGTTAACACAGGTGCAAGCATAATTTTATGAACCTTCAATTTTGTTTCTTTGAACATTTTGTTTAAGTACATTAAATAAAATGGTATGATAATTAGGAAAGGAAAAGTTCTAATCCTAAGTTTATGGTACCTCTCCGCCGTTTACCGGTTAGGGCGACTGATAGGGAAGAAAGAAAGAAAGAAAAGAAAAGAAAAATACATCAGAGGACGGTCCTGTCAGTTGGTATTCGAATTGTGGACAAGTCCTTCATTCACCCATGCCTTAACTACGTGGGCCACCCGTTCGGATAAGGATGTATATTGGAAAATCAGTATTCGCAAGAATAGTTTGTAGAATAGCTGTTAATAGCTATTGATGTATCAAGTACCCAAAATAAGGCTTTAGCAGACGAACATACTGGGCGAGTCCTTGTATGTGGTGCATACTTAATAAAAACTCTCTAAATTATATTAAGTAAAATAAATAAATGTGATATAAATCTATATATATATAAATGAATGTTTGTCTGTATGTCCTTTATAGAATCGTAAACTATGCATTTGATCATGTGATGATCTTCAGCAAAGTGTTGTGCATGAGCCCACGAAGGTTTCTGAGTTAGTACGACCAATTTTCGACAGATCTTCCGCAGTTGGTTCCAGAACAACGTATTGCGTATGACAAAATTATGCGTGCAATCACAGAACAATCATAGATGCGCCCGGTGATACAGGCAAGACTTTTCTTCTTTTACTCATTTTGGCAACAATACGATCACAAAATAATATTGCAATGGCCATTTCATCATCTGGAATTGCGGCAAGTCTTTTGGATGGTGGCCGAACAGCGCATTCAGCATTGAAACTACTATTGAATTTGCAAAACACTGAGGCACCAATATGCAACACCAGCAAAAACACTGGAATAGGCAAAGTACTCCAAACGTGTCAAATTATCATATAGGACGAATGTACAATGTCTCAAAAGAAATCATTGGAAGCGTTTGATTGTACACTGCGAGATTTGAGAGGAAACGCACGGATCTTAGGTAGAGCACTCATTTTATTGTCTGGTGATTTTCGACAAACTGCCGGTTATACCACGTTCAACACCCGCTGATGAACTTAATGCATGTCTCAAATCATCAGTTTTATGGTGTCATTTACAGAAATTGACTTTGAAAACCAATATGCGTGTACAACTACAACGGGATGCATCGACTGAAAATTTTGCAAAACAGTTAATGGATATTGGAAATGGGCAAATGCAAATTGATGAATCTACGGAATGTATCACCTTGCCAGCAAACTTCTGTAAGATCACAGAAAGCATAGACGAATTGGCGCAAAAAGGTTTCCCAAACATTGCACAGAGCTACAAAAATCATCAGTGGCTCAGTACGCGTGCTATATTAGCGGCCAAAAACATCGATGTCAATATCATCAACTTCACTATTCAGAATGGAATACCCGGAGAAACGACAACATATAAGTCCATCGATACTGTTGTGAATCAAGACGAAGTTGTCAACTATCCAACTGAATTCTTGAATTCGCTTGATTTGCCAGGCATGCCATCGCACGTTCTTACATTGAAAATTGGCGTACCCATCATTCTTCTTCGAAACATAAATCCACCACGACTTTGCAACGGAACCAGACTCTCGGTCAAGAAAATGATGAACAATGTTATCGAGGCAACAATTTTGACTGGAAAATTCAAAGGTGAAGACGTACTGTTGCCACTATCCCAATGATCCCGACAGATATGCCATTCGAATTCAAACGTTTGCAGTTCCCGGTGCGACTCGCTTTCGCAATGACTATCAACAAAGCACAAGGACAATCGTTGCAAGTATGTGGATTAAATTTGGAGAATCCATGCTTCTCACATGGGCAGCTCTATGTGGCCTGCTCACGCGTCGGAAAACCTTCTGATTTATTCGTTTACGCACCAGATGGAAAAACAAGAAATATTGTGTATCCCGCAGCACTTCAATAAATATCGAATTGAAACGAAACAATTTTTGACATGAACAAAATCAATAAAATGACTCAAAATAAATTAAATATTTGTGTAATGTCTTTCCTTCAAATTTATTTCAGTTAGTGGCGTAGCAACGCGCGCAGGGCACTATTGGCTGGAAATACATCTCAATCAAAATTGTTTTTGCCTAAAATTCGTAAATTCAATTCTTGCTTCCAAATGACATCATTTGGAGCAACAAAAATCGTTGAGAATGAGGATGGCCGTAATTTTAATTCAACATTTAAAATTCAGGCCAAGTGTACCATCGAATTGGTTCTCTGTTCCCAATACCTGATACCGATCCTAAAATTTTGCAAATCTACTTCATGGGAAATGCAGAACAACAAATTAACACACGATGCCAATATAGTCACACCGAGAAACAGGAACAAATTATGACAAAACAGAACAACGTCTGTCGGGTACGCTAGTACTATATATACAAAAGGCATAATAATTTGTTGACATATTCTCACAGCTACCTGAATCCTACGCTATGAACCGTACCAACGCCTCCTAGAAAGCGCTTACCGTAACAATATGAGATGCGGATGTAGATGGCAGTGCTTAATCTGAGCACTCGTTTCTAAATAATAAGTTTGTGACTGAAAATATGGCTGAAAATTCCGAGGAAATTTAAATCCGAGTCAGAAACATTGAATCGGAGCTGCTGCCAGCAAATCTCAGCAGCAGTATGAGAAGGAATATATTGCATTCAAAGACTGGTTATGATTAACATAAAAAGCAATGTTGGCTTATATTTCTTGTTTTATGATCAAGCATTTTATTTGAAACCCTGTTAAAGTTAGTATGACTGGTATGACTGCAATCTGGATTTTGTTTATTATACCACTTAAAGTTTCCATGACGACTTAAGCGGTCTAAGCCGCTAAATTACTATTTTAGCGGTACTATTTTTCGGCGTTTAACAGTCCAAAAAGCAGCTGTTTTAGAGGGCGTGTACTAAACGTTATTTATGTAACTGTATAGGAAAGAGTTTTTTCAGGAGAGTGCTGATAACACGACACTTTCATGCTGTTACGTACAAGGTTTGGTTTCATGTTATGTTGAAATGCTTTATTATTAACTAAATATTGTACTACGTATTAAGTTGTATATGGAAGCAGTCATATGTTTAATTACTTCAAAAGTTAATAAAGCATACTATATAATATCTGTATTAAAATATTTGTAATATACAGACACTAAAAACGATATATTTTTCTTATGTAGAATCTGGTCTTGCTCATGAAATTTTCATATGGGGTTCTGTCACAAAAAATAAAAGCTCTTTTTGTAGCACAAAAGGAAATAATAAGAAAGATATTTAGTATAAATAGGACGATTCACTGTAAAACCTATTTTAAAAAAACAACATGCTAACCTTACCCTGCTTATATATTTTAGAAACTGTTTGTTTCACGATTAACAACTTTCAACATTTCCAGATGAATAATACAGTACATCATCACAAAAAAGAAACAGCAATAAAATACATTCACAAGGTTCCAGATTTACTAAAAGAGTTAACTCCATTTTACATAAAGTTATTCACATGTTGAACTTAATCACCGAGAATATAAAATATAAGGATAAAAATAAAAGAAAAGATGCAAAAGATGAGATGCAGAAGAGATGCAAAAAGATTTCTAATAAATCATAGTTTCTATAGTACTCAATAATTTTTTCAATAATTCGGATATCATTGTTAGCTGTAAGATAGCAGACTTGTAGTTAACCTTTTGTTGTTATACGTGTATTTATACGAATAATATCTACAGATTTCACGGTTCAATGTATTTGTACCAAAACCCTTCATTGTGTACTATAGTCACCATTATGATTGCAGTTTTCCTCTAGTTCTATTTTTTGGTTTTTACGTTTATATTTTTTGTGTTATTGTATCAATAGTCTTCAAAAAAGATTTGAAAAAGTTGCTAATACAGGGCTGTTTTTATTCAGTGGAAGAATATCTAGAAATGAATCAGTTTATAAGCTTTCTTATGGAATATGCTATGTTTTACAATTCGAAAATGTAGTTTAGGTACTTACTCATGTAAGAAATTAGAATTTCTGTATTACATCTAATTAAACTTGTTCTTTTTGTACTAATAATTGTATTGTTGACGAAGCCAATATTTCTGTATTGAAATCAAAGGGTGAATTTAAATAAATAAATATGCTGATTGCAGGGCCACAGTTATAACTATTGTTGGAGGACGGAAAATAGCTGAACTGAAATGTTTAATATGACATACTGGTTTAGAGATGGAAAAACTTGAAATTCCAGTAGCATGAAACAAGATAATTAATCACAATGCAATTGTTAAACATAGTTGTTCTTTTATGTTAAAATGGCTTTCCACACTGTGAAGAGCGGAAAGAGAGAGTTAGGTTTGAAAAATAAATGACCATTGCTTTGCCAGCTGAACTATCATGTCTGGTTACCTAACGCAACCACTAACCTCACCAGATGCCTCTGAATTAATCCGAGTATCTCAACGAGAGATGATTGTCCTAAAAATGATTTGAAATTCTACGAATGGAAATAGAAGTCCTGATCAGTAAAGTTTATAAAGGATTGTGTCTGAAGACAAAGAAAGTAGGCTTATCCAGATCTAGCATGGCCTTCATTGTTTTATGCCATTCCACCTTCCTTTATATCTCCACTTATTCCGCAAGGTAACTTCTTCGTTGTCTCCGCAGTCTATTGCTAATTATTACCTCTTGGGAAGACATTGATTTACGCCTCGGAATGAAGCAAAAGGACTCCGCAACAAGAGGGGGAAAAAAAGAAACAGAAAACTTTCCGACTTTGATATTAAACGTAAAGAACGGGACAAAAGGCTTTTATCTTTCTTCCTTTTAACGTATCAATTAGCGGTAGGAGCTTCCCCATATTACCGTCTGTATGGCCTCGGTAATTTGTTACGGGAAATGCCGATGTATCGAACGAGCATACATTTGCTGTCACGCACACTGTTGATCACGTTTTTATATTCTTGCGTTGGAAATTGCGTAGCAACAATTACCGCCTATTCCCAGGACTTTCAGTGTTGTAATAAATTCTGCACGTATTTAAAAACCAAACCATATAAACAAATGGAATGACCCTCAGCATGTTTTCTGCACCTGACCTGTAGCGGGATTGATCCCGTTTATATTAGTACATTTTGCTTATGAGAAAAAGTTTTCGTTGCCACGTCCTGCCTACCTTTGTCTTCGCGTGTGTGGCTTTAGCCAATCCGTGCAACCAATAGGTCAGACATCTAGTTGCTCTATTCTCTTCGCACTTCTAAAGCGGCTAGGCATATCACTCATTCCTGAATTAGTTGAAACTGAACAAATTGTCAAAAATCTTCACTCTGTCTCCTCGAAAAATCGTTTTACTTCAGGCATTTAGTGACCGCTAATTCAGTTTTGAGTACAGTATTCGCGACCGTATAGCGATATTGAGGAGCTAGGAGCGCAGCGTGAGGCGTATTGTGAAAAATAATAATGTTATTCTAAAATTATGTGCTACTAATAATGGTCGCAAAAGACGTATTTTTATTTCAGAACTTTAACATTAATAATTATAACGAGATAATGAGAAACTTCAGTTCTACTTTAAACACAAAGTTTATCATTACTGTAACTTTCTGCGGCGGGAGAAATGTTTATTTGTTTATAGTATGGGCATCCCCAGATGCACACTCTCGATGGTGATCATCTTCAGGAGCTGCATCGTTTCCCCATACACACACTGTTAGTGTGTCCAATCATCTACATGTACAGAAGAGGATAACTTGATTAAATGAGTTTGGTTTTTATTCTGCTATCACGTTGTCTTGTCGGGTTCCGCTTAAGCACCTTGGTTAGTTCACGATTGCTAAACTGTACTAACAAGCTTGTGTGATATCCATGACCATCGCCATGTATATTACTTAGAAAGCGAAGCGCGTATTTAAGAGTAAGTAAATTCTTAATTTCATACATTAACCATAATGTGGATTACAATGCTGTTTTACAGTATATGTCTATGCTTAAAGTAATTTAATATAATAACCTCTTACTTGAGACTGCCGTGTTTGTTCCCATGATGGTTAGGTGGCCACCCGCTATATGTACAATGACTTTCTCCGGAAGAGTTATTTGAGGTGCTCAGGTCGAAAATTTTGTGATAATAAATTAATAAAGCAAAGTATTAGTTTGTTATGGACACAAACATGATGACCAATGCAGATGTTGTCATACTTCAGCAATATGTTTTCTGCATTTTGAGTACAATATTTTAATCTGTGTTGCTTAAAGTACCTAACCGCAATCATCGTTTTTGTACACAAATAATGCAAGAAGCACAAAAAGATTGATTAGAATTTTTATTTGGTTTGTATTAAATAAAACATTTATCAATAATACTCTCAAATTATCGTCAGAAATGTCTTACACTAGAATGTAACCCAAATATTCATTTCTTATCCGTTTATTTAATGAGTCAAACTTTTTTCATGTTCGCAACTACTTGGAATATTCGCTATTTCGTTTGAATGGCAGTGGATTAAGTATTAGGATTCTAACATCAAATTGAAAAATTTCTTCTATTCTGTCCATTTAAACAAGCGACTTTATTGAGAGATTTAAATACAGATTCATTTAAATGCCCAACACTACGCTACTGTCGTTCCCGCTTTCCGTCCCTCCCTTCTGCTCATATGCTGTTTCACAGACACGTCTGAGCAAGTGAGCTCTTTGGGTGTGCACCTCATAGCAAGGAGTTGATGACCCCAGTTCTAGGGTAAAGTATACTAATTTCAAAACGAAACACGTGGAATTGTGCATGACCGGGAGCGTAAGGGATAAGGAAAAGGCTTGAATGACTGTCCTGGTAGACCGCCACTGATCCGGTTTCAACTATCAACGGTTCACACGACTCCTTTACTTAAAGTAACAGGGAATGCCATATTTTACCAATGTTAAAACTGAATCTTAATGTACCATTTTCTCATTGTCTATTGGTTACAGCTTATTGACATCTTAACCTCATGTTGATGAAACCTTGATAATGAAACAGGAGAGATATTGTATTACTGTTGAGTTCCACTACGAAATATTTTTATATTTTCGTTAACTTTAACATAGATTTATCCAAAATTCTTATAAGAAAAATCTTTTATAATTACTTTATTAAAATAATTGTGTTAAAATTTGCAAAACTTTTTACTTCCAAAATTCATTGTTCTAGGTTCAATAGTTCCTTACAAAATGGGAAATTTGCACAAAAATACACAAAGTAAGAATGTCATTAGAACAACTTATCAACATTTTAGCTAAACGTATACCTGTATTTACTTGGTATGCAAAACACATTTGTAGTACACGTATTGTTTCGAATACCAACTTAGAAGTGGAAAAATATGTCTCTCTAAACCAAAAGTTCCAATGTTATAACTTTTCTTTAGGAAATATATATTCAACATTAAACCATAGGCATGCTTTTTTCATATATTAATGATTATCTTCCTTAGTTTAAAAATATATTAACACTAATTTGTAATATATATTAGCTAAAATTGTGAAAACAAGAAATCTGCTGCAATTATATCACTTTACATTTTCAATTCCTCCTAACTACCCACTTGTTGTACCTAATAAAAGTAGGAGAAAAATAACTTGTTGCAGAATAGACACGCAAATAAATGATGGGTAGAGAATATCCTGTGACTTTTACACGTCATGTTTTTATTGACATTGGGTTCACTGAGAAAATTATGAAGTATTGCACTCACATGACTTTCTCTACTCTTATACAAACTATTTTTACAAACGCTTATTCTCCATCTACTTCATGTTAATCGAGATAAGCATTTGTAGAGGCTTAAGATTTGCAGAAATCTTACCGCTAATTGTATCGTAGGTGCAAGGGGAATATGTCAGGCTCTTAACGATAGTCAAATCTTTTAAGAGTTGCTATGTGGAGCATACCCTTCTCTTTGTGTGTCCAGGACATCCCATTTCATAAAAGTCAAGATCCACATTTTTTTTTATGTAGTAAAATTTTGTCTATCTGTTGCGTTTACCAGTTATTCGAAAGCCATTCAGAATGAAGAGGACATTTGGGACCCTCCTAGAAAATTCAAAATATACATTTCAGGATTAAAATTCAGGATATACATTTCATTTGTCATGAAAATATCTTAAATATATATTTTAATCAAAATCGTTAGAGCTTGTGAAGGGTAGTTCGGGATGGGGGAATTTTCTTGAAAAATCTTCGTGTCGCAGCCTTGGAAGATACTAAACTCCAATACCAAGTTTGGTATGTGTCCGACGTTTTATTTTTGAGTTATTGTTCACAGACAGACTGGACATGTCTTCAAAAATGTTTTATTTGCATTCAGGGCACCTCAAAACAAGTATTTCCGGTGAAATCTCGGTATCTAATTTTTAGATGGAATGCAATACTTCCCCTACGTACTGTACGCAGTAGAGAAAGTAAAAAAAGAGAGATTGTGTATTCTAGAACATACACAATGGCGTACTAAAACAAGTTTCAACGAGGCAAAGGTTCAGCATAGCGGCTTATTCTACGAAAAGTTTATTTGAGGAAAATCGTGTACTTTAATGACGTCTGCATTTATCCTACAGTAATCTCTTATAATTTCACCCAATAAAATGCAAAGGGATGAAGAGGGCTTCACAGGTCGTTTACAAAAAAATCATAATATAACTTTTATTTCTCATTTCATATCTAAAGTATTATATTTAAATGAAAACAAGCAGTTTTATGCAAATAAGAAATAACCAGATAATTATCGTCTATTGCAATGATTGTTCGATGTGAGGAGAAATTGCATGAAAATTTTCTGTCATTCCTAAGTATGGTATTTAATATTCATTGCACTTTTCCTTCTTGGATCATACATCTCTCTCTCTCTCTCTCTCTCTCTCTCTCTCTCTCACACACACACACACACACACACAGACACATACTTATACACACCTAAAACGCTGTTTTTAATTCAGTGAACCTAAAAACATTAAATGCTGATAGACATTGTTTGCTTTTCCTCTTCCTTATGTAAGCGATAGAGAAAGTAAAAATACCCTGAACTAGGCTTGTTATAAAACTACGGTACTTGATTATGCTACTGCAGTACATAATCAAAGGTTCAACATCACTCGGTTACTGAACGGAAGTTGCACGAGACATAAAAAGCGGAATATGGCCATTTGGATGCAAACAATTAATTTGCATATGTCGCGGTGCAGCTAATGATAATGCTTGTTATAAAGTATTCACCCCAACCTGCTTCTGCTTTGGCAGCTCATTTTCCTATTTTATAGCCTACCTCACTCACTGCACTCAAACAAAGCAATACCTATGAAACATGGGCAGTTAACGGAAACTTTATTTAAGTTGTCGCCTACTTATTGTAGGTATAAAAAGTACAGTAGAGCGTCGATTATCCGAATACCGATCAAGGGAAATATCAGTAAACGAAAGCGTTCCAAATGGCAACTTCAAATCTGCGTGCGCGCCATGTAATTCTGATCGAAGAAAAAAAATTCAATAACTGTATACAGATACTGATTTGAAAGATGGCAACGGAAGCTTGGGCTACTATTAAGGCCACTACACTAGCAAAGGCTTGTAATAAGCTCCTTCTGTCAGACGAGTCTATCGCTGGACCTGATGAGCCACAAAACAACCAATTTATTTCAGAACTGGCTGGGCTGATTAAAGAATCTTCAGGATTTGAAGAATGCGGCCAGGAGAATACTTAAAACTGGCTCGAATGCGATGTTGATGACTGGCTGTCAAATAATGACGGACGACGAAATCATTGGTAGTACGTCGAGGACTATGAGTTCCATCTAGTGAGGAAGCTTTTCACTGCCTTGAGACGGATATAGTGTTAGAACAACAAGAGTGTGATGCTGTCCAATTGCTGTCTTTAAAACGTTTGCGAGATTTAGCACCCGCCGCCCCCAAATGGCTCAGCTCTGAAGCCATCCAAAAAGAAACAAAGATGGACTTCTTTTCCTTTACTATAAGCCTATTTTAATTGCCATTTTGAAACTGTTAAACTAGGCTGGTTAGTTCTCCGTGTTATTTGTAAGACGTGTGATCAAAAATATACTTGCACAGTTGTGTTTAATATCAGTGTTCCTATATTTCATATTGCTCCTATGACACTGGGTAATTTGCTTTCATAAATGATCAGTTAACTGAATACCTCCGTCCGCAACTGTTTCGGATAATGCTCTACTGCATTGTTATTCCACTAAAACTTTCGATGTCAAGATTTAACAAGAAATACGTGTTATAAGGGTCTTCTGGATTAGAAAAACCTCGATGTGTGTCTGTAAAAAGCATAACTCTAAAACAAAATGTTCAGTAGATACCAAACTTGGTATTTAAATTTAGTATCCTCCAAAGATGCAACACAATTTTTCAATACTCTCTCTTAACACCTATAGCTACACTTTACGTGGAAACATTTTCGATATTTCTTGTTTTCTTAAAATGGATCTAAATGTTTTGATTCAAATATTATATATTTAACATATTTACAAGGCAAACAAAGTGTATCATGCATTTTCTACGAACAGCTTGTAAAGTCCCTTACATTTGGAATAAATTTTGCATAATGTTGTATAACAGATAAACCACAACAGATATAACAAAAACTTAATACACAAAATATTATATTTCTTTGAAACACACAACTCATTTCAAATGATCTTTTTCCTTGCATCAACCGCTTCCGAGATATTCGTAATTATACGTGTGAATTTTTCAAGGTATGGAGTTTCAGGCCAACATATAGCTTTTATACACCTGACTCCTCTATCCCCATTCGCTTTGTTCTACTCCCTTGTACATACATTGAAATATGTAATGAAAATATTGTTGCAAAGATTAATCTCGATTAGCATGACAGAAAAATAAGCTATAGTGACAGTAGTTTGTAGAAGCTATATCAAAATAAACGATAGTATTGGAAGTAATGCGAATATAACACATATTCCTTTCTTTTATTTTCTTACCGTATGGGAGGAAACTTCAAACAATGCATTAACCTTAGTATAAAATATTAAGTGGCTCTTTGGTAATACATTGGTGTGCAAAACGTAAGCACGAAAGTGATAATCGCATGCTGTGACACTGCCAAGTAACATAGATCGATGAAACTTGAATCATACATAGAGAGAACTGCTACGGTATGCTACAGTAAGCAAACTAAATGAAATATGCAATGAGACGAACAGAAATGCCACTTTTATTCATAGACCATAAGCTACACTAAAGTCAATACGACATATAATGGCTCTCTAGATTTACAGAAACAGATACATGGTGTTTAATAGGTTGTATGATCGCCAAGGAGAGCAATGCATGCGCTGCATTGTGCTCCCACGCTGGCCAAAGGTTGGTAAGCAGTTCTTGTGGTAGAGCGTTCCATTCCTCCACCAGCGATGTTGAAAACATTTGGATGGTCGTTGGTGCATGTGGATGCGTCTCTCCAAAAATCCCACACGTGTTCGATGGGATTTAAATCGGGGGAACGGGCAGGCCAGTCCATTCGCCGAATATCCTCTCGTTCCAACAGATCCTCCATCTGCGCTGTTCGATGCGGTCGTGCAGTGTCATCCATAAAAATGAAGTCAGGGCCGACTGCACCCCTGAAAAGACGCACATGGGGAAGGAGTACAGTATCACAAAATCGTTGACCAGTGAACGTACCGTGTTCAAAGATTTGGAGGTCGGTGCGCCCATGCAACATTATGCCTCCCCAAACCTCAACACACGGACCACCAAAACGATCATGTTCAAGGATGTTGCTGGGTTCATTACGTGTTCCCACCTCTCGCCGGATGGGGGTACGTCGAGAATCACTACTTAGACTGAATCTGCTCTCATCCGAGAAGAGCACGCGACCCCGTTCCTCGTTGGTCCAATTTTGATGCTCTTGTGACCATCGCAAACGGTGCCGCCGATGTGCGGATATCAATGGAACACAACGTACTGGCCGTCGGGCAAAGAGAACACCTCTATGTAGTCGCCGTGCCTCTGTGTATCGTCAGATTGCGTGCCTAGCTGTCCTGTTAAATGTGGTTGCAATTGCACCTGCTGTTTGGCATGGATCCCTTCTTGTCTGTTGCACAATGTAGCGGTCATCTGCTGCTGTAATTGAGCGTGGTCGACCACCACCTCTTCTTGGGACAGCAGTGCCTGTGGTTTGGAAGGTTCCCCATGCACGTGAAACAATGCTGTGAGCAATTCCAAACTCATGAGCAACACTCGTCATACTTCGCCCTTCTTCCAGTTTCCCGATGATTCTTCCTCGTGTGAAGTCATCCAAATGGTGTCTACGGGCCATTTTGTAATGAATAACACCACTACAGTGCACCGTAACAGCTCGCCAATTGCCACACACCGTCTTGTCCTGTTTCGTCAACTGCCCCGTGTTGCGGGACCAGACACATTTGGTACTATAGACTCGCTACACTCACGCCATGTGACGTCCAGCTTTCTGTGTACGTGTGAGAGATCTCTGGCAACATGCTCCCGCATCTTCATCTACTTCCACCAAGTAGTTCATTTGTTATGTTACTTTACCCTCTCGTCCTTAGGTTTTGCACACCAGTGTAGTTTGGCTTTCTAGTTAATTTTGAAAATGTGGTATACGAGAGCAATTAAAAAATTTCAATGTGTACATTCACGCGATTTTCTCTATGCATGATAAGTTGACACATCATATCTGTTATATAATATAGTATTCACGTCACGTTATTCGCGGTTATTTTTTTACCCATGATGATTTCATATTAAACAACAAGAACCGAGTCTGCGGAAACACCATTAAAATGTTTAGCCATCGTAACGACTTCTCGTGATGGAAAGGAATAAGAAGCATATCCCCCAGCAGAAGTGAAAACCTGCAGCATGAAATATTCTGTACTTCAACACAGTAGTTCAGTTTGAACTTTCATCAACATTGAAGATCTGTAGCAAAGGAACACATGATATTCCGTTCAACATTCAAGAGCGACTAGTCTCATTTTTAATTGCATTTATGGTGTATTCCTCTGCGTTTTAATATAACTGCGAAACAATAATTGAAAATATTAATGTGGTGATTCCTAGCAGTTCACTATGTATTGTACTAAATCTGAGTACGTTCTTATAACTTCCAAGGAGCTATTTGAATGCTAGGAAGAGTGTACAAAATACATAGAGAGAAAATGACAAATGAAAGCTATAAACTTCGCTGGTGGATAATAGTAGATTACGATACAAGGGGTAAAAGTAGAGTTTTATTTTGTGAGCAGGAATGTTTGCGAAACGAAGGTCTTAGGCCGATTTTCGCAATCTTACGAGCAAAATAAAACCACTGTTAACACTTGCGACGTATACTGTTTTTTAGACTGCTCGAATTTGTAAAATATTAATATTAATATATTGATTCCTGAAACTAACAGAGATCACGTTTAGAACGCGATTCTAGAAACAACAGAAATGACGTTAAAAAATCTGATGTGTTACAGTCACATGACTTTCTCTACTCTTGTACAAGCTATTTTTACAAACGCTTATTCTCCATATGCTTCATGTTAATCGAGATATCGAGATGTTAATCTTATTGCTAAATTTCTTTTAGGTGAAAGGGGAATATGGTAGGTTTTAAGCTATAGTCAAATCTTTTAACCGCTGATTGCTATGTGGCGAATTCCATTCTCTATGCATGTCCAGGACACCAGAAAAATGAATAACGAATTTGAGAAAAAGTATAAGTATTGGAAAATTTAAGGGAATAACAAGCAATATCTCGAAAATGGTTCACTCAACAAAAAAAATGTATATGACATAAGTTGTGTATTTTAACGCGATCTACATTTTTTGTGTAATAAATTTTGTCTATCTCTTATGGTTTATCAGTTACGCCAAAGTCGTTCACAATGAAGAATACTTTTGGAGACATTCCCAGAAAATTCGAGATATACATTTCATTTGTCATGAAAATATCTTAAACATATGATATTTTAATCAAACTCGTTAGAGCCATTTTTGAGAAAATTAAGATTTTCAAAAAATGTTCTATGTAAATGGTAATCTGGGGTGGGGGGATTTTCTTGAAAACCTTCGTGTCGCATCTCTGGAAGATACTGAAACTAAATACCAAGTTTGGTATTTTTCCGACTGTTCGTTTCTGGGCTATGCTGTTCACAGACACACAAACACACACATGGACATGTTTCCAAAAATGCTTTTTTCGGATTCAGGGGGCCTCAAAACATATATTTCCGTTGAAATCTCGGTATCGAATTTTTGGGTGGAATACAATACTTCCCCTACTTACATACGTAGTAGGGAAAGCAAAAAGTAGAAGGCTGTCAATATAACGTGTGTAGGTTAACTCTACAATGAATTGCAATACATTGAAGTATGACAATTTGTACTGTGAACGGATAATGCGAGCGCGATGAGAAATTAATCATCTAAAAAGAGATAATTAAAAGTAAAACTAATTGAACCAAGACGGGTTATTAAACACGTGCAAATACAAAGAGTAATTGCCATGTGATTGGACTTGAAACCAAAGTTGGTCATTACGAAGATTATCGCTTTTAGCTCGTGTGCACTATGTTAGAGGTTCTACTTTTAAGCCATGGTATCTAAAAAAGGCCTTTAAAGAAGTAATTACTAAAAATAACTATTACCTAATTAACGTAAAACCTAAAGTTCATTTAAATCGTGTTGCAACGAACATTTGGAATAGAGGAAGCATAACAAAACTATAAAGTGCGAAATTGGGGAAAGAAAACTCCAAGACTTAGCACACGGTGCTAGAATATAATAATAAACATCATATAATTACACCTTGTCCGGTTTTCGCTGTCACTTCACTATCGTAGTCTAGTTCTAACTTCCCTGTTACTTAACTTTTCTTCGCGACATAGCGGCATAATGAAATACACCTCTTCTTCTGACGATTCACACGCTGGGAAGTCGAAAACAAGACCTCTCTAAGCTCTTGCAGTAGCAGCACTCGCTGTACGTCACAACTATCGTCACAACCTCACTCGGAGTACAGTACTTGTTGCATCAGAACAACCCAATGTCTCACTAACCTGCTCACTACTGAGTGCGCTCGCTTATATAACCGCTAGAGATTTCGAGAAAGAAACGGAATATTTGGGAGATGGGAAGAAAGAAGCTTCCAGAACTATTCCGTTATATGTCGATAGCCCTTCAGGTGTTAACGCGCTTCTTTACCTGGTGAGTCAGTCGGCGCCTTTACGCGATGACTGAAGCTACAGCTGGATCGCAATATGCTATAATCCACACAGATACCAATTTAAAATGTTACATTTAACCATACAAGTAATTCCGTATATTCTATCAATACAATTCCATTTCTACAGGTTATTTTTGGGTGAATTCTGGACAATATGGAACATCATTATGATATAACAACCATATCTGTGTGCAGCTCATCTGGGGGAATATAAAACAAAGTTTGTAGGGAGATAGGGGAGCAAGGTGGTCATCATTTACACTTTTGCATACTTAACAAAACTGCGTCATTTTAGGCGCATTATCCTTTAGTGCCAAAATATAAGTATGAAACTTTTTACTTTCTCTACCACGCACATAGTAGGTAGAGAATGTATTGCATTCCACCCAACAAATTGATACCGAGATTTCACCAGAAATATATTTTCGAGGCGGCCTGAATAAAAAAAAAGTTGTTTTTAGACAAATTTCCATGCGCGCGTGTGCGTGTGTGTGAACAGCATAACTCAAAAACGAAAAATCAGATAAATACCAAACTTGGTATTTACGTTCAGTACCTTCCAAAGTTGCGCTACGTAGAAAATTCCCTATTAGCACAAACTACCCTTTACATGTAGCATTTTCAGAAATTATTGACTTTTCTAAAAAAACGGCTTTAACGATTTTGATAAAAATACCACAAGCTGCAAAAAAATGGTCTAACTTTTTTAAAAAAGATATTGAAGAGCTTTCATAACTTTAAAATTGATCCAACGGTTTTATTTTAATTATATTTGTTATATAAGAGTGATAACGGTAAATTTTTTGTGGTCCGTTAACTTACTTTAATGAATAAATCAGATATTAAAGATATTTACATGAAAATAAAATTTATATCTTGAATTTTCTGGGAAAAGTCTTTGAAGTCGGAAGGGCTTTTGTATAATCTTGTATAACTGGTAAACATTAAGTCATAGACGATCATGTAGATCTCTTTAAAACACACAGTTTATTTCAAATAACCGTTTTATGGCATCAGCCATTTCCGAGGTATTCGTTAATAATGGTTCGAATTGTTCGCTACATAGCCATTGTTTTAAAGTCCTCCTTCCGTTGTTGCTCGCGATGTCATCGAAAGATTGTGGAAGTCTAATAATTTGCTTATGCACGTGTCACCTGTTTAACTTTTGGCTATCCCTATTCCCTCTATATCTATAAGGAAATGTGTAATGCAGCTATTTCAGGAACATATTAAAATGAAGTAGGTAGAAAAATAAACGTTCGTACCCACTAATAAACGATAGAAGTTAGGGAAAGACGAATTTAATATATTACACATCAATAACACTAGTTAATTTATCGAAAAATATATGCTTGATTAATTGAATGCGACTGTTCTCTGGAATAAAATGTGTAGAGTGATTCTTACAGGAAACTTTCATCAAGTATAACTGAAGATTGAAAATCTCACCACATCTTAATAAAGATAGCAGGCTTAAAAATATTAAAAATACCATCTAAAAGGCGAACAAAGCCTCAACATGGAGGAAAAGAACAAAACGACAGCAATTTATAAATCAGGAATTTAATTTTAATTTATTGACAAATTAATGTACTGCCGGAGATCTATCAACGTAATTATGTAGGCAACCGCATACAAGTTTACGTGTAATTACCTACCTAAATAATTACTGTTGGTTATTTCTGACGCCCACAAACAGGTGTGTTTGACTTTCTGACCTCCATTAGCGCGAGCGTGGAAAACTGCATCTTAAAAGGCAAAGTGATTCCTAAACAAACATTAATACACCAATATGCAAATACCGATTGGAGCGATTTAAAAAATTGATATGCTGTCACTTGATTTTCTCTCCTCATTTCTAATTTCATACAAAAACATTTGTTTCTGTTTCTTGTTAACTGAGATAAACTTACTTGCATATGTCTTTTTGTACGCATGAAGATAATATAGTGGGCTCTAAAATTCCAGCTCTTTGCAGGACCACGGAAAAAGAATAGCGATGACCACTTGATAGATCTAATAACTGAGAACATCTCGAAAATAGTTAACGCCACAAGCAATTTAACTCGATATAAATTCTTACATTTTGTGGTAAGATTTTATCTTCTTATGGCTTACCAACTATACAAAAGTCATTCAAAACAAATAGTTTACAGGTTATTCCCAGAAAATTCAAAATATTTATTTCACTTAACATACAAATATCTTAAACATATGGCATTTTAATCAAAATCGTTAGTCATTTTTGAGAAAATCCAAAATAATGAAATTTTTTCCATGTTTAAAGTAGTTTGAATTTTCTTGAACATGTTCGTGTCATATTCTCGAAAGATGCTAAATTTGAATACCCAGTTTGGTATAAGCTACTTTTCATTTCAAGTTATGCTATTCACGTTATGGGCAATATATATGGAGTTAATTTCCGTTAAACCACGGATTTCTACAGAGAGTTGAAAATATGAAGTAGTAGTTTCGTTGGGTCTTATATTATAAAATTTTGTCTAAATGCCAAAGAGTGTTGAATTGTGTGATAGGCATGAGTATAAGAACTAAAATAGGGTAGCGGAAGTTTTTTTTATCACATTTTAAAACCCAAGAGGTCTAAGGTTTGTCAAAATTATACTAACTATTCCTTGATAACAAAGTTCAACGAAATCAGAACATATATGAAAATAATATGTAATTTTTGCCCGCGTTCGGGAGGTCGTGAGTTCGATTCCCGCGGCCGACATTCCTGACCCATAGGTTTTTTCGAGGGTGTCCCCGGCCACTAGGCAAATGCTGGGAAGGTTCATTACATCCTCCGAATATCCTGTCCTTCCATTTCACCTAATTCTCATTTCACTTCACCTTTTATCTGCTTGGTCAATCTCAGGGTTGACTACGCGAGTCTAGCAGGGAAAAGGAGGCTCTATGTAACCCTTCGTTCCCGGGCCCCCAGTGGGATGTGTAAGCATGCAGGGAGAAGGGAGCCGTACGATGAGGTTAAATCTGTAAAACATAGGGACCCTGTCATCTGCCCTGCCGTATGACCTGGTCCGGCCGCACTCATACTCCTCTCACGTCACTCCTCCCTTCTTGTGAAGGGCAACTTGTGAAGGGCTTTAGCACAAAAGATCTCTAGGTCGAGGTCCTAAGTTCCCTTTCACAGTTAGTCCTAGTCTACGTCCCCTCCAATGACTGAATTTAAACACATTTTAAGCCTTTCCGTTTAACCTCTTGCATTGGAAGTTATTAAAATATCTGGCATGTTTTTTAAAAACATGTATTTTCAGTGAAGGCGGCGCCAAGGCCGAGTGGTTAGACCGCTCACCTCTCACCGAGGCGGCCCGAGTTCAATACCAGGGACCAGCATGTGGAATTTGTGGCGGACAAAGCGGCGTCTGGAGGGTTTTCTTCGGGTTCTCCGGTTTCCCCTGCCATTCATTCCACCAACTGCTCCATCATCGCCTTTCCTTTCCGCCATTTCACCATCATTTCGTTTCATTTACTTCCTTCCTCCCATACCAGGCATCGGGCTGATCACCCATCCTGGATATTCTGTGCGATCCATGAGTGTCTGCTCCTCAACGGGCCTCTGACCCCAGGCACTCGCCTGTAAGTCCCGGGGAGTGTAAGTTCTACATTCGAGGAGGTTAACCAGAGAAAGAAAGAAAAAAAATTCTGATGTGTTACATTCACATGTCTTTCTCTACTCTTGTACAAACTATTTTTACAAACGCAATGTGGAGTATTCCTTCTCTTTGCATTACCAGGACAAATAAAAATGAATAACGAATTGAGAAAAAGTATAAGTAAATGCTTCACTGAAGAAAAAAATGTATATGACATAAATTGTGTATTTTAACGCGATCTACATTTTTTGTGCAGTAAAAGTTTGTGTATCTCTTATGGTTTACCAGTTATGCAAAAGTCGTTCACAACGAAGAATACTTTTGGAGACATTCCCAGAAAATTCGAGATATACATGTCATTTGTCATAAAAATATCTTAAACATATGATATTTTAATCAAAATCGTTAGAGCCACTTTTGAGAAAATTAAAATTTTCGAAAAATGTTCCATGTAAAGGGTAATCTGGGGTGGGGGCATTTTCTTGAAAACATTCGTGTCGCATCTCTGGAAGATACTGAACGTAAATACCAAGCTTGGTGTTTATCCGACTGTTAGTTTCTGTGTTATGCTGTTCACAGACACACACAAGGACATGTTTCCAAATACAATACTTCCCCTACTTACTATACATAGAAGAGAAAGTAAGAAAGAAGTATTTTCAGTGAAATCCCGATATACAATTTTGTGGTGGAATACAGTATTTGTACTATTTACTCTAAATACGTAGTAAAGAAAGTAAAAAGAAAACGAATTGTGTTAATAATAAGAAACTAAATGAAAGAACCTGACTTTGAGGTGAATGCCTGCTCAATATTACAAGCGCCATAAAGCAGGCACAAAAATGCTGCACAGAAACACGCGTAAACGTTAGAGAGGACGCCTCAGAAAACATACTGTTATTCAATTATAATGGTGGCTGTGGTATGAAAAGAAGAGATTCTTGGATGTTACATGCATCTCTATGCTGCTCGTAAGATTTATATGGCATTCCGGAAGCTATTGTGTACAGGACTGTTCTCTTTGTAAGAGGGTTTGGACTCGCCGAGCTGTGCATTCGCACAAAGTGTGTTGCACAACAAATAGAGGCAGTGGAAAAGCCACCGAAACATTAGAATCTAATAATAGTAATAATAATATTGTATTCACTATTTACGCAAGTGTATACGGCAAACAATCAGTTCAAAGGGTGTAAAATTCTGTGAATTCGCTTTGTCTTTTAATATTCAGCATCTTTTAAGCAGAGAAAATGTTTGTGCATCCTCGTGTTTTAGGACACGTTATACTCTAACCAATTCAGAAACTGTGGAAACGTACATTCAAGAACGAAATCTAAAAACATCTCAAAGGTTTTCAAAGTAAAATACCTATGGTACAACAACTTTTTAAAAACAATTTTTATTTAATAATATTTTGGCAATATTTAATACCCTTTAAACTCAATACATTTCGTTATATTTTTATGCCTTCCATTTTGAATTGTTCTGATTAACCAGATTAGAACATGTAAATAATACATTAAATAAGATTCAGAATTAATTGCGAATACTGCAAAGGAAACGTGGTTTCCTGTTGGATGACATTACGAAGTAATTCATGCATCACGTAATTACGTGGGCGACAATGATGTATCGTATTCTCATTGGCAAAATGGTAACTCTCAGTCCAGAAACACGTGCACCTTGGGTGTGGCATAATCATAAAATAAATTAGGGGCTATCAAAAAAGTAGTTCTCTTTGATTCTTCTCTTAGCTCTTCGTCATCGTCTTGGTTTCCTCTGCAAGGTAACAGGTGCTCCGGCAGGTACGTCCTGTCGGACACCATCCTTTGGCTTCTGTAAGAACCTCTCTCTTTGCATTATCGTATTTAGGAGCGCTATAGAGAGCGAATCACCTAAAACTTGCACCGCAAATATTTCGGAAATGGAAAGTGCTATTGAGTGCAGTTTTCCCAGCATGGATTGGTAGTCCTGGACTCGTACATGTGGCCTATAAACAGATTTTAATAATACTGAGAAAGTGTATTTTTTGAGCAAAGATACAACTTTTTAAATGGAAAAATGTCTAGTTACATCAACAGAATGAAGGTAGGGTAAATTAGAATATTAGTGGCGTTTGTTGCAAGATTCTAGTGCAAGTGGTTTACGAGAAATCTATTTTGAAACATTTACGCACCGACAGTTGTACAACCTATGGTAGCACAAACTAAAGAAAAACAAACACGAATTACAATACTTCCGTGGATTCTTACAAGTAAAGAGAACATAGCCCTTCAAAGGTTGTGTTCAAAATGACCAGTGGCAGCTTCAATACACGCACGCTTCAATATGGAAAGACTTTTGCACACGTTCTAGCATTTCAGCGGAAATTTCAGAGCAGGCAGCAGTAATACGTCGTTTCATATCGTCTGATGTAGTTGGTACATCCTTGTGGACAGTATCTTTTAGCCTTCCCTACAGAAAAAAGTCTAAAGGGGTCAGATCCGGTGAACGAATCGGCCAAGGTACAGGTCCTCTTCGTCCAATGAAACGATTTGGAAACAGTCCGTTATGACAAGCTGTAGTACTTCGTGCACTATGGGCTGGACAGCCATCATGTTGGTACCACAGGTTTCTCCTAGTCTGCAAAGGTACGTCTTCTAGCATATGTGGCAGATGGTCTGTCAGGAGGCTGCGATACCTGTGCTATTTCATTGTTGCTTAAATGAACAAGGGGCCTATGATCTGATGGTTCACTATCCCACACCACACGTTTAAACTCCATGGACGCTGATGAAGCCAACGGGGATTGTCAACAGACCAATAGTGCATGTTTCTGCGGTTTACCTGGCCATGATTAGTAAATGTTGCCTCATCACTAAACAAGATACATGATGCATCTGGAGTATCATGTCTTAATGCCCACGTACAGAAGTTAACGATTCTCATAGTCGTTTCTATGCAGCTCACTTGCCTGACTTATGCCACTTCCACGTGCGATTGTGCGGGAACTAATTTGTAGATCTACCGCAATGGCTGCCAAAACATTAATTCCTGCCTCTTTTCCAGTCACTTGTTTATTTCTGTTACGTTTACAGGTACTAGAGTACCACTTTCACGTAATTGGTTGAAGAGGTTGATAAATAATTGCCGAGATGGTTGACGTCTATTGGGACACGTTTCCGCATACACCGCAAAGGAACGAACTGCATTCTTCCTACACTCTGCAGCCCATAGTGCTTGTCTTAACTGATTGTTTCCAAATCGTTGGATTGGACGAAGAGGACCAGTATCTTTGAGAAACTAACTGACCAGAAAGTCTCAATGCAATCAATGAACAGAAAACACAATGCAAACAAACATAACAACATCGTATCTAGCAACTAAGCAGGTTTAATGAGTCAAACAATTGTTGGGGTGGAAGCTTTTCAACATACTATTTCTCGTAAACCACTTGCACTATAATCCTGCAAAAAATACCATTGACATTCTAATTTACCCTATCTTTATGCTGTTGATGTAAATAGGCATTGTTCGATTTAAAAATTGTGTGTTTGCCCAAAAATTCACTTTCTCAGTATTTTTAAAATCTGTTTATGTACGAGCCCCTGACTACCAATCAGTGCTGCGAAAACTGCACATCAAAAGCACTTTCCATTTCCGAAATATTTGCGGTGCAAGTATATTCTGCCTTCTTAATAAACTTGCTTAGCTTACATTGTGCATCTATGTGTTGCTCATTTTACCGGCAATACAAGCCGTTTAAGCTACGCTTTCAACCGTGTGACCGATCCTAGTAAATTGGAATCTATCATCCCAATCTCACAATGTAGGTTCAATACATTATTTCGGCATTGCACCCAAACGTTCGATATGCAGACCTCATATGAAATATATGTTTTAAGATTCACCGCTGAGCACAAAACAAGAAACATTTTTAGAACAAGATCCTGCGTGTGAAATACTATACACACACATATTGAGTGGCCAAAAGTCAGGGAAGGGTTGTCCCATTAGAATATGTGGCGTGTATGACTCGCGAGTGTTGTGGCTAGATGGGGCGTATGGCACGTATGAAGACGTGATATCGAGCAGTCTGTTCAGACAGTGTGTATTGAATATGGCAAAATGTCGCGAACTAACCGACTTTGAACGTGGAATGATAATCGGTGCAGACGCATGGGTCATAGCATATCGGAGATTAAACGAGAATTTGAGTTTCTGAGCTGAAAAGTGTCTAGAGTGGATCTTCGATATCGCAGAGAGAATGTTTCCTCACGCATAAACCGTCGCACAGAAAAACCACAGGTGATTAACGAACGGACATCAGTCGCTTCAGCAGAACCATACGAGGCTCTTGAAGGGCTACTGTGAGTCAGACCACCGCCCAGTTGAATCTTGGGAGTCAGGAACCCATTTCCCCAGGACTGTAAGGAGGCACATACACCGCATAGGCTTCAACAGCCGACGATCAACTCGTGTCCCTTTGCTCACACTTCGACACAAAGATCAATGAGATGCATGGGCCCACGAACATTGGCAATGGACCTGGAACGGTGGCGGCATGTGGTATGGTCCGATGAATCCCGATTCCAGTTATATCGAGCTGATGGGTGCGTGAGAGCGTGGTGTATGCCCCATGAAGCTATGGATTCTGCATGTCAACATGTTTGTGTCAAGGCAGGAGGTTCAGTTATGGTCTGAGCTGTGTTCTCATGGTCGCAATTAGGCCTCATTGTCCTGCTGCATGGATCAGTGAAGGTGCACGTTATGCGGACATCCTTTCAGATCATCTGCATCCCTTTCTGGCACTAGATTACCCTTATGGAGATGACCTGTTTCAACAGGACAATGGTGTTACGCAGAGAGTTTAATGAGCACTCCAGTGAAGTTACGACAATGGTTTGGCCCTCCAGAATCCAATCGAGTATTTATGGGATGCTATTGATGCTGGTGTACGCTCCCTGAACCCAGCACTAACTACACAAGAGCAATTGTGGTAGCACTGCAAGATGCGTGGATCCATATCTCTCCAGAACGATTCCAACGCCTTGTAGAGCCGATTCCTCGACGTGGTGCTGCAGTTTTGAAGGCTCGCGGAGGAGCAACTCGTTATTAACATAGCATACAGTGCCTTCAAATGACTTTTGGCCACTCAGTGTATATATCTATACTTGTCAGACACCACTTAAACACACAGTGCGTTCTTTTACAGGAATATCTTCCCAACCCAAATAATGACTTAGCTGTAAACATTTTCGTTGTTCTTGTTTTCAAACATATACCAATTGTTTAAGTTATTACAACGTACATCTCGAATTTTATGGGACTGGCCTATGAAGTGGATTCAGTTTTGTATACTCTTGTATAAACCATAAGAGATAACAAAATCTTAGAAGACAAAAACTGTAACACTCATTTAAATGTACAATTTATGTTAAATAACTTCTGTAGCATTATCTGTTTTCAGAATATTCGTTGTTGCTATTCAACGCTTTCCTACGCTGATTTGCGAAAAGTTGTGTTTTGCTTTCCGTAACATACATGCAACTGAGCGGGATGACTCAGGCGGTAGCGTCTGTGGCCTGCATTTAGGCATCGTAAGTTCGATTCCCGTGGCCGACTTTCCTGATTCATGTTTTTCGGGGGTTTTCTCGGGTCGCTACGCGAATGCTGGAAAAGATCATTATAATCCCCGAATTCCCTGTCCCTCCATTTCACCTGCATTCTCATTTCGCTTCACCTTCCATCTGCTTGGCTTCTTTTAGTGTTGCAAGCATCGGCGGAGGCCTCGGCGTGTGCATGGTAGGGAAAAGGATGCTCAGTAGAAACCTACGAGCGGGATGTATGAATTCACAGGGGAGAGGGGACATTAAGATCAACGAGATCTGCGCTGACCGCTCAGTCCACCACCCAAGAGGCCGCAAGGACAAGTCTGTGGGGTTTTCCATTAGGTCGATCCCTATTTTATATTCCAGTCATCCTGCCTTCGCCAATACTAGATTAGTACTAAGTTACGCTGCTTACACGCATCAACCCTAATAATAAGGGAAGACCACCGAAGATCTAGGTGGGAGAGACAGTGTCTAGCCTATGTCTAACAGCTCTCACTCATGGTTGGTGATGGAAAACATCGGGGCGTCTCACGACCCCGCCTGGACGGAATTTTCCCGCCAGGCGTACCAAATCTCCCATGGGTTTCGGGAACCACTGCTCCGCCGTGTCCAACCCATCCGAACAACTCCCTTCTGGGAGAGGCTCGAAAGTTCGGTCCGACATACTTCTAGAAGTACCATGTCAGAAGTACCATGAGTGTTAGAGGTCCGCAGCTGAAAGCGTAGAAGAGGAGCCGGCTGCATTAGCCACCACCCGGGGAGTTGAAATCTATAAATTGGTAGGGAGCCTGCCTTCTCCCTGTCGTGCCTACTAATCCAGCTGCCCTCTGTCTTCTCTCACCTTATCCCTCCCTCCCTCCCTCCCTCCCGGAGGCACCCCGTCAGGAGCCTAGGTACAAAGGATCTGCGTAGGCGAGGTGCTAAATCCCATTCCGCTTCTAGTCCTATATATCCTAACATTCATGTAACCAAGTCCAAATTATTTCATTTGAGATTAGTTCTCTTAAAAACATTTTTCATATAAGATGGTGGAAAATAAATACAGTTCCTGTTTTAAACCACACAAGTTATACACAATTCTGAGCATACTTAAATAACAATTTCACTTATCCTAAAATATAGTATAACAAAACAAATCGCATGTGTTCGGATTTAAACAATAAATCGTGTAAATCACCAAACAGTCAGCAGGTGTTTTTGACTTCGGTTTTCCTTTTAGCTCCTCCAGATTAATCCAAAACACACTTACCACGTCATCTGACATGCCGGATGGAGGGAATTTCTTGAATTCGGTTCTAATTACTATTTTGTTTTATGAATTCATCCCCAGATATCACAGAGGCTGGCCTAGAATTGACTTTCTCTAATACAAAGCTTTCGTTTGGACCCGTAGCTGTCTTAATGGGAACTTTCTTGACACCTGGAAGCACTCTGTATGACGGTGGAGTCGGATATTCATAACGCTTTAATTCAAGCGCATAAATTTCTCTTGCAAACTATAGCTACAACAACCACATGCCTTCATCATAGAAAATGTTAGAAATTATGTACATGTGCCGCCAAATATCTCTTACATCTTTTAAGCAAATTTGTAATAACACTCATTAATTCTTCACGGCCATATAAATAAAACTATGTTTCGTCCGTAAACAAATTAAACGCGGATTATAGAGCGATCATTAACACAATCCAACACACAATATCAGAAAATTAACTCTACTCACATTATCGCGTGGTTGCATTTCTTGAAGTACAGTTATTTTATAGGTTTTTAATTTTAAAGGTTTAGTGACAATCTAAGCTGAGGTTTTTCGAAATTCTGATTTCTGTAAAAGCTTTATTAGAGATTTCTTTGAACTAACTTCTAACTTTTCTCCGAAGTTCATCGATGTTTTCCTATAAGAACACGGCAATTTACTTTCGGTTAGTTGTCAAGAATAGGTCCTGCTTCTCTAAACCTATTCCAAGATTACAAACAGTTTCTCTGTGAGGAGCACGAACAGCAGGGAAGCTGTCTGTAAATCACCATCTCACTTCTATACAAAGTTTGTTGTCACATAGGAATCATACTTGAAGATTCTGTGTGCTAAGGTATAAGATTCTTTAGCATTATAACAGCACTAACATACTGAACACTGAAACTCGTGGTCTTCAACATATCAACCTCTGTAGAGTATAGACTTCGTAGCAACTGATCAGCTGGCATATGGAGAGAGGGAAACTGAGAGGGAGCAGAACCGTTTAGAAACAACGCAGTGCAGGGAAAGCAATTCGCGGTAATAAGGCCACGCTTCCAAACGAAGGTTCTGTATAAAGTAACCGCCAATGTTGTATGAACTCGCCCCTGCAATCCTAGGTATAAACCTTTTCCTTAAGACGCCAGTCCCAATAAAACAGGTGTTCATATAACATAAGCTGATGGAATGTAAGACTCATCAATAAGATATGGCTCTGTTAGAAGCCTAGCTTTTAAATGTTACCAAGATCAAGTATTCGTGTTTAAACTGCATGCTTAAAATTCCTAGAGTCAATTGAATTTGGAATTATAAGTGTTTATCTTATGAGAACAAGGAGACAACTTAGGAAGACCTCCGTATTATGTAAATGGGGCAAAAGAAGCTCTGTTTCCATATTATCCTTCGTACACGAGTTTTGAACATCTGCTGAAGTTATTTTTGAATCAACGAATACACAGGTATTTCAAATCGATCCCCCTTGAGAGACCCACACTATGAATTACCCATTCATTAATAAACGAAGTAATCAGCTTTACTCGTATTATTATTTCAAATGAATTATGTACAATACTGTTGCGAATATTTCGGTAGCTTTGGATGTACCTTTGCTTGAATGATGCTACTTTAAATTACTGACGAATTTATACAACCTTCACCAATCAAGATGGCTCCATGATAACGTGTGGGGCTCGCATTCGGGAGGTGCCGGGTTCATTCCTATTGGGCCGGCCACTCATCTTATTTTTACTGGTTGATAGGTGAATGCTGTGGTTGATTATAAACGCCATGACTTTTTCTGCCATTTCATTTCCTTATGTTTCAGGATCGAAGGATCAAGCGGGTGTCCAGCATTGAGGCGTAAGGCGGTGAAGTTTGCTATGAGGAACTGTTTGCCCTAACGATCGGTGTGCAACGGGCCCTCTGGAGTCCCGCCGGCATCAGGATGTAATATCTGGAGACGCAAGGCCCTTGCCTGTGTACGAGCCTGAGGCTCTGCATTTGTCCTTCGTTTCATGCCTTTCTACTGTTTCCAAAAGTAAAACAAAAACGCTTAAGTGCCAAAATCCTCCTCCGCTTCCGAATAACTAGCCATAGGAATTCTTAAGCAGTTGGCTTCAAGTTATCCACATTCAAATCTTTGTTAATCTGAAGCATTTAAACAACAGCGACCATGAGTCATCGATAGCCAGGTAACACCGTGAGTGCTGTCTGCAAACGCCAACAGACTGTACGAGGGATGGGTGGTTTGTAACCTGCGACGTCACTGCGTAAAGGCCAGTAGTAGTTCAACTCTTATTTCCTTAATGCACAATGTGCATAATCAGAACTTCTAGCGGTTCCGACAACGGCATGCCAAAATCAGCGCAACCTACGCCATAGTGGCACCCCAACTACTATCCACCAACACCATTACTGGTGAGAAATACAGAATGAAACGAAATAAATAAATAACTATGAATATTGTTATATACCGGGTTGAGGCCAAAAGGTTTTGCAGCTAGATATTAAATTTAGTTACCCCGGCATAAACATTGGAGAGCGTAACTGCAGTGGCAACGGGAGGATCAGGAACTTAGCTGCACAAATTTAAAGCAGGCGTGGAATATTTATAACAAAATATACTTAATTTCACATTTACTGTGGTTTATTATAAATTTAGCTTGGTGCCACTACATCGTTCACAACAGATTACAGGCAAACATAGGAGGAAGATGCTCCACACACACTGTCCACGCACTCTATATACACATCCACTCGCCCTGAAGACACACACACGACTCACGCTACTAGTGACGCCAACAGACAAAGAAGCTAATCCGTCTACTTGCCCTCACCCCCCACGACTAAGAAATGGGGAGAGAATAGCCGCGCCGGACACAAATTCAAACTCACAAACGAAATAATTAGTTCAACATTGTCATGCTACGAAGCAATAATGTGTCCGACGCGACAATGCACACACATAGGCTACAATATAATGGTTAATGGAATAAAAACAATTCAGGAGATTCACAGGAGACTTAAACAATTAAGTACTGGAGAAAGTGGACAGCTTAAGATTCTTGGGGTGTACTACATGCATATACGAAAAAACACGAGCTATTGTCAAGAAGTCAAGAGGATAGCGACGGCAAAGAGAACTTTTAATGTAAAAATAATAATCTTCTTTGAAGCCTTGAAGAAAGAAGTAGGAAAATATTAATGAAGTGCTTTGTGGAGAGTTTCCGCTGTACATTGCGGAAACTGGACGTCGCAAAGAAGCGAGGAGAAACGAGGATGGAAAAACTATGGATCGTGTGCATTGGAAAGACAAAATAAATTATCAAACTGCATTAGAAAGACTGCGCAAAGGTAAAGCCGTATTAAAACGAATCAGCATCTGGAGATGTTAGGAGATGCACTGAAAGGATGGTAAACGTGAAGTAGGATCGAGCTGAATAAAGGGAAGAAGGAAGGAAGGAAGGAGGCTGGATTTAACTTATGTTGAGTATCTTTTACATTGGAATTAATTGTTCTTTCACACAAGCCGTGTGTTGCACAGGGTTGGAAAGGTAGAATCAGATGACTGAAAAATTCAATGCCATAGCCGGGATTTGAACCACGGATCTCCCGGTCTCCGTCCGGTTGCTCTAACCACTGAGCTACCATGGCAACATGCCGACACGACATTAAATTCTCCAGCTGATTCGCATTTTTCCGGTAAACCACAAGGAGATCTCAAATTGTATTGAGATGCCATACCCCAATGGCGACTTACATTTATTGTAAGTACTTTAAGTTCCGGGCTTTATAGTTGCAACCACTATTAGGTCAATTAATGGAATTAATTGTTCTTTCACACAAGCCGTGTGTTGGACAGGGTTGGAAAGGTAGAATCAGATGACTGAAAAATTCAATGCCATAGCCGGGATTTGAACCACGGATCTCCCGGTCTCCGTCCGGTTGCTCTAAC